>OX467307.1:18873200-20199450 GCA_950108535.1 Agriphila straminella | reverse complement strand
ACCTGACTAGTTGAAGTCACATTCTCTCGTAAAAGAAAAAAAATGCATTTGCAATGTCAATGAGGGCTTTTCAAAATGACAAAAAACTGTAGGCTCGATAGATGGCGTTGATAAAAATGTATGGGACAATGTATTTTTTTACTCAGTTTCGAAGAGTACTCAGGTAGGCAGGCAGATGTAACCCTAAAATGTTTCTCTTTGGGCAGATGTCAGCAAGCGAGTGCTTACTTTCCTCTTTGGTACAAGGCCGTTTATTTTTAATAGCCAATTTCGACACTTCTGTTCCATCAACGCCATCTAGTGAGGCAAATACTTACTATTTTTAATTTTTTAAATGTCAATTTGAAAAGCCCTCATTGTTTTTTTTAACGCTTTTACTAACGTGACATTATCCAGAGTGCCTGTAAACTGCCATTCCAAATTTAATGCAAATCTTTTTAAAATAATCATTGTTAACTAACATTACACAAAGCCTCGTTTATTACGACCCCTTAATACTTTTCATGCAACAAAATGTCGCGATTACTTAAAGTGCTACGTTACGCCACGCCATCCCTAACGTAAAACACAATCGTATCGCAGAAAAAAAACACAAAAATAATAAATCCAGCGCGAAACTGTCGCAATCCATCATGGCGCACGTTGCACGACGTTTCATGTTTGTGGTTGCTATCGAGAAAACTTGTGCTTAATACTTACAACCACAGCATTTACCCTGCACACATTTTGACCACAGCATAGAAACTTACATAACCAAACATCTTCAAAATTATCAGCATCAATTTTTTGTGTATGGGCTATTTTTAGTCTGTGTACACGTGTAGGGCGAGAGGGTTCAATATTGGACAGTCACGCTAACTTCTCAGACCCAGCTGGCATTTGTTCGCGAACTAATATGATTAATGGATGAAACTTCAACACTCTTTGCTCTTTGTACCGCGTTATAACATTTATAGGTAACAGCCGTATATTAAAAGTGTTAGAACATTAAAGGTGCTGTGTGGCTAATGGCTCGAAGTGATTGTTAGCTTGTGAGATACTGGGAAAATAATAGCGGGCAGTTTCGTTCATGTTGGGAAACTTGGAGGAGTTTAAATGGGAACTCTTTTAGTTTCTGATTTTGTTCTTAAGCGTACTCTTGGGAACATGAATAGTTAGGAAGATAGTAAAATATTTTCAGTGATGTTATTTATTTTATTTTTATTTATGCATAACGGGGTAGCGCTTGGCCTTCACCTCACCTGATGTTAAGTGACGATAAGGCCGAAGGTGGAAGCGTACTACATCCAGAATCCTAATCACTGAGGAACGGGCTATCTTACCTCTAACTGCCGGAACACAATAATTTTAAAATTGTTATTATGGTGTCAGACATAGGTAATATGGTGGTAGCTAGCCAGGCGGATTTGAAATAAGCCCTGCCACCAACCAAACGGACCCTTAACCAACCCTATCGGAGCACTCGTCAAACGAGCCCAAACTCGATGGGGTTGCATGGTTTTATTACAGAGTTCCAGTGGCCTTCTTCCGGCTCCATCATTTCCAACAAAGTATTCGTCAAGACAATTCAAACTAGCCAAAACTCAATGGGGTAGCATGGTTTTATTAAAGAGTTCCTGTGTCCTTCGTCCGGCTCCATCATCAGACCCTAGAAACTATTTCCCAACAAAGTACTCGTCAAGACCATTCAAACGAGTCCAAACTCGTGGATATATAGAGTTCCTATGGCCTTCTTCCGGCTCCATCATCAGATCTTTGGACACTATTTCCCTTTAGAGTAGGTACTTGTCAAGATGATTCAATCGAGCCGAAACTCGATAGGGTTGCATGGTTTTATTACAAAGTTCCAGTTGCCTTCTGCCGGCCCCATCATCAGACCCTGGACACTATTTCCCGACAAAGAACTCGTCAAGACGATTCAGACGAGCCCAATATTGATGGGGTAGCGTTGTTTTGTTAAAGAGTTATCATCATATCATCATTTTACTATTTTCCAACAAAGAACTCGTCAAGACAATTTAAACGAGCCCAATTTCGATGGGGTTGCACGGTTTCAATATTGAGTTCCTATGGCAAGGCCTTCCAGCTTCATCATCAGACCCTGGACCTCATTTCCCATTAAAGTACTCGTCAAGACGATTCTAACGAGCTCAAACACGATGGGGTTGTATGGTTTCATCATAGAGTTCCTGTGGCCTTTTTCCGGCTTCATCATCAGATCAGCTCAATTATACCATAATATTTCATTGCCTTCCAGTTCTAACCTATGATCAAAATTTCAAGTCTCTAGCTCATCGGGAAGCTAGTATAAAAACATTGTGGAGAAACACTCGAACGAACGAACACACAAACGAGAAAGCAACCTAATAAAAACGTGTTAATAACAACAAACCAAAAATCACAATTTTAGACTTTTTTGTTTGTTTGGGGAATTTACAGCATAATAAATTATTAACAGAAATATCCCTTCAGACCAAAAAATGTACATATAAATAACACTCAAAAGCTAATTGCAAGATTTCACAGCAAATTTTCCATTCCATAGTTTTCAAAGGATTTCTGATACATACATACACATGTCATAATTATGAATGATTCTATTATTCTTGCCTTGTGAACCCCTAAACTATCATGTCATATTAAAAAGACACTAAACTAATCTTGTTCATTTCCATTGAATAAATTCAACTCGAGTAGTAAGATATTAGCTAGTACATTAAGGGGCGTGGTCACCACCCCTTTGTCTTTCCAAGACCGAATTACGTTGCAAACGGACGTCTATAAGACACTTATGGTTACAAACGGACCATCCTGAACTAACTGTTAGGTACAAACTTATGTGGACCACTGAATCGAGTTCTTTTGTTTGACCCTCAAAGGACGGCTTTAAACTGGCCAGTAAACTAGATAGACAGTCACTTCAAGGGTGATTTTTCAAAGATTTATGTAACTTTGTTGAATTTTAGTGTCTGTGGGTGAGATACTCGTATATACTGATAACTAGTTAAATAAAACGTAATTGGGTGAATCAACTTTTTGTTGTTTTGTGGCATTTCTTAAAATATCTACGTGAACTATTTTTATATGAAGTTAATCCGTAGTTGCAAATACTCTCAGCTAATTATCTTTTAAGAAAACTTAAAAGACATGAAAATTTTAACTTGATTTTAAAGAAAAACATAGGAGACAATTCCTATTTTTCATATAAAAGCTGGGAACAAAATTGTCCCCCGGGTCACCTTTTTGTACTTTAGCAACAAAAAACTAAAATGTATTTTAAAATCTCCGTAATCTTATATTGCGAAAAGTGGCCGAGACACATTTTTCAATAAATTACGCACTCAGATTTAAGAAATCTTGAGAAAACATGAAGTATGCGAGCGAGAGAGCGGCAGTCAGCGGTAAAATGTGTACGGACTCTTAATGCAATTTAGACACAATTTTATACACTAATGCAACAAAAATCTTCAAGAAAATGAACAGACATATTTTGCGCTACTATATTAAAAACATATTATCAGTTATGTGCTCAAAACGCCTAATTATCTTTACTCATATTTTTTTTATAAGTTCAACATTCTTACCTATTTTGTGCCTACGCTACGTTGGAATGGAACAATTTCATAGGAAAGCTAAATATAAACCCAAGACGACAAAGTATTCCTTTTTTTCATTTAAAATGTCACATTCAAAGAGGCTTTTTTTAATTATCAGAAAAATCAGTGTAGCTGCAAAAACATCTCAAGTAGAACGTCACTCGTCATATTTCAAGTGCCTCCCTCGAGAAATCAGAGTTTTGAGGGAAAACGTCGCGCCATATTGTTTTTCTTTGGTATCGATGAATCGATATTATTTGTAACGTTCTGACGATTGCAAAAGATGAGGACTGAGAAAGGAATGTATTTGTGATTTTTGTAGGTACTTAGCGAAATTAAATTGCGAGCTTTAATGAAAAGTTATCAACTACTTTAAGGTAGTTTCGTTCATACTTTTCACGTGTAAAAGTTAGAGGTTATTGTTTGTAAATAAACTATAGAACCTTAGCTTCAATCTCAACGTTTGAACTTTTGATACATTATGTACTTACCGAGCAATAAATTTAATTAAGGTGAGGGCGCCACTGTGAGGAAGCTAACCGCCTTAATGAAGGTACTTTAACAAGGCCTTTTAGCAAAGAACAGTGAACATAATTGTGTAAAGTCTGTTTTGCATTCCTTATTTCTTATTTAGTAAACAGTTTTTAATAGATGTTACAATACATCTTTTATACTTAAATCGTTATTTAAAAAAAGTTAGTATCTTTATCAAATTGTTATTAATTATAAACAATTTCCTTATGTGGAATACCATCTGTAGTAAAACATAACCCTTTCTTTGCAGTCGGGTAAAAACAAAGTCGCTTCCCGCTGTCTGTCCCTATGTATGCTTAGATCTTTAAAACTACGCAACGGATTTTGATGCGGTTTTTTAATAGATAGAGTGATTCAAGAGGAAGGTTTATAATGTATAATACATAGGGTCAAATTCCTAATAAAGAGTTGAGTAAAGATTGTTTACCAAATACAAGTAAGGCTAAACAGACTAGAATCTTCTTTTATGAAGTCATTATTACATTACATTTTACAATTCAGAGTCCAAGTCCATCACCAGTCCAAGACGAATGTTTGTGTATCTGCAGAACAAAAAAATAGCAGACCTATTTATTATACAATGATCACCTCTGTAGCATTTTTTTCGTCGAATGAAGTATGTGAGCCTTTCTACATTACCTAATATTTTTGGATTGATATTTTTTCTAGAAAATAAAGTGCAAAATTCACTTTTACTTTATGGGAGGTCAACTTTACAACGCGTCATACAGGGCATGATAACGTTATTTTTAAATGTAACGTTATTTCTTACTTTTTTACCGTTAATTTTAATATTAACGTTATGTCAATAAATAACGTTACTTTAGATAACGTTACATTAAAATTAACGTTATTTTAGTAAATAACGTTAATTTTAACGTTATTTTAACGAAATTAACGTTATAACGTTATTTCTTACTTTTTGTTACCGTTACTTTAAAACTAACGTTATTTCAATTAATACTATTGTACTATTGTACCGGTAAAGTTTAACGCTATATTACAATATTTTTAACGTTTTTTTTTTTTGTTTCGTTATTTTTTTTAACAGAATGACAAATTGTTAAATAGTTACAAAAGTGCATTTTATAGTCGATTGGTTCGTGAGCCAATGGTTCGTAGAGAAGTTTGGTTACTATAATAATTGCGGTTCCCAGTGAAACTTCGAGATAAGACCGAAGGTGCGCGTGACAGGCATTTCAGTCGAAACAGTTTAGTTGACCCATATGTTTAGTTCTGAACTAGACTTGGTGCAACAGTAACGAAAATGTATTCCGTATAGGTACTAAATGTTCCATGTTTGAAATTTTACCAACGCCCGGAAAATGAGACACAATAGATTTTCTATTGTTGTCCGGACGCCGGCGTCCGCGCGGCCATTGATAAATTAAGTTGAATAATATTCAGTTAAGTTTTAGGTAGGATCGTGGTAGACTAGTAGCTAGACTTGACTAGCCTACCACGATCCTACCTAAGTCTGACGCCATAAAAACAATTTGACATGGTAGTGTTCCGGCAATAAAGAATTCCTTTTTTTATGACTCTAAAATTTAATTTTGAAAATTGTTCATACAACAGCAAAACATTATTTTATTATTACAAAAAACGATGAAGATATAGCAGTTCAAAGTTTAATGACTAGCATTTTTCATACAGAATTTAACGGAATTTGTGACGTCAAGTCTCCTTTCATAAATAATTTTAATGAGATATTGAAAAACTACTTTCATATAATAAAATTAAACGCGTAGTTATGCTAAAAATATTTATGACTCGATTTCTCCAAATTCGACTTAGGAAACTTTATTATTAGAGGTAGAATAGCACAAAGGTTTCGGATTCCAGGTGAAGATTACTTTCACTTTTGGTCTTATCATCACTCAACACATGAGAGAAGAAAACCAAGTAGAAAACCTATATAAATCTGTAGGAAAAGAATCTTAAAGGATAATTAAACGATTTCTTGAAAGTACCACTGGCTCTAGAATGGAGTTTCAAAGCAGTATGTGCGGGTTTCCTTGAACTTTAAGATAAGAAACACGTGATGAGAATTTCACTTGAAAACTTTTACTATTGCAACGATTCTCACTCATGCTGAATCGAATTTTCATAGTTATTACTTGAAAACTTTTCCTTTATTTCAATAGTTATCGGTGCTACTATTATAAAATTAAAATGACATGATTTTAAAAAATCTCAGTGTAAACCGATTGAATTGCCATGCAAAGGTTTGTTCTGTTTAATACAGTTTTATTATTTTAGAGAGATGTTGTTTCCTCAAACATTTGATGTAAGTGTAAGGTTTTTTTTGGTGTTGAAATAAAAATCTAAAAAGAAAACTTTTTATATTTTCATAAAAAAATTAAGTCTATAAATGTGAACAAAATATGTGCGAATGTTATAGCAATAAAATTAATCATTTTTCATTCTCCATGTTATAATGTAATACCTACTGTGAGACTCAATGTAATTTTCTCTGGCGGTCCTAATAAATAATAAAATAAAAATAACATTTCGAAATCCAGATTTTATTTTCCAATAATCAAAATACCAGTTTCATTCCGTCGTGCATCTATTTGACGTCCCTATGGAAATGTTCGAAAGTGGCATGTCAAATTATCGGCGAAATGTACCTGTCTCGAATTACATATTGAAATGATATTAAAACTCGTAAAATAGGAGTTCATAAAATTTTTATCATAAATTATGTGCTTTCAAAATAAAAAAAAATTCGTTAGAACAATTTCATTAGGTTGGTTAGATACTCGAACAGTTGTAATTGTCTTTATTTTAATTTGTCAAATGTTTTGTCTTTGCCATTTTTTATATTAACTAGTTTTCGCTATATTATTATAATGGTCAAAATTCAACCGTAAACATTATTGGAAATTTGTGGTATACATTTTTTTCTGTTGATACCTAAAAACTCGTCAAGCAACGAAGATTTATTTTTCATATACTTTGATAAGGTGGTATTAAAATATAATATTATTAATTGAAAATAAGTAAAATAACAATGTGGGCAAACTACGGGAAAGAAAGGTTAAAAAGTTGCACAATTGTAAACAAAAGATATCTTATAGACGTTATGTTGAAAAAGAAAAACAACAACAACAATATCTTACGTCATAATCTTGACGTCAAGAAAAACTCAAGAGTATTTTTAACAATAATAAATGTCAACTTGTATACTTATCAAATCAAAACTTTTCGAGTGGCAACCCTAAATTAATTCAAACAAGCATTTTCACTTCCCGATGGTCACCATTGTGTTAAGTCCACCAGGGATTGTCCAAAAATTTTAACCCTGAGCGAGCATGAAAGTGAATTTTAAGTCAAAAGCTTTAGCGATTATAATCTTGTTAATCAAAGGTGACTTTTTCAAAATTCACTTTGGAAGACTCAGTAGTAATATGAGAGATAGGGAAGATTATAACTTAAATTCAATCCGCAAACGTAATAATAACGTATTAGAACTAAAGAAAAAAAAATAAGTACTTACAAATGTAAGATGCCGATTGCATCAATCCTCACATAATAGCTAGTTATTTTTTATTACTGTCAATAATAATTTAAGTATGTACCTTGTGAAGCTAGTAAGCTGCGACATAACCACTGTAATACAAAGAAAATCAAGCACTACAATCATAAATACTCACTCATTATTTCTAAAAGCTCCGTCAATAGTAATTTTATCATCTTTACAATTTAAAAATAATCACAATTCTATGGTTGAATATATATGTAAGTTTTTTAAAGTGACCCATCCGAGGATCAAACCCGATATCAGTGCCACCATGAAAGCCAGTGTACAAGTCACTCGGCTACGGAGGTCGTCATGACTGTGATGATATTTATTTAAAGCCAGTCAGATATAGCACGGATCTGCTGTACAAAGAATGTAATGTTCTGCGAGTCCGACAGCTGTACATACTTAGAAACACAATCATAGCTCATAGAGGCGCTCCGCTTACTCCTGGCTACGAAAACATTCTAAAACGTAGGATATATAAAATTCCTGTCCCATCAGTACGTACTTCGTTTGCAAAACGTCAATAAATTTTTCTTGTGCCTTATATTTACAATGCCATCGCTCGTTAAGTGGAATTAAAACAATTAACAATACATCGTCTTAAACTAAATACAGAAATTTTTCTCATAGGACTGGACTATGAAAAAAAGGCAGAAATCCTCCTACCTACGTAAATCTCCTTTTCACCCTGTAACTACACGCACGCACACACACACACACAAACACACACACGCACACAGACACATTCGCACTAACACACAAGCATAATAATATACAAGTCCATAATTAATTATAGTATCATGTAGTATGTAGTAAGGCATGTTTAAATTTAATCACTTGCTAAAATAATGTTAAAATAAAATGTAACTATTATTCAATAGATAATGTATATGTGTCAAACGCGACAGTAGATTTACACCTGGTAAGAATGTTACTGGTCACTGCGATACAAGCTTTGCTTAGTGTGGAGGCCGCTAGAAATAAGTTTGCAATGTAACACTTTTGGAAATAAAGTTGATTATTATTATTATTATTATTTAACCATTTTAACACCCGTAATTCACAAACTACGAGTTCTCACTATGGCCGCAGGCGCACAGCGTCCCAGCAGCCAATCACACGTATAATACGTAAAACAAACGAACCAATCACAGCGCTCTATTTCAACATAACGGTGCGTTCACATAGCAGGGTAATTTGAGTATTGTCTTGAGTACGGGTGTTTCTCATAATAACGCTGTCTCTTATGCTTTAATATTCTAAATACTTCTAAGTCAGTGAAAGGAACTTGGAGAGTTTTGCCGGAGGATTAAGATAATTAAAATACTTGATGCCAAAGTTGCCTCCGCGGTTGGAGATTAAGACGAAACTGAGCTGCAGAAGTTTTTGTGCGCATTCTCATTAACCATCATTAGAAGGTTTTTTTGGCAACGGAAAATTATTCACTCACAGATTTTTTTCTCTTTGGTTTGGCTGTTTAAACAGCTCAGCAGAAAATTAATCAAGCTTGACATTTCAATAAAAGTATGCAATATTAATTTACTTAGATACAAATATAAATTTATTTTTCTTAAAAATTTAGTACTTACCTGCATTTTAAAATAATGTTATTATAATGTTAAATAGGTTTTTGACAAAAAAATGAGGTCGATTTTGGGAAATAAATAAAAATAATTAAGTTAGTCTAGACGGCTAGAGAAAATTTAGAGGCCTAAAGAATTTGTGGGTTGAGTATATTATTCACGTAGCCGACTGCCTGCCTATTTGACGGAGTATGCGCGAAGCGTCTCTGCTTCAACTTGGGTATAAATGGTTTTGTATGTTTGCTCGTATGTCCATTGTCCGGCTGTCCGTTTGTTCATATCTACATGTCGCATTTCTCAACCGATTCTCAAGCAGCCTTCGAAAAACCAAGTTTTTCGAAGTTTACGCGGGCCCAATGCGGATTGGTGGGTGTTAACGACTGCAAATGCAGCCGGGACCAACGGCCTTATATGCCTTCCGAAGCACGGAGGAGCTCGAGATAATACATTTTTGGTCACCCATCCCATGACCGACCCTTGCGAACGTTGCTTAACTTCCGCAATCGCTGGGCCAGGCGCTAAACCACTGCGCCACCGAGCTCCACTGCGCCACCGAGCTCCACTGCGCCACCGAGCTCCACTGCGCCACCGAGCTCCACTGCGCCACCGAGCTCCACTACATACATTAAATTAAATGCTCAAATTTTGAGCTACATTTTACGCACAAACGCGAGGTCTACAGCTCACTGAGCCAATTGACGTAGACTTTATCTATTCTGTGCCACTGGTTTATAAAGCTGCAATAGCATCCTCAAACTCGGTGCGCCAGCACTGTCTGTCAGGTTTTATATACCTATCACCACAGACCATACAACAAGTACTACCTGATTAAATTCAAGGGTAGTGAGGATTATGATGACAGCTGACAGAAACTCGACGAATCAAAGATTGTCAGTAAAATTGCATTCAGACAATCGCGGTGCAGCAAATAGAAACAAATACAACATTTGAAGTGCCGTCCAATGTTTTATTAGCGACTAAGCGAAACTTGGTAGATAAGTTGGTCAGAGATACGGTCCTTCCCGCCGTTTTGCCTTCAAGATAAGCTGCACCAGTTGCTGGTTCTACAGTTGTTCAACAACGCCGCTGCCGTTTTGACAAAAGTTTTAATTTAGATATATTACCTTCCCTGATTTTTAAAGAAAATGTTCTACAACAATCAATAAAATGTTATTTTACGTACTTAACAATTACAACAGTGACCAATTATGCTACCGAGTCGCTAGTGGGAGTGGCGAAATTTTCTAGTACTTTTTACGTTTTCGCTGTAAGCCGGCGTTATCTCATCAATGTGAAAAATTACCTTCAACATTCGAACGCGATACCTGTACAGATGCCAGACAATCGATTAAGAATAAATCGCTTTATAAATTTTTGAAATTTTAGATTACAGGCGTTCACAATGCTATTTTTATATTACGGCTAAGGGTGAGTCGATTTTTTCTAGTATTTTTTCTATTTTTATTAGCTTAATATAAAAATAGCATTGTGAATGCCTGTAATCTAAAATTAAACAAAACCTACAACAGATTTTTTTTTGTTTATTTATAAAATGTATCTGGCGTACAAAGAAGAATAAGTTAATAACCCTTTCTTTGCAGTCGAGTAAATACTAGAATTACCAAAAAGTTTGTTTGGGAATATGATGCTTTGATACGTCAAACGTAGGAAGTAATGTTGCAATATTTTTGGTTAAACTAGGTATTAACTTATTCTTCGTTTATTTGTTGGCAGTAACTATACAGTATATTATACAGGTTATTGAATTTTGGACGAATCCACCCTTATACTCATACGAGTATAAGGGTGGATTCGTCCAAACTTCAATATAAACGGGAATAACTATACCAAGAACAAGAATACATCTATTCCACGATTTTTTTCTCGAGTAAAGAAATGGTCATTTTTCCATGCAATCCAAAGATAAGTTACTCTTGGGATTCTTATTCCTTCATTAGGGAGTGAATATGTGAATGAACGTATTATCCGGCCAATTGTCATTGTTCTATAAACGAACTATTTCAATGGCAAAGTCTTGTCAACTTTATTTTGTCGCCGTATACGTATCTGTAGCGGTCAAAGTCAAATGTCAAACTAATTTCACTGACATACAGCACGCGGATGCCATTAAAATACTCGCTGATGAACTCTGTTATTCCCCGCGAAATGGTGGTATAGTGACTATTCCTGAATAGGCAAAATACTCTGAAAATAGTATGTAGTAAAACGTAATTTCGGTTTACTCTCTAATAACTGGTCATTTTATGTAAGAATAACAGTTATTCCCACTTGGTCGAATCCGCCCTAAGCAAAATATAATTTAAATCTTAGTTAAAAGATATCCTATATCATGTTGTGAAATTCTGAAATAATACTGAATAAATTCTACCTCTAGCTCTTCCCAAGACCCGGGGCTTAGCATAAAAATATTGAATAAATTAATTATTAATGGTTAGCTGGAAATAATTTTATCTTTCCCGGTTTATTCAGGACCTGAGCACGTCCAAGGATGGCGGAAAAACGTGTTGCCAGCAGATAAAAATATTTAATCTGTACTCACTTCATCGTCAAAGGCAATTCCTTTGTCTATTATTTTTTATATTGTGATGTTTTGAAGTTTTTATAAAAGGAAGAGAATTTTAAATGTGATTATTTTTTATGGTCGATCAGAAGTATAACTTTACCTTATGGACTGTCATGCCATCACTTACATAATTATTATTTACATACTTACTTAACAATATTATACTCAACATGCACGCACTCACACTTACACACTATATACGATACACACACCCACACACTACATTTTACTTTTGTTGTCTCATTGTTTTAATACTAGTTTTCTATTCATTGTTTTTTTTTTTTTTTTTTAAGTCGTGACATCAGCTTATTGGTTACCTACTATGTTATTTTTAAAAGGTGGGAGGCACTGGTGACCTGTATTACGGGTTTAAAAAAGCCCATCTCCGGCGTCAGTCGCTTACACTGAGGGTTATTATTGCATTCATCGTTTAAGAAGCCATATAAATTATACCTGCATTGTTTCATCTAACATTGATGTGATGTAACCTTTGTGTGTGGGGCGAATAATTTTTTTTTTTTTTTTATTTACGTTAAATTTTGTTTTTCTTAGCTTAAAGCCGGTTTATCTGTAATAACGGGCCTTGGCCAAGTAAATTACAGGGTTTGGTGATTCTGTGATATGTGTGATGAGAGGTGTGGAGGTATAGTGTTTTCGTCGATCTGCATAAACTTTCTTACTGTTATTATTATTATTAAAATTTGGAATTTCATAATGTAGCTATTTAACGGCATTTATTAGAATGTATAGTGTTCTCCCAAGTATAGCCGCAAGCGCCTTTTATTTCTTATGCTTTTCTAATAAACGTGTATATTTGTAACAAATTAAACAATTTCCTTTTCCCTTTAATCGTTATTAATTTTCCAAACCATCTTCTACTCATTAGCACCTCTATTCCCAAGGTTCCGTAGTACATAATGATTGTATATAAGGCAGTTAATATAAGTCACATTAAGTGTTCGCATTCGCTAATAAACAAGCTTCGCGTAGGTACTTCATTTGTCAGTGGCGGGTACTTGGTTTATGGTGTAAGATAAAAGAGGGAATTTAATCGTGAGCCAAGAAGTCCAAAAGGCCAAAAGTCACACTCTGTTACGTAACAAACGGACATTTTGTTATAAGTCAACAGCGGCATGTAATATTTTTTAATTTTCAATTCATTTATTTTTGCATAAATATGAGTAGGTACATAAAAGGTGACAAGAGATACATTATTAAGTTCGTCATATTTTACCCATAATGGGTGTGCAAAAATAACATAATGATTTAAACATTCTTAAATAGAATGACAGCAAATTAACTAATATTAAGTATAATAACAATGTCAGCGAAGTATTTTTTTTATATTATTTAATGTCAGAAATTCAAATTAAATTTTATATAATGTCACAATTATAAAATGTTATATTATGTACTGTATGTCAAAAAATATTAATGAATTAAGTAAATTACAAATCAAATTTAAATATAAAAACTGTGCTTATATAAGTAAATTGTCACAAAGAAAATCCTGTATAGAATAATATCATTTCTCAATAAAGTTTTTTCTGAAAATTGGCACTGGTAATCATACCTGCGTTCTTGCAAATTAACTCTGTATTCCTAGAAGCGCACCCATTTTCCAGCGCACCTAAACTATTCCACGATGCACACCTAAGGCTACGTTCATACGATAAAACACGACCCGACCTCAACTCAAACTCACCTCAACCGCAGCCCATCTTGATATACATTGCTTACAATTTAGAGTCGTATGTGACACATTAATAAGCTCCTGTGTAATGTTGAGGTGAGTTTGAAACGAGTTCGGGTTGAGTTTGAGTTGTGTTCGAGTTGAGCGCGAGGAGTGTGCAGTTGTATCGGCAAAATATAACGAAGCTTATTAATGTGTCACAAAACTCAAAATTGTAAGCGCTGTATTTCAAGGAGTGGGCTGCGGTTGATTTGAGTTCGGGTTGAGGTCGGGTCGTGTGTTATCGTTTGAACGCAGCTTAAATAGGTGCGCTATCAAAGCAAATTACCTATTTGGGTGCGCATCGAGGAATAGTTTAGGTGCGTTTCATTTGGTGCGCTTCGAGGAATACCTCTTGCAAAAAAACACACAATGAATCATTGAAAGTCTTTGAAATGTGGAAATAGCAGCTTATGATACAAGGTTGGTAAAGAGGTATTTATTTTAATCGTCACGAAGAGTTGACTCACGAGTTTAAAAAAAACCAGCTGTGCACCAGACGACGTTTTTCAATACATTATAGGTACCTACTGAAATTGTGAAAGAAATAAAAAAGCGTAAACTAAAACGCACGGCGGCGTGCCGTAAAATCAACTTTCCGCACGCTGTGCTGTCATTGAAAGCACACATTTTTGAGCAACTGTATTGAAAAAATAATAATACCGCAAAATTCACATTTTTTTATTTATTAATTTAGTCGTTTAGATTTTGAACTACTTAGATAAACCTCCAGGTGTACTAATTGAGATTTGCGTATTATTAGGTTTAGGTTTTAAATCAAGACTAAAATCCCATCCCATTCAATTTCTTTAGGTTATGAAATAGCATAATAAATGAAATTATCTAAATTATATAAAAAAGGTGTACTAATTGAAATTTGCGTATTATTAGGTTTAGGTTTTAAATCAAGACTAAAATCTCATTCCATTCAATTTCTTTAGGTTATGAAATAGCATAATAAATGAAATTATCTAAATTATATAAAAAAACTCTTCAACTATTGTTTTGCGCCAACAAATAAATAAAGCGGTGTGGTTGCGGTCGCGTATGTGCAAATTACTTGCACAAATTTATTAGAACATTTTGGTCTGGAATTATGCAGACGTTTTACTCTTAAGGCGAGGCCAGTTCACGATCTGATGAAAAGTCTGATTTTTGAACTTCCAATGTGAAGAACTGATGTAAAATTCTACTTCACAAAAATTACTGTAGACTGAAAAAGAAACAAAGAAGCAAATTAACCGAACAGAATATTGAAAAATGGCATGGTAACTCTGTAAAAAAATCCTGAATAACACCATAAAAATTTATAAAACTAAATTTCAAATCGTCAGATTTCGTAATTTTCAACGACAGTGATATAATTTTTTATGCAAAAAGGATAGCTTTTTTATCGATCTAACACAATAACCGAGTACATTTTTAATAAATGATCCAGTATTTCAGAAATCAATAAAAATGTACTAAAATTCGTCAAATTTCTGACGAAGCGTCAATTAAAGTTATGCAATATTCAACCTTATTCTAAAGACATAGTGAAAGAGTAAATTTCGTGAACTGGCCTCGCCTTAAATAATAAAGAAATTCTATTCTTAGAGCAAAAGGTTTTATGTAAAATTCTGGTAAAAAATATTGTGCATCGTGCAGATCATTTACATTGCAGTCTTGGACAAACTTCTTCATCATTATTAATTTAATGTCCCCACTTTGTTGTTGCACACGCCTTTTTATGAGTGATGAGGATTCCGGAATCCTCATCAGTGTAGTGCACTTTCACCTTCGGGCTTATTGTCACTTAACATCAGGTGAGGTGAAGGCACTATCCAAGCACTATCCCGTTGTGCCAAAAAGGAAAACTGGCCATAATTCGGAATTGGTTTCAGTCTTCGAAGTAAATAGTAAAGTTTATATCTCGCACAGATTATGAAAACTACACAAAGCGATAAAAATACAACAGAAGTAAATTAAATATAAATTATCTGGAGTAGTGCATTTAAGTAGCTTAGGACTATGAGCATACTTTTTCTGATGATTGAGACTGCGAAATTTGCATCCACGGTTACACAAATCGCTTAAAACAGAAAAAAAACACTCTCATGGAATCCGTTGATTTCATTTTAGTGCTTTAACACGTAATGCTTAACTATTGCACAAAAAAGAAGTGACTTTTTAAAGAACCGGTATTTCTGACATGAATTCAAGTACTAGTATTACATCATCTTTCTGTATAGAAACTTGCATAAGCAATTCTTTATGACGTTTGATTACACAAAAATAGCATAAAGCAGAAAAAAACGCTATCCGCATTATTCCCTGATTTCACCCTCATTATCAACCATTCTAGCACGAAAGAAAAGTGACTTGTGAATGAGCTACTATTTGTGTCAGTATGCGAAGTGAAATCAAGTAACATGCCCACAGTTTCAAGTCAGAAACTTGCACAAATTATCACCTACAGAGTTTGAAAACACAAATTGCACTAAAACACTATCAACACAATCCCCCGATTTCACCCTCTGAGCGTAAACACGTCACGAAAAAGATGTGACGATAAATAAGCTAGTATTCTGTCACTATTCAAAGTGAATTCAAGTAACATAGCTGCACACAGTTCACAGCTAGAAATTGTAAAAGCGTTTGATTACACTAATTGCAAGACGAAAAAAACAAAACACTCTGAGGACAATCTTCTGATTTCACCCTCCAAGCCTAAACACGTAATTGTCAACCACTCTAGCACAAAAGAAGTGAATTAAAGAGGGCAACATTTTGAAAATTTCGTCCGCAGTCCGTCCACAATTATGCGAAGCGCGGAATCTTAATTACTACGCCGCTAAACACAAACGCTTAGTAAATTAATTCTGTATTACTGGAGGACCGGTGGAAAATGCGGTTGAAGGATTGAATATTTGCGAGAATGGGGACTTTGATTATAGCTGTAATTGAATTAAACAATATTAAGCCTTTAAATTAACTTTGAATAAAGTTAATGTAACAGCATTTAGTGATCTAGACTTAATAGGAGATGTAGAAAATATTAGTGATAAAATGATGATGATGAATGCTTTGGTGTGTGTAGAAGAAGGCAAATTGTGTACTTGTTATTATAAGTTTTATATGATAGTCCAAATAACGTGTAAACATCCAAACTTCACAAACATAAACAGCACGCTGTTTGAGCTTGTAAAGTAAAGATAAAATAGGCACATTTACTCATATACCTCACATGGTTGTTTTTGGGCAAATGTGGCAATGTGACAATTCACGAACAAAGAAAATCCTTGTGAAGTGCCACCGAACCGAATATCTTCTCATGGCTAGCCGCATGATAACAAAATTGTTTGGAACTGGAATCGACAAATAGGTAGATAAAATTCAATACATATGAGTCTTGAGTAAAGGACAATAATGCCAAAGAATCTTAGGGTACAGATATAAAGCGGCGGCATCTCGCGACGGGACGGCCCACCACTCAACGTTATTTCTCAAGAGACCGGCCTGACGAAGTAAATGCTACTACAAACAATAACTTTTACTGATTCCTGTATACTCTTCAGGGTCTGGGATTCCCAATATGGTCGGTATAAATTGTGCTGAGGTTTTCGTATTGATGACGCTTTACAGTTTTCTTTAATGGTAAATAAGTAGGTATGCTTGAAATAAAACACTTTCGTGGTTTTATTGAAAGTACTTGCTAATTAGCTGTTGGTATTTGGTTTGATTTTTTATTTTCCCGACGTTTCGGCACTTTTGCAGCTGCAGTGGTCACGGGGGACTGAAGTTGTAAGCTTGAGAGGTGAAAATAAGTATACGTTAAAAGTTCCACCCACACGTTAAAACTATTGCAAAGGTGCAAATACATAATCTTATGGATCATGCAGTTACAAGCAACGGTTATACGCAAATGTTTCATTCTGGTGATAGAAATGATGAAATGAAGCAAAAGTCATGAAGCTTCGTTGAAACCATGTAATGTAACATAGCAAGTTTTACTTCGCTGTATAATTTTAATATGAGAACTACACATTTTGCTTTCAAGTCTATTTTATTCAAGCATGGAACCGCTCTCCGGGGAACTATATATCCTATCATAGTACATAAAATATAGCTAAAACAGTATCTCATTTTCTTGTTATGAAACGATCACAGACAGTACGTGCGTACGGAACAAAACTGGTACAGTACTGACCAATACGACACGGTATAAACTCGCAACCAAAGAGAACGACTTATAAATATGTATGTTACAGCCACACAGCTATGGTATAATAAATTATACTTCACCTGGTACCTACCTATTCTCCTCCCGTAAAAGCAGGGTCATGTCATTGGCCTAAGAATACATTATTAGTTGCGATGCGTTCCCAAACAACCAATCGATGGTAACACTTATCGTGATAATGGCGTGTAAATGGCTACAGGTGGCTGAACTAACTTATTATGATCCGATGGCCAAAACAGGAACTTAGTGTTATATACTGTAAGGTACCTAGGTTACACGCCATCGACTACACAGACGATTGCAACGTCGTCACCGACCTGCGATTCAATTTTACAAGCAACATTCTAGGCTACTAATGTCGGTCCTCACAGGTGACTAAAATCGATCCATGTAAAATTAGCCCATTAGCTCTTCATAGCGAGACGTGTGCATGTGTGCGCTAAACGTTTGTATGTAATTGCGTTACTGCTTTATCTATGTATTCTGTGGTAATACGCCTTTTCTCTATGAAAGGTAATGTGCTAAAGTAAATTAAGTTTGTGGAATTACACCAACAAAAGCTACGTAAGCCCTGAAATGGGATCGGAGAGAGTGAATTGGTTTCGTTTGTGTAATAGAAAATTGGTTATTTGCTGAGTAAATTGTGTTTTTAATGTAAGTTACATTAGATAGGTAATAAAATTGATTGAATGAAGTGAAAATTTAAATGAGATTTATAAAGGACCCCGTACAAAATATTCGAAAAAAGCCAATCGGTCAATTTGGCTGAAATGTTGTGTAAATATACACTGTAACAGTTTGATCGAAACTGTAAAGTTGCAAAGTGAAATAATGACCAGTTTTAGAGATATGACTTTTTTAATGTTGTAAGCAGAAAGTAAAAAATATTGAAGCACATCGCCTTTTCATGTTTCTAATTTAATTCTTAGGTTTAACAGAACATGTAGGTACTCGCATTTAGTGCATATTTTGATAAACATAGTCCCATACACAGTACCTACACAGAAAAAAGGTTCTATGTTTATTGTGTGTATTATTAAAATAACTATGTACTACCTACCTGTATTACCTAATATCTAGCTTGCTGGCGATTTGGGTTTACTGTAAGTCAGCATGTAAACTTTTAATAAATAAAATAAAAATAAAAAATAAAAAATAAATTTGCAAATAAATGGAATTAAATTGAAAAATTGAATAGGGATGATGACTAATGAATAAAATAACGAAATACTAATAAAAATCGTAAACATATTAATATTTTAGGTTTTATATATTGCATATTATTTATTTTATGACCCTTCAAAGTTGGGTGGACAAGTCCATTTAAAAAGTATAAAATTTATTAAAATAAATGATACCTTTAATTAGTCCGTAAAATGTATAGCAAATTTGTCTAAGAAACTATTTTGATAAACACAATATTTAATATAGCTGCCAAACAAATTTCCTACGCGTTGCATACAAACTACTTATTCGTGACGTCATAACTAGGAAGCCATTAGTATGGAGCGTTTTTGGGCGAGTCCATTTGTGTGCATTTCACACTGTGATATTTCGGGCAGTTTTCATGCTAGCGAATTAATTCTTTTACCAATGTTTCTTTTTTTGAGAGGTAATTTATGTAACATAAAATAAAAAAAATAGTCATCATGCCTATTGCGCCGTGCCATGTAATCGTATCTGCCGTCCAGTACCTACCTAGCAAAACTATTTGAAATGACGTAACAACAGTCAGAACTAACGCCTGTATGTATGTATGTATTAACAATATTAACTGAGGTAAGGAAAAGACGTAATAATTTTTTTTTGTCTTTTTCTTTTTGTGTGAAAATGTCAAGTATCCGTCCCTGATAGCGCTCCTAACCACACTAAATGTGAGTTCATGGTACTGTTAAACCTATGAATTAAATTAAAAACATGAAAATGTGATGTGCTTCGATATTTTTTACTTTCTACTTACAGCATTAAAAAAGCCATATCTCTAAAACTAGTCATTATTTCACTTTGCAACTTTATAGACTGGTGAAAAATATTATTGCTATGTTAAACGTGCACACAAAATGTACCTTAGTTAGCTTGACTTTTTTTTTAAATAAAGATTATAAAAATTTAAAATAAAAAAGCTGCGCGTGACAACAAAAATCACATTTCACATGAGCTACATTATTTAACCTATCTTAGCCTGATAATCAATAAAATATCGACGGAACCTGTCCAAATCTGCACCCTCATCACCGCAGTCAGTTTTTATCAAATCGACGGTCGAACACAGGCGCTTTTCCGCTTTAGCGTCAACACAAAATAAATGAAATATATGCAAAAATGACCCGTATTCATACACAATAAGAGTGTGAAAGAGTGGGCGTAAGGTTAGTAACAAATTTAGGACACGTTGTTTTATAAAATGCGAGAAAGATATATGAAATTGATATTGAAATATTATATTGTTGTAATGTTTTTGACGATTGAGCACTTCTATTTTTATATGCCTTCATTAAAACAGGAAAATGTTGCCTATAACAATGATAAATATAACATTTATTATTTCACTTTGATTAGGTATTCAAAGTTGTTTCCATAAAATGAAATTAATAATAAGCTTTATTACAAAAGTGACTTTTAGCATTATTATCCTTGATATTTATTCATTATCCTTGATTATTTATTAACTTTAATTTTTGCAAATGGTGACTAGATGTTGTATTATGTTTTGTGTGTATGTGTAGCGGATTGTTATTTAATTCCACGATTGCCCAAAAAAAGAGTGTATTGTGTTCAGGTTTTATGTTGTTTTTTCTTTCAACGAAATTAATTGATTTACTCCAAAGTTATACTTATAAAAGTTAAACAATTGTCAGGAATGCGTATAAGTATTAATATTGAAATTATTAACGTCAAATAACTAAATAATACTTTCTTCGGGAGCTGTAAAAAAATCAATATGCAAAGTCAATCAAAGCCACTGCCATTAATTGTGTTGCATATTTTAACTCTGAATCAATCAATACTTATGGGGTGTTTCCTGTTGACCTAGAATCATGAAGTTTTGTATTATCACACAAGCTTATCAACGCCCCTTCTAACGAGTCAACAGTTTTTTGTCATTTTTAAAAATGTGTGTTGAAAATATTTTTCTATAAGCGTCAAATGAGGATGAATTCAAAGCATTGTGAGCATTGTGTGCATCGGCTAGACCGTTTGAAATGATTCAAACCTTATTACATTAGTTAAACTCCCAAGTTGGTTCTATTTTTTTAAATTTAGAAATCGGTTCAGTACTTTTCAGTTAGTAATCTTGAAAAAAAGCAGAAAATAGTATGATTTTGTGTGAACTACCTCGATGATCAGTCTTATAACTTCTTTGTTTATGAACTGAATAAGATAATTATTTTTTTGTTAGAAAATTGTTTAAAAAAAACAAAAAACCGACTTCAAAAAACCTACCTCTAAAAAGCAAGAAATAATATTCGTAATAATAAAAATACGTCTATTGAAGTCGGGTGGGGCTGGAGTACAAATTCCTTTTTTTTATTCTAAAAGCCCCACCCGACTTCAATAGACGTATTTTTATTATTACCAATATTATTTCTTGCTTTTTAGAGGTAGGTTTTTTGAAATCGGTTTTTTGTTTTTTTTAAACAATTTTTTATTTTTTTATTTTTAGTGTAGGTTCCTTGTAGGTAAGGTATATTATATTATGTAGAAAAATCGGCTCAGCCAAACGTAAGATAATCGCGGAGAAACATACTTAAATACGGGTCAAACTGAGAACCTCCTTTTTTAAGTCGGGTAAAAAACTACACTTAAGATATCCCTCTTCCAACAAAAAAAAATGATTATCTTATTCAGTTCATAAACAAAGAAGTAATACGACCAATCATCGAGGTAATTCACACAAAATCATACTATTTTCGTGCTTTTTTCAAAATTACATGAAAAGTACTAAACCGATTTCCAAATTTTAAAAAATGGGACCAATTTGGGAGTGTACCTAATGTAATAACGTTTGAATCATTTCAATCGGTCCAGCCGTCTTCGAGTAATCGGTGGACATACACAAAAAAAAAAAAAAAAAAACAAATATACAGACGAACATAGAACCTCCTCCTTTTTTGGAAGTCGGTTAAAAAGGGATATCTTAAGTGTAGTTCTTTAATAAGGAGGTTCTCGGTTTGACCCGTATGTATGTATGTTTCTCCGCGATCAACTCACGTTTGGCGGAGCCGATTTTTCTACTTAAATAATATAATGTGTACCAACACTACCTAATACAGAAGGTACCTACACTAAAAATAAAAAAATTAAAATTGTTTAAAAAACAAAAAACTGACTTCAAACAACGGCTGGAGTACATATTCATTTTTTTTATTCTAAAAGCCCCACCCGACTTAAATAGACGTGTTTTTATTATTACAAATATTATTTCTTGCTTTTTAGAGGTAGGTTTTTTGAAGTCGGTTTTTTTTATTTCACACAGTTACAGTAACCAAAGTCATAGTACACTTTTCAAATCAATTGGACCTGTGAATGTTGGCAAGATCCTTTGGTCAAGTAGGATACCTATAAGCTGATAATCTTCAAAGATCTTCCTAAATTAAAGCTTAGAACCAAATCGATCACGTCAGCTTTCAAACCGAAAAACTGCGTTAATCTGTTTGTGAGCTACAAATCAATGCCACAGACAGATACACAGATAAAAAACAGAATTTTCATGAAATTATCTGACAGATATGACAACTGGAACATATTCGGAACTCGTCCTACCGCCTCTGTGGTCTAGTGTTTCGCCCACCCATGTAAGACGCAGCGGTCCCGGGTTCGATTCCCAGGGGGGTACAATTTGTACTCTGATTGGTTGTAGGGTGTAGCGTTGTTTTTTTGGTGTATTAAACTAAATAAATGATAGTTTAGTTGATTTCCCTTGAAAGAGTAGTTTTTCGAAGTATAAATGTACTTTTTCCTATTAATGATAAAATTTTATTGTTTGGCAGTAAGCCTCATGTCCTTTTCCTTATTTCCGTAAAAAGTTCATTTTAAATTTTCGCGTCATCGACAGCTGAGATCAAATATCAGCTGAGATTTATACACCTATTTAATTCTTCCTTCGAAAATAACTTCATTTTAATATATTTTATTCAGACCAGTGTCTGATTACGCTAAAAGTATTCGGCCTTTTGTAGCCTATTTATTCAGACCATCGAATTTGACCAGGGATTTCTTGGCTTATTTCGCTGCTAAGAGAAGCTGCTGAGTGCTTGTACCGATTTGGTGGATTTAAAACCATATTTATTGTTTCACAAGGAGCTGGAGGTGAAGAAACTTATACGGGGCCACGTTCCCAGCCCACTGCTCCGTTCGTCCAAGTAGTCTGAAGACTAGACGGCGAGAGAAAGAAGTCGAGTTACCCTGACGCTCGTCACTCGCTAACGGCTCCTAGAAATCAATAATCAGCAGCCGTCGAATCTGTTCAAATAGGTACTATTTAACTGTAAAATCTACCTAACATTTAAACTAACCGAAGCGGCAAGTATCCTCGGCAACAAATAGTCTCCGGACTTTAATATTTAGGCATTCTAGTTAATTCTCGAGCTAGATTTTTACAAGAAACTATTCATCCTGATATCCTTCGGGCAGGCATTCCTTGCCCACAGTATCTTTGAGTTAGTTTTAAGAGGTAACCACTTTTCTTATATAACCACTGGGGAAGCAGGCGATATTTTTATTGTTTAAGTATTTACATTTGTACCTCAGTGTGAATTCAGCGGTTAACAGTCAGTGATTGCAAAGATATTTATTATTTATTATTATATAGAATCAAAAGGAAGTTTCAATAAAACTGTATTTTGGTATTTACTTTACATGAAGTTGTGTTCTTTATTTTCCCTGAATATGTCATTATGGTAAGTACCGCATGATTTGTATTTACTTACTTTTTCTTGAACAGAGGGCAAGAGAAAAACAATATTACAAGGGCTTATTTCAAGTCTGCCTGGCTAGCTTCCACCATCTTACCTAAGTCTGACGCGCTATAACAACAGTTTAAGGCCAGTATATTCCAAACTATCCAATTCGGCCTATGTTTGATTCAAGGATAAACAATCAACTATTCTTTATTTTGAGCAGATAAAAATATATTTATGTTGAAGTTTCATTAACGATCTTGATTATTTTACGGTTAAAATACGATATTCGTATCTTCACTCGACTAAAAAAATATGCAAAGACTAAGAAAATTTTCATTAATTTTATATTTTTGGATAATACTTAAAGTTTATCAATCCCTTATTCACGAAAAATATATAGAAAAAGAGGTAATGACTTATAGAAGAATATTCAACGGTTATTTTTTCTAAAAGTGTCTTTATGCTCAAAATAACAACAAAAACATTGAAAAAATGAAAAAGTGAGGTTATTTTCATTACTCTTCACACGTAAAGAAAAGTCAGTGACAGAGTTTTTGGAATAAACTGGCCTTAAAAAAATGTGTTCCGGCAGTTAGAGGTAAGATAGCCAGTTCCTCAGTGATGAGGATTCCGGGAGCAGTGCGATTCCACCATCGGCCTTATGTCATTTAACATCAGGTGAGGTACAGGTCAAGCACTTTTCCGTTGTGCATAAAAAAACCTTTATTTAAAACTATTTTCTCGCTAAGTGATACTCGTATATACGA
Organism: Agriphila straminella; assembly: GCA_950108535.1. Taxonomy (NCBI): domain Eukaryota; kingdom Metazoa; phylum Arthropoda; class Insecta; order Lepidoptera; family Crambidae; genus Agriphila; species Agriphila straminella. Next base: position 20,174,997 of record OX467307.1, on the reverse strand, counting down.
AGACATTCCTTCAGGCATATCTATGATACTGCGAATGGCGTGATAAGAGGAAATCCAGCTAAAGTTCTCGAAACTTCCTTATCAGTGACAGATTCAATATTATCACCAAAGTTTCTTTAGAGTTCAGTGACAGTTCAATGTGTTCGTTAAGCTTAGGCAAGAGTAGATAACAGCTTTAGACGTTTACTTTAAAAAGAAAAGGAAAAAACAAACGTGAGAACACACCTACTTATACAAAACAAAACTACTACTTAAAACTAAATCAAACTAAAAACAGATATTATAAACTAAAACTAAGACTATCTATCCACAACAACAAAAATAAATCTATATTTAATAATAATATAAAGCAAATGATGGTGGTATAAATGGTATGCAATTTGAGTTTGATATTAAGTGTATTTATTAACTAGATTAGCAACATCTTAAACATTAACTTAACCTAAATTGTTTCCTTTTTAACGTTACCAGTGTAATTTATCTTAAAAATTCTAATCAATTAGTGCAAATGGAAGGTTGCTGGTACTTATGACACGGGTTTTCCCAGTATAACGTACCTACCAGCTGTAATATTTTCTGTAATTAGAATAAGTAGGATAAATAAAACTGTAGGTACTACAATTTTTGTAAAAAGGTGAAATAAAGTTTATTATTATTATTATTATTGTATCTCGGCTGGAAACTCTCGGGCCGGAGCCCGGTCCTTTTGCCAGGCTTGCGTGGGGACATGTTATTATTATTATTATATTTTTTTATCTGAGCAAAGAGTAAGAGCACTTTAGAGATTCGATAAAACCATTAAAAATTAAGTTTCTAGAGACTTGACCATTAATATAGATAATCTTGAGATTGAAATAAAAAATATTCAACAAATATCAACATTGCATTTGGGGCTAAAATAGTGGTGTGCCTTGTCAGAATATGTATAAGTAATTATTAATTTGTCTCGCTTCTATGACACGTAATGTTAATAAGTCGTAAATACGAGTAGTATTGTCTTATCTACAACTTTCCAACTATTGCTAATTTTGTTCAACCACCTACTAAGGTTAATCACACGTCTTTTTACGACGAACGCACACAGGGTTTCCGAGCTAAGTTTGACGACAGCAACCATTTTGCGGTCTTCGACAAGTCGAAATAGGCTAGCCACTAAAATTACACGTACCTAGGTTGTTTGCCCTGTCCTCCGCAAACAACTTTAGTTAATGAAGGTTTGACATTGTTTGAACAACGCCGTTCTAGAGAAAAGAATAGAGTGGCCGATCTAAATAATGTATAACCTGCTTTGACGGTTATGGACTAATGGATTTTGGGATTTGCATCTTGCGAAAATCTGCCATCTTAAGTAATGATCTGACGAAGTCTGTGTTTTAGATACAAGCACTCAGGCCCTATTTTTAAATCTTTTGGATGGCGTTGAGCGCTTTTTACTACTCATTTTTATTTGACATATCAAAATTAGTATTTTTGAATTGCTCGTTAGTCAGCCAGATGTCTGTCATGTCGTTGGTCAGCGGTTTTGGAGTGACATTTTAGTCATCAATTGTGACATTACTCGGCATGTGACTCAAGTCACACGATCGATTTCAAACAATTTTTCGAAAATACTTGTCTTTCCGTTTTGTTGTGCTAGCAACTGCTACAGAATAGAATATGAGTTCGTTTGGTTCGACAAAAATTTGCAATAAAACAAACAAATCATAATTTAAAAAAAGAGATTACACAATTCTTTGAATTCATCATCATTTGACGCATATAGAAAAATATTCTCAACACACTTGCTCGTAAAGTGAGCTATAACAAACGCGTGCAATAATAATATTATAAAACACTAGTACGTTATAGAATTATCCCTACAAAGTTAAATTAGTACCTTACTGCAAGTTCTATGCGAGTAAACAGAGCATTCCCAATTTAACCGGGTAATACTACAGGTTATTTTTTTAGTAACAACAAAGAGGTTTTATGCCGCTGAAAATTCATATACATTTTTGAAATAATTAAGTCAAACAAATATTTATTTTTATCAAATTATTCATAATTCACAATATTTTGTTATAAAATATTCAAATATTTGCATTTTATCACTTAAAATTATAATTTTGAAGTAGGCTGTATGCTCACTCACCCCTTTGTTCGCAAAATATTGTTGTATTGGGCGTGTGAAAAAAAAAAAAAAAAACCCTGCGCACCTTCTCCCATAATTATCATATTTTGTTTTTGGCTGTGTGGTAAATTACTTTGTTTTTTCTCTCAAATGTGTTGAAAAACGTCGTATGAAACTCGTGAGCTTTTGCTTATTGCATACTTGGCTGAGTTACGCCCTCGCCTACGGCTCGGGCTGCAACCCACAGCCTCGTGTAATCGTAAATAAATCGAGTGCAATGAGCAACCTAAGCTAACTCGTCTCATAATGTAACATTTACTATTTCCAGTTTCTTCGTAAAAGGGAAATTCGCGCACTTGAATAATTTTCTCGAATGTTGTCAATTAATTTCCTAATAGATCATAAACTTTGAGTCGTTAAATTAAAGGAAAGTTTGGAATTTATTTCTTTTTCTGAACAGTTTTTATTATAAGAATACTTTATAGAGACATATCAAAAACGTTACTTATGTCTTTTAATTGCAATGGAAACGGGAAATGTCTAAGCCCGTAGGAAAATCTAAAACAAAATAAACCATTTTGTTTTAGATTTAAAAAATCAAAGAAAATAAAACAAATAAAGAAATTGAATTCATCATAATTTAATGTCGACAAATAGCATTCAAAATCTTTACCTCATCACTAACGCCATCAAACGACCAGTAATCCAGACAGTCCAGATTCGACGCAATAAAAAAACAATTAATTTGAATAAACACACAGAAAAAACAGTATAATGGGGACATTTGAAATTCTGCCGTTGTTTTATCGCGGTACGATCGTTAATGGGCCCTTAATATTTGAGGACATTTGGCACCTTATAATGCCCTTGTCATTTTTACTCAATCTAATCTGAATACCAAATCGCAGGTTTACGATTCTTACTTTTTATTGTAAGTCGTAGGATTAATGATTGAAATTTAAAATGCAAGAACCTTAGCTCTAGGCGGTGTTAAAAAATAGAAACCTAGCATTTTTGCTTCCAAAATGTATTTTGCTATAATTCGGAAACTGTTTATGAACCTTTCGGGGTAAAAAGTATCTTAAGATTTTAATCCAGGGGGCCTATTACAAAAATAACGTACGCAGTTGCGTAACGCAGTCACTTGGCTACGATAATCGTGCGCAGTTCGTCAGTTGTAGATATAACAAACATTTTGAATTTGGCTATAGTTGCCCATAGCCTATTAAACGAATGATGTCGGATACTCTAGAGAACTGCCAAACTTACGCAATCACTTCGCGATATCGCATACGTAAGTGCTTTGTAATAGGAAACAAACAAAACGTAGCACGGACGCAGCTGCGTGTATCGCATTAAACTTTTCGTAATAGACCCCCAGGCTATAATATAAATTAGCATATGTGCCAAATTTCACCCAAATTCTTTCAGGATTGCCGTTTTTGCATGATTGAGCAATTATCAAACATCGAAAAAGTGCTAACTTTTACGACTTTTAAACTTTTGGAGAAATAAAAACATTAATAAAAACTCAATATTTATATTCTGCCTTCTCTGTCGTTAATTAAGCGTAATAATATTAACTCAATTCCAAATACATTGGAAAATTATACCTCGAGAAAAACGACAAAAAGCAACCATTAATTTTCTTCTTAAAGTAATTACAGTCATTACTTCCGGAATAAACATAATTATTCCAGCTTTTGCGCTTCCCTTTGGTCGTTTCATATTAAAAATATGAAAAGAAACTGGTTTTTATGAAATTAAATTACTTTGAGTGGAATTGGTATTTTATAGAAAGTAAGTTTTCATGAGACAAGTTTTTTTTTTTGAAAACCAACAGCGTTTTACAATGTTGTTTTTACTTCTAATACTAACCACTAGCAAGACCAATTACAGGTTTTCCATATTAATTACCTTCTTTGTAAATACTAAACAAGTTTAAATTAATACAATGTAACAATACCTACAATAGGGATGTTGACTAATGAATAAAATAACGAAATACTAATAAAAATCGTAAACATATTAAACTTTTAGAGTAGCTTGTATACCTCTTGGTTTTATATTGCATATTATTTGTTTTATGACCCTTCAAAGTTGGGTGGACAAGTCCATTTAAAAAGTATAAAATTTATTAAAATAAATGATACCTTTAATTAGTCCGTAAAATGTATAGCAAATTTGTCGAAGAAACCATTTTGATAAACACAATATTTAATATAGCTGCTGAACAAATGTCCTATGCGTTGCATACAAACTTGCAAGGCGTGAGGTCATAACGTGGAAGCCATTAGTATGGAGCGTTTTTGATCGAGTCCATTTGTGTGCATTTCACACTGTGATATCTCGGGCAGTTTTCATGCTAGCGAATTAATTCTTTTACCAATGTTTCTTTTTTTGAGAGGTAATTTATGTAACATAAAATAAAAAAAATAGTCAACATCCCTATTCCATCCTTTGTTCAGTCGTTTTTTCTGTGATAGTATTAAGTTTATTATTTTTGTCAGCTTTGTTTGTGGCTGACTAACATTAATGACTTGTTTAGAAACAGAATAGGAAATATCACAAAATATGCAAAGAAAACACGATGTTAATAAAAATGAACAAAATGTTTTTCCTCAAATATTTTATAATAACTAGTGTTGGATATACATTCCAACAAGGCGCCTAAGGAAAATCCCGAAAACCTTTTTCTTTAAGATATTTTGCCAATGCCGGATATATTTTTATAAAAAGACTAGCGACCGCCCGCGACTTCGTCTGCTTGGAAAGTTTTTTTTGCTATCCCTCGGAAATAGTATTTTTTTCAGGATGAAAGGTATCGTACCCTATGCTCTTCTCCGTGCCCCTGAGAACGTGTATGCAAAATTTCATGATGATCAGTCGTGAATCCGTAACAAACATACAAACAAACAAACTGACTTTCGCATTTATAATATTAGTAAGGATAAGGATATATGGGCCTAAAATAACAACAAAAAAGTTTTTATAATTTTTTGTCTTCAACATCATTGAATATTTTTAACGATGCGATATTATTTGAATTGTAAATCTGAGACTTGCCTGAAAATGCTGACACAAGATTTAAACCAGTCATAATAATCCTATTATGCAGTAAAATCTGCTATTCTAGCAATTCTTAAGAAAACAATATTATAGATATCGTAAATCGATAAAAAAGTCTACACAAAAGTTGTAAATAGACGAATACCGCTGTTTTAGGTTTAAAAAATATTAAAGTTTGTTTTTTTTCGTATATAGTTTCTGCACCATTAACTAAAACTAATACATGAATTTGTGTCATTTTGGGTGGATGCATAAGTGACAATTTAGGTTTTTGTCTTTTGTAACACTATCAATCGAAAAGAAAATTAAAGTTGAAAATTTTACTTTCATGATGATTACGAAGTCATAACCGATGTACATGAGCTTTTTGTGTCATCTTTGTCCACGGGAACACTGTTATTTAACTGACACAATTTGTGACGTTTTTATCAATGGAATCTTATATCAGATACAGTTGAGTTAAAGTTACCGTTACCTACTATAAGTCAGTTTGCACTGGACGAAAATGACACAAATTAGGTTTGTACACTACTCAGGCTATCTTAAATACAATACCATTGAGTTTTTTTAACTTTAAATCAATTTTGTCAGTTTTGTGTTCAATTATTTATATCGACGACAAATAATCGAATTTCTAAAGATGCATCAGCTAGATGTGACACAAAACGCAAAAATAAACTTTTTATATGCAAGTCTATCGACAGACAAGATTTCATAAACATTAGAATTTTTTAAGGTTATACCCTCAAAATAACGTATTGGTATCGGTCTAAAAGGCGAGATTAAACCACTTCAAAGGATTCGTGCCGATTCGTCGAAATTAAGAATAGAATAGAATAGAATAGAAGAATAGAATAATTTTATTTTGCTAGAAACATGGTTACAAAGTTGTCGTTATTTAGTACAATTATTAATTTCTGCTTTTTAGTCAACGAGCTAAAACAAAAAAATATGGACCATCTCATATCGGTTTTTTTAAGTAGGTACTTCAAATTATTATTTTCTGCTTTTTTAGTGAACGAGCTAAAACTAAAATACTCCATCTCCTATCAGATTACTTGTCAAGACAAAAAAAAGCCCAAACTCAATGTGGTTGCGTGGTATTACTATAGAGTTCCTGTGACTTTCTTCCGGCTCCATCATCAGATCAGATCAATGATACCATAATTTTGCATTGTCTTCCAGTTTTGACTTATGTTCAAAGTTTCAAGTCTCTAGCTCATCGGGAAGCCAGTATGAAATCGTTTGCTAAATTTGTGGATAAACAAATAAGAAAGCAACCTACTTAATAAAAAACCGGTCAATAGCGAGTCGGTCTCGCGCACCGAGGGTTTCCGTACCATCATACATAACAGACCATACAACAAATAACTGTGCATCATAATAAATACACTACAGAGCTGTAGAATCATAAAATTATTATTGCAGTATGAGGTCAGCACCATCTCTTGGCCGATAGTGGAACTATTTTTTTTCTTAGGCCAGCGCCATCTCTTGACTGATAGTAGAACTAAATAAATTTTTCTTAGGTCAGGGCCATCTGTTGACTGGTAGAGGAACTAAATAATTTTTTGTTTGTTTTTTGAATTTCTAAAAAAGTGTGTTATATTGAGACATCGTTTTATTTTTCCTGTAATTTCTACATAAACTACTATCACATAGAATTATTTCAGATTTTTCTCTTTGCAAACTTCGGAGATAAAGGGGGGGGAACGGTATTTTTTTTTACATTTTTCATCATAAGTAGAAAACTATGCGGCCTAAAAAAAAGAAAAAAATGTTAAAATTTTTAAGACCCCATTTCAGTCCCTGTTGTAAAAAAACTATTTATTTTTTTATTTCTTTCTTATTTGCAAAATAATTGGGAAAACGTCATCTTAAACTATTCCAAATTTCAATTTGATACCATTAGTAGTTCTCGAGATATCCAGCTGTGACAGACAGACAGACAGACTTAGTCACACCATAAGGGTTCCTTTTTACCATTTTGGTACGGAACCCTAAAACGTGTTAGAATTGTCACGTACGAGTAGATGACGTCAAAGCTAAAGTATAATGTCAATATCAAAGATTAGATTAATTTATTTTGTATTTACGTTAAGTACGAAAAAATCCAAATACCTATCTCTAAAACGTGACGCTATAAGCTTTCAAAACCCCTTATCGCCTTAAAAGGGTTCATTCATTAGAGCACCCTAGCTTCAAGCCAAGCTTCATCTAGTAAGAGAAATTGAACTATTTTTTTCTTAAATGCAGCTAAAAAAACTGCCTAGTGCGCAGCATTTTGTTATGTTGCTCGAGATTGTCTGTACGTGAAGTCTATGTGTGCGTACACGGAAAACTGCAATTCAAACCGAGTGGCTCTTCTGTTTATTTTGTATTCAAGGTGAAGGACCGCCCACGACACATCTGGTAAACTGTGGACTAATATTTATTATTCCCTATAAAGACTTGCATAAGGGCTTTTGCACAGTGATTACGTTCATCTTTAGAGCCTTTACTCATTTGTCGGCGCAGCATTGGTACGATATCAGCATATTCAGCATGCTCGGTATACGCGGTACCGAAAACATATAGAAAACTCACTGGACGCCTAAATTTCAATAGAGCGTTACTCATTAAGATTTGTCGATGCAACTTTAGCTCGGCGCGGTACAAATTCGATACAGAATCAACCTTACTGACCATACTTTCTTATACTACATTAATAGTGACTTTGTTTGTTACATTTTCACGTCTTAACTACCTACTCAACTTTTGCATACCTACACGTTATCAGGAGTAGGTATTTACATAGCATCTACTTATGTGAAAATGATCCTTCGGGAAGTATAAATAAAAAAGCGGACTGTAGATTCATAGGAGGCTGATTTAATAGCCGTATTACAAATAAAATCAGGATAATGACGACGTGATGGTATATAAATTAAGAGGTAATTCGTGGTTGGTGTCCGTCAGTGTATGAAGCGCAAGTAGGAAGTAGTCCTTGGTAGGGTTGTTGAGGAAGTGATTATGAGGAAGAGGAGGCGGAAGAGGAAGTCTCAAGCACAAAGTTAGAGGATACGGATGAGGATATTTTTGTGAGGAAGAGGATGCGGATGAGGAAGAGGATGAGAGAGAAAAAACGAGAGAATTATATAATATTAGTTAAAAATTACAATAAAACTAAAAATGCAGTCTTTATAGCTTTATTAATTAAAAAATAATAATTAAAATTAACAATTGGTAGATTAATTTTCATAAAAAATCCTCTTTAATTCCTCATAATTTATGAGGAAGCGAAAGCGAAAGAGGATTTTTTTTACTTGCATTTTGAGGATGCGGTAACTGTTGAGGAACCTCCAAAATTTGCGGAACTTCCGCGTTATCAGGAAGCGGATGAGGAATCCTAGTCAACCCTAGTCCTTGGTCGTCGCTCGCCGCAGTGACGTAGCCGGCCCTCCACTCATAAATTAATATCCGATAAAAAGACAGCGTTTCAGTTTTGGTTTTTGCTCAAAATAAAGGCAAGCCAGATTTATTTTTGCCCACGAAAAGCCCAGAAACCGGAGCTCTGTGTACTCGCCTCTATCTTGTCAGTTTGTCTACGCTTTTTGCTATAGATATCTCGAGAATAAGCAGCTGTGCCGCCTAAGGCGATTTGTACACAAGTTCGGATCGGCTATAAGATAATGTTGAGAGAATAATATTAATGTAATAGGCGTTGTTGTGTACTAAGGCTTATTAAGTCAATATATTACCTTTTTCTGTTTCTGTTTTTGTTGCGTAATTTTCATATCTGGCGCAAAATAATTCTTTTATTGTGCGCTTTTTTATTAAAAAAAATATAAGTATTTAGGCAATATTTGCTTAAAGTACAAGAGCAAACTATTAGGGTATGGTTTACTGGTTCTGAAAAGCTACATAATATTTAATTTTGGAGCAAAATATGTGCAAGGGAAGTGGATATTTATTTAACAATTTAAAAACGTTTTTCTATCACAATATTTTGTCATAATAGTACCACAGTACATATAAAAACTTATATAATATACTGTGATAGTACTGTTTACTTATATTTTTTTCACAAAATACTTTAGATAACCACAAATTTTTTTTAGCATCGAGATTTAAGTTTTTAGCATGTAATGTAATTAGCATTTCTTTATTATGAATGTAATTATGTAAATAAAACATTTTTGTACAAGCACAAAATAAATAGTAGCGCTAATAGAGCTGACGTTTATTATTTGTTTTCATATTCTCACATTTAAGGGAAGGCAAAGAAATCCACGTCCATAATTTCATACAGCCAAGTCTTCATTTTTTTTTCAGTTTGCATTAGTGCTCGTTTACGGTGACGCATTGGCGCTGCGCGTCCGCGCAAAAATATGGCATTGTATGAGAGCGTTTATAGAAAAGCGATTTTACACGCGTTTGCTTAAAATGCGTCGGTGCACGCGGCGGCGCAGCGCCCGCGACGTGCTGTCAATGAGGGGTTTTCAAAGTGACATTTAAAAAATAAAAATAGTAACTATTTGCTTCACTAGATGGTGTTCATACTCTTTAAAACCTAAAAATAGTAACTATTTGCCTCACTGGATGGTATTGATACTCTTCGAAGCTTAGTGAAAAAATCACATTGTCACCTATTTTTATTAACGCCATCTACCGAGCCTACAATTTTTTGTCATTATGAAAAGCCCTCATTGTTATCCAATTTACGTAATGAAAGAGTTTCTATGATTCTGGAAAATAAAAATTGATTGACGTTTTGACTGTCATGAATTCATTTGGTACAGTCAGCAAAGTTATGACATTAACTTACAGTTTGAAAATAAATCGCATGAAAAGATGGAACTAAAAGTTCGTCTTTACCTGCCTCTATTGTTTTTATACAAAAGATGCTTTTGTGACTTTTGGGTAAATGCAAGACAATACAGACTGCTCAATCTAGAAATGAACCTTAAGGTGAAGCTCATAGCTTTGCTGACAGTACATTCCAGCAGAAAAATCACCTAGTCATCGATCGCCATAGAGTACATTTAAACCATATAAAGTAATAAAATTGAACGTTTGGGATCGTTCACACGAGCGATATTTTTCAACGCGCGATTTTCTTAGAGATTGGCTGTATGGTTGAATGCCTGTAATAAAACGACAAAAATTGTGGTTATATTTATTATTCTCTGATAATTATAATAAAAACGACCATGCGTAGGTACATGACCCACGTTTGCCTGATGTATTTCTCACTTAATTGTAATGAAAAGCAAAGAAATCAAAACTTCTTAGAGATTGGCTGTATGGTTGAATTCCTTTAATAAAACGACAAAGATATTCGCGCGCGCGCGCGAGTGGAGATGCCTTTATAATAAAATTGAACTATAAAACAATAGTAGATTGTTATACGAGGGTCAAAAGGAAGCAATTCCCATTCGAGATATTTAGACGCCCGAGCATAGCGAGGGCGGCTATAGTTCGAGAATGGAATTGATGACTTTTACCCGTGTTAAACACTCTACTTTTCATTTCGAATTTCAGGAAAGTAAAAAAAGTCTTATTTATTCCAAAATGTTTATTAATAAAAACATGTACCTACCTACTTAGTAACTACGTTGGTAGACCTTATAATTATTACCTATACCAACTTACCTTTAAAAACCTAGGAAAATTAGAACAATTTGTGAAATTTAAAGGTTAATTCTTGCTTGGAATATTTACAGTTTGATATAAATTACTATAATGGCAGATTTGGCTTTGTTGGATGCCTGTAAAAGTTGGAGATATCCTTTGGTCTTTCATAAGACGTTAAGTCTATGGCAGAGACTCTCCTGAAGTATTTGTTTCCTGTAGGCGAATTACAGCGTAGTTTTATTGTTTCTTTTATTTTATTTGAACTTTTTGTTTTAGTTTTAAACTCATTTTTAGGAAATACAAAATCAACACAAAACTTTAATACGGCACACACAGCTCAAAGTCACAGAGTTAGGTAAGTCTCCCTCCAATATTTTATAGTTTTTCTTATTTTAAATTTGGAACACGTCGCGTCGCCGGCCGCTCCGCCCGATGTTTTTAATTTTGCACTGGCTGTTTATACCATGTTTTGTTGTTGTTCGTCGGCTGCAACTTTTTTTAAATCATTTGTTTTTAACTATTGTAAACTTTTTCATTGCCAAATTCAGTTCTATTTTTAAATTACTTTTCCACCCTAGGGTGGAACGAAGAGTTTTGGACCCGCTGCTCAGTTCAAATATACATCACTTTCCGAATATGAGAAATGAAAAATACTTTCTATGGTTAAAATGTATACTGTGGTGACTGGTGATCGATAACTGCCTTGATGATTGGTCTGCTGGAATGCACCCAATGTTTATTGTAGGTGTGTGTGTGAGAAAATCATTGACCTCTATATTATTACACTGGACTGGCTGCTGTCAAACTGTTTTTGTGCCTTTTTTATTTCCACCATTTTGGCGCTGTAGGACGTAGCGTGCGTACAGGGTACTAAATCTAATTATGTGCTTATGTCGACGAAAATACCGATAGCCCTTTTTTACAACTTAAAACTTCCATTCAAACTTGTCAAAAAAGACCAAATTAGTTCTTTAGACGCACGCTAGTGGCGTTTTAAGGCGAAGCCAGTTCACGAAATTTACTCTTTCACTATGTCTTTAGAATAAGGTTGAATATTGCATAACTTTAATTGACGCTTCGTCAGAAATTTGACGAATTTTAGTACATTTTAATTGATTTCTGAAATACTGGATCATTTATTAAAAATGTACTCGGTTATTGTGTTAGATCGATAAAAAAGCTATCCTTTTTGCATAAAAAATCATATCACTGTCGTTGAAAATTACGAAATCTGACGATTTGAAATTTAGTTTTATAAGTTTTTATGGTGTTATTCAGGATTTTTTTACAGAGTTACCATGCCATTTTTCAGTATTCTGTTCGGTTAATTTGCTTCTTTGTTTCTTTTTCAGTCTACAGTAATTTTTGTGAAGTAGAATTTTACATCAGTTCTTCACATTGGAAGTTCAAAAATCAGACTTTTCATCAGGTCGTGAACTGGCCTCGCCTTAAATAGGCACAAAAACCTTGCTGTCAAACCATACAGACAGCCAGTCCAGTTAAATAGATAAAAAAAAATCAGGTCAATGGAGAAAATGAACTGAGTTTACGGAAATGAAATGAACAATAAGTGCCTTTTTATTCCTTACTCCTAAGCGCCATTAGTTTTCATTGTTCTATTTTTTACGTTATAAATGTCGGATTTTATTTTATTTCACGTAATAGTTTTGTCCAGTCACTAGGACCTTTTCACTATTCAAACATCAAACGACTCAATAATCAAACTGAGACAACGCCGGGACATCTCCTGTATCATATTATTATTTAAAAATAACTTACATCAACAAGAATCTAATACTTACTTTTTGTATTAATATTACATTTATCATAGTTGAACCATGCAATGAAATATTTATACTGTGGCGTAACGTAACACCAACGAGTAACTAACAACGAGCGGTGCAAAGAAATTTAAGTCATTTGAGAGGCGCTGTTGCTGTTTAAAGTAATTGGAAAATAATCCAGATTCACATAATTTAGTTCCCTCAAAATTCAGTAGAATTTTCGTTCGTGGTATGAATAATTTGTATTAGCGAACGGGTTGCGCGAGGCGCGGGCAAGCGAGCCCCTCTGCCCCCTCTTATCTAGGTTTGCGTCGAAACATACGGCCTTAATAAGTAAAAAAGTGAAGGTATCCATAATCATCTTTTATGGCTGTTTACATTAAACAATTAATATACGAGTCTCTTCGTAGAATTCCATTCGTAAAACCCTATAAAGTATAACTTATTATTTCTTTTGCTTTTTTTATTTATTTTACACAGGTTGTGCACCCTACCACATCACTATCTCCACATCACCCTAAGGTTGACTGGTAGAAAATGCCTAAGGCATTAAGTCCGCCTATGTACAATGTGCATGAAAAATTAAATAAATAAATAAGTTAAAGTTTGTTTATTATTTTATTAATATGGATTTTTAACCGACTTCCAAAAAAGGAGGAGGTTCTATGTTCGTCTGTATATTTGTTTTTTTTGTGTATGTCCTTGTTTAACAAGTGGAGATAGATCAGAATGCGTAAACAATGAAATCAAATCAAGAAAAGTTTTAATTCCGGTGTTTTAGTATTTTGAAAGTGAACCTTATTTCCCCGAAATTAAAGCTTTCCCCGAAAACTGGAGTTAGTAGTCCACATCCGTACTTCCTAACCCGTCGCCGTCCGGATGTTTACCGCGGACACGTGGCAGGGGCCGAAAATACCCCGGCTTATAACGATGCGCGTCGCCAGAGAAAACTGCTTACTCTTCAGTTCAGATGAGATACGTTTATGGAATGTATCTCGAGATATCAACTTACATTAGTTTTTTTAATGATTCGCCTTCTTAAGTAGATTTCATTTATTATTTTTTCCACAAAATATAAACAACTTTAATTAAATACTTCCACGTTTGCATGCCTTGATAACTTGCAATTGAAGCAAAACTTATAATAATCATTAATAACTAATATTTTTAATCAAAAATGACATAAGTAGTTATCGAATATTCATTAAAATTTAGTGATTAGTGCTATTATATTTCAGTCGACAAATTGAATAAGTACTTAAAAAGTTATTAAATTAAACAAAATGCAAGCATTTACAATGCTATTACTATTTGTAACTCAAAAGGATTTTTTTATTGAAATAATTTAAAAAATCTAATGATGATAATAATATAACTAATTGATGTATTTTTTTTTGTTTCATGACTATCTTACCTAAAATTTTACTAGCTTTTCCAAATTATTATATTCAAAAGTTTTTTCAAAAGCGTTTTATTCCATATTTTTTTATTTTGTCGATAATACTTATGAATCGGTTGGAATGGAATGTAAAACTACTCAACATTATATCGTAGAATGCTACCTCGCGTGCTCCCGTCATCGCGGTAGTATTTTGGTATTAGAATCGCGCGGGGACATTTTGGATGCGGTCCAGTCGTGTGCGCAACTCGCGAACGCACTAACGCAATCGATTTTACAACAGTATCGATATTAAAAACCGTTATTTAGACGTTAATTTGAAAGTTGTGATTGAAAAGATTTGTGATTTCAGAATTTTTTGATTTTTTTTTAATATTGAAAGTTTGAGTGTGAAGTGGCTAGTAAGTAGTGAAGGAATTGTGATTTATATAAAAACATAGTGTCCAAGTAGGTCAAAATATTAGTGTATTTTTATCATCACTTTTCTACAAAGATGGTATTAGAGAAAGACATCAAACGCTTTACAATGACTCACTGAGCAGTAAGAGCAAACAAACAGTAAAACTGCAACTATTTCGAGAACCAATAAAACCAGCACACTGAAGCACATAAGCAAAATGGCTGCTGGACGGCACACGACATCGTTTGTAAATCACAAGATGTTTATTTGTGTTGTCGTCTCGCTCTTGCTGCCGATGGCGAACGAGGGCGCGCCGGGGATGTACGGAGATGCCCGAGGTTACACGAGCGATGACGGGAAAAGGTTGACAAGGGAGTACCATTTGAGACAAGGGGCGTTGAGAGGGTTAATTGTAAAGCCTAGTCGACATTATGACTTGCAGCCTGTGGAAATGTTTTTGGGGATACCGTACGCCGCGCCCCCTGTTGGCAGCTTGAGGTTTATGCCTCCAGGTAAATAACTATTTTTGTTTAATAAATATTAGCTCATATTATATAGCATTAATCATTATTATTATTAGCAGAAATTAAAGACATTATTGTTGGAAAAATGCTACTACACACTCAAGGAATTTTTGACAGATAAAGATTTGTAATTATATTTTGACTGTATTTAATAATATATATTTTTTGACATTTTATTTAAATCAATTTTCAAAATAATTTTAATGATATTATCTTATGCATGATCAATTTGTACCTACTATCATTATTATTTTGTAGTATGGATCATTCTACCCTTTATTGTATGCTATCATGGCAGGACATAGCTGAACAATTAAGTGTTATGACATCTGTATGTACCTATGTTTCACAATAAATGATTCCGATTATGATTATCATTATATTAATTATTTCTTTTACCTAAATAATCAGTTAAGACTATACGAATCAGGTAAAAAAAGGAAACTAGTTTTGTTATATAAGGTAACATTAATAACGGATTTTTTAATACACTTCTAAACTTTCGCGTTGCATTGTACTTTATAATATCACGAATAAACGTGTACGTTGCTAATGATAAGTATTTTCAGACCCACCTATTTTCCCGACGTTTCGACCGAGTTGTATCGGCCCTACACGGCCGACTCAGCCCGAGACTACTCTCGGGCCACAGAATAACCTCGGGCTGAGTCAGCCGATGCAAATCGAAGAAAATGTCGGGAGAATAGGAAATTGAAAGTCAAAGTCAAAGTCAAAATAAGCTTTATTCAAATAAACTTAATTATTAAGTACTTTTGAATCGTCTATATTTTTCTACCACCCGCTCCAGACTTTTTTAGCTGACAAGAAGAACGGGCGCAAGGAACTTATCAGCTGTAACAGCCATAAGTAACGATATTTACAAACTTGAATACATAAAATACCTAGGTATCATAAATTAAGCTTTAATCATTTTATTTTAATTAAGAACGGTTTTTTTTATAATAACGTTCTGGACTAAATTAAAATTACAAAAATAACAAAAAATAATTACGCTCTAAATTTATTATAATTTTTAAAAATTAATAATCGTACTAATTTTAAACCAGTAATTAAATAAAACACTAATTCATCTGTATTTTCCAATTTATCTAATTTGGTTTAAATAATTCGTTTAATTCAATTAATTTTAATTTCATTACATTCTCTATTGTGAAAACTCACAGTCACCATTAATTGCTAAAGTTTATTTTATGAATAACACAATTTTTTATACTGTTGATTTGTTTGCTATAAAATGAGACATATATTTTTAATCTTTGATTTTCATTACAGGATATTGCGTAAGTATGTTTTTTTTTTAAGTCGATTTAAAATATTTCTCAGTGGAAATATACTTATTTATGCACCTTTTTCATTCTACTGTGATAATAAAAAAAACAGTAATACATGATCTTTTACTGAATAGCCCTCAGCATTTGCTAAACCAATATTCGTATTTTCTTCTAATAACACGTAATAGTAAAAGGAAAAGTATTTAATCGTAATCCAAATAAAACTATTTATATTTGTCGTAGGTATACAGATAACAGGATGTTTCATTATCCCTACTTCCCTACTTATTCTTACTAATATTACAAATGCGAAAGTCCGTTTGTTTGTTTGTTTGTCTTTACTCGTCTTAACTACTGGACCGATCATTACAAAATTTTATATACACGTTGTCAGGGGTACAGAGAAGGACCTATGTACCCTATGGTACCTTTCATCCAGAAAAAGTGTTGTTCCCAAGAGGTAGCAAAAAACTTTTCACGCAGGCGAAGTCGCGGGCAGCCTCTAGTAACCCATAAATCCAAAAATGGCAGATAGGGTACCATGCATACAGCTCCTGAAAATTGTCAGAAATCCTGAAAACTGCAATTTGGATGAGAATTTTAATTTTTTTGTATGGAAAACTGCAGAGTGACATCCCTACTAGACACAAATAGACCATTGTTTTAGATAATCAATCAAAAGGCAACACTTACCTTGTATATTATAATTTTTTAAGTTACCTATTTACATGTGAAGTGTATGACCTTGTTGGTTGTTCTAATAAATAAAATAATACAAATAAAAACAAACAAAACACAATTTCGGTCTGGAGTTGCCACTATACAGTTTATCAATGGCGGTTTTCAGGGTTTTATAATAATTTTAAGGGATTATTATGCATATCTCATTATCTACCATATTCGGCATAAAGGTTTATTTTGTAAACACCCTGTGTAATAATGTTCCTTTTCGCTGCCTTTGAACTAACTCCCGCATTCTGTTTATACAACGCAGGAGGAAATTAATTCACAAATATTATTACAGCGTTTCGTTTCTTATCCAAACACATTAAATTTAGTGTAACTAAACTTTGTTACGTTACACAAATATAAATACACGGCATTAATTAAACTGTTTGTTCAGTTTGAATTGATTTACATAACTTATTAAGAGAAACTATGTACTTGAATAAGGACTATAGTAGTAAAAAAGTGACCAAAAATTTATTATGTGACCAAAAATTTATTATCTCGAGCTGTCGTTAACACCCACCAATCCGCATTGGTCCCGCGTGGTGGGTTATGGCCCATCCTCCTTACCACCCATAAGGAAGGCCTGCGCCCTGCAGTGGGGACATCAAAAATGGCTGATGGACATGGACAGTCAAAAATTAGTCAAAATACTCTAGGGGTTGTTAAAAAAATATTGTTCAGTCAATTTTTACCCCCTATTCCATTGTTGAGTCTATTTTTATCCCTCTTTATTTTGACGTTAACATTTTACTGACTACAATAATTTCAATATTTAATTAAATAATTATCGTACTTTTTTTGATAAAAATTCGCTGTTTTGAAATATCAAGTTGATAAACGTGTTTTGTGAAAAGATAGATTAATAGGACATTCAATTGACTGTGGAAAATTCATCGTTGTCATCATCAGATTAATTTTACCAATCGTTTTTCCAGTGAGCGCCCCGCCATGGCCCGGCGTCAAAATGGCCACACAGTTCGGGCCGGTCTGCCCGCAATCCCTCCCCCCTATAAAGAAGGGGGACCCTCCGATTCTGGAGAGGCAACACTACATGTCCAAGCTGAAAGCCTTCCTGAAGAACGAGTCGGAAGACTGCCTCTATTTGAACATCTACGTGCCTTATAGAGGTAAGGAATATTTTTTTATAGAAAAGCACTTTATACTTTACAGGATTTGATATGAAATAGAAAGAAAGAAAGAAATAGAAGGACATACACACAAAAAAAAAAGAACAGACGAACATAGGACCTCCTCCTTTTTTGGAAGTCGGTTAAAAAATATTTTATTTTGTGAACCAAATTAAATAACACATTACTTAATAAGGTATCTTCTTAATTATTATTAGCTTAGTCTAAAAGGAACACAAAAAAGGCTCACACTCAGCATGTAAGTTAAGGCACCCAAAGTGTGCCCTAACACTGATCTTCCGTGCTCGCCAAAGTGTAATAATTTTACATTCGGTAAGTGAAAGTGAAAGTGAAATAAGCTTTATTCAAATAAACTTAATTATTAAGTACTTTTGAATCGTCTATATTTTCCTACCACCCGTTCCAGACTTTTTTTTACTTTGGTAGATAGGAAGTGCATAATAAACATGTGAAAAATGTAAAGTCGAACAAAAATGCTCATCGTATCTAAATGGACTTACAAGAAAAGCAATAAAGCAATAATGATGTTAGTAGGTATACGCAAAAACACGCAGAGACACAGCATTGTCAAGTGTCATGTTTTTTAAGGTTAGTCTTAAATGTAGCAAGCCTTTACGTGGGTTTGCAAATTGGTTAGGTCAAATCAAAATAAGAATGTTTTGTGATTAAAATATAATTAGGTACTTAAGTACTAAAATGAATTTCAATTCAGATTTATGATTCTAGAAAGTCATCACATAACCTTCTGAAGATAATAATAGAAAAAATACTAAAGGCACACGCACACAAACCGAAGCACGCTGTAACAACCGCTATAATTAAAGTTTTCTCAATCGACAATGGATTTTACTTTCAATAGGAAAGGAAATTCGGTTGAACAAATCGGACCATAATTATTATTTCAACTCATGTTCATTATTATTTCCATACTTACTTATAAATACACCCTGCCGCTTGAGCCAAGTCCCGTGGCCCGTGTTGCCCAGATGTCAATCTTGGACAAATAAAATGAGAAATTTCAAGCTAAACTAAAGATAGGTAAAAATAACCTAAATGACAACGGGTTTTGGTTTTATCGTTCAGAAAGTATCGTAGCGTTTTTTGGCCCCTGGTAGGAACATAATAATGTTTGTGTGATAAGTAAGTATTTTTTTCCTGAGTCAATACTCCAAGTTTTATGACTCAGATAGTCAAAATATTTGAACATTTCCGCTCATAACGCACTGTGTAAACAGCCCAAAAGCAATATAACGAACGTGCCAGCTTCTAACCGATTCGTAAATAAACGGATAATTTTAAATTTATCACCACTCTCAGTCCCTTTATATCACAATTTCTAGTCTATGATTTATTCGAAGAGAACTTCAGTTTGCATTATTAAATGGGATCTAGACGAAGTTGTGATATTTTATTTTATTACTAAAGAGAAATTAATTAATTTAAAATATTTTTTAATGTGATATTTGGAAAACTTTTGTAACTACGTCAAACACACGACGTTTTCGGTTCCCAAAATGATAAAAATATTATTAAAATTGTTTGATTTAGGTATTCGTACCTACAAGGAATGCAAATATTAAATGGCCTACTAAGCCAAACTTACTAGGTAAGTAAAGTTGATTAAAAAGTTGAAATGAAAAAAGGGAAGAGTCACTTAACACTATACCTAATAGATTAATTTGACACTTTCGCAGTTATATTTTGTTAACACTATTCCCACAACTACGTAACCATTATCGCCAGAGATTCCTTCCCCCAGTTAAATAGAACTAATCTATTTATAAAACGGTTAAGAATTTGGACACAGAAACGGGACGGAAGTTCTTTAAATAGATTTCGAGTGGCGCCAACATTTGGAGCAACTAATTATGTTTAGTTGACATGTTCCCTTTGATTCTGTTGCGAATTCTGAAATAGTGTGTTACGGTTAGTGGTGTTGTGAGTTTAGGAAAGATTTCAAAGAATGAGTTGTTGTAAAATCTGATATTTTACTTGATTTCCTTTGACAGAATTACATTAGCGTTAATTGCTTAATCAAATCTTGTCTTTTACACAGTAATTAAAAAACTCAGTTCCTCAGAAAAACTACTCGATGATTTTTCAAATATATTAACGTAAGATTTGTTATTTAAATAAATATAAATAAGTAAATTAAAAAGAAAAGAAAAACTTCTAGGCGCAATAGTCTGGTACGCTTGGTTGCTTCAATAAAAAAGCACCTACAATTTTTTCTGTAACAACAAAACAATGGGGAATCAAGCAATCGGTTTTATCTTCGTTCATTAGCACAACGTATAATCTATCTAGTGACTGACGTGTATTTACACAGAAAATTGCTTTTCTGTTGTTCTGTTTGCTCTATCGAATATAATCTGTTTTCGTTCATTCGATCAAGAGTTGAACACCCGGTGAGTCACGATCTGAATCAGAGTTTTTCCTACGATTGTCCTAAATCAGGTTCTGTGCTAATCATAGACGTCTTAAAATCATTTGCAGACAAAATGCTCATCCGTTGTGGTTAATGATTGTTTTGAGATGAGTTTTAGCGCTTGAATAGGTTGATGTTGTTAGGACAAGTTTAGTGCGATGTAGATACCCTTCGCAGATTTAGTAGTCGTTTAGTATGTAGTATCAGTAGATTCTCTTTTGTAGCATTAATTAATTTACAAAATAAAATAATAACATTAACTTCTTTTATTTTTATTTAAGATTAATTTCTGATCGTCTTCAAAAAATCATCGCCTAAGGGTAGGCTCACGAGCTTCAGTACCCCGTGACCACGGCAGCTGCAAAGGTGCCGAAACGTCGGGAAAATAAAAAATCAAACCAAATACCAACTAATTACCAAAGTACTTTCAATAAAACCGCGCTAGTATCCTTTAAAAGTGTTTGATTTCATGTCTAGTGAGCGCGTAAGCTTGTAAGGTGAACTCAGTGGCGTAACTATAGGGTGGCAGAGCGGGCAAAATGCCACGGGCCCCTGGCCCAAAGGGGCCCCCTGGCTCGAGAGGCTGTGACCACAAGAGGAACTTAACATTTATTACAAAATTTGGCAAAAAAAAAACTGTCAATAGGGTTCATTATCCTAGCCAAACTGATACAAACGTAAAGCGGAAATAAGAATGCATGGGATGGGAACAAAGCTCGCATTTTTACTGTCTCTAATAAATACCTCTGAACAAAAAATTACTAGGTACACGTGCGGCTCTAAAAAGTTGAAACATAAAAGTGCACAGATGGTCGGTCAATGGTCAAATTCCTTTGTTAACATAATGGGTAGCTAAAACAAATACTATAGAAACTCTACCGAGTTCTGTACCGACTCTACTCTGTTCTATAGTATTTGGCTAAAATCTCTGTATCCAAAAAGGGTCCATTCATTACGCTTACGTTACGCCACAGTCATAGTAAGTTTCTTGTGAGAATTGGTTGTTTGTGACATTGTTTTTTAGTCATCGTAGTTTTAGTTTCATCGTTTATTTTTAGTGGAAAAAAGGTATTACTATGTTCTAGAAAGTATTTAAGTGGAAGCATAGTGGAAGGGAAAAATGAAAGAAGAAGGAGACGGAGGAAAAAAAATAGTTGCTTAAAATCAATCGGTACTTGAATTAGGAATTTATTAACGATAAGTTGAGTGAACAGTGCTTTGGAAAATTAAAGGGGCGCTGAAAGTGTTAAAATAGCAGAGCCCGACCTTAGGAATATCCAGATCCTGAACAAGTAACAAGTAAAACTCTGAAAATAAAACACGTCTATCTGACGGGGCTAGCCGCTAGAGGACAACTTGTTTTTAAATAATAAAGCCTCACCCAAATTCATTGGACGTGTTTTATTAATTGATAGGTATGCGTTTTATGAAATTTTGAACCTGTTTTTGTTTTTATTTTCAGGTTTTTTAATGAGGTTTTTCTTTTTTTCTTTTTTGCTTTTCTATTTTTAACTTTTTAATGGTAGGTATGTAAGAGTGTACCTACTCAAATATTTTTTAACTATAAGTAGGTATATATATCATATTTTCAATGGTACAATGCACATAACTCAATTTCCAAATTCAGGCTGTTTGCATTTGAAGAGTTGTGCCCTCGTAGTCCAAGTTTGGTCCAGAACAACGCACGCGTAGCTCGGTTTGTTTTGGATTGGCATAAATCTACCAATATCTCAATCACTAAGCCTTTATCCTATTTGTCCAAGGTCCAATACCAAAGTAATTAAAATATGACCACTCTTGAGGTTACTCTAACCTCAAGAGATGTCAAGCCAAAATAAAAACCCTTTAAACTAAAATATAATCATCTGTAAATCGTTCATAAACAAAGAAGTTATGCCTGAAAATCCGTAAAAACTCGTGCGATGGTAAGCTAAATAATTGTTATTTTCCAGAATTATTAAAAAGCTACTTGCCATATCTCTGTAAAAGCACAGACAATATAATACTGGTAAAAGTAATAAATAATAATAATTGTAAGAAACCACACCTGTACGTGGATTACGTAAGTCTGTTGCTTATAATTCTCGATTGAAAGCGCAGTTGCATTGCTGCTTTAGTTGGCACATTGGTTCTTACTAAAGCAGCGATGTAACTGCGATTTCTGTCAGAGTTGATTGCAACAAAGTTACGTAATTACCCCCCTGAACTATGTTCTTTCAGATAAAAAAGTAAGTATTAAAATCGGTTAACAATTGGCGAAGTTATCGTAAAATATATAGGTACATAAAAACCGTTGATTTGAAAACATCCTCCTTTTTTTGAAGTCGGCTAAAAATTATAATCAAACGTCAAACTTTTTTACATGGGAGGGCCCACAGAACACTTAAGAGAGGGCCCCAGTCGATGAATTTGCCACGGGCCTCAGATGGTATAGTTACGCCACTGGGTGAACTTATCAGAATAATTTTAACGATGAAAAGAAACACTAAAATAACCGTTTCAATATATAATTAAACTAATTGGAAATGATCACTTACAAGAAAGAAGTACTGTTCTTCCTTAAAATTGCACGTAATATTAAAACTGTTACAAATAAGTTTATAAATTTAGGTTAGGTACTTACTGCAGGAAATTTCCGCCCAAATAAAATGAATGTGAAAACTTCGTTAAGTTCGTTCAACGGCAAAACCGTTATTATGAAATTAATGTTAAGTTCTTGCGTTTTATAATGAGAACACCTATGGCATTAAGTCCGCCATTTGATGTATCTTTAGCAACAGGTTTAAATAATTGAATAAGTTAATTAATTTGAAATGTATGTAGAATATGAAACTAATAGAAAGTATACTTATGTAAAAAATATGAAAAACTTAAAGTACTGATGTTGTTTTAAGATCAAACGATATTGAAAATAATATAAAACTTGTTTTAAGTTAACAAGTAAGTACCTATTTATAATCAATAGGACCTATTTACTGATCACTTTTAATTATTTTTTTATTACCTGGTAATTCATATTAATTACTTAATGAGCCTCAAATTTTAAACGAACTGAGACCAATTTTCCAGTTGGCTTATTTATTGTTTACTTAAAAAAAACTGTTAATAATTTATTGCTGATTATAAGTTATTACCTTTTTCCAAAAGTCAATCACGAGTCTTATAAGTAATTTATTTGCAGAATTACGTTTGTTTTTTGTCCTTCAAAATCAATGTAAGAAGAGTCATCAAGTAATGTAAGAAGAGATTAATGTACAACCGTCACGTTACCTAATTAGTAAGTAAAAAAACACCATTGTAGAAATATCTACAGATCTCACACTAAGCGCAACTATCAAAGGCATTGATAATGTAATTTTCAACACACTTGCTCGTAAAGTGAGGCCTAATACATCGCTCTTATAACCTGTCGTTTAGTTTAGTTTATTGCCAAAAGTGGCTACTTTTAGCAATAAAACTTCATTAAACTAAACGACAGACTAGAAAATATTGTGTGATAAAGAGTACCACAAAGATTCTTCGGAGTACACTAGAAGAACACAATTTACGATTTTATCTTTATTTAAGGACTATGTTTTTTTTCGATTAGTGACGCTAGTATAGCGCATAAACGCTTTTAAAGACGCATATTTTGACATTTAGCTCATCCGCTTACCTTTCATATCTGCAAAACTACAGGCAAATAGCACAATTTCATAAATCGTGGCACTACCTATATATTCGATCACGAAAACAAACATTTTCAATGTTAAGAAATCAAAACGTTGTTTTCCAAATAACATGGCATTCTTCAAACAATGTGTATCTACCTACACACTCAAACTGTATCCTTAGCCACGCCATTTCGGTGCCGCAGTCACGTGCAGACGTTTCGTAGTGAAATCAAGTGAAATTTTCAAGTTATTTCCCAAAACAAAGAGGGAGGGAACAAAGAAACCGAAGTACCTACCTACACAATGAGGGAGACGGACGGACTACTCCAAGGGTTTGGAACCTTTTGTTCCTAAACCTAGGGTACCGTGTGAAATGGACTTAAAACTTATACCCGTTCGGAAGTTAACTAAATATTTTACTTTTATTTACTAAGCTAAATTTATACTAGGAAAAAAACAACTCGTCTACTCTCACTAGTAGGTAGGTAGGTACTTAGGTATCATTCCTATTCATAATCGGGGCGACAATAATAATCTAACCAACTGAGCTATCAATCATAATAATTCGATCATTAGCGGTGCGTATCATAGTTTGCTGTAAAAATCTACCATTTTCGAAGTAATAAGTATAAACTTTAGT
Organism: Agriphila straminella; assembly: GCA_950108535.1. Classification (NCBI taxonomy): domain Eukaryota; kingdom Metazoa; phylum Arthropoda; class Insecta; order Lepidoptera; family Crambidae; genus Agriphila; species Agriphila straminella. Next base: position 20,150,202 of record OX467307.1, on the reverse strand, counting down.
AGGTATAACTTGTTTGGTAACTTGAAAACTGAAACGTCCAGTGTGTGATTTTGTTATTAATAAAAATATATATAGGTAGGTAGTCTCACAAGAATATAAAGGTTTTTCCCAAAATACACGAAAATACAGTACTTATTCATATTATAATATCACATACAAGCACATCACATTTATTTATATTTATTTATTATTTTATATTTATTTTAAATTTTAATTAAGTGTCAATTTTTAATTCTAATTCTATTTTTAATTTAAATTTTATAAACAATACTTATTTTTAATTCAATGATTTAAATGTTGATAGGTATTTGAGCCGGTTTTTGTTCAATATGGACCTTGTCTAAAAAAAAATATTTTATTTTATTTTATTTTATTTACATCACGAACATCTCGATAGGTGTTGAAAAAACGCGCGTAAAAGTACTTTAGATATATTTTCTATGAAAATTTTCAATTTGCTTATCGTAGGTAGATGGCGCTGTACCAATTTCCCATACAAAATTACTCTACTTACTTACTTACTTTTTACGCGCATTATTTTTTTAGATAGCTTTTCGTGCTAAGGGTACTGATGTCTTGAAATAAAAGTCTATTATTTTTATAGATTCTTGATGTGCTCATAATAAGTATGTTAAGTCTTACTGCAAAAACATTTACAAGTGATTTCGCTTGTAACTTAGGCGTTAAAATCTATAATTAATCTGAAAACATAAATAAATTGTTTCAACTGAACCCAGTAACATTAACTATGCTTTCACACCAGCTTAACTTTTTATTGTCTCATTCTTAATTACCTAACGAAATGTGAAGGAGTTTTTAACTAGATACGAATGAATGAAAAGGCACTCGTCGTGAAACTCTATTGAAGTTGAGCGGAGCTACTTAAGTCTTGAAATGAGACTTTTTACTGATCAATAATGGAAGTAGGTAAGTATTAGAGAGAATTTTAAATGATTCGCATTTTCCATACTAACATTTTCTTAATTTATTTAACAACCATTGAACGCTATGTTTAAAAACTTTTAATGCACAAATTAAGAGCTTTTATGCATATTCACTTCTCAAGCTTACGCGCTCACTACACGGTAAAAACAGATTTCTTAAAAAAAGACAAATTGCTTTGGCTTAAGACATATTTATTGAATCTAAGAAAATGATCCTCTCCCTATAGACGCTAGACAATAATTTCTTCGTAATAGTAAAAAATACTCTTAAAAATATTTAGTTGTTACAAGAATAATACATTTATTCCAAGACACGTGTTGTTTCATTCAAGACAACGTTATTTTGTACAGTCAAGTAAATGTATTCTTGATACGAAAATCTTCTATATCTCTTGTAGACTAACCTTACTTAGAGTAAATTATTTTGTCTATTGAATGAAGATGTATATTTTGTTGTTGTTGTATATTAAGTGGAGATAATTGGAGAACACCGATGACTTCCTTCCTTTAAAAGTACAGATTTAACTTTTCTGTCCAAAAATAACAACGTGGGCGCGGTCTACAAAAATCAAGGTAAATAAAAGTGCTCGAAAGAGGAGTGGAGTCCGGGAAGCCGTCCCAAGTAGGACGCGACACCCAGAGGCAACCAACAAACAAACCCGATTGAGCTTGACAAAACAAAATTAAGTCCGACTACTTAAAGAACTAGATAAAAATCTTAACACCGCGGGTCAGACCATGATATATGGATAAATTTCTCAAAGTAAAAATGTTATCGTGTTTATCGAAAACTATGATTCCGTTGTTTCGAAATTTTTGTATTTCTCTGTTTAAAACAAAATTTCTATAAGCCGAACAAAATCATTTCTTAGAACAAGAAATAATACTTCATAAACAATAAACTTTCTCTTAATAGAAGAACATGATTTTTTGAAAAAAGTTTATCTAAATTCAAGTAACTTGTAGTTGATTTCAGATAATTTTAATTTGATGCAAGAAGATGGACATTTCTTGATTTAAATTAAGTCAATTTAATTGATATAAGTTTAAATAAGCCTTGTAACAAAAATATTTCTCTTAATCATTAAGAAAAATATTGTCTGAGTAAAAGATGAGCACTATTTTTGTTTTAAAAATATTGCATTGGCTTAAGTAAATATATTTTTAGAATAACCAAATATTTCAAGAAATTGGTCTTTCTTATTTAAAGAAATCCTTTTTTACCATAGACATGAAATAAAACACTTTTATGCATATAGCTTTTATGCACTATAGGTAAACGTAAAAAAATCAAATTCCTTTAATTAAGATCAAATGTAAATTGTGTTCTTTTAGTGTACTCCAAAGAAACTTTGTGGTACTCTTTATCGCTTAAACAATATTTTCTAGTTGCTAAAAGTGGCCACTTTCGGCAATAAACTAAACGACAACTAAACGACGGGTTATAAAATATTGTTTAAGCGATAATAAGTACCACAAAGCTTCTTCGGAGTACACTAGAAGAACACAATTCACAATTTTGCCTTTATTTGAGCACTATGTTTTTTTTTCGATTGCGGCGTTAGTATAGCGCATAATATTATATATAATATATATATATAATTATATTAAGTAGGATATAGTAGTATAGGAAGTAGGATAAGAGTCTCTGTGTAAGAAAAAAATCGGCAATTTCCTACTTAACCCCTAAACCCCTAAATTATTTGTTTCTATTTGGTACTTCATCTCTAGTTATTTAAAAGAAAACTTGTTCCTTCCTATAACATTAACAATCCTTTAACATTAAATAAAAATAAAAAGAACATTATGTATTACAGCGCCACCTAGTTACAAACTTCAACAATGAGGTACAGACTTGCTGAAAATACAAAAAGCAACCCTGAAGCGCGGGAGCTGTTGCTGAAACTAGGCGGAGTAATTTTATTTCCCTGCAATAGATGTCGCTACTTGTACTTAATTTAACTAAAAATTAGAGGTAGAAGTAGGTTTCTATCATTAGAAACTAAGGATTAATCCATGTATCTGGTATGAATTAAGTGTAGGTATCTAAGGTAGGTATAGTCATTTCTTTATATTTCTTAAAAGACAAAATTACTTAGGCACTTAATCTAAAGTAAGTCAGTAAAAATTAGCTTTTTTTAAATCTGAGATTTTTGCATTCACAATGCTATTTTTACACAATACTAAATAATATACTAGAAAAAATACGACTCGCACCAGATCAATACTCAGACGGGAATCGAACCCGCGACCTTTGGATATCCGGTCCAATGCTCTGACCGCTGAGCTAGTATTGTGTAAAAATTAGCTTGTTGCAAAGCGGGAAAAAATCAACCCTTAAAATATTTTAGGGCCAATTCTAATTAATAGGACTTAAGGGTACCATTACACACGTCACAGCTGAAACTTGATTCAAGATTATTATTCATTACACTCAATTTTGCCAGGAATCCCCAATTGTGTACTTAATATTAAATACTTCAGCAAAAGGGAATGAAAGTTTTAGGCAAGTTAAAAAGGTTATTATAAAAAAATTGTAGACACAACAAGATTATTGATAATATTTTTTGTTGCAATTTTTATAAAAAAGCTGGCTATTAGGTAGGTACCAATAATAAAACATTAATTTTTTTTGGAAGCCAAAACGACACGATTAATACATTATGAGACAAGTTAGCTTAGGTTGCTCATTGCGCACAAGGCTGTGGGTTGCAGCCCGGGCCGCAGGCGAAGGCGTAACTCAGCCGAGTGTGCAAAAAGCAAGAGCTCACGAGTTTCATACGACGTTTTTCAACACATTTGCGAGGAAAAAACAAAGTAATTTACCACACAGCAACAAATACGACAAAAACAAAATATGATAATTATTATGGGAAAAGGCGCGCAGGTTTTTTTTTTGTTTTTTTCACACGCCCAACGCAAGAATATTTTTCGAACAAAAGGGTTCATAGCATACAGCCATTACAGCCTACTTCAAAATTATAATTTTAAGTGATAAAATGCAAATATTTTAATATTTTATAACAAAACATTGTGAATTATGAATAATTTGATAATAATAAATATTTTTTTGACTTAATTAGGGACTTACACATTTATTTATTCCAAAAATGTAGATGAATTTTTAGCAGAATAAAACCTCTTTGTTGATACTAAAAAAATAACTGTATTACCCGGTTAAAGTGGGAATGCTCTGTTTACTCGCATAGAACTTGCAGTAAGGTACTAATTTAACTTTGTAGGGTTAATTCTATTACGTACTAGTGTTTTATATAATATTATTGCACGCGTTTGTTATAGGTCGGTTTATGGCCCTAAAAGCGATGTATTAGGGCTCACTTTACGAGCAAGTGTGTTGAAAAATATTTTTCAATACATACATACAATACATCGCTTTTAGGGCCATAAACCGAGCTATAACAATTACTCATAATTCACAATAGTTTGTTATAAAATATTAAAATATTTGCATTTTGTCACTTAAAATTAAAATTTTGAAGTAAGTACCTATTAGTAGTAGGCTGTATGCTCCTCACCCCTTTGTTCGCAAAATATTCTTGCGTTGGGCGTGTGGAAAAAAAACAAAAAAAAACATGCGCGCCTTTTCCCATAATTATCATATTTAGTTTTTGCCATATTTGTTGCTGTGTGATAAATTACTTTGTTTTTTTCTCGCAAATGTGTTGAAAATCGTCGTATGAAACTCGTGAGCTCTTGCTTAACTTGTCTCATAATGTACTATTTCAACACACTTGCTCGTAAAGTGAGCCCTATTATTATTATTGTCATTTTTAAGCAAAAGTAAAAATTAAAGTCTAAAAATGGCGCGTACCTAATAATTTAGAAAAATAAATAATGAGATGAGTGCATTACAGAAGCCTAGTCATCGATCACCATAGAGAACATTTTAATCATGGAAAGATTGCAAAGTATGAGGGAATATAGTTGTTTTTTTTATATCACGGCACTGACTTCGTCTTGGACTTGCCCTGTATCGTAATGAGAAAAAAGTTATTTTATAACATTGATTAGTATAGCGAAGGTACGTAAGTATGCAGTTATAAAATATCTTTTTATTTTTTTTCGGTAAGTATAACGTGTATAAAGTATGGCAATATAAATTCGTTTTGAAATTCATAATTCGAATTTTACGATATTAACCAAAATCAAAATCAAAAAATCATTTATTCAGTCTAGGCTGTTACAAGCACTTGTGAATGTCAAAGAAGCTACGCCATCGGTTCGCAAACCCTGAGCGGGAGACCTTGTAACGAGAAGAACCGGCAAGAAACTCGTCAAGGGCTGCTTTTTTCTCCCTGTATATTTCATACAGAGTCATCAACATTGAAAAATGAGCTCCACATTTAAAGTGAGGTCATTTTCCATCACAATAATTAACAAAAGTTTGCACACAATGGGCAGGTAGGTTGAAATTAAATACCTACTACATATCGGATAAGTAATTGTGAGAGTAAATAACTTTCAACTAGTTGAGAAATCAGTAATCACTATGTCTGCTACTCGAAAGTGCACCTAAGTTGGCAAAATTTACCAAAAAACACTTGATACAAGACATAAAAAATAATAATAAAAAAACGCAATTCTTACAATTCAATATGCGTTAAGATAGGTACTCAGAAGCAGACCCATTCCCACTGGCAGCACCCGTTCACGAGCATGACGCGTGGACCAGCCATCGCTTCGCTCAACCATATTTGAGGGAACGTAACGACCCGCCCCACACGACACCACCGCAGAAATGATTAAAGAGAGCATGACATACTTAGGCTACCCATCCTAAGGCACTGAATTGAAAACTAATATCCAAAAGCTTTTCATAGGCCTTTACTTACAAAAACTACTGACTATAGAAAGCAAAATGATTGCAATAAAAACAAGAGAAATCAAAACAAGGTTTACTTGCCTATTAGTTTTATGTTTTGAGTAAGAAGTGCCATACATATTGATAACATCAAACAGAGAAAAAATATATATATATATAAATATACGACGCCCTTAGTACAAGCAGACAGAAGCAGACTCATTCCCACTGGCAGCACCCGTTCACGAGCATGACGCATGGACCAGCCATCGCTTCGCTTAACCATATTTGAGGGAACGTAACGGCCCCACACGACACCACCGCAGAAATGTTTAAAGTGAGCATGACATACTAAAGCGTAAAATTAGAGTAGATAAACAATTTTTAACAAGTAACAGCGAGACACCCTGAAAGCTGTGCTGGGAGATAGCGAGAGCTACCTTGTACACTCTTGGGCTCGGCTTGTCTCGTGGTGTCTCGGCGAGAGTGAACAGCCGGCATAAGAGAATGCATTTTTTTATTTCTCGCTAATTATCAACGTTATAGCGTTTTCTTGTTGACTTCATTTTTTAGCTACAACGGGTCAATATTGGGGAAAGATGAAGGCATCTTTAGATTTTAGATATCCTCAACCAATGAGGATTATGGGAACACTGTCGTCTGTAAATAATGTTTTCTTTATTACATTGTTCACAGATCAAAAGACCAAGAAGTTTCCGGTTCTGGTGTTTATGCATGGAGACTCTTTCGGATGGAGTTCAGGAAATCCATACGATGGAAGAATACTTGCATCGTATGGAAACATCATGGTGATTACAATCAATTTCCGCTTGGGGATTTTAGGTAAGAGTATAAGTTACCTATGGAACCTGTTACCTAAGTTACCTATTATAGTACAACAAGCCTATATTCATTAGGTAGGTACTAATTTTATGAATCTGTCCTATTAGGCATTGAAACCGATGTTGCCAGTTTAAAAGCATAGATTCTATGCCTTTTCTATTTTACGGAAAATTATGAATATCCCTATAATTATAATTATTGGTTTGAGAGTTAAAGTCCCAACATAATAAAATTATAATAATATACACTATGTTCAGTCAGTAAGATAATGTTAAAGCTTTTTATCAAACGTATAGTAACAGGAAGATACGCGTAAATCATAGAAGTCAAAAGTATTATTGTAGATGACTGGTTGCAACCAAGAATCTTATATTATCCAATAGAAGTCAAAAGTATTAATGTAGATGACATGTTTGCAACCTATCACTCTATGAACCTACAAACCACAATTTACAAGGTTTTGCTTGACTATTAATATAAAAGTACTTTTGAAAGCACAACACAAAACCTTGTTAAATTCACTCTTTTTACGTTAGTAAAACCAGCTTCTCAGTTTACTCAAGGAACCGGTCAAACCTGAACCAATATTGAAAGAAATTTCACTTGTTGAACTTAAGCCAGTTTTACGGTCCAAAAAGTTTCTTCAAGGCCACCGAATCCTTTTTACATGAAAAGAAAAGCCTCTGGGAATTGCAAGCTTGATTTTCTTCAAAGCAATTACTATGATAGAAATATTGTACCTACTAAGCTTTTTACGAGAAACATTGATAGATTCTTATACATTCCGGTTCGACGAGGGAAAAATTGTTAAATGAAAGTATAAACGTTATAAACCTTGAGAAAAAAATGTCTTACATCTTTTTCATAAATTTTTAAAATATAATTTAAAGTTGGTAAAAAGTAAAAACGAAGTTTTTATTATATCCTACTCTTTGGTTGACAGTGTGTTGATTGACAGGTATATTGCCATGTTTTGAAAAAGTTCTCATTACATACGAGCACAGACCATGCAACAAGTACTTACGCCATATAGGAGACAAGACAACTCTGTGATTATGGTGATTATATTTCTTCTGCAAAAATACTTTTTAAATGAATTATATTAATATTTACTTTCCGGCAAAGGGACTTACACAGAAATTAATTTTAAATTTAATTATATTTTTATGTAAAAATACTTTTACAGAACAACTTGTCCACAAAAAGCCGGGATCGAACGTTTCCCTTTGCACAGTCATAACGTGAAAACGATATTTTAGGCTATGGTCTCCTATTTTACGCTATACGCGACGTCTGACGTCGTAGAGCGATGGATTATAAGCTGGAATCATAGATATAGATAGCAAATGATTTTACAGATTGGTATACTTACACTGTCATTTTGTAGTCACTTTAATTAACTTAAGGAAAGTTCTACCAATGAAACTTAACGTTTTAGTCTAAGATATATGGGTCGAAAAACGACAAAATTGTTTTAGTCTAAGAAACATGGGTCGAAAAACGACAAAAAAAATAGTCTTCCCCGTCCTCCCATACTAACCAGACAGCTAAAACATTGTAGTATTATGGAAAAGTAAAAACATGTCGTATTTTGACCCATGTTTCTTTGGCAAATATGTTTAGTATCATTTGATTGGTAGAACACTCCCTTAAGTTAATTAAAACGACTACAAAATGACGGTGTAGCTACTTAACTGTTGACGGGATCGAGTTCACAACCGGATCAAATAAACGTTAAAAATCTGTTAATTTGGTACATTTAAAACGGTTTCCATGGATTTTACAGAGCTTTTTTGACTTACTCGATTCGAACTCAATCTCGATCGCGTCGGAAGTACCACTTGTAAAGAACAAAACGACAAATGAAAGAAAATTTCCTACTTCGTTACTAGTCACTTTCTTTAACTTGTCATATTCTTCCTTAACTCGACATAAATATTTGATAAAAAATAACTAGTTATAAAATTTGTCGAAAATGGCTAATGAAAATAGCGAGTTGTACCCTTACCCTTTAATTTGGTTCTAGAACCACCAAAACTGATGACCTATTTCAAATCTTTCCTTTTCACTTCTAAAGCTTACGCGCTCACTAGACATGAAATAAAACACTTTACGGATACTAGCGCGGTTTTATTGAAAACTTTGACTTTCAAAAAAATTTACTTTCCTTTTGTTGATCTGATTTGATTTTTCAGGTTTCATGAAACCGAGCCTTACCGAGCATACCTTCGGGAATAACGGTCTACTGGACCAACTAGCTGCCTTACAATGGATCAAGGATAACATCCAGGATCTGAATGGAGACCCAAACTCCGTCACGCTGATGGGGCATGGGACTGGAGCTGCATGCGTCAGCTACCTAATGCTGTCTCCAATATCAGATGATGTTGACAAAAGTGAGTAGATGATATTGGGTTTAGTGTGTCATGGTATTGGTTTTAGCTCCGAGGGGTTATATAATTTGAGCGGTATAACTAATAGCATCTTTCGTAATTATATTCCAGTTTGTACAATCAGTTTAACTAAATTCATTGTAAGATTTAAAATTATGTAGTCGTCAATTCTGACCAAGCATGGTTTTAGCCCAAATCAAGTAGAGTGTTTAAAAAGCTTTTAAGACATAAAGAAGAAAGGTAAAGGTACAAGTTATTAATTTCTTTTAGTTCATTTCTTCTAATATTAATAAAACGAATAACATAATTTTACCAGGACTCTTCCATCGAGCAATACTGATGTCAGGATCTGCGTTATCAGACTGGGCGATGACAAAGGACCCAACGCAGTATACTCTGCAAGTTGCACAGACTCTGAACTGCAATCCAAGTTCAAAGGACATGATGAGGTGCCTCCAGCAGAAACCGTAAGATTTCCAAAACTAGGCTCTATATTGGAACTGATCATGGTTCTGAAATAACTATGGTATCTAAAACTAGTAGTTTTGGAACGTCGGTGTTTTTAATTCATTTTGAGATTAGGGGCGCAATTGTGCTAGTTCTGAATAATAAAACTAAACCCATTACGTTGTCATTTACCTAAAAATCATTTCTTTAGCTGTAGAATTCTTAATTAATTGTCCAATATGGCATTCTAGGTTTCCTAGGCATAGTTTTCAACAATTTTAACAAAACTAAAGCGAGCCTCAGCGGTCTCTATGGTTGCGGCTAAAAATCATTGATTTGCCCTAAAAAGCAAATACAACGCTGAGCTGTGACCTTTTTTTACTGCTACAGTAGTACACATACTTAATATTAGTGTGATAATTTTAGGTCATTTAAGTTTTATTAGTTTTATGCACTGTTTTATGTGTGTCTATAGTTGTCAAATAAAGATGTTATCTATCTATTTTTTGTAAACAAAACTGAAACGGTAACGATTTAGATTTGGTTTTATCGTTGAAAATTAGTGCAATTGGTCCCCAGTTTTATTTATAAATGGTTTGTATACGCGCACTCACTCATGCACAGAAACTATAGTACCACAAACCAATAGAAATTAATTGAATAAAAGTATTAAAAAAAGAGTTGGAATTTAAATAAGTTTGATTAAAATTAAGGCGAATATATTATAACCTAACTGAAAGAAAAACAAATTTACAAAAAACACAGTTAAGAACTGGAGATTAATAATATAAATGACTTAAAGGAGTCGGCACAAATTGCCCCAATTAAATTAATTAAAATGTTCCCTAGACGAATATTCGTGCTTGTTTTTATACTGTTCGTGTAAGACACGCTCATTATGTATGTAAATGTTGATGATTGCCAATTAGCCGAAGCTCCTTAAATTAAATGAAGTCGTTCTAATGTTTCGTTTGAATTTGATGCTCTTGAGTGACTTTGAAAGTCAAAGTGAAAATCTTCTTTTGGTCTGAGGTATATTAAGCTGTTTTAAAATTTTACTAAGTCTTTAAGAATGGGAATAATTAAGACACTTTTAATGCAAGAAATAGAAACAAAAACTTGAATACTTAATAATGTTAGCTTGCTTATCAGATGGGTTCCATTCAAGAATCTTATATTAATAGAATATATTGTAAACATTACGCAGACTTGACGTCGCTTCAGTGAAATAACGTGACGTTGTTTTAGAACATATTGTGTTTACTATAAAAAAGTATGTGTCCGCCTTTCAAGTACAAACCAGTGATGAGAATGTGAAAGTATAAGATTCTTGGTTCCATTAAACCTGTCTTATTCGATATTTCCAGATGTCATGGTTACTATAAAAACTTTATTCATCATTTTCATGCTATCCTTTTCCACTGTCAACTTCTCACTGTCTGTATAGAAATAAAATATTTGCTTGACTAGAGAGATTTCAGTCGCAACGTTTCAACATTTTTCCACAACATAATGAATGCTTCTTTCAGGTTGTCAGAAATAAAAAATGTGCAGATATACGCGCGGGATTTTGAAACACCTCTGGGCCCGACAGTTGCAGGGTGGTTCATACCAAATGAACCGGCTAAAACAATGGAGTCCTATCCAGATTTATTAAGCAAGTGAGTATTTTTTGTGTATTTACTAAGCGACATTTGATGCGCAACATGTGACATGGTTAGCGATGGCGCGCAACTATTTACCATTGAAAATGGTTATCAGATGCAAATCGCCTAAAACGCATTTTTGGCCATATCTCCGAGGATTTTGGGAGAATCGAGATGGGAATAATACCAAAAGTTGAGGAATTTATCGAGACACGTGTGAACCTGGTAATTTTTTTTTTTGGAATTATGCAAAATTCGGGTAAATTCGGTTTTTTTGGGGGGTGTTTGTGTACTAAATTGTAAATATTTCGGAAAAATAACCGACTTAAGAAAAAATAAAAAAATGGGTTAAGACCCATTTTATAATTTTTTCTTTCATAGGTTGGTATGATGATGATAGTTATATTGATCTATGATATTAATAATTTGTTAACATTTTTTGGAGCTCGGTGGCGCAGTGGTTTAGCGCCTGGCCCAGCGATTGCGGAAGTTAAGCAACGTTAGCAAGGGTCGGTCATGGAATGGGTGACCAAAAATGTATTATCTCGAGCTCTGCTCCTCCGTGCTTCGGAAGGTTTTTTTTTATTAAAATTCGGTTTAATTCGGAAAATATAGCCAATAATTTGTTTTAAGTATCTTTTTTCGTTTGCAAAATCTACGCTAAAACAAAGTATATTTCCCGTTTTTTTTTTAAAAACAAGTTAGTTTTATCAAGATAAGATACTTTTATTTTAAATAGATAAGCAGATACTTGATTTCTATGTATTTATTTTATAGTCGTTAGTACTATATTTTATGGCACTATGCAAAGCTGAAAACAAGTATCTATTAAAAGTACCTACAATAGAGAATCTCAAGTTAGGTACCTACTTGTTTATAGCTTAGAATATTATTGACAAATCAATACATATTTCTACGCAGAACATTATTTTCGTTCGTGAAAATGTAGGTATATGGAAACTTTTCAATAAAAATACTAAATAACGTTTTTAAGCTCTTCTGTAAAATTTGTCTGGAATGAGATACTTGTATTTTGTTTAGGGCAGCCGAGCTGCTATGGCTGAATTCGATCATGACATTATAATTACACAATGAACTGCGCCGTGATGCTGGTAAGATGATAACTTAATAATTACTACTTTCTAGATACCAATTATTGATTGGCGTCACGGAATCGGAGAGCTACCATGAGTTTGGGGCACTGGAGTTGAATCAAGGAGTGCTCGAGAACCAGCGAGACGACTTTATTACAAAGTACATAAAGATCGTTTTTGAAGGTGCTGAAGAAGAAGCACTTAAGGAAATATTGAAACAGTAAGCGAATAGTGTCTAAATTGTACTTATGGCTTTTCTATGTATCTACCTATTGGTTTAAAGCTTTTGTTTTACCTACCTCATACTGAATATGTGTAACACAAGAATAAATAATTAATCCATTGCAAACCACCAAAATTAGTTCTGTAACTTTGCTAAAAGGAAACATGCTAGGAATTCGTTAACATTTAATCCACTACAATGGCGCTAATTTACTTTTGGGAACTTGTTATAGTACCTACTTCTATTTCTATTTATCTTTTTCTTCCAGATATTCTCCTTCGAAACTAGACCCTCAAAGGTGGAGCGTTGAGACAAACAGAGACGTGATCCTGGACATCTTCAGCGATGCGAGGAGCCTGTCTCCAGTCGTCCACTTCGCCAACTACCAATCCAAGGCCAACATGCAATCTTACTTCTACGTCTTTGGACACAATTCTATCAGCACCGATTACGCACAGGTAAGATAATAAATAGTAAAATGAGAGTAGCACAGAAAAATAAAAAGACATGAATCAAACACAGACGATAAACAATTTTATTGATGGCTTAAATTTTTCGAAATGAAAATTTATTGAGAATTTTATCATTTGAAGGTGATTGGATCGATGCCACTGTGATTAAAGTAGGTAGCTATTGAGTTTAAAGTTTCTTAATGAAGACATATTACCTCTTCAATCTGTGCATGTGGATTTTTGGTAAAATATTTTTCAATACAGTTGCTCGAAAATGTAAGTTTACGATGACAGTCGAGCGTGCGGTAAGTTGATTTTACCGCACGCCAGCGCCGTGCGTTTTTGTTTACGAACGTTTTTTTTAATTTCTACTAGCTTCCGCCCGCGACTTTATCCACGTGGACAGTAGAAACATATTGCAACCAGTTTAAAATGACCCCTATAGGTATGGTACTACGGAGAGTTCAAGCTGTTTCCCTGGTTCCACCCACCTGAATTTGATGAAAATCTAATCTAAGCTATGAGATTTTAAGTTGGACCTCAATCTACTAAATTGTGAAAAATCCATCAAAATTCGTTAAGCGGTTTTTGCGTAATTCGCGCACAAATATTTAGAATTTACTGTTTTATTATATGTATAGATTACAATTTCAGTAGTACCTTAATGTTTTCTCGCAAATGTATTGAAAAACGCACACGGTTGTTAAGGTTTTTTTAACTCATTACCAACCTTGTATCATAAACTACTGTTCTAGATGGTTAGCGTCACCAATTAATTTAACAAGTGGACATTTATTTACAGCACGATTTAGTACTTACATACAAAATCGTACAAAATAATAATACAAAATAAAAAGTCGTGTATTTTTCAAATTTGCCACTCAATTGGTTTGTTGCTTCGAGTAGCTGGAGCCAATGTACTCCGCGGGGGGAGAGTGGCGTGACCGCAGTGTCGCGTCAACCGGCGCAGGAGCTACACGCGTGTAAACGTTCGTGGGGTGCGTCATACCCCGCCACATGCTCCGTGTTAGTTTTAACATATATCTACCTATAAATGCCAATTTATTAAACCAATACTTAAGAATTTATTTGTATTTTGAAATATGGTTTATATTTAGTGTATAAAATAAAAAACAGTGTATATTTATATACTTTTATTGTATTATTTATCAAAATACTAAAACTAAAATCAACTAATTCTTTAAAAAAATATGTTATTGAGAATCTTATATTCTTTAAGTTTTTAAAGTTGATTTTATATTTTTATTAAAGAATTAGTTGATTTTAGTTCCTTTTTCAGAAGTTCCTTTTTTTGTTTTTTTGTAAATGTTATAATTTTAGTATTTCTGATAAATAATACAATAAAAGTATATAAATATACACTGTTTTTTATTTTATACACTAAATATAAACCATATTTCAAAATACGAATAAATTCTTAAGTCTTGGTTTAATAAATTGGCATTTATAGGTAATTATATGTTGGGGTTTGGCAAACCCCACCACATGCTAGGTGTAACTTTTTTCAGCACATGCTCGCCGGGTTAAGCATGTGCCAGACGGATTTAATCACGCCTCCCAACAGAGGTGACCTTGCTTGATGCCATCCATCTAGACGGTAGATGTAATCCAAATTTCTCCATCCAATCCAAATGACCTTTAATGTCCTTGGAGGAAGGGCGCCAGTTACATCCGAATCACGGTAATGATATCTATCAGTATTCCAACTTTATGCAAATAGTTAAAAACCGAGCCATACTTCGATCAAATACCTACCTAAGCGCCTCGAGTTCGGTCTGCAGTCTGCACTCGGTACACAAACGAAACGACGAACGAAAGATATTTATTTATTTATATAGGTACTCTTTATTGTACTTATACACACAGAACAAACAAGTAACAATACAAACATAAAGGAGACATACAAATGGCGGCCTTATCACTAAGAAGCGATTTCTTCCAGGCAACCTTGGGATGGACAGGAATTCAGATAAATATGATGCGGTAGTTGGACGTGTGCAAATTCATTAAAGTAATAATAATAATCCTACTAAACTCGAATACCTTCATAAATATATGATAAAATGTAACTAATATACTATATACATACCAACATATAATAATCCTACATAAACTACATAATACCTACAATGCGAAGAGAAAATTATTAAAGTTAAATCCAGTTGTGAGACCAGGAAAATAATAACTTAAAAAGCAAGATAGTGCTCTTTGACTAATACTACCTACTAAGGATTTTTAACTAATCTGTTTCTTCCATTAATATGTATTTAGCTTTTTTTTACCATTAGTTTTGTTAATCTAGGTATTTTATTGCCTTAAAATTAATTATTTGAACCAGTTGTGTTGATGTACCGCACGGCTTGAGGTAATTATTTTAAGGACAGGGCCGAGTTACAATACTGATGGATATCATTACTGTGGAATGGGAGCGTGCTGGCGCTTGGATGTAAACTCGTGTAGCCGCAACACAATCCGTGGATGAAACCACGCCCCAATCAAGCTTCCACCAAGGTGACCTTGGTTGGGGGCGTGATTAAATCCGTCTGGCACATGCTTTATGAAACAAACACAATATATTGACATGAAATATAAGATTCTTCAACTCCATCATAATATTCCGAAACTCCTTCTATAAGAAAAAACAACGTTTAAATGTACAGACTACTAAACGTATAAAAGAGACAAAAGCATATAAATGTTTCTCTTTCCCTTCTTTCACAATTTGTAGAAGTTTAGGCTGAGAATGCTTTTTCCTGCAAATGACAAATTAATCTATGCAGACTTTAATGAATTCAAATTCGAAATTCGATTTTTTTTAATGACTTGTGTTTACCTTGAAAAGTTTTAAATTTCTAAAATAGTTTAAACTCTCGGGTGTATAAAAAAATAATGTTTCGAGCAGCGAAAATTTTATGCATGCAACAAACAGTTGGAACTTTGAATTTGCCGCATTCTTTTTAATGGAGTTGTTTGAGTGATAAAAACATATTCAAGTTAGTTTTATGATTATAGCGACTTCATTTCTAAGTATAACACGTCAAGGTTTTTGATGCTAATTTGGGTATTAAAAAGTAATTAAATAAGTATTTTAGCAGTAATGAACTATGAAGACTTAGTACTTAGTAGAGTAGTAGTACGTAGTACGTAGTAGTACAAATTTTAAATTGTTGTTATGGCGTCAGTCAGACTACAAGATGGTGGTAGCTAGCCAGGCGGACTTAAAATAAGTTCTACCAGCAACAATCCGAGTACTGTGTCTTCTAGGAATCGAACCCGGGATCCCTGCGTCTTACACGGGCGGGCAAACCACTAGACCACAGAGGTGGTTAAGTATAAATATTATTCAAAACGATGAGCAACAACCGCTTAAGTCTCCCAAAAATGTTTGTAAATAAAAAAAAATAAAAAAAAAACTATTTTACCCTCGCTTTAACATTGATTACGCTACAATACTCCACCGGAATACTCCATAACCACCGGGCACCCGTGCCGCGCTCAAAGTGATACGCCGGCAGTAACTCACTCAGCCATGCACTATTCGATTCAGACCGAGTTGCGTATTTACTATGTCTATTAGATAAACCTTGTACAGTTTGTAATATTCCGTCTTATTTGTAAAATTCTTGTATTAATAAATATTGTCGCTGCAACATTGATTACGCTACAATACTCTACAGGAATACTCCATAGCCGCCGGGCGCGCCCGTGCCGCGCTCAAAGTGATACGCCGGCACCCGGCAGTAACTCACTCAGCCGTGCACTATTCGATTCAGACCGAATTGCACCTTTACTTTGACTATATCAAAAACCTCTTATAATTTGTAATGTTGTTCGTATAATTTGTAATATTCTTAATATTAATTAGTATTTGTCTGCAATATGTGAAAGTGAAAGTGAAAGTGAAATAAGCTTTATTCAAATAAACTTAATTATTAAGTACTTTTGAATCGTCTATATTTTCCTACCACCCGTTCTGAATAAGGTATCCCTTATGAATAAGGTAACCCTACATTTTTTCACAGAAATACAAACTAATGCGCTCAAAATGCTACTCTGGCAGTAATATTTCAGCCATGCACTATTAGATTTAGACCGAGTTACATGTATCAACTACAAAAACTTCGTATAATTTGTTCAATTTATAATATTCCTATTTAAGGAAGTGTACTTGGCAAAAACGCTCCTCTGCCCAAGGCGTTTGCGGATATGTTTAAGTCTGTTCAGCACCGTTCAGCACTGACTGGCATCTTGCCTTTACAGCCTTCCGCCCGAGCTTTATGGCAGCATTTGTTACTAACTTTCAGGTTTTACAGTAACAAAGTTGATGCGGGTCTCGGATAGGAACTACAGTTTGTTTTTAAATTTTATAGTTATACTCGTACAATATTAGAAAAAAATATGAAATTATAAGAAAACTAGTTACATTTTCATGAGTTAAAGCTGACAGGATACGAGTACCTAGTCCTTGCTCGCGAATTTCGAAGACTCAACATATTTTTCATACAATCAAGTGCTATAATAAGCGTTTCCATAGTCTCAACAGATTGATTGGAAATTATTACTCACCAGCCTCCATAATATTAAAAAATATAGACGATTCAAAAGCGCTAATGGGGTATTTACATTGGTGACTAAAGCCGCACAACTTTTGCCGCACGGCAAAAATCTACCGTGTAAATGGCAATTCGGCCTAGATCGCAGGTGACTGAACATAATTACCTATCTGATCCGGTGGCCAAAACTGGAACTACGTTATTACATATTGTTACCTAGGTAACGCCATCAACTACATTTTAATTTTGGAAGCGACTTGCTAGGTGACTAAAGTGACTAAAATCGACCCATGTAAATGGCCCATTATATTTTAAGTTTATTTGAATAAATATATTTTGACTTTGACTTTGACATTTCAGTTGAACAAAAGCGTGCATGGTCAAGAGTTGCCGTACGTCCTCGGAGTGCCACTAGGGGGCACCAACACTCACTTCCCTACCGTCTATACGCAGAATGAGAAGCTACTCAGCGAGGTCACCATGAGACTTTGGACCAACTTCGTCAAAATTGGGTAAATATTGTCATATACAAAAATAACCAAAACATAGTGATTCCAATGTGAATGCAGCATAACTAAGGTTTTAACTAACGTACACTATCACTTCAATGCACACTACTTCTCACGTAGTAGATTTTTATATTAAGTTACTAACAACAACAATATTATAAACTGTAGCTACCTAGTAATAATTGTAACGATTTGTTCTTAATTTCTCTTTTTAGTGTTTTGCACTTAATTCAATATACACTTAGCACTTTAGTATACTTCTTACGAGGTGGAGGGCTGGTAACCTGAGATACAGGTTCAGGAGCCCAATCGCGGTAATTCTGAACGATAAAACCAAAAACATTACGATGTCATTTATGTTATATTTACCTAAAAATCTTTGGTTTAGCTTCATAATTTTCACTTAAATTGTCCTAGATTGTAATCCCAATAATCCTAGACTCCTTAGGCAGAGTATTCAACAATTTTAACAAAACTAAAGCGAGTATTTTTCTGTAAACGAAACTGAAACGGTAACGATTTAGCTTTGGTTTTATCGTTGAAAATTAGCGCGATTAGGCCCCAGGTATCAGTCCACAATAATCTGTCAACTGAATGTTACTGCTTATACATGTTAATAGTAAGGATTATGGTAAGAAATAAAATGATTATTATTATTATAATGATTTAAATACAATTAATATTATAGTTTTCAGACTTTTCCTGTACTGGTAGTATAAGACTATATTACTTGCCAAATTACATAGTTCTAGGTCAACGGAAAGTACACTAAACAATTTTGATTCTTTTGAGAGTGTCGAAATATCTTCTTGCAGCATAAACGGCCGTATTTTCACGTTAACTTAAAAGTTGGATTTATTTGACAGCTTCAAGGGACTGTAGAGTTAAAACCATATTGGTACTATAAGGTTTTAATTTCAACTTGATACCTCTACACGCGTTCCCGAGATAAAAGGTCTTGACAGACAGACGGACAGACAACAAAGTTATCCTATAGGGGTTCCATTTTGCTTTTTGAGGTACGGAACCCTAAAAATGTGCTTACAATGAGTAGGTATTAAAATTTATATAAGTATTACCTATTTGTGAATAGCAAAACCTTTTGCCATCGCCAAACATTTTACAGTTTTCTACTTTATATTATTATTATTATTTTTTCAGGACCCCCAACACCCAGAGCGTGAACAAGTACTTTACATTAGATAAAGAGCAGTGGAACAAATATAACGTGGAGTGGCCAGAGTATGACGTTGAACACCAATCATACTTGAAATTAGGTACGATTCAAAACTATTTATGTTTTTATTGTTAGAGAGCAGTGGAACAAATATAACGTGGAGGGGCCATAGTATGACGTTAAACACCAATCATACTTGAAATTAGGTACGATTCAAAACTATTTAATTATGTTTTTATTGTTAGAGAGCAGTGGAACAAATATAACGTGGAGTGGTCATAGTATGACGTTAAACACCAATCATACTTGAAATTAGGTACGATTCAAAACTATTTAATTATGTTTTTATTGTTAGCGAGCAGTGGAACAAATATAACGTTGAGTGGCCATAGTATGACGTTAAACACCAATCATACTTGAAATTAGGTACGATTCAAAACTATTTAATTATGTTTTTATTGTTAGCGACCAGTGGAACAAATATAACGTAGAGTGGCCATAGTATGACGTTAAACACCAATCATACTTGAAATTAGGTACGATTCAAAACTATTTAATTATGAATCTATTGTTGGAGAAATAAAAAAAATGTGTTTAGCTTTACATACATTTTACTTCACACTTGGGTTGAAAATTGCTCTGTAAGTAGTGTTGTAAAAAACTCGAGTTTGCGAAGGTTAATTTATTAAGAACTTACAGACTGTTGATATTTTTCGGCGATTCAAAAAGTTGTGTGTCTATTGGAGCAGCTTTAGATATTTTTGACTCCGCATCGAAAATAAATCTGAACTAATATATTAGAAATACTTTTTTGTATGTTTGTTTGTTTGTAATGGATAAACTAAAAACACACTGATCCAATTTAAAATTCTCTCACCTATAGAAAACTATAATATTATCAGCAAGTAACATAGGCTGTATAATAATAATAAAACGCTTTCTATTGTCTAGTGTGCAATAGACAAATACATTACATAGGAGCAAACAATAAACATGGACAAGTACACAAAAGGCGGCCTAACTGCTACGTAGCAGTCTCTTCCAGGCAACCTTGAGTAGAAAAATATTAAGGGGAAGAGGACAGAGGGGAGTGGGTGCATAAATACTAGAGGGACAATAGATATAGATATACATAAATAAAAAGAGAAAGTGTAAGTATATAAAATGAAAGTTGAAAGGGAGATATCAGAAAAAAGTAGTATTATTTGGGAGAAAGGAAATGCCTTCTAATGCTGTATAATAATTTTTATTTAAAAAACTATAGATTCTTTAGTAAACACAAGCCTCTAAATTCAGAAACAAACAATTTAATTTAACTGTTAACAACAACAAAATATCCTAATTACATAATTTCACAGTAAATTTAGCAGTTTAATTAACCCATTAATTATTTCCTAAGTTACTTCTGAACTGTCAAAATTCTCGTAAGTACCTAAACTTCGATATTTACAAAGCGGAAGTTGTGCTACAATTGATATTTATGAAAATAAATTCTTGGCTGTTTAAAGTCATTAAAAGTTACTCTTGTAATAACTAATTCCTTTCATCATCATCATCATCATATCAGCCGCACGACACTTACTTGATTGCTGGGTATAGGCCTTAATTTTAACTTTATGATGTACACCTAAGTTAGTTAATAATATTTTTTTCATTAAACTTTTTCATATCATTAACATAATAATGTAAATTTTCATTTAGTAACGTTGATTTCTTAAAGCATCATAAACAAAAATCTGTTTTTTTTTTTAAACTTAACAATAAATTAGTCAATTTTTTGTTGCCACAGTTCTATATTAAAAACTTAATTGTATCAAGTAACCACACACGATCACATTTCTTATAGCAAAATCTATACAAACCTTTATTTCATGTACTAATATCTATCTGTGCCACAATCTCGTTGTTAGTAACCAAAAAGAACTTCGATAAAAAAAAAACAAATATACGCACGTCGTCATTGGTAACCAAAAATATCTTATAATCAAAAACCATTCAATTTTAATACTATTTTATTTCTTCACAGATATGCCTCCCCACATAAGCAGTTTGTACCGATCGAACTACACTAACTTCTGGCTTGAGAGCCTCCCTAAGAAGATAAGGAGATACGTGGTGGATCCATTGTTTGCGTATACACTGACGCCATCCACTCAGAAGCCTAAACCAACACACAAGAGCACAGGTATTTAATTGTAATAATATACTGTTGGGCATATTGATACAAATCATTTAAAACTATTATATTTAGGGCGGACAAGTGATAGACTATACGTTTATTGTTGGTTTCGGTTCAGTATTTAGGATCGAGTTAATGTTAACTGTCTCTTAAAAATTTCGTTGTAATAACAACGTTGAACTAAAATCCTTTATTTTTTGCAAAGACTATTGACGAAAGGTACTAAATTATTACACATTTTTTGTTTACAGATATAGTCAGAAAAATTTGGTCTCCAAGAGTAGTAGAAACGCCTCGTCACAGCCTTCCAGGAAGAATTCAGACGAGTTCTCGGAGTGACTATCAACCAAGTTTACCTGTAGGTCGTTTACACCCAAATCCACCCCCGGTCTACAGGCCAGATACCGATTCAATATACCGCCAAATACAGTCAATCAAACATTTACCTCAACGCCCACCGCCTCCAAACTTATTAGAAAAGGTCGATTTATATACTTCGACTACACAAAAACCTATTATAGCCATGCCCGTAAAGACGTCAAGTGCTACAATTACGCTAGTGATATCACTTGGCGTTTTGTTCTTATTAGTGAATGTTGGTATTTGTTCCATTTTGTATTTTAAGAAAAGAAAATTGAGAATACGCGAGCGTACAATGGAAGTAAGCCACAATTCTCGTGCTGATGTTGGTGAAGTGGATGTCATTGGTCAAAAATGCGCTAAAGACGATAAAAGCGCCTTACAAACTCTAAAGAATAGTTGCAGCGTTATCAAATCTATGAGTTTTAATAAAATTAAAAATAATAGTAAAAAGAGTAAAAAGAAACTAGAGCCCTGCAAAACACCAAAGTCAGATGATTCTGGTGGTTTTCGTGAAAGATTCCAACTTAGAAGGCATTTATCTACTAGTACCTTAGATGCACATACTAAAGTAAGAGACTGGATTACTAATGAAATGATGCATAGATGCTCACCAGGTATACTAAGGAAATCTAATTCAGAACTAAATGATGACAAACAACATACTTTACCAAAACCTTTCACCAGATCTGAAGAACTATTATCTGATTCGAAAAAAGTAATAAAAGATACTTTAAAGGTAAATGAAATTAAACATTTGGCATCTAAAAACTCAGGAGGTATTAAAACACATACGTCGGAAAAAACTACTTCAACCTCTGCTCTTGGTTCTCAGTCTTCGTTAAGTAGCAACAAACATTCATCCAATACAAAACCTGTCAGCAAATCAAGTGACTCTATTAAAAGCAGAGGAACAGAAAGTACCAAGTCTAAAAAAGTTTCTGTAGCTATTGATGCTACCCCAGCTGCAAGAACCAATTCAATTCTAAAGCAAGAACCAATAGAGATTACCAAATCTTTTGATCACAGTGAAGAAGGACATTCCAGCAGAAGCAATACGTTACAGAAAACTAAAGCTGATAGTGATATTCAGACTGATCATAGTTTAGTGGTAATAAAACCAGGTAATGAATCAGACAACAAAACTTATACTAATATGGTCACTTTGTCTGTTGAACAAGGAAAACCCCTAAAAATATCTCATAAACATTCCACGTCTGATCCCGTTACAGATGTAAACTACGAAAAACTAATGAAAGAAAAACTAGAAAGTGGCAACCAAATCATTGATATTCTACCACCCATCACTTTCAGAAACGATATCAATGTCACTTCACGTGACGAAAGTCGAAAGAATGAACCCCTTACTGCAGAAGAAGCTCTTCTCACCATCAAGAAAAGGAACTTTCCAAAAGTACTTCCAGACTTACCGAAAGCTCAAAAAAGACTATCTTTGCAACCAAATTCATTACAGACTTTTAGAAATTTTGCTGGTAGTACTGAAAGTCAATCTGACCGTTTAAGAGTACCTCCACAACCTCCACCTCGAACAACAACGTTAGATCGTCGTCTTGCTTATAGAAATTCAAAACCACTTTCGTCATTTGGAAGCTCAACATCCAAAAGCATTACAGAAACTGATCATTCACATAAAAAATACGAAAATATTGATTCCTTGTCACCGCACTTAAATCAACCTTATAGTAGATCATTTGAGATACAAACAAATCCTTATTACACTGATCCAGCTAAAACTACAATAGAAAAGGAAAGAGAATATCCAAGGGTGATAATAGCTTCAAGTAACATGTCTAATACTGAACCAAAAATAATAATCAAACCTTCACCCAGTCAAACTGACATTCCAATAAATGTACCGAGAGTTAAATTACCTGATGATTTCCATTCACAGACAACAGGATCAATTACGTCATTTTCTTCTTTTTACTCTGATGAAGAAGATGATGATATCAACGATGACATTGAAGACATCCTCGATGAATTTGGCGACGACAAACTAATACAGGAACTTGTTGGTGGAGTTGAATCACCGACTGAGCATATGCTTGATTCCAAAGGACCAGAAACAGCATTTGAAAGAAAGTTAGAAATTGTTCCTGTGAAAATAAACCCTGGCCGCATAGTGCCGAAAAATAAAGAAGACTATATTTGTATAACAGACTTACACTTACCAGAAGTCAGTGATTTAGAAAAAACAGCCCAAATCAAACCCAATTTTGGACTCAACAAATTGCAACATCGAACTGAGAGTATACACCAACCTCCTGAAAAAGCTGTTAAGCTTAAACAGAAAAGATCTAATTCTATTTTGAACAGAAGCTTGAAAAGAAGTAGTAGAAGAAGTGATAAGAGTAAAAGTAGTTCTGGTACACTAGAACATTCGAATTCTGGGTCTTCAAATGATACGGAAACAAGTACGGGAACCGTAAAAATGGTCCAAATTAACAAACATAGTTGAATACAATAAAATATTTGAAATAAGCTAGTTGTCCTTAAAGTTAATGAATTCAGCATTTTATTTATCTTTAGAGTGAGTGTGATATATACGGTGAAGATATTATTGTATCTATAAATATTTCTAAGATGCAATTTTAGACTAGTTAGTGTGAGACAATGAGTATAAAATGTCAAAGCTTTACAATAAAAATAGTAAACCATTTTTATATTATGAGTATACTGCATTTACGAATTACAAAGTTTTGTACAAAATATTACTTTTGTTTATTTTTTTCATCTTTTCTAGTCTATCTATATGCAACATGGTCTTCAGTTAATTCAAGTTTACGAGGATGTATTATTACAGTCTTAATGGAATCTGTATAATAAAACGCAAGTAGAAATTAAACAATCTTCCTTGGTATCTCTGATCTTTTATTATCGCTTCGAGTAATGTCACTTTTGAGTACTCATTTGATCTCTTGGTTTGGTCTAAGTTGGCGCATTATTATATGAATTAAGATAGAGTTACGCGATCAAAACTTTTCAACGGAATAAGAGGAGATAAAGCGGATCTTGTTTTCCAAATCAAAAGTGAGTTTTTTAATAAAATCAGAAAAATTGCTGCCTTTATTATAAATTTGGAAATACTATTTTATTTTCTCACTGCGTATTTATTACCTTTTACCAATTAAATGATTTTTTTATTTGTATTCTACAGGATCCTAAGGATCGAGTAATGTTTCATTTGTGTAGTTATATAACAATAAAAAGATAACTCCAAAAAATTAATAAACTACTGTAGTAAGTCGTACTTCGCAGGGCGAGGTCTGACAGCGTCGCCGCTGATTAAGAAAGACGATGTTGAACTTATAGTGGTTTATTAGGTGCAGCCTGCTACAGATGATTACAAACACAAGAGACGAACCCAGCAAGGTTCCCCGAGCGAGGAAGCCAAGCTTAGTGTCGTCATAATGTGAGGCGACCGAGAAAGTTCCAAAACGCTTGGAAGCAACCTCAACAGTCCTTATATTATTGGGAAAACGAAACGCTACCGCGAGTCAGGAGGCTACAGCGCCATCTAGTACACTGCGGTGAAACTAACATAATGTGGGTGCCGATTTGGTCTGTTACACTACCTATATTTAAAACATTATTTTCTGATGATAAAAACAAAATTAAATCGACTGACTGAGTGAAACAATACAACATTATTCCATGAAAAACACAAGAGAACAGATTATCAATTCCTTCTTTCCGCTAAAGCTCACCACGTGAACTCCGAAACAGTTAAAGTCAGCATTAAGCCCCGTTATCGGGGGCTCTAAGTTTGTAACAGTAATTCTGAACTCATGATTCCCGCTGAAAGAGCTTGCTCCATGACAACTCACGCCAATTAGGTCGATCCCGTGGTCATGAAAACGAAAACTTTTAGTAATTAAAATTTTGCCCTTTCTTGGGGTGCTGACGAAATAGGAACGTGGTGAATTTACAAAAACAGTGAACTGCTTAAGAAGGATTATGGATTTATTTAAATGCAAATTACTTTGAGGTAAGATAAATCTGACATTTCAGTAAGGGTGAAGGTTTCTTACAATGTAAAAAATAAAATGCGCTGAAGAATATTGCTGAGTTTTGAAAGTTTCACTTTAGGATGTTTTTGAGGCTTATAAAAGACATCAAGGGTTCATGGAAACATAATAAAGTGCATTTTACTTCATTCTCACAATACAATGATTATTAAGTAAGTAATGAAGGAAAATCGTGAAATTTATACATAATCTCAATGATGTAATTTATTTGACGCAAAGCATCTAAGTTCAGTAATATAGAACAAGATCTCTTGACACATTTACTTCATCGTAAAGATCTGTAGACATTTCGAGGTGTAAACGATGTGAAGATGTATCAAATTGCGAAGTAATCCCGCGGAGACACGCTTAATTTGAGAGTTGAAATATAACGTGCGCTACGTAACGCAACATTACTTTTGATGAGATTTTGTCGCGAAATGAAGTGAAAATTTTGGTGATTTATAAACTTCTTAGTTAAGTCGGATATAAAACAAAAGAGCTTCTCTCAATTAATATGGTCTTATTACGTTGTTCTTTTGATTTAAAGATTTGTGCAAGTAACATTATTGATTCAACCCAGTATTTTTATATGGACACATTTTCATGTTATAGTTTTAAAGAGTTTTATGTGACAAACATTTATTGATCGTGTATATTGATGAATGATTGCGTCCGCTCGAGTCCTTGATATTCCGTTATTACTAAAACTTTAGTTGTGCGGTTAAGATGTTAGATATTTAAGAATTCACTCTATCTATTATGTTTTTTAGAAACACGATTACTTGCAATAATTTAGCTCAGGTGAATTAAGTCTACGACGGGAATTTCCTCGATAGAAAAAAAATTCAAAGTTGAATCCAATTTTTTTTAGACAACCACAGTACCTACGGCATATACTTCACAGAAGTTCAGTCAGCTTTTCAATAATGATAAAACACCATGTTTTCTTGTTTACATTTTCAAAATATGTATTTGTTATAATAATAGGAATGAAAAACCAGATTTCTCACTTGTTTCGTCCATTTTAAACAGTATTAGTCGTCTTTATTAGTCTTGCTTCGGCTTGCTTGCAATTAAAATAAACATCATAATAATTATTAAAATAAATGTATAAAATCGCAAATCTGGAAAAGGGTTGTATACATAATATAACTGTAAATATTTTCAATAAAAGTATTTGATGGTACTTAGTATAACAAATAACTTCCACGATCGGCTAAGTTTTTAATTTTTACACTATGACCGTAGTTGCTCGCTCTTGCCAATATGCGTACTTGCTTTCTCTGGCACCGCGTATGT
This sequence comes from Agriphila straminella, assembly GCA_950108535.1. Taxonomy (NCBI): domain Eukaryota; kingdom Metazoa; phylum Arthropoda; class Insecta; order Lepidoptera; family Crambidae; genus Agriphila; species Agriphila straminella. The sequence continues at coordinate 20,123,209 of OX467307.1, read as the reverse complement.
GTGCCATCACGCACACTTCCACGAAGCGCTTTGAATATCTCAAATCGACGAGCGCCAAAAGCTCGGAGTAGTCTAAAACTCAAAAAGCAAAAAGATATCCAGATTTTGCTACAATATAAATTTACAAACTGTTAATGTTCCGCCGTTGAATTTCAAGTAGCATCTGAGAAAATACTAGGGGAAAATAATTCTGTGAACACTCTCGCGGACTTTAGTTTAATCGCATAATATTTTTGCAAAACAACGTCGTTTAGAATAGCCCCCATGTGGTTAGCGACGCGAACTGTTAGTTTTATATGTCACGAGACGATTACGGCACGACACGTTTTTTTCTTCTACATCAGACACATTTCTTTATAGTACATTATGAGACAAGTTTACTTAGATTGCAAGAGCTCACGAGTTTCATACGACGTTTTTCAACACATTTGCGAGGAAAAAGCAAAGTAATTTATCACACAGCAACAAATATGGCAAAAACAAAATATGATAATTATGGGAAAAGAGGCGCGCATGTTTTTTTGTTTTTTTTTTCACACGCCCAACGCAAGAATATTTTGCGAACAAAGGGGTGAGGAGCATACAGCCTACTACTAATACTTCAAAAACAAAATGCAAATATTTTAATATTTTATAACAATATATTGTGAATTATGAATAATTTGATAATAATTATAAATTTATTTGACTTAATTAAGGACCAAAAATTTATATGAATTTTCAGCAGCATAAAACCTCTTTGTTGTAAAAAAAAATAACTGTATTACCCGGCTAAATTGGGAATGCTCTGTTTACTCGCCTAAAACTTGTAGTAAGGTACTAATTTAACTTTGTAGGGTTAATTCTATTACGAACTAGTGTTTTATATATTATTGCACGCGTTTGTTATAGCTCGGTTTAGGGCCCTAAAAGCGATGTATTAGCTAGGGCTCACTTTACGAGCAAGTGTGTTAAAAAAAAAATACGTAATGATCTTTTAATAATTTGCGTATGAACAACTTTATCTAGTTATAGCCAAAAATGATAACGTTTAATAATTTATTACAGTTTATGTACATACCATTTCTACTTAAATATTAATACTTATCAAGATTATGTTTCCCTAGAAAGTATAAAATAAAGTCAATTACATTTCCTGCAGTATTTCTTACATTATCTTTGCATATAAATGTCCCTAAAGAAAATCGTTTACCATATTTCGCTTAGAATTTATCGTTTCAAGATATTGTGTGTGCCGTCGAAACCGCCGAATAAACTCACGCCGAAATCGAAATACCAGCAACGGCTGCTTTCTCACAGTTTTATGGCGAAATTTATCTTTTTGGGAATATCTTGAGTGCATATTTTGTATTGAGACATTATTCTTGTCCACTTATAGGTTTCAGATTTTGTAGTTGACAACTGTGTCGTGTTCAAATAAATTTTCTAACATAAGTTTATTTGAATAAAGCTTCTTTCAGTTCTCTGGTCTAAGTAGTTGTTTAACACAAGATATGTTTTTCTAGCAAGTAAAAGCTTATATCTATACATATAAGATCGCTGTATATGTCAAAGTATGGTCATTAAATCCGCCAGATAGTGATTTGCCTAGGTTTCTATGATAATGATTCAAATATGATTTATAATTATAATTATGTACGCTTAGGAATTCACTTAGGCGTGTGGTGATATGGACACAGAATAACTAATAGGTACAGAAGCAGCACGCGGCAAAGTCATTTAAATAGACTTTTGCTCCGACACAATAAAGTGCAATTTAGGTCACGCAGTTCACCTAGGTGAACTTTTGCTCTTCAACAATTGCACTTTTACTCGAAAGAAAACGACGCGATAGAAAGAGAGGCAACTACTAGTAGTTAGTAGTGGTAAGAGCACGATAGAAAGAGAGGCAACTACTAGTAGTTGCCTCTCTTTCTATCGCCTTTTCTGGCGACGCAACGTTAGGGTTGTCTTCTTTTAAATGAAATGCGTAGCATTATCATAATGTGAAAAACGACAATTGTTTATGGGTTTTTTGATTTTGATATACGTACACGGTATAGTAATGTCGATTCGACATTGTTACTATTCTAAAAAGGCAATATCTACGCAGGCAGTAAGATGCCGCGCTTGTTGTGGCGGCCCTCCGCTCACTTGTCCCGCCGGCGGAACGGCTAGCGGTAGTAGGTGCTTATCGCGCGAACTTTAGGCCATCCGCTGCATCCAGCGGGATCCCGCCGCGGGTACACGGCGTGGGAATATAGATTGCTGGTTTTTGACGGACAGATGCTTGCGCAGTGCATGAGTAAGCTCTAATCTATGTCGCCCCGCGCGCGTGTCCTGCTTAACACAGCGGAGGGCCTAAGCGAGTGAAGGAGGCCTGATGTGGATCCAACACGTAGAGGCCATTCTCTTCAATCTAATATAATGCGTGTGGTACACCTGCTGGATCTAATCTCTGACCACATCAGTTTAATATACTCAGATACTATCCCCAGCAAATGTAATGACTTATGGAATCTACTGGTCAAGGATTAGTAGTAGGCTATTGGATTGGGATTTAAATGGAGCAGACTAGAACCTTTATGAGCGCAACGTCTAAAACGCAAAATGTCTAAGTGTACGATTAGTATTCTGTGGTCTAAGTAGCAAAACGTCTAATACCAATGTCTAAAAAATTGTTAAAAAAAAAAACAAAAAACCGACTTCAAAAAACCTACCTCTAAAAGCCCCACGCGACTTCGATATAGACGTGTTTTTATTATTACGAATATTATTTTTAATTTTTAGTGTAGGTACCTTCTGTATTAGGTAGTGTAGGTAAGTATATTATTTAGATAGAAAAATCGGCTCAGTAAAACGTGAGTTAATAGCGGAGAAACATACCTACATACATACGGGTCAAACTGAGAACCTCCTTTTTTAAGTCGGTTAAAGAGTTTCACTTAAGATATCCCTTTTCCAACAAAAAAATAATTATCTTATTCAGTTCATAAACAAAGAAGTTATACGACTGATCATCGAGATAGTTCACACAAAATCATACTATTGTCGTGCTTTTTTCAAGATTAATTGAAAATTACTGAACCGATTTTCAAATTTTAAAAAATGGGACTTACTTGGGAGTTTACCTAATGTTTAAATCATTTCAATCGGTCCAGCCGTCTTTGAGTAATCGGTGGACATACACAAAAAAAAACAAATATACAGACGAACAGAGAACCTTCTCCTTTTTTGGAAGTCGGTAAAAAGCAATTTGCCTCAAAAGCAAAATTCCTTAAACTGTAATTTTCTAAGATGCAGAACGTCTAAAAAGTAATTGACCTAAATTTTGAGATACGGAAAGAGACTACAGGACACCTGCCTTATCATATTCTCCAGACCGAAAAATTGGCAGGCAGTGACTAGCCAAGGACTAAATGGGCTCTCTAAAATAGCCGCGATGGCAAGAAAGCAACATCGGTGTCCTCGGCTGCAGGGTAGAGAGGTGTGCATCGCTTTCTACGCACTGTACAGGGGATAGTGTGCCAACTCACGAATTACGCATGTTTCACTTCCACTCTACGAGCGTTATTACTATGGGTTGCCAAATCACGAAATGGAAATGAAAGATTTGTCGATTGGGCTTGGCCATATTGTGTTGCTTTTTAATATCATTTCAGTTTAACCATTACCAACTTTGTCATATTATCGACACAATTATAACGAGGTATCGTTAACCAAGCTATTATCCTAGTTCGTGACAGATTAATTAAACCCGAAACAATGATGTTCTTCAACTTCACAACGTTCCATCAACTTTTCAATACAAAGTAATAGGGAACCATTATTCGATACGCTAGATAAGCCAAACTATCAAACTTCGGTAAAGGAAATCACACGTGTTAACTAATTCTACTATAATAACAGATGAACTTTGACGCTATAACAATAGAAGCTAAATTGGCTTGCACTGAACTCACATGTATCTTGGCGCCACTCTTAAGCAAAGTTAAGGAAAATTAAAATTAGTTCTTATCTTCATACTTTTAAGGTTTGAAGCTCCAATTTGCTGTAAGTGACATGCGGTGTGTAGACGCGATCGTTAATAAATTTTATAGAACTTTTAATGGCTTCGGGGCTGGTGAAGTATTTTTATAATTTTTTTCGTTGCAAAACTTTTTGCCCCTCGCGATGTAATAATTTCGTGTGAGAGTTCCATCGTGCTTTAAAAGTTAAATTTAAGAGCCGGATCGCATATTGGACCTTGTAATAACTTCTGAAAATTGTGTTTCATTGCTTCGCCACATGGCCGTTGGTGGGAAAAATATGTAAGTTAACTTACTAAATAATCCCCCCCCCCTCTCTGCTGTTCCCACGACGTGGGCTGTAAAGAACGTTGGACGAGTTACCCAACGAAGTCTAGCATTTCACTAATAATATCCTGCACAAAAGAAAATAGGGGCCATTGTATGGTTTTCCATTAGAATTTATTTTATTCCATTCAATTAGCTCATATTTTGTATGAAAAACCATTGGCCCCTATTTTTAGCCTTCTTAGACCTTCCTGAGTAACGGATCCGATATTCAGTTGCTCCTAAAATCAGAGAAGTTTAATTGCATTCAGGAAGATAGGATCCGATTTAGCATCCGTTTTCAGGATGAAATAGATCCGTTATTCAGGAAGGTCTAATACCCACTTAACCCGGCGAGCTTGTGGTAGGGTGTGACATGCCCATGCTTTGCGCGAAGTCGTGTATTTTTCAAATTTGCCCCTCAATTGGTTTGTTGCTTCGAGTAGCTGGAGCCAATGTACTCCGCGGGGGGAGAGTGGCGTGACCGCAGTGTCGCGTCAACCGGCGCAGGAGCTACACGCGTGTAAACGTTCGTGGGGTGCGTCATACCCCGCCACATGCTCCGTGTTAGTTTTAACATATATCTACCTATAAATGCCAATTTATTAAACCAATACTTAAGAATTTATTTGTATTTTGAAATATGGTTTATATTTAGTGTATAAAATAAAAAACAGTGTATATTTATATACTTTTATTGTATTATTTATCAAAAATACTAAAACTAAAATCAACTAATTCTTTAAAAAAAATATGTTATTGAGAATCTTATATTCTTTAAGTTTTTAAAGTTGATTTTATATTTTTATTAAAGAATTAGTTGATTTTAGTTCCTTTTTCAGAAGTTCCTTTTTTGTTTTTTTGTAAATGTTATATTTTAGTATTTCTGATAAATAATACAATAAAAGTATATAAATATTCACTGTTTTTATTTTATACACTAAATATAAACCATATTTCAAAATACGAATAAATTCTTAAGTCTTGGTTTAATAAATTGGCATTTATAGGTAATTATATGTTGGGGTTTGGCAAACCCCACCACATGCTAGGTGTAACTTTTTTCACCTCATGCTCGCCGGGTTAAATAACTACAAAATAGTAACTTAAATCGTGTGGGATAAATACAGAATTTAATTAGTTACTTAATGCCTAAGATTTAGAAAATACTTACAGAGACCAATAATAACAGGCCTGAGTGTAAGTTTTTAAAAGTGACAACCGCGTTTGATTTAAAACGTGATTGACCTTAATGCTATGCTATTAAGTTCTGCTCTGAATCTTAACGAAAACGCAATAGAACGTTTGACTATTGGGAAACTTATGGGGTATTTACACGAGTCGACTTGGCAGGCGACTTAAGTCAATTAGCGCTTTTTATCGACAATCGCTTGTAAAATCAATCGCCACCTCATTGAAATTAGGTTTGTGATTAGATTTTACAAGTGATTGTCGATAGGGCCTGTTTCACAAATTCCGTTTGAATTAATTTAATTGTTTACCTGACAAGTAATTTGATTTAAGTTCTGTTCCATTTTGTTATATTGAACCATAAGTTATTGCCCATTCATTGATTGTAAATATGGTGGTTAAGAATTCTGAAATTTTCTACTTTTCCACGCAATTTTCTTAATTTTTTCTCTCATAAGAACCTTCTCCAGATAATAACAAACACAACGAAAAAAGAATAAGTGAAATCGATATGCGTGATTTCGTGACTAAGGGAAATATAGGGATTCATTTTTATATATAGAGATGCTAAACAATAACAGAACTTTACTACTTATCAGCCATCAGCCATTGAAAACCCGTAAGCGAGAATGTTGTAACCTACTTCGATACATCTCGTGCGATACTTCCGTATGCGATAATGTTTTATTGAGCAGCGTGAGGTGCCATTAAGATAGTGGAGTCGATAGTTATGTCACTGTCAGACCAGGAAAATAATGGAAAAAAGAATTAATTTTCTGTAACTGACACTGACAAAACAAACAAAAAAGCCTCAGAAACAGACTTAAAACATTATAAAAAGTAATAATAAGTTAAATAAGTTAATAATTTATCTAAAGAATCGTTAAGTTATAAACCAGTTGCCTGAAAGTAATCGAGAAGGTATCCCGCGATCTTCACCAGATCGTCGGTCCACCTTGTCGGGGGCCTACCCACGGAGCGCCGTCCGGTGCGTGGTCGCCATTCCAGAACCTTTCCGCCCCAACGGCCATCGGTCCTTCTCGCTATGTGTCCCGCCCATTGCCACTTCAGCTGAGCAATCCTTCGAGCGATCTCGGTTACTTTAGTTCTCTTGCGGATCTCTTCGTTTCTGATTCGATCACGCAGGGAAACGCCGAGCATGGCTCTCTCCATTGCGCGGGAAGCCGCTGGATGCGGGCAGCGCAGGACCGATCGTCGTGGAGATCCTTAGGGGAGGCCTATACCCAGCAGTGGGTGTCGTGCGGCTGATATGATGATGATGATGATGATGAATCGAGAAGGTTAGTCGACGATATGCTTACCGTATTGATAGGGTTTTTGAAAACAAGTCTATGAAATACCCAATCAAATAAATAAAAACAAAAATGGATTTATTTATCTCATACCAAGGTACCTAATTACATAATGTACAATTACATACTACTTTATCTTAAGTTTAGTATGAGATCTGGCGCACCGCGCAAAAACCCTTTTAACGGTAAGCGGTTCATGAAATACCCAATCAAAACCCCCTTAACAGTAAGCGGTTCCGGTCCTTTACCCAATCAAAACCCCCTTAACGGTAAGAGGTATAAATTGCTTGAACACGTTTTAAAACCCCTTCATAAAGCCTTAATAGGGTTTCCCCGACAGAGTTTTGGGATTTGGTAAGTGCTTACCTGGGTTACCCTTTCGATAGGGTTACCGTATTGATAGGGTTACCGTATTGATAGGGTTTTAGAAAACAAGTCTATGAAATACCCAATCAAAAACCCCTTTCACTGTATGCGGTTCCGGTCCTTGCTCAGTAGTTAAACTACTTAGTAATATCATAAAAGTTCAGAATCAACTAATTCCAACAACACCCGCCAAGGAATTCAGTCACTTCACCATACACAAATAAACTCGATAGTAACGACTGATATTGCATTTGCGATTCTAACGTAACTTCGAGTGCTAATGGAAGTATTATGGTAAAAATGATATCTTTGAAAGGTCGTAGAAGTGAAAATTGCTAGAAAATTGTGCTGAATATAACTTGCTGTACCTTTAAAAGACGTTCTTAAAGAAGTATTTTTTATACATTTAGATTTTTTTATAATCTAAAAACATAAAAAACACCTAAGTTCTTATAAACACTATGGTTCTACTAACCGGCGAAAAACGTACTTACTTAAAAAAAATTATAGTCAATTTGTAGTAATTTTTAAATAAAAAAAGGGTTTAAATAAGCTTTTGTAGATTAGATAGTCATGTTTTTTGACCTAAATTGTGTCAGGAATGCTGAGCATAATACTAACTTTTTCATACTTAATTTAATAAAAGGTTTTTTTTGCCATTGAAAATGGCTATCAGATGCAAATCGCCTGAGAAGTATTTTTGGCCATAACTCCGAGGATTTTAAGAGGATCGAGATGGGAATAGTACCAAAAGTTAAGAAATTTATCGAGACATGTGTAAACGTTTGAATTTTGAAAATCTACTAGTAACTTTTTTTTTTATTTCCAAAGTTCGTGTAAATTCGGGTTTTTTGGGGGTGTTTGTTTACTAAATTGTAAATATTTCTCTTAAATATTAGCTCTGTTCGAATAAACTGCTCCTATGGTCGTTACCGACCAAAAAAAACCTAATGTGTCGGACACTGCACCCTTGAGTGTCTTTAAAGAAAATGTTCTCTGTTTTGAATGGAAGTGCAAGTAATATACCCTAATTAAACTCGTATATTGTGTCGTTTTATTCGATGAAAATAGCATAGATATACCTACATACGAGTAGATATTTAACAAAAGCAAAAGTGACAGAAATTTTACAAAAATGAGGTTGTTTTCAAAAAAAAAATGTTGTAAGCAACCTAGTTAATAAGACTCATTACAAAAGATTTTTAAACACTGTTTAACTAAACACGTGTTTAAATGTGATGCTGTCACTTTTTTGACAATATTGTTTGACAGAGACAGCATCAAATTTAAACAGGTGTTTAGTTAAACAGTGTTTTTAAAAGAGCTATAATTTTACTGTAAGTTGGTTCAAATCAAAACTATACCTAAGTATTTAAACTGAAGGTTCATTTTAACATTGCAAAGTTTTTCTTTTTCCTCTAACCAAAAGGTCGTAAAACGGAAAATTTGATAAAGCTCCTTCAGCCCACTCGTCCGAGGCAGCCATCTTGCAGAAATAGATTAAAAATAACGCTCGACAGCAGCCATCTTAACAATTCAGTTGATAGTGCCGCTACTGTGGTACCCGAAGAATGTTTAGTTTGAAAATATTATATTTACATCTTTAATTTTTTGGGTTCCGTACAAAAGGTAAAAACGGGACCCTATTACTAAGACTCCACTGTCTGTCTGTCTGTCACCAGGCTGTATCTCATGAGCCGTGATAGCTAGACACTAGAAATTTTCACAGATAATGTATTTCTGTTGCCGCTATAAATACTCAAAACAGAATAAAATAAATATTTAAGTGGGGCAGTCGAATACAACAAACGTGCGCGAGTCCAACTCGCACTTGGCCGGTCTTTTTAAGATCATTATGTATTAAAAATTGATAACTGTTGATATTAAACAAAGTCGTTCTTATTAAAAGTGACTTATTTTAATGCTATTGAGTTAGTTTAGTACAATTTTTCGCCGTCAGCAAATGAAAGTTTGCAGCGCTGTAGACGAGTTTTACGCCGTTACCGATAACATTGTTACAGTCTAAAAGATGAGGGAGTTTAGTGAATTTTTTATGACTTGCTCCCGGTTGAGTGAAGTTGGGCCGGGACAAGGCCGCCCGTAGTTATTTTGCTCCATAAAAACTACTTTTATTACAGGTATGTGATGTAAGTGAATTAAATGGGGAACGTCAATTTATTTTGTCAGAAACGTTGAGAAAACTATACCTACTATTTCGTATTTGGCGTAAAGTATTACGAGAGTGGGAGTCGATCTTCAGGACAAAGTGTAATACACCGAGAGTGTGACAAATTATAGGCTGATTATGATGATTGATTATGATCAGCGGCTTAGAAAACTTTAATATAGTGAGTCGGGTTTCCATAACATGAACGCAATTCCGTCTTCACGTAGGTGCGATATTATCATGCCTTCTTGGATTCCAGGGGAACGTGTTATAATATTGTCCCAGTTACAAAATGTGTTATGTGGTATTTATATGGGCGACTAAAGCCGCACAACTTTCACTTTTTCTTTTCGTTCAAATCAAGAACTACGTTATTACATATTGTTACCTAGGTTACGCCATCAACAGCTACATAGATGACAGCGACGCCATCACCTGCGATTTAATTTTGAATGCGACTTGCTAGGTGACTAAAGTCCACCGTTACAGGTGACTAAAATCGACCCATGTAAATAGCCCATTAATTATAAAATGTTTGTATACTCAAGAAAATCTTCTAAAAACAAGAAGGAAATGAAACAAAGGATACCTCATGCATACGATGCATGCGAGAGGCTAGATACACAGTGCGGTGGCTTCCATTGAAGTCTGACATGTAATGAAGCGCTGGAAGCGGCATTATCGACAAGCAATGTATTATGGATTAGGGAACATCGACGTTAGTTTAGTTACATAAGCGTCATAATGCTTGTGAGACACTCTTTTTAAGCTATATAAATTGAGGTTAGATATAAGTTTAAAGCCGGCCAGATACAGACGTAATTCCGATTCGAAATTCCGTAACGGAATATCGATAATGTATGGATATTCCGTGCGGTAAAATCCCGCGTGCGTGTGTTAAGTCCATAGATTTGTATGAATTAGCTGTATGTGGCGGCTCTTACAATACTCTAATCAAAATGCTCAGAGTCAATGTGTTTGACCAAAGGAATATCATTTTTATTGACAAAGGAATAGTGCTTGGCCTTCACCTCACCTGATGTTATTGACGATAAGGCCGAAAGTGGAAACGCACTACACCCAGAATTCTTATAACTGAGAAACTGGCTATTTTAAAAGAATGAATATCTTATCTTCAATGGAGGAATGCTAAATAGTAATCACATTTTGGTTAGTTGACCTTTTTTTTTTTATTAGAGTGAGGTAAATACGCTTTTTACGTATACATGCTTTTATGCATGTATACTGGGCTCGGTCAGGCACAGGAAGCCACTCCTGTTCTGTCTCTCACCGCCCCCGCGTCTCCCGTCGTGCCTGAATAGTAGGCTCGGCGGGGGATCCGGGGGGTTCTAACCTCTCCCCAGGGGGGAGAGGGAGAGAGCCTCCTCCCGATCCCCCATTGGTTAGTTGACCTAAATAGGTAGGCCTAGGCGCTAGCTGTGTTCATTTTTTACCATTATTATGAATAGGAGGTTACCGCAGTGACGTCACAGCCACTTCCAGCTAACATTATAGATATACAACGAAGCATGTTTCGCACGAACCAGTGACCACAATTTTGCTCTGCGTTGTTCGCAGTGTCACTGGTTTGACCATTAGCTTTCTATGCGACTGGCTATCTCATCCGTGAGCTGGTGCTAGGGTTGCCACACCCACGTTTAATGAGTATTTTATTTTATTTTCTTTTATTTTAATTATTTGGAAGACCAACAGCTGAATTTATCACAGTAGGAAGCTTATATAGCACTTGGCAATTACAGGTCCTCACCGATAGAAACAATTTATAAAACTAAGCACTTATTGAGTAGGTATCCTACGCATTCCACGTGGTAAAACTTACATAATTATGAATACAAGATAGGCCAAACAATAAACAAACAAAAAGTAGATTACCTAAGCTAAAATACTAAGACTAAGTATACGGCAAACTTAAAAGACTATTTGCCAACAAACTCGCTGCTCATCAGTCGCTTCAACGATGCAACGCTAGTATTAAACAGGTCAATGTCAAACTGCTTAGAGATCAAATTAAACCTATTGCTTGCACGCAAGAGATACGAATTATGACGAAATTTTGAAGATGCAGATGGTACGCATATAAGGGGGTTAAATCTAAGGGGTTTCCTCGGAGCTCTAAGGGAGATTTTAGAGAGTAGCTCTGGACTGTCAACTACACCAGAAGCGATTTTCAATATATTTATTTATTTATATACTCTTTATTGTATACACACAGAACAAACAAGTAACAATACAAACATAAAGGAGACATACAAATGGCGGCCTTATCACTAAAAAGCGATTTAATATAGTAGTAATAGTATATATATAATATTTAATAATATAGTAGTAATAGTAATAGAATAATATTATATTAAGGGCACAACTATAAATATGGAAAGCTAAATTACTATATTTGTTAGAACAAAAAAAACTAAATATATAATGTATACAGCCCCGAAAATATTTTATTGAAAAATATATACGAAATTTATTTAATTGTTGTATTGCCTTGTCTTCTCCATCGTGTTTAGGTGGTCCATTGGTCGTGTTAGGAGAGCAGAAAAGTAGTTTTTTATACAAACAATTTTAAAACCTACTATTTTCTTATTTTTTTAAGCATTAGTGTACTATATTTTGATAAGTAACAATTGATTCGATTGATTGTTACTTGTATATTTTTTTAAGTAGATAATCCTAGTTGACACAGTGTTTTATTAACGGGAAGGGTGTAAAACATGAACCATTCGCAATCACACACTCGTACGAAATAAAATTTTCCCAAAAACACATTTACTTGATAGCGGAGTTTGTCACGTGGAATTTTAACCCTAGAAAGCTAACTTTCCAAATTTTCATTAGAAGCTAAACCATTCGACTTTTGACGAGCATATTTTATTTGGCAATTAAAATAAAATGGTTATAGATTTTGATTAGTTTCATTGTTTTTTTTTAAGTATGGAATGTAAATTAAAGATAATTATTGAAAAAAATATGTTTATTAATCTTTTAATGTAATAAATCTCAAATCTTATATGGCACGTGAACTTTTAAGCTCAATTAGGCACTTTAACTGACAATGACTAAATTAAGTAGAAAAATAGTTTTTTTGGTTACATATAAAGTAAAAATCTTAAAATTTGTCTGGGATGAATTGTAGACACCATAACGAAATTAAGCGATGCCAAAAACCCTTGAAATGAAAGATAAAGTTAAACGGAAAAAATAATGTGTACTTTTCTTCCAAAGTCAATTTGACGAGACAAAAGTAATACGAAAACAATTTTCTTCTTTAACTTACCAATAAATTTCATCACTCCGAAAAGAGTCCCAAACATATTCCCGAGGGACAAAAATAAACAAAATCAATTATCAGTAAACAAAATCAATTATCAGTAACCAATAAATTTCATCACTCCCAAAAGAGTCCCAAACAAAATTAGTAATTAATCAAATTGTTTGCTCAAAATACATAAGCCAATTTTTTTTAAAAATGCAGATATCTCGTCAACAAAATTAGTTATCGGCTGAACATATCCAGCACAACCAACAACGTTTCGGTGTTGGTTTACGCACGATCTAACCTCCTGAGGATGCTCCGGGTTGGGGCGAAACACGTGTAGAGTAGCCTAATTGGTGAAGGTGCAAGGTGTGTTGCTGTCTTGCTAAATGCAGGTATTGTGCACTTATATTTTGTGGTGTGCTGCATATTTTTGCGGGCGGGCGGGCGGTGCATCTTGCATATTTTGTTTGCGGAAGTAAGCTACATATATTTCTTTTTTCAAAATGGTTTGGGACTTCCGCCAAGTGACGCCTGATTCAATCAAATAATTAATATTGTATTCAAGTAGGTAATCAGTGTCATTCAACAACCACTTAACAGTTATGACTGTTAAGTGGTATATACTATGGTATAGCTTTAATCTTTAAATCATTAATTTCATTGTTTATTATCTGTAGGTATAAACCTAATCTGTGTTGTACCAAATCCCCGAATGTCACGTCACGACCCCACAATTAATTATATTATTATGAATCTGCCGTACAACATTAAAAATTTCCCTCACAGCCGCTCTAATTACTCTTGATGATATAGGTTGAGGTCACACTGCAAGCTTTGATACTCCAAGATATTGACAGCTATAAATCCAGCTTTTTTATCATTTAAGCGGCGTTTATAATATATTAATTTTAAAGTTCGATGGATGCAAGCACAACGCTCGCCTACGGTTTCGGTAAGCTTAAGACAACAATTAGCTGACCAACTGAGAGGTTGTATGGTTTACTTACGTACAATATACTTTTATAAAATACATAAACTCTTGCCATTAGAAAAACTTGGCAAATCACTTTACAATTTTTGTTATCATAAAACAACTCCAAGATCGTAAGAAAATATTAAAGATGTTTTTTAATATTTATTATAAAAATTTATTATTTTCACTTTTTAATAGTATGATAATTATCTCCAAGAATCAGGGCCCCTATTTTTTAAATCCTTCGGCGGCGCCGGCGGCGGCGGCGTCGAGCGCCTTTGCAAACTTATCTGACTCGATGACAGGCGCTGTCGTCTGTAACCTAGGTAACAATAATAACACTTAGCTCCAGTATTGGCCATCGGGTCAGATATGTTTGTAATAAGCGCTCGACACCAGCCGAATTATTCAAAAATAGAGCCCCAGAGCGTGTACTGTTATAGTGACTTTAAGATTGTGTCTCTGAAACAATAATTTCTGTTATATTTATCTCTTCAATGGCATTATTATAGCTTTCTCTGTCCACATACCTTACCTTTTCACACAAGTGGTGAGCAAAAGCTACAGCATCATCTTCGGAATCATTAATCACTTTCACCCACAACTTTTAATTCCATTTAAGGAACGTGGACGGTAAAAATTTAAGAATGCGTTCCTATAATCATTAGTGAAGAATCTGTTGCTGGCACTTTGCACTAACCACTGTGCGAGAATAATTCATTGTGGCTCAAACCCCCTAATTTTGCTTGCTTTTATCAGTTTTTATATTTATTTTCGCCAATTTATTGTTTATATATGAATTGAAAGCTTGAGGAGCTCGGTGGCGCAGTGGTTTAGCGCCTGGCCCAGCGATTGCGCAAGTTAAGCAACGTTCGCAAGGGTCGGTCATGGGATGGGTGACCAAAAATTTATTATCTCGAGCTCCTCCGTGCTTTGGAAGGCACGTTAAGCCGTTGGTCCCGGCTGCATTTGCAGTCGTTAATACCCAATCCGCATTGGGCCCGCGTGGTGGGTTATGGCCCATACTCCTTACCACCCATAAGGAAGGCCTGTGTCCCAGAAGTGGGGACATCAAAAATGGCTGATGGACATATATAAACTTTTAAATAAAAAGAAAACGGAAGATATCTGGGGGCTTTCAGTAACGGCGTTGAAGCCCATCATAATAATAATTGCTCCAACATTAGCAGATCTATTAAACAGATGTATAGAAGTAGGTTGTTTCCCAGATTTAATGAAACATAGCAAAGTCTCACCTATTTTTTAAATCTAGAGATGTTCACAATCCTTCTGATTATGGACCAGTCTCCGTTCTTCCAGTGCCGAGTAAAATTTTTGAATCGATAATATACGCTCAAATTAATGCACACTTTAGAATGAACGGGATATTTCATGAACACCAGTTTGGTTTCACGAAAGGCCGATCAACTACGGACGCGGGAGCTAGATTAATGAAAAATATTTTGGAAGCATGGGAGAGATCGCATGATACTACAGGTATTTTCTGTAATCTCTCCAAAGCTTTTGATTGCGTTGATCATTGTACACTTATTCGCAAATTATATCATTATGGCATCTGAACTTATTATCTTAGTATCTCTCCAACCGAAATCAGAAGGTGGGTGTGGCTTGGGTAGTGTCAGATATATCAGTTGTAAGGATGGGTGTACCTCAAGGGTCAATCCTTGGGCCTTTTCTCTTCCTGATATACATAAATGATCATCCATTTATGGTTAAGGAAAAGTCGGCAAGAACACTATTTGCCGATGGCACCTCTTTAACTTTTTCCTTGGATAGAAAGAACTACAAATCCGGTGAAAGCAATATCAACGAAACTTTTAATAAAGTATCCCATTGGTTCACTGCCAATAATCTTTTAAACAATGCTAAAAAAACGAAATGCCTAAAATTTTTA
This sequence comes from Agriphila straminella, assembly GCA_950108535.1. NCBI lineage: Eukaryota > Metazoa > Arthropoda > Insecta > Lepidoptera > Crambidae > Agriphila > Agriphila straminella. Next base: position 20,107,691 of record OX467307.1, on the reverse strand, counting down.
CCCCCAAACAGTCAGGTATCTCCTATTAATATAGAAATGGATGGGAAAAATCTAGAACTAGTTGATAATTCCATATTCTTGAGAATTACCATAGACGGCAAATTACAGTGGGGTCAACAGATTAAAGGGCTTTCAAAAAAACTTAGCTCCGCTGCATATACAGTGACAAAGATTAGACAATTAACAGATGAAGCTACGGCTAGACTAGTTTATTTCGCTTACTTCCACAGTATTATATCTTACGGTATTTTACTCTGGGGGACGGCAGCTGATATGGATTCGATATTTATACTACAAAAGAGGGCTGTGTGATTTATTTATAATATGAAACGACGCGAATCATTAAGAGATAAATTTAAAAGTATCGTTAAATTAACATTACCTTCCTTATTCAAAGCAACAAGTCCTTTTTAGGCTGCGGGTTTCGTTTTTATAACAAAATACCCTACGATGTCACAGCTCTGACAGACTTTAAATTCAAAATGTTCATAAAGAAAGCTTTAATAAATAAAGAAGGCCTACTATAAAGTTGCCAATTATATTACAGATAAATCCGCGTGAAAATAGAATATTTGCTATGTGCTGTTGATTTACACCCACTGGCTTTAAATAAATAAGTTGTAATATAAGTAAACATAGATTTACATCAATTGTTTGTCATATATCTTGTCTTGACGTCGAAAAGCGCCTGTAAAGGTTTACATCGAATAAACATATTTGATTTGATTGATTTGATTTGAAATAAAAAATAAAAATCTGGTTCTCCAAAGATGTGTCGATCTTGTCTGGGGGGCTATTACGAAAAGTTTCACGCGATACACGCAGCTGCGTCCGTGCTTCGTTATGATTGTTTCCTATTGCAAAGCACTTGCGTATGCGATATTGCAAAGTGATTGCGTAAGTTTGACTGTTTTTCTCTAGCGTATTCGACATCATTCGTTCAATAGTCTTTGGGCTACGATAGCCAAATTGAAAAAGTATTTTATAGCCACAACCGACGAACTGCGGACGACTATCGTGAACAAGTGACTGCGTTACGCAATTGCGTATGTTATTTTCGTAATAGGCCCCCTGTACTGAAATACAGAATTCACGTGTAACCCTCTCGTCACGTAGTACAACTCAAATTCGTCACAACAAGAGAATTCGTTCAGTAAGTTTCGTGTGCGCCCCGAGCGCCCTTTGGGAGAATGTTTCAATTCGACATGTTTCATGGTATATTATTTCTGGGCCAAGATACTGTAATATTTTGTCGCTTGAATATTATTCGGATATTGACTTTTCTCAGTGGTAGGTAGGTATTTAATTTTGAGTTTGATTGTTAAAAACGTTTGATTAGTAAAAAAATACGTTAGAATAGAATAGAATACATTAGTTTGTTTCACAGTTTCGGTATACCTTACAAATAAATAACATAATACAGTAAATACAATGCAAGCTATAGTCAACCAGTGCGTGGTGCTATAAAATTAGACATGATACCTAACACTATAATATTATATTTTCTTACAACTAAATAGTTTGAGAAAAATCGCGTAATCCCTAATAAGTACAAATAACTAGGTAGGCAGTGAAGATCATTGGGCATTTTGTTCGGATATTTGACCTGTGGCGTAAACAAACGAAATAGGGCTAGGTATGTAGATAAATGTATCTGCTACGCAGTGCTGAAAGTAGAAACTTCTGTTTTATTCACAAAAGTTTAATAACATTAAACATATACACGTGTTTTCAACACACATAGTGTAGAATAACTTTTTTCTGCCGATCGGTACAAAAAAAAGGCTTTTTTAAAAAAAAGGAAAACCTCCTTCAAAAAAACCTAAAAACAAAAACAGCTCCAAAATCAAATACCTCTAAAAGCAAGAAATAATATTCTAATCATTCGTTACACATATCAATATTAATAAAACACGTCTATTGAAGTCGGGTGGGGCTGGAGGACAACTTATTTTTTTTTCTAAAAGGCCCACCCGACTTCATTAGACGTGTTTTATTAATATTGATATGTAATTATTCGTTACACGTAACGAATAATTCGAATATTATTGCTTTTTAGAGGTATTTAATTTTGAAGCTGTTTTTGTTTTTAGGTTTTTTTGAAGGAGGTTTTCCTTTTTAAAGAAAAGCTTTTTTTATTTTCAACTTTTTAGTCGTAGGTATGTAAGCGCAGCGTGTAAATATTTTTTAACTTTATATTATAATATTTTCAATGGTAAAATGCCCAGAACTCAATTTCCAAATTTTACGCTGTTTTTTTTGAGGACTTCCGTTGTGTCTTCGTAGTCCAAGTCTAGTCCAGAACGTTGCATCGCAGACCATGGTTTGGTTGGTTTTAGATTATCATAAACCTACCAAAATTTATTAATCACTTTACATATACTATTTGACTTTAAGGAGTTCCTTTGTGTATCTTCGAAGTTCAAAGTCCAATACCGGTGAAATTAAAATTTGACCATTCTTGAAGTATACCCTTTTAAACAAAAAAAGAATCATCTAAATCGGTTCATAATTTATGTTATGTCCGAAATTCCGTAAAAACTCGTGCGATGGCAAGCTAAATAATTGTTATTTTTCAGGATTATGAAAAAACTACTAGCCAGATCTCTGTAAATTTTTTTGTGGGACCACACACGAATTACGATTCTTTGAGATGAAAAAAGAATTGTATAAAATGGTTAACAACTGACGAAGTTATGTTAAGACATACATTTAAAAAAACCGTCGACTTGAGAACCTACTCCTTTTTTTGAAGTTGGTTAAAAATAATACATATTTTGAAAAGTGGGATTGAATTCTTCATTTTAAAACTAGTTTGGTTTCTGTACGCAAATTTTTAATGAAGTAAGTCAAATATGCCCAATGACCTTTCAATGTAATATAAAAGAGAATGATTTCAGAATGTATAGAGCACACGTTTGTTCCCCATTTTGTACAAAATACACCACTTTTTAATAAAGATTGCTAATAACCAACTGTACAGCATTTCGCAGCGAGTGGGCCATTAGCAAACTTTCCATACTTCCCGCTTTAAATTCCCAGAAAAAAAATATCTCGTTTATTAAAAGTTTGCATTGTATCTGAATTGTAGATTCCGAAAGTTGCGCGGTTAAAAAACCCACGCTGTGCTTTTGTGAGCGTCGACTGAAAATGAGTTACAACGGAAAACATATTATAACCATGCATGATGAATGTGCGTGTAAGTAAGTCCTTGTTAAGGACCGGTTTCATGTCAAAGGTCTTTAGGCTCGGTTTCATTGTAAATACTATAAGGACTGGCGATCGAATACTAGCAGCTGTGATCGCTTGATACTAAAGGTGCGCGTCCACTACATCGGAATCGGAGCGGACGGAGCGGACGAATTTGTTACTTTGTATGGATTTCTATGGCTCTGCGTGCACTGCATTGGCATTTCCGCGCCATGGAAATCCATACAAAGTGACAAATGCCGACGCTCCGTCCGCGCCACCCTACGCTCGGATTCCGATGGACGCGCAAATTAAACTGACGAAGTTATGTTAAAACATACATAAAAAACCGTCGACTTGAGAACCTCCTCCTTTTTTGAAGTCGGTTAAAAATAGAGTTCAACTATCTTCACTGTCAGAATATGTGAAAATAAATTCTATTTGCTGCATCACTCCGAAGTGATAAGGGCCCGACGTTTTATCTAGCGAAAAATTGTTCCCGATAACGAACTGAATCTGTGACGTAGCACCTCATTTACATAAGCTTATTCCCGTCACGCGCATAGACCTACTGGAGAGCGGTAAATTCTGGATGAAACCGGTTCGATCCAATTCCAAAATTGTAATTTACGATGACGACAGATGAATTTGGTACGTGTTTTTTTCGTGTGAAGGCTCAGCTCTGATTTGATAGGATTATAATGGTATAATATGCAGTTTAACTGCGACGATTTCTGGTTTAGATTTTTTTTAAGTTTGCTGCTGTTTATGTTTTTTTTATCAATCTCAAATTTTTTGTTCAATTCAGTGTCGCCGCTTGAATGTGGAAAGACTCTTGTTTCGAGTACTGAAATTTACTCTTTCACTATGTCTTAAGAATAAGGTTGAATATTGCATTTGCATAGCTTCGCCAGTAATTGACGAAATTTAGTACATTTTTATTGATTTCTGAAATACTTGATCATTTAATAAAAATGTACTCGGTTATTGTGTTAGATCAATAAAAAAGCTATCCTTTTTTGCATAAAAAATCATATCACTGTCATTGAAAATAACGAAATCTGACGATTGAAAGTTTATTTTTGCCATGCCATTTTCAATATTCTGTTCGGTTATTGTGTTTCTTTGTTTCTTTTTCAGTCTACAGTAACTTTTGTGAAGTAGAATCCTACATCAGTTCTTCACATTGGAAGTTCAAAAATCAATCTTTTCTTCAGATCGTGAACTGGCCTCGCCTTTTCTCTACCGGTAAATTTTTTTTCACAGTTTATTGAGTCTCGCTATGTCAATCATGGCATTCAATTTTTTTTTGTCCCATGGCTGTGATAGGGTTGTACTAAAGGGGGGCGTTCAGTCGTTAGAAGAATGAAGAGCAGAGTGTTCACTGGAATCTTAGTATCACTGCGATCGCCAATACGCCTGCTAAGCGTGGTGATATTAGGCTTAGTTAAGGCGCTTTCCTGACCGAAAGTGGCGCCGCGGTGAATTTTATTTTATATTGTAATTCTAAAACACAATATTAACAAAACTTTTCGTGGAATTTTTAGGGCCCAGACGGTATCATTACATTCCCTCGTAGTTACTGCTAGAAATAGATAGCAAAACTGCTAAAAGCTATCTACTTCTACGAATGACTGCGAGGGAATCCTCTAAAAAGACTAGACTATGAGCCTAAAAATTCCACGAAAAGTTTTATTAAAACCCTTTTCTATAAAAACTTATAAAATAAAAACCTATGAGGGCGCCACTTTCGGTCAGGGAATCGCCTTAATTATGACTAGCTGTGAGCGTTGTACGGCTGACAATACAGATTGGTTTTAGATTTATGAATATAACTGGTTTTGAAAAAAGAAATATATGTAGCTTACTTCCGCAAACAAAATATGCAAGATGCACCGCCCGCCCGCCCCCAAAAATATGCACATGCACACAACAACAAATATAAGTGCACAATACCTGCATTTAGCAAGACAGCAACACACCTTGCACCTTCACCAATTAGGCTACTCTACACGTGTTTCGCCCCAACCCGGAGCATCCTCAGGAGATAGATCGTGCGTAAACCAAAGCCGGTGTTGGTTTACGCACGATCTAACTCATGAGGATATTTTGTGGTGTGCATGTGCATTTTTTGTGGGCGGCCGGGGGCTGCATCTTGCATAATTTTGTTTGCGGAAGTAAGATACATATATTTCTTTTTTCAAAATGCTTTGGGACTTCCGCCATGTAACGCGATTCAATTGAATATAACTAGCTTATGCCCGCGACTTTATCCGCTTGGAAATTGGATAATCCCTAGGGAACCTTAACCTGGATAAAAAGTATCCGTTGTTTTAATCCAGGCTATAAGTTATATGTGTACCACATTCAAATCCGTCCAGCAGTTTTTGCGTGATTGAGTTACAAATATCAAAAACAAATAGAAAGAACAATATCCATAGGAGGAAGGATTTGTGTCACAGGTTTTTTTTGGGCTTCAAGATTTTATTGAAATACAATTGAATGCTTATATTTGTGTGTTCTGTCAAGCAGTTTATTAACAAAAGTCGCTTTGATAGTTGTTGTAGTACCAAGCCCAATCTCCAAAGTTATCAAATAAATAGGTATTTCATACAAACATTTTTTCTAGTTTTCTATAACAATAACTGCTCGGTAATCATAGCACGAACCGTGGATCTGATCGGAGCATGTCGCAACACCTGCGTCCTTCCAATCAGCGAACCTTTCATACCAAGACGAGTTATAAAGGGTTGGTTCGGCACATTTTCCTTGTCCTAATCAAATCGCTTATTTCTCATGTTATGGCTATTTCATCTATTATAGCAACCTTAGTTTTGATTACGTAAGTTTTGAGACAATTATCTGAAAGATTGACATGCGTGGAAATGATGTAACACATACCTTGTTACTATAAGTACTTTGTTGCAAATTATCCTGTGTTGTACTGTATTTAGTAACGATATATTATTATTTAAGTTTATAAATATCGTTACTCATTCCTATTTAATTCGGCGGAGCTCGGTGGCGCAGTGGTTTAGCGCTTAGCCCAGCGATTGCGAAGGTTAAGCAACGTTCGCAAGGGTCGGTCATGGGATGGGTATCTTAAATATAGTTAACTTGTGTTTTTTATTATTTTTAATGCATTATACTCTACAACTTTAATCTTTTTAGATTCTTGCATTTTAAATAATAATATTAATTTTATTTATACAGGAAAATATAAACAACCCTTCTGTTTGATTTCAAACAGAAGGATTGTTTCTGTATGCTTACGCTTCTGTTTGATTTCCAATGGATTAAATAGAGACGAATTGTCTTTTAATTTTTCTTTCTTTGCCAGTTTGAAAACATTACAATGGAAATCTTTCCATTAAAAAAAACACAATAACAAACTAGTATCACAGGTTCACCACAAAACTAAAATCAACATCAAACAAGCGCTTTATGAGCTGTAACCAGAACAGTTCCATTCCACAACAAATGTGTGCCATTCCCCCTTCACTCCCGTTTATGAGGAAAAAGTGACGCCAGCAATCGTCTTAGGGCTACCTCGTTTATCAACGTTGTCCTGTCATATATCACTGGAGGTAAACCTCGGAAATAATGGCCGAGATCCGGACTAACTGCTCATTCCCTTGACATAGAAACAGCGAAAATTATGTCGCCGAATAATGTTGTGTTAGCGTAATGGGATTCATTAGCGATTTATGAAAGCCCTGCAGCGTTACTTTCATATTTGAAGCCTCAAAGTATCAAAATAAGGATTAGGCGACTTTGTTCATACTAAATAATCATACCTATAGTAAATAAAAATAAATATTAAAAACTAAATAAACATAAATATGCTGGAAAAATTATTATAACAACTTGTATGTACCATACTTAGCAAATAAATGAATTATGAATTATGAACGTATTTTCAACACACTTGCTCGAAAAGTGAGCCCCTATACATCGCTTTTAGATTTATACGACGTTTTAAACACATTTGCGAGAAAAAAATAATAGTAAGTAATTTACCACACAGCAATAAATACGATAAAAACAAAATATGATAATTATGGGAAAAGGCGCGCAGGTTTTTTTTTTGTTTTTTTTCACACGCCCAACGCAAGAATATTTAGCGAACAAAGGGAGCATATAGCCTTCAAATCAAAGTTATAATTTTAAGTGATAAAATGAAAATATCTTAATATTTTATAATAAAACATTGTGAATTATGAATAATTTGATAATAATAAATATTTGTTTGACTTAAATAAAGAATTATGCATTTATTTATTCCAAAAATGTATATGAATTTTCAGCAGCATAATAAGCCTAACACCAAAGGATGTTACTAAAAAAAATAACTGTGGAATTAACTTTGTAGGGTTAATTCTATAACGTACTAGTGTTTTATATATTATTTCACGCGTTTGTTATAACTCGGTTTATGGCCCTAAAAGTTCGGTATTAGGGCTCACTTTACGAGCAAGGTGTTGAAAAAATTATTATTCATTAAGTAATTCTATAACCTACATTACAATATCTGTATTTTACCCACAAAGGTACCTATTTATTGTTTAGTCCATAATTTAAATTACCCATAAGTGATTACTTATTTTGTAATTACTCATATTCATATCGTATCTCACAGTTTTCTTAACGAAATAAAATAAAAAAATCATGCCTAGCGATGTTTAGACTAGCACTAGCGATGTTTAGACTAGCACTAGCGAGGTTCTTCCTTCAATTTCTTGAGCGATGAAGTTTGGCAAGCTGTAACTTTTTAGCCCCTCTAGCATGACCACTGAATCGCGATATTATATAGCAATTTATCACATTTAACTGTCAAAAGACAATGGATTTTGACAGGTTGAGTGTCGATAAAACTAATCGTGTTTTGTCGGTCATGCTAGGCCTACTGAGTTTAGCTTGCTCAGTGTTTACACAGTGGTACAGCTTGCGGAAGAGTTTTATTGCTAGTTTGAACCTTGCTTGGTAGTGGTCGCTAACACCTTTAAAGCCAGTGTGCAAGTGAGTAGGTATCGTCAAAGGTGTTATCAATACATTTTAACAGTTGTATAATTTAGACAAAGTAAAAGTCAATATATTAAACCTTTGCTATTTTACCGACTGATAAAAAAGTTTTAAAAAAACAACACTAATCGCTAACCCAAAACCGATAAACAAATTCAAACAAAACACAGGAAGACATTACCGAGCTATCAATATCCATTCATTGTGGGACGTAATAAAGATGGATGGGGCTTCAATATTCGAAGGAAGTTGTGTTTGTGTGCCATTAAGCAATTAGTTTGTTTGTTATTTCAGTATTGGTTCCGTCCGGTGCGGCGATTGAGCGCGACAGTACGTCCCTAATTGATTTAGCACAGAAAAAAGAAAAAGGAGTGTTAAAAAAGTTTAGGTTTACAAAATGAAGTGGACTATTAAAATTGAATAACTGCAAGTAAGTAAGTAAGTAAATAGTTTATTGGCCACAAAGTAGGAAACAAAACAGAAAAAACCTGTCAAGAGCGAGTCAGACTGGCGCACCGAGGGTTTCCGTACCATCATAAATAACATACCATACAACAAGTAACTGTGCGTCATAATAAATACACTGCAGAGCTGTAGAATAATAAAATTATTATTTCAGTAACTGTAGAATAACAGCTGTAGAATAATACAATTATTAACAATAACTGTGCAGTGTGCATCATAATAAATACACTGCAGAGCTGTAGAATAATAAAATTATTATTCTGTATGAGGTCAGCACCATCTCTTGGCCGATAGTGGAACTATTTTTTTCTTAGGCCAGCGCCATCTCTTGACCGATAGTAGAACTAAATATTTTTTTCTTAGGTCAGGGCCATCTGTTGACTGGTAGAGGAACTAAATAATTTTTTGTTTGTTTTTGATTTTCTAAAAAGTGTGTTATATTGAGACATCGTTTTATTTTTCCTGTAATCTTTACATAAACTACTATCACTTAGAATTATTTCAGATTTTTCTCATTGCAAACTTCGGAGATAAGGGGGGAGGAACGGTATTTTTTTTACATTTTTCATCATAAGTCGAAAACTATGCGCCTAAAAAAAAGAAAAAAATGATTTAAAATATACAAACAGCACCCTTTCTTATTATGATACCCCACATGTCCCCCCTAGTCGCCCCACTTAAAATTTTTAAGACTCCTTTTCAGTCCCTGTTGTAAAAAATTTTTTTTTTTATTTCTTTCTTATTTGCAAAATAGTTGGACAAACGTCATCTTAAACTGTTCCAAATTTCAAGCTGATACCATTAGTAGTTCTCGAGATATCCAGCTGTGACAGACAGTCAGGCAGACTCAGTCACACCATAAGGGTTCCTTTTTACCATTTTGGTACGGAACCCTAAAACGAAAACAAAGTGTGCGGCCAACTAGGCCTCAGCCTCAGCTAATGCTACTACGACATAAGGTCGTAGCAGCGCTGGTATTCTGGTGGGGCCTAATCGGTGCAATAAATTGTTTTGTCTTAAAATAAGTAAAAAAAAACAACTTCAGGTTTTTTAATTGTGATTTTAATATCTACAATCATGGAATTTGTTTTCAGGTGGGTAACAAAAACACTCATTCATGTCATAATTGCATATCTACTTTATATCTATATCATGTTCCAAGATTTAGGCTTGCAAAAACGAGAGGTTCATTTATGGGGAAAGGCATAGCCTTTATTAATAAAGTTCCACAACAAGTGATTGATCTTCCTTTGCATGAATTTAAAAACCATGTTAAAAAAACGCTCATGGGTAAAGGTTATTATAAAGTTGACGATTATCTTAAAGATCAAAATGCGTGGAAATGATGTAACACATAACTTGCTATTATGAGAACTTTGTTGAAGTAATATAATAAGTCTATGTTGTTGCCAATAATCCTGTCACCCTGTTGTAATTATCTGGTAACGATATATTCAAGTTTGTAAATATCGTTACTTATGGCTGTTACAGCTGATAAGTTTCTTGCGCCCGTTCTTCTTGTCAGCTAAAAAAGTCTGGAACGGGTGGTAGAAAAATATAGACGATTCAAAAGTACTTAATAATTAAGTTTATTTGAATAAAGCTTATTTCACTTTCACTTTCACTTACTAAGGTAGGTTGTCCATGTCCATCAGCCATTTTTGATGTCCCCACTGCTGGGGCACATGCCTTCCTTATGGGTGGTAAGGAGGATAAGGCCGGTGGGGTAAATGATAACCTGCCTCCCCTGCTCTTTCAGGGGATTTGGGGAAATGGGTGAAATGGTCCCGACCAAGGTGACTGATCACCCGCCCGGCCTCGCTGGCGTCCCCCCTTATAAATAATAATAATAAGGTAGGTTGTCCATGTCCATCAGCCATTTTTGATGTCCCCACTGCTGGGGCATATGCCTTCCTTATGGGTGGTAAGGAGGATAAGGCCGGTGGGGAAAATGATAACCTGCCTCCCCTGCTCTTTCAGGGGATTTGGGGAAATGGGTGAAATGGTCCCGACCAAGGTGACTGATCACCCGCCCGGCCTCGCTGGCGTCCCCCCTTATAAATAATAACAATAAGGTAGGTTGTCCATGTCCATCAGCCATTTTTGATGTCCCCACTGCTGGGGCACATGCCTTCCTTATGGGTGGTAAGGAGGATGGGCCATAACCCACCACGCGGGCCTAATGCGGATTGGTGGGTGTTAACGACTGCAATTACAGCCGGGACCAACAGCTTAACGTGCCTTCCGAAGCACGGAGGAGCTCGATATAATAAATTTTTGGTCACCCATCCCATGATCGACCCTTGCGAACGTTGCTTAACTTCAGCAATCGCTGGGCCAGGCGCTAAACCACTGCGCCACCGAGCTCCTCAGGTAGGTTAGTTTGTCAAAAAAGTATCAATAGTAGTTCTTCCTTAACCACATTAATTTTAATATTAAAACTGAATAACCTCATTGCGTTATTTCAGCAGTTAATAACTACAAATTGACGCAATCTGCGCGTTAATTACAAGTTGCTCTCGATATTATATGTTTCTGGAGTAAATTAACGCAGCGAGAGTCAGTTGCCGGCCAATTATAATGAGTGCACTTATAAATTTATGAGCAGGAAATTAAAATTGACTCGCGTTTTAATTTTTATCTTACGCTTTCATAGAATTTGTATGCAGCGTATTATTTTTTTATGAACGCTTGTATAAAAAGAGGTGATTTTTCAGTTTCCATGCAAAACACGTTGCATAATTTTGTTTATTTAGTTGCAACATCAAATACTTTTATGTAAGTATTATATTTTCTTTATAATAATACTTTGGTTTTAGTAGGTAGGAAACGGGTTTTTTTTATTAACTACCTTCCACGGTCATTTTATGGAAGGAGAAACCCTAAAATGCGTGAGGTATATAGTAAATACAATTTAAGGTGACGATTATTATTACTAATCAACATTTTTTATTATGCATTGTAAATTTTCAACAATATGACTACCTACTTACTTATTTTAAACAACAACAACCAACTTTGTCAAACACGATGGTCACTAGCTTAGATTGAATTAATAGGTATCTACATAATATCTATCTATACACATAATAAAACTGTAAATTCTTGATCGGATTTTGATGGGTTTTCCACAGTTTGGTAGCTTGGGGTCCAACTTAAAACCTAAGCCATGTTCTATCTAATAAGGGTGAGTAAAACCAGGGAAACTAGCGCGGACGCTAGATCAAAAATAAACTGTCAGTATTCAGGTTGTTTTTATTTGTACCTTTGTCAGCTTTTACTTTAATATCACTACCTATTGGTACTAATACAGTTATGCTATTTGGACAATGTCAATCTTACTTAAAACTTAACCCTGTAAGAATAAAGCCTATTAACCGAGTTCAAGTTTCAAAGTTTCAACAAGAAATCCGAGCCCATCTTTAAGCAAATGACGTAGGTCCCTCATAAAACATGTCCGACATAAGTTTAGTGACGTGCCCGACAGTCAACTGTCTAATTAAACGCGTCAAGTGACCACATTACACATGACATAAAACGAGGGACTGCGCCGTATAAATCCGAAACAGCCGTGACGTTTTATAGCCACTTTGGGCAGGGAAGGGTTAAGCTTTGAGCTGTGGCGGGAGGAAGGTTAAATAATAAAAATTAAAAATTAACATTTAAAAAAACCCGCCTGAGTCGGAGGCATATAATTCAATCATTCATAATGTCACTTTCTTTATGCATGCCTCCGACTGCATGTTATTATGACATGTTGCCTTTAATATTTATTTAATCTTGTTTCCATCTTTTCAGTCGACTTGTCTTTTTATGCAGGCGGGTTTTTTAATTTTTTTAATTTATTTTTTTATTTATCTCTTTTTAGTTATTATATTTTACGGTCATGATATACCTTTTTGAAATCCTTATAATAAGCCCTTTAATTTGACACCCATATGCAGTATTCTAAAAAAATTTTTTTTTTCACTACGTATAATAGCACCGTACAGCCGCCATGTTGGTTTTTTTATAACGCCACCTTCTTAAGAACACTTGGGCTGAAAAGACCAATCTAACGATATCTTAATCATAGAAATCCGTTCAGCCGTTTGAGAGATATGAGGTAATAAAGAATATTACATACAAACATACATACTTACAAGATACGCGCGAAATACATAACCCGCAGTCGGGTAAAAATAGCTTAGGTGGCAACTTGTTTAACTTTAAATGGAACTCGCACGCAAATATACTCATTTTTAGGGTTCCGTAGCTAAAATGGCAAAAAACGGAATCCTTTTAGATTCGTCATGTCTGTCTGTCTGTCTGTCCGTCCGTCCGTATGTCACAGCCATTTTATTTAACACGTTTTTATTAGGTTGCTTTCACGTTTGTTTGTTTGTTTGTCCGCAAACTTGCGAACGATTTTATACTAGCTTCCCGATGAGCTATAGACTTGAAACTTTAAACATAGGTTAGAACTTAAAAGCCATGCAATATTATGGTGTCATTGAGCTGATCTGATTATGGATCCGGAAGAAGGCCACAGGAACTCTAGGATGAAACCATACAACCCCATCGTGTTTGGGCTTGTTAGAATTGTCTTGACGAGTACTCTAATGGAAGTCGGGGTCCAGGGTCTGATGATGAAGCTGGAAGGCCATGCCATAGGAACTCAATATTGAAACCGTGAAACCCATCGAGTTTGGGCTTGTTTGAATCGTCTTGACGAGTACTTTGTTGGGAAATAGTATTCAGGGTCTGATGATTGAGCCGGAAGAAGACTACTGGAACTCTGTAATAAAACCATGCAACCCCATCGAGTTTAGGCTCGTTTGAATCGTCTTGACAAGTACTCTAATGGGAAATAGTGTCCAAGGATCTGATGATGGAGCCGGAAGCAGGCCATAGGAATTCTATAATAAAACCACGCTACCCCATCGAGTTTGGGCTCGTTTGAATCGTCTTGACGAGTACTTCGTTGGGATAAAGTTTCCAGGGTCTGATGATGGAGCTAGAAGAAAGCCACTGGAACTCTGTAATAAAACCATGCCACCCCATCGAGTTTGAGCTCGTTTGAATCGTCTTGACGAGTACTTTGTTGGGAAACAGTTTCCAAGGCCTGATCATGGAGCCGAAAGAAGAACACAGGAACTCTTTAATAAAACCACGCTACCTCATCGAGTTTGGGCTTGTTTGAATAGTCTTGACGAGAACTTTGCTAAGAAATAGTTTCCAGGGTCTGATGATGGAGCTCTGTAATAAAACCATGCATCCCCATCGAGTTTGAGCTTGTTTGAATCGTCTCGACAAGTGCTCCAATAGGAGATGGTATATTTCTAGCCTTAGCTCGTGAACTTAAAAGCAGAAAATAATAATTTACTTAAAAGCTTTTTTAAAAACACGTTTTTAAATCGGATTAAAAATTATAAATAAAAATCGGACTAAAAACAATAAAACAGACTAAAAAGTTAAAAATAATTTCATCTGTAAATATTGATATTTTTGGGAATCAGAAGTGAAAAACATTAAAAAAATACAATCCTTTACTCAAACCGATCGAAATTACAATTAAAAATAAAATACACCACAATGAAATCAACAAATAACCTCAATTTGAAAATACCAAAAGAAAAGCAAAATTGCGCAGCAACGTAGCCTACGTCCGTCCTGGTTGGTGTCTGGCAGCAAAGAGAGCGCGCCGCCTCCTTGCCGTGCCTTTTATAGGTGCGGCTCGGATTACCCACACCACTTTCTTCTCCTTGCTAACACGGCCTCTCCTGATACCCTGACGTCCTCGTCAGGCCATCACTCGCTGTCCGTGTCACTCAGCTCCAGCTCGGGTAGGTCAGGCCGCGACGATAGTCCAGGTGCAGGTTCCTGGCTCGTAGACGGCCCTGGTACGTCATCATCCAGCGCGGGCATGTCCAAACTGGGACATGGGCTTGGCTCTTCAAGCATGGGGTGGTCTTGTTCTGGTGCCGTGATGAGGTTTAGGTCATCGGCTTCGCTTGCTATAAATGCAAAGTAAAAAAAGCACCGTTAGCATAAACAGAAATAGCATAAAAGTTTTGGTAAGTACAAAGTGTTAGTTATTATTAGATGTTTTATTCCATAACCATAACGTTTGTTTTCTAGAGCATTTTATGTCAACATTTTATATCAGTTTAATAATCACTAGTAGGTACTGCTCATAGCGCTACTACTTAATAGCTCTAAATCACAAACATAACTAAATATACACACTTAAGTGACAACACAAAATATTCATGCGAGAGACACAAGGTATGAAAGCTTTATTCACTAAGAATCTTGCATTTCATCACATTGTGGCTAGAGAGAGTCACTAGCAGGCGCTACAGAGCTAACCCACCACTCAGTGACTAGAACCACCGGTAGCATCCACTAGACTCGTAAGGAGCGTAGCTTTGCCACCTTCCAAAGAGGATCGAAGGGGTCCAAGGCCTGCAAATCCGATCAGAGGTCACAGTCAAAGAGGATCGGAGGAGGCCCTAGACCCACTTGGCCGATCAGACAGCTCACGAGGATCGGAGACGGCTCAAGGCCGATTCCGATCAGAAACCATACAAAAACAGCACAGGGGCACAGACTCAAATCCGGCCGAGCACGTCAGCACAAAACTCACCCTCAAAGAATGCAGCGCAAGTCTCAGGGGTCCATTCACCCCTCCATGGCACCATAAACTGAGCAGCAGCATACGTGGTTTTCCCGTATGCGCCTGCCACCAATCGCAGCTCATACCGCCCATTAGGCATGGCTCGGATGACTCGATAAGGCCCGCGCATGCCATGGTCCAGTTTTCCTCGGGACTGCGCGTACTTGATGACGTACACCAGGTCGTCTTTCTGAAACACATAAGGTGAGCTCCTACCCTTATTAACGTACTCGTCTTGTTGAGCCTGATTCCTCGACAGCCGCTCGGCCGTCCTTTGTCTTATCATTTCTCTCCTTTCTTCACGATTATTGGCAGAAGGATGTATTGCGACATCTCGCACAAGGACCCGAATTGCTGGAGTGGCACTTTCATGGCCTGTTAAAAGGTTCAATGCGGAAGTTTGAGTGGTGCGCTGCTTCGTCAGGTTCAGGATCAACTGCATTTGCCACAGCTCGTCGGCCCACTCGCTCCTCTTATGACTTACTTCGATTCTGAGCATGTTGAGAACAGTCCGGACGTACCGCTCTACCTGTCCGTTGGCATGGTGCATCTCGGGCGTTATATGGTGTAATTCAACGCCCAACACCTGCATCCACGACGTAAAGCCAACCGACTCGAACATGCGACCTCTATCGGACACTATCATACGAGGGGTACCAAAAAGGGAAAAGACGTTTTCGAAAACACGTTTCAATTCCTCGAGGTCTTGACGAGAGATGGCGTAGAGCAAGCAAAATTTCGTAAACGCGTCAACAACGATCATTACGTATTTGTAACCTTTAGAATCGGGGAGGGGACCAAGTACGTCAGTATGTAACGTGTCAAAAGGAACTTCTGGCTTGGGCCAAGATGTTATTGGCTGAAGCGGCGCACGTGGGACCCTTTTATGTGCGATACAAGTTAAACAGTGCGCAATATATTTTTTGACGAAGGCTCTCAGGCCAGGGAACCAAAAGTGTCTCAAAATTAAGTCTATCGTTTTATCGGCATTAATATGACTATGCTCGTCGTGAAAGACTCTAAGGAGGCTTAAACGGTGACCTTTAGGTATGTAACATAGAAGTCTAGGTTCCTGTCCTACCTGACTATATCGATAGTACAACAAGTCGTTACGTTTAATATAACGTGAAGCGTCAAGTTCTCCCTGCTCTAGAGCTCGTATTAAGCCCGAAGTCTCGGAGTCTGCTGACTGAGCAATTTGCGCCCAGTTACGAGGCCTATCTACGTTGTTTACAGATTTGCACGGGTTTCGGCTTAGATAATCCGCGTGTGGCAACATGACACCCTTTCGGTACTGTATAGTGAAATTAAAATCTTGAAGGTAGATCCACCATCTTGCCACACGCGGCAAAAGATCGCGCTTGTTTTGAGTTGCCTTAAGGGCATTACAATCCGTTACCACGGTGAAAGGAATACCTATGAGGTAATGCCTAAAATGACGTAACGCTTTTACCACAGCCAAGGTCTCCAGCTCGTAGGAGTGATATTTGACTTCAGCTCCTTTGGTCACTTGGCTGTAGTAAGCCACCACCCTTTTGCTTCCGTCTTTGTGAACCTGCAGCAGGACTGCGCCGTATCCTAAACTACTGGCGTCCGTGTGGACTTCAGTAGGCAGCTCTGCGTCAAAAATAGCTAACACAGGCTCTCTAGTTAAAATACCGATTACTTCTTGTCTTACGCGTTCCTGCTCAGGTCCCCAACAGAAAGGCACATCCTTACGAGTAAGACGTGCAATACACGCAGTTTTCGTGGAATAGTTAGCGATATATTTCCGAAAGTAACCGGCCAAACCTAAGAATTGCCTGACCTGTTTGACATTGAGGGGTGCCGAGGAATTTACTAGTGCTTGAATTTTAGTCATGGCTGGTCTTACACTGCCATTGGATATCACGCGACCTAAGTACTCAATTTCAGTGCACATAAATGAACATTTGCGAAGATTTATTGAAAACCCAGCAGTGATTAGGGTAGCCAAAACTTTATCCAAGAGCTGAAGGCCGTCTTCAATCGTATCATGAAGAAGCAAACAGTCATCAATGTACACTAAAACCTGCCCCTTGTTGATGAATTCCTGCAACGTTTTACTAATAATACGCTGGAAAATTATAGGCGCGTTTGCCAAACCATAAGGCATTTTAAGATATTCGTAATGCCCCTCGGGCGTTACGAAACCGGTCAGGGAAACAGAGTCATCATCTAATTTTATTTGATGGAACCCCGTGGCCATGTCCAAGGTCGTGAAAAACTTACTTTTACCTAGACGATCGATGTGATCGTCTATTAGGGGCAACGGGTACCTATCCTTGACCGTAACTCTGTTCAATGCCCGAAAGTCTACGCACATACGGTCGGAGCCATCCTTTTTCTTAACCAGGAGGACTGGACTTGAATAGGGTGACTCCGATTCGCGTACGATTCCCTTTGACATAAGATCATGCACTATCTCACGAACTTTAATCTTTTCGTTATGGGACATCTTATAAGGACGATAGTGAATAGGTGTTTCACTGTTGAGCCGAATGTGCATACTTCCGGTTGTGACCGTGGAAGTAGCCGTGCCCGAAATCATAAACTGATTATACTTTGCCAAAATGGCTTTTAATTTTAACAGATCATCACCAGTTAAATCAGTGTTAACCACCTGCGGCTCATTCGACTCCACAGTAGAAACCACCTTCGGTTTAGAATCACGTACAATACATTGCATATTCTTCGTCCGAATAAAAGTAATCCCATCTCTATTTAAAACATTCGTACCAATAATAACCGGCGCGTTCATACACTCACTTGGCACTACTAAAAAATCAACCTCCAAAGAAACACCATCCAATTCAATAGTTAAAGTAACGTAAGAATTAATCTTAGTAATAGATTCACCTACTCCCTTTATCTGGGCATCAATTGGCTTAAAAGTGCAAGAAAAATATTTTACCACGGCGGAAGATATTAATGAAACATCTATCGCACCGGTATCAATCAACATATCTACCGGAATACCTTGAATGACCCCAACCACAAC
Source organism: Agriphila straminella (assembly GCA_950108535.1). Lineage (NCBI taxonomy): Eukaryota > Metazoa > Arthropoda > Insecta > Lepidoptera > Crambidae > Agriphila > Agriphila straminella. The sequence goes on along the minus strand of OX467307.1, from coordinate 20,089,338 downwards.
ATCATTGCTGCGCTGAGTGACAGCTGAGCAAAAGTTCACTTTATTATTATTACTACGCTGCTGGTCGACACGTTGTTTCGCAAAGCATGACGCGATGTCGTGCCCGGGTTTTTTACAATATGCACAAGATGTTGTAGTTTTGTCATTCTTAGTCGTTGTCGTAGAATTTTTACTTTTTGTATCGGTACTATCAGATTTCGAACACTTTTTGGGGCAATCAACGGATTTATGCCCAGCATCGCCACACGAAAAACACTTAGAGTTGAAATTAGGGAATCGTGACGTTTTTCTAAAATTACGAAATTTGTCGTTACTTTTTCCGGGAACAAACTGCCGCGAGGCACGATTATCACTGATCGGGGCCTTAACCGGTTTTGCAAAAGTAGATAAAAAGTTTACTAAATCGTTGGGTTTCAAATTGGCGTTCGTGGCTGTCGCTTTGACATGCGGATCATTAATACCTCTCAAAACAATTTCCGTTATTAAATCATCACTAAGGCCTTTAACGATTCGTAAACGCAATAATGACTTTCTCGCATAGTCTGCATATGTACTAAACTTGTCGGAATTTGTGGACATGACGTCATAAAGTATACCCGCGGAGTCAATACGTTTTACACATAAGGGCTTAAAATCGTTCTTAAAATTCGTCCACGATCGGTCACCTGTGACCCACTCGTTTAACCACGACTTGGCTTCACCCTTCAGACAATTGCCTATGCGAGAAAGGCACTCCGAATCATCCCAACGATTTAATACTTTAGCCCTATCAACCTCGGCGCACCAGACCTCAACATCATGAATGCTGGGGTCGAAATTAGAAACAAAATAGTTTTGAGAACTCACGGTTTTAAGAGATTGAATCGCCTCGACGATTTGCTCCGTCCCTCGGCTAACAGGTGACAGCATGGGTCCACGGGAGCGCCTTTCCAAGGCATCCAGTCGAGACATGATGGTGTCTAAAGGTTCACTGTTTGCATGTACCGGAGAAGGCTCCACTCGATTACCGTGTCTTCGGTCAGCACTGAAATCTTGGCGTCGTTGTCTGCAACTGCGGCTGCGGTCACGACAACGTTGACTGCGTGGTCTCGGCGGTGTCCGTGTCCTAGAACGACTACGGGAACGTCGACCTTGAAAGCGCCGATGCGGAGAACGTAGTTTTCGTGACTCACGTGAACGCCGCCGTCTGCCGCCACTACTACGACGATCAGACCGACTTTGCCTCTCCATTGCAAACACAAACACTTGAAATCGTAAATACGGCTAAAAAGACACAATAATATGCAAAAACGCAAAAAAAACTATGCTTGAGGGTAGTTGTTAACTTATTTTCGAATGTTGAAACGTTCCGATTTTTAGCGAAAAATTTTATATTTGATTTATAAAATGACTTCTTTTTAATCAATTTAAACTACTGTGGATGTGAATTTGCGAATCCCACTTCTGATTTTGGGAATCAGAAGTGAAAAACATTAAAAAAATACAATCCTTTACTCAAACCGATCGAAATTACAATTAAAAATAAAATACACCACAATGAAATCAACAAATAACCTCAATTTGAAAATACCAAAAGAAAAGCAAAATTGCGCAGCAACGTAGCCTACGTCCGTCCTGGTTGGTGTCTGGCAGCAAAGAGAGCGCGCCGCCTCCTTGCCGTGCCTTTTATAGGTGCGGCTCGGATTACCCACACCACTTTCTTCTCCTTGCTAACAATATTATAAATAACCAAACGTAATTATATAAAAATTGTCTTTAGCATTTTGTTGGTGATTACGTGACATCTCTATGCCGCACATATTATTGCGGTATGCGGTACAACAACGAGCAATCGCCGTGTTCACTAGATGGCGCTGATATCAACAAATTTATGGAAACGACGAAAAGTATGGAAACCTACATCTCGCAGATTTCCTATAGTGATAGTTCGAACCGTTTCTTTGAAAATTTGGTAAAGGCATGCTGCGACGATAGCGGCGCCATCTAGTATTCTTTGAGAAAAACATTTTTAATCGCCCCGATAGTCGCCTTAGCCGGGCCATTTATTTAGTATGGGATGAGGTATCTGTACTAGTATAGTATTATATTATCTGTGGTTCGAACCATAGTATTATATTATCTGTGTTCGAACCCAACCTTTCCAGCCTCCTACTCAAATAGCCAACATAATATCCCTTTGAACGCTATCTTAACTAATGAGCAATAGATGATTAAATCACATGCAATTTAGGCAACTACGAAGTTTATCTGTTATGAATTATGATACAGTGAATATAAGTCTTTATATTCTTTATTGCACTTGTAACATAATTACACAGGTAAATATGAATATTATATACATATATATATTTTTATGAAAATGTTATTACCTACCTACTTATAATTATTATCTCAGTGCTTTGATTATTTGTTTCTGTGACTAATATTAACTTGGGAATGCTATGTACGCCGTCATTGTGGCATGCATCAGAACAGAACGTATTTGAATTAGTTTATAATGGATGTGTTAATGTTTGCCATGTGGCTGTACTAATAATAATAAATAAATAAATATATAAGTACGATTTCAAACCATACATTTATTGGTCGTAATTTTTGTAGTATTCTAAACTAAAGAGGTTTCAACTTCTCAAATTGTAAAATCTGCAAACAACTTATTATCACGGTCCGAATTTATACCTTTAACTTTGCCAACTTTTCTTAAATACAAGCAATACCTATTTTATTTTAAAGTAAAGCCTTAAAAAATAAGTGCACGTTACCCTCCTGTATTTTGTACCTTCTTCCAATTACTAGTGATGCGGCTCCTCCCAACTTCGCAAAATGTTGTACAACACCGTTATTTTATTTGCCACCACACGGCGTGGCACTGCGGTCAACGCCATTATTGATATTCTGGATTTAAAAATTACATTATCTGGGACCCAATCGTGCTAATTTTCAACGAAAAAACAAAAAAAAACTAAAAAGTACAAAACAAGAAAATATTTGAGTCCAAAATTCAATAAAAAGGATAACCGTAGTCGCATGCCACTTTGGAATAGACACGTAGACACGCACGACACGATCAACAGATGAGAGGTGGCATGCGACTACGGTATATTTTCTTTTTTTGTACTTTTTAGAGCACGATTTTTCCGTAGTAGGGTTTTTTTTTAGTTCATGACTTAAACTCCTCTAGAGGGCGCCATATTTAATTTAATGTGACGTCACATAGCCTATAACCAGTGGACAAATAAGACGCTTCTAACGATATCTTATTTGTCAAATTATGATAAGTAGTTTAGAACATAATATAAAACAGATGAACATACATTCATACATACATACAGGTCAAAATCATATACCCTCCGTTTTGGATTCGCCGTAGTCGGGTAATAAATCATTACCGTTTCAGTTTCGTTTACAGAAAAAAAAATGTTGAAAGCTTTACCTAGGGAGCTTTGGATGCCAATTTTGGACAATTTCAATGAGCACTAGAAAGCTTAACCTTAAGGTAAAAACCTTAAGGTTTTTAGGTAAATATGTATTACCTAAATGACAATGTAACTGTCTTGCTTTTATCGTTCAAAATTAGAAGGGTTGGGCCCTGCTGTCAATATTTTGCTAAGAGTTTTAATTTTTTCAAAAAGTTGTCCTTTTTTAGGGTTCCATACCAAAACAGTAAAAAGGAACTCTTATGGTGTGACTCAGTCTGTCTGTCTAACTGTATGTCTGTCTGTCTGTCACAGCTGGATATCTCGAGAACTACTAATGGTATTAACTTGAAATTTGGAATAGTTAAAGATCACCTTTGTCCAACTTTATAAACAACGTATTTATAAACAATGTAATGTAAAGTATTCTAAGTATTTAATAATTTAAAATTACCTAATAGATATTTCAATAACAAACCTAGGCACACTTAGCTAAACGATGTCAATTTCAATTTAATTTAATACTTATTTATCTGAGCGTGACTTTGTTCCTCGCAGACAAACTTAGTAATAAGTTTTGCGAGACTATGTTTAAAGTTGTCTCTGTATTGTTTTATATGAATAAATGAAAAAAAAAAAAAAAAAAAAAAAACTATTTTGCAAATAAGAAAGAAATAAAAAAATAAATAGTTTTTTTACAACAGGGACTGAAAAGGAGTCTTAAAAATTTTAAGTGGGGCGACTAGGGCATGTGGGGTATCATATAAAAGAGCGCTGTTTGCACATTTGATTTTTTTTTAAATTTTTTTTTTTGACCGCATAGTTTTCGACTTATGATGAAAAAAGTAAAAAAAAATACCGTTCCCCCCTTATCTCCGAAGTTTGCAAAGAGAAAAACCTGAAATAATTCTATGTGATAGTAGTTTATGTAAAGATTACAGGAAAAATAAAACGATGTCTCAATATAACACACTTTTTTAGAAATTCAAAAAACAAACAAAGAATTATTTAGTGCCTCTACCAGTCTACAGATGGCCCTGACCTAAGAAAAAAATATTTAGTTCTACTATCGGTCAAGAGATGGCGCTGGCCTAAGAAAAAAAATAGTTCCACTATCGGCCAAGAGATGGTGCTGACCTCATACTGCAATAATAATTTTATTATTCTACAGCTCTGCAGTGTATTTATTATGATGGTACGGAAACCCTCGGTGCGCGAGTCCGACTCGCTCTTGCTTGACCGGTTTTTTTTAAGAATAACCTTCGTGATCAGGATATTTCGCCAAGCTGCCAGTTTCAAATATTTTCACTTGGGTTCTTTTGAAATTGAGTTTTAATTTTCTATGATTAAAAAAGATGGTCCCACAAATGCATAAAATAAACAAACGCGTCTGAAACAATTACCTACACAAACAGTGACATTAGATACTCAACTTTAAAAGTAATTGAAAATCCGTTAAAAAAACCCCGTTATTTGTTTTAGCAATCTGTGAGCAGAGTTATTAGAGGTATCGGTGTAACAACCATTACCTTAGCAGATTATTCAACTGCAAAATCACACCAACCTATTTCACCTCCATGGGTAGTCCAGAGTTTCTCCCTCCTCTAAAAAATTGCACGTAGGTTAATTATGTACTTAGTTCCACACAATAGCCAATCGAAACACCCCCAGGCCATTTGGAGAAACACACATTGGAACTCCAGCTAGTAGTTCCACAATTACATTAGTAAAGTGTAACTGTTGTTTCAAGTTGGAACTAACAAATTGGATACTTTATTAGGGTCGAAGAAAATTCATAATTAATTTAAGTTAAAATTTAGATAAAACTTTACAATTATGTTACTTTAATACACGCTGAAAGAGCATCAGCACAGAATATATAATTGGCATCAGGCCTTTTTGGCATACCTACCTGTCCACCATTTTGAAAAAAGTCGGTTTTGGCCGCCTCTGATAAAAGTGGTGTAAATCGATAAAGGAAATTATTACAATCAAAAAGTAATGATTAAAAAAATATCGTAAGTGATATACTTACTGAGATATTTGAGTTTAAAGTGGACATACAAAATCAGTATTTTCTGGATTTATTGGATCAAATATGTCAATGCATATTGTTGTTAAGCTATTTATGTATGTAGGAAGCGTCCTTGGCTCAGCTGACAATGTGTGCTCTAGTTATGACTATGAAATACACTTGTTTACAGAGGCAGTTGTACGGAAAGCCGATTTTTAGTAGAAACATTGTTGTTTATGATGTTAGTAATCCATCCCTGTGAGGTGGTTAGTGTATTACAAATAAACGTGCAATGCAAAAAATACATAATTTTATATTGCCTTTATTCAACTTTAAAATCAAATGTCTCAGGAAGAATATCTCTATATCACTTACGAGATTTTTTTCTTATTACTTTTTGTTTGTAACGACTTACTCTATCGATTGACATTACTTTTATCAGAGGCGGCCAAAATCGACTTTTTCCAAATGGCGGAAGGTATGGTTGGTATGCCAGTTTTCATACATTAATGTCCGAACCCTTTTAAAGTGTGCTCCGTGTTATGTTTATTTTTCGAAAAGATCACCAAATCTAGATGTCTGAAGAAAGAATGTTCTTTCTATAGAATATTATGCCAAATCGATAGATGTACTGTAAGTCTAGAATGATATCGCTGAGAATAGTCGCGAAGAGTGCATTATTGCAATGGCTGAGCAATTTTCAGATTTTTCCGCTCGAATTGAAGCACTCGTCTTCATACTTCAACAAAAATCTGCGGGTAAATAAACTGCATGAGACTGCATGGAGTGTGTCTAGTCTAGTTAGAGTCATAAAGAGAAGTGGACTTAGAGGAAATGCAGTAAACAAAGAAGTTATGCTACTGATCATCGGGGTAGTTCACACAAAATCATACTATTTTGGTGCTTTTTTTCAAGATTACTTGAAAAGTTCTGAACCGATTTTCAAATTTTAAAAAATGGGTCCAACTTGGGAGTTTACCTAATGTAATAACAAGATTATTAATATAATTGAAAAATATTAGAAAAGATCGACTCACACGGTAGCAGCTCAGACGGTTGAGTCGATTTTTTCTAATATTTTTCAATTATATTAATAATCTTATATAAAAATAGCATTGTGAATGCATAAAATCTAAAAGTTTAAAAATAATGTAATAACGTTTGAATCATTTCAATCGATCCAGCCGTCTTTTAGTAATCGGTGGACATACACAAAAAAACAAATATACAGACAAACAGAGAACCTCCTCCTTTTTATGAAGTCGGCAAAAAGGCACCCCTTTGGCTTAGGCAGTACACACTTCAAAAAGTTTTTTCTTTGATCTGTAAAATAATTGCTAGCGTGTTTCTTCTGCAGCAAAACTTAAAAGATTTATAACGATTTAAAAATGAATGTAACATTATATCGCTCTGGGAATGTTTCAGGAAAGCTTTAAGCTTCGCACGTGCTGAAACTTTGCCTCAGAATTACACAACTACTCCTGTTCTGAAATTCGGTTCGTCGGATATTCGGAAATAGTTTATTTGCAGCTTTTAAGCCTAAGTAAAGTTGTAGTTGTAATAATATGCATAATTTAAAAAGTGTTTGGAAACGAAACCTATTATAACGGTGGTTGTAATGGGAATCTAACAAATTTACACGGATCGATTTCCCGGGCAGATTTTTCTATTTTCTTGTAAAATCGAATCGCAAACCTAATTTAAATGAGGTTGCGATTCGATTTTACAAGCGATTGTCAATAAAAAGCCCTAGTCGACTAAAGTAGCATAGCAAGTCACCTGGAAAATCGATCTGTGCAAATGCCCCAATAGTAAGATCAAGCCATTGGATTTTTCCAATAAAAGCAAAATATAAAACTACAAATTGGCTTTTATGATTGATAAAAATATGTTCTTGCATAATTACGTCGTACAAGTTACGGCTCACTCGCGCACTTACCTGTACAAATCAGTTCACGCAGTAAAGCGCTTGCATTACATTGCTGGTGTAATAAAGAAAATTCTTAAACACGGTGTCCAAAGATTTATCAACGCGGCAGTAATGGTGCACCGCAAACATTAGTCTCGGCCGAACTATTAGCGAATGCCAGGTCGCCACTCAAATTGCATGCAATTTTCCTTGCACCGTGTAAACCCGTGTTTTGCTGTGGATTTCATGGAATTCACTTTGATTATTTTGTCGGGATTTCTGTTATTTTACATACGGTTGGATAAAGTTAAGTGTTTCCATTGTTTTTAATTTAATAACTTTCGGTAAGCTTTATTTGCCTGTTGTTAAATCAAAGTTTAATTTCGCAATAGGGAAACGCACTCATCCAAAATTTTGGTTCTAACTTTTTTTTATAATATAGACACTAACGTAAAAGTAGGCTTTATAGCTAACTGGTATACTGGAACACTGTATTGCCGGAGGACTGGCTTTAGTACAGAGAGAATTATATCAATTTATAGTCCGTAAGCCCGCGACAATATTTTGAAAAACAAAAAATAGAGTTTTGACGATATCTTAGTAGCCACCTTAAACTTTGATCTTGCCAAAACAAAATTTATGTTGTTATTGTATAAAATTGATCAGAGCTCTAAACCACTATTCGTAATAGTCCGTAAGCCCGCGACAATATTGCCTACGTCATATGACATCACGATGAAATGCATGGCACACGGTCGGAAATGTTGTGCAAAGCGAGGATCAGAAGATTATTGCAAATAAAATTTTATTTGCGATAATCTTCTGATCAATTGGCGGAAGCTTGAGAAAATCCTTCACTTCCGGTCAAAATTTTAAGGTTTTATTTACGTCACTTGACATCAGTACGAGACCCGGGCTGTGGCATCACTTAGCCCTTCAATAATAAAGAGAGTTAACATAAGTCTGTCACTTCTGAAATGGCCTGAAAGTACTTGACAGACTTCCGGCCATTTTAGAACTGAAAGATCAAGTATGCAAACTCTCTCTACTTAACTATTGAATGGCTAAATGATGCCACATTACAGGTCTCGTACTGATGTCACATGACGTAAAATATAACCTTAAAAGTTTGACCGGAAGTGAAGGATTTTCTCAAGCTTCCGGCAATTTTATTTGCGATAATCTTCTGATCCTCGCTCCGCACAACATTTCCGACCGTGTGCCATGCATTTCATCGTGATGTCATATGACGTAAGCAATATTGTCGCGGGCTTACGGACTATTACGAAATGTGGTTTAGAGCTCTGGTCAATTTTATACAATAACAACATAAATTTTGTTTTGGCAAGATAAAACTTTAAGGTGACTACTAAGAAATCGTCAAAACTCTGTTTTTTGTTTTTCTTGTAACAGCAACCAAGCATTAAACAACACCTTATGACCATTTCTATCTCATTTGAAGGGCTCATAAGTGTTGTCATATATTTATATACGACAATACTAGAATAAAGTATTACGAGCGGCCATTCGGCACCAATCTCGGACGCATTTCGATAATAGTGTCCCATTCCTGACCCATTGGTGGTTATAGATATTGTCATTGCGGCCATTAATGGCGCGTTAGTATAACGTGTCAATGAATGGGCCACATTTGAAATAGTGACATTATATAAAAAAGACGGCAAATGGTTTATAGATTTAGCTGATAGTTTTATTGAAATTACTAATAAAATAAATCCATATTTATATATCGCAACTATACGGATTTATTTTGCGGATTATTTTATTGCATTGGCGATTTGCTTATGAAATATTGTCAGTTTTAAACAATCAAACAAAATGGTAACAGTTTCATAAATGCATTACTATACATACAACCAAATGCGGCCATGTTGAATTTTTCCATTACAATCTGGGAAAGTATAAAATCATAATTCAGAACCATAACTACCTGCCTTCTGGCAAAACTGTGCATCTATGATCGCAAACCATGATGGCTATAAATGTTTCACACACAATAGTACAGAAACAACAAATCCTTAACCCCCAAGTGCACGAATAGAAATGATCCCGAGACGTGTAAGCTGCACGACAACTTCATTTCCCAGTTATAAATCGCGCGACAACGCCGCGTGAAGAGGCACGTTGAGATAACGCTCGTGTCACGCCACATATCTTCGTACGTGGTTGCAGCTTGCACTCTGGCGTTCTTGGGATTAAAATAGGATTTTAGTCCGGGAATCACTTTCATAAAATATTGGATTATTTTTAAAGGAATCTTAATGAAAGAGTTTTTTTTAAGGTACTCCAACAATGTACATACAATAACGAAGATAGGTATAAACAAACATTTGCCACTAGAATGCTTGTATGACATCAATTACAGGTGTACTCAGAATGCATAAAAAATAAAATGTTGGCCTTTAAAACTAATTAATAACAAGAAGTTGCGCTTACAATAAATAAATTCCTAACTATTGACTTATGAATATAAAAAGAAAAAGGTAAGTTAAGTTAATATAATTAATAATCCGGTTAAACAAGAAATTTTTAGGTACCTACATAATATTATACTAATAAAATTAGATAATTAAGTTACTGTAAAATCCTGTGGCCTGAGGCATTTAAGTTTAAATATTCTATGGCTATCAGCAAAAACATCTAAATTTACATTTGGAATTTAGATGTGTTTACATTTTGAACCAAAAAGTAATTAAAAAGACAAGTAACTCATAGCATTATAATGTTGGCCACACATTTAAATTTTCCGTAAATTATGAGACTCCGTGAACTTCTCTGCACTCCATACATCGCGTTCGAATGTGACAATTTCATTTCCCAGTCATAAATCTCAGGATATAATAACGTAAAACGTCGCGCTGTACCGGATTATTCGTGCTTTGTCGTCTCATGTTTTTGGAAATATACCTACGCAGGTTTAGATAACCATAGCTTGAATTGATGTCACAGTTTCCTTGTTGATTTTGGTAACCTTTTGGCGCAACATTAACAAACTTTGTCATCGAATTGTGTTTTTGTGTAAATTATTAACCAACTGCCAAGAAGGGTTATGTTAAGTATTAAGTATATCTGAGTTTCGAAACAAATTAATATACTTTTGTAACATCCGGTGTTTTGCTATAGAATTTTAGATTGGGATTGGATTTATACACTACTGTCGACATAATAATAATTGATTTTGAGCACAAAGAAGTGCTTCAGCGTTTTTATCTTTTCACTAACGAAATAATTATCACATTTTGTACTAAGTTTTGTCTTTTTTACTGCTTCTATTAAACAACTCTAGCGCTGTGAGCTTAAGCAATGTAGCGTTATTTTTTCTTGCATCTGTGATATTGGTATACATCAAAGCGCACGTACACTCAACATAATCCGATCCAATGTAATTTCTGACGTGTTAATTCCATATTTCCTAGCATTAACTGCCGTGTAATTCCGTGGAGCGGCAACGTGAAGGCATCGTTTCACGTCACGACACACTGAGAATCTCGAAACGTGACACGAGGTGGATACGTGACGTGTTCTAGCTTTAAAGGAATTTGAATTGTAAACCATTTGTAATATGGTTTTAGTTTGAGAGACTTATTTTATCCTTTGATTACGTTTGTTGCTTAAAATTAATGGTAGTATTTTTCGTCTCGTGATGGCATTTTCACTGAGACCGATCTTATTTTAAAACTTTTAGCAAGTTCTAGACTAGAAGCTTAAAGATTCATTTGAAATATTTCTCTTGTAATTTCGTTTATTTTTATTATAGCAAGCATAATGCGAAAGAATATTAGTAAACAATTTTTATCTGGTTATTTTTTTAAAATTTCAATAATTAAAAAAATGATTTAAAAGAGTTTTTAAAAATACAAACAAGTAAACATCTGCATTAGGTACTCATTATTGTTTTCTCATTATAACCTGTCCTGCACAAAACAATCTTGCAAACTCATAAACTAATATCCAAACTACTAACAAAGACAAATCATAAGACATTTCTTGAAATTAGAACGTAATACTGCTCCATCATACCGTTATTAAAATTTAATATTTAATTATATCATTTCGAAATCAAAGGACTTTGCGAGTACCAGCGAAGTGCGCTAAACAGATTAAACTCGAAAATGAAAAAGGGTTTCTGTAGGATTATGGCGTGGGGTAAACAAAATCTGGTAATTTTAGGGGAAGTTGATGTCACTTAGTGACAGAATTAACCCTTCAGCTTTATAAAGGACAGTTTTGCAGTGCTGTTGTAGTTGGATTTACATTTGCCGACACCGTACTTAAATGGTAGGATTTTTCTTTTGAGATTATAATATTATTACCTATTTGCTTGCTTGAATAAAATATTTGTAGACGTTATTCATTCCTCATTCCTCAACTTCTTGTTTCAAAATATTATTGCTAGCAATCATGTCAGTTGTGTCGTGACTTTATGACTTTATTTTAATGGCTTTTAAACTATACCTACGAGTACCTGATTCAGCCTTAAAACGAGGTTAGCCAAGCTGAATCAAGTAGGTAGAAAGTCTGAAAATTGTGATTAACTTTTTCGAACATATATAGGTGTAGGTTTAATACTACTGGGACCGAACTGTATTTATTATTATTCAATATTTTATCTGTGACGTAACATAGTCGCAAGAATTTCTGCATTGCGTTGGAGAGTCAGAGTACTATTATCTATTCTGTGGTTGGAGTCGAATTATATCCAATCAAATGTATAACATTTCGCATTCAACCGGAGTTTATTAGCGGTACCTACATTTAACAATTTCGTTGTCCCGTAATTGTCATTGCTACTGCATCGGAATTGAACTATTCAAATTACAAAAATGTGATTAAATTGACATTAAACAGTGATCCACTGCAACTATACTCGAGAATGTATGGCAAAGTAAAGGTTTTACAGATAACTGTCAATTGTCAATGGTATCGCATTATTAGTTAGTTAGTTGAATTGGGCGACAAAAGTAAAAAAAATGTTTGAAATAGATATCTATACCATAAACACAAATTACATGTATTCCGTTTATCTTCCAAATGTTAAAGAAGAAACAAAAATAAAGTGATTAACACGTCCTTTACCAACATTTGTTTTCCGCCCCCGTATGTTTTGTATGCCCTAGGGCGCAATACGTTTTCGTGCGTTAAGTCTGACGTGTCGAAAGAAACAGCTGCTCAGGGCCCGCCGTAATGCCAAGCTTTTAGCCAAAAACCAAATTTGTGCTCAACTTACGAACGATTTATTACTCTTTAAGGCTAACTTTTATTCAGAGTTATAATTCTTGGGAACGAAATAGGTAGATTTTTTGTACGTGCCAGATTTTCAGTTAAGAAGTCATGATGATAATTCGTGAATTTAAAAATATATGATTATTTGACGATTAATTATGATTGAGATAAATATAAGCACATGTAATTTATAGCACACAATAAATAATAGTACCTACAGGTCAACATCTACTCCCAAACAAAAAAAAAATGAATAAGACACCAGAAATGCATTACCTATTAGTGCTGCGCGATTAATTTTTATTATAATATTGTTATTTTTGATGAATTATAACATCACTGAAAAATAACGTACTAACGTAAATTGTTAAAACTACCTACGTAGATACGTTAAAAACCAAGACGCGAGATAAAATGTAAATAAGTGTGAATAGCCATATTTTTATTAAATTAGTAAATGAGAAATTTAAAATAAAATAAAGGCAAACCACAAACCAGAAATGGTTATGAATTTTCATTCGAGAATTTCATAATAAAACAATTATTGAGAACTCCGCACAAATCTTAATTTATTATTTCAATGATCGTAAAATTTCATGGACTCAAGCAAAGTTTTAAAGCAACAAAGAATCATTTAAGCTGGTGTTGAGTGTTTTAATTAAGGGCAAGATTGCTCTTTTGGTTCATTGAATTATTTTAATCGACAACATAAAAAATAGGTCCTAACTTTTTCTTCTTTATAGGCCGGTTCGAGACATGCTTAATTGAATTAAACTTAACATTAATGTACCTAACTTTTACTTGAAATACAATTATTATGTTGTGCATTTATTTTGTCATCCAGCTTAGATAAAACCTAACTTTTCTGAATTCTAATCGTATTTTATGCTTAAATCTTACCAGAATCAAGTAGAATGGTTACCAATCGATTTTTTTTTCACACAGGAGTTGGCTGATGATTTTATATTCTCTTTTTTTATTAGTACAAGTATTAAAAGGTTATATTTATAAGTTCATTGCACTAACTAGATGTATCTCTCCTATTTTGATATTTATTACGATAGCAAACTAATAGTAGTTTATGATACTGCCACATAATGAGGGGTATTAAAACATGAATGTGTGTTTAAAAACCGAGCCGTAGGCGAGGTTTTTAATAGTATCACACGAGTGTTTTAATACCTAGTTATGTGCAGTTTCATACACTACTTTATCTACACTCATACATTTAGGATTGAACCTACTAAATAAAAGATCAACGTTAGAAAAGAGAGTGAGACATTGTTTGTATTAGCTAGGTATTACCTTGTAATAAGTCATTTCCTTAGCTGCATCTAAAATATCGAGCAGAGTCAAATTTTCTTTACATTTTAAATCAAGAATTAAAAAAACCTACGAAATTAATTACAACAAAATGTTAAAATTGAAATCAAAACATTTTTGTAAAGCTCTAAAAATGGCGCGCATTCCATTAGAAAAAAAATTATGAGATGAGTGCACTGGGTTGCGTTCAGAACCTACGCTCCGAGTGCAACTGAACGGCGTGACTTCCGGTTGTAACAGCTTTCCCGTTTCAAACGTCAGAGCGTTGCAACTTTTTAACCATCAAAATCGGTGGTTGAAAAACGCTGACGTTTGTCTATAGTAAAAATGTCAATGCCATTTTTGACATTATTTTGTATTTTGATGTTTTTGTGTCTAATTTTTTAAAATATTCTTGGTAGCTCCTCAGAAACAGATTTTATTTCATTTAGAATAAAGGAAAGTTTAAATTATTCGCATTCCAAATGGAAAACGAAGAATTTGTACTATTAATGTCATTTAAAGTTCTTGGTCGTTCCAAACCTTAGAGCCAAAATCAAACAACCGCACTCTAAGCCTCTAAACGCAACCCTGCAAACTAATCGCACTAATGTCATCGATCACCATAAAGTGCATTTTAATCATGGAAAATGTGTGGGAAAATATCTTTGTTTTTTTTAATATCACGGCACTGCCTACTTCTTGAATTTGCCCTGTATCGTAATGAGAAAAAAAGTTATTTTATGATTCAGTTGACTGCATCGTAATGAGTTTTTTTTTTAATTTTTCGTGTCCACGAAAATAAAGTACGTATTTATATTACCTTTTTTGAATTCATATTTGGAACATTACGATGTGAGTGTAGATAAAGAGGTTTACATACTCAAAAGTCGGATCTTCTTTATAGATGCAAATCGAGTTGATAATTACTGTAACCGCGACATTGTCGGCGTCCATAAACAGTACATTCGCCTTAAGAGTGCCATTTATTTACAAGCCTAAACCGTTGACAAAGGCATCGCATATTCATGACTGGATCTATTGTTGCCTTTATGAATAAAAGTGAGAGTAATTTATGCCTAATAGGATCGTTGCGGTTTTTGGTGTGAAACTTGTGGTTTGTTCAGCCTTTTGGGAGCTGTCTTTTTAGTGAGCGGGTGAAAATTATGATTGGGTGATCATATTTTGCTTTGCATCTTTTATTTCCAGGCCAGAAAATAAATAATGGAAAAGAGCAAGACAAACCAAAAGATGGGCAGATGATATTAAGAAACCTGGAGTAACGCCTTGGACGCGATAAGCAAGAGATAGAGCAGAATAGAAACAGCTGTAAGATGCCTACTTGTCGCAAGACACGCTGATCACTAAAGTCAAGAAGGAATAAAATGTATTTTGTTAAATTATTAGTGCCAATGTTTAAAACGTTTGTTTATTTAGTGACAATAAAGGCAATAAAGGCTTAAAGTAAAGTATGTTAACCCCCCGTCCCCTGGCGAACGGGACGGTATCATGCGGGACTCTCCCCCACCTGGCAGGGTCCGTATGGGGCTACCCACTTATAACCGAACTGTCACTGTGGTAAGCCGTAGACCACATACTAGAGGGTAGAGCCTTGTCCATCAGCCATTTTTGATGTCCCCACTGCTGGGGCATAGGCCTACCTTATGGGTGGTAAGGAGGATGGGCCATAACCCACCACGCGGGCCCAATGCGGATTGGTGGGTGTTAGCGACTGCAAATGCAGCCGGGACCAACGGCTTAACGTACCTTCCGAAGCACGGAGGAGCTCAAGATAATACATTTTTGGTCACCCATCCCATGACAGACCCTTGCGAACGTTGTTTATCTTCCGCAATCGCTGGGCCAGGCGCTAAAGCACTGCGTTACCGAGCTCCGAAGGGGAAGAGCCTTGGGCCATACTTATAGATCTCGGTATCAAAAGATAGGCATTGGTGTCGATTCGGTTGGCAACGACTTATCTAAATTGACAGGACTAAACTAAATTTAGTTTTTCATCCTTTTCTTTCTGTATCGAAAAGACAAGAACAGAATGCTAAAATTAAGTTTAGTCCTGTCAATTTAGTTAAGTCGTGCTAACCGAATCGACACCAATATCGGCCTTAGCTACACGTAATTTGACACTCTAACCCTAACTCACTGAGTAAGCACAATTATCTTCATGAAAAAACCTTTGAAGTTCCTGTTTGCTAGAGTACTAAAAATGTACAACTATACTACTATGTACTGAGGGTTGGAAGGTGATATACGAAACATCCTTGTTTCAATTCTTGGGCTTTTCAAGATTAAACATAGTTTTTGTATACATCAGTTCCACTCAACACGGTGCAAAGCGCAATTTTTTTTTTCAGACTTACTCGAATCGTAAATTAGAAATGCCTTCATCAAAACAAAAAAAAAGATTTCGAACTTAAAGTACTCTCACAACTTTCCTTTTTCCAAACCAAACAAAATATGTAACTGCATCAATTTATCATTATAAATATACTACATACACTTCACTAACCATCATTAATCTTGTCTTTTAGCGCTGCTTCCTGTGTCATTATGTTCAATCTATGACATATATTTTATAAACGATACTCACCATCATTAAAGAGTCATGTTCATGTGAGCAAACCACCGCTTACGTTCTGCAAAAAAACCAACAATATACGACTTAGAGTTAGGTATATGAGTATTTCATAATCGTATTTTATTTTCATAAGTTTGAATAAAATTTTTTTTTTGAAAAGTTTCCGAAAGAAATAATTAAAAACAAGCAGTTATTTATGGTTTAATTATCTGGTAACGATATATTCAAGTTTGTAAATATCGTCACTTATGGCTGTTACAGCTAATAAGTTTCTTGCGCCCGTTCTTCTTGTCAGCTAAAAAAGTCTGGAACGGGTGGTAGAAAAATATAGACGATTCAAAAGTACTTAATAATTAAGTTTATTTGAATAAAGCTTATTTCACTTTCACTTTCACTTTAATATTATACGGTATTAAATATTTAGGTCAACAAAATCCCTTGAAAACGAACGACACGTGTAAATAATCTTAAATATATCGACACGAGAAGACGTATTGCAAACGAGGGAGCCGTTTATGCGCGAGCGTGAAACGAAACGACATTAACCGTACCAATAATGCCAGGATTATGACATCGGCCCACATAAACTCCAGTGTTAAAGTAGTCTAAGTGATAAGGGTAAGCGTACGCAGATTACAGGCACAAGGTAGAGCAGATCCGCGCGGCGCATTCCGTGTCTGAGTCAGACAGTCTGACACATGTTTGTTCTCTACGCGTTTGATGAGAGAGACGCAGACGCAGCGCAGTGCAGGGCAGATTTTTAATGCATGAACGTGCTGAACACAGACATGACTGTATCAGTTCTGTTCTTAGATGTGTTACAACCGTTGTCTCTGATTTACATATAACAAGTGCCTTTAGCTAGGTACTTAAAGGAATTGGAGCAATTTACGAAAAATATAAATATTAAATAATACTAAATACTAAATAATATACTAGAAAAAATACGACTCGCACCAGATCAATACTCAGACGGGAAAAAATTTTAAAAATATAAATATTAAGTCAAAATATATTTATGTAGAATGATAATAAAAGGAAATAACCAACTATCTATCGATAAACTAATGCTTTCTTATATTTAAGTTTATGTGATTATCTCGTAACTTACGCCGTGTCTTCATTCACCCACTTTAGTTTATGGCCAATTTTTACTTTTATAACATTACTCTCAGCAAAATTAAATTACTTGGGCGATGCGCGTTGATGTACCTACGATAGAATGTTACTTTATATTTATATACAGTTACTAAGTTGTACCTACTAATTTTGGTAACGTTAAAATTTAACTTCAATCATTTGGTTAACTTTGCCCAGTACGACTTTTTTCGCCCAGGCTGCTCTATGAAGTCATCACCTCGCCTAGAGACATGGCCAAATTAATCAAGATAGCACTTGTCTGTTTTCACTACTTTGAAAAGAGACGTCCAATTTGATTTTCTAACATGTGAAAATGGTTACTTGGCGATAAGTAATATGAAAAAATAAATTAGCTTCGGTGATGCGCTCTTTTCTATTTGATTCTAAGAACTCTACAATTATAGAAGCCTGAAAAACTCGTAGCAATTACCTATTGCTAGGAATGCAAAGATTGAAAGACCGATATTTCTAAAGGAGGATTTATTGGAATTTACAAACAAAAAACCGGCCAAGTGCGTGTTGGGCCACGCGCCGTAGGGTTCCGTAGTTACCTTATACCAGGGATGCACAGACTGCGGCCCGCGGGCCACATGTGGCCCGTCGGCAATATGCCAATGACCCGCCGGCAATAATATACCCTCGAGCATTGAAAAAAGTTGTTTTTGGCTATTTTTAATTTGTGCTGGTGGCCCGCCATTAGTTCATCATTTGCCCAAGTGGCCCATGGTCTCAATAAGTCTGTGCATCCCTGCCTTATACCATACCATATTGAATACCACTATCACTTTTAGTCTGTAAAAATAACTTTGTTTTTCACAGTGTTGGTATGAATGACAAAGTTATATTTGCGGTTTTCGAAAATATGATATGTCTCAAAAATTAATTACTATATCTCGTTCAAACTAATGTTCGTTGAAAGTTTTTATTAAGATCTATAGCATATATTTTTTTTAGATTTTTCAGTCTCTTATTTCAAAAGTTAGAGGGTGGGACACACGTTTTACCACTTTGGCAGTGTTTATCTTTCAAACGGTTGACTTTGAGAAAAAATTGTCGTAATAACCTCTATGTCATTTTTAAAGACCTATCTATAGACACCACGCACTTATTGGTATAAAGAATTTTTTTTTCTTATTTTTTTTTTATTTTTGTGTTAAAATCGTTAAGGCGAGGCCAGTTCACGATCTGATGAAAAGTCTGATTTTTGAACATCCAATGTGAAGAACTGATGTAAAATTCTACTTCACAAAAATTACTGTGGACTGAAAAAAAAAACAAAGAAGCAAATTAACCAAACAGAATATTGAAAAATAGCATGGTAACTCTGTAAAAAAATCCTGAAAAACACCATAAAAACTTATAAAAATAAATTTTCAACGACAGTGATATGATTTTTTATGCAAAAAGGGTAGTTTTTTTATTGATCTAACACAATAACCGAGTACATTTTTAATAAATGATCCAGTATTTCAGAAATCAATAAAAATGTACAAAAATTCGTCAAATTTCTGGCGAAGCGTCAATTAAAGTTATGCAATATTCAACCTTATTCTAAAGACATAGTGAAAGAGTAAATTTCGTGAACTGGCCTCGCCTTAAGCGGTTAATAAAATACATCTACCTACTAAGTTTCAACTGTGTAATCATAATACTTTCGGAATATAATGGCTGTGACATACGGACGGACAGACAGACAGACATGACGAATCTATAAGGGTTCCGTTTTTTGCCATTTTGGCTACGGAACCATAAAAATACTTTTACTTGCATTTGAAAAAGATTTATTTTTGTTTTATCTGCACAATTACTGTCAGAAAAAACAGTTTTCAAAAATGTTGCACGCAAGTCTAGCATGTAAAATGTAATAATAATATAAATTTTTTTTTGTTACTTTCTTTCCATTTGTTTTCATATTCAGTTTAATGCTTTAATTAAAAAAAATATAATACCTCTAATAAACTTATTATTATTAATTAAACGTAAATACTAAATTTCAAGCAGACCAGACGAGATTTTGCTTCAGCAACTCTGCGTTAAGTAACAAGATTGTTAACAATGAACATAACATTTTATGCTCAGCCGCATAATTATATCGTTAAAAAGCCACGCGGTAATTAACGCGATATAACGTTATTTAATTAACGATATTAACTAAAAAGTTATTGAGTCGTAATCGTTGGAAGCGATTGCGCGTTTTGAAAACTCGCCAGAAATGGAATTGAAACTTTTGTGTTTATGACGAGCATTTAGCTAATTTGGCTGTAGTGAGGAACGGAAAGCAAAAATAGCGTAACGTATTCGTTATAGTGTGGAATGGGACGTAAGGATGGATGAAAGAGAGCATGTTAGTAATAAGATTCCTTTTTTGATATTATGTTGTTTTGCTGTGACGCAGTCATGTGGAGGAATAGAAAGACGTAAGACGATTGTGACGAAGTGTTAAAATTAATAAAGTATTGTTCAGCATTTCCGAGTTTTGCTCCAATCCTATAAGTGATATTATACTTATACATGTCTGTTTATCTGAAGTCAGATTAACTTTTTGATAATTTTGATAAATTCACGGACGGTTGTGGAGCTCGGTGGCGCAGTGGTTTAGCGGCTGGCCCAGCGATTGCGGAAGTTAAGCAACGTTCGCAAGGGTCGGTCATGGGATGGGTGACCAAAAATGTATTATCTCGAGCTCCTCCGTGCTTCGGAAGGCACGTTAAGCCGTTGGTCCCGGCTGCATTTGCAGTCGTTAACACCCACCAATCCGCATTGGGCCCGCGTGGTGGGTTATGGCCCGTCCTCCTTACCACCCATAAGGAAGGCCTGTGCCCCAGCAGTGGGGACATCAAAAATGGCTGACGGACACGGACAAAAATCGGCCGAGTGGCGCCGTACGGCAAACATGGCAATTCGGCCTAGGCCGCAGGTGACCGAACAAAATTATCTGATCCGGTGGCCAAAACTGGAACTACGTTATTACATATTATTACCTAGGTTACGCCATCAACTACATAGACGACAGCGACGCCATCACTTGCGATTCAATTTTGGAAGCGGCTTGCTAGGTGACTAAAGTCGACCGTCACAGGTGACTAAAATCCACTCATGTAAATAGCCCATTACACCCAGTTTTCTTGTATTTTAGCCTAAAATGAGTGCTGCTGAGAGAGAATATTTTTGTTTAAGTACGGTAGACGGCACGTTGGGCTTCAACAACCTGTCAAATTTCTTCAATCATTTTTAAACTTTAATGCGATCAGTTTAAGGTTCGAAATTCATTGTAGATTTTTGACTGTTTTGTATAGCTTGATCTGCTGCTGACTGTACTCTGTGGCCGAAATGTTTACTCTGTAGCCAAGAGCGTTTGTCAACAAAAGACTATCGTAATTACAAAACCGATGAAATGTACGGGGTCGAGTTCACATCAGGATCGAATCTGTTATTTTCGTACTTTGGAAACGGTTGTGGTTGCCAGGGTACTATTTTGACGTTATTCGAATTCGAACTCGATCTCATCTGTTGTATCTGCTGACTATTTTTAAACACTTACCGACACATTAAGTTCTTGCGCTATTTGACTTGTATTTAATCCAGAGTCCCTTAAATAGATTATCTGCCCGCGCTCAAACTCAGACAAATAGCCACTCATGATGAATATGTCTCTTTAAACTTCACTTAAAAACACGTTGTTACGCTATGCTTGAAAGTTACGCAATGCCGGAGTTGCAGCTGAACTTATGAATGATTACAAAAACTACCTAAAAATCCATAAAACAAAACATCTGTCTTTAGAAAAATACGCTGTTTGTATTTGCTCGGTCATTAGGCGAATAAGACAATGGGGACCCACCCCCAACGAACTCCTAGTGTCATCCTTGCAAACGAAAAATTTTAGAATTGTTCAGCTGTTAACTTTGCTGACTGTACCTACCCCCGTGAGGTTGCATAATCTGCTGACTGAACAAACATGACAATGTAACGTGTAAATTTGTCATATCTGTAGAGATATAATAAATTTAAATTTAAAGTAGTGGTACTTTGATCTATGAAGCTTGTGCCTAACAGCCACGGTTATAATATTCGTAAAAGAAAATAATTTACCGACAGTCGTCCTCGTCACGTCTGACAAATGTGGGAATTTGCAAGGGGTCCCCAATAGGCAATCAATCAGACCTCTCGTCCCTTATAGATCTTCGTATTCGATTCCGGCCACTCATATATCATTGCGGTTAATTTTTTCTCCGTTCTGTTATCATGCCACTATTCAAAGGGTTGAAATAAATCAGTCATCATTAGATTTTGGGAGATTTTTATTTTATTCGTTTTGTTATGAAAAGTGATATGTAATTTATTTTTGTTTGGCGGGTATTCTATTACGATGTTGGTGGTTATAGGCGATAGTAGCATCGGTACACTGCTTCAATTCAAATTAAAATATTAAATTATTTCACTTGCACAAAATAGAATAAGCATTTGAATAAATTTTAGAAGCATTCATGACGTGTTCATTTTAATTTGATGGTGAGAGTTATTCTCATAGATTTTTAATTGCTGACTCTTTAAATCCTACTATTAAATAGGTATTATTACAAATGTGAAATTTTGGATGTTCGTAACTCAAGGATTTGGATGCAATTTGGCACACAGAAGTTTAAAGACTGGAAAAAATAGGATACTTTATGTCAATCAAATTATTTGAAAGTTCACGCGAATCAAGTCGCGAGCGGAAGCTAGTTTACTATGAAAGTAATAAATCATTGCTCTAAATCTGTTTACCTAAAAAAGAACAATAAGAAACCAGTTTTTCTTCAAAGATATTTGGTAATTGAATAAATTGCTTTGCTGCACAATTCATTTGAACCCTTCGGCCGTCAATCTACAGAAATTCCTGATAAAGAGAGGCCAAGTGTAAGTGGCTTTAGGGAAAAAAATAAATTGCGCCTTGCATTACAGAGGGCTTTGTATGGAAATCTAAATCATTTTGTGGGAGTCAGACGTTTGAAATGGGTTAGAATGAGGGTCCAACAGACCTCTGAGAGGAGACAATGCCGTCAAAGATCTGATTGTCTATCAGATTACTATTCTCACCCTTTGGGTTGGAAAAAATTGAAGCTGGAATTTTCACATCTTGCCTATTGGTACGTCATTTGCCTTTTTGCTTGGTGTTTATTGCCTCTTTGATATTGTTTAGAATAAAATAATGCACAAACTTACAATAAAATATATAATGTTGACATAATATTTATTTAGCAAAATTAAATACTTTTTAAATCATTTAATAATTAATTCTGTAATTTTGAGTGTATAACATAATAACAAAGAGATAACTTTCATTTAATTTCTAATTGTTTTTCAATGTATCAATAAATAAGTGGCATGGTAGAGCAAGATCAACTTAACACGAATAAAAAAAATACAATTCAATAGTCCAATTACTTGCTTTTATATCTCCAAAAGGCAAATTTTATATAATTTCAAACCTGACCTTTATAGGTTTTTGCACAAAGCAATTCCAAATTCCACCTTATATAGGTCTGAAGGCATAACACATGTAATTTTCGTACCTCCATACATTAACACTTAGAGTAAGCTTCAGTATTATCTGAACGCTGCAACACTTTGTCAAACTAACTATAAGGTATGTTTAAGTTACAACTCTACTATGGAACCTGAATCATTGACGCGACATTGTACTAAAAGCGTTAAGTAACTTTTGAAACCGGTTGTACGTAATCGTGTAGCAATATCTGTGCGTCTTATTAAATTATGTGGCGACATGTTTAAATAATTGCCCATAAAACTTAGAAACAAAAGCAGTTACGTTTATGAATTGAACCGGTAGTTATCTTTCTTAGAATTACTTTCTATGGGTTCGGCTGTTAACACGCATTTCGGTTAACAATAATTGTACATACTTAAAGTTGTGATAGATAATAATTATAAAGTTTGTCTAGAAGAGAGAATAAAATATTTTACCTGTGAAATAATGAATGGAAATCTGGTTAACTTTATTGATATACATATCTTTATTCATTAATCATGAGTTATACTTTCTTGGCTAATTAAATTTAATATTAATTGATGTACTTTTAAAAATAAAACTAATTTTTTGAATTAGGAAACCATTAAAATAACAATAAAACTTTTACGTCAACGTTGATCAAAAGGAAAAAATCCGGATTTATTCATAATCTTAGTATCCCTACAATAGGGATGTTGACTAATGAATAAAATAACGAAATACTAATAAAAATCGTAAACATATTAAACTTTTAGAGTAGCTTGTATACCTCTTGGTTTTATATATTGCATATTATTTGTTTTATGACCCTTCAAAGTTGGGTGGACAAGTCCATTTAAAAAGTATAAAATTTATTAAAATAAATGATACCTTTAATTAGTCCGTAAAATGTATAGCAAATTTGTCGAAGAAACCATTTTGATAAACACAATATTTAATATAGCTGCTGAACAAATTTCCTATGCGTTGCATACAAACTTGCAAGGCGTGACGTCATAACGTGCAAGCCATTAGTATGGAGCATTTTTGATCGAGTCCATTTGTGTGCATTTCACACTGTGATATCTCGGGCAGTTTTCATGCTAACGAATTAATTATTTTACCAATGTTTCTTTTTTTGAGAGGTAATTTATGTAACATAAAATAAAAAAAATAGTCAACATCCCCATTATAAACGTAGGTATAATTTTGTACACTATACTGTAAGTGTAGTTGTAGGCAGTGATAGGCGTTACGGTTGCTACGCCGTAGTTCGTAGCCATTAATGTTTTATAGAGTAATGTATGTATGTATATATTGTACGAACAATATGTATTATTATTATTAATTACATGTTATTAGATGTCTAATAACATGTAATTGAACAATTTTACACCTTATATATCGTAATTAGCCGCTTAATGCTTAATTAAAGTTAGTATTGTGCATTTTTTATTAGCCCACAAACAACAAAATTATGTAAAATTAGTTTCGTCCATATTTTTTTGTTAATTACACGTTATAATAAAGTGGTTATAATGACTCGAATAGCTTTTAGCGTATAATCAAATTAAGCAAAATTGATATACGCACTTCCAAAATGTTACAAACACGATTTCACATTATCTGTTAACACAAAATATGCATTATCAAATTTGTTCGGGCTAAGTTCTTGATTTATTCCGGTTGAAGCGTTATTAAAATTTATAAACAGAGCTGGTACATATGAGCCCTCTGGGGGCAATTAAAAACGGACAGGCTTAAAAGGGATGTACGCATTATTATAATAAACAATCAACCTAATTTCAAGAGGTTAAGAGCTATTTTAGCGTGTCTATAGACAGATAAAGTTCTTGGGTGTACAAAGATGGCCTTTGGCAAATGGCCTGTATCGAGAAAGGGTATAGTTATTATCATTCGGTTTGAATGATTTAAGCTTCATCTCACTGTTGTTTTAGTATTGTGTGTGTTTTAGTAATTATTTTAATCTCCTTAGAACTAAGGTTGAACCCAAAAGATAACAAATATACCTACATATCTTTTCAGCAGACAGATGAAAGTGAAAGTGAAATAAGCTTTATTCAAATAAACTTAATTATTAAGTACTTTTGAATCGTCTATATTTTCCTACCACCCGTTCCAGACTTTTTCAGATCGACAGATCATCGTCGATGTATACCGCATATTTGTAATTTTTAATAGGCCGATAGTAATCTGATCATAGCTTGATTGAGGGATCGGGTAATTGATCTAGTTTTATTCATCAATGTGCTTACTGCAATATCGTAATGATTTTCAAAACGATCAAAATATCGGCCGATTATAATCGCAAGTGCGTGCAGCGTGCATGACCACTGATACGCGATAAGTATCTATAATATAGCGATTTATTGCTTTTAACTAAATAGACAATGAATGTTGACAGTTCAGTGTCGATAAATCGCTATATCACGTGACGTACATTGTATTTCAGTAGTGATGCTACAGAAGCTGACTTTTAATTTAATATAAACAAAAAATACTGATACTCTTACCTAACTAACTGTAATTATACCGTAATTTACTAGGAGTTACGGCACGTACACTTTTAGAAATCTATCAAAGTCATCAGCTATGCCAGTGGAGATGTAAAACTTCTTGAAACACGAAAAACTACTATTAAGGCGCGGTGGTATGGTAGTGAAACTAGCGCCGCCACTACATTTATTTTTATTACTCGTAAACAAAGTCAATATTTAAAAAAAACCGGACAAGTGTGAGTCGGGCTCGCCCACCGAAGGTTCCGTACGTACCCACATCTATACATAAAATAAAGCAATAGAAAAGTTGTGTCTGTACAAAGGATTTTTTTTTGAAAAAAAAGTGGTTGGGGTGTTTAATAACAACCAGTAGAATCCATTTCAAACATTTTTGGATTTTTTTCTGATTGTATATTTTGTGCGTTAATAACATTAAAAGCGCTAACCTAATCGTAATGAACTAACATACAAAATTAAATAGGTACTGTGTATTATCACTACATATTATAAAACAAAGTCTCTCGCCGCGTCTGTCTGATTGTCTGTCTGTATGTCTGTCTGTTCGCGATAAACTCAAAAACTACTAAACGGATTTTCTTGCGGTTTTCACCAAATGATAGAGCAATTCTCGTGGAAGGTTATAGTGTAAATACGTTTTGGTTTTATGTAAATTGGTAGAAATATGACGATAATTGTTGAACAAGTCGGCAAAAATTAAGCCGACCGACTGGGAGCTTGCATCGAAAACGCTGCATAAACCTTTTGAGCTATAACAAAATAATGTATGATGGAATTGTTAATTTTTAATAGGTCTACAAAAAAGTCCCGATGGCATATATTATCTATCTTTTTGAATAGCTTACTATGCCCATTTTTTCTTCTAAAAAATTGGTCACTTACCTACTTGCTACCTAATGCGGTAATTTGAAAAGCTATTTAGAAGTATTCAATATTAATCCTTATCAATTTAAATACGTTACTTACCTTAAGCATTTTATGCACATTATTTTACCCTTTTACACTATACCATTTAAGGCGCTGTAGGTAGTGAAACTAGCGCCGCCGCTACATTTATTTTTATTACTCGTAAACCAAGTCAATATTTAAAAAAGCTCGTGTAATAATTTCTTAAATTGTCTATAATATTTTTTGAATAACTCTTCAACGGTTTTCATTCTTTCTGTAAGTTTTGAAATTCAATTTAGCTCAAAGTGGCCACTTTGCTAGGTTCACTACCTACAGCGCCTTAAACTGAGTTACATTATGCAGAGAAAGAAATAAATTGTTTTCGGCAAATTAAGATTACCGTGGTGCAGGCTATCCTTAAGACCGCTTAACAACGTTCGGCCCAAGCGGATCTCCACGACGGATCCTTTATTCCTTTATCTACACTCACAACGTAATGTTCCAAATATGAATTCAAAAAAGGTAATATAAATACGTACTTTATTTTCGTGAATAGGTAAAATTAAAAAAAAACTCATTACGATGCAGTCAGCTGCATCATAAAATAACTTTTTTTCTCATTACGATACAGGGCAAATCCAAGAAGAAGGTAGTGCCGTGATATTTAAAAAAACAACGATATTTTCCCACATACTTTCCATGATTAAAATGCACTCTATGGTGATCGATGACTTATTGCGATTAGTTTGCAAGAATGCCCTCATCTAATTTTTTTTCTAATGGAATGCGCGCCATTTTTAGAGCATTACAAAAAAAGTTTTGAATTTTGATTTCAATTTTTACATTTTGTTATACTGAATTTCGTTGGTGTTTTTTATTCTTGCTTAAAAATGTGAAAAAAATTGACTCTGCAAAATTATTTTAGATGCAGCTAAGGAAATGACTTATTACAAGGTAGGTACATGGCTAATACAACCAAAGTCTCTCTTTCTTTTCTAACGTTGATCTTTTATTTAGTAGGTTCAATCCCAAATGTATGAGTGTAGATAAAGTAGTGTATAAAACTGCACATAACTAGGTATTATGCATCAGTATCATAAACTACTATTACGATCAAGTTCGCCGCATAAAGTTCACATTCCTGGGGGTCAAGTCTGCTAATGTTAACGTCAAAATCGTGTTTCAATGGTAATGCTTTTTGACACTGTTCTTGTTTCTTAAACCCAAAACCGAAACACACTGGTAGTGGCAACACAAACGTTGCTCATATCAGTTATCAATTTATCGTATCAATCAGAAACATTGTAAGGCCGATTTCCATCTCTCTAGAAATGCAACGTGTTATTACAAAATATTTTTAAACACTGTTTAACTAAATACCTGTTTAAATTTGATGCTGTCACTGTCAAACAATATTGTCAAAAAAGTGACAGTCACTTTTTTTACAATATTGTTTGAAAGAGACTGCATCACATTTAAACAGTGTTTTTACTAAACAGTGTTTTAAAATCTTTTGTGGTAAGGCCGTATGT
This sequence comes from Agriphila straminella, assembly GCA_950108535.1. NCBI lineage: Eukaryota > Metazoa > Arthropoda > Insecta > Lepidoptera > Crambidae > Agriphila > Agriphila straminella. Next base: position 20,061,272 of record OX467307.1, on the reverse strand, counting down.
ATCTCGATTTTGGGTTTCAGAAACAAGAACTGAGTCAAAAAGCATTACCATTCAAAAACAATTGAAACACGATTATGACGTTAACATTAGCAGACTTGACCCCCAGGCCTCAAGGTCATGTACGTGTTAAATCAAGATCTTTTAGCAAGACGAATGCAAACCATTCCGATATAAAAGCAAGGCGAAAGACGCTTGACATTATATTTTACGCAGCTTTATCTGCTACCCTGAGATGTGCGATTTCGTCTAATGTCTCCGGAAAATTCACTCCATTTAAAGTTATTTAGTTCATACGATACGACTACGACACGGTCGCGTGTGTAAAACAAATGATATAGGAAAATTTGAAACAGGAGTATGGGTTATTTAAGATAAATATAAAGTTCAGTGAAGTATAGCTCATTAACTTAATCAAAATGCCGAATATAATCTCATACTAATATTTTTAATAAAATAAAAGGTACCCAATCGTTAACATAAAAACGCTTAGGTAAGTTCCTACACGTTTGTTAACACATTTACCAGTATAAATTTTTAATAGATAGGCATTTCAATCTACTTTTATTGAGGCGTTGCGGTGTTTCATGTTTTATTCTCAATAATAAATAAGCAAAATAAATATTACTTTATCTTGACTTTATACGCCGCACATTACCAACACACGGTTGCAACAAGATTCATCACCGTGTGATTAAATGGCGCTAGTGTCGAATAAACACAAAGATTAGTAAGTAATAGCAGGTAGTATGGAGAATATAATATGGAGAAACCTACATCTCGCTAACGGAGTTTAGTTAGCGACGCAGCATAATGTACATAGGTACCTATATACAACTGCCAAATATACTATATAACTATATTATAACGCAGGTGGACAACTGTACTGCGCGAGCTGCGACCGTGGCTTTAAAACTAAGTTTGGCTTCGCCAGTCACATACGGGCTCATGCAAGGAAATAACCAGTGTGTCGCCGTCGCGGACTCGTCGAGGAGGACATCTTCATCATCATCACAACTGCCAACCATAATCGGTTGTACCGCGGTCCCCGGGCTAATACCACCCAGCCCGGAGGAAGATCTTCCATTTGGCCTTCCTACTAATGGCTTCATATACCTACCCTCTCTCCATACTACCATACATACATAAGTACTTCATTACCTACACGGTCGTAGGCTGTAAACACATTTCTTATCGGAGTAGCAACTACTCGCGCTTAGGTACAGCCAGTTTCGCGCTTCACTGTCTCTGCGGCAAATTTATGTTGCGCTTTTGTTAACTTGCTCCATCTATAGCGGTGTAATGTTAAGGATTAAGTGCCTGAAAATATTTGTATGTTACACGGAGAGCGTTTAATGTGGGATAATTTATTTAATACCAACGACATGAAAAGAGAATAAACATGCAATAGTTATAAGGTGGATCTATGATCTGGTGAATGTTGGAAGAAGTCGCAAAACGATCGTTATGGAGATCTTTGAGGAGACGTGAGTGCGAGGGGTATTATGGTGAAGGTAAGCCGTTCTATAAAATAATTATAATCTGCATAGTGGATGTAGGCACAAAATACATATGATGTAGGGTGGGATTTCTAGAAGGTAAGCAGATGGGAATGGGCCTGTATGGAACCTTTGCCACTGCCGAGCAGTAAGCGTCATCCGGCGGGCTGATTATCTAATTAGAAACCACCTAGCGACCGGTCTCATTTGACAGATTAATGTGATACATTGCTTCTTCTTTTTGGGGTAAAAAAAAACATATCAAAGAAAAGTAGCAATGTATGTCAAATGAAACCGGTCTCTAAATAGTTTCTATTTAGATAATCAGCCTGCGGATGATATAGAAAAATACGAAGAAGAAAGCTTCTGCACGATTTTCATACCTACAAAAACAGACCTTGCACTTTGAAAACTATTCATCAAGTGGACTGGGACTCAAATTCAACGCGACGACACTGTGAGTAAATTTTTAATAAGTATAACTAAATAAACCGATTCATATGATGATCTTTGGGATGCGTACATCAAGAAGTAAGTATCGTGTAGCTGATATCATAATGAATTCATAATTTCCTGTCATCACAGCGTCTATCCTCCTTCCTTATTCATTCATAAGGTATGTCAGTACTCCACTCATGGGAATAATAAAATTACTGATGAAATGATGACGAGATAATTATTAGTCTTATACGGGTCAATTAAAAAATTACACCAATCCACCTGTTCTTACCGAAATAGGTACTGTAACCAAACTTCGTCTTTAATGACCTCATCATTAATATTAATCTCTTATCTTTGGAAAAAAGTTTTACCCAAAAAAGCTGGGTCAGATAATTCAAAACGAATATTAATCAGAAAGCAATTAGTTCTCGAGTCACGTTTGGCCGCAACGTGTTAATCTTTTTAGGGAAATGAGAAAACTTCGGCCAGGCTTACGTTGTCCTAAGTACGGTGGACATTTTTATAATTTCACCATTGTTATTCGTAATACGATTTCGGCTTGTTGTTAATAAAAACTTTTGGAGTTTATGTTTGTTGGGGACGTGACGATGGCAAGGAATACGGAATGACAAGACGCTCATCAAGGTCATGGAAATGTATCTATTTAAGTTGGGGAAAAGTATTTTCCTTTAGGTCGAAAACCTTTCCTGGGAAAAATCATGTAACATTGTATTCATTCGCGGTCTATTGCAAAATGTGTTTTGTATTATTATTTAAGAAAGTTGATTTTTTATATTAAGTCTATTTTACATTTGACCTATAATTATTGACGTTTTGTAAAATTGACCCTCACTGGCGAATGAAAAAGTAAAAGAAAAAAAACACAGCCGTGATAAAAGCCGGAGTATTATTCAACTATTTCACAATATTATTTTAAGACAATTCAGTAAAATACTGAAAATGTTTAAAAAATAATGTTGATTCTATTTCTAATTATAAAATATTCAACTACTTTTCAAAAGATCTGTGTCGTGTATATCTGGTTATTTTGTGAAAAAGGGGCATATACATTTTTTTATTTATAGGTCTAAAAGAATGTTGCACATTGTGCCATTGAATACAAATTTTATTTTAGGGTACAGACATCATCATCATCATCCTCATGCCCTTATTTATTTAGGGTCGGCGCAACATTTCTTTTTCTTCCATACATCTCTATCACTCGTCATCTCAAAGTTATTCCTTTCTAGCCATATCCTCTGTTATACAGTCCATCCATTTTTTTCTTTGGCCTTCCTCTACCCGCATATCTATACTTAAAACCTTTCGCATAAAATGCTCCTCATTCATTCATTTTTAGGACGACCTCCGTGGTCGAGTGGTTTGCACGCCGGTTTTCAAGGTGTCGCCATCTCTGAGGTCCCGGGTTCGATCCCCGGTTGGGTCAATGTAGAAAATGAACTTTTCTATATTGCCTCAGGTCTGGGTGTTTGTGATACCACCGTTGTCTTTGATTTCCATAACACAAGTGCTTTAGCTACTTACTTTGGAATCGGAGCAATGTATGTGATGTTGTCAAATATATATTTATTTATTTATACAGTAAGGAAGTTATATATAGCAAAATCGAAACTGGCCCATAACTGCCAAATGAAAGTACGACAAAATGGCAAAGGTACCACACGGTAGACCACAGGTACCACAGGTAAAGGTACCACAGATTCTAGCAAAATGGATAGCAGCTAACAAAACGCGTACCTATTATTCGACACTGTCCTGACTTGATATGTGGGTATTGGAAAAGTGGGATGCGGTCTTTGGATGTAAAATATGGCGGACAGTCGTACAGTTGACAGCGTGGGCACAGTGATATATGTTGTTGAAGTACATTTAACGTTTGAACTTTACTAATTCTATTTTTTTTTTGTATAGATGTATGAAAAATACATTATCTTTTTTTAAAAACTTTTGTAATATTACGGCCAGTGTTTAAGATATTGTACTTATAAGTTATAACTTGCCAGTATCAAATTATTGAGTGAAAGTATTCTAAAAACTTTTGGCAAACCCCTCCCTCGTAGGTACGAGTACCAATCTGTTGAAATCTGCGGTAACTAACCTACAACCTACAGCTTATTTACCAACTTTTATTTAAATATACAACATCAATTGTTTTTATTCGAAAATGGAATCACTTAATCCCGTACGACAAACGATTCTCCACATAAGAGGATTAGTGTTACACTACTAATTTCGCACACAGACACCATTATCGGGGGCGGATAGAATCGTGTCGTCTCCAAACTGTTATGTGTAGGCACTTATTAAAGCCGGATTTATCAGTGTCGTGTGCCCGCTCAATTATCTCCGCCTTTTCGGGAGGGCTTACGAACTTTTAGAGGGGGCAGATTTGAATACAGTTTGGGGATTTTAGAAAGTTGTTGGGGTTAAATGAAAATATAAATATTTTTAGTGAATTCATCTGAGATTTTGAATATCCAAGTCATTATTGTAACATTTTAGGTTCGATAACGCTACTAAACGTGAACGGCGATTTTTAATTTTTTCAGTGTAATTTGGTGCCATTTTGCACTCAAAAACTATTTTATAAACAAATACCTAGCTAGACTTGATTATAAGGATGTTTGGTTAAGTTTATGAACAAAGTGAACATAAAAATTCTTGAGCTATTTAAGAAATATAATCTCATTTATGTGACTAAATAAACCACACTTAAAAAAAAAACAAGACAAAATGACGTAATGCATACAAATTAAACAATTCTGTAATTCCTTGTTCCTGAATAAGTTGTAAAGGTAAATATTTGCATTGCATCTCTTTAAAACTGCTCTTGAGGTAACAAAGTTAGCGAAGCAGTAAGGAACTCTTGAGTAACATTACAGTTGAGTTAAGTAATTAACTTCAGTAATGAAGTTTTAAAATTTGGCATTAAACTCTCAAATAGCAAAAAATAACATAGTTTTATTTTTTTTAAGTAACAAATTTGCTGTTTTCCTCCACATTTTATCTTCATTTGCTTGTACTTATTGTACTTTGACGTATTGTACTTTGACATTCGTGAATGTCAAAGTACAATACTTTTAAGTCCAGTCTAACACAGCAACTGGCATGTCTGTCCTTCCTTTGTACGGCGTACACATCGCCCCCAAACATTAATCTAAGTAAGTGTCAATTAAGTAGAAATACGAGAGTCGCTAAACTCTGTAAACACATTTTCTGGACTTTAAAAAAGTTGTTTGGCAAGGAACAGTTAGTTCATGGCCAACTTGGCCGGAACAATTTTAGAGTGCCTTAAAATTGATTAAAAATCGAAAAACGATTTTGTATTATATTTTTTGCGGTCAATTATTTTTCTGTTTTTTAATATGTTCAATTCGATTGGTTACGTCCTTAGAGTAACGGTACGTCTAACAAAAATTGAAACTATAAGTAGGTAGGTATTTGTTTTCTCTTCTTTCTAGTCGAGATTGCATAACATTCCTTAAAAAGTGTCAACAGATTGAAAATAAATATTTAGTTCGTTAGGAAAATCTTGTTACAAAAATAATAAAATCGAACGAAGTTTGTTCAGACGACATGAAATGTGGAATAAATGAATACTCGTAGCTGAAATAGAATTTTGGCGAGTCTAAAAAAAAAGATTGCTGCCATGATGAGTAATCACGTTTGTGGATATTTCAAAGCTGCATTCAGTGATGCATAATTCCAAAATAAAGATTGTCTTGCAAAAAAAAAAAACCAGATAAACCTTCCCAAAAAAGATATAAATTTTTAAAGCCGTTCATTCGTTCAATTATTATTATGAAAAATAATGAAAAATTTTTTAACTCGCAAACTACAAACAATCGCGGAACATACAGGGGTTCAATCGATAGGTATGGTACTCAGCTCGCACCGGCTTGACACCTAAAAGAAACACCCTGTATAATGGTCTTTGACACTTACCTTTAATATTATTTTCATATCAACATTCAATCTTAAGTGCCCAACTTCCTTAATCGGTCTTACTTGTGCACACTAATATAATTTCTAACTTTGAATCCTACAAAGGTTGAACAGAGCTTTGACTAAAGGCAAAGTTACCAAAGCCCTGCAAAATGATTGAAAACGATGGATCAATCTTTGGATTAATAAGTTAATGCACCAAATATAATGTTAGGTCATCTACCTTCTACATTGCAAGCTACTTAGGACTTAAGTATCTTTTTTGCACTTGAAAATTATTTTTAGAAAAAAAAAATCGAATTTGTATCTGTATACAAATTTATATGTGACGCGACCCCACGTATTCAAAAAAAGTAAAACGAAAAGCCTCGACCGAAGTAAAACGAAATATTCAGTTGACTTTCTATTTCAATAAACTATATTTTTAAACTACGCGACAACTTAGATTGAAGTTATTTCCAGAATGGCCAGCAAAATTTATAGCTAGAAAAATAGCAAACTGAATTTTCAATTTATTTCAAAGTTAGACTAATCAATAATTTCTTTGTGCGTTTCGTTTGAGCTACGAGAGCTCTAGCGATTTACGAGTTAATAAATAATATCTATGGTCAAGAATATAATTTCAATTGTCTCTTGGTATACTCATTTAAGTTAAAACGTATGATTCGAACGAATTGTAAATTTAAATCAGAAGAATTGACACTAATTTTGAAAAATCTCAGCTCAGCCATCTGTTTGATAATAATCCCGTAATACAGAGCTTAAAAAAGCTAAGACAATACAGCTTCAAGCCACAAATGAAAAGAGAAGTAATCTAAAGATACAAGTTTTTTTTAAATTAAAAACTGTCTTTACGAAGTTCCACTCCGCCGTATTTCTGAGCCGCAGCAAGGGAAATCATAACTGAGCAGTTTCTATGCTTTTTGCGTTCTTTCATTTGCGGCTGATTGTGAGCTATCGCACCCGGACAAGTCGTTCACAGTTGAAAAGTAATTTTGTTATCTGTGAAGAGAATGAAAGATTAAAATGTTGAATGACAAATCATTTCGTATCTTTTTTGTATTTTCAAAGTAGGTACATTTTTATTACTCATTTGTTATACCTTAGTTATGTTATGACCATTATCATCTAGCCAATATTATTGATATAAATGCTTTTTAGTGCTAAGTGGAGCTCGGTGGCGCAGTGGTTTAGCGCCTGGCCCAGCGATTGCGGAAGTTAAGCAACGTTCGCAAGGGTCGGTCATGGAATGGGTGACCAAAATGAATTATCTAGAGCTGCTCAGTGCTTCGGAAGGCACGTAAAGCCGTTGGTCCCGGCTGCATTTGCAGTCGTTAACACCCACCAATCCGCATTGGGCCCGCGTGGTGGGTTATGGCCCGTCCTCCTTACCACCTATAAGGAAGGCCTGTGCCCCAGCAGTGGGGACATCAAAAATGGCTGATGGACAAGTGCTTTATAGTTTTTAGTTCACCCAGATAATTTCTCATACCATCTTCTTAAAGATATATATAGGTAATTGGGATGTTGACTAATGAATAAAATAACGAAATACTAATAAAAATCGTAAATATATTAAACTTTTAGAGTAGCTTGTATACCTCTTGGTTTTATATATTGCATATTATTTGTTTTATGACCCTTCAAAGTTGGGTGGACAAGTCCATTTAAAAAGTATAAAATTTATTAAAATAAATGATACCTTTAATTAGTCCGTAAAATGTATAGCAAATTTGTCTAAGAAACCATTTTGATAAACACAATATTTAATATAGCTGCTGAACAAATTTCCTATGCGTTGCATACAAACTAGCACGACGTGACGTCATAACGTGCAAGCCATTAGTATGGAGCGTTTTTGATCGAGTCCATTTGTGTGCATTTCACACTGTGATATCTCGGGCAGTTTTCATGCTAGCGAATTAATTCTTTTACCAATGTTTCTTTTTTTGAGAGGTAATTTATGTAACATAAAATGAAAAAATAGTCAACATCCCTATTATCATTCAGATTCTAATAAAAACGTACCTATTTAAAAATAATCCATATAAAACGCTTAATCGAAAACATCTTCGAACCGCTGAGCCGAGCAAACATGTTATTCCCAGAAATAGCGCAATTTATGGTGATATCGTTATGGTACAATGAACATCAAATCAAGCGTGGCGAGAGCTGGTAATTCTATCATGTATTTGATGAACCAGAAGGTTGTTTCAAGATCCATCCAGTTAAAAGGGATTACTTTTTTTATTGAGAACTAACTTTATTTGATAACCATATGGCACATTTTGACTATTTGGTCCCATTTTGACACATTGCTATAACAACGATGTCAGACGACCTTTGTCGAGTGGTTGTACACCGGTTTTCAAGGTGTCACCATCTCTAAGGTGCCGGGTTCGATTCCCGGCTGGGTCAATCTAGAAAATGAACTTTAAATGAATTTTTTGTCAAGTCTAACGGCCTTACCACAAAACACTGTTTAACACTTGTTTAACTAAAACACTGTTTAAATGTGATGCTGTCACTTTTTTGACAATATTGTTTGAAAGAGACGGCATCACATTTAATCAGTGTTTTTACTAAACAGTGTTTTAAAATCTTTTGTGGTAAGGCCGTAGTGTTTATGATACCACCGTTGGCTCTGATTTCTATAACAGAAGTCTTAGTGCTATAGCTAGTTACTTTGAAATCGGAGCTATGTATGTGATGTTTTCATAAAAAAATTACATGCATGCGTGCATGCTTAGTTTTGTTTTAAAATAATATTTGTTTTAAGTATTGTTTCGTTTCCTATTATTCTAATACTTATAAATAGTTGCGGCTTAATACCTACTTAAGTAAGCACTAGGTACTTAAATTTTTCTAGTTAGGTATTCTTACAAAAGCTTAGTTCAATAAGAATACTACTAATAGTTGTAGAAATAATATTTGTCATAGTTTTAATTGCTTTCAAAATTAAGCCGGTCTGTTCTATTAGACGGGCCTATCCACCTTCGCTTAAATTGGGGCTAAACTCTCGGCCCTAATTAACTTTAACTGAAATTGTTTGCCCTACCAATACCTTCTATTAGAAACAATATTGTGTTTTATAAAGTAAATGGTTTTAGTAAATATTTATCTGTAAAAGGAAACATGAAATCCCTTAATAATTCTGTATTCAAAACTGTTAGTTATACTATTACTAAGATTCATATTATGCATTTTCCGACTAGCATGAAAAGTAAAAAAAAATGCCAGGTATGCCTATTTAATAAATGAAAATTTGTCACCTGTCATGATAATTTTATATCCAATGCATCAACCGATTCGAAGATAGAACAAACTACTCAGAGCTACACCGCAACGTAAACCAAATTGTCATGACAATAATTGACAATTTTTTTCGTTATAAATAGGACCCCGGTCAAGATGTGTACAACGTAACAATGCCATGGACATAACATGCTATTTGGTACAACAATACGTACTTACGTGCGTGCTAGACATCTACCGTGATATTATAAAAGATTTTTAAACACTGTTTAACTAAACACCTGTTTAAATGTGATGCTGTCACTTTTCTGACAATATTGTTTGAAAGAGACAGCATCACATTTAAACAGGTGTTTAGTAAAACAGTGTTTAATAATCTTTTGTAATGTCTATGAGTTAATAAATTTAATAATGGTTTGATCTATTTTGGAAAAAATCATACTAGAAATTGTCACCTGGACCATTAGTTTTCTACTATGCCTGTACTTTAGCTTAACTTACTTACTTTGATGGCGCAGGACTTTAGCTTTCAATATCGAACTTGAAAGGCGAGGAATATGGAAATATATATTGAGTGTTGCTGCATACAGTTTGAATCGTTCACACGAAGTGTTGAGTGCAATTTGCAAACGTTCAACTAAAAAATTTTATTTCATTAAATTTAGTTTTAAATTGGGTACCATCCCATACTTAATTTTTTTGCTTGTATTTTCAATCAAAAACATCCTATCTACTGCCTACATAAATACTTGCTATCACAATCCAAAGTGGCAGTTAGTAGTGTTGCCCTCTTGTGTGTGTGACTGCCAAATACTAAAACGAATCTTAAAGTTAAGGCATAAGATTCGTTTTCGCTTAGGATATCTTAGGTTTAGATTTGACAAAGGCACTATGAAATTGACAGCTTCCTTAAAGTTAGGGAGACCTTAACTAAAGATTTTAGATTGGCCGTTAGACAGAGTATAATATTCATAATATTCCATAGATATACAAACACTACAAGGCCCTTTTCAAATTAACCCTACATGTGATAACAATATAACACCTATCTTGCAGTTATTAAAGCAACAAAACAAAGAATTAGAAATGGAATCAGTGTAAACCCATCTTTAATTAGTTTAAAGTGTGGAGAACGACAGGTGTCTGTTTGTCCAATAAGCTCAACCTAAGTGGCGAGTCTGATTGCTGACACAAACGGTCTTACTCTACCGTGCTACCGTACAAGCACTTTAGTGCCTTTTAGCGTCACTTGTGTGTCGCAGTGCAGGTTGAGACTCATTGAGTTCAAAAGAGGTTTATTTTTAAAGCTTTTGTTATTGGTTAAAATTATAGAAAGAAATAGAAAAAGTCCTCGGTGCCCGAGAGCACAGAATAGATATAAGTAACAGTAACTACCGTCACAGAATAGATAATAGTACTAGCGTACAGAAGTTGCACTCCGCAAAATCGTTTAAATAAATTGCGACTCTTGCTCCAACACAATAAGGTGCAATTCAGGTCGCACAGCGCTCCCTTCGCTCCAAAACATTCACTTAGTAGTTGCCTCTCCTTCTATTGCGTAGGTCTTATCTTTTCTGATGTATGAAATTTGTCCTCTCAGAGGACGCCGAGCGATTCAGACTCGCGCGCGGAGTGACAGGGCCCTGCTACCGTACAGAAGGGACACTCCCCGCCCCGCCCTAGAATCAATTACCTCACCTTACACCGCGAGTTCGTGTGCCGAATCGTGTGCTCGTTTAATCATGTTTGTCAAATTAATGTCAACTTATTTTGATATTCAAAGAAATGCGTCATATCATAACGTAACTTTATTTACCAAAAAGATTGAATATAATTATGAATTGAACGCCGCTCATATGATACAAACTGCACGGTAGACCTAGACTTACACACACAGTAGCGCGTGTACAAAAACGTTATCTGTCGTCATCTGTTCTAAGTCTTTAATTAAAAATACTTACTGAAAAGACATAACTGAAAGCCGTACTATGTGCTATTATAACATAATATTTTTATTTGATATTCCGAGATGGTTTTAAATAAATGGTTTCCTTGTATATTTTATCCTAAGTGCTAAAATTTGTTAACAAAATAGTTCCTCCTTACTTATCCGGGAAAATGTTCAAGTTGAGATCCCCCAGTTTCAGCACTTAAGAATATTACACTAATTCAGTGTGCCACTTACTATTAAATGAACCTTACAATCACTATAAAACAGCTTATTCTGGGAATATTAGCCTTTTCTAAATTGTATTAGGAACGAATAATGGCGGACTGCAAAATTTTAATAATTGAAAACGGAGAAATTGCAACTCATTAGTATGGAAGCTTTGTAATACGCTTCGGAGTCTGATAAAATGGAATGTGTATTTTCTACTTTTTGGGTTTTCCAATTTTATTCAAAAAAATACAGGCTACTATTAACTTATTTAGGTAGATGATAACCGATATGAAATTAGTTTCGAGGTGGTGCAGAGGTTTTATATTTTTATTTTATTTATTAAGGATAATAAACAGCGTTCACAGTTAAACTTATATGATCTAAATATTTAGTAAAACTTTGCTAATTGCGAAGCCCACACCATCCACGGGTTAATTATGTGATACTCAATTACTTACTAACTACTAACTAATGTGACAAATGCTAACAAAAAGATAGCACATAAAATATTTTATGAATTTATTTTGAGACATAAACTAAAAAAAAATACTTTTAACTTTATAAATTTTCAAATAAGTAGGTATACTAGAAAAAATTCAACTCATCACCATATTATCATTTTCTCAGGCGGGACACGAACCCGCAATCAATGGAGTCACTAGTGGGATCATCGAAATCCTTCCAGTACTAAGTACATTTGGTACCACACTCTTTCGCGAGGCTAGCGTTCATTCATCAATGTGAGGAATTACCCTCGACATTTATGTTTGACAAAAAAAATATATAAAGTAACATTGTGAATACCAAAATCTCAAATTTAAAAAAAAATATTTTAAGGTCAGGAGTTGTGTTTGAAACCCCGACTGTGCTAATTAAAAATTTGCAACCACTTTTGTGTGAACAGAATGGAAATAAGATCTTGTGTTTTCGAAGTAACTAAAACCAAACATGTTAACTAGTCAAATACCTATTTTTTTTTATAAATTTATTACCAGTGGATTTTTACAAATTAACACATCTGTAACAATAATCTAAAATAAATTTTTCTTTTATCAAATCTATTGACTTATATCTTTATTCAATTTTATGTTGATATTGCGTTAGTGTGATTTTAGAACTTATTGATTAGTAGGCGTTTTGTGCGTTCCTTGCCAAACGTGTAAAGTGGCTTCAAATTAAAAAGTTCTGAACTTCCTATCAAAGCTTATTTTTGAAATTCTCTATCCAACAAAGTGAATTGATAGTAGTACAGAAGCAGAGATTAATACGCCGAGGGGATGATTAATGGTTTATCTTTGTCCCCCGAATCGGAAGCGTTATTAATGTGTGCGGAAGACAACGATGTAGGCATTGCTTGCAGAGCGGTGTCGCTTCCGCGTTGTTAAACAATCACTGATTTTTCGGATTTAGGTACTTACTTATGTTCACAATATAATGTTGCCGTTTTGGATCTTTTCTTTTTACCCGACTGCAAAGAAAGGGTTATGTTTTTCACGCGTATCTTGTAAGTATGTTTGTATGTTTGTATGTAATATCCTTTATTACCTCATATCTTTCAAACGGCTGAACGGATTTCTATGATTAAGATATCGTTAGATTTGTCATGTCAGCCCAAGTGTTCTTAAGAAGGTGGCGTTATAAAAAAACCAACATGGCGGCTGTACGGTGCTATTATACGTAGTGAAAAAAATATTTTTTTTAGAATACTGCAATATAGGTGTCATATTAAAGGGCATATTATAAGGATTTCAAAAAGGTATATCATGACCGTAATATAAATAATAACTAAAAAGAGGTAAATAAAAAAATAAATTAAAAAAATTAAAAAACCCGCCTGCATAAAAAGACAAGTCAACTGAAAAGATGGAAACAAGATTAAATATTAAAGGCAACATGTCATAATAACATGGAGTCGGAGGCGTATAATTAAAATCATTCATAATGTCACTTTCTTTATGCATGCCTCCGACTGCATGTTATTATGTTGCCTTTAATATTTAATCTTGTTTCCATCTTTTCAGTTGACTTGTCTTTTTATGCAGGCGGGTTTTTTAATTTATTTTTTTAATTCAGTAAGTGAAAGACTACTGTATGCAGCTGAAATGCGAATGCTTAGAGTGTGTTGGTGTTACGCAAAAGGACAAAAATTAAAAATGATGATTAGAAATAAGAGGAAGTTTGAAAATTAGAAATAAGAGGAAGTTTGAAAATTAGAAATAAGAGGAAAATTGAAAGTGGCGCCAGTAACGGAAAAGTTAAGGGGAAATCGATAGTCATGGTATGAATGAGGAGTATGTTGCGCGGATGGTTATAAATATGATTGTGGAGGGATATACGGGTAAAGGAAGACTAAATAAACGATGGATGGACTCACAGAACATAGAAGTAGTTAGAAATATTATGAGCTAATTTTTGTATGAAAACCAGTGTAACCAAACTAACACATTAAACATCGAAGCCAAGCCTCCCCTTTAATAGTTACATGCTACGCACAGATTCTTTGTGAACACGTAATTGGATAAAATTTAAAAATGTATAATATCCAAAAGGCCATAAATCACAAAGTTTATTTATTTAGATTCACTCATATTACCATAGCAACTTGGTACCAAGTTTAATAATACTTATATTTATAATGCTGCTACTCAGCGCTAGATGGCGCAAGCAAATTTTAATAATGCGAATAATGCTATTGTATTTAAAATAAATTGAATTATTACTTACAGGTAGTATGATATATGCCTCCTTTTGATACATTATTATTCCTGCTGTCGTTTTTACATTCCAAAACACAGCAGTATGGCATATTTGTATTTTTTTGGATTTATTTTTGGTTTGACATTTGCTCTCCTGACTGACCGAGCAAAATCAAACATGCGAGGCTTCGCACGTTTGATGTTACACGGGTACCGCCCACATGCGACTTCTAATGGGGGAAAAAAATCATTGTTCTGTAGATGAACTGTATAAAAGAGGATATGGCTGGAAAGGAAGGTACCTTTAAGATGACGAGTGATAGAGATGTATGGAAATAAAGGACATTTTGCGCCGACCCCAAATAAATTGGAATGAGGGCAAGGAATGATGTTTATTAAAAAAATATAAAAATATTTTAAAGAATAAGGAAAAGATAAGTATTTTCTTTACAACCCAACTAATTAAGCCCTAGACTTATTCAATCCGGTTCAGAATAACTTTTTTAGATACTTTATAAAAAAATAGTTTATGATGTAAGGAACCATGATTGAGCAGGAGCCCAATCGCGGTGATTCTGAACGATAAAACCAAAACCGTTACGTTGTCATTTAGGTTATATTTACCTAAAAATCTTCGGTGTAGCTTCATAATATTTTCACTTAAATTGTCCCAGATTGGCATCCTAAACTCCTTAGGTATAGCTTTCAACAATTTTAACAAAACTAAAGCGAGTATTTTTCTGGAAACGAAACTGAAACAGTAACGATTTAGCTTTGGTTTTATCGTTGAAAATTACCGCGATTGGGCTCCAGGTGTGTCCTATGTTTATAATATCAAATATTTCAATACTTTAGTCAAATGGATTAAACCTTTTACCACACAAGTAATACTTTTAACACAAAATGGTACAAACATTAGCATACTGGTATTATTATCACAATACGTTTCCCGTATCTATTGTGCGTACCAACGAAACCGCACAAAAGATAAGGAAATGCCCATATTGTTTCTGAGACACGCAACATCAGTAAATCTCTGGAGAGTAGTGTTGCCATGCGTTCTAAAAAAATCGGCTAAAATAAAAATTTATAGTGATTTATTGCTTTGGAAACAGTGAAAACTTAAAACAAAAACAAAGTTAAAACTAAATTCGACATAACAGAGAAATTAAAACTTTATAATACTCGCATTACAATAGTAATTAAATATAATTAAGACAACATTAACTAACCATCAATATTGTACTTATTTTACTAAGTATGTAGGTACAATATTAATATTTCTAAAATATTTTTTTGGTTTTGCAATAATATGATTAGTATTATTTTTAGAAACAATAAAATTAATTTTAACCCAATTAAATTTATCACGAACTTTATTTTATTAATAATAGTACCGTTAATTTCAACCGGTTTTTAGAATAGTGATTACAATAAATAATTTGTGTATGACCAAGAAAAACTCTATGAAGTGCAATTTTGCTTATAAACACTGTTTAACAGTGAAAGTGAAATAAACTTTATTCAAATAAACTTAATTATTAAGTACTTTTGAATCGTCTATATTTTCCTACCACCCGTTCCAGACTTTTTTAGCTGACAAGAAGAACGGGCGCAAGAAACTTATCAGCTGTAACAGCCATAAGTAACGATATTTACAAACTTGAACAACATTATTTAACTTAGTACTATCATGTTGAGGCGTGAAATACAAAATATTATTATTTGACTCTTATAACTCTGTATTCATTCTCTCAACTACACTAATAGCCGGTCCTAGACTTATCTAGTCTAGAACAAAACAATAAACAAGAATGGACGAACAGCTATCCCGTTCCGTATAAGTAGGTATCCCATATTTTTTTGCAATTTTTTTTGTAACAAACATAATATAGGTAAACATTTAATAATATCTGTCCCGTTTTATCACACATTTTGTGGAGACCCTTGCCAAAGTTTGTCACGCAGAACTCTTTTGTTCTATTGTACGTCACCCTTGAGGTTTAAGGCTGTTGAACAAGTTTCACGAGTAATAATACTCTCCCTTTACTTTGTTTAGTTGAGTATACTTACTCTATTTTACTTTAAGGATCAAGGAAATAAATGCAGTGGGAATTCGGAAATTTTGATGGATTTCAGTTTCGATAATTCTTGGTATAGGTATAGTGTTTTTTTAGTGTTTCAATTTATCATGCAGTGCTGCTCTAAACACATAACACGTGTTAGTGTAACAACTTGTGTTTAGTTTTTAAGCTACTATTAACTAATGTAACAGCCGTATCTAAGCACATACTTTCATATCAAAATCAAAAAATCATTTATTCAGTCTAGGCTGTTACAAGCACTTGTGAATGTCAAAGAAGCTACGCCATCGGTTCGCAAACCCTGAGCGGGAGACCTTGTAACGAGAAGAACCGGCAAGAAACTCGTCAAGGGCTGCTTTTTTCTCCCTGTATATTTCATACAGAGTCGTCAACATTGAAAAATGAGCTCCACATTTAAAGTGAGGTCATTTTCCATCACAATAATTAACAAAAGTTTGTACACAATGGGTAGGTAGGTTGAAATTAAATACCTACTACATATCGGATAGGTAATTGTGAGAGTAAATAACTTTCAACTAGTTGAGAAATCAGGAATCACTATAACAGAACAATATAAAACATAGAAGTTATTATCCATAGAAAATAAATGAAATGTTGCGCGATATTTCCTCCTTGCCTTGTATTTTACACAGAGATGAAGACTAGACTATATTGAATATTTTATATTCCATGCGAGGCGATACATCAACATTGATGCATTGTGGCTGTAGCGATCCTTGGGGTGTAGCTTGAGGCTGCGGTATACGTCGTTATGAAAAATGAAGCATGGCTTATGTAAGTATGGCTTTAATGGGGCGCATGTTCTAATCATACTATTTATTGCCTATATTTGAGAGTTTAAAGGTCGGTGGCGCAGTGGTTTAGCGCCTGGCCCAGCGATTGCGGAAGTTAAGCAACGTTCGCAAGGGTCGGTCATGGGATGGGTGACCAAAAACTTATTATCTCGAGCTCCTCCTTGCTTCGGAAGGCACGTTAAGCCGTTGTTCCCGGCTGCATTTGCAGTCGTTAACACCCACCAATCCGCATTGGGCCCGCGTGTTGGGTTATGGCCCATCCTCCATACCACCCATAAGGAAGGCCTGTGCCCCAGCAGTGGGGACATCAAAAATGGCTGATGGACATTTGAGAGTTAAGTTTGTAATGCAGTTTTTACATTTATAATTTTGTCTCTATATCCTCATGGTCCCTGGTTATTCCATGTATGGCCTTTAAACTACAATGGACTAACTCTACACCCGTTACATTGGTGACCCTTAAAAGGTAAATTTTGTTAGGAAATGCGAATAAGGTAAAACGTTTTATAATAATTCTTAGAAAGCAGTATTGCATAAATACCATTTCAGAAAAGATAAGGCTATATTATCAAACGGAAAAAACTGCAAATTCTAACCATCTGGACTTAAATCAGAGCTTCTTTTTTTCAATCTAGATGAACATTACAGGGGTTTTTATCTTTTAGACATGCCAACCCCATCGTGACCTTATACTATTCTGTTCAAAGGAGAGGTAGCTATTGCAGAACCGTAACCAAAAGACAAAGTCTTTTTGCAATTTCTGATCGTGGTTCGGACAAAATACTTTGAACAAGGCCAATATCAAAGGTGTTTAAATTGAATTTGTTTATTAATAGCTGACTTTCATTGCTATTTCTGACACACTCCATCAGCAAATGTTGCACGTCCTCAACTTTTTGGCACGTTGAACATTTGTCAGAATGAACTTTTTTCATTAGAAATGCAAATATTCACTTCTCAAGCTTACGCGCTCACTAGACATGAAATAAAACACTTTTAACGGATACTAGCGCGGTTTTATTGAATGTACTTTGGTAATTAGTTGGTATTTGGTTTGATTTTTGATTTTCCCGACGTTTCGGCAAATGCAAATTTTGCCGATGGATAGTGTCCAGCGCGCAGTTTTAAAGCTAACTTGATATGCATTCTACTCAAATTACAGTCATCAAACCAAGAAAACAGAGCTTCAAAAGTTTAAAAAAAATCATCTACAAATCATACCTTATTCACTTGTTAGTTTTAATTGAAGCATAAATATTTTCTGATGTCGACTGTTTCAGAAAACCAATTGCCATAGGTCTGTTAAATATTCATACATGTCAACGAAATAAGATTCCAGGAGAGAAAATAAGTTTTGGTAAAACGAAAGGAAATATTTCTGTCATCACCTTATGGAGGGTCTACATATAAATGTGCGAAGGGCTTATTGAATATGGAAGGGATATAAATAATAGAGTGAGTTATAGATACTCGGAATGGTAGTTGAGAGTAGTTACGTTTTTTTGCTTATAAATTATCCTACCTCCAACGCATTTCCTTTAATTGCAAGGGATGAAGTAAATGATTATAAACTACTGATAATGAAATAAGGAGTCTTGTTACCAAGTCACAACGATTTAGGAGTCACGGATAGATGCCGCGGTCGGATACATGCAGTGATTTCAAAAACCTATAAGAGTAATACTAATATGACCTCAAATCCGTATTGTCTTCTACTATCCACTGCAACGTCCAGAGGGAGCTGGTAGACCCTGTTTGGACGTCCTTTCGCTGATTTTGATAATAAAATGGCCCTAAAAAAACTGAGTGCCGCGAAATTGATATTTCCGAAATATGGGATCATCAAAATGCCCATAAAAAACGATTTCTAATAAGCAAAATGACTTACCTAAGCTCAAATGCATTAATTCAAGCTAAAATTCCATATTAAATCGTCAAAATCGACGATCACACCACAGAGGTCATTGGACCCGCCACACACTTTTACTCAAAAATATGCACACCACTGTTATAAAAAACTATGATCTTTACACTAACTTATAGTAGAAATAACAACGATTCTTTTCATGTATAACAACTCACAGAAATAAGCATTGAAACAATCAAAAACAATCAATTATATGTATTGTATAGCCCACCCCGCTTACCCCACTGGTAGGCCGCAATATGAGCTCTGTGAAGTACCACGAATGCTTGGTGGAACGGTTGCGCAGAATTGCTACTTCACAGGGATCCCCTGGGGTATCGGGCTGGGGGATCCAAGTGGACGAAAGGGTGCCAGCAAATCTGCGCTACCATTCCTACTCTACAAAAGACCTGGGACTGCAAAACCTAGGATAGGTTCAGATCCTGGTAAGCCGCTATTGTTAGTCAAGTCAAGTCAAGTCAAGTCAAAATAAGCTTTATTCAAATAAACTTAAATTATTAAGTACTTTTGAATCGTCTATATTTTTCTACCACCCGTTCCAGACTTTTTTAGCTGACAAGAAGAACCGGCGCAAGAAACTTATCAGCTGTAACAGTCATTAGTAACGATATTTACAAACTTGAATACTTATATCGCTACCAGATAATTACTTAGTATTACTTAGTGTTTTAAGCAAAGAGTGACTTGACGACGTTAATAATATAAATGCCGTTATATTTTCACTATTGAGAAAAAAACCAAAGTTAAATGAAATTATTTTGTGAATCCAGACCATTATAAAAAAGTTGGTAGGTATGATCAAAGACTTTTTTCATCACAAAATTATAAAGGCTACACTGTATCTTTTAAAGCCTTAATGAAACTTGTCACTTCAGATCCAATTTCAGAAGATAAATGGCATCGTAAAAGCGCATCAACTTTTTAATTTAAAATACTTTTAACTTTCAAAATGTTTAAAAAACAAAAGCTATTTATTATAAAAAAGTGATAAGCTACTTGTTTCTAAAATCATATTTTTATTGCTGTCCCATGTAATGAAAAGGTATATGTGTAACATGACATACAAGCGTGTACGTGGCCGATTTTGTAATAATTGCATTTTTTTTATTATATTTTGTGAGTTGCCATGTGTACGTTTAAGGGTTTGTCTTTCCGTCCGACCGTATGTCACAGCAATAAAGTAACTACGGAACCCTACTTTGCGTGGTCCGATTCACACTTGGCCGGTTTTTTTAAAGTTTATCTTAATTTTAATAGAAGAAAATATTTTTATTGACATTTCATTTTCATCGAGTAATAATGTTTCTATATATTAAGAAACTGACATAAAAAATTCAGTGAGCAAATCGTTAATTATTAAGCATTCATGCGAATCACGCTTGCAGTCACTCAGTATTTAAACGGTTAACATTATATTATCGTTAAACCAAATATTTACTATTACACATTACCCAGATAACTTAGAGGCTTTCATACGTTGGTATGTAAACTGCCGGATATCATATATCAGAGCATAAATTACTCTGCTTCGCTCGAAACAGCAAACTAACATTATGTGGTGAAGCTTAGAAGCTGTGTTCAATTTTAGACGGCTATTAAAGGTTATTTATACGCGTTTATACAGGGTTATTTGTAAAACACCAACGACCTCGCAGGAGTAGATTACTAACATCATAAACAACAACGTTTGTTCTACGACTTTTCCGAAAACAGACATAAAAATCAACTTTCCATAGAAATGCACGAACAGCTGATCTAGTTTAGTATGAAAAGTGTTTTTTTTGTCCTTTTTCGGACAAGTCGTAAAACAAATTTTGTATATGTGAAAATATTTTAGGATTTTCTTTTAAACAAATGTATAAGTATAATAATAATCAATATACATTTTAACCGCCTATGTGGTAGGGCTTATTTCAAGTCCGCCTGGCTAGCTACCACCATCTTACCTAAGTCTGACGCCAAAACAACGATTAAATAGTAGATTGTTATACAAGACGCTAAAATGACCCATTGCATACGAGGTAGTTTTATTCCTGAGCTTTAGCGAAGGAATAAATAGAAACCGAGTTACAATGGGTTTTAGCGTCGTGTGTTACACTATACTTTTCACAACGATTGCGAGAAAATAAAATACAATATTAAATAGTTTATACCTACTTCCGTAAACGAATCCACTCGTTTTTCTATCCTCCACTTCATAAACTTTTTGTACAATATAGTACAATAAATGATTTGTGCTTGACGGCAAAAGATTAAAATTATTTCTTTCCTATTACAGTCACACAATTCAATCAGTTTGTAATTATAGAAAAATTCTAAAGATTTCGCGCTATGGTACCTTTTTTAATTTCTGCTGTAGCAGCTAAGCAACACAAACACGCATTTTACGATTCACTCTGTGCAGAGTATAAATAAGTCTATGATTTCACCGAAGTGATGCTTTTAGTTCCATTTTCAAAAATAAGAATGAGAAACAGTATTTAATCGAGCGAGTTTTTATTCGTGATTATGAATAAAGACTTTTTCGTTTTAGTAGGCTAATTGGTAATAGACAAACATTAAAAAAGAAAAAACTTTATCCCCTAGGGGTTATTATGCAATTTTATCACGGCTCTTGTACGTTACAATGACGGACTTTTTGAGCAAGAGGAGTGAAAAAATTGTTGTGTTCCAGCAGTTAGTGGTAAAATAGCCAGTTCCTCAGTGATGGGGATTCCGGGTGTATTGCGCTTCCACCTTCGGCCTTATCGTCACCTAACATTAGATGAGGTGAAGGCCAAGCACTATCCCGTTTTGCATAAAAAAATACAATACAATTTGTTCGCTTTAAATTCCATAACTAAAGCATTAATTGTTTTATTATTATACATTTGATATTCATAAATGTACCCTCGTCGATACAAAAAATATACGTTTTCCTTAAAAAAATACATAATAAAACAGTTGTCTTTTACATATAAACAGAAGTTAATATAATCCCTCTACCCTTAAATTATGTACAAAGCCCTGTATATCAAGAACATTCCATAGCATCGAGCCTCAAACTAATTTTGTATGAAAACCTCATTGCGAGCAACATACCGATGCTTGTGGCGTAGGGTTGGTACCTTTCAGAGAACTTAGATTTGCCAAAAACGCAAAATTTCCAATAAGTTACCACTGACGACAAATACGCGATGGTCAGAAACAATTTTTTAGTCACTAATTAAAAAAAATCCACATCCAAAAGTGCTTTTATTTTGAGGAAGAATACTTCAATAATTATGCAGCTTAATTAAGTAATCAATTACAGCATAAGTAATAATCTGGCCATTGGCCATATGAATCTAAACAACTTAACCTGGTGATATTCTTTAACCTGGTTCTTTTGATTAGTCTTAGTAATTTGTCATATCTATTTAAACAATATTAGAAAAGATTTTTAAATACCTATTTAACTTAGCACCACAACAATATTTTTGAAAAAGTGACAGCATCACATTTAAACAGTGTCTTAGCTAAACAGGTGTTTAAATATCTTTTGTAATAACACCGTTTAGGTGTTTAAGTTTTAAGTATAATTTCATGCGATATCTCTATTTCACACTTAGTCTGAATAAAAATTGATGCAATATTGCAATAAATTCTTTTAAAAATATGCAAGAAATCTATGCAACGCCCGCCCGCCCTCAAATAAATACATGCAAATACCTGCAGATACAATAGCAGCACACCTTG
Organism: Agriphila straminella; assembly: GCA_950108535.1. Classification (NCBI taxonomy): domain Eukaryota; kingdom Metazoa; phylum Arthropoda; class Insecta; order Lepidoptera; family Crambidae; genus Agriphila; species Agriphila straminella. The sequence goes on along the minus strand of OX467307.1, from coordinate 20,038,714 downwards.
CTCTTTTCATGAAGCATCTCCGGAGCTGTAAGACTGTGCAAGCAAAGCCAAGCACCAAGTGAGCACGCTTCGTATACGTGCAACAACACTTCTAACTTAGAAAACAAGCAACCACAATTTTACAATTTTCGCTTAACTAAAGCAATGGTGACAACCCTACGCAAAACCCCAGCGCCCATATTTACTAGGGCCGCTGTCAAAAAAGTTCGCATCTATCTACGCGAGGTCGAAGTAATAAGATCTATTTGTTATCCTCGGTTCGATAGAGTGTGTACAGACAGACACACGGGTTGACTGTTCCGTCAATACGAGATCCATATCGCAGATTGATATTGTGATATCAGTTGTTTTTGTAAAACGAATTTATTTGGAATCAATTAAAAATGCTGCTGTATTAAAAATATTGTTTTAGTTGAGATGGGATGGCACTTATTAACTCGTCAACGCCCGGAAAATGATACTATTATTATATTCTGTGACAATAGATTTTCTATTGTGTCTCCGGCGAACCCTCGGGCGTTGATGAATTAGGAGCAAAAGTAGTTACGTCACAAAAAATTGTGATAGGCAAACTAAGCTAAGGTAAAGCTTCATACAAACTGAGGCAAATTCGTGCGATAGCCATTGCCAAAGCAATTCTCTAGCAATTGCTTTGGCTATAGCTATATGGCTATGGCTATCGCCATGAGTTAGGTAGTCAAAATTGCCGCATCGTGCGCGAATTCACCTCAGTTTGTATGAAACTTTAGACTTAACTCATTCACTCTTCCCGTATTAGTTTAGTCTAAAAATTTGTAGTACCAAAAGGACTTTTTGTTTCGTTTAGATAAACTAAACGATAGAACTAAACGGACACAATGTAAAGTGAGGCTGAATGATTATTACTTTATAAAATATTACATAGAGCTTCGCAGAAACTGGTTTTGACATCCTAATTATTCATCACAATGAAGACACAAACATCACAAACTTACAATTTTATGATGATTTTTTTTAAAACGAATTTTAATTGTCACATTCCGAACTATCACAAGTGTCTTACACAATACGAGGAGGATTATACTGCATTAACATAGTATATGAATATTTCATAGGTTGATATAAAATTTAAATCTCTTCAAACAATGGACAGAACAGCCAGCCAGACTGCCGCACTGTATGTCCAAACAAAACATAGAGTGCGAACGATAAATTCTCGCGAAATTCATGAGTTCAATTTTCTGAGGGGCCGAAAATATGAGACAATAAGACTACGGGTCCCAAAAATATCGAATTTTATGGTCACCCTTGGCTATTGCATAACTATCTTATATTAAAAGATCGACTCCTAGAGTCTTTGTTTTGAATGTTTGGTTTCGATAAACCCATGATAAGTTTGAGGGATTTTTGTAGAGAAAAAAAACACCATAAATAGTATTTTTTTTCTTGTATGTATGTTTATTTAGAAGTATGTATTTAAATATAGATCTAAGTAACTAATAACCGCAAATGCCGATTAAACGTTATAGAGTAAAGAGAATAAAAAACTAAATAGGTACCTAGAATACATATGCTGGAAACCATGAACTTTTATATTACAATATTCCAGTGAATAAATGATTTTAATAATTTAATTAAAGAGATTCAATACGATTAGGCGTAACTATGAGTTAAAAGTAATGAGCAATTAATCCAATAATTTAATAAAAAAAACTGGCGTAAAATAAACCATACATTTTAAATTAAATTAATTTCTTATTTGCGTAATTTGACTGTGAGGTTTTTCCGAAAAAAACATTTTTATCGATTATTATGCACCACCACATAGCGCGTCGCAGTGTAAAAAAACTTGACACTTAAAATAAAAAGTTTTGGGTTAAAATGGGGAAAAATAAAACACAACTTAAGGTTGAAATGAGGCAGCCAATCAAAAGCGACCATGAACGTGAACTTTAGGCGGACAATTTGCAGAATTCTCTCATTACCTCGGATTGCGTGCCAGTAGAATACCATTCGCAATTGGCGGTGTTACATTTTCAACCAGATTTCCCTGAGGTACCCTGGATGTGCCAGACCGGTGGTAACGTTAGATTGTGTTTTTAATGGAGTGCTTTTATGCATTTTTCTTGTCTATTAGAAAATGTATAATGTGTTATATTCATACGTTACACATCTATGTTATTTAAGAACATGTGTATTTAACTGTACAACTAACGATGCTTTAAAAAAACTGTCGAGATGGAAATGAGGGAATTTTAATAGTGACTCGTACATAAGATAATCAAACAACGTTATAGAAGGGACAGTTTTAAATATTATCTGTAGTACAGTGGAAGCGAATTTTCTGATTCTTAATTTTCATTCGAATAAACGCAAAATTGTTTATTCTTTTTTTTTATTCCTCTTTATTTCATAATTTGTCAAAATGTTAATTGAATGAGGCTGATACAAATTCCCAATATTAATGTTCATGTAGTCGTGAACAATTTTTTTGAAAGGCTAAACTAGAAAGAAAAAAAGTTAAACTTCTACTGCCGTACTAATAAACTAATAATAAATAAGTTTATACTTAAAATATTTAAAAAAAATGGTTATGAATAAATAATAATAATAATAATAATAAAATGTCGCTTTGGGACGTTAAACGTAAGGAACAATATTGCTTAGTTTTATTTTTGGTTAAACCATTATAAACTTATTCTCAATTTATTATTAAGGCAGCTATTGTTAAAATATTACTGTCTGAAACAAAAAGGTTTTCATTCGCCAAGCTTTTCATCTTTTGCTATCTCAAATGAAATGCAAATTATGTTTCAACTTGTCTTATAAATAATTTATAGCTCAGATTTACGTTATACATTTTAGTTTCATTATTTTCCATTAAAGAGCTATTCCTTTGATTTGCTACTAACTTGAATAATAAGCAATCTCTTTGTAAAATCGTAATTGAATTAATTCACGTAAAAAATGTTTTTGTATCGATGTTATTTTGCCACTGTTATTAGTATTTTAACTCCAGCTTAATCTAAACTCTATAATTTTATTTAATCTAGTGAATTCTGAAATCGAGAAAACAGCTGCATAGAGTGCCTTTACCCAGCTGTGGGTTTCCTGTGGCTGATATGATGATGATATGGTTAACTGTACCAGAAATCGGTGGGTATGTACGAGTACCTATTGTAACAAAAATCAAAGAAGTGAAAAAGAAAATTGTAAGGATCGTATCAAATAGTAAGAGTTGATCTCTCACACTTATTATTACGTTAATGTGAACATATAATTTATGTTATACAAAATTCATCATCATCATCATCAGCCTATCATCGTCCACTGCTGAACATAGGCCTCTCCGAGAGCAAGCCACTGAGCACGATCCGCGGCTATACTCATCCAGTTTCTGCCAGCCACCTTGCGAAGATCATCGCTCCACCTTGTCTGAGGGCGTCCCACACTACGTTTGCCGATACGCGGTCTCCACTCAAGAACTCGTCTGCCCCAGCGGCCATCGGTTCTACGGCTAATATGGCCGGCCCACTGCCACTTCAGCTTGCTAATCCGGTGGGCTATGTCGATGACTTAAGTTCTCTGTCGGATCACCTCGTTCCGGACCCCATCTCTCAGAGAAACTCCATAGCTCGCTGTGCGACTTTAAATTTGTGAATACAAAATTGTATGAACCGAATGTCGATGAACGGACGCTAAATTCAAATTCAGTATAATTTTTTCTGTTTTTTGCTAAAAGGAGTAATTTCAACCTAACTCCTACTTTCCAAAGTGTATTCGTACCGATTACTAAACAACTAGAACTTTTCGGCATGTCATTGACTCCAACACTCAATTTTGGCTCTTTCATTGAGAGTAAAGAACAATTGGCATTTAAAAAGCTTAGCGTTCTGGCAAAGGTGGGAAAGTACTTCACGCCTTAACAGCTGCTCAATCTATACCAAGTGCAAGTTCAATCGTGTATCTCATCTTTTGGCTAGCTCCACCAAATACCAGATCCAGACACTATTTTATCCATTGAGCGGAGGGCCAGGAAGCTCATCGGCAACGACAATATTTTCTGTAACAAGCTCAAAAGCCACGAGAACAGACGCAAAGTTGTATGCTTATAGGTTTTTTACCACATACATTTCGGAGAGCTGCAGCGTCTTTCTTCCACCGGACAACCAGACGTACGAATCTGCGCCACTGTTTTGGTGGATATTCCAAAGACTCGCACTAAGCGTTTTGCATCAAATTTTATCACCCGCCTGAGTCTATGTTTCCTGATAATTTTGTACTATCTGGGGGCGTTCAAGTTGCGAGTGAATAGGTGAATAGGTCTAGGAAAAAGCGTTTCATCGTAGATCACATCACCGCCAACCACCAGGCGTAATAGCGGTAAAGCGCTTGCCTAGGTATCTCTCATAAAAAAGTAATTGAAAATTTAAAATTATTTTAAAAGATTTATTTAAAAGACGACCTGAGTGGTGCAGTGGTCAACATGCCGCCTACCACGCAAGAGGTCCCGGGTTCGATTCCCGGCCGGGCAGAAATTGAAATGATGAATTTTAATTTCTGTGACGGGTCTGGGTGTTACTATGTATAATAAGTATATATTTAAAAAGTATATAAGTAGTATATCAGTTGTCTAGCACCCATATTACAAGCTTTGCTTAGTTTGGGGCTAGATAGCGCTGTGTGAAATTGTCCAAGCATTTATTATTATTATTTGTTTTCTACTCAATAAGTAATTTATATTTGCGAAAGTCACTTTACACCCACGACTGGAATCCGAAAGCTCAGCCACAGTTTGATCAAATTACTGTGTCAAAATTAGATTCCCAACTTCATTTATATGCAACAAAGTTGTTCTATCGAAAATCGACGACAATAAATAATAATAAAGATCAACTGACGAACACAACGAAATTGATGCCAAACTACTTTTATGAGTTTCCAGTTCGAGAGACAAATTATGTTGGTTCGAGGCCTCATATTATATTTGTCATCGACTTATAAACTTTCGGACGTTAAAACTTATTTAACCGGAATAGGGTTTCCAAAAAATTTTTTATTTCATTTTCTGAGATTTTTTGCTACATTGTAAATTAATAAAAAAAATGAACGTATGGTTTGCAAAAAAATAGGTTATTTAACCTCTTGCGATTTTGGTACAGAGTGAATTATCGAATTTTTACTACAATGTAAATCTGGTGTTACAGAGAAAAAAAGTTTGAGACACTAATCGAATGTCCATCTGTACATATAAAAAGCAAGAAATAATATTCGTAATAATAAAAATACGTCTATTGAAGTCGGGTGGGGCTGGAGTACAAATTTCTTTTTTTTTTATTCTAAAAGCCCCACCCGACTTCAATAGACGTACTTTTATTATTACGAATATTATTTCTTGCTTTTTAGAGGTAGGTTTTTTGAAGTCGGTTTTTTGTTTTTTTTTTACTTAAACAATTTTTTATTTTTTTATTTTTAGTGTAGGTACCTTCTAGGTATAAGGTAAGGTATTATATATGTAGAAAAATCGGCTTAGCTAAACGTAAGATAATCGCGGAGAAACATACTTAAATACGGGTCAAACTGAGAACCTCCTTTTTTTAGTCGGTTAAAAAACTACACTTAAGATATCCCTCTTCCAACAAAAAAATAATTATCTTATTCAGTTCATAAACAAAGAAGTAATACGACCAATCATCGAGGTAATTCACACAAAGTCATACTATTTTCGTGCTTTTTTCAAAATTACTTAAAAAGTACTGAACCGATTTCCAAATTTAAAAAAATGGGACCAACTTGGGAGTGTTCCTAATGTAATAACGTTTGAATCATTTCAATCGGTCCAGCCGTCTTCGAGTAATCGGTGGACATACACAAAAAAAAAACAAATATACAGACGAACATAGAACCTCCTCCTTTTTTGGAAGTCGGTTAAAAAGGCTAAGAGACTGACTGATTTATCAACGCACAGCTCAAACTACTAGACGGATCGAGCTAAGATTTGGCACACTTAGTCATTAGAACGTAGAAGTTCGCTAAGAAAGGATTTTAGAAAATTCAGCCCCTACAGGGATAAAATAGGGATGAAAATTTGTATAAAAATCCGTCAGTTTTGTAGCCCAGAATATTCAAATTTTGTGACTTCCCGAATGTCCAATTGTCAAATTGGAATTTCCCTAGCTAATGGTAAATATCTGTGTAATAAACTAAATTATTTAGTAGCAAGCTCGTTATTTTTTTGATTGTAAATTCCCTTCTAGCACAGCAGAATACGATTAACAGTAATTAGACAAAATTGTTTACTATTCAGGTTTCTATTTCTGAAATCCTTTTTAGACATAGTTCTTTGCAAATATAGAAAAATTTTCAGAACCGAATCGATAGTTTTATTGTGGAACAAAATATAATCTTATAAAATAAAAAGTTTATATAAATATCGTTTAGGTATTTGAAAGCACTGTATAACGCAGTTGCGACAAACAAAAGAGCGACAATCACTGTAGCGACAGAACGATATTTCGACACACGTTGTAGCGACAGTACGTAGCTGCGACGAACGTTACTGCGACAAACGTTAGTGCGACAGCACGTTTTGGAGACGCAATCTTGTTAAATAAAACGATATTCCGATACATGATTTTTAAGTTTTATTTTAGATTTTTTTAGTTAAGTATTTTTATCTTTATGATATGATTATAAAGACAGCACTTGTAAAAAATCAAATTATTCAAGTTTGCGTCTCCAAATGTGCTGTCGCAGTAACGTTTGTTGCAGTAACGTACAATAAGTAAGTAGTACGTATATTTTAATAATGGTACGTTATTACTACGTGGATTTTAAGGGCCCATGGCCAAGTATTTTTAGAAGGTCACTACATTCCCTCGTAGCTATTCCTAGAAGCAGATAGCAAATGTGTCAAAAACGGCAACTGCTAGCAGTTTTGTACTGTTGTTGTTGTTGTAATGTTGTCAATTTCGGTCAAATTCATTGAAGATTTAATAAGCATGCAAAAAATAAGAGAGCACAAAATAAATAATTTACCAGCCATTTTTAATTGTGACCCTAACGAAGCCTCTGCGCAAACTTGCTTACAAAGTACGAAATAAATATCAAGCAACTGACCGGAAAAGTAGATGACGTATTTTACGATCCTGTTTACGAGTCGGGTAATGTCCTCTGGAATACCATGCCCTAAATGGTGGACAGCGGAAAATCTTTACGGTCCAGGATATAGGCGTAGTTAAGCCATCAGGAGAAAGTTGTTCTGGCGAGCGGAAAAATAGATCCATCCCCTTTTGCATATTATGCTATACGACCTATTTGGTTGAGATCAGTTACGTTGTTTGGATCATCTGGAAATGATTGGTATCTTATTGAAGATATTTTGTTTGATAAATCCTAGCTTATATAACTTATGTGAAGGTGAATGAGTTTGTTGGTTTGTTACGTTTTTACGTCTTTCCTACTCAACCATGTTATTTTCATTTAGTTGTTAGTGGTGCAGATAAGGACACATGTTTCATCAAAGAAGTACTGTTCCCGTGGGATACATATATGTTCACGCAGACGACGTCGCGGGTGACTGCTAGTAACAATATATTAATTTGTTTACTCGATTACCTTATAAATTATATAAAAAATTCCCTCCTTAAAGCTTTAATATATAAAGCTTTACCTCCAGGTGGCATTGAGGGATTCCACCCTGTATATTATATATTCATGTTTTTATGTATAATATTGTCCATCAGCCATTTTTGATGTCCCCACTGCTGGGGCACAGGCCTTCCTTGTGGGTGGTAAAGAGGATGGGCCATAACCCACCACGCAGGCTCAATGCGGATTGGTGGGTGTTAACGACTGCAAATGCAGCCAAAACCAACAACGGCTTATCGTGCCTTCCGAAGCACGGAGGAGCTCGATATAATAAATTTTTGATCACCCATCCCATGACCGAGACTTGCGGACGTTGCTTAACTTCCGCAATCGCTGGGCCAGGCGCTAAACCACTGCGCCACCGAGCTCTATCGAGCGCCTCTGAGATATATAATATAATATGAATGAAATTATATGTTATGTTGTATTTATTAATATTTTGGCCTATGTGCCGCCCTCATTGATATCTGTTTCCTAAACGTTGACTAAGAGAGAATGGTTTTAGCATTAAGTTCGCCTTTTGTAACATTTTTTTAATATGTACAATAAAGTTTGTTAAAATAAATAAATAAACAAAAATACTTTTTAGTTTGAAATAAAATAATTTATGGATTTCAGCGCGTACATTATTAATTCAGGTGTTATTTTAGAAATTTAGTTTGGATTTATTAGTTTGTTGATTACCCAACGACGTTTCGACACGTTTCCAGGGGCCGTGGTTACGGGATGACAAAAAAGGCAGCTCATAATTTTATGAAATTACCCGCTCGGAACTATCTAAAAATATTAAAACAAGACTATTGCGCAAATACTCATAATAATAGGTATACTAACACAATGTGAGCCCTTGGTCGCTTGAATAAATGATTTGATTATTATATATCAAACGAAACTTAAAGTTAAGGCTACCTTAAAATAAAAAAAAGTTGTCAGATTTGACAGCAACTCTATGAAAGTGACAGCTTCCTTAAAGTTAAGGAGACCTTAACTTAAGATTTTAACTAAGAAGCCTTTGACTATTCGGCCATATGCTACTTAAAATTTTCCATCAGTTCACAAATTGGGAAGCCTCTCAGAGAAAGAATTGCGAAAGAAAACTCTCTGTTTTTTTCACCTCTCTCTCTCACTGAATTTTGGCGACCTCCTTTTTGAGCCCTATCTAAAAAAAGAACTAACTGCTTCTAAGATAATATTAGTAAAAGTATTTTTCATAACGTTCTAAGATTTAAAACAGTTAATTAGACATGAAATAAAACACTTTTAACGGATACTAGCGCGGTTTTATTGAAAGTAATTTGGTAATTAGTTGGTATTTGGTATCAGTCCCCCGTGACCACGGCAGCTGCAAAGGTGCCGAAACGTCGGGAAAATAAAAAATCAAACCAAATACCAACTAATTACCAAAGTACTTTCAATAAAACCGCGCTAGTATCCGTTAAAAGTGTTTTATTTCATGTCTAGTGAGCGCGTAAGCTTGAGAACTGAACGGTTAATTAGCCTTAATCTTAGAGTAGTAAAAAGGGTTACTTATTTAAGATATTGAATATAAAATGATTAGTCATGCCTAATTTATTAGACAATAAACCCACAATAGTCGTAAAGAAGACAGGGTAATTTTTCATTGTTGTAAATTGTGAATTATAATTTATTATCGTGAACATTAAGTTGTGACACGAATAGTTCGCTGGCGCAACACCTGTAATAATTAATCATCTTTCTAACTGTGTCAGATTATACGGTCCTAAGAAGGTCACCTTAGGCGAATTGAAAATGTAACTAAAAATTTAAATAGTTAAAGGGAATTGCTGTTTTTACACACCAGTCCAGTGGGTAGCGTGGCAAGCGAATTCAATATTCACTGCGCGTTATCTCGATGTTGGCCTCTCAGCTCGCTGTCACGACCGCTCAGTGATTACCGCGGCGGGCTATGGCCGAACTATTAGGGCGACTTGCACCACAAATTAAATATTGGTTAAGTACCACATAAACACAATTTCGTATACGAATTTTAAATATAAAATGTTATAATTACCTCACATGTGATATCGTGACGACTTCAATTTTTATTTTTGCGATTGTAAAGGATTTTCTCTACATTTGCTTCAGAAAATGTATAATTTTGTCAATCATATTCTTCCTAAGAAAATGAATTATAATCAGATGGTAAGAGTTTTTAAGATACGCAGTTACGCAACGATTACCATAAATAACATTCAGTGTGAAAAGTGTTCTACCCATAAATGATTCAGCGAGAGGTTCACTAACAGCGGCCATTTTAGCCGCCTAGTTTAAGCGAGTCATTGCCTTAATTACCAGTTCAGGTGCGGAGGAAAACATATTTCCTTCCGGCGAATTACAGTAGGTAAGGTAACATGCCCGATGAAGAAACAGGATCCTCTTAATTGACGTTCTTATAGGTTCCAATATTTTCTAGGTGGAAGTGAATTTTCTAAGGCATTGGAAAACGTTTTAATTTCTTAGAGCTTCTGAAAATACGGAACTGGATGGTCTTATGTTTGTTAACCTAAGAGCAGGCAGGTACTTACTGATAATATTATAGTCAATCACTAACTAATGATATGAACCGCTTGTTATAGTTATAACACACGGATTCGTTGTCGTTTTATGACTCTGCTAATGCCACCATTTAAGGCCTAAGGAAACACAACTGAAAACTGTCCAATGGGGATCTCCACGCAAAGCTTAAGCTAGATGGCGCTAGCGGCGAAGCGACCGCTCAATGGATTTGATTGGTTAAAATAAGTCAGAAATGACACTTAATATTTAAAACAGCCAATCAAACGATTTTAGGACAAACGCTTGTGGCGCCATTAGTTCCTCAGTATGTATCCCCATTCGTTTCACTATAGACTCCAAACGGAAACGTTGGAAAACCTTGCGGAAACGTTGCATTTACTCCCCGACACCCAGATTTAACTTCTTTACTCCCATGACGCGCATTTCAAGTAAATCTCCAGCTTAGTCTTCTATATATTTTAATTTGGCCCGTTGTCTGCTACTTACACGCGTCTCTTAATTAACTTTGCGACGACAACTTTATTACCTTCAGTTCATTTTATCTGTGGAAGCGAGAAGACTGTAATCATGACAGCAAGGATATACCGATCTTTTAATGATCGGTATTCCGGTGAGATAAGGTTCAAGGTTGCAACGAATGGGATATCGGTGACATGCTGGTGAACAAAGAGGTTATTTTTATGGCTTCAAGTTGACTCAAATGCTTTTGAACCAGGTAGTAGTATTTATTTTAGAAGTGCTCAGTTGTAATAATGGTTAATTAAATGAATGCTATGGTATTCTAATAAAAATAATGAGCAAAACCTTCCTTATAAATGGATAAGGATGATGTAGATACCATAACAATCAACGCGGGCTGAAATGCGAAAATTAAATAAAATCAAATCTTAATTGCATGTAAAAAACCAGCCTAATGCGAGTCAGACTCGCGCACGAACGGTTCCGTATCAAAAAACGGCAAATAAATCATGTTTGTTGTATGAGAGCCCCACTTAAATACTAATTTTATTAACCGACTTCATCAAATGGAGTAGGTTCTCAATTCGATTGTATATTTTTTGTCGTTGTTCGCGCGTATCTTTGACAATTATGGACCAACTTTGATGTTTATTTTTTTCCTGTTACTGTTTTTAGTATTTGTTGTTATAGCGGTAACAGAAATACATTTATCTGTGAAAATTTCAACTGTTTAGCTATATACGGTTCATGGGATACAGCCTAATGACAGATAGACGGACGGTGGAGTCTTAGTAATAGGGTCCCGTTTTTACCTTTTGGGTACGGAACTCTAATAAAAAAGTAGTAGGTATAAATGAGATCATGATCTGTTTAGTATGCAATATCTTCACTAAAGCCCTAATCTCCTAGAGGCTCTGAATAAAATATAGGGCAGCGAGGGTCGGAGCCTTGCCCCAGATAATGCGCTGACATACCCTAAGTGTTACTTAATGTGGGGATGTGTCCCCTGCAGAATCACTTCAATCGATACCTCATGTTATTAATCGATAGATAACTATCTCACGTTTAACTTGAAAACATATTTTAACCAGCGGCTGCCCGCACCATCGTACATTCACGTCGAATTCCGCTTCCCGTAAAATAATTCAACAACCGTTTTTTACGTTCCTAAGGCAAATAGTTTAATTAAGATAATCAATATAATAGTTTAAGCTTTGCACTAAAAGCCTAGCTATCAGTCATTCAGTCAGTATTTTTTCTACATTTTTATAAAATATCTCAAACATTCACATGTTGGAGACGACTTGGCAGGCGACTTTAGTTTTAGCGCTTTTTATCGACAATCGCTTGTAAAATCTAACCGCTAATTTAAATGTGTTGGCGCTTTGATTTTACAAGCAATTGTCGCTAATTTACTAAAGTCGCCTGCCAAGTCGACTCGTGTAAATACCACATTAGCTTTATTATCTCTTATAGATTAAGAAGTAGTCAAATGGCTTATTTCGTTTTTGCGAACGACTAGCCATGGCCCGCGACTTCGTCCACGTGGACAGTAGAAAAATATATCAACCAGTTTAAATGACCTCCTTAGCGTATGAAAGCTAGCACTACATAGAGTTCAAGCTGTTTCCACCAACACCCGAGTTAGATGAAAAATAGCTTAGATTGTAGGAGTGTCGTTAAAAGTAGCAAAAAAATAGTTCATGTGAGTTTTTCGGAAGGTACTCGTAAGTTACAATGTTGTTTACGGTTTGATACACATAAATTGTTCTTACTGTGTATGGTAAATTAGTTTTAGTACTGTTATTTTGACTTAAACGCGTAAAATATTCGGTGTGATACATTTAAATTTGATGGCTGAAAACTAATGTATAAGTTTCTTGCAATAGTTACATAGGTACCTACTTATTTTCATAAAATTAATATAGTGACTATGATAAATTTTTGGGTTGTATGTATGGTTAGCAGTCGGCTACCGGCCGGACTGCCGCGCCGCGGCCTTCGGCAAATAGCCGAAAACCGGCCAAATCACCCTATAACATTGTCATTATTTGACAAGTATAACCCCCCCTCGCCCCGCAAAAATTGGTCTATCGTGATTTCATACATTTTTCTTACGTTTCGTGTCTTAGAGTCTAATAAGTCTAAAATCATATGATCTTGATTTATAACTTGATTTTAACTATCAAAATAAAACGATTAACAAAGAAGAAGTGTTGTAATAACTCTGTTGTTATCTCTGATACTTACCCAATCTTTATTATTAATTTCATCTTTATTATTAATTTCCCTTCCAATCTGTTGCAAATTGAGTCATAAAACTTAGTCGACTCTGAATAAATTATTCAAGCCAGCCACCCGAAGATGATGTAAAAACTTTATTCAGTTATTAAAACGTTATTCTCAAGTTATTCTCTATTTATATTGAAATTAAAACGATTTTGTTAATTAGACGATATAAACATTATACGGTGTTATTACTTACAATAGAATTTTGAACATCATTTTAATTTTTATATTTGAGATTTTTGCATTCACAATGCTATTTTTATACAATACTAAATGATATACAAGAAAAAATCGGACGGGAATCGAACCCGCGACCTTTGGATATCCGGTCCAATGCTCTGACCACTGAGCTACCGAGTCACTAGTGACATCGTCGAATTTATTCTAGTATATCCAACTCTTACGCTGTAAGCCAGCGTTATTTCACCAATGTGAGGAATTACCCCGACATTCAATTGAAATGTCTTTCCATATATTTTGACAAATGATAAAAATGAAATAGCTATATAATTATATATAGCTATTTCATCTTTTAACATAACATCCTTTTAACTTAGACACTGCTTAAATCTAATGTCTCTTTCAAACGATATTGTCAAAAAAGTGACAGCATCACATTTAAACAGTGTCTAAGTTTAACAGGTGTTTAAAAATCTTTTAAAATAACACCTATACTGTCTATGACTTAGGTGGTTTTTAAGTTATTGTTTATTGTTTCCTAAATATTATTTAATAACAAATAATGCTAAGAGCTCGATGACGCAGTGGGTTATCGCATTTGCCCTGCGAATAGGAAGTTTCTCAAGGGTCGATCATGGGATGGGTGACCAAAAGTTTATTATTTCGAGCTTATCCGTGCTGGAAAGCACGTCAGCCGATGGTACCGGCTGCATTTGCAGTCGTTAACACCTAAAAATCCGCATTGGGCCTATTGGGTTATGGCCCGCCCTCCTTATAGGTACTCGTACATTCATAGGCCTGTAGCAGGACATTAAAAAATACCATAAATAACTTAGAATAATAACTTCTAGAAGCCGTGTCTTCGTATGCAAAGTGAGGCAACTAATAGTAAGCCAAAACGGCTTACTATTCTATTATAGTATTGCTTACCTACTTTTCAGATTTATATCCTTCAATACGTTACCTAATCGTAACTAAAATCCAATAATATACTAATAACTAATCTCTTAAATGTAGGAAAATTAAACCGTTTTGTACTTATTCGGTATGATTAGCTAATAATGGAGAATAAAAATCTAAAAACGGAGCCATTTTGGCTGTTTTAGTTGCCTCACTTTCGACAGTGCACTTTGTAGAGAACTATCGTTCTAAGTGTTATTATTCTAAGAAAAATAATACCTACAGCAGTGGGGACACTAGAAATACCCCTACCTAAACAAAGCAAATTAACTGAAAATACTAATGAAATTTCACCCATCAATCCGCAATGGGCCCGCGTGGTGGGTTATGGCCCATCCTCCTTACCACCCATAAGGAAAGCCTGTGCCCCAGCAGTGGGGACATCAAAAATGGCTGATGGACGACTAATAAAACTTACAAAGAAACTTTTGAAATTTGTGAATTCCTAATAAACGATGATTTCGATTTTGTAGCAAAAATAAATCTCAATAACAAAACAGTTAGTATGTGCAAATCATTGTTATTTAATATTGTTTACGAAGTCAGCAATTCTACTGCTAATCTAGCGTATGATTGGTAACGTCTGTGCCTACTACATACATACATACAAACAAAGGAAAAATCTATAGTTCTCTTGGAATATTGTTTAAGGTGGCATCGCAAAATAGAGAGACTAACAGAAGTTAAGCTTAGTACTACGGGCGCTCGAGCATCGGACACATACGAAGACAGCTCTCACCGCTGCGTCACGTACTAAACTGTTTTGAGATTGGTTTGAGATTGTGGTTATACAGTGTCGATGAGACTGATGTCTATGTGTGCGTGCTCGAGCGCGTGAGTGCGCTCGAGTGTAGAGAGGATACGATTTAGGGCACGACAGATTGGGCGTTCTGATTACACTGCTCTAGATTACTTCCCTAACTCAGTAGGCAGCTGAACGTGTCGTCAGAAAGATGGCTCCTACGCTCTCGAGATATCAAAAAATTGGGATCGCCCTGGCTTCGGGTATAACCGTAAAAAGAAAGAAAAACTTTCGGTGGTATAGCCACCTTAATAGCCAAATTGTGTTTGTATCTCTTAAATCATATCTATTTTATTGGCTTACTGAATCATAAGTGCTTGTAACAGTCTAGACTCAATAAGTACCTATTCCCTATTTCCAATAGGACTTCTTGTAACCTAGTCATCCACTAATTGATTGAATGATGATTCTCCTTTTTAGGGTTCCGTAGCCAAAATGGAAAAAAATGGAACCCTTATAGATTCGTCATGTTTGTATGTCTGTCTGTCTGTCTGTCCGTCCGTATGTCACAGCCATTTTATTCCGAAAATATTAGGATTACACAGTTGAAACTTAGTAGGTGGATGTATTCTGTTAACCGCTTAACGATTTTAACACAAAAATAAAAAATAATAAAGTTTAAGGGGGGGCTCCCCATACGTGGAACTGAAACTGAAAAAAAAAATTTCTTTATACCAATACGTGCGGGGTGTCTATAGATAGGTCTTAAAAATGACATTGAGGTTCTAAAGACATTTTTTTCTTAAAGTCAACCGTTTGAAAGATAAACACTGCCAAAGTGGTAAAATGTGTGTGTGTGTAGTGGTAAAACTTTTGAAACAGGTGAGTGAAAAATCTAAAAAAAATATATGCTATAGATCTTAATAAAAACTTTCACTGAAAATTGGTTTAAACGAGATATACTAATTAGTTTTCGAGATATATCATATTTTACAAAACCGCAAATATACCTTTGTCATTCATTCCAACACTGAAAAACAAAGTTATTTTTACAGACGAAAAATGATAGTGGTATTAAATATGGTATGGTATATAAGGTAACTACGGAATCCTACGGCGTGTGGCCCGACACGCACTTGGCCGGTTTTTTATATCCAATTTATTTGAGCAAGGACCATTTATTGTATTATTCACATGAATATCTTATACTTTTATTTCTGATTATTTTTCTGAATAGAACGCCCGTCGAGATGTAATTGAAGACGATTTTTCTTGTGGATCGCTAAAATTTAATTCCCCAAAGGAGTTAAACTTGACGTTTATTATTTTTGTGAAATTGCTTCCGAAATTGTCACGTGGGATTTGAACGGATTCCCGGTTGAAGTATAATGTTATTGGAGTTTAAATAGGAAAAACATTAATGAAACATGAGGAACAATTTCTTTGTTAACAAAATAGCACAAAAAAAATTGCAAAACCTTTTAAAAAGTGCCTGTTTAAGATATTTTTCTGTTGAAGAGAACCGTAATAATTCGAAGTGAAATTATATTTTTCTTCATAAGAACAGTTTTAATGTTAGGAGTAAGTAGGATTAACTTCATCAAAAAGTTTATCTTAATTATTTCCACCCTATCACTAATTATCTTAACCCTCCAAAAGATATCTACAAAGACAAGCACGACACTAAATCCTACATCAGACGAAACTCCATTTTGTTTCTCGTCTAAAATTCCAATGGTTTCAGATCTCAATTCGCTATAATCAAGCGCAATGAAGACGGCCGAAGACCGATGAGGCTGTATCTAATCCTGATCGATGTAGCCGTCGGCAGTTGACAAATTATCGAAAGCTGAGCTGATCACTTCGAGTTTATTTAAGGCGTTAATGCTTTTGAAACTAATAGTTTCGTTAGTCTTAAAAGCTGGATTACGAAAAAGCTTTTCATCCAGCAGCGCGGGAAAAAAGTATGGCCATTCATTTTATGTTAAACTGTAAAAATATATGACTAGTTAATTTGCTAAGAGTGTAGGCTAAGAACACTTTAAGCCGCGCGACCGTCAAGTTACAGCGATAGATTTCCTCCTTCACACTGTTATGATTGTTGGCTTGGCTATGCTACTTCAGCTAGGCACGTGACGCGTTTAGTAGCTCAGCTAAGCAATGAACAGCAAAGAAAAAGCAAAGCTTCTCATGTAATAATTGCATTGACCACTGTCGTACGAAAGCAGAGCAGTTGCCGCGCTGCAATGTGATAGCATTCTAAGTTATGATACTAAAACATAAAATAATAAAACACCTATTTCCTGACACAAATTATAATGTATAGTTATCACGAAAACAAGACAGCAAAAATGAAGTGGTCGAGAACAAACGGCCGTAAAGCTGAGATGCACGAGCGAGCACCGATACGCTTGAGAACTTGCGTGCGCG
This sequence comes from Agriphila straminella, assembly GCA_950108535.1. Taxonomy (NCBI): domain Eukaryota; kingdom Metazoa; phylum Arthropoda; class Insecta; order Lepidoptera; family Crambidae; genus Agriphila; species Agriphila straminella. The sequence goes on along the minus strand of OX467307.1, from coordinate 20,021,487 downwards.
AGTGCGAAAGTTATGCTAGAAAGGTTGCACCCTCACCTAAAGTTATTATGTTTCATAATTTATAGGAAACTGGCGAAAGGGGGTTATCGGGGTATAATGTTTCAATTTTATAAAGTGAAGAAGTATAATGTTAAATCACTTGATTTTGTTACCTATTTGAAAGTGAAATAAGAAAAAATCATTACATTTGTACGATGCAAAGTAGGCTCAAGGGTCTCAAAATAAGGATATTAATTTTCAGTCATCAATATTGTCCATCAGCCATTTTTTATGTCCCCACTGCTGGGGCACAGGCCTTCCTTATGGGTGGTAAGGAGGACGGGCCATAACCCACCACGCGGGCCCAATGCGGATTGGTGGGTGTTAACGACTGCAAATACAGCCGGGACCAACGGCTTAACGTGCCTTCCGAAGCACGGAGGAGCTCGAGATAATACATTTTTGGTCACCCATCCCATGACCGACCCTTACGAACATTGCCTAACTTCCGCAATCGCTGGGCCAGGCGCTTAACCACTGCGCCACCGAGTTCCTCAATATATGAATAATAAAAAAACTTTATACAAATGTTCTTACAATAGTTTAGTACACAACAATTTAGAATTAAAATTCATTATAAACAAAATGTTGTGCTAATTTTGTTAGCCAACACTATTAGCTGATTTTTTAAGCAAGTTGTCTACCTTCAAATATGCTGATTGAAATAAGTAACGATGCAATACACAAATTAATAACTAAATACGTGCAATTCACTTACAAAGTTAAAAAATTCACAGATTTTACAGTCACAAAAGCGCCTGCTGACTGCATCGACGCGGCCGAAATATTATTAACCAATTTTCAAAATTCCAACGAATACACTTCTCGTCTGCTTCTGCATCTTTAAGCACTATTACCATGACGATCGGTCAATAATCATAGAAACTACATCACTTTTTATGTACGGAAACACCCGTTTTTCTACAATTCCAAATCTAAAGGGACCACCTACAGGTAACAATTATTATTAACCGATTTTTTTTATTTTTTTTTGCCATTTTGTAGCCAAACTAATACAATAATTAGGACCCATTTTTTCATTTTTTTCTTAAGTCAGTTTCTGAAATATTTACAATTTAGTAAACAAACACCCCCCCAAAAAGCCCATATTCACCCGAATTTTGCATAATTCCAAAAAAAGTTACCAGTAGATTTTCAAAATTCAAACGTTTACACGTGTCTCGATAAATTCCTCAACTTTTGGTACTATTCCCATCTCGATCCTCCCAAAATCCATGGAGATATGGCCAAAAATACGTTATAGGCGATTTGCATCTGATAACCATTTTCAATGGTAAAAAATGAAGGAAAATCTAAATTGTTTTCACAGCAGAAGCATGTTTACAAACTGTCTGATAAAATTAAAGGTAAACGATATCAGGTGAAAACGCCAGTCCAAACAACTGAACGAGTGGTATAAATGGCGTGGCAAACATTAGCATGTATATTGCTGCCTCTTTGTGTAAAGGGATGAATATTAAAAAACCCACCCCTTTGTTTTGTATTCGGCTGAGATTTCCGCGATAGGTAATTGGTTTATGAAGAAATATGACTGGCGGGATGACGTTAAGGAATTTAGGGAGGGAAATGTCATTTTTCTTTATACTATCGCTTAGTGTGTGTATAAGTATTATACATTCCAATATTTTTGTTTACACAGAAAAATTGGTAGTAGTCATGTATCAGCAGGCTTTAGAGGTTTTAGACTAATAATCTTTTTAAGGTGATTAGTACTGAAATAAAACACTTTTAACGGATACTAGCGCAGGCTACCGTGACCACGGCAGCTGCAAAGGTGCCGAAACGTCGGGAAAATCAAAAATCAAACCAAATACCAACTAGTTGCCAAAGTGCTTTCAATAAAACCGCGCTAGTATCCGTTAAAAGTGTTTTATTTCATGTCTAGTGAGCGCGTAAGCTTGAGAAGTGAATGTGATTAGTACTCTCAAATGGCGCCCTCATCTTAATTAAATTTTTTGCTTACTAAGTACATAATGTATCGAAAATTCAAACGTTGCGATTGACGCTAAAGTTTTATAGTTTATTTACAAATAATAAACTTTCTAAAATATAGTTCGTTGTAGTAGTAGTAGGCAAAAGTGCTAAAAGTGGCCACTTTTTGCTCTTTTGTCTACTACTAATACAACAAACCATATTTTACTGCGGCTATTGTTTGTAAATAAAGTATAGAACCTTAGCTAAAACCTCAACGTTTGAATTTTCGATACATTATGTACTGCCACTGTAAGGATACTAATCGCCTTAAAGCACAAAACGTTTGTAACGCGTTATACCTTTTTTTTAATATGTAATACAATAATAATTAATAGAAGCTACACATGGAAGGTTACTAAATTTGTGAGGGACTAGTGCCAGCAGTAGGTTTCAGAAAAGAAACCTGTGACACAGGTCACCAGGCCCACCCACAGACAATAGTTTTACCGTATGCATTATGTAACTTGATACTTACACCTAGATTGATAAATTTACAAATTGATAATTAACTTCGATAGTTATTTAAAGTTTATTCAAATTATTATTGAATTTAAATACCATACTGTTCTTCTTTTAACAATCATTTAATATGCAAAGTTTCGTCCACCAAACTCAATAAAGCATTAATGTACCGGAATGGGAAACCAATTGTAGGCAGAATTGGGCGGTCATACCATTAGGGTCCTTCCGCTAAATAAAACATGGGAAACCCTTAGTATTCCGACGATTGTAGTTTACCCGAGCCGTTGGGTTTCGCAACGAACAGAGAACTCTAATTACTGAGCAAAGATGAAAGAAGAAAATGAAAAAAAATACATTATCACATTTTTCAATAAAAAAAAATGAGATCTATGTAAAAAATTAACAGCTGTTTTGGCAATGATTACCACTAAAAAGTATAAGAGCGCTGTAACTCTTACAACAACAATCAATATAATCAGGATGATGCAATCTACACTCACAACGTAATGTTCCAAATATGATTTCAAACAAAAGAGATTCTTCTTCTTATTTTTGTTATGGCATTCTACTCCTCTTCAGGGAGTAATTTTTGCCAGTGTCAAGTGTAAAATAATTCAGTGGTATTGTTTCAGTAGATTAACCCTTATAATAATACGGTTTCGTATGCAGCCGAAGGGGTATAAACACGTACTTTATTTTCGAAATTAAAAAAAACAGTGCAGTCAACTGCATCATAAAATAACTTTTTAATTTTTACAGCACACTTTTTATTTTTAATTTATTGGCGCGTAACGTAAGGACTCATTGTAATATCTATGGTCTGTGGTGCGAGGCGCGTCATTTTTAACGCAAAACAAAAAAGTTATGATTTCAATTTTCCTTTTATTTTGTACTGAATTTCGTAGGATTTTTTTATTCTTGCTTTATAATAATTATCTAATAGCATGTGACAAAAATTTGACTCCGCTCGACATTTTAGTTGCAGCGACGGAAATGACTTATATCAAGGTAAAACGGTAATATTATCAGCAAAGTATCTTTCTCTTTTTTAAGACAAGACCTAGACAAACTTTTATTATTACAAGATTAACAAGCTTCACTACATAGTATAAAACAAATTCGCTTCCCGCTGTCTGTCCCTATGTATACTTAGACCTTTAAAACTACGCAACGGATTTTGATGCGGTTTTTTTAGAAGATAAGAGACTTTACGGGTCCGAATGCTGGCCTATGCGCAAAAGTGAAGAACAGAAACAGAGTCAGAAATGAGCATATTCGGGGTACTTTAAAAGTTGCAAACATAGCTAACAAACTCACTGAGACGCGAAAAAGAGCATATGATAAGATACGTCAAGGACATCGAAGAACCTAAGCGAGGCCGAGGTAGACCGCCGCCTACCTGGATGGGGACTATAAAAAACGACCTAAAAAGGCGGGACTGTAACCGGAAATGACACAGATGCGCCCAGAGTGGCGAAGAAAGACTAGGAGGGCTGACCCCAAAAGACACGGGAAATAACGGTACGGACAAAGAAGAAGAGATTGATTCAATGGGAAGGTTTAATTTATAATACATGGTGTCATGTTCCACACTACACCAAAGCAAAGGAGGGCGGGTCGCTAGTGTATTAAAAATTTAAACTTCTCCATCTACACTAGCTTATGCTACCTAACTCCGATTAGCAGTTATGGAATATATACATGGATCGATTTTAGTCACCTGTGATGGTCGACATTAGTCATCTAGCAAGTCGCTTGTAAAAAAGAATCGTAGGTGACAAATCGGTAACAAAATGTACAGTTACTAACAACAAAGAATAATTCTCAAACACTGTTAAAAATGTATCCAAGTCACCTATCAGCATGACTAAAAGTAAAACACTGATTATTAATGTATTTCTTAAAAGTTGCCCTGCCCAAATCGAAGTTTCGAAAAGTTTTTCCTCTTTGGTGAACTTTATAATTCAGGAACTTTTCGGCGTACTTCAGACCACGTAAAAGACATTTCTCATTAAGAATTGGTGAGAAAGTTCTGAGTACAGATAACGACACAGAAGATATAACTAGCGACGAGAAGATTCTCATTTATTATTGTAGAATCACCATCTCCATATTCCCATAGCTCTCTCTCTATCTTTTTTCCCCTCAAAATTACTTCCTAATATAATTTAGAATATTTAAAATAAATTTAAATTAAATGGGTTGTGAATATGTAATAACTATTTCAGTTAGCATTTTATTATTTTGTTGTTCATGACGTGTTGACATCGACTTAGCAAAGCAATAACGCTTTGATCACGTTCTTATTATATCGTTCGAGCGAGAGGACGTAAAAAGTCACAAATCAAGATCTTAACTCAAAACAAATAAGTCTCTGTCACGAACAATTTTATTACTTTAAGGCGAGGCCAGTTCACGAAATTTACTCTTCCACTATGTCTTTAGAATAAGGTTGAATATCGCATAACTTTAATTGACGCTTCGCCAGAAATTTGACGAATTTTAGTACATTTTTATTGATTTCTGAAATACTGGATCATTTATTAAAAATGTACTCGGTTATTGTGTTAGATCGATAAAAAAGCTATCCTTTTTGCATAAAAAATCATATCACTGTCGTTGAAAATTACGAAATCTGACGATTTGAAATTTATTTTTATAAGTTTTATGGTGTTAATCAGGATTTTTTTACAGAGTTACCATGCCATTTTTCAATATTCTGTTCGGTTACTATGCTACTTTGTTTCTTTTTCAGTCTACAGTAATTTTTGTGAAGTAGAATTTTACATCAGTTCTTCACATTGGAAGTTCAAAAATCAGACTTTTTATCAGATCGCCTTAACAAACGTCCATGATATATTTGTCCGCACGTCAGTCAAGTCTGTGAGGTCGTCTCGTGTTCATTTTGTTGTTTCTCCCGCATCAATTCTCGCGAAAGGGGATTTTTTCACAAAAAAATCTTTTCTTTTTCATATTTACGACTCGAAGTTTACGAGGAGGCCTATTCTTCTCGTCCTGCTTGTGCGGGTTATGGTTCAAAGGCAAGCAGTTTTACCGCTGGTACAATTCCGATAGAAACGTTTTAGGATACAGCACATTAGGAAAAGTGCGTTACATCAAAATAAAAAATAACTACATTTATTTGTAGGTATCAATACCTAAAGTGTATCATTGGTTTATTTTGAGCAGCGCTTCTGTTTAAAACAGACTTTATATTTTGTGCTTTTAGCGCAAAAAATAAATGAAAGTTTTAAGTTACGGAAAGAGCATATGTCTAGAACAAAGGTATACTTACATACTTATATTGTATGCTCCTAGCGCAACGAAACAAATGACGGTAGGGTTTTGAATACGAAAAGAGCAGTGCTTTTGTCTAGAACAAAGGTATACTTACATACTTATATTGTATGCTCCTAGCGCAACGAAACAAATGACGGTAGGGTTTTGAATACGAAAAGAGCAGTGCTTTTGTCTAGAACAATGATATACTTACATACATATACTTATATATTATACTTAAAGGTATACTTATATATTGTATGCTCCTAGCGCAACGAAACAAATGACGGTAGAGTTTTGAATACAGAAAGAGCAGTGCTTCTGTCTAGAACAAAGGTATACTTACATACTTATATTGTATGCTCCTAGCGCAACGAAACAAATGACGGTAGGGTTCTGAATACGGAAAGAGCAGTGCTTCTGTCTAGAACAAAGGTATACTTACATACTTATATTGTATGCTCCTAGCGCAACGAGACAAATGACGGTAGGGTTCTGAATACGGAAAGAGCAGTGCTTCTGTCTAGAACAAAGGTATACTTACATACTTATATTGTATGCTCCTAGCGCAAAGAAACGAATGACGGTAGGGTTTTGAATACGAAAAGAGCAGTGCTTGTGTCTAGAACAAAGGTATACTTACATACTTATAATGTATGCTCCTAGCGCAACGAAACAAACGACGGTAGGGTTTTGAATACGAAAAGAGCAGTGCTTCTGTCTAGAACAAAGGTATACTTACATACTTATATTGTATGCTCCTAGCGCAACGAAACAAATGACGGTAGGGTTTTGAATACGAAAAGAGCAGTGCTTCTGTCTAGAACAAAGGTATACTTACATACTTATATTGTATGCTCCTAGCGCAACGAAACAAATGACGGTAGGGTTTTGAATACGAAAAGAGCAGTGCTTCTGTCTAGAACAAAGGTATACTTACATACTTATATATGCTCCTAGCGCAACGAAACAAATGACGGTAGAGTTTTGAATAGGGAAAGAGCAGTGCTTTAGTCGAATACACAGACATTATATTTTGCGCTAGTACGATACGTTACCATACAAATCGCCTTCTTCCACATCTTGCACCACACAGTTACGTCACGTAAGTCATAAGGATCGGGGCCCCGCATAAAATGTGCATTAGTCTGAACAAATAAACGCTCTTATCCCTACTTTCTGGGACGGGATTTGCGGGATGCCTCACAGTTAGCTATAAACCAAATGTATGTTTCTTTTAAAGTCGTGCCATTCAATTTGAACCTTTGTAAACTGCGAGTAGTGGGAAGGATTCTTTTTGAAGAACTACCCCCGGAAATGTGGTAGTATTAGTCAACATCAACTTTCGTAGTGGTTTCTTTAGTTGAGAAGGTAATTTGGGTATTCTCGCCTTTTAGGGGCTGAGTGGGGAAATAAATATACTGGATGATGGTATGTGATTTGAATATATGCGTCATGAAAGTAAGAGTAATAATTTTATAAGTAGTGTCAATAGTTTAAAATGAGAACTTGAGTTTAATTTTTATTTTTAAATTTGAGATTTTTTCATTCACAATGCAAAATATTGATCAAGTATTGATCTGGTGCGAGTCGTATTTTTTCTAGTATATTATTTAGTATTGTATAAAAATAGCATTGTAAATGCAAAAATCTCAAATTTAAAAATTATATAGCTAACAAATATATTATACAGCTAACAATTATGGATCAATGTTTTCTTATGAATAAATGAATTATTATTATTATAGCTATTTCATCTTAATCGATTGCCAAATATCTGAAAAGATATTTCAATTGAATGTCGAGGTAATTCCTCACATTGGTGAAATAACGCTGGCTTGCAGCGTAAGAGTAGGATAATACTAGAAGAAATTAGAAGATGTTACTAGTGACTCGGTAGCTCAGCGGTCAGAGCATTGGACCGGATATCCAAATATCGCGGGTTCGATTCCCGTCTGAGTATTGATCTGGTGCTAGTCGTATTTTTTCTAGTATATTTTTTAGTACTTGAGTTTAAATTTTAATGAGATCAATAAATCCTACATTTAATAAAATTGTAACTGGCCGATGTCTGTACATAGAAAATATTTAAGAAAATATCAAATAAGGTGTCTATAAGTATAAGAGTAATAAAAGACAAAACATGTTTTTCACTACTCTTGCTCAAAAAGTCCGTCATTGTAACGTACAAGAGCCGAGATAAAATAGCATAACAACCCCTAGGGGATAAAGTTTTTTCTTTTTTAATGTTTGTCTATTACCAATGAGCCAACTAAAACGAAAAAGTCTTTATTCATAATCACGAATAAAAACTCGCTCGACTTAATACTGGGGGTCTATTACGAAAAGTTTTATGCGATACACGCAGCTGCGTCCGTGCTTCGTTCTTATTGTTTCCTATTACAAAGCACTTGCGTATGCGATATTGCAAAGTGACTGCGTAAATTTGACAGTTTCTCTCTAGCAGATCCGTCAATATTCGTTCAATAGTCTATGGACTACGATAGCTACATTGAAAATGTTTGTAGACGACTATCGTGACCAAGTTATTTTCGTAATAGGCCCCCAGTTTCTCATTCTTATTTTTGAAAATGGAACTAAAAGCATCTCTTCAGTGAAATCATAGACTTATTTATACTCTGTGCACAGAGTGAATCGTAGAATGCGTGTTTGTGTTTGTGTTGCTTAGCTGCTACAGCAGAAATTAAAAAAAGGTACCATGGCGCGAAATCTTTAGAATTTTTCTATAATTACTAACTGATTGAATTGTGTGACTGTAATAGGAATGAAATAATTTTAATCTTTTGCCGTTAAGCACAAATCATTTATTTAAATATTGTACAAAAAGTTTATGAAATGAGGATAGAAAAAAGAGTGGATTCGTTTACGGAAGTAGGTATAACTATTTAATATTGTATTTTATTTTCTCGCATTCGTAGTGAAAAGTATAGTTTAACACACGACGCTAAAACCCATTGTAACTCGGTTTCTATTTATTCCCTCGCTAAAGCTCGGGAATAAAACTACCTCGTATGCAATGGGCCATTTTAGCGTCTTGTATAACAATCTACTATTATGTATGTCTGTTTGTATGTTTTTTTTTCTAGTAAGCGTATCAAGATGAAACATGCACCAGATTTTAAGTTATACTTGCAGAAATAGGTACAACTGTGAAAATTGCATCTAATTTTTAACCGACTTCCAAAAAAGGAGGAGGTTCTATGTTCGTCTGTATATTTGTTTTTTTTTGTGTATGTCCACCGTTACTCGAAGACGGCTGGACCGATTGAAATGATTCAAACGTTATTACATTAGGTAAACTCCCAAGTTGGTCCCATTTTTAAAAATTTGGAAATCGGTTTAGTACTTTTCAAGTTATCTTGAAAAAAGCACGAAAATAGTATGATTTTGTGTGAATTACCTCGATGATAATGGTCGTATTACTTCTTTGTTTATGAACTGAATAAGATAATATTTTTTTTGTAGGAAGAGGGATATCTTAAGTGCAGGTTCTTTAACCGACTTAAAAAAGGAGGTTTTCAGTTTGACCCTTATGTTTGTTTCTCCGCGATTATCTTACGTTTGGCTGAGCCGATTTTTCTCCATATTATAATATACCTTACTTACAAGGTATCTACACTAAAAATAAAAAATAGTTAAAAAAAAAATATCAAAAAACCGACTTCAAAAACCTACCTCTAAAAAGCAAAAAATAATATTCGTAATAATAAAAATACGTCTATTGAAGTCGGGTGGGGCTGGAGTACAGATTCCTTTTTTTATTCTAAAAGCCCCACCCGACTTCAATAGACGTATTTTTATTATTACGAATATTATTTCTTGCTTTTTAGAGGTAGGTTTTTTGAAGTCGGTTTTTTGTTTTTGTACAGTAGTTTTTACGTGATGCGGGTAAGCTTATAATAGCCTTATAGGACAACCTAAGCTAAGCTTTCATAAGAAAGCATCGTTGTCTAACTTAGACAATGTAATTAAGTTATAATTTTAAAATAGGTCATGTTTTTTTTCGCGAGATGAAACATCACCGAGATACTTGATGACATTTTGTTATAAAGGAGTTATGCGTGAAGTTCTCACCTCAAGATGATAACGTTCATAGCATTTATGGATGTCGTAAAGAGTTTATGAAAATGAGCTCTGCTTCATAAAGTCTACCAGTCATATTTATTATGTTTATGGTGTGTAGAAGTAGTCATTTTAACCACCGACTGTTCAGTATAAGATGCTATATGAAGTTATTACAGCATTGCAATAATAATAAACTTTTAACAAAATCCACCAGTGACCACGACAGCTGCAAAGGTGCCGAAACAGCGGGCAAATAAAAATTGAAGACAAACTAATCTAAATATTAAAAATCCTTTATTAAACCACGCTTGTATCTATAAAAAGTGTTTTTTACTCGTAGATTCAATTTAATGCGATCAATTCAAGTATGATCACGTTTTTAGAGTACTTTTTGCAAAAAACGTAAATATTTAGGTACATTATTAATGCAGACATTATAAGTCTGTAGATGCTACAAAGAACGATCTTAAAGTGTTTATAGTCATGTAGTAGAAAAACTTAACCCGAGCCATTACAAGTCACGGCACGGGCGTCGGAGTAATTTTATATTGAGCCAATATCCTCTCTGAACTATGTCGGGCAATTTGTTTTACACCTCTGGTACTTAAGCACCTGCTGTTTATACTGACTTGGCGGGAATTCCAATAGATAGACCTGTTAAATGTGGCATTCCAATGTAAGCGACCGCGACCCGCGACCTGGTCGCGCGACTCACTTGCTTTTATGAATTTGTATGGATCCCTAAACAACGCAGGAGGACAACACGGAGGAGCTCGATTCCGCATTGGTTTAGCACCTGGCCTAGCGATTGCAGAGGTTAAGCAACTTTATCATGGGTTGGTCATGGGATGGGTGACCAAAAAATTATCATTAAAACTCTTCCGTGCTTTGAAAAGCACGTTAAGCTGTTGGTCCCGGCTCAATTTGCAGTCGTTAACACCCACCAATCCGCATTGGGCCTGCGTGTGGTGAGTTATGGCCCATCCTCCTTATCCCCCAGCATTGGGGACATTAAAAATGGCTGATGGTCCTAAACAACACAAGCTACTGCGACCCGCGACTGCGACGCGCGACCTCGACCGGCAGACTGATTATCAAATTAGAAATCACCTAGCGACCGGTCTCATTTGACAGATGAATGTGATACATTGCTTCTTCTTTTTGGGGTAAAAAAAACATACCAAAGAAAAGTAGTAATGTATGTCAAATGAAACCGGCCGCGAAATAGTTTCTATTTAGATAATCAGCCTGCGGGTCACGCGACCAACATTGTTTAGGATTCCACAATCTAAATTCATACTTTAGCAGTGGGTCTTGCGACTATACATATTTATCGTGGTCTGGTCGCGCGTCACAGTTGCGGGTCGCAGTCACATACATTGGAATGCCACCTTAATGTTTGCGGGGATAATGAGTTTATTTTATTTTATTTAGATAGATAGATAGATAGATAGATCGTTTATTGCTGCTTTTTAACACACATATAACACAATTTACAGAAAATTTTAAAATACAAATAAAAACAAAACATGATCTTATATAATATGTGTGCAGCAGCAACAGGGCCAATTTGTTTTATTTTAATCCTTATTGCTTAAAATAAAACAGCAAGTGGTGGACTTAATGCCCAAGGGCATTTTCTACCAGTCAATCGCTAACTTGGCTGTTAAGGAGAAAAATCGTGGCGGTAATAAACAAAACTAATAAAAAAAAACTGATTCAAAAAATATATACAGTATATAAAAAAAACAAAATTGTTTATTTATTTATTTGATTATTATTATACATAAGTATATACTAAATCCTAATAAAAATATATACTTACATAAATCATACATACATATAATAATATAAGAAAGAGTAGCAATGTCTACGACGAGACTAGCGTAAAGAACTCAAGTAGATCACGGACCAATTTCTTAAATATGTACTTGCTAGGTGCATTTCGAATATTTAGAGGTAAAGCGTTCCAAAGTCGTACAGCAGAAAGAGTGAAAAATAAGGAGACGAAGCCAGAAGTATGTGCAGGTGTTAGTAAGAGAAGGTTGCTACTAGAGCGAAGGTCACGTTGATGAGAGGCACCCAGAAACTGAAATCTTGATTTCAAGTATTCTGGGGTAAGTGGATCGAAAATTATGTTGAAGAGCAAACAGAAAACTCTTAGTTTCCAACGCTTACGTATAGGAAGCCATGAGCCAAGAGTTTGAATTTAGAACTCTCTGGAAAAGTAGTGGGATTGTGGGACAATCATTTGTTTCCATAACTTTGATAGAACGTAGTTATACATTACCTATATTGCTAATTTAAGTTTCCCAATATCCAGAGAACGGGCGAGTGCACACAGTTCATCTCAATTTGCTAGGTTAACATTTCTACTATCCAGCGACATAGGAAAGAAGTTATGCACATTAGTCAGGAAAGTTGAGAGGATAAAGTTTGCCAAAAAAGGCATTTTCAGCGGAAATTTAACTTTTCCACTCGGCATTATGTTTTCCATTTAGAAGTTTTGTGCGAGAACAGATATATTTTCAAATGGAATTTATTAATAAAAGTAATATAATTATATTATATAATAGTTTTAAAACGCAGTATGAATGAGTGAAAGCACAGCGTGTTAAAAATGTTACTCGCTTTTTGATTCGCCCTTTTCTCTGTCTAATAGTTTATAAGTAAAGTAGATTTTAAATTTTCAAATAAAAATAAACCATATTTCGTTTCTTATCCCAGTCATTATATCTAATTCGTTTTTACTTACATCTTTTACTGTTAAACTAAGTGATGCATAACTGCAAAGCTTTCCAAGTAAAAATCTCCTGTAAAATTTAAATCAGGCTAGAATGAATAAATTAGTTGATATTTCTTCTTAAAAAACTTCTTCAAGTCAGACCAAATAGTACAGTAGCCCGTAGTACATTTAAATCATGAAAAATTAAATATATAAATAAAATAACTTTACCAAGTTTTACCAGACCAAGACCAGATAAAGTCCATCCATTTTCATCTGGTCTTAAATCTGTGTATCGCTACTTTTCATAGTCTTACTATTATTAGTGGCAATCAAACAAAGCTGTAGAACACGACAATAGTAAAACCATGTGGTAAACCTCTAAAAATAAAAAAATAAATCATTTTTGGAGATATACAAATATAGGTTACGGCGGGTTGCGATCTGTAAAACTTGGGTTAAAGTATCTTTAATTTCGTTATAAATAACTTGCCAAATATCTGCAAAGATATTTCTATTGAATGTCGAGGTAATTCCTCACATTGGTGAAATAACGCTGGCTTGCAGCGTAAGAGTAGGATATACGATGTCACTAGTGACTCGGTAGCTCAGCGGTCAGAGCATTGGACCGGATATCCAAAGGTCGCGGGTACGATTCCCGTCTGAATATTGATCTGGTGCGAGTCGTATTTTTTCTAGTATATTATTTAGTATTGTATAAATAACTATATAACAACGGCAAACGGTAACCTTTTTCGTGATTTAAATGTACTACGGGCTACTGTAGTAGAAGCAAAGAGGCTGCAGCCTGGGATTTGTAAATAGGTCGAAAGGTTTCGAGGGCGGACTTACAAAAGAAGCAAAACTGTAAGGACTATCAGCGGCTGCGCTTACAGTTGGCCTGGCTTAGGCATTTTAGAAAAACTTCAAGGTTCTGTACTTTTTGGTGCCTTATTTATAAAGTTTTTAAGTTTGAAGACTTTATTTTCAAAAAGACTTACATAAGTCACTTACATGAAAATGAAAAATACAAACGTTAATTTTTTAATGCCAACTTTAAATATCAACTTCACCAAGCTTTGAATATTAGTATTATATTTAAGAGCCCGTATACATTTTGCCTCTGACTGCCGCTCTCTCGCTCGCACATTTTATGTTTTATCAAGATTTCTTAAATGCGTGCGATTTCTCAAAGAGTGCGTAATTGAAAAATGTGTCTCTGCCACTTTTCACAATATATACGGACATTAAAATATATTTCAGTTTTTTGTTGCTAAAGTATAAAAAGTTGTCGTTTCTAACAGTTATTTGCACTGGAAAAACGATAACTTTTTGTACATCAGCAACTCGAAACTGAAATATATATTGAAATGTTCGTAATCTTATATTTCAAAAAGTGGACGAGACATATTTTTGAATTACGCACTCAGATTTAAGAAATCTTGAGAAAACATGAAATGTGCGAGCGAGAGAGAGGCAGTCAGCGGCGAAATGTGTACGGACTCTTAACTATTAAAAATACTAAATTTAATAAAATGCGTTTCAAATTGATAACCATGAGTATACTTAGAAAAAAAGTTGGGTCTCTTTAGATGGATTAATGATGACATAACAATATTTTGTTTCATTTAAATAATAGTGGAATGTTACCATTATTAAAAGTCATAAGTTTATTAAATTTTACTACTATGGGGCATTTACACGGGTCAATTTTCCGTATGACTTTTTATCGACAATTGCTTGTAAAATCGAATCGCAAACCTAATTTCAATGAGGTGGCGACTCGATTTTACAAGCGATTGTCGATAAAAAGCCCTAGTCGCCCATAAAATCGACCCATGTAAATGCCCCATAATGCGACCGCTACTTAATTATAAACGAAATAGACGGGCGCTCCTTGCAAAGCTGCCTTATCTCTAAATATTAAACCAGTTGCTCCAACGAATCGCGGTACCCTGAATAGAGAAAAAAGACCTGCAAGTAGTTCTGCGCCAGTCTCGATTCGAACTCGTAAAGTTTAATTGCAGCCTGTTCGTTTATTTTAGTTGCACGGAATGCACGGTCGCTACTCGACGTGATTTCAACGTAGGTACTACAGAATAAACGCTCGGACAGAGTCGATACTCGATGATTTACAGAAGAAACTCACGTAATTAACGCGACCATGATTTTGTTAACGTAAGCTGAGTGCTTAGTGCGCGTTTTTTTACCTCACGCTCGATCGTGAGCGCGTTAGAATTTTGTATGGCGTTGATGAAGTTCATTGGGTATTTATTCCGCGGGCCACAAATCCTATACAAAAAGTTTACTTTAACGCGATCGAGTAAGTAAAAAACTCGCACTACGCACTCTGAGCTCTATCGAAAACCTACTGGTACCGTTATTTATTACACATTATCACGACACATTAAGTTTTTTAAGGTGAAAATGCAAGGAGTACTTTTTATAAAATGCATTTTATTAAGACTCTGATGGTAAAAACAAAGTTATGAATTGTTGATCTGTTTCTTTTTTATTTATTTATAAAGATAAGATATGTATTTATTTAATAAAATAACATTGCTTTTAATTTTTACACGATTGCCCAAAAAATTAAAGAGTGTATTGTGTCCAGGGTTCATGTATGTTTGTGAGTTTCTTTACCTGAATAAAATTAATGTTTGCATCTGAAGGATTATATTCCTCTTTAATGTCGGAGAAGTATTCGAATATGCACCCGTGTAAGGCAGCTCGCTGATTTAATTACTTTCATCACATGCCTTTTGCTTGGAGTCGCAAGTAATATATATTTAAGTGGCAGTAGTTATCAAGAAGCTCAGTATAATTGGCTGTTCCTACTCGCTTGGAACCTTGTCGTTCTACATAATGTGAGTTATGGAATAGCACTTTCATTCGTCAGGAAATCACATTTTCTCTTAACTTGTTCTACGATGAAACAGGCATGCCTCTAATTACATTTAAAGTTTTAATAACCTACATTACAGGCTTGCACCAATATCTTTTCCTCTAATGGAAGAAAATAAAATATCAATATCAATAAAACTATAGGATTTTAACCTGTTACTGATCCTCATTGTCATAAAACACAAATACCTGCTGCAACTAAAAACATTTAAAAAAAACATTCAAAGTCAACGTAACTTTACTGGCAACCCTAACATTGAGCTCCAAATTTGTAAAGGTAAGCTCCTAATACCGAGAGCGGGTCTTTAGCAAGGTGCACTTTGCAGGGTTAACTGGTCATCGTGGTTACGGGCGTTACTGAAGACATTTGACCCCCGGGCTGATGCGTGTGTGTCCCAAAATGAAAGCTATAGCGACTTTAACAAAAATGGTCGGTACAATCAGCAGCTAGCTAGGCTTCCATGACGTGTCTAATTTCCTCAACTGATTTTAAAATCTAATATTTTGAGGCTCAAAATCAATTAGAGAGTATAACTTGATGTACCGTTGACTGGACATTAAACAGTGTACAGTAGGTACTGATGTAATGATATCTAATTATGTTACATCTGCAACAAAGAAAAAAAAAATTTTCAATAGTGTCAGAAAAGATAAAAAGCACATCAGTAAAAAAGCTTTAGAAAGCTAATTACGAGGAACAGTAACAGTAAGTATACGCAGATTTATAAAAAAGCTATCCAGAGAGAGCTGTTAAATTCAGAAATAGTAAACAACATTAAAATTCTTTTTTCTAGAAGAAGAATGGGATTTTTTGTGACTTGACTCAATAATTTTTGTTAAATGATAAAAGAAACACAGATTTTTTAATAGTCTTATAACTTGTACTGAACCCTGGGTCGCTTCATATTGTTCACGCGTTAGGGTTATATTGTTAACCCTTTGTGTACTCATCAAACCGTCGCATTCTTGTCATGTTACGGGTTGCTGTTGTAGTCAATTAACACAATTAGGGGCTTATCAAATTAGTTTTAATAAAATCCTTTTATGCTCCTTTACCCTTGATATTAAATAAAGTCAGTCAGACGTAACAACTTTTCATTTAACAAAATGTAAAATATTATTTGATATAAATTATATAACGTTTTATTTAAGAATAATATCAGCAATACAAAACAATTTTCATGGCAAGACACTGTTTCTCGGAGTCATAAACTGACACATCAATTTCTTTCTACAGCCTCAGCCAGTCTCTGAGTATTCTATATGTAGAATACTCAGAGACTGGCTGACTGGCTGATATTATGATATAACGTGTTACAAAAAAAAACCGGCCAAGTGTGTGTCGGGCCACGCGCATTTTAGATTTTTCACTCACCTATTTCAAAAGTTAGAGGGAACACACATTTTACCACTGTGGCAGTGTTTATCTTTCAAACGGTTGGCTTTGAGAAAAAATTGTCTTAGGAACCTCAATGTCATTTTTAAAGACCTATCTATAGACACGCCGTACGTATTGGTATGAAGGAAATTTTTTTTTTCAGTTTCAGTTCCATGTATGGGGAGCCCCCTTAATCTTTATTTTTTTTTATTTTTGTGTTAAAATCGTTAAGTAGTTAACAGAATACATCTACCTACTAAGTTTCAACTGATATACTGATAAGTAATACTGATAAGTAATCCTAATACTTTCGGAATAAAATAGCTGTGACATACGGACGGACGGACAGACAGACAGACAGACATGACGAATCTATAAGGGTTCCGTATTTTGCCATTTTGGCTACGAAACCCTAAAACCCTTAATGTCGAATATGGTAGATAGAGACCATTAAACTGATCAATTTTTATTATGGTGCCAATTCTGAAATCGCGAAAAAAATATCAGCTGTTTCATACAAAAAATAATAACAAAAATATCAAAATGTATGAAACAACTGTTTTTTTCGCGATTTCAGAGTTGGTTCATTCGTAAAAGTTGTTTAGATTGATGGTCCCTATCTACCATATTCGGCATTAGAGATTATTTTGTAGCACGTTGTATGACTGGCCGAGCGAGCGCGAAGCGTCTCTATTTCAGTACCCTTAGCACGAACAGCTGTCGAAAAAAATAACGCGCGTAAAATCATTTGATAGACAAATTTTGTATTTTAAATTTGTACAGCGCCATCTATCGCCGATAAGCGAAATGAAATTTTCCATAGAGTATTGGCTATCGAGTAATTTTACGCGCGTTTGTTTTCTCGATAGCTGTTCGTGCTAAGGGTACAGCTTGGGCATTTTATAAAAATAAATAACTAAAAAAAAGCTTTCGTACGTCGAGCTGTCTGTTTGTTCTCCTCCACAGGTCGCATTTCTCAACCGACTCTCGTAAAATATGAGCAGGTTCGGTAATTATATAGATTTTTTTGTCATTTCAGTTTTTTGAAAGTTTTTTAAATGTTAAAGCGAGGTCTACACCTCGCAGAGCCACTAATCACTACATATTACTTATAAAACAAAGTCCTCCGCCGCGTCTGTCTGTCTGTTCGCCATAAACTTAAAAACTACTGCACGGATTTTCATGCGGTTTTCTCCAATAGATAGAGTGATTCGTGAGGATTGTTACTGAATATAAATTTGTCAAGGTTTTGTGTAAATTTGTTGAAATATAACGATATTTGTTGGACGTGTCGGAAAAATTCAAGCCGCCTTAGCTGTGAGCTTTCATTGAAAACGCTGTCTTATCCCTTTGAGATATAACAAAACAAATTGTAAGGTTACTGTATAAATCACTTTAATTATTTTTCATAATGAACTCATTATAATTTAATTTACCAGACGAGTTATTATAATTAAATGATATTTTGGTCATGAGTCCATAATATTGTCTGAAGTTCTTTAATTATATTATTTTTAAATCTGCCATGGTGCTAATCAGAAATATTTATGTATGTGCTAATCGCGTCAATAATTATTTTTAAAATATCAATATTTATAATTATTAATTTATCAGATTCTTTTAAATATTGTTGTAGTTAATTACTTCTTAAAATAATTAAAAAGGAAATAAATTTGGCTCTAAATATTTCCAAGGGTCTGACATGCTTTGATAGAGCGAGATCGTCGTATTAAGATTCCTATAGGAGGAAATAGAGAAGAGTGTCATGTTTTTTCTCTATCACCGACCGGACTTTTTTTCATGGTCGGGTTATAGGCAGAGTTCAAATAAGCAAAACAAACAAGTGGGGTTATATCAAAAGTGCCAGAGAAATTAAAGTTTTTGTGGATAACTCCCTAATTAATATTGAAGATTTATTATAAATCGAATGTGTAGTGTTTGTGTCTAGCATACAAAATGGTGGGATGTTCGATATTTGGCTGCAAAAGCAACAATCAAAGGAAAGAAGCGGGCGTTACATTTCATGCGTGAGTACACTGTTTTCTATATTTTGATCACGTATTTCTTTCTCAAATCTCACAGGAACCAAGTTTCTGAGCTAAATCATTAGTTATATCATGAAAAACCTGAGAAATAGGAAAAATTTAAAAATTATTTCTAAAAATAACCTCGTAAACATTTGACATGCAAACCGGTAAAATTGCGTACATCTACGTAATAGTAGAAGTCAGCTTAGCTTTGACGTCCACTAAAATCAGTAGGTTTATAATTCGATTTCCGGATGCCTACTATATAGAAAATTTTCCCCAAAAATTACCCCATATTTCAGGGAATTTCAAGCGATTTGATTTTTTCAGATTTCCGACGGAAGATAAAACTCGTGAAAAAGGTATAGAAGCAACTGGAAAAAAGAATTGGGTGCCACACACGAATTTGTTCAAAACATAAAAAAAAAAATATTGTTTCCGAAAAACAGAAAAACTAACGTTAATAAAAAAAGTTCTGTATTCCAACGTTTAATAAAGACTTTACCTGTTTTAATTTAAAGTTTATCTTTTTATTCCATTAACCACACAATCTACAAACAACCCCAGCTAGTTTACTCTATGTATACGTATCTTACCGTTAAAGTACGGAATCCGTTAATCTGCAGATTAACTGGTCTAGTCAGTTAAAGTGCGAAATTACGATTTCCGTACTTTAACTAGTAATCTGCACATTAACGGATGCTACACCGTTAAGGGTACTTTTTCTGATCATGGCAACCCCATATTTTGACGTCATAATATATCTATCCCTTACACCCGGTCGCTCGGTAGCGCATAAATATTTCAGCATACTGGCGGTATTGTCATGCCGTGTGACAGAAGGTCAAAGAGTACAACAGTGCATTCCAGCAGACCAATCGCTAAAATATAATCAATCACCACAGAGTAAATTTTAACTTTTTACATCAGCGCGTTTCTCACACCGATGACGGGACTCGAACAATTACAGGAGATCTCTGGAGTGCATGTAGGTGACGACTTGAAAGTATTTGTTTTCTTTTAGGGTGTTGTTGGAAGGTCGAAATTGGCAAAAAAGGAGGGAACCGAAGCGAAGCAAGGGCGGGTCGCTAGTATAGAATATTTCTAAGAACTAATGAAAAGAAATCTTATTTTTATGTTAGGCAACCCTATTTCGTTTGAAACTGAATATTGGCTTTGTATATAAAAAAACAAACAAAACATGTTTTTGCCTTTTGATTCAAAGGATTTGAAATTATCGAATCTCATTTTTGCCCCAGGGTTGAAAACAAACTTGTTTTGGTAACAGATAACAAACAAACGCCATTGACGATGGTTTATTTTTCTACTTTAAATTGTGATTCTTTTAAATAAATCTTTTTCTTCGCCCGAAGCTTTTTTCTACTTTGTTACAAATGGGATAAAGTTGACTTTTATAAAAAAAGACTTATAAAACTGTTAAGTCTTACACATTGGACTTGATAATGTTTACAAACAAACGTAAATTTATTTTAGCACTAATCAGGGACCTCATTTATTTGCTAATCGTTTGCTGATAATAATAATTAAAATAAATAACTAAATAAATCATTTATTTACTCATCACACAAATAGGTTACTTGACTCTAGAACAAGAGTAAAAGACTATGTATGACCTGAGAAGCTGGTGCCAGCAATAGGGTTTAAAAGTAAACAGGGGGCTTATTGTCTAATTTAAAAATCTATCGCAATCGCTCTCGTGTGACAGATGGATGTGACACATTGCTGCATTTCTTAAGTATATGTTTTTATTTGTGCCAAAAAGAAGCTTCAATGTGTCACATCTTAAAAGCGATTGCGATAGATTTTTAAATTAGACAATAAAAAGGCAGGTCACCAAGGCTTACCCCGCAAAAGGATATAATTGTGTTCTTATAGCTAAACGTATTTGTTGACTTATGTCTAGCAAAGGTGGATTTATTAAATTATATTATATAATTATCATTACCTTCAATAATTAATTAATTAAACATTAATTATTAATTAAACATTAGTTATTAATTAGACATTAATGATTAATTAAACATTAATTAATTATTAATTAAACATTATTTAATTATTAATTAAACATTATTTAATTATTAATTAATTTAAGCTATTAATAAGTATCAAACTAAATGCTTATTTGAAATTAATAATAATATGCTTTGTAAAATAAAAACTGCGATGCTACAATCAATAATATGTATTAATTAGTAGGACGCAATTTACGTTAACTGTTAAAATCTCGATTTGACTTTTAGTTTATTTTCATTAAGTTTAATACTAGTGTTTCACGCGTCTTTAAAGAAGATAAATTTTAAAGACAAACCGAGTTAAGCCAAACCAATATTTGTTTCGTATTATTGTAAAGCACAATACAATCGATTATTCTCAAACAAGTCCTCGGTTATGTTGAGACCATTGTTCAAGTAGTTCAAATATTAATTATTGAAATGTTCAGCGTAATTCCTTTGTATTGTATTTTCATTTACATTGTTTGTTTGAAGTCGGAAAATGTAGACATTTCTAAGGTATTTTAATGTTTGTGTATGATCGGAGGTAAAGACAAAGTTACAAGTATAACCGTAAAATTTAGGTTAATGTAAATGACTGTGCAAGGCCTTTAAAATTGAATTGGTACCTAATAATATTGCAGTACCTAGATAATAATGGAACTAGTAAAATATTTAAGGAATAAAAATAAAACAAAACTATTAGGAAAAATATTTTAGGCAAAAAGGAGTCTCGTTTTTATGGTTATTAAAAACAACTGTTATCTTCTTCTTATTATTATGTCCTTGATTACTCAGATCCACACTTATTTAGCACTTATTCAGAATTTCACTCTCCGTTCTCTCTCATTCAGGGGCCCTACCACACAAGTGTCGTCGGCATCGCTTTCGGCTTCATTTGACAGTTTTTTTTTTAATGTAAATAGGCAAGCGCTTGCCCGCTATCAAGCCTGATGGTAAACGATGATGCGATCAACGATTAAACGTACTTGCCTAGAAGATACCTATTCACTGGCAATCTGAAAGTCCCCAGATTGTACCTATCGGGAAACACAGATTCTGGCAAGGAGTTCCACTCTCTAACGGTACGGATGATAAAATTTGAAGCTAAACGCTTAGTGCGAGTCTCATTTTTATTTAATTTTTATTTTTATTTATTGGTTCACCAACAAATTATATACTAATACATGCTTAAAATTATTTTGTAAAGTAAAAACTAAGTATACATGGCTGACTTGGTTGAGTAGTTTGGACATTCTACAAATAGGCGACTGGGACCCGAGTACAGAGCGACGCAATGGAGGGCAGAGCGGCGTGATAGGATATCGTGGGAGACGAGCGGGAGCTCTGAAACGAATTTTTCCTAGCAACTCTGGGCAGTTTATATTGTTACGCAGTAGTTTAAATAGAAAAGTTAGATCTAACATCTCTTCGACCTTGATCGTCTTTGTATATCCACCAAAAAACGGTGGCGCTGATTCGTACGTCTGGTTGTCCGATGGAAGAAGGGAGGGCGGGACTAGATTGTGCAATTCCGCTGCACACTCGCCGAACAGTGTCCGATAAAAAACCGATAAGTTTGCAACCTTGCTCGAGGTTTTTGAGCTTACTACAAAAAAATAATTGCCGATAAGCTTCCTGGGCCACCGCTAAATGGATTCAAGCGTCTGGAGCTGGTATTTGGAGGAACCATCCCAAAGATTGCTACTTCTATTTGGCACAAATAAAAAAATATCAAAGGAACGTAGCAATTTGTCACATCCATCTGTCAAATGAAGCCGACAGCGATGCCGACGACACCGCGGTAGACCCCACAGATTTAGTTAAAATTACAGGAATTAAATTAAACTGGAGTACAAATTATTTTAATAATGATAGTTATTTTCACACCTACCTGTTTTCCCGACGTTTCGACCGAGTTGCATCGGCCGTGGTCACCACGCGCTGATTTACAACTGTTTTTTGAACTGAGTACAATGCAACGCTAAAATTTGAAAGTGTACCGTATATACACGCAGATTGTCTTGTCGGTTAAAAACCTTATTATGGAATATGAATTCACAGTAACAGACAAGCTCAGCTGAATGTGAGAACGTCACAAAAGTAGATGTCAAAAAATGCAAAATCATAGAGGTTAAATTATGAATTGCCGATTTTTTCTCACACACAGAGGTTCTCAAATTTTCTTCGGTTACTTGTTATTATTTCGAATTATGTTCATAACGGTCCTCTATCAGCAATAAAAAAAAACAGTTTTTTTCCTTTACGTTACAAAAAGTATCTTAAAAGTGACTCCTTCTTTCTTTAGCAGAAGTCACCACTTAATTCGTTGTAACTTAGCTGATACCTATAGCTTTTCACTCAACACGTGTGGCATTAGTTAGCTGAGTGTTTAAACGTTTATGCATAAAAGTTTTAAAACAAAAATCAACAAATCAACAAAAATCAAAATGTTAGTATGGAAAATGTGAATCCTTTAAAATTCTCTATACAAAACGGCCATTTGATGCTTTATCCTCTATAATAACTCCGTAAATTCGACGACCGAATTACATTTTTATTCATTGCTCAGCACATTTCCCTACAGTTTCACCGGATTTTTCCGTTTGTCCTGGGAAAATTTCTGAAATGTCTGCGTCAGTAACACAAAGCCTGTCACAATGTTTCCATAATTTCTAGTTTGGAACCGCAATGGGCTTTACAAGCCTTTAAAAGGAACATACTCTGAAATGACCCGAAATTCGGGTTCATTTAGAATTTCGTACGTTGTGTGAATAAAAGTGTTTAATTATTTCTGCCAAATTAATAACGCCAACACCGAAGTTTTTTCACTTTATCTACTGTTTTAAAAACATGACCGTTTCATCCTTATTAACTCTTTTGCAGAATAAAGTTAGGTGTATACCAATTTGAAATAAAAATATCACATGGTGATATTTTTAAACACAGTAAGTACCTTTTTAAATTTGAGATTTTTGCATTCACAATGCTATTTTTATACAATACTAAATAATATACTAGAAAAAATACGACTCGCACCAGATCAATACTCAGACGGGAATAAGAGTAGGATATACTAGAAGGAATTCGACGATGTCACTAGTGACTCAGTAGCTTAGCGGTCAGAGATCCAGGTAGATCCATAGGTCGCGGGTTCGATTTCCGTCTGAGTATTGATCTGGTGCGAGTCGTATTTTTTCTAGTATATTATTTAGTACAGTAAGTACCTACATAAAGCTATTTACGCTTACTTAAACTTTAAAGCTTATAGTTCAAATGTAAGTATAATGTAATGGGAGTAGCGGGACTTCAATATCAGTATCAGTTGACCCATGGGACTACTGGGACATAATTAAAAAATATAGTTTCAGTTGTCCCATGGGACTACTGGGACATAATTAAAAAAATATAGTTTCAGTTGTCCCATGGGACTACTGGGACATAATTAAAAAATATAGTTTCAGTTGTCCCTTGGGACTACTGGGACATAATTAAAAAAATATAGTATTAGTTATCCCATGGGACTACTGGGACATAATTAAAAAAATATAGTATCAGTTGTCCCATGGGACTACTGGGACATAATTAAAAAATATAGTATCAGTTGTCCCATGGGACTACTGGGACATAATTAAAAAAATATAGTCTCAGTTGTCCCATGGGACTAGTGGGACATAATCATCCCACCTGTCCCATCATGGGACTGGTGGGACAGACTGTACTTTACACTTTGAAACATCTTAGTTGTCTCTATATTACCATTGTTAGGAAAGTTGCATAGAAAACATTTATTAAGTATATTCATATCCGCTTTATTGCCTGCACATTTTTCACTGTTACATCCTCTCTGGTTGACTGGGAGAGAATGCCTTTTTAGCATTAAGTCCGCCATTTGCTGTATTTTTATATGTATATAAGCAATAAAGATTAAATAAATAAATAAAACACTTGTTCGTAACCACAAGGGAAGTGGCGACTGGAATCCTACATAACAATATATCAAGGCTACGTATGTATAGATAACTCATCTTCTTTTTACTTCTCATACCTCAGTAAAATGCTTTCCTATTTTACGAGATAGCCCATCAAAAAGTAATGTTATCAAATATCGCGTCGATAAAATTCCTCCTTAGTATCGCAGTTTAAGCTTCACCACAGATAATATAATACTTCACCTAAAATATTCTGCGATAAACCGCAGGACGATCAGTCGGTGCCATTATTTTAATAAAACGACAGTATTATGGTTCGTAACTTCTTTACTAATGTCAGTTGAATTCAGCTGGATGCCAGCCAAGACGGAACAAATACGTCATAGTGAAGTTTACACTGGTAACTTAAAACCGTCATTCCGCTATTACGCATATCACGCTATAAGCTTCACTTAGGCATCTGTGGCGGACGAAACAAATACTCGATAAGAACGTATCTATTACTCGATATGTATGAACGAGTCTGAAATCTGGAGAGCAAGGCGCGCTTTATGTCGTGCACCACAAAATAGAGAAAAACAGCCGTTTACCGCTATGCCACAGTACATAATAGCTTAAACACTTTTAACGGTGTATCCGTATCACGGTTTTAATAATGTTTTTATGTTTAGTCTGCTCAAAGTATAAACAATTTTTTCCTTACCGTAGGCCTACGCCTTTAAAGTTGGGCGACTTGGTTGGCCGACTCGCCTCTCCCCCCTTACGACCCGCACAATTTCCCTGTCTAGTCTAGCTAGACGTCTCCGTCGGCTTATACAAGGAAAAAATTGGTTATATTATACTGTCGTTTGGTTTTAGATACTAGTTAATTATTTTTCTAAGGCTTCGGCACTTTTGCAGCTGCCGCCGCCGTGGTAACGGGTGAAGCCACATAAGTTGAGTTTTGTAAGTAAACTACTTTGACACCATACACTGTGAAAGCGTTGACAAATCTCACGATTCTGCGGAAGGTACGAAAAACATCGTCGAACTCTCACACGGTGAGAATTGCTCGGAGAGAATTTTATTAAACGCCTCACTGATGAATGGGTTCGTTGAGACGCGATCCAATAACAGAATTGAATGTCTGCTAGTTCCATCCATGGATTCAGATGGAAATCGAACTTTCAGTGACTTCTTGCTAGCATAGTTATAATAAAAAAACTGCAGTTAAAAAAAATACTTTTTATTTGTTTTTAAAGTGATACGTGATGGGCTGACTATTCAAGCCTAGATAAGGCTTTTTCATTTGATAATTTGCTATCATGTCAATAATGATAAATTGAAAGTGTTTTGTCGGCCATTATAGTTGTTCTTAGTTAGTGAGTGACTATGATTTTTACACGAAGCCTAAAATATTTATAAATATATGCCCTGCCAAAAGCGAACTAAAAAGTAATTATAACAAAGCGTCATTGCAGTTGGGAGACCTCTCACAGAAATTAAAATTCATCATTTTAATTTCTGCCTAGCCGGGAATTGAACCTCTTGCGTGGTAGACCGGCATGTTAAGCACTGCACCACTCAGGTCGTCAAAAGTTATAACTTAAGGATAGTTTTTTTATCATCCAAACAATCTGTAGTGTTTTATCTCTATGCCATTAAGGTTTCAGATTTCGTTACCTAAATGAAAATGTAGGTCACAGCTGGCAAATTGACGCATCTGGTGTTACAAATACCTATAAGGCTGCGTTCAGACGATAACGCACGACCCAACCTCAACCCGAACTTAACTCGAACTCAACTCACCCGGAGCCATTCTTGAAATACAGCCCTTACAATTTTGAGTTTTATGACACATTAATAAGCTCCGTTATATTTTGTCGTTGCAACTGCACACGCCCCGCGCTCAACCCAAACTCAACCCGAACACAACCCAAACTCAACTCAAACTCAACCCGAGCTCAACCCGAACTCACCTCAAACTCACCTGAACATTACACAGGAGCTTATTAATGTGTCATAAGACTCAAAATTGTAAGCGATGTATTTCAAGATGGGCTGCAGTTGAGGTGAGTTTGAGTTGAGTTCGGGTTGAGGTCGGGTCGTGTGTTATCGTTTGAACGCAGCCTAAAGCACCTTCACTGACAGTATAATCTAAGTGGCGTAGGTATGCTTGTTCATTTCTCAGGAACTTTATATAAATATCAGTTTTACCTTGTAAATTTTAAAATATGTAAAACCACGCACCGCCATCTAAGTAATTAGTGTTAGTTAACTTAATAATAAAGCAGCGAACGAAAGACGAACGAAAAGAACATTGCATTATGTTTTATTTTTAACCTCGTTGTCAACAGTTAGCTGTCAAAAGTATTGGAAATGGCGATTCCCATACAAAATTGTTAATTTGAATTTTCGATTATTTAGCTGTTCTTTTGGGTTTTCCCATTTTTTTGTTTATAGCAAACAAAACAAAAAAAATATTCCAATCGGTCAATTTGTGTTTTAGCTAGACTAACGATAAAGATAGAATTAAATTTATTTCGCAAGAATAAGTTTGGTATTAGAAATTAGTCATATCAGCCATAAGATGCCCACTATCATTTCAGGTTTTTGGGGTCCATCAGCCATTTTTGATAGAGTCGAAATAAGAGAAAATTAAATGTTAAGACTAACAGATACCTCTATTTATAAAATATATGTTCCCTATAAGAGTTCTTACTTCTTTATACAAAACTCTTCAGGGAAAGCCTTCTTTAGCTTTTAAGATATGTCATATGCGTAAAAAGTAAACCAATTTCACTTACCCACTGGCTCAGTTACTTAGGAAACTCTGAGAAGATGCCACAAGGGTCTAAGAAAATTTTTATGCATACCGAAAGTTAAATAAAGTGGGCTCTTGACATATCTTTATGTGTTGCGGTAAAAGTATCATCGTAATTGAATTTGTTCTCATGAAAAGCTTTATTTATTATTTTGCTTTGTTCTAGTTGAAGTAATAAATAACTTACTGTACCTAATACATTCGACTTTCCATACAAATGTCCCGAACAGCTGAACAAGTTTTGTATGAAAAGTAGATATTTTTTGTCTGTTTTGGGGAAAGTCGTAGAACAAATGTTGGTATATGATATTAATAATTAGGTTGTTGTGTTGGTGTTTTACAAATAACCCTGTATACTGCTAAATGATGCATTAATTTTTAAAAATATTCAACTGGTACTTAACTAGTTCCAGGTGGTTCCTCAATCCTGGTATTTAGATTGAGGTGCCACCTTTGCATTGAAATATCTCGTGATATGTTTTAGGATTTGTGCTGCATAATAATCCACTTTGCTGCTAAATAATGGTGTGAGCTGTGCTAGCTGGCATGGCTCTGCCATCCTGATGAACGTAATATTTACTAATGTGTGTGTGCTGGCGGCGCACACTAGTGAGCGCGATCTGTTTCGGTGTAGCACGGGCGAGTAGCGGGGCCCCGCGCACCTGCTCCCGTCCTTCCCTTGATTCGCCCCCGAGAAAGATAGATTTCGTGAACTGGAGAGTGGCCCTGGGGCGAAAAGGTTCTGGAATGGCGACCATGCACCGGACGCCGCTCCGTGACATGGGTAGGCCCCCGATGAGGTGGACCGACGATGGTAAAGGTCGCGGGACGCCGCTGAATGCTGGCAGCGCTGGACCAATCATCGTGGAGATCCTTGGGGGAGGACTATACCTAGCAGTGGGTGTCGTGCGGCTGATAAATTATGATGATGATGATGAGCATTGTAGCTGCGCCTAGCGCGACGAAACAAATGGCGGCAGTGTTTTCGAATACGGCCTACGGATTGATCTTGTAACCAAGCGTAACCGTGCAAATCTTTTATCATTCTGGCGTCAGTCAAAGTTTGATCAGATTGACGGACTGAACTGATAAAATTACTGAACGTGTAACCTTCCTCTTACTTCCGAAACACACAGACTTTATATTAAAATGCCTATGCTATGGCGTGTGTTAAGTGAAAATAGTACAAGCTTCGCTAAGTTCACAGTAAGAACAGTTTTAGAAAATATGCCATAGAAATACTTAAATCAAACTAAATATAAAATCATCCCAATGACCATTCTTACTTCCCATTCACATTGACTTGTCATTGCTTTTTTTTAAATAAGTTAATGTAAAATGATAATGGGACTGAATAGCTGTTATGGCCGCGGAACACTGGTATTATTGGTAGTATTGTTTGTTTGTTTATTTTGTGTGTGTTGATGAGGTAACTAAGTAATAACTTAAATAGTGTGCGATATTTCTATGTACGTATTAACTTAAATTAAATATATATATATATATAAATAATATATATATAACTCGCATTAGTCTGTATGTTACGCTGAAACTATACTATACCCTAGTTATTAAGAGAAATCTGTCATTGGCCTTACTGTTATGTAACTATTCATGTTATTAGATATTATAAAAACGCTGTTGGTTTCTAAATAAATTAAAATAAAAAAAAATAAAAAAAAAATAAAAAGTTTGAAACTAAGTTTCTACCAACTTACTAAAAGTATTTATCACTTTCGAATTCCAGCACAACTTTAATATCCCATTATTCAGAAGTTATCTGAAAAGCTACAATATTTAGAACGAATACATAACTAAACTAAAGCAATCCAAGGTACAATTTCACAAACGTAATTCCGGGTAGACAGCCAAGACAAGGATAAGATTCGGTTCCGTTCCTTTTCTGCCCACTCCAGTTGTGAATTATTAAAATTGTCTTGCATCAGTGTCCGTCCTCAAGAATATTTGCGTCATAAATAATGTAAAACTTAATGCAACCTTTTTTGGGTCATGACTGGCAGGTTTCCTTTGATCATGTCAAAAAATATGAAGGTAAGTTGTAAACGTTACTGATTCTATACGACTTCATGGGGCATTTACATGAGTCGATTTTCCGAGCGTTTCACTAGGCGACTGGGGCTTTTTATCGACAATCGCTTATAAACCTAATTTCAATGTTGATGTCTGTGGTTGTGGCGATTGGATTTCACAAACAATTGTTGATAAAAAGCCCTATTTGACTAAAGTCGCCTAGCAAGTCGCTTGGAAAATCGACCCGTGTAAATGCCCCATTATAAAGAGTCAGAGGCATTTCACTTAAGTTAATTAAACATAGTTTTTCACGACAAATGTCTGCGACTGCTTGGTATGGCAGAATAATTAATAGGTTTGAGCTTTAATTAAATAACTATATGCAAGTCTTGAACTAAAGACTAAATAATTTGGTCTTGAACTAACAGGCCGATCTCCAACATAGAAATAGCTGCATGATTCGACATGGTTCTGTACTATATTATTACTCATTACTTCACCACCCTCATTACAAATCATTAGCTCACACATAAATGACCCATGTCCACCATCGAGGTACCAGACGCAGTAATATATCACCTTTACATAGTAGATACTCCAAGGGTCCGTACCAAGTGCTATGCCAATACATTTCTTATGCGAACTGCTATAGAATGGAATGCGCTGCCTGCTCATGTGTTCTCCGATAGTTACAACCTTGGTCTCTTGGCGAGCTACATCTTAGACCACATCCTGTTTACCAAACAAGATGGTGGTCAAATGCCTGCCCAGTTATACCTATAAAAATGGATAAATTGTATACAAAAAAACGCATTACAAACTCTGTATTAACTCATTAAATTGAGGGCAGCTATAAAGTTCTCAGATGAATTTCATAATTTGCGACGCTAGCAGAATAGTGAAAAGTGGTCATAAGTTAGATGGGCCCTCGTTTGAGAATCATTAGCAGAGCAAAAAGTGCAGTGTGTACGCTCGACGCTGGGTCGAGCGTAGTACGGTAACCATTAATGTAACGTAAACTCGGAATTTATATAAGCTGATTTTTGGTCGACGCACATTACTATAATTTGAACCTCCGAAAAATTACTTCAGAACCTAGTTATTAATTTACTAGTCGCTAGCTAGCTCCCTTTAAAACATGGAGATTATTTTACACTCATCTGTATTTACAATCTCCTAAATTAGGAGCTCGGTGGCACAGTAGTTTAGCGCCTGGCCCAGCGATTGCGGCAGTTAAGCAACGTTCGCAAGGGTCGGTCATGCACGCACGTTAAGCCGTTGGTCCCGGCTGCATTTGCAGTTGTTAACACCCACCAATCCGTATTGGGCCCGCGTGGTGGGTTATGGCCCATCCTCCTTACCCATAAGGAAGGCCTGTGCCCCAGCAGTGGGGACATTAAAAATGGCTGATGGACAAAATTACCCTAGGCTAAGGTAATGTTATTGATATTCATGAAATTATATTTTATTTTATCTTTATTGCATAAATAAATTATAGGTCACTAGTTACTAATTTAGGGTATACAATGTAAGAATTAAACTAACTTTGCCAAAAACTGGGAATATTTTTTTTGTGTGATACTAACTGGTTTGAACTTTTTTATCGATTCGCAAGCTTTACTCAAGCTGTTTCCCAGTATTAGCAAAAGCATCCCACTTCTACGGTAATAAAGTTTTGAGTTAAACAAAATTATTTTTTCACTGCCAGAAGTCCGGAATGCTGTTAAAATTACTCTGAAAATCATTATTGGAACTGAAACGAAATTGCAGTTCGGTTGTTTTAAATATTATGCAGCTGCAAATAAATAAATAAAAACAACAATTTATGAAAAAATATCCGTTTTGTGAGAAAATTAAAAAAAAAACTCCTAAAACTTTGTGGCAACATGAAAACTAAACTTTTGAAAGGGAAAATCAGAATCATTATTTTTCTAGGTTAAAGAGAGGCGTCTATCACAAGGCAATTAATAACGCTATGTTTTCAATTCTTGTTATGTATCTATTTTGTTTTGACAACCTCTGTGATTGAGAGGCATACTTGGGTTCGATTACCGGCTGAGTTAATTTAGAAACTGATATTTTCTATGCCGTTTAAGTTCTAGGTGTTTGTGATACCGTAGATGTTTTCAATTTTAATTTCGATCACGTACTTTGAAATGGAGGCAATGCATGTGATTTTTTCTAAAAATAAAATATTACGTTTTTACTTTCGTTAGCATGGTCACCCTGTGCTCCGTGAAGTGTTCACGTCGTTAGGATGTTCACGACACCGCGCCGTGTGACACGTGACTTGAGATCCGTCCGCGTGGTATTATACCGACGTGCTTCCTAACATTATTCATTTATAGTGCCTTATTTGTACCGAAAAGTTTGTTTAGACAGGAAACATAAAGAGCTTTGTTCTTACAAATTTGCGCTTGAACTTGTAAGGAGAGGTATCTAGAGGTATCTATTTATTAGCCAAAAAACGACACCCTAATCTTAATTTATAACAGCAGGTGTATTACATAAAATGATCGTGATAAGCGGACGATGTTTATCCCAATCCATGACGCTATTAAGGTGGTAATCTGAGCGAAAGTGGCGCCGCGGTGAATTATATTTAATATTATAATTCTAATATACAATTTTAAAAATGTTTATCGTGGAGATTTTAGGGCCCATAGTCTAGTATTTTTAGAAGGTATCACTACATGCCCTCGTAGTCATTCGTAGAAGTAGATAGCAAATGTGTCAAAAACGGCCACTTTTAGCAATTTTGCTATCTACTTCTAGCAGTGACTACGAGGAAATGTAGTGATACCACAGAATATATAATAGTACTAACGTAGTGATACCTTCTAAAAATACTAGACCATGGGCCCTAAAATCTCCACGATAAACATTATTAAAATCTTTTTCTATTAATAACTTATTAAATAAAAACCTTTAAGTGCGCCACTTTCGGTCATAAGAATAAAGTTCAATATCAAGTACCTACCTACCTAAATTGAACTACGAATTGCGTCCGATTATCGCAATTTCTTTAATGTAATCGGCCTGATTCATGTGTTTGAGCATCTAATATCTGTTTATCTACACCCATGCTTTAAATCCTCTGTAAAGGGTTTTAGAAAAATTAGCTTACTGCCAACATTGTATTATGAAATTCAGAACAACATTATCACACTCGTTCTGATGATAAAATGACGAGGGGAGCGGGGGGGGGGATTTAAAGTCAAGGTCAAAGTCAAAACCCTTTATAGAGGATACATTATGATGGGTGTAGATAAATATCA
This sequence comes from Agriphila straminella, assembly GCA_950108535.1. Classification (NCBI taxonomy): domain Eukaryota; kingdom Metazoa; phylum Arthropoda; class Insecta; order Lepidoptera; family Crambidae; genus Agriphila; species Agriphila straminella. The sequence continues at coordinate 19,988,536 of OX467307.1, read as the reverse complement.
TGGGTGTTTTTAATCCATATGTATTAAAATATTGTTGCTTGTTGCTTCCCGAATAAAAAAAAAATCTGTATCAGACACATTTAATACTATTGTCACACTCTGCTATACCCCTCATTTCGTCTCTATCAAAAATACATGTTAATAAGCTTCTTCGATGAATTTGATTAATAATACATTATCTAGTTTCACTGCAAAAATCAACTCCGCTATGATCATAGTACCTGCCTACGTAACTCCACAAAAAGTTTGTAAGCTTTTCCACGGACAAAGCCACGGCTTTTCTCATGAAAATTCGCAATCATAAGGAGAAACTATATTATCTCATAAATATAAATTATATAAGTACATTCTGTCATAACAAAACAATATTTTCCCTGAGAATTTATCTAATAGAAACAAAATTAGCTTTTGCTGCGACCATCAGACAGTTTTATCTCTGCAAACGAAATTAAAGGACAGTAAAATACAATAGCGGAGAAGAGAAATGGACAATAATTATATTACCACCAAGATGGTGCAGTGCACATAAAATTCTTTATTTTTCCATACATAAAATTATTGTGTTAATAAAAATGAGACGAGGTCGGGTTAAGTTTTAAGCTCGTATTAATGTTTTATAGCCTTAATATGCAATTAAAAAAATATTTTTTTTTTTCGTTTAAAAATAAGACAAAAACATATTTTTTTATTGCAAGATGTGATGAGATATGTTTTAATAGAGAGAGAGAGAGAGAGAAAGTTAAGTTTTTTTTATGCCAGATACCTAGGTAAACGCTTGACCGCTGTCATGTGCTTGGATAAAATATTCCTAATTATTTACTCGCGACTTGAAGGCCCCCAGATTATACCTATCAAGAAACGCAACGCATCATTCGTACCGCTAGAGTTCTACTCTAGCGGTACGAATGATGAAATTTTAAGCAAAACGCTTACGGCCCGGCCACAGCCAGCGCGGCAGGCAGCGAGGCAGGTGGCCGGCGCGGGCAAGTGAATTCGGTAACCCTGCGCGGTCGTGACGACAGCTGAGAGGCCGCCATCAAGATAGCGCGCAGTGATTATTGAATTCGCTTACCGCGCTGCCTGCCTCGCCGCCTGCCTCACCGCCTGCCTCGCCGCCTGCCGCGCTGACTGTGGCCGGACCGTTAAAACAGTGGCACGAATTCGTACGTACGTCTTTTAGTAAAATAAAATACTTTCAATGGGCATCGGTAGGGAACTTCGGAACTAATGCTTCACTTGTGAGTGTAACTGGTCATTTATAGCCATATTTTTATGACCTGGGTTGGCCTATGATTGCCTCTATGAAACGTCGATGTGTGCATGGAAAACTGCGATTTGTTACTAGCGGCATTTCTGGTCTGGTATACTTTTGTGACTTGTGACTGCACACACCCAACGCTAAGTAACCCACATGTGTGTAATGTCTTCGAATGGGAGCAGTGACCTCGGAAATATACCACTTTTGTTATCCGCAAAGTGTATGAGTGAAAATTACGACACATATGGAGTGGTTTCAAAGATTGAGATGGGAACTGCTGTCTTTAAACTTTGAATTTACCCTGTAAATTGATTCATTAATAAATGAGCTAATTAAATAATGTTATTTATTTGTTAATCTATGTAAACATAAATGTCTACAAACGACATACATATTAGTAAATATCGTTCCATTTGCTGATAAGTTTTTGCGCCTATCTTTCTTGACAGCTAAAGACGTCATAGGGTAAAAGGATTGACGATTTAAAATTAAGCTTATTTGAATTTTCACTATTTAAGACTCAATATTATTTACGTACCTGTTAAAGTTCAGTAAACAATTTAAAACGTAATAAAAAAAGTAGAAATAACACTTTTTACGGGTTCCAACGCGTATTGTTACGTAATCTAAACCTTAAAATCTTAGAATTCCATATTCAATTATTTGCCTACCTACCTACCTTGCCTCGAACAGGTGAGTTAGTGGAAATATTTTATTTGTAATTATTTGTCATAAAAATTGTAGAGTAAAAATCATTAGATACGCATTATCATTGTTATATAATATATTATTTATTCACTTTAAAATTGCAAACTTTTTTTTTAATAAATTAAACAATGTTTTGTAAACAATTTGCCCTGTTGTTAAACTTTAAATTTTTCAAAGGATTCCTTTTCGTTCGGACGTTCGTGAGAACAAGTAATTAAAATGTCTGCCTTGAATTATGTGCTCATTAAAATTTCGCGAAGAAAACTTTACCCGTTCAAAGTTTAATTGTTCTCGTTATAATAATTATCTAAAATATAAATTATTTTATACATATTATTTTATTTCACTTAAAGAGATCGATATTTTTCAAAGTTATTTGAAACATTGAACTGATTCCAAAGTTTTAGTTATTTTATAACAAATAATTAGAACCAAGTATTTTATTTTGTGCACGTAACTGACTTAACTTTTAATATTACAAATTTATCCCTAAGTTTAAGAATGAGCTGGACTTATAAAGACCTCGTCTAAGCTGCTTATAGGAGTAAGCCGAGGAAAAGCTCTGTTACTTTATTAAGTCTATAGCCACATAATTTATTTTTGACTTTATATGAACAAAGCTATGCCAAACAAACTTAGACTTAAGGTCTCGTAACGTAAGTCCTTTTTTGCAATGAGTTATTTGTGCTAAGCTTTTATGCCAGCCTTTAAGTTAAGGTGGACTAGTATTTTACCAAATATTTATACGATGGCAGCTTGCAATATTTCGGTGCAAGTTTTAAGTTAATACCTAAGTTATTTTCGTTATGATGGCGAGATGCTAAAGAAATACAAACAAATTAATTATATAAAGGATAATAAATTTTCTTCGTAGTGTGGCGTATGGCATAATAAAAAAAATGTGATCTCTCGGGTATCGAATCAAAAAAATGTATTCGAATCGATTCGAATGACCGTAAGTATTTAGTATACTGCATCGCTTTGTAAAGCTTTTTTCATGCCCAACGGGATAGTGCTTGGCCTTCACCTCACCTCATGTAAGTTGTGTCGATAAGGCTGAAGGTGGAAGCGCACTACACCCGGAATCCTCATCACTGAGGAACTGACAATTTTACCTCTAACTGCCGGAACACAACAATTTTGAAATTGCTTAAGGTACTCTTGTGCAAGGTTCACTTAAAAATTCAATGAAAACTTCTGCCTCTAGACGCTAACTAAAATACATTGCATCTGTTTTTTCCTACAAGTTGCAGTGTAAAGTTTCTGAACTTCGTACACGAGTACAAATTGTTAGTAACAAGTTTGTATCTCGCAAACTATTTAGTGAACACGATACGTGAATCCCGTAAGTTTGAATAGTCTGATTTTGCAAACAAGATAAAATTGTCTCGATTAGGGTTAGTGGTTAATGTTTATGTCTTAAAAATAACCAATGTGATATTGTAATGGACACAAAATACGCATGTTTACGTTCGGTGTTGTATGGAATACCATAAACATAATTATTGGAGTCATTTTCTCTCTTCTTCCGCGACTAATTTTCTTGTTTATATTTATCTCCTATACCATGGAATTAGGTATTTATCCTTTAGTATTTTTGTATATTCATTTTCTGTCCTCTAAAGTGCACCTATTCCCCTATTATCCTATTTATCTTATTTTATTTCGCCCTAGGTTGCCTGGAAGAAATTGCTATGTAGCAATAAGGCCGCCTATTGTATGTTTTCTTGTTTTTTCTGATTGTATCGTTTTTTCTATCATGTGCAATAAAGTCTTTATTATTATTTTTTCTATCATGTGCAATAAAGTCTTTATTATTATTTTTTCTATCATGTGCAATAAAGTCTTTATTATTAGGCTTTCACTCGCTCATCTCCCTTTGGAAAGATTTTGATTATTTTTGATTATTTTTATCAGATAGGCAAACACATGCAGGTCTACCTGATAATTAATGAACAATTTTACTGTAGATCGTCATTTTCAAGTTCTGTTGCAATTCTGAACCTTATACTATAAATTATGTCAAAGATTTTTGACATTCTCAAAAAAGTACATCTGTTTACGGCATTAATTTTATCTCTGAATCCCTAAAATTATTTCGCACATGAAATAAATATTTGAAGGACCACTTTTTGCAAGGATATTTTTAGTCATTTCTATTTTCATACAGCAAGGACTATAAAGATTTTTCCGAGCATGAAATTTTCACTTTGTGTATAAAATATTGGCTATACCTACAGTGAAAAAGGAGTTATTACCCAAGGGATTGAGCTTGCGCCAAAAAAGGACATTTTATTTTCTGGAATATTAATATTACGACGGTAAGCTTTGAGGTAAACAATTGCCAAGTGTTGATAATGTTCTATGGCATTTAAAATTTTGTGAATCATTAACTTCGGTTAAAATGACAAATCAGATAAAAAATAACATGTTTTCCCGAAAAGAACACATTTAAAGCAATTTACGTGATAATTCGTTAGCAATGGTACATTAAAACATTTTGAAACAAACAACTGTGTTTGAGCATTCACTACAATTTCGGCAAATAAGGAGAATTATATTATGAACATACGAGAAATTCTCAAACGAATATTTTGTTGTGTTGTTTGGAAAAAAAACCACTTTTATTGAATCTCCCTTCAATCTTTTATTGAATTGTCAATTTTTTTGTTAATGCCATTGTTGGAGCAATTGACAATCGCTTTTGGCATCAATAAGTGTCAATGACGTAAAAATTGACAATCGCAAATGATCGTTACCGGAGCGCTTTAGGGATCCGTGCCATTCTCGGTTAGGTAACTTAAAAAATTGAAATAACGTGCAAATAGAAATCTAATGCAACTAGCTATTCGTCATTATGGAACTCATAACTGGGATATTATTTGCGGGGAACAAAGCGTCGCCGTTGCCCGTGCACGTTCGCAGGTTAACTTAGGAACTTTTAATATTGTTCACACAACTGTTTTAGTTGTTGCTTGTTTTAGTTGTTTGTGTGGAGTTAAAGTTATAACTCACAATAGTAGTAAAGGTTTTTTTTATAAGGGAGACAACATCTGAATAATAACGCTCGATTTTAAATCAACTCTATCCCGGTAGGTACCCTATGTCCTTCTGTGTACCCTTGACAACGTGTATGCAAAATTTCATGATGATCGGTTGAGTAAAACGTGAAGGCGTAACAAAGAAACAAACAAAACAGACGTCCGCGTTTTTAATATTAGTAAGGATTTTATTATTATATACTATCGGCCGCCCGTGACTTCGTCTGCGTGGAAAGGTTTTTTTGCTAACCCTCGGAAACAATACTTTTTTCGGGATAAAAGCTACGTCCTTCTCTGTACCACAGAATACATAGTCTGTGCCCCTGGCATCGTGTATATAAAATTTCATGATGATCGGCTAAGTATAGTTAAAACGTGAAAGCGTAACAAACAAACTGACTAGTAATCGCGTTTATTATTATTCGACAAACAATTCTTTTGTAAAATTTATTCGATCATTTCAGCTTACATAACCCTAAAACTTGGGCAATATAATTTTTCCTTACTCCATATTTCTCGTACAGTTATGAAGGTCTAGCTCTCGCAAATTATTCAAGGGTCCTGTTTGAACCCCGGTGATTTATATTCGACAAAAGTTTATGTATGGACTGTCAGGTTTGGGACGCATTGAGCGAAATTCTTAGCGCAAGTTTTACATTGTGTAAGTTGAGACTGTATCCATTTCGTGTTTGACGTATGAACTGAGTTTCGGTTGACTAGGTATTTTTAGGGTTCAACCTTTATAGGATCACTTTGTTGTCCGTCTGTCTGTCAAGACCCTTTATCTCGGGAACGCGTGGAGGTAGCGAGTAAAACGTAGTGATGCATAGCTTTAATTGACGCTTCCCCAGAAATTTTACGAAATTTAGTACATTTTTATTAATTTCTGAAATACTAGATCATTTATTAAAAATGTACTCGGTTATTGTGTAAGATCGATAAAAAAGCTTTCCTTTTTGCATAAATAATCATATCACTGTCATTACGAAATTACGAAATCTGACGATTTGAAATTTATTTTTATAAGTTTTTATGGTGTTATTCAGGATTTTTTTCGAGAGTAACCATGCCATTTTGCAATATTCTGTTCGGTTATTGTGCTTCTTTGTTTTTTTTCAGTCTACAGTAATTTTTGTGAAGTAGAATTCTACATCAGTTCTTCACAATGGAAGTTCAAAAATCATTTTTTTCATCAGATCATCATCAGATCGTGAACTGGCCTCGCCTTAACGTAAAAAATGATATGGCCGTTTACGCAAAAAACGCATATTTCGATGCTCTCAAGGGAATCAAAATCTATAGAGTACCTACCTACCTACTTTCCGTTGACCTAGAGCTATGTGGCAAGTAATTATACTAAAAATACAGGTATAAATCTGAAAACTACTTATATTATGCAATTAAATCATAAAAAATTCAGTCTTCATTTAAAGTACGTAAATAAGTAGTGTAGACTACTATACGGAACCCTCAGTGGGCGAGTCCGACTCGGACGTCTTTTCCAGTTTTTAATAACTAAGAAGCTTGTGTCGGAAAAGTGTTTTATTTTACTGAACAGTGCTGAATTAGGTATTAAGAGTACAAATACAATTAATAAGTACATACACTTACTTTTTCTTTGCTTTTCTCTATATTTGCCTATTTTTTAATGTAGGAATATGCTATTATATTTAATTTACTTTTGTTACATTAAATTTCAAGCCAAATGCAGGAAATATCCAAAAGTAAATACCACTACCATTACAAGTAGCGGTATATTTCGGGTACCACCAGTTGCTAAATTGCTTTTGAATTTAGAATACACCGCTTGAATCGCCATAATGCAAATGCCAGCATTGCAACAATGAAAATTTCATACAAATGCAAAGTAAATTGAACCTTGCGTTGTTGTTGCTACGAGGATTCTTACAGTCTTTGTTTTAAAATCATATTTGAATTCTAGCAGAGAAATTTTACAAAGAAATGAAATAGTTTGTGCTGTTAGACAGTTTCGTACAATAAAAAGGGTAACAAAATGGTATTCTTTTCGCCTTAATTATTTAATTAAAACTAACATTATTTTGACTAAAATAAATTGTATTGTCTGCAATCGCCTTATCACTGTCATTGAAAATTACGAAATCTGACGATTTGAAATTTATTTTTATAAGTTTTTATGGTGTTATTCAGGATTTTTTTAGAGAGTAACCATGCCGATTCAAGTAATGATGTTGTACCCTTTTCACATTTTACTATTCATTAGGTAACATGGGGCATTTGAAATTAAGTTAACAAGCGATTGTCTATAAAAAGCGCTAGTCTTTCAAAATCGACCAGCAAGTAACTTGGGAAATCAACCCGTGTAAATCCCACATCAGTTACATCAGAATATTGAAGTTTGGACAAAATTTGACTGACAATAACAAGTCTAACTACAATTTTGACCTTAATCAAACTTTTTGTAAAGCGTAAATTTACCTCAATTTCCAACAATTTGTTGGTAGAACGACCTTCCTATTTCCACCCAAACAAATTCACATATCATAAACCCGACCCCCCAATTACACGGGAGATAGTGCCATTATCCCACCACGTTAACTTAATGTGTGTCGGTTACTAAACTTAGACCAAGAATACTAGTCCGTTTTTTTATGGGAACAGTAAGACATTTTGGAGTAAAGCAATGCCACTTGGTACGAATGTTATACACGTCCACCTGAGCCCAAATCGCCCGGTAGCCACTTATAACTCCGTGGCAGGTGGGGGGGAGGGGGGGTCAAAGTACAGAGCTCCCGCCGCTTAGAAAAAAATATCTGGCGGATTAGTTTGAACCTTTGAGTCAAGTTTGGTGTCGTTATCGGGTAACTAGATGATGCCCAATTCATTCCCCATACCAGTTTTTTAGGGTTCCCTAGCAAAATATGACGCAATACTTAAAATAATAAATTTTTAGTAGTAACGAAATCCAAACAAACCCTCATATTTTCATATTTTTTGTATAAAACTTGGTTTATAAAAAATACCGTCTGAAAGCCCATTTAATGCAGATTCTAAAAACATTAACAATAAATTTAAATTTAACTATTTTTAATGTAAAATAAATTATTGAAAGTACAGCAACGTTCGTCAGTGCAGCGTAGGGGACGGCAAAAAAGACCCAAAAAACAAGCACTACTACCAAAAAACCCAGAAAAGTGCGAGTCTGACTCGGGCATCGAGCGTTCCGTACTTACTTATCCCATCCCATCTTAACTGGTCTGGTAGGACCCGGTTAAGTTAACACTCACAAACTTTTGCCTTTATAATATTAATAATGTGCTATTTAATCATCTTCGATTCATAAAAGAAGTAAGGTAACATTGTTAAAAATAAGGACAAATAATAATATAACGTTTCTGTATTAATTTTATTTACAACCACCTCCACAGTTACATAACTCAGTACATTTGAGCTGGCGCTTGATACAATTGCACCTGGAACTGCAAGATTTCACGCACCGACATCTTATTAATTCAAGGTATGCTTGAGCAGCCATAGGATTTTGGGTCCACAGTGGCACCCAAGCTTCTTCTTCTTTCTGCCAACCCCATTCAAATGGGCAAGGAATACTTTGACTCTTCTTTAGGCACTGCCCCCAAATATAAACAGCCTGAAAAACTGCCCTTAAAGTATGTTGTTTCAGGGCAGCTTCTGTGACAGGCAAATTTTCGATTTGCCTGTCCTTTTTTGTGAACAAATGCTTGCGACACTCATTTACTGCCACAAAGGGCATGATCTGAAAAATTTATGTACTAATAAAAAAATGCAAATTCTGGATAAGATTATCTTTTAAATATCGTTTCCTTACCTGTTATACATTGTAATCACCAATTTTTGAATTTCAGCGTCTGCATATTCCCCTTTGTAAAGTGCTTCGAACCCTCGTGTAACATTCGGATATGCCATCCATGCCTCAAACGCGGTTTTTTCCCCCCTTCCGTTAAAAGATGAGGTTGTGTCACATCCGGTAAAAGAATGGAATAAGGGCAAAACGTGTGATCTTTCAGGACCTGAAACAAGAAAGAAAACCATTTCTTTAGTATAATATTATTGTAAATCATGTAAAGACTTATTAGGACTATTGATGAAGGACTTATTAGTACCCAAATTTATTTCTTTACATGATTTACAATAATATTATACTAAAGAAATTGTTTTCCTTCTTGTTTCAGGTCCTGAAAGATCACACGTTTTGCCCTTATTCCATTCTTTTACCGGATGTGACACAACCTCATCTTTTAACGGAAGGGGGGAAAAAACCGCGTTTGAGGCATGGAAGGCATATCCGAATGTCCCACGAGGGTTCGAAGCACTTTACAAAGGGGAATATGCAGACGCTGAAATTCAAAAATTGGTGATTACAATGTATGACAGGTAAGGAAACGATATTTAAAAGATAATCTTATCCAGAATTTGCATTTTTTTTATTAGTATATTTATTTTTCAGATCATGCCCCTCTGTGACAGTAAATGAGTGTCGCAAACATTTGTTCACAAAAAAGGACAGGCAAATCGAAAATTTGCCTGTCACAGAAGCTGCCCTGAAACAACATACTTTAAGGGCAGTTTTACAGGCTGTTTATATTTGGGGGCAGTGCCTAAAGAAGAGTCAAAGTATTCCTTGCCCATTTGAATGGGGTTGGCAGAAAGAAGAAGAAGCTTGGGTGCCACTGTGGACCCAAAATCCTATGGCTGCTCAAGCATGCCTTGAATTAATAAGATGTCGGTGCGTGAAATCTTGCAGTTCCAGGTGCACTTGTATCAAGCGCCAGCTCAAATGTACTGAGTTATGTAACTGTGGAGGTGGTTGTAAATAAAATTAATACAGAAACGTTATATTATTATTTGTCCTTATTTTTAACAATGTTACCTTACTTCTTTTATGAATCGAAGATGATTAAATAGCACATTATTAATATTATAAAGGCAAAAGTTTGTGAGTGTTAACTTAACGGGTCCTACCAGACCAGTTAAGATGGGATGGGATAAGTAAGTACGGAACGCTCGATGCCCGAGTCAGACTCGCACTTTTCTGGGTTTTTTTGGTAGTAGTGCTTGTTTTTGGGTCTTTTTTGCCGTCCCCTACGCTGCACTGACGAACGTTGCTGTACTTTCAATAATTTATTTTACATTAAAAATAGTTAAATTTAAATTTATTGTTAATGTTTTTAGAATCTGCATTAAATGGGCTTTCAGACGGTATTTTTTATAAACCAAGTTTAATACAAAAAATATGAAAATATGAGGGTTTGTTTGGATTTCGTTACTACTAAAAATTTATTATTTTAAGTATTGCGTCATATTTTGCTACGGAACCCTAAAAAACTGGTATGGGGAATAATTTGGGCATCATCTAGTTACCCGATAACGACACCAAACTTGACTCAAAGGTTCAAACTAATCCGCCAGATATTTTTTTCTAAGCGCCGGGAGCTCTGTACTTTGACCCCCCCTCCCCCCCACCTGCCACGGAGTTATAAGTGGCTACCGGGCGATTTGGGCTCAGGTGGACGTGTATAACATTCGTACCAAGTGGCATTGCTTTACTCAAAATTGTATACCTTTCCATACAAGCCTTCCCATAAGAAAACGGACTATACTACAGACACGACACGACACGACACAATGCTTCCCATCGTAAAGCGCTCCGGTAAATACATTTGCGATTGTCAATTTTTACGTAATTGACGCTCATTGATGCGAAAATTGATCGTTTACATGTGCAAGGCATGATGACTATTTTTTTTAATTTTATGTTACATAAATTACCTCTCAAAAAAAGAAACATTGGTAAAATAATTAATTCGCTAGCATAAAAACTACCCGAGATATCACAGTGTGAAATGCACACAAATGGACTCGCTCAAAAACGCTCCATACTAATGGCTTCCTAGTTATGACGCCACGAATAAGTAGTTTGTATGCAACGCGTAGGAAATTTGTTTGGCAGCTATATTAAATATTGTGTTTATCAAAATAGTTTCTTAGACAAATTTGCTATACATTTTACGGACTAATTAAAGGTATCATTTATTTTAATAAATTTTATACTTTTTAAATGGACTTGTCCACCCAACTTTGAAGGGTCATAAAACAAATAATAAGCAATATATAAAACCAAGAGGTATACAAGCTACTCTAAAAGTTTAATATGTTTACGATTTTTATTAGTATTTCGTTATTTTATTCATTAGTCATCATCCCTATTGAAGCGATTGTCAATTCCTCCAACAATAACCTTGACGAAAATGTCAATTGCAATTGATCGTTCCCGGCGGCTTTTAGGGACAGATTAATGGATATGATGCGGCTCATTTAAAATACAACAAAGTGGTTACGTGTCAAGCAGTAAAGACAACATACCACAAAGCATAAATATCTACCTAACAGCGTTGATTCGCAATTAGCTGCTGAATGATGAGAGATTTACACGGTTGACTAAAGTCGCACGGTGAAAATAGACTGTAAGTAATTGGCAATTCGGCCTAAGCCACAGCTGATGACTAGAGAAACTTTATCTGATCCGGTGGCTAAAACTGGAACTACGTGTTATTACAATTATTGTAACCTAGGTTATAACCATCGATAACATAAACGACATGTCACATGCGATTAAATTTTACAAGCGACTTGCTAGGAGACTAAAGTCGACCGTCACAAGTGACTAAAATCGACCCATGTAAGTAGCCCATGATATTAGACTTAAGAGGATTGTCAACCACGTGGTCTCCATACAAACGGCGATAACGTTTCCCACCCTCTAAACCTTAACCTACAGCAATAAATTTTTGGTATGTTTTTGAAATGCCTAAAAACTAAGGCTGTACGTTTTGATTTTTAAAATATTCATTGTAGATTTGAAAATATTGGCACTTCTGTGTTTTGTATGAAATCACTAAAATGCAAATATTTCGAAATCTATTATAGATATTTAAAAAATCAAAACGGCCCTAGTATTTAGGTTTTTCAAAAAAATACCAAAAATTAATTACTGTAGGTTAAGGTTTAGAGGGTGGGAAACGTTATGGCCGTTTGTATGGAGACCACGTGGTTGACAATCCCCTTAATTAGACACACATTGTACGCATCGTGAGTCAAAAGCTTTTGTAGGCTTATCAAGATGCTTTTCGCGTATTTTAAGCTCCTGTAAGATGCTCTCGTATGCTTTTGGCTACGATAAATGGTGTATAGCGCCAGTTTATGACCGAAAAAAACTATTAAGTAGGTACTATGGAAAAGACTAAATCGTTAAATCATCATTTCTTTCATCACATTCAATCTTTTTATTGTCATCACAGTATCAAGTCTATAATATTCTTTGTCAAAGGTTACAAACGACCGCCATCTTGAAACGAAGGTTTCAACTCCCCACCCTAAAAAGACTAGTCTGTTTTTTGCACGATTAGGTTTGGAACCAGTCCTCGCTAATAGGACTTAATTAACAAAATAAGACCAGTCCTAATTAGGGTGATACTTATAATTAAGTAAGGTTAGGTAACTACTTCTTTATTAGGCTTAATAAAATAAGGCAGTTTAAAAAAACTATAACTTATATATAACTTCCGAGTTTAATTTTAAATATGCATTGGCACTGTTAAAATAAGTGATTAATATTTAAAAAATATACTTATTGGCGACATAATATTTTATAGTTAAATTGACTTAAAAAATAATACATCAATCTGATTTTTTTTCACTATGGGACCAACTCTGAAATCTCGAAAAAAAAACTACAAAATATGGTTTGGTTGATAGATCCAAAATGTGAGTCCTCTCGTTAACATTCAAGGTACAAATGTTTTTCCAAGTAAATGAGTCTTGTTGTGTACCTACTTCATTGGAATTTAAGTTATAGTCGAAACACTTTTGTTTTTTTATTAATTTGGTATTTTATTTTCAATTAATATACAATACAAAAAAAACTAAAGTAGGTATTTCTAACTACTTATAGGATGAATAGTTATTGTTCAATTTATACCCTAAAAACTTAAATTTAAAGGTTTCATGGAGATTTTTCAAATGTCCACGCGTAAAAAGTCGTGGTTGTAAAAAGAAGCTAACAGTTTAGCTCTAAAATAACATTAAGTTACTTAATATAACTGAAAAAAATAATATGATAATGTCTTTAATTTACTTTATAAATAAATTAAAGACATTATCGACAAAAGGAAGATAGCGACCATTAAACTGAACAACTTTTACTATGGGACCAACTCTGAAATCGCAAAAAAAACAATTGTTTCATACATTTTGATATTTTCGTTATTATTTTTGTATGAAACAGCTGGTTTTCAGAGTTGGTCTCATAGTAAAAGTTGTTCAGTTTGATGGTCCCTATCTACCATATTCGGCTTTATAAGGCTATTACCAAACACCTTGTATATTTCGATTTCCTTGAGAGTTTCAAAATATGCGTTTTTGCGGAAAAAATGGCCGTATCTTTTTTACGTTAACTTAGAAGTTTGATTTTTCACAGCTTAAAGGGTATATTATGGTATTAATTTAACTCAATACTTCCACGCTTTCCCGTGATAAAGGGTTTTGACAGACAGTCAGACAGACGGGCATCTTATAGTATCAGAATAAGAATAAGACAGTGATCTTATGAGAATTCCATTTTTTTTTCCTTTTGAGATACGGAACCCTAAAACCGAATCAGCCTTAGGTCACATTCTTGTATTACGTTGTAAACGGATTTCACTCCACCGAACTTAACCCTAAACCCTCCCTATTAAACAATCGACGCGAATAAAATCACAATCCGTACGAAGCGCTCGTCCCTAAATAGAGCGCGCGAATATTTTTCCAAACAAATAAACGCAGTTGGGTGTGTGCTCAAATGGAATTGAACCAATAAATGCTTGAAGCTTTCGGGTTGGCTGGAGTTCTATACTGGAGTCCGTCGATATCGTTCAATTTTGGGTCAATGGGTACTTTTGCTTGTGCTGGGTAATAAAATTTAAATTAATTAATTACCTTCAGCATCTGTCATAAATTAATTGATATTTAATCGTTACGCATGGTCAGTTGTAGTGTACCGTATTGAAGGGTTGATTCTTTTAAATGTTATTACTTCTGTTAAATGACAAGAATAACAGCTCAGTAACTAATCTAGATACGTCTTATGTCGTTTTCGTTGTTTGTTTATTCGACACCACCGCTCATTATGAAATTTTGCATACACATTTTCAGAGCTACAGAAAAGGATATAGGTTACCTTTCATAAAAAAGTACTGTTTCCGAGAGTATTTAAAAGGTTAATTCTTTTTTATTACTTCTGTTAAATGACAAGAATAACAACAGCAGCTCAGTAACTAATCTAGATACGTCTTATGTAGTTTTCGTTGTTTGTTTATTCGACACCACCGCTCATTATTAAATTTTGCATACACATTTTCAGAGCTACAGAAAAGGACATAGATTACCTTTCATAAAAAGTACTGTTCCCGAGAGATATAAAAAACACGCAGATGAAGTCGCGGGGGGCCGCTTGTTATTCTATAAATCGTGTTGTTCATCCATAAGATACTTTTCCGCTCTCCCGTACTGGAATCGGAAACTAGACGTTTGACGTTTCCGCTTGCGAAAGCAATATCATTTGCTACGCAAAATGCATTTGACAATTTTGACACCAACTGGCTGCTGGCGAAAAGAGGAGTGTAAAAGCAAGTCTCTATCAATCTCTTTTGTACTGTCACGAGCAATGAATTTTACACAATGTCATACTGAATTGTTCAGCTATTTCAGTTCCGCAGTCTTTGATAAAACCACAATTTTTTTTTGTGTCCAATAGGTAGAGTTTGACATTTTGGGTAAAAACAAACATCTGAAGCAAGCAAGTTTCTCTTTTTAACCGACTTCCAAAAAAGGAGGAGGTTCTAGGTTCGTCTGTATATTTTTTTGTTTTTTTTGTGTATGTCCACCGATTACTCGAAGACGGCTGGACCGATTGAAATGATTCAAACGTTATTAAGTTAGGTAAACTCCCAAGTTGGTCCCATTTTTTAAAATTTGGAAATCGGTTCAGTACTTTTCAAGTAATCTTGAAAAAAGCACGAAAGTAGTATGATTTTGTGTAAATTACCTCGATGATAATGGTCGTATTATTTCTTTGTTTATGAACTGAAAAAGATAATTATTTTTTTGTAGGAAGAGGGATATCTAAGTGTAGATTCTTTAACCGACTTAAAAAGGAGGTTCTCAGTTTGACCCGTATGTATGTTTCTCCGCGATTATCTTACGTTTGGCTGAGCCGATTTTTCTACATATTATAATATACCTTACCAACAAGGTACCTACACCAAAAAAAAAAAGGAATCTGTACTCCAGCCCCACCCGACTTCAATAGACGTATTTAAATTATTACGAATATTATTTCTTGCTTTTTAGAGGTAGGTTTTTTGAAGTCGGTTTTTTGTTTTTTTTAAACAATTTTTTGAGACATACAAAGAGCAAAACAATACGGCATAATACTTATTCCTAACACCAAAATAACTCAATAATTTGATAACAAAGCAAAAGTGCTAACGTTCTCGTCTTTGTTTTTACCCAAATCTACGTCATAACTTTTACGGTCTATACGTTTCATTCAATGTGTAGTACTCAAGTACACGCATATATTTCTAAAGTAAATATTTTTAGCAATGTGTATTCCATTTCAATATTATATAAACATTTGGGGAGTCTGAGGTTGTGCGCTACAATGACCCGTTGTCTTATGACTATTCTTAATGAATAATCAAGGGCTGTCTTAAGCAACCACAGAAGACAGTTATTTATGGCACTATGTATTCATGCCCGACTAATAAACAGAACTACTCTGAGACATTCATAACTCAAAATAATTACGGGCGTACAGCTACAGGTAATGTTCCCGTTTAATTTAGTTCAGAACTAAGTGGAGTGTAGGGTTTGAAATGTGTTAAGGCGAGGCCAGTTCACGAAATTTACTCTTTCACTATGTCTTTAGAATAAGGTTGAATATTGCATAACTTTAATTGACGCTTCGCCAGAAATTTGACGAATTTTAGTACATTTTTATTGATTTCTGAAATACTGGATCATTTATTAAAAATGTACTCGGTTATTGTGTTAGATCGATAAAAAAGCTATCCTTTTTGCATAAAAAATCATATCACTGTCGTTGAAAATTACGAAATCTGACGATTTGAAATTTATTTTCATAAGTTTTTATGGTGTTAATCAGGATTTTTTTACAGAGTTACCATGCCATTTTTCAATATTCTGTTCGGTTACTATGCTACTTTGTTTCTTTTTCAGTCTACAGTAATTTTTGTGAAGTAGAATTTTACATCAGTTCTTCACATTGGATGTTCAAAAATCAGACTTTTCATCAGATCGTGAACTGGCCTCGCCTCTTAAGGCGAGGCCAGTTAGTGCAAAGAAAAAGTACAAGTCATTAGTATAACCGTTACTTATAACGGTTATACTAATGACTTGTACTTTTTCTTTGCACTATTGTATTAGACTAAGCTTTTTCTCTTAGTTAAAAATAGGTTCAAAATATTTAGATCGACTCTGAACAATAATGTATCATGAAAATATATCGGAGTATAATCGCAATTTCGTACAGATGTCACTGAGTCCGTCGGTAAAAGCCTTCCTGATCACACTGCCTAAAAATCAAAATGTCTACGAAGCAAAATGCCTAAAATTCGTGTCTAATGAGCAAAATGTCTACTAAGTAAATTGTCTAAAACGCAGAATGACTAAACAGCAGTTAACCAATAGTACATTACGATATTAGTGCGTAAGGATGTTATAACCAATACGCACGTATATCGTACGACGTTTTTTAACACATTTGCGAGGAAACAGAAAAAAAATACGCCAAAACTACATTTTCGGAAAATGACTTGGCATTTTTCATGTTTTTCCACTTCAAGAAATTTTCATACGTGGTTATGTATCTGTCCTTGGATATTGACGGCAGCAAGCTGTCGCATGCGGTTCGCGCTTCTTGTGAAATTTGAGAAAAATGGCGCGAGGATTATTTTCTGCCGTGGCTGCGTGAAAATGTTAGCAAAGACGCTAGAGCATGCAGCCAAGTTTTTAAATTACCGAATAAACTGTTTTTATTTTTATTTTAAATAAACTCAGTCTGTGAATGCACACTGTGTACTGACTGGCGGCGCGCGGTGATTAGTTCGAAATTTGAATAGCAGAGTCGTGCGGCGGCGATCAGTTCCATGTTTGAAATGGCAAATAATACTGTTATGGAATTTGTATGGACTATAACTTAACTATTTGCTTTGGTAACACACGCGTTTTTTATGACCCGCTTTACATATTTAAAACCGGTGGAATTACATCAGCTTTACGAGCAAGGGTGTTAAAAAGGAATAAAAAGATCAAAATTTTGCTTCTATCCTATCTATTTTAATTAACAACATGAATCAAGACATAATGTCTAGAGTCTATTACATTACAATTAACATTATGTACAGAATATCCGACATTCTAATTTTAAGAAATGACAAAAGGAATGTTATTTGAACTTTTACATTAATTATTTTCTAAACTTTCGACTAGATTGATGAAGGGTCTTACGAGAGTCGAGCCTTCTCAATCACAGTATAAACATAGCTAAAGCAGTAACGTAACTCCAAACAAACGTCCGAATCAGCGCACTAATACAGGCACAGGCACAGGCACACGTCGCTACGGGGGGAGCTCTAAGCAAGGTTTGCAGTGCAGCAGATAAGATATCAATATAATAGTCGCGAGTGTCACACATTGTGTTGGTCGGGGCCCTATTTTTGAAAGGCGTCGAGCGCTCTATACTGCTCATTTTCATCGGACAACCATGTCGAATGAAAACACCTTTTCAAAAATAAGGCCCCAGTACACTGTCTGTGTGTTACACTCGTTCCGCGCTATAATAGTGCTCTGACGCATTACGCATAGGCGGTCTGCGGCGCGCGGCGGCGCGCGCGGCAGCGGCTGGCGTGGCGTAGCGAGAAAAGACTGCTTTAGCTACTTACATATAATGTACTGTGATTTAATGTCTCCCTTCGCAGCTTAAGTTATATTTTCCTTGAAAATTGTATTTAAATCGGTCTTGTTCTTTACTAAGTGTCATTCATTGGAAACGTTTCTAAAATAAGTTAATGTGCATTCAATTTTTTAAAAAGGATAATTTATTTTATGAATGACCTGTCATTTTAACGATTGTGTTAGTTTAATGAAATTAAGAAATTGACAAAATTAATGATTGTTACTTGTATCTACTACCAACTATTTTTGTTGTGATTGGCAGGAGTCGTTATGAAATTTATTTTTATGTTATTAATTTTAAACTACTTCCAAAGTGGTACCTATCACAGAGGAAATAATCACAACGTACCTATGCTAAGCTTAGGAAAAGGATGTACGGAATTTGTACTGTACATTTACAGCTTGACCCCTCCTTCTTTCTCACTACGTTTGTTTTGCAACTGTTTCAAATGCTAAAATCCTGATCTTGAACATATTGCAACGCATGTTAGAAAAATACAAATTTTCTCCCAGTGACCTCCACTGGTACAATCTCGACGCGCTGTCAGCAATCCGTTGCTGGCTCAACGCCAAGCACTCAAGCCCACGCTTATCGACGGCCGGATAGCTGGCACTAACCCTTCGTATTAATTGTTTCTTCCTGACTAGAATAAGGAAACATTGGTATGATTAACGGGTCGACAAGAATGTGGGTGTAAAAAGTTTGACTTTGATTTATTTTTGCCACAAAGAATCCTAGACTATATACCATCACTTCTTGTGGCATATCACTTCATAGTAGTTAACACTTTTACACTTTCATTCTCTATTGCAAATGTTCAACTTACGTGTTGGAAAACTATCATCGCATAGTTGACCAGTTATTAATACAATGACTAATTGTGACTAAAGTGTGCTTAACCTCTGATGAACTCCCAATGAAGGCTTTCGGCCCTCAATGTCAACTAGTTATCTCATTCAAACAGCTAGAAAATGCCAAGATTTTTGTTAGGGAGATATAAGTTCTGGTGATACTCAGATGGACTTTGTATCCCAACACATTACAATCCAAACACAAAATGTTCTACCATTTGTCAACAAATTACTTGATTTAGGTTACCAATCTGTTGTCTTTCTATGACATGATTTTTGGAGCATACTTATAAGCTTCTGAAACATCTTTAATTTTTTATTTCACTTCCACACCAAACTCATCAATAACGCTGTTGAAATATCACTGAATAAACGTACTCGTTTAGGAATTGCAATGCGAAAACACAATATTGACGCGTAATAAACAAAAATTCATCCTTTAAACATCAGAAGTCAACAAAGGAGATTCAGTGCGCTCATTTTAATGAAGAGGTTTTGCGAACAATGCTCCAGCCAATAAGTCAATCGACTGATATCACCCTGGCGAGGTTCCAACTGAATGCATACATCACTGTGATTCACACAGCACTAAACTTCAACAGCAAACTTAGCGAGAAAAAGAAGAAGAAGTTTTTCCAAATAAAAGCGACAGTTGCACCTGCTGAAGACCAAAAAATTAGGTAGATTAGAAAGATAGATTCAAAATCTATCGCAATCGCTTTCATTTGACAGATGGATGTGACACATTGCTGCATTTCTTTGGTAAGTTTTTATTTATGCCAAAAAGAAGCATCAATGTGTTACATCTGGAAAGCGATTGCGATAGATTTTGAAATTAGACAATGAAAGGCAGAACTGATTAAAGTCATACTACTAACTTCAGTTACTATTGTTTTTATTATCACATGTTCATCATCACCATTATAACCTATTACAGTCCACTGCAGGACATAAACATCTTCCATAGAAGAATTTGGCTATAATCTCCACGCTTGGCAAGTTGATTGGAGATAGCAACTGCTGTTCCATTTTCTAGTAGTCTATGAAGGGTAAGTAATTAGTCACCTTTTACGATCTAGTATGCACGTACAAGTAGAACACTTTCAGCCGTATTCATGAGGTGTCACAGTGCACGCGAACGCACAGCGTCACAACTACCAACCACAAGAAGTGTAACGTAAAACAAACGAACGAATCACAGAGTTATGTGTTCGCATAGACAAGGGTCGTCGTTTGTTCGTTAAGTGTTAGTTCTCTACGTATCATGCAATTAGCAACATTTTGTGCTAGGAGAAGAAAGCAGGGCCGTTGCGTGAAACGACCTTCCAACAATCTACCTGCTTATACGTATTATTCTTTGAAACATCAAATTATCATCATGATCAGCCTGCCTAGCATGACCGATTTATATCGCGTGATATAGCGTTTTATCACGTTTAACTGTCATAAAGACAAAGGAATTTGACAGTTGAGTGTCGATAAAATGCTATATCACGCGATATAAATCGGTCATGCTAGGCAGGCAGGAAACGCATAAAATGAAACACACTTAACCGCTTATTTAGTACTGTGATACCGAACTCGTAATATTGTGCCATAACCAAACTTCACTTGTCAGGACTATCCAGGCCCTAATCAATAAACTCCAGGCAAATGTCACAGATAGCTGTGATACATGATGTTATAGAGATAAGTTTGTTAAACTAGCAGAACGGGAGCACAATCGGGCAATAAGTCAATCTACTGGTATCGGCCTGGCGTCACGCCAGTACTTTATAAACGTCGCTATGATTTACTGAGCTCTAGATTAAGTTAGGGCTGAAAAATTGATTGAAAAATTGAAATATATAGAATCATAGTGTAAAAGCACCATAAACTGCCCACTTCTTATTCTTTTTCTTCCAGTCATACAAATGGTTGCCTGGAAGAAATTGCTTTTTAGCGATAAGGCCGCCAAATTGTTCTTAATATGTATTTCTTTTCCTTGTAATGTTTTCTATTATGGTGAACAATAAAGAATATATCTATCTATCTATCTAAAAATTGTAACAAAACATTGTAGTGTTTACAATGACAATCTTATTTGTTACAAATACCAAAACGTTTTTTACTTTTACTATCTTGTCTTGTTAATTCTGTTCTTAAAAAAAACAGAACTTATTGATAATTCCCAAAGGCCGCGTACACACTGACAGGTGGCCTGCTTAGCGCCTAGCACTTAGATATGTATCGAAGTAAACACGAATCTTCGCAACCGGCCGCACTGCGTGCTTGGCGCCTCGCTAGGCTAGTCGCTTACTAAATACGTATCGAGGCTCTAGGCGCTAAGCAAGCCACTTATTGGTGCGTACACGGCCTTACAGCCTGATTTGGTGAGTGTTTGATTTAAAAGACGACCCCTTTTGAACAGATATTAGAGTTCCCAAATTCCCAAATACCAAACTGGAATCACCTCTTATCCACTTCTGTAGACAAAACCTAAATCGCCATTTCGAAAGAGACTTTCAATTGTCCGAAATATGATCAAAAACAGATAAGTTAGTTCAGCTAAGTACTAACTCTGTCAGCAATAAGTCAATCTCGTATCAGACTGGCGCACGGCCAACGTCCTGCACACGTCACAGTGATTCACTGAGCTCCATTTTGAACTTTAGGGTGCTTCTACACGGTGCATGTAGCTGGCGCAAGTTGAGGCGTGGGTAACTTGCGCGGGTATACGTACAATGCTATGGAGCTGGACCCGCTTTACGTGTTTCCACGGAGCATGTAACGGTGTAGTGTCATGGTATAGGCTACTTGCACCGTGTAGAAGCACCCTTATAGTTGTGATGAAAAGATAAGATAGTTTTAATACAACTTACTCTGCCAAGTGGATGTTACTTAGGATAAACACGAATGTGTTGTTTTTAAAGTGTTTTAGAGCTATCCGATGCCAATCTAAAGTGTAAACTTAGCCATTTGTGCTTTTGGTAGTTTTAAAATCTAGCATTTTTGACCGTCCTAGTTTTCGAGTTTCTACGGTAACTGCTTATTAATAAAACAGACAACCCCATTTAAAAACTTTTATAAATTATATTTTATTCCTTCCTTGCGCTCTTGTCAGTGTATCAATTCTTAATCCTATTCCTATTTTGAGTTCTCCGTAGCAAACTCTCAAGAAATTATTTTTATTTTCTAAAGAAAATACAACAATCGAAATGAGGACAAAACTGATATTCTAAAAGCTATAACCACTTCTTATTTTTGCTTCCTCCAAAATAAAATTTTACAAAAGCATTTCAAACAGAAACTAAAAGGGTTTTACACCTTGGAAAGAAAGCCTTAATATAATTGTTTTGAAAACAAACTGTCATGTAAAACAGACTGCATATTTCAAGCGCTTTGCAAACTTCCAAAAGTACCTCTTACGGAAGGCTGAGGCATATTTACGGGTCTGAGAAAATTCGTTGCACTCTAGCAACCGTACGTAGGTGTCCTGAGTGAAGGCGTATCGCTTATGCGGGTTGCTGAGCGGAGGAATACGCTGATGGCTGTCCTATCTTAGTAAAGTACACTACACGACCACGACTCTGATTTATTTATTATTCGGTGAATCATCAGCTTACACAACAATATCTTTAAATTATAAAGTATAAACTTAAAAAGCTAATAATAGATCCACACGGTTAGCGTAAGTATAGATAAATCTAATGTGAGCTTTAATCTAAATTAGCATAAATGAATCTGATCTGAAGATAATGAGGTTACCTAAAGAAACTGACTGGAGTTGAGGTCATCTAGTGCGCGATTATCGTACGCTCTGCGATTATTTTGTCAACACTGATTTGCGATGTCTGTCCCTCTCACATCAGAGTGAGCAAAAGACATAGCGCTAAGGCGAGAAAAATGACCAGAGAATTAAAGAGCGCATGATAGGCCCGCCTGGTCGTGGTCGGAGTCATGGCCGTTTGACCATATAGTGCGCAAAGTCCCTTAGGCGGCCATTACATGCTCATGCAAGCGTCAGTCAAATTCCATCAGTCATAAATTACGTTTGACTGACTTGACTTGACTGATGGAAAGAAGAAATCAACTTCATGCAACCATCAGTCACTACATTACACGGTAGGTTAATCGTCAGTCACGGCCGTGACTGTGGTTAAACTGACAGCAAAACCTACCGTGTAATGGCTGCCTTAGTACAGTAGGAGGAAAATAGCTTGAAATTGGGTGGGGATTGGACGGAATGCGTATTTTGCGTACGCGTAGCGGTGAGGTACGTGTGTGGTGGGAGAGGGGCGCGCGCTATTGGTCGTTCACAAGAGCACATACGCGAACTTATCTCCACTCCGCTCCGTCGAAAAAAATTCAAGATATTTGCCTCGTACTGTACATAAATACACGTTAGAGGGCGGCGGCGGAAAGTGGGGCGATTTCACGTATCCGCACTTGCAATCTGGCCGCGTTGATACCATGTCACAGAATACATAATAGTACAAGTCACCATACCATAGTACCATGTCAACTTATTCGTGTGTTCCTTTCGCGATGCACCGCAACTCAGGACACGTCCTAAGAAATGCACAAACGTTATAATGCGCGTGGGTTTGTACAGGAAGTTTAAAGTGCCTTCAGTTTGGTTTATATTATGTTCTTTCTTTTGTTTAATAAATACAACCAGTTTGAGAAAGCTGGTATTAAGTATATAGTTGAGACAGTTTTATTGCATGAATCGTTTCTATATCGGTTTGTAACGGATAAGCTATATAGATTAATAATCTATTTTTTGTCTCAAACACACGTTTATTTATTAAATTTATAATAAAATAGAAGTTCACAATACAGAATTTGAAGTGCATTTGGTACACATCGCGAGACGTAAGCTCAGCTTTGCATTTGTGTGAATTTACAAAATTTTGAGATGACTAAGATTTTATTATAAAAAGCCATGGACAAGCATTTTTATAACGAGTGTTATTTATTTATTTATTTTTTGTTTTTTTTTTAATTCGTTTTCAAAAGTCTTTTCAATATTTTAAACGCGAATGAGAAATTTTAGTTGAATTTACGAAGTTATGATTTATTTACAGCTTAATAATACAAAAAATCGATACAATTTTTTTGTGAATTTTATTTAAAAACTAAGACGCACGCAATAGCGTGTTAAATTATAAAAAAACCGGTCAAGAGCGAGTCAGACTCGCGCACCGAGGGTTTCCGTACCATCATAATAAATACACTGCAGAGCCTGCTGTAAAATAAAAATATTATTTTGCAGTATTAGGTTAATTATGTTAAAGTAAAATGTATCTTATGTTAGTGAAAGGTGAACCACCATCAATTGACTATGTCTGTACAGTACTAACACCGCAAATTACTCGTGTGTCGAGAACAAGCACTAAGACAGAGGTAACCGCAAAACCAATAATCCTACAGACCAACGTGAGGTTTACTAGGTTATGCTATAGATACGTAGGGTCGCCAAAAATTTGAAGCAAAATATAGTTTGCATTCATTAATTTCTATTTATTGGGTCAAAAAATCAGTATCCATACAGAAAACATATAAGTAGTATCCATTATTTATTAATGTCCACAGTCTTTGCCGTGCGGAAAAAGTCGTGCGGCTAAGTCACCCTTGTAAATCCTACATAATAGTAGTTTATGATACAAGGTTGGTAAGGACCGTGTGCCATACTACGTTTTTCAATACATTTGCGAGAAATCATTATAGGTACTACTGAAATTGTAAACTATACATATAATAAAACAGTAAATTCTAAATATTTGTGCGCGAATTACGCAAAAACTGCTAAACGAATTTAGATGGATTTTTCACAATGTTGTAGATTGAGGTCCGACTTAAAATCTAAGCTATGTTTCATCAAATTCAGGTGGGTGGAACCTGGGAAACAGCTTGAACTCTCCGTAGTACTAGCTTTCATACACTAAAGGGGTCATTTTAAACTGGTTGCAATATTTTTCTACTGTCCACGCGGATGAAGTCGCGGGCGGAAGCTTGTCGATATTTAAAAAAACGTTCGTAAACAAAAACGCACGGCGCCGGCGTGCGGTAAAATCAACTTTCCGCACGCTGTACCAATCCGTAAACAAAAACGCACGGCGTGCGGTAAAATCAACTTTCCGCACGCTCGACTGTCATCGTAAACTTACATTTTCGAGCAACTGTATTGAAAAGGTATTTTTGCGACAGGCGGTATACTTTCTACTGCACTTGTCGTTTTTAAGTGTTGTTAGTAAAAAGAGGTTGCCAGCCAGCATGATGTCCTTTGACAAGATTGACGTGACAAATAGGTAGCATTATCATTTGACGATAACTTTAACTTTGACAGCATTTTGGTGCCACTCACACTTAGTATTTTGACAGACATTAGGCAAGCCACAATGTTCAAATTTCATCTATTGACGAACAAAAACATTAAAGCTTTTTCCAAAAAGCAGACGTTCTCTACGTATAAATATTTCGAACTGTCTAAATAAGGTTTTTCCTAAGCCAGTACTCCCAATCTAAAGTGAAAATATAAATTTCCAACTAAATCTTAGCCCAAGGCTTAAATAACGGCCATTCAGTTCCTTCGAGCGTTTAAACCGAATGTGTTGTGATTTTAGCTCTGCCCGGTTAATGACCCTTAGGGCTATATCACACTGGCATTATAAATAAATAAATATAAATATTTGACAACATCACATACATTGCTCCGATTCCAAAGTAAGTAGCTAAAGCACTTGTGTTATGGAAATCAAACACAACGGTGGTATCACAAACACCCAGACCTGAGTCAATAAAGAAAAGTTCATTTTCGACATAGACCCAGCCGGTAATCGAACCCGGGACCTCAGAGATGGCGACACCTTGAAAACCGGCGTAAAAACCACTCGAATACGGAGGTCGTCAAAATTATGAGATTCGAGACTTTGGTTACTCTCTGTCAAACCGAGGGCTAGTGTAAAGAGTGAGTGCTATTTTAATCTGCCCGACGCCAAGAGTGTGTGCTATTTTGATCTGCCCGACGACGCCAAGAGTGTGTGCTATTTTAATCTGCCCGACGCCAAGAGTGTGTGCTATTTTAATCTGCCCGACGCCAAGAGTGTGTGCTATTTTAATCTGCCCGACGCCACGAGTGTGTGCTATTTTAATCTGCCCGACGCCAAGAGTGTGTGCTATTTTAATCTGCCCAACGCCAAACTGCTAATGGTTTCCTCTTGCCATGCCACATAAATAAACACCAGTGTGATAAGCCCCTTAGCCGGACCATGTGAAGCTTTAATTACCCCAGTATTGAACTTCAACGGAAGCTCTCAAGCTCTTGGTTGATTTTGAAACGGGCTAAGCATACGTTTGTGAATTATAATTGGAATAATTGAGTGAAATAATTAGTGCTACGAATTGTGAGTACGTGAAAAGTTTTTTTTTTTAAATAAATTTTATCGTGAGTTTATTATTAATACGAGTTTGATGCGATTTGTATCAACTCGTATCGTAGTACACTTTTCAAGAGATGATTAAACTCCGAAATTAGGTATGGTTTTAACACCTTTTAGCATGCATAACTTGTTTTTTTGTTGTTGTCATTTAGGAGGTGTGTTTCAGTCTAAAAGCTATAATTTCGGTATAAAATAATGAACTGAACCCTGGACTCATAAGATCGTAGTCTACGGGGTAATAACATACATATTTTATTATTACGGAAATAGTAAAGCAGTTAGGCCGCATTCCCTGTTTTTGTAATCAGTTTTTTTCTGACTTATGGGGCCTATACAGGGGTTGATTTTCCAGATTGACTTGCTAGGCGACTTTAGTCGTTTTTTATCGGCAATCACTTGTAAAATCGAATCGCCATCACATTGAAATTAAGTTTGGGATTCGATAACAAGCCCTATTCACACCACCTAGCTAGTCGCCTGGAAAATCAAACCGTGTAAATGCCCCATTAGTCTAAACTCCTCAGTAAGAGATAGGCTTTCTAAAGATTTGTTGCCTAGATATTTCTGTTATATGACGGGAAATAACAAAGTTGCCTAGTAGCAGATCCATAGTAGGCATGTATTCTATACTGAAGATAAATCTAGATCATTGATATCGGCTGTAAATAGAAAACCATTAGCTAATCTGTAGTTAATCTTTAAAAGCATCCAGAAAAGCTGATTAAAACAATTACTTAAAAGCTAACACTTATTTGTACTTTTATTTAAAACAATAACCCAGTCGGCACTTTCAAATTTTATACCAAATTGAAATCGCCTTTGTTAAGTTTTGTTTCAGCGTTTTACTGTTTGGTGTACATGTTCAATTATCTAAACGAGATTTTTGGTTGTTACAGAATATTGAAATTGAAGGCAAGGCTATATCAGTTGATTGGACTTTGATATTTTTGTTGAAATAACATTACTGATTAATATAAAAAAAGCTTTTACGGATTACAACGAGTGTATTTAATTCACGTGTTGTTTTAAAATTATTTGGTTTGTTGAATTTATAGATTTAAGGCATTCACAGTGCTATTTTTACCGACTTCCAAAAAAGGAGGAGGTTCTCTGTTCGTCTGTTTTTTGTATGTCCACCGATTACTCAAAGATGGCTGGACCGATTGAAATGATTCAAACGTTATTACAATTGATAAACTCCCAAGTTGGTCCCATTTTTTAAATTTGGAAATCGGTTCAGTACTTTTCAAGTAATCTTGAAAAAAAGCACGAAAATAGTATGATTTTGTGTGAACTACCTCGATGATCAGTCGTATAACTTCTTTGTTTATGAACTGAATAAGATAATATTTTTTTGTTGGAAAAGGGATATCTTAAGTGTAATTCTTTAACCGATTAAATAAAAGGAGGTTTTCGTTTGACCCGTATGTATGTATGTTTCTCCACAATTGTACCTACGTGTTTTTATTTTTACGAATATTATTTCTTCCTTTTTAGAGGTAGGTTTTTTGAAGTCGTTTTTTTTGTTTTTGAAACAATTTTTTTAAATTAAATTAAATAAAAATAAAAAAGCCTTTTATTACTTCCTATTAAATTGGTTACATCAATAATAATATATTTCATTTACATTTTGTTACTTAGATAATTTCATTTTGTTTGTTAATTTAAAATTTTCTCTTTTCTCTTTTCCAATTTCTTATATTTATTATTATGAAGTTAATTAATTAATTTTATTGCATTTTTTATATTAAATTAATTTATATATTAGAAAAAATACTAGAAAAAATCGGTACACCCGTAGCACCTCAATCGGGACTCAAACCAGCACCCTTGGGATTCCGGCCCAATGCTCAGACCAATTATTATGCTACCGAGTCGCTAGTGGGAGCGGTGACCCGTCTGAGGTGCTGGTACCCGCGTTTCATCTGGGTGATGGCTGAAAATCGGTGTTTTGCCGAAAGGCAAAATTCACACACCGACACTGGACCCTTCTTGCTGCTGCACACACATGCCTTCTTCTGATTATCTCTTTTATTAGTCCATTATGTTTGTCCTTTTTTCTTTTTATGAGTTATTTACTTAATGTACCTACCTATGTATTGTTATTTGTATGAATGTGTGTGTTTTAGCAAATAAACTTTTTATCTATCTATCTATCTCCGAGTGAATCGATTTTTTCTAGTTTTATTACTTTTCCAAATTATTCTAAAACAACAGCCGAATTTCTTTCGTGCAAAATCTTAAAATTGATTAAATTTGGTTTAAATTGGTTGGTCCATAGAATTTTATTTAGATCAAAGCAATAGGTTAACGGAGAAAAATTGTTGACGTCGACAATTTTTTTTTTTTCATTTATTTAATGACAACAAACAGTCATGTACATCGACATAAATAAACTTCAACTATTAAATTATTTAACTTATAGACCTAGAGTGCCTATTATTACTTTATGAAAATTATATGTAGGCATGTGACAAATCTTATCGAAAACGATTCGTGATAAACGAGATCAAGTGACTATATAGTACAAAATTTTAAATCTAAATCAATGTGATGAAATGAGAGAGATGAAATATATATAAACAAAACACCATTTCTGTCACACAGTTAATAAGAGGAAATATAATTAATTACACATTTCGGGTAAATGTTAAGTGACCAAAATGCTCATAACGATCAATCTTAATGCATTCTCATTAATCTTGTGGACGTTGATATACTGTGGCATATTAGCGGATGAAGTATTTTTTATTATTTTTGCATTAAATGTATTATTTAGTTAGTATTGTCAATTTCCAATCGTTAATTAAGTCACAAGTTTAAGAAAAAATAAAGATAAGTTAACAATCTAAACAGTTAGTAATGTACCGTACATCATAAACTCTTATAAATACAGTTTTAATAAAAAAACCACAGAAGGCGAATATCCCAAAAAAACTTATTACTGGCAGTAGTAGGTGCCTTAATAGCAAAAAGACACACAAAAGCAACACAAGAAAGTAAGTAGTCAGAATTTTGACAAGTGACAACACTTAGCGCCCTCTCGCGGCGACGTTTTAAGCAAGGAACCCCATTGAATGTCGAGGTAATTCCTCAAATATCGCTGGCTTGCAGCGTAAGAGTGGGATATGCTAAAAAGATTTCGACGATACCACTAGTGACTCGATAGCTCAGTTGGAAGAGCATTGGACGGACTTCCAAAGGTCGCGGGTTCGATTCCCGCCTGAGAAAAATCTGGTGAAGAGTCAAATATATTCTAGTATATTTTTAGTGTAACATTGCCGATATCTCTACATACTTTTACTAATAACGAAAAAAGCTGTAATACCTTAGAATTATTACAGCTTTTTTCGCTATAATATGGGGTAGGGGCTGAATCCCTAATTACACCTAGAAGCCGTGTCCTCGTATGCAAAGTGAGGTAACTAATACTAACCCAAAATGGCTTAGTTATTTTATTTCACGAAACCAACAGCGTTACATAAAATATTTACATTAAATAATTTTACAATTAAGGCTAATAACAGGTTTCTATTATAATTGTAAATAAAAAACCGAACAAACAAAAGAAACAATCGAACCTAAAGAGTACTATTATATTATGTATATTCTGTGTCTAAAGTAAAAGTATAATTACTTAATCGCAAAGAAAAAGTAGCATAATGAATGGTAAATTCTCAAAATTCTAAAATTATACGCCAACCAAACAACAAATTTAATAACAATAGAACTGAAATTCTGATATACTTACCAATGCAACTAAACCTTTTAAATTTGAAATAATTTTCAATTTTAAATTCAATTCTACACATAAATACATACAGAGGTAAAGTCAGCAGCGCGTCGATCTTGCAAAACTGACAACACTATTCAATTTATTTTGAACCTTAATTTCCTCGCATTTAAGTGCAAAATGATTGAAACCGAGATTACCCTGTTATTATTCATTAACAGTAAAAAAAATAAAAAAAAATAAACAGTAATAATTTTACAATTACCTACATTATTATTAGATAATTTATGTTACTAAGGGCCTGTTTCACAAAGACAGATTAAGCACAAATTAATATATTCTTTTCCATTTTTAACTAAAACAAAATCATAGAATCATAGAATTCGAAACAGGCACCTAATGTAATTTTATTTTGTTATTTTGCTAAACAGTAAGACACCCTAAGAAAATGAATCATTAAAATAATTATTAATCATCAAGACAGATCGCTAAGTAGGTAAGTGAGGCAAGTACAGATTTTTTTTAAACAGTTTTGGATAAGTGAAAAACATCATATTATTCACTAAAATTTTCATTATAAATTTTAACAAGTCTTGTCAGTGGACTATTCTGTTTTCAGATTTATATCCTTCATACCTAATTGTAACTAAAATCCAAAAATATAGTAACTAACTAATCTCCTAATTGTCGGAAAATTAAAACTGTTTTGTACTTATTCGGTATGATTAGGTATTAAATAGAGAATAAAAATCTGAAAACGGAGCCATTTTGGCTGTTTTAGTTGCCTCACTTTTGACAGTGCGCTTTGTAAAGAACTATCGTTCTAGGTGTTATTATTCAGTGTAATACACCTACTACTTCTGTAAATCTCAACAAAGTGTAAATATTACTCAATTTCTGTCACTAGATAAGCCGCACTCTGCTAGTGATTCACAATGGCTAATGGAACCGAGCTCCACTGTGCACAATGCAACTGCATTGTACAGTCAACTTCAGAAGTGACTGGACATTTTATAACTTTGTCATACCAATCATCGCATTCATACGGTAGGTAAGGTTGCAATTTGTGGCCAAGCGCTATAGTTGGCGTGACAAGGTTTTAAAGTTTTAAGCTACTTCTAAAGCCGTCCGTATGTCACTGAAGCGTCAGAGGGGCCTCTTTTAGCACCTATTTGGATGCCATTCGAAGCATAATGGTTAGAGGTGTGAATTCCGTTTTACTTACATAGGCCTCCGAAAATGAAATTTAGTACGAAATTGAAAGCATTTTAGCATTGTTCATCAAACTGTAAGCTTCGTCAAGCACAATAATTACATCAAAAAAATTTTTGGCCGCTTGAGTTTCATAAAATATGTAATACCTGTTTCGCAGGTTTCGGACAGCACTATATTTTTTAGTTTTTAAAATGGAAAAGAATAATGTGCTTGTAAGATAATTTCTAAAAATTGTCATTCAATTTAATATAACTTATCCAGAACCTTTGGAACTGACTCTTAAGAGTTATAATTTAAAAAAATCGTTATAGTTATGCTATACCTTATAGTTTTTTACTGTGTGAACAATACTTATTTTTGTACCTTTGTTTTGCGGAGTGAATAAAAAGTTTTGACTGATAATGTCGTGTTTCACGTTATAAATTAATTTCTAATTTCAAACATACCAACTTCCTTGCAAAAAACGCTGTTTTGTACATACTATAGTAATTAAAATGGCAAATCATGTCAAATCATCGTTCCATAATGACGCTTTACAATAATATATCCATTTCACTAACACTTATTACGGCAATTGAAGCGGTTAAACTTATCTTAAAGTTTCATTTAACATCTGTGACAGTTTCACATATAAGTTCCGTTAACTGTTCCAAAGACACAAACTAGACCGCCTTCCACGGCCCAGTTTGCTTTCAAGAAGTTTCAATCAAAGAGTTTCTATTTATGTCAGCTGAAAGAAAGAGACGGGGTTGCAAAGTAGGTTGGCGACTTTTATACAAAATGGTGGTGTTACCGCACCACGAAAGAAGTTCATTGGATGAGGAGCCAGTACCATTTAAGTCGTTGGAATAAAACCTTTTCAACCTTTCTAAATTCTAAAAGCGAAAGACATCGTATTACAGTGCCATCAAAATTCAGTGGGACTTCTTTCGTGACGCGAACTCTACATTGGCCCGGGAAGTATTCATGTTTGGCGTATGGTAAGGCTTCTTGGTGTCAGAGCTCGACTCGATCGAGAGCTCGTTTGTAACTCAACTGGGACCGGACTGAGGTTCTCTGATTTTGACACAAAATGATGGCTCAGTTTTAGTCCAGCTCCGGAGGTACTCCTGTTGATCTTAGGTTGAGCCCCGGTCGAGCTTCGGTGCCATCCACATGAAGCCTTAAGATTTTTTCTGTAGCTTCAATTACTTTTAACCGACTTCCAAAAAAGGAGGAGGTTCTATGTTCGTCTGTATATTTGTTTTTTTTTTGTGTATGTCCACCGATTACTCGAAGACGGCTGGACCGATTGAAATGATTCAAATGTTATTACATTAGCTACACTCCCAAATTGGTCACATTTTTTAAAATTTGGAAATCGGTTCGGTACTTTTCAAGTAATTTTGAAAGAAGCACGAAAATAGTATGATTTTGTGTGAATTACCTCGATGTTTGGTCGTATTACTTCTTTGTTTATACTTTATACTACTGAATAAGATAATATTTTTTTTGTTGGAAGAGGGATATCTTAAGTGTAGTTTTTTAACCGACTTAAAAAAGGAGGTTCTCAGTTTGAGCCGTATTTAAGTATAAACATACTCCGCGATTATCTAACGTTTGGCTGAGCCGATTTTTCTACATATATAATATACCTTACCTACAAGGTACCAACACTAAAAATAAAAAAATCAAAAATTGTTTCAAAAAACAAAAAACCGACTTCAAAAAACCTACCTCTAAAAAGCAAGAAATAATATTCGTAATAATAAAAATACGTCTATTGAAGTCGGGTGGGGCTTTTAGAATAAAAAAAAAAGGAATTTGTCCCCGAAGCCCCGAAGCCCCACCCGACGTATTTTTATTATTACGAATATTATTTCTTGCTTTTTAGAGGTAGGTTTTTTGAAGTCGGTTTTTTGTTTTTTCATCATTCAAAAACATTGTTCGCTAAAGCGTGAATAATACTCGAAGTTATCATCATCAGCCTATCATCGTCCACTGGACATAGGCCTCTGCAAGTGCACGCCACTGAGCACGATCCGCGGCTACTCTCATCCAGCTTTTGCCAGCCACCTTGCGAAGATCGTCGCTCCATCTTGTCTGAGGGCGTCCCACTACTCGAAGTCCTCTAGGCGTATTATAAGTTTAATTTCGCCTACTATAGTCGATAGTGACAGTAGTTGACATTTGAATGACAACTTTTAGTTTAGTGTAGTTACCGCTAGAGGCGCTGTGCTAAATTGCATACAAAATTGCTTACTACAGTCGGTATCGAGTATAGTAAACGAAACTGTGCAAACTCATCATAATACAGGCACTGTTCGTCGATACAATATAAGTATTTTCATGTTTTTAACATTATGGTAAGTTATTATTTAACATTTTAAAATATAAAATAAGTTTCCACGAGCGCATTAAGAGCCTTAAATGAATTGTGCTCAGAGTGACAAAGTTTCGAATTTCTTTCGCTTCTCGCAGATGTTTTGTTTAGAAGTAAACCGCGGATAAAACTTTTGCACGGAACTGTCCACGCTTTTTACTGAAATAAATTCTTTTCCTGACGACAAAATGATGAACAGGAAGAATATAGTATTCTTCAACTTTACAAAGTTTAATAATTCTATCACTTTGTGAGATTGTCTAATTATTTTTCGTCGGTATTTTTATTTAATTTGAATAAAACACAATCAAAAAACTTAAAGCTTTTTTAGTTACAGAAGTTTTTTTAATAATACTCAGCAATATTTTGAATAGAAAGTTTTAAAAAAGCGGGAAATGAGTATAAAATGTTGAAACACCCGTAAAATCAAATTATTGATAAAAGTTCAAAAGCTTGTCACTTTGTAAACTCTATGATATCAAAACTAAAATACCGAATGTCAAACCAATAAAACTTAATCCATACAAAGCTAAAGCCATTTCAACAGCTATTTGACCTCTTGTAAGTAGAAAGAAAATTACACATCAAGAAACAAACGGTTCTCCGGAAAGCCCCACACTTAAAGCTCGCGAAGATAATATCAAAAACAATGCCTTTTACTGGGTCAAGCTTAAAAAGGTCGCCTTTCCCCCTATTATCGCTTCTAATGTCGCCATTGTGCCAAATACAATCGCCTGTGTTCACAACATCCAAGTTTTTTCAATCTACACATGGGCGTTTGAATTCCTACCAGAAAATGGGAAGATTACGTTTTTAGATTAAACGTTGAATGCAAAAGCACCTTATCTTCGAAACTACAAGGCTTGTTTTTGCTTGAGGAACGCTAATCTGGGTTGTCTTTTTAAGCAACGTGTTTCACGTTCATTGTTGTATTGTAACGTAACAAAATGGACAAGATTTTGCAGATGATACGAAAGGGAAATTGGTTTTTGTGGAACCACTTTGACGTCATTTTGGATCCATCATGCTAAATTAGGGCAGAAGATAGCCTCCCGAATCTCTTTACTATCACGAAGATTAAATTTTGTCGCAGATAATAGGCAAGGATTTTGCTGAAAATCTGATTTTATTGTCACTGAAAAAACCTGCAAAAGTTGTTATTACTTTGGATTAGTTTGGATGCTATGAAATTTTCTAGAATTATTAAATAAGTTATTGTAAAATATGTTGTTTATTATACCCCCTTACCTTGGTATTTGAATATTTAAGTAAGTAAGTAAATTATTTATTTGCAAAAATATGGTTACAAAATGTTCTTAAATTAAGTTATGTCCAGTCCAACATATTCAATCGATAAACAGTCGATGTGCAAATATTTTAAAATCAGTTATAGTCTAATCCCTTCATAATTAAAATCAAAATTAAAAACAAATCCTATCTCAAATTAATTTTAAATAAATGTATTTATATTATTTACATGTCAATTTTATTATCATTTTTCAAAATCCATGTATTCTCTTACACTATAAAAAATTTTTTCATTCAGCTATTTCGTCAGATCTCTTTTGAACATATTCCCATTTAATATTTAACACTGTCAGGTAGCTTGTTAGATTTGTATGCACATTATTTACAACATTTCTTTTATAAATATCTTTCCGACATCGTGGCTGATATAAATTATGGGCATAGTTAGCTCTGACATGTCGCCTAGAAACATTAGCATATAGTTGGAAATGTTCTGGATGTTGCTTGACAAAACAACATACTTCTTTTATATACACACACGGCAGAGGGAGTATGTTGAGTTCCTTAAATATGGGCAGACAACTGTCCAAATGCCATGCATTGCAAATAGCACGTAGTTACGTTAAGCAGAAGACTTTAATAAAATAAGCTAAGAAGGAACTATTTTCAGAACATTATTTCTTAGAAAATCTTGATAACTTTTTTTATCAATCGATCAAATAGAGAATCAATAAACTGATACTGATTGTCTTTAATAAAAAAGTACCTAACTTAAGTGACACTCAATTAGCAAAACAATATAGGAAGTTGCTCTTATTACTCAAGTCCGACATTCGGCTGATAGCTTTCTGGTCGAATCTGGCATCTGCGAACAATTTATCATTCCATGACATCTTATTATGTTTTTCGAGGACCAATAATAATTCAATTTTGGTCCCTCTATAAGCTTCGTTTGTTATGTTCTATTAATGTTTTAATTGGAAAATGTTTTGGCTTTCACTGTGTGAATAGCCGAGACTTATTTTGTAAGTACTCTTAATTTTCTTATGAAAATTAAGGCTGTGTTTTTGCCAATATAACACGAGCAAAATAAATGTTCACAAGAACTTAATTATATATAAGTCTTGCAACGGAATTTTAATTAGTAAAATATGATTGTTGAAATTTAACTATGGATATTAAAAAAGCTCTTTCTGCAGTATGGTCAATTTATTGGAAAATAGGTAGGTACTATAATTTATTGGGAAGATTTCCCATTGCATCTTTGAGATAAGCTGTGATTATATCACTACAAAAAGCCGTTGTATGTATCAGCTCCAATGTTTGAGTTTGTCCATCAGCCATTTTTGATGTCCCCACTGCTGGGGCACAGGCCTTCCTTATGGGTGGTAAGGAGGATGGGCCATAACCCACCACGCGGGCCCAATGCAAATTAGTGGGTGTTAACGACTGCAAATGCAGCCGGGACCAACAGCTTGACGTGCCTTCCAAAGCACGGAGGAGCTCGAGATAATAAATTTTTGGTCACCCATCCCATGACCGACCCTTGCGAACGTTGCTTAACTTCCGCAATCACTGGACCAGGCGGTAAACCACTGCGCCACCGAGCTCCGAGTGATGTTCGAGTTTAAGCAAAGACATTTATGCCCGACGGTTAATCTGTGAATATAAAAACATTACTCGTAAAGTACCTATCCAGGGTTACAATCGATCAAGAAATGAATCCGCGGTAAGCCCTTCATTTTTCATGTGACAAGATGTGGAATTTTTTATTGGTTGTTACTCGTGAATGGTAGTGAGGGGGTACGCTAACGATCTAAAATATCCAATGAGGTAATAGTGTTATCTATACCTATTAAATGGTTTTAACGTGTAAATCTAAACTTCTAAAGCAACTTGTCCAGACGTGACCGAATCACTGATTCATTATCGCGCAACTCAAACCACTGAATGAAAAAGGTTGAAACTCGGCATACGACAATCTAAGTGGTGCAGTGGTCAACCTGCCGGACTACCACACAAGACGTCCCGGGTAGAAATTGAAATGATAAATTATAACTTCTGTGACGGGTCTGGGTGATCTTTTCAGTTTTTTTTTAAACAGATAGCTGATTAAAATAATTTTTTGACACTTTGTTTATTACTGCTAGAAAATTACCAATGGATAAATGATAGGTAGATGGATATTAGACACAATAAAAGTTGGAAAAATAAACATAAAATGGATATAATAAAAAATAATGAACTAGAAGGATGTAGGTATTGCACTAACCCCAGATCAGGACAAGGGCGATGACAGTGAATTAAAAAAACAGCTTTGTCCATCAGCCATTTTTGATATCCCAACTGCTGGGGCACAGGCCTTCCTTATGGGTGGTAAGGAGGATGGGCCATAACCCACCACGCGGGCCAATGCGGATTGGTGGGTGTTAACGACTGCAAATGCAGCCGGGACCAACGGCTTAACGTGCCTTCCGAAGCACGGAGGAGCTCGAGATAATAAATTTTTGGTCACCCATCCCATGACCGACCCTTGCGAACGTTGCTTAACTTCCGCAATCGCTGAGCCAGGCGCTAAACCACTGCGCCACCGAGCTCCAGCTCCAGAAAAAAACAGCTTAGTGATTTTAAAAAGAATCGATACAAATATGTCAACTGTGGGACAACACTACCGGTACGAGAATCGCACGCGCTAATTTCCCAAGAGAATAAAAGTGTCGTACGGATGATGTGTTCTGGGTAAAGATAAACGTCCAAATTTTTTATTATATCCACGGTTCGTTTCTCCTTCGTGAAAAATGTCATGACTGATTAATCAAACTTTATTTATTTTCTTTATTGGAAAGTTGCCACTTTGAAAGATTTATTTTTATTTGCGGAAGTAGACCCATTTAATATTAATAATAATCGCAAATTCTTGGATAAAAATTGGGATAAAAATTGTTTAAAAAACAAAAAAAACGACTTCAAAAAACCTGCCTCTAAAAAAGCAAGCAAAAATATACAAATCGTTAGATACGCATTATCATTGTTATAATAAAACACGTCTATTAAAGTCGGGTGGGGCTGGAGAACATCTTCCTTTTTTTATTCTAAAAGCCCCACCCGACTTCAATTGACGTGTTTTATTATAACAATGATAATGCGTATCTAACGATTTGTATATTTTTTCTTGCTTTTTAGAGGCAGGTTTTTTGAAGTCGGTTTTTTTGTTTTTTAAACAATTTTTTAATTTTTTTATTTTTAGTGTAAGTAAGTACCTTCTGTATTAGGTAGTGTAGGTATATTATTTAGGTAGAAAAATCGGCTCAGCCAAACGTGGGATAATCGCGGAGAAACATACATACAAACTGAATACCTCCTTTTTTTGAAGTCGGTTAAAAAGACTACACAAAGGTATCCCTTCCTCAACAAATCATCTAATTCGGTTCATAAATAACAAAATTGACAAGTTTGTTGATTTAATATCATAGTATTTTCAGGATTACTTGTAAACTACTGAACCGATTTGAAAAAAAAAATGGGACCATCTCGCAAGAAAACTCAATCGAACAAAAAAAGAATCATCTAAATCGGTTCATCAATGTCGAAGATACGCGCGAACAACGATAAAAAAAAACATACAATCGAATTGAGAATCTCCTCCTTTTGATGAAGTCGGTTAAAAATCAAGGAGGTGTTGATGGGTGCGTAGTTCTATTGTACTGTAGTAATTGAATTTAGATCTAAGTATTATATTGAGTTAATTGTTATGTTGGCACTAGTTTAATTAGAACAAATGTGGGTCGAAGTATTAAATATAATATTGTATACTTATATAAAAAGAAAAATAGGTAATTGATACTGATGTTGTTAATGGTAAATATTTTGTTCAAGTGTATTGAGTTTTTGGGTTTAGCGGTTTTTTAACTGTAAATTTATATTATTTTACAGTTAAAGGCTTAATTTGTGAAAAACTCTTTTGGCCGAAGTAATTAAGGTATTTATGTTAATATTTTAGTAATTAAAAAGGCTGTCTGTTATTCCGAATAAATAAAAAAATAAATTAATATAGTATTATTATTATCTGTGTTAATACTAAGTAAGACTTTTTTAGGTTTAAATAAAATATTTATTATGTTCAACATTACGTAGACGAACTTAAAGTGATTCTTAATTACACGAATAATTTAATTAAGTTAGATGTAAGATCTAATTACGCCCTATTTTGTCTACTCCCACACCTTTTGCTAGCACTCGAAAGTATTTAAGACTAATTAAGTTACGTTCGCAAGGTAACTTTGAAAGTTAATTTTAGTAATTTGCTGTAGTTAAGTTAATTATATTGACTCGAATAGTTTGCAAGTTTAGGTGAATGTTACGTGCTTTGACAACAAATAACTTTTTACCATCGCCACTCGAAAAAGTGCGTTTAATTCAACGATAAGAGTGAATAAAACGCTGTTTTATTCACCGAGTGAATAAAAATATTTTGAATTTGGTACAAGCGCGCATCGTATAAATTATGTAGAAAAAAAATAAAACGTGCTGAAAGTATGGAGCTATTCCATAGATAAAGCCATAGTTATATACAAATAAAAAAATATCCCGCCAATTTTATTTAGGTTCTTTTTAGTGGCTTATCTTTGGGTTCTTTTCTAAAAAATATCCCGCCAAATTAATTAGGTCCTTTTTAGTGTCCCATCTTTAGATTCTTTTATATTAGAGGGAGATTAGATATTCAGTCTTGCATCAGTCCATTCCATCAGTCTGGTACTATCTTCAGTCTGTAAAAAATCAAAGTTTACAAACTGATGAAATGGACTGATGCCAAACTGATCATGTAATTTCCTTCATAGCGTGGTTGTTTTATATCATTGGAAAACTTCTAGTTTCACTACCAATTTTTTAATGTTAAAATATTACTGATTACCTACCTAAACAATTAAAATGTATAGGTATAAGTACCTACTGCTATTTGTTTTCTCGCAGTCTATGGTAAAAAGTAGAGTACACAACTCGTGAAAAAAAAAAAATTCATCTCGGTCCTTTGTATCAGCAGTAGTACTTATACCTATAGTAGGTATTTATAGGTTATCAGATTTTGATATTTAGGTAGGAAATCGATAATATTTAAAACATTAGAAAAATTAAATAGTGAAATTAGAAATTTTGACATTTTCTAATGAACTGTACGCGGGCAAGCTTTATTATTATTATTTATTTTCAGACAACAAGATCCATTTGTTAGTAACAATAATAATCCCTAAAAACTATGTAAGTATTCTATAACTAATTTAGACGTAGTAGTTTGCGCCATATGCCACTATTATATTATTTAGAAGTGTATATGAAATAAGAAGCTTTTCATTACATAAAACAACCATGATAAGAGGGAGATTACATGATCAGTCAGTCTGGCATCAGTCCATGCCATCAATCTGTAGATTTTGAATTTTTTCCAGACCTGATGATCGTTCCCTGAAAAAAAAAGCCTGATGCCACAGACTGAACATCTAATCTCCCTATAATAGATAGAAAAGAACCCAAAGCAAAGACACTAAAAAGAACCTAACTAAAATAGGCGGGATATTTTTTTTATTTAATTGTATAACTATGGCTTTATCTATGGAATAGCTCCATACTTTCAGGACGTTTTATTTTTTTGTACATAATTCATATAATGCGCGCTTGTTCCAAATTCAAAATACTTTTATTCACTCGGTGAATAAAAACGATCGTCTGAGTATTGATCTGGTGCGAGTCGTATTTTTTCTAGTATATTATTTAGTATTGAATAAAAACGCGTTTTATTCACTGTTATCAATGAATAAGACGCACTTTTTTGCGTGGCGATGGTAAAAAGGTTTATTGTGACCAATGCAGGTAAGCTACAGTCAAATGAAGTAACTTCATAAAAGGGTCTTTGGATGGTATGGCAACCCCAATACGTAGTAGTAGGTTGCAGTTTGCTTTTTTAATTATTTATTCGGGACGACAAACAATTTGACCAATGTATGTTACTTAAATGAACTAAAAACAATGAGAAATACTAATGGGACAATCAACACCATTATCTGCAGCCTAAATAAGAGAGTAAGTTGCTGTTGTCAATACATAGAGTAAAGGAATTAGGGTAACCATACCATTGAAACCAACACGTGTCAATATAAATATTACCATACCGTATACAGGGTTATTTTTTAAACACCAACAACCTCGCAGGAGTAGATTAGAAATATCATAATACAACAACATTTTTGTTCTACGACTTTTCCAAAAACAGATAAAAAAAACGATTTTTTTATACAAAACCTGATCAGCTGTTCGGACATTTGTATTCGGGGAGTTGAATTTTTTTGTCTGTTTTCGGAAAAGTCGTAGAACAATAATGTTGTTGGTGTTTTACAAATAACCCTGTATAGTAAAAAAAAAATAACCTGTGGCCCTACCATGAGTTGATGCAAACTGTTTACCTTACCGTAAACTATCGTTTTGTCTCTTTCACTCGCACTGACTGTGAGCAGTATATCCGATAGTTTACGGTAACGTAAACAGTTTGCATCAACTCATGGTAGGGCCACAGTTGTCAAATTACCCCGTTTGAAGGTACTTTTTTATTTCTTTCTGTCAGTATGTTGAACTTTAGAGTAGTTTTATTTCAACGATTTATTAATAAAGACTTAATTTCACGAAATAAAATGATAAACTATAACGGAAGCAGTAGACATGTCAAAATATAATACTCAAAAGTGAGTAACAATTTCAAGACGAAGTGTATATTATTTTTACCACATACACCAACGAGCAGCAGAAAATGAATAATTCCCCTTAAC
This sequence comes from Agriphila straminella, assembly GCA_950108535.1. NCBI lineage: Eukaryota > Metazoa > Arthropoda > Insecta > Lepidoptera > Crambidae > Agriphila > Agriphila straminella. Next base: position 19,946,845 of record OX467307.1, on the reverse strand, counting down.
TTTCGCTGACTCACTGATTTCTTGCATATTGTTGAATAACAAAGTTTGACTCGGCTCATGAAAATTAATAACTGCTGTTCCGATTTCCGACTTTAGTGTAACGCAACAAAGGCTATGTAACTTTATGTTTTCTGAAGTGGAAATTGATGAAGCACCAATATAAAGGAGAATGTGTTGCCAAATATTATTAAGCAATTTGTAATACTGTTGATATTACGATCAATCATTGGTTTAGGAGTGTACTGTACACTTGGCTTGACAAATAAATATGTAATATACCTACCTACCAAATAGAATAATGAACACTTTAGCACTTTATTACAGCATAATATTGTTATGAAAACTATCGCTTAAAATATCGCAATCTGTATGACGGGTGTTGCTTTATTGCCAGTGCACTGCGTTTTGTGGTAGGAGGCACGCAGTCAACGAACTAAGATACAGTCATTTTATTGTGTAGGATGTTACAAATTACAAAATGACCTACCATCAGCCATTTTTTGAAGTCCCCAGCAATGAACTGCTGGGGCACAAGCCTTCCTTATAGGTGGATAAGGAGGATGGGCCATAACACACCACGCGGGCCCAATGCGGATTGGTGGGTGTTAACGACTGCAAATGCACCCGAGACCAACGGCTTAACGTGCCTTCCGAAGCACGGAGAAGCTCGAGATAATAAATTTTTGGTCACCCATCCCATGACCGACCGCTGCGAAACTTGCTTAACTTCCGCAATCGCTGGGCCAGGCGCTAAACCACTGCGCCACCGAGCTCCGAATTAAAAAATAACAATTTATTTATAATTATTTTCTTTGTATGTAAACTAATAAATTATTTTCTTTGTCTGTACAATAGAAAATAATTTGTTATTTTGTAAATAAGTAGTTATTTTAGTTTGTACATCAGCAGACGTATCAAGCTGTCGACCTTGAGACGGAATTTAGGTTTATCTAAATATGCTAGCATGTGTAAGTACTTTAGCAACACAAGCCAGCCATTATTATTAGAAAAAAAAATGTTATCTAATGGCCTTGTCCCGTAAATGACACAAAATACCAGCGTAAGATGAGAAAAAGAAAGAAAAAACAAAATAATAATAACAAAAACGCTTTATTGTACACTAACACAGGACATATTAACAAAGAAAAACAACAAACTGAGAAAGCACACAAAAGGCGGCCTTATTGCTAAATAGCAATTTCTTCCAGGCAACCTTGAGTAATAGAGTGAAAGAGGAAGAGAACAGTGGGGAATGGGTGCAAATTCATGGAGGAGAACAGATATAGATTATACAAGAATGTATAGAAATAAATGAAGTTTTTTTATTAAAAGCGATAATTAGGAAAGGAAAGAAGAAAGATAGAAGAAAGGAAATGTCTTCTGACTTGATCGAATGTGTTATTATAACATTCAATATTTATATTTCGATCATGATGTCACATTGGCTAAGGAACAGTAATAATGTAGTGATAACTATTAGTTTATTTAAGTACCTATAATTTATTAATACATTACTTTCTACACATAGCAAAAAATAATTGTCATTGTGTTACCGAAGAAACTATAAGAACAAAGAAAAAGTAACGCGTGAATATCTTCATTTAACTTTGCTAGGAAAAAGTTTGTGCAAGTTACTAATTACATTTTCTTTCATTGTCACCTAGGTACTTGCTCAATTAAGTAAGACCTTTTGTGGTTTAATTAAGTAATTGGGTTACAATTTATTTTTCCATAATCTCTGTTTGTAGTTATTATTCATTGGGATACAATATTATCATCATATTATCATCATAATTTTTATTGTCCCCACTGCTGGGGCACTGGATTTTCTTATGGGAAGATAAGGAGGATAGGACATAGGTAACCCACCACGCGGGCCCGATGCGGATTGGTGAATGTTAACGACTGCACAGCAACCGGGACCAACGGCTTCACATGCTTCCCGAAGCACGGAGGAGCTCAAACTTATTTATTTTTGGTCACCCATCCCATGACTGACCCTTGAAAAAGTAGCTTTACCTCCGCAATCGCAAGCCAATGTGCTAACCCACTGCGCCGTTGAGCTTGTCACACAGTAACATCCTTTTATTTGTGTATTCTGTGATTAGAGCGAGAAATTCAGTCGTCAAGACGAATTTAATAAAAAAATATTAATTTAAAAAAATATCAGTTCACTCAGAATGTTCAAACACTGTTACACTGATCAAAGCTTGCAAACATACTCGTAGTTCCGAGATAAAGCTTTATAAAACAATGGTTAAAGTGTAAAAAGTACACAATGGGTATGTATTTAAACCAATGGAAATAATCCTATCCGTATAAATTCAAGTGAGGTCTGACAATAGCTTAAAGTAAGTGAATTTCAGTATAAGAGGGAAACGTCTCATTACCACACGAGGCAATGGTTTAATTGTCAGAGATCCTACTATGAAAACCGAACTACGATAATCGACGGACGTTCGTTTCGCTTCGTGACATTATCAGTTCCAGCCCTTCTACCCAAAAGGCTGACATTCAATTCAAATAAGCAATGGAGGATGTCACAAAATTTATCCCGCTTGGTGGCGTTACTGTTGCTGGAGACCTTTGTGCGGGCATTTATCCCAAATTTTCCCATTTATTTTAAATTATATCTAAAAATGGTTGATACTAATAAATGATTATTATGGAAGTCAGACAGTAAATAAATCAAAGATTGAAGAAACCAAAATACGTTGTGAGAAATTTGATATTTACGTAAAATCGCTTCTAACATCCAAAAATTGATAGCAAACACATAGAAAACAACAATATGACAGGTTTACATCTACAATAGCGCCAAGTTAGTGGTAGTGCGCCGACTGGTGGACGGTTTGTGAATCAGCAAAATTATCCTGCCAATAGTTAGTTAGATGAAGTTACATGTTGCGAGCGTAAATCACAGAGATTGTTTAATGTATGAAATTGACAAACCTACGACACGTTATTTCAGAGATTATAACTCAGTTTTAATTTTTAGGTTAGCGAACGAATTTGAGTAGGTGGGAGCAATGGGGTCTGAAATTAAGTGAAATAAACGACACGAATATCGTCCGAATATCGCGGTTCTTATTCGTAGTAGACACTCAGGTCTTTGTTTTCAGCACAAAAGGTGGAATTAAGGAGCCACGGTCCAAAATGTTTAAAGCGATTATGAAGGCTAACGCAATTTTGTCTTTTTGTTTAGATTTTAGTAGAAAAGAATTTTGGATGAAGAAAGCTGTTTAGGGTAGCCTGTATGATATAGCTATAGGTTACATTGATGGCCTTATTTGTGATTGCAATTTATTTTTTCCAGAACTTCTTTAGTATACTATGTCAATTCAACCTACAGTTAAAAAGATTGAACGGAAAATTAATATTCAATAACTGCTTTCAGACTTAAATTTCACTTCAAACCTTACACTATCATTATAGGATAATCCCTATTCGACAGTGTAGGAAATGTATCTTATTGACAGTAATGTGCAAAAAAACACGTATTACTATAATATCAGATTAATTACAATATTAATTTTACAGCTTGCACGATATTAGACGACAACGGTTTCAATTCATAGAATCAAGATTTAAAAAAATGAGTCGTTTCAATATCACGGTATAGGGCAATAAAGATTTCCTTCTGAAATCATTTTTACCATTGAATTGGTATTCCAACAATATTTTCTATCAAACAAACATAAAGGCCACTGCAAAGTTATCTGGAACACTCCAATACGGTTATTGTTGCCTCTCTACCAAAATGCTCCTTCACAAAATATAGACTAGACAGAACAGTCACTCGGAAAAAATCCGCGGATTTCCGTGATTGTACACATAGGAATTTCGTAATTGCAATCTTATGCCAATCTAGACTGTTTCCGTTCTACTCGTAGCAAAGATTATTTCGAACCGCAATTTAGTGCGATCTAAGATCGTGTGAAAAATCGATTGTGCGGTTCACGTTCGTGCAAAAGATCAATTTTGCGATGAACGTTTTTGTGAAAGATCGATTTTGCGATGAACTTTTGTGTGAAAGTTCGATTGTGATCGTGCAGTTTACGTTCGTGCGAAAGACCGATTTTGCGATGAACATTTGCGTGAAAGATTGATTGTGATTGTGCGATTCACGTTCGTGCAAAAAATCGATTTTGCGATGAACATTTTTGTGTGAAAAAACGATTGTGATAGTGCGGTTCACGTTCGTGCAAAAGGTCGATTTTGCGATGAACATTATTGAGTGAAAGATCGCTTGTGATTGTGCGGTTCACGTTCGTGCAAAAGATCGATTTTGCGATGAACATTTTTGTGTGAAAGATCGCTTGTGATTGTGCGGTTCACGTTCGTGCAAAAGATCGATTTTGCGATGAACATTTTTGTGTGAAAAAACGATTGTGATAGTGCGGTTCACGTTCGTGCAAAAGATCGATTTTGCGATGAACATTTTTGTGTGAAAGATCGCTTGTGATTGTGCGGTTTACAAAGGTCGATTAATGTTTCTTTGTTTGCTATGTAAGGTCGACTGTGCGACAAACTGTTAGTCAAAAAGTAAAGGCAACTAAGAGTAGCTGGTTATATGACGGTAGCGTTTTTGAATATGGCCAGAGTGGCCCCTCTGTCTAACACAGAAACTTTTTATTTGTCACCCCATTGTTAGAGCAGTGAAGAGGAAAAAAGCTCAAGTATGTGTTTGTTCCTTAGGGGTCCAAATGGCTTTTAAAACTTACTTACATTTATCATTGGGAGTCGGGAATTTCCCGTGAAAGCCTTACAGGTGGGTTGGGACTAATATTTTTCTTCCACTACTTTAGTTTCTTGCTTAGTCATGCCGCTTTCAAAGAGGCGAACGTCCTTTAAGAAAATACTTTGACACTGAACTAAAATAGAGGTACCTAGGTATAATGATGAACAAAAAATTCATACTTACATATTTGTTTTCTTCCTCAAAGAACGATACGATAGATAGTTACTAAAAATAGCTGAAACGTGTTCTTTTTTTTTCGAAAAATTTCTACAAACTGTCTCGAAAAATTATCGAATTTGCTCAAAAAATTTCACGAGAATCGATTGAGAAATGCTTACGATTGTAGAAGAGAACAAACTGACAAAGAGATTTTTTCGAATGTACTTTCGGACCAAGTCGCGTCGGGAAACCAGTAATAAAATACTTAACACATTTTTTCTCACATGAAACTTTATGAATCTGTCTTGAAAATGCAAAAATCCCTAGTATTCCCAGCACAACTGAACGCTGGTTAGTTTGCATAATAATGATTTAAAAACCAACCGGACGGTCGTTACGGTCGTATTGTAGTTGTAAATTCATTGTGAACTCGCTAGTGAATGTTTTATGTATGGATTTATTTTTTATATTATAATATCAGGTTTGTATGACGAAGACAAAAACATACATACTTTGCACATGTTGTTCTTTGAGGAAACAAATGAAAATTTTTGTATAGATAATGTACAGAATAGGAGAGCAAAAATTTCTAACTAAATTAGTTCAGTCAGCCCCAGACTATAGTGTGACTAGTGTGTAAATTATACATTACTAACTTATAAATAATATTATAAAAAAAATTTACAACGCTTTTTCAAGGACAAATGAATGATGAAGGAAACGGTTGCAACACAGCACAGCGCGTAACGTCACGTAACGTAACCTCGTTCACATTCGGTTTTTTATAAAATTAATTTGATTGTGAACAAATTTAGTTAAAAGTAGTTAAATTGAAGTCCCTTCTAGACAAAGCCTATAGTCTCATTTAGGGTGTGTATTTCATAAAACCTAGTTGTGGTTAATGTTAGCTCGGAGACTCATAAACGTAACTTTGTATAAGCTCTGCATACTAATTTGTTACGAAATAGAGTTGATTATAATGTTTTAACTAAACGTAATATAAATACGTTGATGCTAAAATGAGAAATATTTTACAAATTAAATGTGAATTTCTGTATACTTACCTAACTCCATAATGCAAACAATAATAAAGTAAAAGCTTTATTTTTTTATACCTATAATTAAATACCAACGTACTTAGTGGCTCTGTAATGTAGGTAGACCACGCGTTGGTGACATTTTTTGATATTTTTTTCGAATTGGCTGAAATATTATTATGATTTTCCACATATTTTGATCAATTTCGAAAAATGAATAGATAATAATTATTTTAATTATAGAACCTGCTTACAAAGTTTCAAGAGTATCGGTTGAGGAATGTAACCTGTAGAGGAGAACTAATGGACAGCCGGATTCGTCCAAGACAGCCGGACATCAGGAGCCCAATCGCGGTAATTCTGAACGATAAAACCAAAAACGTTACGTTGTCATTTAGGTTATATTGACCTAAAAATCATTGGTTTAACTTCATAATTTTCACTTAAATTGTCCCAAATCCCAATCCTAGACTCCTTAGATAGAGTATATAACAATTTTTACAAAACTAAAGCGAGTATTTTTCTGTAAACGAAACTGATACAGTAGCGATTTAGCTTTGTTTTTATCGTTGAAAATTAGCGCGATTAGGCCCCTGTAGAGGAGAACTAATGGACAGCCGGACATCAGGACATACGAAAACATTTTTGCCCAAACTAAAATGGAGACACTTCGCGCTCTGTCGGTCAATTAAGTACTTTGATTTCCGACCATTGCAATGTTACAACGCATATTATATTCGATTAGATACAGTTTTAAAATCAAATGGAGGGTAAACTTACAGCGTAGGTACATTAAAAGCGTAGCTTTATATAAAATATTGTGTTATGAAAAAAATGCTTGTCTTCTTTATTTGCGCATGAAAAACCTTCAAGTGGATCGGCCTTTTTATTCCGTTCAATTTATTTTGTTTCTCCCCGAGGCCTGCATTATATACGCGACAGGGGCACGTGACATGGTTCCATAAGAAATAAGCTGCGGTTATATTTCGTCATTAAATCCAGCTTGTTTTATTTTCGCTCTCTTTCTAGCTTATCACTGTTGCAACCTTGTCGGAATCTCCCACGAGAATTCAGCCTTTTGAATTGTGACGCTTCGCTCGGTTTTGGTTGTTTGATTATTTATTTTATTTATTTATTTGTTTAATAATAAACAATGATGCAGAACATAATTTCGACCGTACAGTGTTGCAAAAATCTGCATAGATTTTTCTGCACACTGCCATTCACCATCTATAACTAAACATTACAAAAACAATCAATTTTTTTTATAAAGTAATCATACATTAGAATGAAGTCCATGTATCATATTTGTAACAAATTTACGGAGGGTAAGATTGTAATAAACTGCGATCGCGGCTGTTCGGTACTACCTGCATACCAATCAAATGAATGATCATACGACCAATCGTTAGTTTTTGTGTAGGAACACGCGCGCGTACACACGGGAGGGTTTTATATTTAGGATAATATGCAGTTATATTTTTTTTTGTAAGAATTTTATAAAACAGTAAATAATTTAGTCTATTGTTTTAATTTTAATTATAGTAATATATTAAGGAAGTGCGTGATAAGATCTACGGAAGCGTTTTATTGTTTTTTTTTATTCTAAGTTTTATATGCATATTTTGTATGTTACAAACACAAGTTACAGACTTTTATGATTAATAGAGTAACATGGATGCTAGTAGCACATTTTTTTTACCTTGTGCGTGAATAAAATGACTACCGAATTTTGTGTACCTAGTTCTGTACACAACCTACCTATCGCCACATATCTGTACACCACGTACCTATACATACATAACTTAGTACATAATATTGTATAATATTCAACATTTACAAATAGATAACCATTTTATCTTCACCGCAGCCACAAAATATACACAAACTCGTTATTTTGTGCCGCAGCTGTAGAATTCATTTCGATGAATCAAAAGATATTGAATTGTTCGAAACGAAGTTTGAAGTTTGTCTTTCTGAACTCGGAAATGACTTTCCTTATAACGTGAAAACCAAGAATTTGCAAATGCCCGCATTTACAGTGCTAAAGCTCAAAGGTTTCATTATCTTGGCCAAAATAAGATCCTACTTACATGTATGTTGAACATACCGACTTAGGTCATAGTGAATTTATGGAACAGTATAGTTTCTAGAGAGTCACTTTTATAAGTATCAGATTTGTTGATTGCTCTGGATATAAAATAAAAAAAAAATTAACCACAACGGGATAGTGCTTGGCCTTCACATCACCTGATATTAAGTGACGATAAGGCCGAAAGTGTAAGCGCATAACACCCGGAATCCTCACTTCTAAGGAACTAGCTATCTTACCTCTAACTGCCGGAACACAACATTTTTTTTTATTATTGTTATGGCGTCAGATTTAGGTAATATGGCTGTAGTTCAGTTAGCCACTCGGACTTGAAACAAACTCTACGAACGACCAAACCGATTATTTATGATTCAAATCAAAACGCTATAAATTTCTTACGGAAGAACATTAAAGTATCAAAAAAAACCTTGCCTATAAGAACTATACTGCCCACTGCTTAACTATGAGCTCGTTTAAATTTAACTTCAAACAGAATTGGGCCCTCCCTGTGTGAACGTTCGCCGTAAGTCACAAACGGGTAATCGTGATTATCATAATTTATGCTAGAAGCATTATCGCGAGTTTCCCGACTCGCGTCATACGAGGGACCTAAATTGGATCCAATTGAAAATCTCTGCCATAAAAAGATCGTGTAACTTTTTGTAAGTATAAAAATAAAGCGTCATATTTTTGTGAAATGGTTTTAAAATTAAATTTAGAAATGATTTTGTAACATAAAACTTCCATTCAAAACAAGTGGAAGTAATTCTAAAATACTTGTGTTTGAAACCTTTACACATTAATTATGAAGTTAAACCACTATAATATTGTAAACCACCACCTATTTTCGATTTGCTGAATGTAGCTGGTTTCGCGGTTTTATTACATTGAAGATAATACTCTGTGGTACGCCACCGGTCCGATGCAATTCGATGCATATTGAATTGTGGTAAAAACCGTTTTGCATGTTGTATTAGGAACTGATAACTAAAGACAGTTAAGTATAACTTTAACAGCTGAAGTAGCAGTGGGCGGGACACATTGCGAAAAGGACCGCTGGCCTTTGGGACGGAAAGGTTCTGGAATGGCGACCGCGCAACCCGACAAGTGGTGGACCGACGATCTGGTGAAGGTCGCGGAAAGGCACTGGATGCAGGCAGTGCAGGGCCGGTTGTCGTGGAAATCCTTGGGGGAGGCCTGTCTTTATACCCAGTAGTGGGTGTCGTGCGGCTGATATGACAAGGTTTAACTTTATACAGGGAGTAAGGGCAATACTTCCGAAATAAGGTAGGTGGTAGAGTTACTTATTCTGGATAAGATAGCACTATTTTTTTTTCTAAATTTATGTTTAATACCGCTTTTTTAACTGAAACGGTGTGAAATTAACCTTTTACGACAACTTTTATTAAAAAAAATATTTTTAATTGTTGTAGTAAGTACACGTAATGTATCGAAAATTAATCATCTGATTGGCTGCAGCGGTTACTGACTTGCACGAGACTCATACAGAAACGTTACCATAACACCCTGTGCCCTCCAGGGTAGACAGATCAACCAAATTTTTTCCTCCATAAAGTTTTTGAAACATACAACTCTTCAAAAAACTCGAACAATAAATAACGACACTCGAAAACAAAAGGCATCCCATCGTTAAAGTCACAGCTCTCAATAAAAATTGCTCTGCATAAACGGTAGAGCCTCATAATCGTCGTTTTAAAACAATACTGACGCACTCGAAAGGTTCGAGCGAGAAAATAAATAAAAATGCTTGTGAAAACTAGAAAGGCAAGACCGTGTTTTGTTTAAAAAAAATATTATACGTCTGCCTCTTTATAAAATACTAGCTTTTGCTCGCGACTTGGTTTTTACAATAAAGCAACATACACTACATACACTATGAATGAAAGGAATCTACCCAAAAAGGGTGTCACTACCTTCAGTCCTATCAAAGATGCAGATTAGTAAAATGATATTTAGATTTATCTAAGATAGGTATCAAATCATAGTTCTAAAATAAATAGTATCAATACAAAATCAAATCATATAAATATAAAAATCAACTTAAAAATAAAATCTTGTACAGATTTTTTTTTATTAAGAATTACTGCCTTCAATGTTTACGTGCATCTTTAAAAAGTTCACAACTTCAGATGCGAGATCGTGATCGGCACAGCGATAGCATATTTCTTCGAAGATTGCCCAAAAATGCTTGCTCAACTTTACGATTGCTGATCATCAAAAAATCTCACTTATAACATTATATATTTCTGTTTCACGGGTGGGCGCTTTTAATAATGCGAGGATGATTCACATCATAGTTTATAAACTTACAGATATTAGAAAAATAAGTTTCTGTAAAAAAAATAGTTATTGTTAAGTACAAGCTTTTATTGCCGATTGCACTTTGTCCGCCATATTGGATTTAAAGTGACGTCACTTTATTTTTTGAATTATTCTCAGAAAACCCTTTCATTTGATACCCATATTACTGTAATAAACCCATATTACCACCTTACCACCCATAAGGAAGGCCTGTGCCCCAGCAGTGGGGACATCCAAAATGGCTGATGGACAAACCCATGTTAAAATAACTTGTCCGCCATTTTGGGTGTCCCGCCATGTTGGATTTAGAATCACGTCATACACCAAACCATGCATTGTCATCCAAACTAAACGTGTATACAAAATTTTAGCTCAATCTGTTGAAGATATCTGCTTCAAAATTGAGTTGCAAGATTCTACCCGCATCTACATACATTATTGCAAGATAAATAAAATCTTATAATAATAATATTGCATGAAATATTATTATTATAAGCTTTTATTTAACAAGATTTTTTTTTACTCGATCGGTACACACAGCGAAATCTTATTTATTTCGTTGAAGTTCGCCTAAAGTGCTTGCTTCACTCAATTCAGGAATGCTGATCGTGGAAACTCTCAACCAACGCTGTTTGCACATTTCATAAAACGTGTCACAGTTATCAGTTTACGGGTAGACGCCTTTAACCCGGCGTTATGGGGGTTCAAAATAGGTACACGGATTTCGGGGATGGGTCATTATTACCCGAATGCTCTTTCTTCAGATATTTCAGAACTGTCTTGTTTTTATTTTCTTATAAAATCACCCAAATTGATTTCTCCTCCCTAATCTCGTTTAAAATGTATTAATTTACCAGTTCTTATGTTTTGAATGACACTTCATAGAAACTTTACTCATATAAGAAAAAAAATATCAAAGGTCAAATATTTTTGAAAATGAAGAAAATTACATAGGTACATAACAATACAACAATGTTACACGGAATGGGGAAGGGTAGGGTCAAATTTACCTCTTAGTACTTTTATTGACTGTAGCTCCTAACAGTTAACGCTTGTCAAAAATGTGTAAAAAAATCAGCAAGTCCAGCTACTGAGAAGATCGGCAATGTTTAGTTTTGTTGGACATGTTTAGTTTTCAAGCTTTATTGGAAAAACAAAAATGGCGGGTAATTTTGACCCAACCCCCATAACGCCCGGGTTAAGAGTAAGTAGCATGAAAACATGGCGTGGGAGGTTTGTCTTTTTTAATAGAAAACGTAAAATTGTAGCCATAAAAAAACATACGACAAGCTAAAGAGATTCTTTAGTTGCTACAAATATTAAATTGCGTATAAACCTCACAGATGATTGTAAAAAAAATCAGAAAACACCAAAGGCGCTTGCGTGTTTCATATTTTTGTCGTAAATTTTAATGTACTGTTATGTTGCTTCAATCACTTTTATTCAAGAAAGGTAATAAAATTGCAATAATGATATTGATGAAAATAACGTCGAAAAACATCGAGAATGTGCAGAAGTTGGGTTATTTTCCTTACTTTTTACATGTAAAGAAAAGGGCAGAGCCAAAGGTTATAGCGTAACCGAGCCTTAATAGTCTTAATTAATCCACAGGTTGTAGACTTGCCTAAATAAATATTATAGGGTAAGAAAAAGTTAATGAAATTTTACAATTACACTATTAAGTTCTATACTTAACTCTTTTTGTCAACTTTCTGTTTAAATATACCAGTCAAATTCAATAACTGGAGCTTGAAAAGATAACCACTTCACTTCTCGAGCATAGTGATGACGCGTTTACTATTTCAGAAGAACTCCTATTTCATAATTTGAACCTTAAAGTCAGCTGCAATAAAGTCATTTATCAATCTGCCTTTTCCTAGTATGTGGTTAGAGCCAGTAGCCATTTGCGCTTTTAACTCGTAGAGTGCTCTCGGAAGCGTATAATGGCCTAAAATAAAAATATATATAGGAAATTGTCCTTTTATTAAGTGCAATAGCCAATACGTTTTTCAGCACTCGGTTTATTTAAAAAGCCTCAAGTGACTTTTTATTCGGTCTTTTTACATGTCGCTGCAATTTCTCTGTGATTTATCCGAGAATTAAGAGTTAAAAAATAGATAGCCGATTTAAAGCACATGAAAATTAACATGGTATTATCTAAAAAAAGAATTTTAAGTTATTTACATATTCGGAAACAGCATTTTTACACGACTTCCCAAAAATGAAGAATGTGTTGTGTTTAGGGTTCACGTATGTTTGTATGTAGGTCCTATTATTTAGAATAGAATAGAATAGAAAAGCATTTATTAACATCACACAGAAGTATTAAGAAAAGAAAACAATGTTGTACAATAATTAACACATTAACACAGAACAGAAGAGAGATAAAAAGGGTGAGAAAGTGTGCTGCTAAAAGTTTCTTTATTCCACGATAACTTATAGATGCCAAATCTGAATGTGTGACGTATCGTTAGAATCCTTACATCACCCCCAATGACACTGGCAAGGCAACAATGGTTTTAGAAAGTAGCTTCTAAATCCATATTATCTGTGGTGTTTGGGAGAAACCTGTTACCTCCAATTTGGTAGTAATTTTTTTTCTATATTTTTTTTATCTATTACTGATTAGTCCACCTTATGTGTATAGAAGTGATAGAACTGAGCTGGTAAGACACCACAGATATATTCTAATCTCAGACTTTTTCTAAGTATACAAAGTAGAAGAATGTAGCTTTCTGACGATATAACAATCAGGCCATAAATACATTAGTTCAAAACTATGTTTTTTGAATTATTACAATGTTGATTTTCATGCCCGATATATCAAAATTGGAATTAAAAAGAACTTCTTGCAATGTTCTGGAAAGTAAAAAGATCGACTCGTAAAGTTCCGTGTGTTTGTTTCTTCCCCGAAGATACAATCAAAACATATTGAAGAATAACATATTTCCCCTGTGGAAGTTCAGCAGTATACTGCAAGTAGCACTTCGAGTTCGTCAAAGTACGTCACGGGACAACCAGGTGATTTGTTTCCGCTTGTGGCTAGGTAACCAGCGATTATAATACTATTAAAGATTTATGTCTTTTGTCTTTAACGCTACTCTTTGTAGTTGTCACATTGTTATTAAACAAAAGTTATTATGTTTTGAAATTTCTCGTAGTAACGAAACGGCTAAGCCACATATTTTGACTAAGGTGTAGAGTTTTTGAAGTTAGGGCTTGTAGAGTTATGGCGCGTAGAGTAAGAAGCTTGGCTCTACATGAGGTCTGATAAATTTTTGACAGTGCAAGCCATATGGAAGTCTTGGCCACATTATACATGAAAATGGTTTGGGTGGGTTAGGTTAGGTTTTTTTTATCAATATTATTTGTTTCTCTTTTGGTATTTGTTGAACTTTATTGTATTTTATTTTATTATTTTTAGTTTACTGTGTTTTTGTTTCGTACTAGTTTAACAGTTTTATCTTGGGTGTTATGTAATCAAGTTTTATTAAACTGTTTGAGGTTAGTCACTATTATATTAACATCTCTTACAATATAGGAAGGATGGTATATTGAAGAGGTCCGTTCTGACCGGACCGGCCGCCGCAGCAGTGTGGTTAGCTATGCTCTCAGGAATTGGGATGATGACTAATGAATAAAATAACGAAATACTAATAAAAATCGTAAACATATTAAACTTTTAGAGTAATTGTTTTATGGCCCTTCAAAGTTGGGTGGACAAGTCCATTTAAAAAGTTTAAAATTTATTAAAATAAATGATACCTTTAATTAATCCGTAAAATGTATAGCAAAGTCTAAGAAACCATTTTGATAAACACAATATTTAATATAGCTGTCGAACAAATTTCCTACGCGTTGCATACAAACTACTCAGGCGTGACGTCATAATTGAGCAGCCGTTAGTATGGAGCGTTTTTGGGCGAGTCCATTTGTGTGTATTTCAAACTGTTCATCTTCTGTGAAATAATTCTTTTACCAATGTTTCTTTTTTTGAGAAGTAATTTATGTAACTTAAAATAAAAAAAGTTGTCATCATCCCAAATCGATTTAAAAATAACCGATTTCGTGGCCGAACACAGTGCTACCGGTTTATCCTAAATTCGGATTTCATTCGATGCGCCGTCACCGGTTGGTTCGTTTCCATAGCAACCCGGTTGTTTTCGTGTATCCGTCCCTTTATTGTTCTATCGACATTTCCCAGGGCAAAGTCATTTGTGAGTGTACGTTGGGCACAAATTGAATGCTTCTCTGTCGGTTCTAACAATTATCAGAATGCGTAAACAGTCGTTGTTCGAGTATGTTTACAACTAGGCGTTATACAAAATTTTCCATTATACTGAAAGGAAAATTGTGGAGGCTTTTGTTTTTTATTCTCTTATGTCCATCAGCCATTTTTGATGTCCCCACTGCTGGGGCACAGGCCTTCCTTATGGGTGGTAAGGAGGATGGGCCATAACCCACCACGCGGGCCCAATGCGGATTGGTGGGTGATATTCTATTATATTTGAGACAAATTTTTATAAAAAAGTGGGTCAAAAATATTGTATTTGTCGTCCTTGTTTGGGCCAAAACACATAGTTTGCCTGACATAAGTTTTGGTTATCAGTATTATTTGATTAATTTGTTCAAATCATCATTATAATGTTCTCATGTCGTTAAATGTTCCCAAGTCGCTTTTAAATAAAACTTAATCAAAATCCTTTTTTTCTGTATAAAGATGATCACATATAAATCAGAAGGCCTATTACAAAAAAGAAACACGGTAGTCGGACGCAATTCGTCGTTCAATTTACTTGATATTGAACCTTATTCATGAGAAAATAGTGCCACGGAGTGGGACGAAAATCGTACGCTTATCGCGATGCTTTTTTATAATAGGCCCTCAGAGTTGACCTATTTTTAAACACGTTCCATAAAACTTTTAATAAGTAATTTTCTTACAAATCTGATGTAATCTCGGCAAAACAACTTTTCAATCATCTGAAACAAACAAACGAGCACTATAGAATCCGGAACCAAAGCAATAGTACGGCGTAATAACCAACCAATATAACCAACCTTGGTAAGGTAAACAGATTAAAAAACCTAACTCGTCCATTTCGAATCAAATAAGTTATTTATTAGATAGTCATAATTGGCTTTTAGATTTATATTGTGTAACACTGTAAGTGAGCTGTGTACTGTCCCCAAATAAAGTAAAAATAAATAATATATTATGTGGCAATCCGGTGCTCACTTCACTAATTATGTTACCCAATGAGGCCGCAATGCTAAGCAGATTTCAGGGGTAAAATCGTTGTCAGTCAATTTGCACCAACTTCACGGAAACTAGAATGACGGGCTTCTTCATTCTTGATTAGGTGCAAATTTTGTATTCAGATAATTTTGTGAGAACTGTGACGTATAAAGGTCTCTACCCACTACACCGTAGCATACCATGACCGTGCTAGGAACGTGTCAGACAAAAAAATATTCTTTGTATTGAAAAGTATGACACTTTCCCACTAGACCGCTCCGTTACCGACCATGCACGTAGCGTTTATGTACGTTAGCGTTTTCAAAAGGCAGTTTTTAAAAAAAAGTAGTACCTAAAACACGGCTAGATGTCGTTGTTCAACTAAGTACGTTTTTTTATTTTTGACGTTGTTATGGCAATCTACTCCTCTTCAGGGAGTAATTTTGCCAGTGTCAAGTGTTGAATAATAAGTGGTATACTCAGCTGCTCGGAAAAATAAAAAAACTACCTAGTTGAATAGCGCCATCTATCAACATAAAAATAAACTAAAATTCTCAGCTGTCAGAAAACCGCTCATTGTCGGCGAGAATATTTTGCCGGTGCTGATAAGCTCTGTGCATGACACGCGACGTTGTCGAGCCAATGAGTATACGGGTTGTAACCGCGTATGATGACCGTTATAAAAGCAAAATGGAACGGATTCCTATTATCGGTTTTGGATGTTGCATACGGACACAGAACGACGTCGATCCATTTCATTGGGCATAGTAGAGCGTATCGTATTGCTTTTCGTGTCTGATAAGTTCATAGCACGGTCATGGTATGGCACGGTGTAGTAGGTAGAGACCTTTAAATTTAATGCTTTTAATGCTGATATTGTACTCCTTTTATTCTTGTATAAATATGACTGTTTTATACATGAATAGTAGAGTTACTCAATAATGGTGACCTGTGTAACTGGTTTTCTTCTCGAACCACAGGTACCAGCTTCTCTCATGTTTCAGGATTAAAAAAAAAGAAAAAAAATAGCCTTTAATTATCTTATACTAATAGGTACCTAATTACATAATTTACACTTTCTTTATTTAAGTTTAGTATGAGATCTAGCGCCCGAAGAAAGTTTGAAAAATCCTGTGGTAAGGACAATGATAATGTATTATTGGTGTCTATTTCATTGCTCGTAACTGTACTTAAGTATAAACAATTTCATGTACATAATTTATTTAGTGCTGTAAGTTAATATATGTTCAATCTATTGAGCAAATATAGTCATGTTTAGTTTGCTAACAGTTATTGTTGGTTAGATTGCGGTTGTAAAAGAAAACACAAATAAAGTGGACCTAATCAAATACTTAATACGGAATACATATCTTATAATGTTTTAGGTCTTCTTCTTATCGAATGAGGAATAGTGACCACCTCTGGTTATCAAGCCGCCTGTAAGGCCTCTAACTTGGACTAACGACTATTATCTTATCAGATGACAACAGTCGGGACCGACGGTTTAACGTGCCCCCCGAAGCACGGAAGCGCTCAGCTGTAATGCCACCGGTCACCCATCCGACACCTGGCCGGACTGAGCGTTGCTTAACAAACGTGATCGAGTACGATCAGTCTGTCAAGTTCCGCCATGAGCGCTTCTCCATGTTTTTAGGTAAGTAGGTAACATTATTTTGGTACATAATTACCCATCATTAACTTAAATTGTGTAAGTTAGCTGACATTTTACTTATAACTTAAAGCTCAGTAATGCTCAATAAATAAAATAAAAAATAAAATAAAAGCTCTTCGACAACACTAAAAATATAGTTTTGAAAATAGGCTAATCTTCATCTGTGCCTGCGTGGAAAGATTTTTTTGCTATCCCTCGAGAATATTTTTTTTCGGGATGGAAGGTACCCTATGTCTTTCTCTGTACTCCTGACAACGTGTATGTAAAATTTCATGATGATCGGTTCAGTCGTTAAGACGTGAAGGCGTAACATACAAACAAACGGACATTCGCATTTGTCAAGTTGCCACGTTTTACGTACGTAACTACCACTTGCATTTCATTAATTTGAGTAATGATAAGAAGCTATAGAGAACAAGCTCAAACTTCGCGTTCGGTTAGCTTCATTTCTTCACGCATTTTCGCTACAAAAACAAAATGTGAACACAATCTTTATCATACATCGTTTCCGCAATATTTGGTGATTGAATTACAGAGAAATATATAACATTATTTTTTCTTATACACGTCTAGCGTTATACGGATATTACGAACAGCATGACTAATGAAAATGTTACAGATAAATAGGGGTTGTTTTTCAATAGGTACCCATAATAATATAATCTCGAAAATGGTAGATAGAGAGAGCTATAAAATTATAATTTTATCACGTTTAACTGTCAAAAAGACAAAGGAGTTTGACAGTTGAGTGTCGATAAAATGCTATATCACGCGATATAAATCGGTCATGCTAGGAAGGCTGAAAGCCTAGCCTTTCATTTGTATGGATAACAGAAAAGGGACTAAGCTAGTCTTGTATTATGTAAAAATAGGTAAAAGAATAAACATCTTGTTCCGAACTATGTTTCTCAGGAGATGATATATATTATATAAGTTTTCACCATTTTCATAGTTATATTTTTTACTGAGTAAATTGGAAAAATCTGGAGGATTTTTTCTCTGCTCCTTGATGAAGATTCTTTTTTAAGGTAGTACCCTGAGCGAAAGTGGCGCCGCGGTGAATTATATTTAATATTATAATTCTAATACACAATTTTAAAAATGTTTATCGTGGAGATTTTAGGGCCCACAGTCTAATATTTTTAGACGGTATCGTTACATTCCCTCGTAGTCACTGCTAGAAGTAGATAGCAAAACTGCTAAAAGTGGCCGTTTTTGACACATTTGCTATCTACTTCTAAAAAATACTAGACCATGGGCCCTAAAATCTCCACGATAAACATTATTAAAATCTTTTTCTATTAATAACTTATTAAATGAAAACCTCTGAGGGCGCCACTTTCAGTCATACAACCGCCTTAATGTAATTTTCTTTTTTGAAGGGGTATTATTGGCTAAGTTAGCAAATATGTGGATTTAAAAATAAGACTTACATTAAGCTGTGGAATAATATACATAAAATGGAATAAGTAAGTATCAAGAAATAAAATATTCAAAATCAATTCGTATTTTGAATATCTTTTTTGATTGATTAATGCGAATTTAATGCAAGTTACAATTATCAGATTCTTAATGCTAACAAAAACATGACGAAAGTTTCGACCACCCATCCAAGAACAGACCTCAGCAAAACTCGCTTCACTTTTCCGACCGCCGAATACCTCTCCTAAAAAAACAACAAACCTTAAATATATCGGTGGCTGTTTCATTTCACTCGTGCCAATAACCGCCGATTGGATTACGGTAGAATAATATTTTTTTTCGGTTATATTTCTCATATTCAGTTCGGGGTTACGATCGCGGTGACGTATGGGGGAAAGAGGATATCGGTTTGGCGATTGATTGGCCTCTTGTCAGTAATGTTTACACATGTAGTTGATTACGTAACTATATCGAAAAATATTGTATAGTTGAGATATAAATCTGTTGGCCGAGATAAATATTATAATAACGACTCGGATAGCGACTCTCGCTTAATTATACACATACACATACTCACTCACTCACACACACACCCACACATACATACACACATTCTCTCTCTAACTGTTTATCTTGATTTTGTTCAGTAAGAGGTACTTAGCGCACCCGTTGTTGGGCCACAGTTGAAGGGGCTGGTTATCTGTCATACAGGTTTTTTCCTAGCATAGAAACCAGTCTCTCACATAGATTATAATATTAAACCAATATTTTGTACAAGTTACTTTAAGTCTCAGTGCTGTATTTATAGATCTGTGTGAGAGAACAAAATGAAGATTTATTTAATTTTTTATTATTTTAATATTATCGTATTCTGTATGACGGTGTGTCGCTTGTCGCCGCGCGCACAAGTTTTGTGGTACGAGGTAAGCAGTTGTTGTCAAAAGCAGGGACCCTGCGCCCGGGCCACAAAGTTCTAGGGATATATTAGCGGGCCGAAATTTGTATGAGGTAAAGATACCCTAATTTTTTACTTTTTTATCTGACTTAGTTAAATTACTTGTAATCAGAGTAGGTATAGGTATAATAGTACACAAGGGTTGTTGAAGAAGGTGACAATCAGTTCAAAACAGCGATCTCCAACCCGTCTGCAGCTAAGCATGGTAAGATATTTTTTTCAACATTATACCTCCATTTGTATAAAAAAATGGTTTGTCAAACAAGCAGACAGACTCAACACTTATAGTACATTATGAGACAAGTTAGCTTAGGTTGCTCATTGCACACAAGGCTGTGGGTTGCAGCCCGAGCCGCAGGCGAGGGCGTAACTCAGCCTGTGCAATAAGCAAGAGCTCACGAGTTTCAGACGGTTATCAACACATTTGCGAGGAAAAAACAAAGTAATTTACCACATTGCAATAAATACGACAAAAACAAAATATGATAATTATGTGAAAAGGCGCGCAGGTTTTTTTGTTTTTTTTACACGCCCTACGCAAACATATTTTGCGAACAAGCGAGTGAGCATACAGCCTACTTCAAAATTATAATTTTATGTGATAAAATGCAAATATTTTAATATTTTAAAACAAAATATTGTGATTTTGAAAAAAGAAATATATGTAGCTTACTTCCGCAAACAAAATATGCAAGATGCACCGCCCGCCCGCCCGCAAAAATATGCAGCACACCACAAAATATAAGTGCACAATACCTGCATTTAGCAAGACAGCAACACACCTTGCACCTTCACCAATTAGGCTACTCTACACGTGTTTCGCCCCAACCCGGAGCATCCTCAGGAGTTAGATCGTGCGTAAACCAACACCGAATGAGCAACTACGCCCTCCGACACCGTATTTATTGTCACTTCCTCCCCACTGCGCATCGAGTGTTTGACAGTGACAACGTTTGAAGAATGTTGCCAGTTTCAAATAAAAAAGAAAAAAGAAAGAAAACATGTTTTTTAATTTAAATTACCTACAAATAAATTGATATACATTAAATATTGTGTTTTATTAATAAGATACTTATTTTTAAGAATTATTATTATTTGAGAAAATACGCAGCAATGGCGAGGAAGAGACGTCAAGTTGATTGTTAAGTATGGTATATTTTCTCAAATAATAATAATTCTTAAAAATAAGTATCTTATTAATAAAACACATTATTTAATGTATATCAATTTATTTGTAGGTAATTTAAATTAAAAAACATGTTTTCTTTCTTTTTTCTTTTTTATTTGAAACTGGCAACATTCTTCAAACGTTGTCACTGTCAAACACTCGATGCGCAGTGGGGAGGAAGTGACAATAAATACGGTGTCGGAGGGCGTAGTTGCTCATTCGGTGTTGGTTTACGCACGATCTAACTCCTGAGGATGCTCCGGGTTGGGGCGAAACACGTGTAGAGTAGCCTAATTGGTGAAGGTGCAAGGTGTGTTGCTGTCTTGCTAAATGCAGGTATTGTGCACTTATATTTTGTGGTGTGCTGCATATTTTTGCGGGCGGGCGGGCGGTGCATCTTGCATATTTTGTTTGCGGAAGTAAGCTACATATATTTCTTTTTTCAAAATGGTTTGGGACTTCCGCCAAGTGACGCCTGATTCAATCAAAAAAAAAAAAAAAATATTGTGAATTATGAATAATTTGATAATAATAAATATTTGTTTGACTTAATTATAGACTTAAACATTTATTTATTCTAAAAATGTATATGAATTTTCATCAGCATAAAACCTCTTTGTTGTTACTAAAAAAATACTGTATTACCCGGCTAAATTGGGAATGTTTACTCGCATGGAACTTGCAGTAAGGTAGGTACTAATTTAACTTTGTAGGGTTAATTCTATTACGTACTAGTGTTTTATATATTATTGCACGCGTTTGTTATAGGTCGGTTTATGGCCCTAAAAGCGATGTATTAGGGCTCGCTTTACGAGCAAGTGTGTTGAAAAAAACATTACAACATTACAAAACTATGCACTTTGTACGTCAACAACAGAACTGTTTTTCCGAGGCTGGGTGTAAAAGCATTTACATTGTGCTTGCCGTAGCTTTTACGGGATGATGCATAATTAAATTCCCGAGCTTTTATTTGGGTAAGCTAATAACTATTAATATTAATGTATGTGGCGGGCGCGGCGGGCAGACGACGACGAGAGCACTTAAAGGATCGTCCACACTAAACCACACACGTCACAAATAATGTCACTTGATAACTCTTAGTTAGTGGACTGTAAACACTAAAATGCACTTAAAAGTCTTCACAGGTTTCTCGCCGGCTGGATAAGGAAGGCGGTTGAAACACTCGGTCAGAAAGTTCCACTATTTCAACTGAGAAAACTTGTACTGGGACGTCACTTATAATGAAACACTATTTACTGTTTCTTCTTTTATTTCTTCCTTTTCTTCCTTTTACAATATCTTCATTATCGGAAGATTATATCACATAACATGCGCTTACTTCGACCTCTCCGATTTATATATCAATCAAAAATTAATACTGGAAAATTCGGAACCAATCAGATTTCTTGGAATTTTCATGAAAATCAATCTAGAACTTTCCAGTCCTTCTAGAACTCGGACCTCTCTGTCTTACAGTATGTCTGTCCTGTTCACACGCAACTGTCTTTGTCTAATACTAAACAAAACTATCTCTATCTCTTTCTAAATCGAAATAAGCGCTTGTATTTTACAAATCTTTGATAAAACTGATATAAATTTAATTTCTATAGATAAAACTAAGAAAATCTTATCGAACAATAACTATTTTATAACAATATCTTAATTATTTCGAAAGATATTTACAAAAAACCTTCGGGGGCTTTCTATGTGGTATTGCCCCGTTAGTATACATAACCTTCCAAAAAATGGGGCTCTCTCTTTACGGTATTGCCCTGCCGGTACACCCCAACTTTAACCAAAATACTTACTAAAACCTTATCTATTTACCATGAAAATAATATCTAAATTATTACTTATACAAAATCCTACTTATTGGAAAACAAACAATAAGAACTTATAAGATACCATAATTCCAATAAGAACGTAAGCACATAAATGCAAAGTCATAACTACCTATCGATAACATCTATCTCAAACATCTTTCATGATCACTTTCACTTTGTTTTCACATTGTATCATTAGTACTTAATCATTTTTATATCACATTGTGTCACTATCACTTATTACTTCACGTTGCGTCGCTAACAATCTCCCCCCGCAGTGCGAAGCACTTCATCTATTTGGGGGCGACGCCGCTGCCGGGACCAGAACGATGACTCGTCGCGTCGGTCGTCGAAGTATACCTCCGGGAGTTCGCACGTCCAATATTCTCACTCTTCCATCCGGCCCTGGGTATACTTGTTGCACTTCACCGCGAGGCCACGTGTTTCTGGGTAACGTGGCGTCCATGATGACTACGATGTCTCCGACACGTGGATCTTCAGTTTTCCTTCCGGTTATCTTTCGCGGCATCAGCGTCGGTAGGTACTCTGCCACCCATCGCTTCCAAAAATGATCTGCCAGTCGCTGTGCTGTCCGCCAGGTAGCCTTCCCGACGAGCTCGCTATCTTCAAATTCCCCTGGAGATAGGGCCCCACATGACCTTCCCAATAAAAAGTGGTTAGGCGTGAGGCTTTCTTCATCTTCTGGATCTGCGCTGACGTCGGTGAGTGGGCGGGAGTTGACGACGTGTTCCACCTCAGTGAGCAGCGTGTGGAGTACCTCTTCTGGTGGGTTCTTGGTGTGCAGGACGGCCATCAATGCGGTCTTCACTGATCTTACCAACCTTTCCCAGGCGCCACCCATGTTTGGACACCCCGGTGGTATAAACTTCCAGGTGATACCTTCTTGGTTGGCCGCTTCCTGTAGCTCTCGATTTGCACCCACGAAGTTCGTTCCGTTGTCACTAAAAATCGTTCTTGGAGTCCCTCTGCGAGCAGCCATTCTTCTTAGTGCCATGATCATGGAGCTGGTGCTTAGCGAACTTGCTAATTCAAGGTGCACCGCTCGCGTGGTGAGACATGTGAACAGCACTCCCCAGCGCTTCTCCACTCTTCTCCCTATGGTGACCTGCATTGGCCCGAAGTAGTCGACGGCTGTGCTGGTGAAGGGGTACTGATGGTGACTCAGGCGCTCTGATGGTAAGTCTCCAGGTGGGGGTACTTGCGGGTTACTCTTCTTGACCTTGCACCACTGGCACTGGTAAATTTCCTTTCTGACGCTTGAACGCAGGCCCAAAATCCAATACTTCTGCCTTATCTCGTTGACTACCGTTGCGGTGTTACCATGAAGAAACTTCTCGTGGTAATATCTTATGATAAGGCGACTGATGCTGTGCTTGCCGTCTAGTATCACCGGATTTACTTCTCTATCCTTGATCTGGATCTTCTTTGTCCGACTTCTTAGTTTGATTATACCTTCTTTACTCAGGTATACGTCGAGCTTTCGTAGACGGCTTGAATTTTCTATCTTCTTATCTTTTCTCAGGCACTTAACTTCTTCTCTGAAGCTTTCGTCTTGACTTTGCTTGATGAGTTCTTCTTCAGCCCTCTTCAGCTGAGACGCTTCGATTGGGATGAGGTTCATCTTCTTTATTTCGGGAAGCTGGTTAACGATTATCTTCTTCTTGGTGGCACGCTTCTGAGGCTTCCAGTTTTCATCTTTCTTAGTAGCGGTGACTGTTTCCTTCTTCTTGCTCGTACGTTTCTTGAGTTCCTCGATGAACTGAAGTACGCGAGCTGTACACCGCACCAGGCGCTTCCAGCTGGAGAACCTTTCGTGACGAGGTAAGTAGGGTTCGACGATCTTCACTGCACCGACGACTTGCATCTTCTTCTCTTCACCGGTTTCCTTGATGTCCGAGGCTCCAAAATGTCTGGTTGGCCACGATTCCTCATCTTCATATAGGAAGCGCGGACCTCGAAACCATCGTGCGGTGTGGTCGAGTTCGTTTGGTGTTCCCCTGGTAGCGTCGTCTGCTGGATTTTCCTTCGTCGGTACCCAACGCCAGTCTTGCGGTCTCGTCGTCTCCTCCAAGACGTCGAGTGTCCTTTTGTATGCGTCGTTACTTGGACGTCGCGGCTGTACTCCCAGCGATTCTATTTCGAAGTGTCTTCTTACCAGAGCTTCTGTTTCATCTTCGCTGGAGCTCACGTGGTTTACGAACTTCACCGGAACCGTGTCTCTTCCGTCGCACCCATGCAGTACCCACCCTAGGCTGGTGAGTGACGCGACTGGTTCGGAGGCTTTACCCTTCCTTAATCTTCTCGTGATGATCAGCCCCCAGTTATCTTGCCCTATGAGCAGTCGCGGTTCTTCTTTCGCATAGATGAGTTGGTTTCCGATTTTCTTCAGATGTGAACATTTTTCCACTAATGCGTCGCTTACTTCTTGTTTGGAGAGCTTCAGTCCATCGATGGTCCTTACTTCAATTTTCTTCTTATCTCGTCGATGGACGCCTTTGATGTGGAGGGAGACCCTTTGGGAGTTTTCTTTCTTCATGTTCCTTCCTCCGACCACTTCTATTGACAAAGCTTCTGTCTTCCCTTTGGCACCTATCTTCTCAGCGACGGCGGAGTCCAGTAGTGTGACCGTAGAACCTTCATCCAGTAGGGCTAAGACCTTAATAGAGCCCCCCGGACCATAAAGCACCACCGGAGCCATCTTCAAATACGCTTTCCCGTCGCTGGCGTTGTTACTAGTATGCACGGAGGTGACGAATTCTTCGACAGGATCCTCTTCCTTCTGGAGAGCATTGCATCTTGGCTTATCTTCTTGCTTCACAGGAAGAGTGTCGGAGTGTAGAATGGTGTGATGCCACCTGGAACACTTCTTGCATACTGGTGCTCTGCAGTTCTGTCGGGCGTGTCTGAAGCGAAGGCACTTGAAGCATATCTTCCTCTTCTTAGCTATTTCCCATCTTCCATTCACGTCGGCTTCCTTAAGCTTGCGGCACTCGATAAGCCAATGTTGCCCGCTGCACTCAGGGCATTCCACTTTGGTGTGAGTGTCTTCTCTATCTTGCACGGCGTGGACGGGTCTCTTCATGGTATTTTTCCATGGTGCCTCCTGGGGAGTATATTGCGGACGGGCCCTCTTCGTCTCCCAAGACACTTCAGGTGGAGCGAAGTCACCACACATGTCCGCTTCTAATTCCAGAAACTCGCTGATAGTGATGAGCTCCGATTGTTCCTCTTCACGCTTGGTTCGGTGGAAGATGTACCACCTGTACTTCATCGAAGCAGGCATCTTCTCGATCAGCACCTTCATAGTTTCTGGCGAACTTAAATAACTTGTCTTCCCCAGTGCTTTGATTGTAGCCACGGAGTTCCTGACATGGCTGGCGAAGGTACATACTTCAGTAGGGTTTTCGGCGACGCGCGGCAGGCTCTTCAGCTTCTCCAGTTCAAATAACGCCAGCGCGCCCGGTCTCCCGAACCTTGCCTCCAGTCCCTTCATGACTTCAGCAGGATCTTCCGCGGTGAACAGCAGGCTCTTGACTGCGTCTCTTGCTCTTCCTTGCAACGTTCTCCGTAGACGAGCCAAATTCTGGGTCGGCGTGAAGGCGTGGGCGGTATCGTTGTATGACCGCCTGAAGGCCAACCATTCCTCGCTTGCACCATTGAAGAAAGGAAGCTCGATGATTTGCTTTGACAACGTAGTTTCCGACGCCTTCTGCGAGAGACTCGTGATAGCTTGAGCCAAAACTTCAATATCCGACTTCTTCTTTTCTTGACTTTGTTGCGGCGGTGCTGGTGGCGGCTGCGGATTTGACCGTTTGAACCAATCTTCAAGGTTCTGCTCCCGGTATACATTTTCTTCTTCGTCTTCCATCTCGGAGTCCGCTTGGATCATCTCCAGTTCCGCCTGGGCCATCTTCGACCTAGCAACAGCCACTTCTAACTCTCGCTTGGCAATCTGCATCTTGGCTTCGGCCTCGGCGCGCCTCCTCGACGATCTTACTGAGCGCGTGTCTGGCTTCTTCATGGTTTCTCTTGGTGCGTGCTGTACTCGTCTCTTGTCGACTGGAGCGGGAGACGCGAAATAAGCATCCTCTTCAAGTCGGGCTTGCCGTTTCCTTTCGATCTCTGCGATGCAAGCCATCACTTCCTCATGCATTTGATCCGTAGTAGGAAGAGTAGTGAGGTCCCTTGGTTGAACACTTTCACTGGCGACGGCGCGCGTTTCCCTTCTTCCCGTCAGCGTGGCGGTGCTGTTACCCGGTAGGCGAGCGGGTGACATACCTCCTTGGGCACGAGCGGCTGGTCTAGCGACGTCTCCTTCAAGGCGTGAAGGTGACTCGACTCCAGTAGGGGGGCGCTGCGGTGACATCCTCTTGGTGTGCGCTGACCTTGTCGTTACCGTAGACACAGTGGCAGTTTCCGATGGTGTGTTCAAACTCCAATCTGAGACAGATGGTTCCGTAGTTTTCTCCGTAGCCTTACTTTTCGCTGTTTCCGACCTGGTATTAGGCATCTTCCTCGATTCTCACGATCCGGCTCGAAGGACCAGCAATTGTGGCGGGCGCGGCGGGCAGACGACGACGAGAGCACTTAAAGGATCGTCCACACTAAACCACACACGTCACAAATAATGTCACTTGATAACTCTTAGTTAGTGGACTGTAAACACTAAAATGCACTTAAAAGTCTTCACAGGTTTCTCGCCGGCTGGATAAGGAAGGCGGTTGAAACACTCGGTCAGAAAGTTCCACTATTTCAACTGAGAAAACTTGTACTGGGACGTCACTTATAATGAAACACTATTTACTGTTTCTTCTTTTATTTCTTCCTTTTCTTCCTTTTACAATATCTTCATTATCGGAAGATTATATCACATAACATGCGCTTACTTCGACCTCTCCGATTTATATATCAATCAAAAATTAATACTGGAAAATTCGGAACCAATCAGATTTCTTGGAATTTTCATGAAAATCAATCTAGAACTTTGCAGTCCTTCTAGAACTCGGACCTCTCTGTCTTACAGTATGTCTGTCCTGTTCACACGCAACTGTCTTTGTCTAATACTAAACAAAACTATCTCTATCTCTTTCTAAATCGAAATAAGCGCTTGTATTTTACAAATCTTTGATAAAACTGATATAAATTTAATTTCTATAGATAAAACTAAGAAAATCTTATCGAACAAAGTAGTTGAGAATTGGGGGTTCTGGATCATCCGTAGATCCAGAACCACCCAATTCTCAACAAGAAGATCAGTTCCAGTGATTAAGTGACGTCCATTCTATTCGAGAAGATGAATACTTTTGTTTTATGTCCAAACCATTTGATATTATAACTCAACAAGTATTCTTTCAATGCTAAAACTATAAATCTAATCAAGTAGCCTACGTATTCATTGAGTACTATCTACATTATTTAACATGATATGTTATATTGTTATATATCTAAATATGCACCTTATTATTTTCGTTCGACGGCTGCAGACAGTATGTGTAAGATTACAATTCAACTCGCTAGTAAGTATAGTCTGCTCGCACCAAATATGGAATATGCATGCGTGCATAACACACGAATGACTTCACCTTCTGACGTAGATTAACAGGTTCGATTCTTGCATTAAAACATTATGACTCCTTGTAAATTTTTTAATTTGAGATTTTTGCATTCACAATGCTATTTTTACACAATACTAAATAATATACTAGAAAAAATACGACTCGCACCAGATAAATACTCAGACGGGAATCGAACCCGCGACCTTTGGATATCCGGTCCAATGCTCTGACCGCTGAGCTACCGAGTCACTTGTAAATGTTCATTTCGTTTTAAGTATATAAGTGATTGTGTGAAAAAGGTTAAGCTATCTCAATCCAATAACTTTACTATCCGAATTTAAAAGGTAGGTAAGTAAAGAACTAGTAAAAATAAAACCAATTAATGTGCTAGTATTTTACTCTAAGCATTTTTTCTATTTACATAGGTACGTAAAGTGCATTTTTTCATGACAATATGGGTATGACTGCGAAATCAGTACACTTATGCGCTAGTAAATTATTCCGTTAGCATGATACTATTTCATCTTGTATTTTTGTAATTATATCTTTGATATTATTGTATATATCATCGAACATTACAGTCTTTACAATATGTTGCACGCAAATCTCGGCTTCACAATCACATGTTGACTTTTCCGAGTTTGGGGAGTTGTCGGCGTCATATATTTCTATTTTGATAACTTTTGCTCCTCTTGTGATTGGTTTTTTTATATAAGAGAATAAGGTTCGTTCGGTTTTCATTCTTTTACGAGATAAGCCCAATCTTGGCTCGGGCTTTTGAATCAAAGTTTGATCCTTAGGTACATTCGGCACAAAGTTGAATAGATCTTCAGTATCCTGAAAGTAAAAAATATAAATATAGAGTACCTATCATGCCTTTAAATATACGTGATATCATGTTAACTATCTGTTTGAACAGATCAATACGAATTTTAAATTAAAACATAGTATGAAGCCGTATTGAGAACTCAATAATACGAGTAAGTACCTATAAGTAGGTCAGAACAAGAAATAATAAAAAATTATAATTTAAATAATACATACCGACATTGTAGCTTAACAAGACAGTGTAGGCAGATGCGTAAAGTAGAAGTATTTTTTCTTGATATTTTTTTCGTATTTATAAGCCCTTAGACATTCTATATGTTTCATTTATACATATTCATATTTATGTCAATAGAGTTCAATATTATAATTATTGTGATGTGTTTTTAACTCACCCATAAATGGTGCGATGTATGTAATGTAACCCAAAGCCTATACAGCGTCGCCGCCGCCAGCATGAGCGCGCCGCCGCGCCGCCCGCGCACCTCGCGCCGCCCGCCCATCACCCGGGTATGTCGTGATTATTTATAGTCAAATAAATTAATAGTTCTGTCTGTCCATCATATTTTTTATAATCATTATACAAATGTATTTGCGAAAATGAAAGACATTTATCCTTTCTTCATGTAAAGGTTGCCTGGAAGATATTCTTAAACCAGTAAGGTCGTCTATACATATAGTAAGCTAGCTTCCGCCCCACGACTTCGTCCGCGTGGACATTCGGAAAATCCCTAGGAAACCTTTGGATACCAGGATAATAAGTATGCTATATTTTAATCCACGCTTTACCTAAACTATCAGTGTGTCAAATTTCATTCAAATCTGTTCAGCCGTTTTTGCATAATTGAGGAACAAACATCCAAACCCGCATACTTTCACATTTATAATATTAAAGTATGGATTTAATATTACAAGTTTTAATAAATAATTACATTTAAATAAAGTTTTAGTTGCTCTAACGCGGGCAAGTAATTTATAAGCAAACCTGCAGGAAATCAGTAGTATGCTATTTTTTATTTTAGCATGATCAACATTTTTCTTTTTGGGGATTAGTGCTGAATATACAATTATTCCCTATTTGGAAAAAGTCACGTGGCTTTTCTAGTATTTAAATCGCTGGAGATGAGGCTGGAGCATTATTACGCTCTCCCGAACTGGTTCGTTCAACAGGCAGTGCAATCCAAAGAAATTCTACGTCTTTATCATGTAAGTACCTATTTTAAATTTATATTTTTTTACTGTTCTGATGTGCTAAATATGAAATGAATAGATCACTATGATAATTATGTTCAATTCACAAAGTGATCTACTCATTTTAATGAAAAGATCACTTTGTGAATGATGTTCAATTCACAAAGATGATCTATTCATTTCATTTGATGATTATTATATTTTTTTCTGATTTGAATGTTTGTGGTTCCGTCATTGTTTCAGAGTAATCTTTGTTATAATATAATCCATAAACACAAGGAATATTTCTTCATTTATTTGTTTGTTTATATACCTAACTGTCGGCAGAACAGATGTTATAATTATATGCTCTTTCAATAAATACTTTCAAACTATTGTTTCAGGTCAAGACTAACTCCTGCTAATTGCGAAGAACTCTTCCCGTCAGACGAGGAGGGATCAGTGCAGGATGCTGCGCCTCAGCCTCAGGCGCCTGTTAGAAAGGCGAAGCGCTCGAGAACATCAGGCTCAGAGCAATCGAGAGCATCAACTTCGCACAGCTCTGTCGTTAGCCCTGCGACTAAGCACTCAAAAAAGGTGAAGATAAATCCCA
This sequence comes from Agriphila straminella, assembly GCA_950108535.1. NCBI lineage: Eukaryota > Metazoa > Arthropoda > Insecta > Lepidoptera > Crambidae > Agriphila > Agriphila straminella. The sequence goes on along the minus strand of OX467307.1, from coordinate 19,916,031 downwards.
TATCCAAGCCACAAGCAACAGCAGCCGATTTGTTTGGGAGTGATTCCGAAGATGAAGACGAGCCGCTACCTCAACACTCGACCGCCACCGGTAAAAAGCTTCAACCCATTCATACCTACATTACACGTAGAATAGCCAACGGGCATTCTAGACAGTCCCATCTTAATAAAACCGGCACTCACTACATCGAACTGAAAGTATATCGGTGCGACGAGATTGACACTGTATTACCGATTAATAGATGGCGCCAAGCGGTGGTGACTGTTAAAAATCGGACCAACGATGATACGGAAGCCTGGGAGCATTTAACAAAATTCATATGTGCAACGCGCAAAGAATTTAAGTCCTGTCCCCCTACATTCATAAGTTCTTATTTTTAATTTCTTTTCTATAGATTTCTATTGTATCTCTCAAATTTAAATAATATTCTTTTAAGTTGTATTAAGACGGTATATTCTTTAATTTGTAGGTTCATAAAATTATTTTATACATTATAATCGCTGTATGATAAAATATATACATAGGTATTCTTAGGATTTAAATAAAATATGAGTATCTAATAATAATTATTGTTTTCTTTCCACTTTCAGTTCCACTGATTCACTGCGCAGCACCAAGTGATATTTTAATACATTGTGATAAATGTAAAATTGATATACCCAAACAGAAATATAAAAGCCATATGAGAACTAATATACACAAATCAAATTGTTTATTAAAAACTGAATTGAAAAATATTGAAATAATAGCTACGGCTTTTCGCAATAGAATATGTACATATCGCTTGAGTCAAGTGTCAGAGGCGGAGTGTATCACTCCTGAGGCCTTCTTGAATGTAAATCAAAGCGATGTTGTCAAACTTATTGAAATGTCTGTATTGAAACACAATTGTATTAAAATAAGCTTTGAGCTATTCGCTAACTTCTTTTTACCGAAGTCAGATGAGCAACAATTAAAGTCTTTTAATACAAAGTACATAAATGTTTATAAGAATACTGATTTGAATGAACTATACATTAATGTGGTAAATACTCTTCAGAGAAAACTGACTGAATTTAACCAGCAAGAATCTGGTTGGTCTTATATGTCTGTTAGTCACCTAGAAATAAATTTAAATAAATACTGTCCTTTGCGAGGGGGGTCTTACATAGTGTTACCTCCGGCTATAAAGAACACAAAAAGTTGCATAAATTTACAAAATAGTGATAATCATTGTTTCTTATGGAGCATTATTGCCCATTTGTTTCCTACTAAATCTAATGTTTGCAGAACTAGTTCATACCCTCACTACAAAGATACTTTAAATATTGAGGGTATGAAATTCCCGCCATGTTTAAGTGATATAAAGTTGTTCGAGAAAAATAATCCTAATATTAGTATAAATATTTATGGTTTAGATAAACAGTGCCGCGTGACTGGACCTCTTTATATGTCAACTTCAAAGAAAAACAATCATGTTAATTTGTTATACTTTGAACGAGGAGGCTTAGGACACTACTGTTTAATTAAAGATTTAATGAAATTAGTACGTCGTCAAATAACTCATCACAGGGGTAAATTATTCCTTTGCGATGCGTGCTTACAGTTTTTTTCTAGTGAGAATAAGTATACTTCACATGATTGTAGTAAATTATTAACTATATTACCCGAGAAAAATAGTATAATACGATTTAAAAACTATGATAGGCAACAAAGAATTAAATTTGTTATTTACGCTGACTTTGAAAGTATTTTAAAAGATTGTCCAATAAAAAATACAAGCGAAAATACTCAAAACATAAAAGTGCACGAACCATCTTGTTTTGCCTATTATGTGTGTTGTTCCTATGACTCAAGCTTAAACAAGTATGTTACATATCGAGGTTCAGATTGTGTGCAAGTTTTTATAAAACTGTTATTCGAAGACGTTCAATACATACATTCAATATTATCTGCAAATAAACACATGAAACAATTAACTGTAGAACAAAGCAATGAATATATGAACGCTACGACATGTCATATTTGTAAACACTTGCTATTGGGCGACAAAGTTCGTGACCATGATCATGTTACATCAGAATACAGAGGTGCAGCACATTCTCATTGCAATTTGATGTATACAATCTGTTCATTTATCCCTGTTGTTTTTCATAACCTGTCTGGCTACGATTGCCATTTATTTATCAAAGAGTTAGCAATGTATAATGGTTCTATTAAAATAATACCCAAAACAAAAGAAAAATATATATCAATTATGAAATTTATTAAATCAAAAGACGATACTCAATCTATACAAATAAAGTTTATTGATTCTTATCAATTTTTAAGTTCGAGCTTAGATGAACTATGTAAAAATCTAAACTTGGAAGATTTTACGAATCTATCACGAGAATTTAGCAACAAAAAAGGTCTTGAATTACTAAGACAAAAAGGTTATTACCCTTACGAATACGTTGATTCCTGGTCAAAGTACGATGAAAAATTTCTACCACCCAAAGAATGTTTTTATAACACTTTAAAGAATGAAAATATTACCAATGTGGAATACGAACACGTAAAAGCGGTTTGGCATGAATTCAATATTAAATCTCTTGGAGAATATACCGATTTGTACTTGAAATGCGATGTGTTACTACTTTGCGACATATTCGAAAAATTTAGAAACACAAGTTTGCAGCATTATAGTCTTGATCCCGCATATTATGTATCTGCACCAAGCTTAAGCTGGGATGCAATGCTTCTATGTACTGGAGTCACGTTAGAATTGATACATGATTTAGAAATATACCAGTTACTTGAAAGGGGAATTCGCGGAGGTTTAGCTCAGTGTTCTTTGAGACATGCAAAAGCGAATAATAAATACCTTCCTAATTATCAAGATACAAAACCTTCGAGTTATTTAGCGTATCTTGATTGTAATAACCTTTACGGTTATGCTATGAGGAAAAGAATGCCAGTTTCAGAATTTCAATTATTAAGCAATAACGAGATCTCAAGTTTTGACGTAATGAAAATATCAGATGATGCTGATTATGGCTATATCTTAGAAGTAGATTTGAGCTATCCGGAAAAATATCATAATGCACATAGCGACTTACCTTTTGCACAAGAAAAGTTTATTCCTCCTGGAGGAAAGACAAAAAAATTGATAGCTAATTTGTATGACAAATACCATTATGTGATTCACTACGTACACTTGAAACAATGTTTGACTCACGGATTGCTTTTAAGAAAAATTCATCGAGTCATCAAATTTAGACAAGATGATTTCTTACAAAAATATATCGACTTAAATACGCATTTAAGACAAGAGTCTACATCTCAATTTCAAAGAGATTTTTTCAAACTTTTAAATAATGCTGTTTTTGGCAAAACAATAGAAAACAAGCGCAAACAAGCCAACGTAAAATTAATAACACAGTGGAATGATACTAATAACAGGACAAATAAATGTATCGGTGCTGAAAAACTTATTTCACAACCAAATCTTAAAAGTGTTTCAATATTCTCAGAAAACTTTGTAGCTATTCAATTGAATCCAGATAAAATATTATTAGACAAACCTATTTACATTGGTTTCACTGTGCTGGAGTATGCAAAACAACATTTATATCAATTCCATTATGAGTTCATCAGAAAGAAATACAATGAGAGAGCTAAATTATGTTACACCGACACAGACAGTCTTTTGTATTTAATTGAAACTGAAAACTTTTATGAAGACATGACTAAAAATATAACAGAATTTGATACAAGTAATTTTGTTGAGGATAATCCCTATGGTATTCCTCAAGTGAACGCAAAAGTCCCTGGAGTGTTTAAAGATGAACTTGGAGGTTCTGTAATTTCCGAGTTTATTGGTTTGAGGGCTAAACTTTACTGCCTGAAAAGTGTAAAAACTACGCTAAAAAAAGCTAAAGGCATAACAAAACCAGTTACTAAAACGCTTCAGCTTGGCAATTACAGCGAAGCATTATATAAGAATAAGACAATTAAGCATAAAATGAACATAATAAGATCGATAAAGCATGTTTTGTATTCACAACAAGTAAATAAAATTGTTTTAAATGGGAATGACGACAAAAGACAAATACTATCAAACAGGACTGACACGTTACCTTGGGGGCATTGTAATACAATTTCATAATGCTACTCATACAGTTCAGTTATAATATTTAAAATAATGCTTATAAATGTAAATATAAATAGAATAATAAGACATTTTTATAATTTTACCTTAGTGTTAAGAGTATGGGTGGCTTCATATGTTCAACAGCAGTAAAAATGACAAGAAAGAATATTTACTTATAATTAACAATAATAATAATAATAATATATTTTACCTTATATAAAATAATGTGCTGTTAATCTTAGATATTGTTTTAAGATTAACAGCATATTGAAGACAACTGAATAGTACCTAATTCTAATTATATTTGTAAACTTTTATTATCCAGATATTAAGAATAATGTATACAACTGAGTGTCATTTATAAATAAATATGTATCAAAATACAAATATATGATTTTTTCTTCATTCCCCAAATACATTACTTTCGGATAGATAAAGCAAACACTTTAACTCGATGTAATATTACGTCATAAACACATACATTTTATTAATAAGTACAATAGATTGAACTAAAAAAAGAAGTCATCAAAACTTTGCATTAAGAACTTGCTATATAAATATAAGTTACTTACATTTGATAAGCTCACAATTTAAAATGAAGTTCATTAAGCAACCCGAGACTCTGGAAGTTAATAATATAAAAATAGAAAATCGAGCACAAGCAATAAAACATAGCACGCTCTTACCCAATACAATCCGATGCTTAATGTGTGGTCCTTCGAACTGTGGGAAAACTAATGTTATGGTGAATTTGTTGTTACACAAAAATGGAGTTAAATTTAAACATATTTATTTGTACTCAAAGACGGCATTCCAACCAAAGTATTTTTTTCTGAAACAAGTCATGAAGAAAATACCAGAAGCAAAACTTTTTATATATCATGATAACAAAGAAGTTCTTCACCCCAACGATGCACTGATTAATTCCATTATGATTTTTGATGATGTTGTATGTGAAAATCAATCAAACATTCGGAATTACTTCGCAATGGGACGACACAGACAGATAGACTGTTTTTACTTGTCTCAAACCTATTCGAAAATACCTAAACAGCTAGTGCGAGATAATGCTAATCTACTGATTATTTTCAAACAAGATGATCGTAACCTTAAACACATTTATAATGAGCATGTCAACACGGATATAGAGTGGTATACATTTAAACAACTTTGTTCTACCATATGGCGTGATCAATTCAGTTTTTTATTGATAAATAAAGATTGTGCAATAAATCAAGGAAGATATAGAAAAGGATTCGATACATTTATTTATTTTTAAGAAGATCATATAAATGTCATTTATTGTTGTAAGTTTTATCACTTCAAGTTGAGTACCTGTAAACGACACTTGCGTATAAATTTGCTTTTACGCTATTTGCAAAAATGAATGTAGATATCAAAGAGCAACTGATAAATTCTGTTAATAATATAAAAAACAAAATTCGATTGATACAAAATGCAGAAGATGAAGCTGATATAAAATACAAAAAAGTATTTAAGCCTATTATCGATCCTTTAGCAACCCTAATAAAAGAAAAAGAATTTCCAGTTACAAATGTTTCCAGAAAAAATGTGACTCAACTGAATACTTCCGCAGAATATCAAGATTTCGAAAATTTTGCGCCGGAACATTCATCCAGTTATGGCGACTCAGAATATTTTGATAATGCTGAGGAAAGTCCTAAACCAAACGATTCGCTGCAATCTCTTGGAAAAGATGATGTGATGAATATTTATGATAAGATTAATGTTCCCTTCGGTATACGCTGTGAAAATAATAAGTTATTAATAGGTAATAAAAGCATCCATCTGTCTGCAGTAACTAATGATAAAAATACAGAAAAGAAGTATGTTTTTACTATAAACGATAAACAATATAATCTTACTCCGGGTTTAAAAGAGCTTTTAACACGTGGAAAACCAAATTTTAGCCTGATAACTGAAGAAGATAAAAGTGTATATAAACACATACTTAATATAACAAATGCGCACAAAAGAGACTTTGACGCGAAAGGTCAAATAAAAGGAGACAAAGGGTTAAAGTATAGACGTATAATAAAGCCATTGTTTACGCAAAAAGCAAAGATAATCCACTCTAAGCTAAAAACCTCCAAAAAAATTGGTGGTTACTTACCACTATTTAAAAACTACAAAAGAAATACAGATTATGTGTACTGGGACGATCCTAATGAACTAGTTGAAAGGTTAAAGCTCCTGATTGCCTCAAAAAATGCTGGTAATAATATTCACGACAATGAGATTGTATCGATCATTGAAGAGTTAAAAGAAGCAGGCATAATAAAAGAATAAAACCCTTGAAGTTTCCAATAAATTGTTAGTAATCACTAAAACATCTAGCATGACAGACAAATGTTTAAATAATATTATTATTATTAGCAAAACACAAGTAGAAAAGGATATACAAACTCAACGCATTGACGATAAAAGTGAAAATTCTGAAATTACAATTAAAAAATATGTTGATAAAATTGCAAGTGAATTGTCTTGTAAAATAGAAAATCTATTAAAAAGAATATTAATTTTAAAAGAAAGAATCAATAAGATTGAAAAAGACATAGAAATAAAAGAAATTTCGGGCAAATTAAGCAAACATTATGAGCAAACACGATGTCGTAAATGAAATTCATAAAAATGTTAGGTTTAATTTTCCTCGAAGGTGCGTCATACTAAAAGACATAGACGACCTTTGGCAAGCAGATTTAATGGATATGCAAGCAATATCAAGCGTAAATGCTAATTACAAATACATATTAGTTGTTATAGATTGTTTTTCAAAGTATGCATGGACAACAAAACTTAAACAAAAAACCAAAGGGCTTGTTTCGGAAGCATTTCATAATATTTTAAAGAAAGGACGCATTCCAAAAAATTTACAGACAGATTTAGGAAAGGAATTTTATAATAATATGTTTAGAACCATTACTGAAAAATATAACATCAATCATTATTCCACATATTCTACAAAGAAAGCTTCTATTGTAGAGCGATTAATAAGAACATTAAAAAATAAATTATACAAAGAGTTTAGCTTAAAAGGAAATTATAAATGGGTGGATGGAACACTCGAAAGAAAACTTAATGAATACAACCACACTTTTCATAGAACTGTTGGACAAACTCCAGTATCAATTCATCACAACAATAAAGAAACTGTAATCAAAAGATATGTAAACAATGCGCAATTTAAAAAGAAGATACAATGCAAACTATTTCAAACAGGTGATTTTGTGAGAATAAGTAAATACAAAGGAATTTTCGAAAAAGGGTTTACCCCTAATTGGTCGACAGAAGTATTTAAGATCAGGAAAGTACAAAATACTAATCCTACAACCTATTTATTGCAAGATAGCAAAGGACAGGTTATTTTGGGAACTTTTTATGCTCAAGAAATAAATAAGACTAAGCACCCTGATATATATCTTGTGGAAAAAGTTTTAAAAAGAAAAGGAAATAAGGTATACGTCAAATGGTTAGGACTACCAAGGAGTGAAAATAGTTGGATTGATAAAAATAATGTTCTGTAAAAGTTAACGGCTGATACCGTATTTAATTTATTAACATAGAAAGTGTTTATCATTAATGGTTTGTCCTTTAAAGTATCAAGACTTCTGTACCAGTAATATCTAAAAAATAATCAAAATTTCTTATACTATGAAAACTAAAAGACGATTATCTAATTCACAAAACGATAAAATTTATCCTTTGATCATGAAAAGAAATACAAAAGTGTCACCAGGTGTTGCTGCACTAAAAAAAACATTCAACGGTATTGTATCGCAAACAAAAAAACATATTCGTAAATTGAAGCCTAAGTGCAAGAAAATTTTGACTAAATTAGCTTACGAAGCTGCCCAAGAATTGGCATCGGATATACCAATAAGACTGCCAAGAGTTATACCAGTACCAAAAACTGGAGGATTTCTACCTCTGATTCCAATATTTGCGGGTTTATCTGCTACAGGTAGTATAGTTGGTGGTGTAGCTGGAATTACAAAGGCCATTAATGAATATAAAGCAGCAAAGAAGCAACTCACTGAGCTGAAGCGACATAACCAGCAAATGGAAGCATATTGTATAGGAAAAGGGCTACATCTCAAACCCTACAGAGACGGTTTAGGAATTTATGTTACTAAGAAAAAAAACTAAACACCCGGCTACCCAGAAGAGCTTTAAATAATTTGGATCTAATAAATTTCTCGAAAAATATTCCTTTTTTTCGTGGTGTATTTATGCGAGATGAACTACCAGAGAAGCCGCTTCTTCTGGAATGTGGGATCATCAATCTAGATTCTGCTCAAAATTCTGGTACTCATTGGGTAGCCTATGGAAAAATTTATGATCACATCGAATACTTTGATAGTTATGGAAATCTGAAACCACCTAAAGAATTTTTAAGATACGTAGGACATGAGAAAAATGTACGATACAGTTATGATAATCTTCAAGGCTCAAATTTATATAATTGTGGTCATTTATGCTTAAAATTTCTTCAATCATTTTGGTTACTTCACCGATACAATTATTAATAATAGTAATGATGATGATGATGAAAGTTATTTTGTCTTTTAATACGGCATATATAAATATAATTATTGTAAATTTAATTTCACAAATCATTACGACTTTTAATTGGAAACAGTTGTGTGTTTAATATTATCTTGAATTATCATGATTATTTTCAATAAAACCTCCAACAACAAAATAAAAAACAATATTTCTCGATCTGTATCGAAAGGGAGCAGACGTCCTCGAGAAATTCAAAAAATCACGAACATCAACAAAAAGTTTCTTGTGGCTCTCGGATTTAAGGTATAAAATGCTGCAAATATTGGACTTACCTCAACATGACAACTCTATTGAAAGCTATGAGATCCATAGCTATAATCCATACAATAACAGTTTTAAAGAAAATGATGAAATTAGAATACCCATTCACCAGCAAGATTTATATGTGCTACCTTCAGGTAGTTCAATTTATATTGAAGGTCTCGTGAATGTAACAGAAAAAGATTCTGCAGGAAAACTAAATCATAAAGAAATAAATTTCATTAACAACCCAATCTTGTATCTTTTTCAAGATGTCAAATATGAACTTAATGGTATTGAAATAGATCGTATTAAGAATGCTGGCATTACAACTACAATGAAATCGTATATATCAATGAATCAAGGAGAAAGTAAAGTGGCTGCTGTATGGGGTTGGAACGTTGACGGAACTAAACAAAAACATAATTACTTTAATGTTATAATTCCACTGAACAAACTTTTAGGGTTTGCTGAAGACTACAACAAAATTATTGTAAACTGTAGACATGAACTTATACTACACAGAAGCAATTCTGTATTTAATAGTATAATGATGGGAAAAAATGATAACGTTAAAATTGATATTCAAAAAGTTCAATGGCGCGTACCACATATAAGGGTTTCCGACCGAGACAGGTTGTCATTGCTTAAACATTTAGAAAAAGACCGCCCAATACAATTAGCGTTCAGAAATTGGGATTTGTATGAATATCCGTTATTACCAAAGACGACAAAACATTCATGGTCAGTTAAAACAGCGTCTCAAATGGAAAAACCAAGATTCGTAATATTTGGAATGCAGACTGACAGAAAAACAAATACATCAAAGAGCTCCTCTAAATTCGATCATTGCAAAATTAATAATATCAAGCTGTTTTTAAATTCACAATATTTTCCTTATGACTCACTGAACTTGAAATTTGAAGAAGAAAAATATAGTATATTATACTCAGATTCGTCCTTGATATTAGTATATTAACACATGTAGTACCGCTTTTGCATGTATCACCACTTAGCACGTTATTTTAAAGTAATAACCTAAAAAACCTGAAAAGAGAAGGTTTTTGACTTAAAATTGACAGATATTTTGACATTTCCGGTCAGAGCCCTCCTCGTCACTACTAGCCGCCAACCACTTCATTCGTTTTTCGTGCTTCGCCACGGACGCACGTATACAGTCTCAATGTGAGACTTCTTTAGAATTATATTTTTACAGTGAAAATTAAATTTTATTTAAAATGCTTCGTGAAGAAAGGAAAAAGTTTTCAAGACTGAAGAGGACAAGAAGAAGTCAAGACGGAGGAACACTATTCAATGCCGTTTACTTGGTTAAACCTGCTTACCTTTATGAATGCGTAACTGCCACACTGGGCATTTTACCATTATTTTAATTATTTGTCTGATGCGAACTTACCATACCGGGTATTTTCTGTCAATTTATTTATTTATCTGATGCGAACTTACCATACTGGGTACTTTCTGTCAGTTTATTTATTTGTCTGATGCGAATTTACCATACTGGGTACTTTCTGTCAAAGCATTGTGTCTAATAAGACATCAACTAAATATCTATTGCACTCGAGATAGTTATACTGGACTATTTCACCGCATAGATAGGTTAGACAACGCAACTGCAACAACTACACCAACTCAAAGTGCCGTTGACGACGCGACATTGTAAAAAGCAGACTACCCTCAAAGTTTGCCACGTTGGAACCGCTGCCGAGCACCAATCGGGTGACTCCGTCGTCCGCTAAATCCACTGCCATCCACCTTCCAGGCAGGCGGCCGCTGTGCTGTAGCTGCAACAGCAGCCCTGACAAGAGCGTTGTTCATCAGGTATGAGTTATGATATCATGATATTCTTGGTGTTGAGTTGAGTTAATCTCAACGGTATAATACGAGTACCATCGGTACTAAGATAAATTTATTGTTTACAAAACTGACAGAGCTCGCTATAAATGCTAAAACTTAAGAACTTAATGGAACCAGATATTGAGTTGTACAGCAACTAGCTCATACCTGATACTTCACACCTTTTATATAAAATTGCTTAGCTGCTGAAATAGCTAGCTGCTGGCATGCTGATAGAAATTTCAATGAAATAAAAATGGATTAACAGAATCCTTACATTTTATTGTCTATAAATGAATAAATCATAATTGCAGTTAATGTTTGTTGGTATACAGTAACATTTGCCTAAACTAGAACACCTTGTATTTCAGGCGGGTAGACCTAACATGTTGAAAAACCTGTTAATCACTACCTAACTATTTAGTATGTTTTTTTTTTTTTTTCCTAAGCTTTGCCCTTGTGCAAATTATCTCTATTACTTTTCAAATTTAATTTTTGTGAGTGTGTACAAAATGGTGTTTCTGAAGTGAAAATTTTTTAGCTACAAGTATCACTTATGTTTAAGGTATAGTATTATGTAATCTGTGGTTAAGACAACTTTCCAATACAAAACTATACACATCTATTTTGTGACAGTAGTTCGCATTTTTTACATTATTACATTATGGCATTACGACGTTCGGTTATATACCGTACACGGTCAACTCTAGTGTAGCTGCGGCTTTTCGCTTAAACGGCCACCGATAGTTCAGTCGAATATGAATGATGCATTGGCCACAGGCCTGATGTGAACGATATGGATCAACGAAAAAACTGTAAGTAAATCGGGCGCACTACTCAATAAAACATTTTTCAAACTGATTTATATATTTAATTAACTTAAAAACGACAAACGTAAGCAGGTATGCCACATGCTTCATCTCCAACGGCAAACAAACAGCCAGACGCGGCAAGGAAGCTCCATCAGCGATTTGTTTCGTCAGTCACATCACAGCAGACTCGCAGACGGGCGTTACGGCCCATCCAAACAGTTGCCGATGATGCATTCAAATTAGGATATTGTATTCGTGAGGGTGCGTGTTGGTGTAGCATTTGTCTGTATTCAGCGAATACAGGCAGTAGACGCCAACTACAGGTGCAAAGGTCGACTCAATAGCTGGCGCCGGCTAATAATCGTCTATGTGTAAGTACTTACCATTTAGCCGCGCTACGCAGGGCACCTAGATTATTATTATATATTTTTTTTTTTTATATTTTTTATGAGTCTGTTTAATGATTCACTTTTATACCATCTCCAGAGATATAATATAGTCTACCATTAAAATGACTAAAATTCTGGCAGTTATAATACATATAAATAATAGTTTTGTTTCATTTTGTTGAAGGTTCAACAGAATGTGATCTATGTTCAAAAAAAAATAAATAAAAAATAAAAAAAAAACAGGTTGTCATATCAGCCCCCCCTACTATGACTGTCAAAAGCTCAAAAGTAATATCGAAGCGATGTTGTGATAGAGATGGCGCTATACGCGATGTATAGCTCTGTCCCTTTAACAACATTACTTTAAGGTTGTTATAAGAGCTCAGAGTACGGCCCCAGGTTAAGTTAAGAACTGTTTAAAAGTTAACTTAGCTTTTAGAAAAATGTACGTACTAAAAGTACGTAAAAATAATAATAATATCACAATAAAAAAATGCTTATTGTTCTAAAAAAAAAAAAAAAAAAAAAAAGGCAGTCTAGAGATCACATCACCTATAAGGTTTTAATATTGATAAGGAAAGTATTAGAAATACAGGAACTAAAAAATCATAAGTTTTGGTCATTGTAGTGCCGATATTTTTATTACAAAACTACCGCCGCCAGCTATGACGTTTTTTAAACAGCATGAATCTGTTATTGAACAATATCTACTATAATGGACTCAGAATTGAAGCTCATCTTTTTATATACAATGTTTTTCTTTTTTAATATACAGCTACCGTCACAACTTTCCATTATATTACAAATGTAATGGCAATTATGGTCTTCACAAGACAAACGTTCATAAAACTACAAAAATCACTTATTTATGACCGTTTTTATGAATTGATTAAACTGGTAGATACCGGTACGTCATCGTATTATTTACTTAGTATAATGCCATCGATACTTACACCGAATTAGAGACTACATAATTGTAGACATATTTTCTTTTGTGCCTTTCAACAACGGGGTGGACTAGGGGACACTAGTGCTCACACCAGGAATAAAATTGCAAAATAATTGCAAGTTTTATGCAAATAAATGATTATGATTATTGTCAATTATCTATAACATGCAGCTCATGATATTTTCATTGCAATTTTTCTTAAGGTATTCAGTGCGGGGTGTTAAGTATTCTAGATTTATTTTGATGCTAAATAAAAATTATTCAATTCATTAATTTAAAAAACTAATCACTAGTTTTGTTTTCCAGATTGAGATTGAGTAAATTCGAATGAAAGTCGAATTAGGCAGTAGAAATAAAATGTAGTAGATTATATATATATAATATTATATATATATTCTTTCTATTTCTAGCATTTGGATCCCAAAAACATTTATTTTATAATTTGAGATTTTAGCATTCACAATGCTATTTTGGTTTAGTATTGTACAAAGTCTATTCTGACACTAAGCTACCTATTATTTTAATTATTTTCCACCAGTTTCTTAAGCTAGAGGTGTAACGATTGTGCCATCATGATCGTCACAATCTTGACTTGAGCCTTGGTTTGGTACCTCTTATTCACATATATGGTACTTCTTTGTATCTCTTATTCTAATACAAAATATTAACATCCTTTAACTTTTAATTTCAGAGACGGAAATTAATCGCACAAATAAATTGGTTTTAACAACATTATCAAGGTGGTATTATTTTACAGGTATATTATTTATGTTATTATTGAAGCTGCTGTCTGCTAATGCTATCAGGAAGTACAGAGATTGGTAACAGAAACGGTTCGATTATTTAACAATAATATTGACAGAATAAACTCATTTTTTTTACAGAAGTGTATAACACAAATTATCAGTATTGCATAATATTGCGATCATTATTAAATTGAGCTAATCTCAAGGTTTGGTAAAGAATCTAACTACGCCTTTGCGTAGGCTTCATTGTTCAAATACAATGTTTAACTTAGATTACTTAATTATTTTTATTAAATATTTTCCAATTCTCTTCTTTTTTCAATTTTTTTTATTTTAAAAGTTTAACTTTGATTACCTTGCCCATTGCACAAAGAATGCAAACAATACAAAAAAAATATATATACAAGAATGTATTATATTAAATATAATAAACAGTTCATAATCACTTCTTATTTAGAAAGAAATTAAATTCTTATATTATTATGACAAGTAATGTAATTAATAGATTGCTGAAATAAAACATTTAATGATAGTGGAGTAGACTCGTGTCCAACCAATTTTAGCACTCGACGTCACCGGCCTATACCTTTATAGCCCTAACAAAAAATGATATTATAGATGTTCCAGGTAATACGGCGGGATGGTCAATGACTCCACTATATTCGAAAAATATTAAAACATATTATCATCGATAATAATAAAACTGAGTTTTCCAAACCAACCTTGCATATTTTTTTTGTACCAACCATCTGTAGGTACCTACTGTTTTTAATAATAATCATGTAAAACGTTCAGAGTTATGTTAAATGGTATTCTTTTCTTTTTCAAAAAGACTCATATGCAAGAAATGATATTTCCATTTTCTTATTATAATGCTTTCAACATCTACATGTGTTAATATACTAATATCAAGGACGAATCTGAGTATAATTAATGATTAAACGAACTTACCTGTAAGTGAAGTTCTATCATAATTATACGAAGGATTCGTCCGAAGATATTAGTATAGAATCCCACCCTCCCTACTCATTATTGTAAATTACAATAACTATCTACCCACTGAAGAAAATGAGGAAATATCATAGAATTTGGACTTTAAACTAAATGAAGTGGTTGGCGGCTAGTAGTGACGAGGAGGGCTCTGACCGGAAATGTCAAAATATCTGTCAATTTTAAGTCAAAAACCTTCTCTTTTCAGGTTTTTTAGGTTATTACTTTAAAATAACGTGCTAAGTGGTGATACATGCAAAAGCGGTACTACATGTGTTAATATACTAATATCTTCGGACGAATCCTTCGTATAATTATGATAGAACTTCACTTACAGGTAAGTTCGTTTAATCATTAATTATATGAAATGTATGCTAAATTTCGTCAGTCTTATTACAACTCCAGCATCGATCCCTTGCTTGATTTGAGTCAATTTAAAGAAACGGCTCCGCTATTTGTAATAGACTGTGCCCGTCAAAACGATTCAATAAAAACGGGGCCAGTTGACGTTCGGTTAGAAATCGAGTGCAGCGAAGTCTTACCGGACAACACAACTGCTTACTGTTTGATCATAAACGATCGACTTTTTGAATATAGACCCTTGAGTAATATTGTTCGTAAATTGTCATGAATGCTATCGTTGATGTTCAAGGTTTCAAGACTGAACAAAATAAATTTATAGTAAAGGAAATAGCTATCAAATGTAAAGAGCGTATGATAGTATTATTAATAAAACCGCCTTACCCATTCTATAACTTGACAAAGAAAGAACGCTTACATGTACATTGGATAGAAAAAAACAGAGGAATATTGTGGAATGAAGGCTTTGTGCCTCACTTAAGTTATAAGTATATTATATTGAATTTTTTAAAAAATAAGCGAGTGTTTACTAAAGGTTCAGAAAAAATGTTGTGGTTAAAAGAAATATTAGAAAGCGATAATGTTTATAATTTAGAAGACTTTAATTGTCCCAATTTAAAAACGCTTCATGAAAAATATTCTATTTCTACATGTATTCAAAGTTGTTTATATCATAGTAATATATGTGCTTTAAAAAATGTATCTTGTTTAAGTTTGTGGTGTCTAGAAAATAAAATGATTTGATAAATATAATATTAATTTGTTTAATTGCGTGAATACCCTCTCTTTTTTAATAAAAAGGTTTAGACATAAATCAAACGATACTTGATTAGACGTCCTCTTCTTGAATAGAAGTCGTCTTATTGAATAGATGACGTCTTTTTGAATAGACGTCGTCTTCTTGAATAGACTATGATTCATTCATAAAATTGAAGGTATGTATTTCTGTATAGTTATAGTATACGTCATATAATTCATATCCGAACATTAATTAAAAGTTGTATTCATCATGATAAAAAATGATTGCTCTGAAAATATGCTGATAATTTCGAGGAAGCTATTGCTTATTTGGAAGAATACGATGATGAAATTGTTTGTGTTTACATTCAATAAATGAAGATTGAGAAAATGCATTTTTATTAAAAAAATAATTATATGCATGCGTGCGCAAAACGAAAGTATTCGTCTTCTCGAATAGACGCCGTCTTTTGAATAGACGTCATCTTCTTGAATAGACGTCACTTAATCACTGGAACTGATCTTTTGTTGAGAATTGGGTGGTTCTGGATCTACGGATGATCCAGAACCCCCAATTCTCAACTACTGAACAATAACTATTTTATAACAATATCTTAATTATTTCGAAAGATATTTACAAAAAACCTTCGGGGGCTTTCTATGTGGTATTGCCCCGTTAGTATACATAACCTTCCAAAAAATGGGGCTCTCTCTTTACGGTATTGCCCTGCCGGTACACCCCAACTTTAACCAAAATACTTACTAAAACCTTATCTATTTACCATGAAAATAATATCTAAATTATTACTTATACAAAATCCTACTTATTGGAAAACAAACAATAAGAACTTATAAGATACCATAATTCCAATAAGAACGTAAGCACATAAATGCAAAGTCATAACTACCTATCGATAACATCTATCTCAAACATCTTTCATGATCACTTTCACTTTGTTTTCACATTGTATCATTAGTACTTAATCATTTTTATATCACATTGTGTCACTATCACTTATTACTTCACGTTGCGTCGCTAACAATGTATGTTAATAGAATTACGAACATAGTGAACTATAAAATTTAAATGTAAAAAGTTATTACTTTAGCGTCTTTAAATTATGTAACTACAACTAAGTTCACTGTACAAAATCATTTCAACTTTTTTAAATGATTGATTGACTGAGCGGTAGTGAACTTTATTATTTTCTTCATTATAGGTATATTATTAAGAAAAGAAAGAGCTATCAGAATATAACTAAAACAATAAGCTAATAACAACTTTCACTTTAGCCTAAATAAACGTACATTCAGCAACACATGATCAAGTTATACAAAACTGCCAAAAATCTCCAATTTATTTTGAACCTTAATAAGTATCTTCGTAATTATGTTTAAAATTGATTGAAGTTGATTACCCTATTAGTGGTCCTACCGCGCAGTTGACTGTACAATGTACTGTGTACATAGACGCACTATAAAAGGTTATGAAACTGTAAATTTAAGCGATCAGAGTAATGTACTAAATCCATGGTACCTACATCGTAATGATAAACGTCTGTGTTTCCGAGCGCATACAACCTGACTCTATTCAAGGCCAGAGTGAATAAGCACCTTCTGGGCAAGCTAGCTCCATCGTAGACCCTGTCTTTGCCTTTGGGCAAAACTGAGGTCAAGAGCAAACCCATTAAATACAAAAAAAGATAAAAAAGTTATTTTTAACCGACTTCCAAAAAAGGAGGAGGTTCTATGTTCGTCTGGAAGAGGGATATCTTAAGTGTAGTTTTTTAACCGACTTAAAAAAGGAGGTTCTCAGTTTAACCCGTATTTAAGTATGTTTCTCCGCGATTATCTTACGTTTGGCTGAGCCGATTTTTCTACATATATAATATACCTTACCTACAAGGTACCTACACTAAAAATAAAAAAAATAAAAAATTGTTTAAAAAAAAACAAAAAACCGACTTCAAAAAACCTACCTCTAAAAAGCAAGAAATAATATTCGTATAATAAAAAATACGTCTATTGAAGTCGGGTGGGGTTTTTAGAAAAAAAAAAGGAATTTGTACTCCAGCCCCACCCGACTTCAATAGACGTATTTTTTATTATACGAATATTATTTCTTGCTTTTTAGAGGTAGGTTTTTTGAAGTCGGTTTTTTTTTATATTAACTCTACTGGGAATCTTGGCAACTCTGGGCAACATTAAATACATAAGCAATTCATAACAAAATGTAACACACATTTACGCAACCATCAAATAGTCATTACTTCGAAATGTAATAATCAGACCGAATATGCTCTATCATCGATATTCGATATCAACAACATGCGAGTATCGTTTTCACATCTCATTTTGTGTAATAAACGAACCTTTTTCAGAAAGTAACATGAATTATATTCAACAGTGGATTACATCAAACTTCAAAATGCAAGGAATGCTGAATAAGAAAGCAATTGAACTTTTAGCCGTTTATTACAAAATTACGCAAATAACATGTTTGTTTTACATTTGCATTCTTGTACGACCCGCTAATTAATGGCGGGATGTCAATTCAATATTTTGAATATCGATCTTCTTTTGTTTAAGAAAAATAAACTGATCGTATGAAATGCAAAGGAGGTTAAATAATCTCTTTGCATTGAGATTTGTTGCAAAGAGGTTTCATATCTCTTTGCAACGAGGTTTGTACATTTTATAAAAGTGACTCGATACAAAACTAATTAAACGTACATACAATCATACTAAAATAATGAATATTATTCATTAACACTCAGTAAATTATAATTAATACGAAATTAGGCTTATTTAATATAATATAGGCTAACATTATATTAAAACAAACACAGTAATTTTGTTTAGTCACTTAAACATTTTGCAGTCACCCATAATAAAGTAGTCTATAAAAGGTGCCAAGTGTTAAAAAAGAGAATACGAATAAAAACCAAGCTAATTAAAACGAATGGCCGACGCAGCTTACAGCAATGATAACCTCACTAAAACACTTTAAGTGCCCACAAAACACTGCGGGCCATAGAAATGGGTCACTTCTCCTTTGAATACAGTTAAGTTCCTCTTGAAAATAGGGATGTAACAGATTTGTTTTGAAGTCAGATTACTGTTCATGATTTTTATTTTTTGGTTGGAATGAATGAATAGATCTGACATGGTTTAAATGCCACGATGACTGATGATGACTTTTTTTCTTTTTTTGTTTATGGTCTCCGTGTAACATAGTTTTCTTATAGCACAAAACCCTTGACGTCCCTATTTAAAATATACACGGTTAAGACGCCAACACTGGAACGACATCCATTTTATTGCTCATTTTATACGAGGAAACCCATTAAAATGATGTTTCTCACAATTTCATCCGACAGTACAGAGGGCCTATTACAAAACAGAATCACGATAGTCGGACGCAATTCGTCGTACAATTTACTTGATATTGAACCTTATTTGTGAGTCAATAGTGCCACGGCGTGCGACGAATATCGTACGCTAAGCGTGATGTTTTTTTGTAATAGGCCCTCAGCTTTATGTCACACACTAAACGTTTGTTGCGCTTTTTTCGCTGTAAAAGGAAAATGAAGAAATTAAGGGCTCTTGAGACAGTATTTTTTTTCCGCTTGAAATATGAGTCTGTTTGCTCTGAACTGGTGTACGCCCCGTACATTTGATGCCTGATGAAGATGTTTTTGTTAGAATGCGTTTATTAAGCCGGTTTTGTTGGTGTTCATTCTATTAGCTTCTCTTTTACTCGCGAAATGAGCGAAAGAGCGGGAGAGAGATATTGTTATCATAAACTTTCATTTGTTTATCATGGTTCTATAGCTGAGCTACCAATATGTAAGTTACCAAATAATCTTTACTCAAAAATTTAGCTCTACCAAGACAGCTTTTCTAAAAAATGAATCTAAATGCCAGGAAGTAAACAAAAATATCAAACCTAAAATTGTTTAAAATGTACGTATTTATTTTAGCAACTTTCAAATACTTATTCATTTTGTAGTATTTTCCGTGCTTAAACAAAAAGGATTTCATTAAAACAGGGATAAATACCGATTCATTACAAAAGGGTAACAATCGATGAAACAATTCGTGGGTAAAGTCCTAAAATGAGCTGTATTAAGGCAATAGCCATTTTGTTTACACTGTTGGCCATTTAAATAGTGCACAGGACGTGATATAATGGTAAAAAATACCTTAATAATAATAAATAAATAAATGCTTGGACAATTTCACACAGCGCCATCTAGCCCCAAACTAAGCAAAGCTTGTAATATGGGTGCTAGACAACTGATATACTACTTATATACTTTTTAAATATATACTTATTATACATAGTAACACCCAGACCCGTCACAGAAATTAAAATTCATCATTTCAATTTCTGCCCGGCCGGGAATCGAACCCGGGACCTCTTGCGTGTTAGGCGGCATGTTGACCAATGCACCACTCAGGTCGTCAATAATGAGTAATTTAAAATGTTCTATCTTGTGAATTTCAAAAATATGTTATAAAATTAGTCGGACACATTTTTGGTATCTCGTGCAATTTATATTTTGTAATTGTTTGATTATTTGTAATTTTTTATTGTTCTAATTTTTTTCTGATGATGTTAAATTTATAAAATAAATAATCGGAATTCGCCTTTGAACATGATTCTTTCATCAAAATGACATTTTCACGTAACAATAACTACAATGATAAACACGAAGCTTATAAATTATTTACTCCGGATTAAGAAATGTTCTGTATGGAAGCCGGCTTATAATAATAATCATTGTTAATCCGCCGTTGAACGCGTCCATTTCATAAAGTATTAAATATTCATGAGTTTCATTGCACACCATTGTAGCACAACGTAATCTTGCGTACTTGATCTCCTATTATTAGTTTAAGACATCTCAAACGTCAAGCTTTTATTTCAGGAAATGTTGAATCAATTGGAATATTTTCACGAAAAATGCTTTTAGGGAAATTGTCTCTAATGTTATTTGAGAGTATACAGTGATTTCTTACAGTAAAAGATTCTATCTTTGTTGAAATTTCTTCGTAATAATGGTGAAACGGTAAGTGGATCTGACGACTTCGTGATTGATTGAAATATGATTAGGTTTACATTTCGTATTGCCTTGAGACAATATCATTTTACAGGTAATGAAAGTACGTTTGATTTACTAAACTAAAGATTTTTAACAGATTTCTTTTGAAAAACGAATATGGTATCAATAACATAAAGGCAATTTGAGTGCTTTATAGAAACAATTATTTAGTCAACACTATTTTTGCTATTATTCTTTTGCAATTACATAATTTTTTTTTTAATTTTCAGTCTTTTTTGAACGAGAACAATAAATACCCCTTTTTATTAAAAAAGTTTTTCTAGCAGCCTATTATTTTGCTCTGCAGTGTAACAACCTTCAGACGGCGGCGGCGGGCTGTCCTATCCAAACTTTAATTTGTCCCGGCCATTCACAATATTACTAAAGGTACACAACAAGCCTCCTGGAGGCTTAGTCACTGTGCAAGTAATAGAATATTCAATATCTGACGACTGTACAGGATAAGGACGTCTTTTGACTGTGCGTATTTATGACTTTTTTGATTTCGGAAATTATGATCTTTAATCGCTTAAGAGCTAAAATATAAGTACAATTAAAATGTGAATCTAAGAATAAAATAAAACCAACGCTAAGAAAGAACAATTTAGGTAAAAGAAAATACTATTCATATTTTCACTGCCGTATTGATAACACCACGCTTTTAATTAACTTCAAAATAATAAACATCACACATCATCATCATCATCATCATATCAGCCGCATGACACCCACTGCTGGGTATAGGCCTCCCCTAAGGATCTCCACGACGACCGGTCCTGCGCTGCCCGCATCCAGCGGCTTCCCGCGACCTTCACCAGATCACACACAACACGTAAACTTTCGCGTTATTGAAAAACACAATATGGCGTATTCATGATCAGTAAAAAATGGCCGTAAAGAGTAAAAATAGCAATCCCCTAAATAATTCTAACATTCAGGTCGACCAGAATAAAAACGGTGGCCAGAACGAATCCATCTCAAAGCTTAGCAAACGTTGAAACATCCAGTGAACTATCCATCACCTCAGATCCGCAAAAACCGCAATTGGTGTACAGAGAGCCTACTTCGGAAACCAAAGGTGGTTCGTTGAGCTCAGTAGCGCCACCAATGAAAATAAATCATTTACGTTGTATCAAGGATTTAGATTAAAAGTTTTGATGAGTTTGCGCAAATAAAAGACTAAAATGCATATGAATATAGTTTCAAGAACTCAAACTTAAGCAATAAGTCGTGCATATCACTAGTGCCAAAAGTGGCCACATTTAGCAATATCCACATTCATAACTTATTGTTTATATTTGAGGCCATGAAAAAATATTTAAAAATTGCACTTTACTCTTTTATTTGCGCAAAATATCCAAAACTTTTATTCTAAGCCCTTGATACAACGTAAATGATTTATTTCCATTGGTGGCGCTACTGAGATCACCGTACCACCTTAATCTAACGGCGTTCGTGCCGCTTGGTGACATGAAATCGTGCCATAGACCTTCTAGATGGTCTAGTCTGTTCGCAAAAAGTTGATAAATAACCAGGGTTTCTAAACTCATTACAAATTGTGGCTCGCTAAATATTTCCGCCCAAGGTCCGGGCGCTGCTCACTGGCAACCCTTCGCTTGAGAACCATTAAGTGACTTGTACTACAAAACTTAGTGTTCGCGGCGATAAAAAAAACGCCCGTCAATCATACAAATTGGTCTCTACCCAGAGACGTTTCAATAATATTTATCAACTCATGGCGAACAGACTTTCATCATCATCATCATCATAACAGCCGCACGAGACCCACTGCTGTGTATCTTTCCCCAAGGATCTTCACAACAATCGGCGCTGCTCGCATAAAGCGGCATCCCGCGATCTTCAGCAGATCGTCGGTCCACCTTGTCGGGGGCGTACCCACAGAGCGTGGTGCACTTTCCGTCCCAAACAGACTTTTAATATGCAATAAATCGAATAGCAAAGATCGTACGATTATAGTGATTCTATTGCCGTAGTAGGCCCCCAGTATTCTAGATCAATTCATCACTTTGGGACTTGGGCGCACCTAAAACAAGGTCACTGTCACTTCTGTCTGGGGATTACTCGAAATGTCTCCGTGTGCTTAATAAAATGACACCAGAAGGAGAAGTTCCTTCGAGTTCATACTATTTTTTAATGTACCTAGTGTTGTGATAATATTTGATAAGTTTTCTTTACAAGGACGGGATCTATTTAAGGCACGTTTCCACTCTTACATGATAAACATTATTTTTTTGTGAAAAAAAAACGTTAAAGGTGCTGGAAATGCATAAAATAAATGAAAGAATCTATTCGAAACATCAAAAAACGTTTTATAAATGGAGTTAGTATCCCTAAAATTTTTAAATTTAAAGTAAAGATAGTTAATAGGTGTGTACGCGTAGAAATCTAAGAATTGAATAATAAAAAAACCTGCCAAGTGCGAGTCAGACTCGCTCACAAAGGGTTCCGTACCAAAAAACGGCAAAAAAAAAAACACGTTTATTGTATGGGAGCCTGAGAGCCCCACTTAGATATTTATTTTATTCTGTTTTTAGTATTTGTTGTTATAGCGGCAACAGAAATACATCATCTGTGAATCTTTTAACTGTCTAACTATTACAGTTCATGAGATACAGCCTGGTGACAGACAGACAGACAGACAGTGGTGTTTTAGTGATAGGGTCCCATTTTTACCCTTTGGGTATGAAACCCTCGTCCATCGTCAGTACATACTACTTTTAACATTTTTACACTGTGCCACGAATTAGGTAGGCAAAGAGTGTTTTCGTATTGCGAAATTCTCTCGTGTTCCTCCGATATCGAAGTATGTTTATTCGTATGTGAACTGTCGCGTCGCTTTGAACGATAAAATTATAAAAGGTTTTTAAGGAGATTCTCTTAAATTGATGACTTTATAAATTCGTAAAGTTAAAAAGTAGTTTTGGTAGCATAAGTCGTCATAATAAAAAAAAAAAATAAAAAAAAAATACCTGCTTTTATTTAAATTATTATAAATGTGTATGTTATGAAATTTATGGACACTGTCTGAAATAAAGTGATTTTATTTTATTTTTTTATTTATTTCTTATAATTATTATTTTAGTTCACTGCAGGAAGTAGATCTCCCTCGAGGGAAGATATTACGATAATCTTCACAATGAGGGCTTTTCAAAGTGACATTTAAAAAATAAAAAATAGTAACTATTTGCTTTACTAGATGGCGTTGATGGAAATAGAAGTGTCGAAATTGGCTTTTAAAAAATAACGGCCTGTACCAAAGAGGCAAGTAAGCGCTCGCTGGCTGACAAAAGAGGCTGCCCAAAGATAAAAATTTTTGGGTTACATCTGCCTGCCCACCTGAGTACTATCCGAAGCTTAGTAAAAAAAATACATTGACATATACGGCCTTACCACAAAACACGGTTTAACAAGTATTTAGCTAAAACACTGTTCATGTGATGCTGTCACTTTTTTGACAATATTATTTGAAAGAGCATCACACTTAAACAGTGTTTTAACTAAACAGTGTTTTAAAACCTCTTGTGGTAAGGCCGATACATTCTTATTATCGCTATCTATCGAGCCTACAGTTGTTTGTCATTTTGAATAGCCCTCATTGGCAGACGAGTTGGAGATGTGTTTGAAAGTTTTTCTGGTCTACAAAGGTGTTAGGCTAAACTTTTTGTCACTTTTTACGACATCTCATGCATAAAATAGTAGATATACAGGGTGTAACAAGACCTTCAACGAAGCCGAGGTCTACGTATTCTGCCCATCATCAGGACCATTTCTGTTTAAAATTTTTACTGGGAAACCATTTTGATTTTTGGTGTTAAAAAAGCATTGCATGCATTACCACACAATGTGACGCGTACAACAGGCCGCGCCTGCGAGTGTATGCTACACAGCTGCGTGCGGCCGAGTTAAAAGGCAGCGTTTATGTGCGTGCTCATGAGATACATCGAGTGACGACGTTTTGAAGCCATTGTTTGTTACGAAATACTTAAAATTTTGATAATGTTTCTTTAATCAAAAAGTAGGAAATAACGAATAAAATAAGATTTCATAAAAAATTTGAAAAAATAAAATTGACTTTGACCTTCAATAACTTCGTAACTATTGGTTTTCCAGGTATAGTCTAAAAGACAGAAATGATCCTGATGATGGGCGGAATACTTGGACTTCGGCTTCGTTGAAGGTATTGTTACACCCGTTATTTTGCTAAAGATACGTAAATAATTCTATTTGTTACTGAAGTTACCACAAACATATTGTCTACAAAATCTCTAGAAGCATGTAGCTGTGCCTAAATTATTGTTGGCGAAATGGAACGCCTATCGTCTTTACTTAGATATTATCATGTAACCGTAAATCAATCACTATATCGATAAAGCAGTTATCGATATGAGAATCTTGTCTCAAGGCAAACTATCGATAGCGTATTCAATAACAATTCTAGGCAATATCAATCGCTATCTTGTTTAGTATTCTGGATCATCAAGAACGTCTGTGTATTGTAGATAAGGCTATAGTTTTACGATTGTTTATCACAAAGCTGCTACTAGCAATAAACAAAACAAATTATTATTAGTTTGTTTGTTATAATATTATCAGCAAGCTTATTACATTAAATAATCGCGATAATCGGATACAATTCGTCGTTCACCGGTGACACAAATTCAATGTATACCGAAGATAGTATTTTAGTATTTTTTTAAAATTTTTTTAAGTTACGTTATACGTTTATTTTATTTTAAAATAAAACACTTTGAACGACTTTTATTATGGAACCAAGCGCTTTATTCAAAAATATTATTAATTTTTGTGTTATTGAGTTTGATTTTTATGTATTATTTTACCCTGGCCGTTGCTACAGGTTTAAAACCTTAGAAGTATAACACTAACCCCCTTACTAATAAAGATTGTATAGCACATGTATAGAACTCAAATTATGTAGTTTGACAGAGTGTCACCATTGTGTAACTATACATCTGCTATACAATCTTTATTATTAAGGGGGTAGGTATTTAGAATGATTTGGTGTTTCATTTTAATTCAAGGAGCAGATAATATTATTTCACGATAACCTTGATATTAACATAGTCTTCCAACCAAATACGAAGTATTCTATTGGGACACAACATTAGAGATAACCAATACAAAAGGGATTTAAATATACCAATAATTAATCAATTTACTTAAGGAGTTACGTAGATTACTCATTAGGCTGGTAATGAACTGTTCAATGATTTACATAATGGCGAATTGATTATGCGATACATTAGTTGGTGTAACATTAACGGGAATATCTCAGGAGATGTTATGTCAAAGACAAAGTTATAGGCTTTTGAGATTGAATTAATTTGAGCTAGAAACTGGTTATCAATGTTCTATTATGTACGGATTCATAACTCACAATGTACTATAGGAAAATCCTAGGAAAAACTGTCGTAAAATTAATATTAATGAAGTAAGACTTTTGCCTAAACAACGTGTTTAATATACTAATAATAATTAATGGCTAAGCCGGAATGGTTATCAAACTGAACAACTTTTACGATGGGATTAACTCTGAAATCGCGAAAAAAAAATCTGCTGTTTCACACAAAAATTAATAACGAAAATAGGGATGTTGACTAATGAATAAAATAACGAAATACTAATAAAAATCGTAAACATATTAAACTTTTAGAGTAGCTTGTATACCTCTTGGTTTTATATATTGCATATTATTTTTTTTATGACCCTTCAAAGTTGGGTGGACAAGTCCATTTAAAAAGTATAAAATTTATTAAAATAAATGATACCTTTAATTAGTCCTTAAAATGTATAGCAAATTTGTCGAAGAAACCATTTTGATAAACACAATATTTAATATAGCTGCTGAACAAATTTCCTATGCGTTGCATACAAACTAGCACGGCGTGACGTCATAACGTGCAAGCCATTAGTATGGAGCGTTTTTGATCGAGTCCATTTGTGTGCATTTCACACTGTGATATCTCGGGCAGTTTTCATGCTAGCGAATTAATTCTTTTACCAATGTTTCTTTTTTTGAGAGGTAATTTATGTAACATAAAATAAAAAAAATAGTCAACATCCCTATTGTTTAAAAAAAAACAAAAAAAAGTGGTGGGGCTGGAGTACAAATTCCTTTTTTTTATTCTAAAAGCCCCACCCGACTTCAATAGACGTATTTTTATTATTACGAATATTATTTCTTGCTTTTTAAAGGGAGGTTTTTTGAAGTCGGTTTTTTGTTTTTGTTTTATCAATTTTTTATTTTTAGTGTAGGTACCTTGTAGGTAAGGTATATTATATAATTATGTAGAAAAATTTGGTTCAGCCAAACGTAAGATAATCGCGGAGAAACATACTTAATTACGGGTCAAACTGTGAACCTCCTTTTTTAAGTCGGTTAAAAAACTACACTTAAGATATCCCTCTTCCAACAAAAAAATAATTATCTTATTCAGTTCATAAACAAAGAAGTAATACGACCAATCATCGAGGTAATTCACACAAAATCATACTATTTTCGTGCTTTTTTCAAAATTTCTTGAAAAGTACTGAACTGATTTCCAAATTTTAACCAACTTGGGAGTGTACCTAATGTAATAACGTTTGAATCATTTCAATCGGTCCAGCCGTCTTCGAGTAATCGGTGGACATACACAAAAAAAAAACAAATATACAGACGAACATAGAACCTCCTCCTTTTTTGGAAGTCTGTTAAAAATATGAAAATGTATGAAACAGCCGTTTTTTTCACGATTTCACCATATTCTGGTTTAGCCATTCTGTCACACGTTGTATATCAGTAAAGGTGACAAGTATTCTACGTAAATTGCATTTTCTCAAGGTATTTCCTTTGGAAGTCATCTGCTCATCTCACATAAGTCAAGTCTTAAAACTCCCCTTATCTACAGCCCTACTTTATATGCATAGATTTCATAACCAACCTCTGTTGAAGAAACCTGAAAGTATATTCTAAGTTATTTCCATAGGTACCTACAGGTCGTTGGTTACTACGTAAACCAAGCTCTAGGCGAAAAGCTGAGCTTTAATAATAAGATTATCTAGCTCTGCGGTTGTCATGGCAACCACTTGAATATTCAACCCCTGAAGTTTATATAACCAGTGAAAAGATTATGCAGCTAGTCATCTTTTTCGAACTTGCACTGTTTTGACATCGACACACAACAACTTTATTATTTGCTTTTTATGGGCTATTCAGATCGGTCGATTTCAGTCACCTGTGAAGGGCGACTTAAGTCACTTAGCAAGTCGTTTGTAATATTGAATTGCAGGAGACACATCGGTGAAGGTGTATTTTTGCAGTGCGGCAAAAGTGAGGCTTTTTCACTCACAGTAGCGACACTAATTATACCTTAATTAAAAATGCCACTGATAGCTGTCCAAAAGGTAAGAATAAATATTGACTTAACCTTGTCAACACACATTCACAAGTGTATTTTTTAAATTTAACAGCACTGCACAGTGTGCAACAAAACCGCTGAAAAACACCGCTTAATGACAAAATAATATTCACCCTCATTTTGAAGAGAACGACGGAACTATCATTACCAGATGCAGGAACATTTAGAACTCGGGACAAAATGGTCACTGAGAGCTAATGTACTGTTGAATCGCTTAACTGCGGATCTCGTGCCGTTTGCGAAGAATTAACTGAGCATCAAAAGTGAATGTTAAACACGACATGAATGAGATTAGCAAGTGTAATGAGAGTCGAGAGGACTGGTGCATTGGTGCTAGTTGGTAATAGTTGATTAGCAGAACTATTTGAAAGTGAAAGTGAAAGTGAAATAAGCTTTATTCAAATAAACTTAATTATCAAGTACTTTTGAATCGTTTATATTTTCCTACCACCCGTTCCAGACTTTTTTAGCTGACAAGAAGAACGGGCGCAAGAAATTTATCAGCTGTAACAGCCATAAGTAACGATATTTACAAACTTGAATATATCTTGGGTATATTGGGGTATATTGGGCTATATTGGGTAGATCAACCGCCTAGTGGTTCGCCCACCCATTTAAGACGCAGGGGTTCCGGGTTAGATTCCCAAGGGGGGTACAATTTCTACTCAGTTTGGTTGTAGGGCTTATTTCAAGTCCGCCTAGCTAGCAACCACCATCTTAGCTAAGTCTGACGTCATAATAACAATTTAAAAATTGTTGTGTTCCGGCAGTTAGAGGTAAGATAGCCAGTTCCTCAGTGATGAGGATTCCGGGTGTAGTGTGCTTCCACCTTCGGCCTTATCATCAATCAACATCTGCGCAGGTGATATGAAAGCCAAGCACTATGCCGTTGTGCATTAAAGAAAAGGTAGATTAATTCACCATCAGTTTTACTTATAGTTCACAGTACTAACAGTTTCACTTTTACAAGCCTAGTCATCATGGCATCTTCACCCAAAAAAAGTTGTTCACCTCTCCCGCACGAAATGTGAGTAAATTTGTTTAATGTCTCGTGCTTTTAAATAGGCAACTCAATGTGCTCAGTAGGCTATATTAAAATCCATCGCTAAGCTTGTGATTCAACTCTTCATTACTTCGCAGTTCAAGATTTAAAGTCGGCACTAGCAGCAAAAAATAAATTTGCTCTTTTGTTAAACAAATAACTATTACTCTGTTTCAAAAAAAAATTGGCAAAAACGTGCACAGGAATTTTACAGGACTTCAGAAATAATATGTTAAAGGATTAAATTATATAGGTACATATAGGTACATACCTATACAAAAGAATCAATGATCATTATAAGTCTCAGATTTTCGAAATGCAGTGTGGTCACTAAAAGATTATTACTTTGCCTTTGACTAAATAGCTAAACCTACCGATTCACTTATTACACGTTCGTTCAAAAGATTGCCGTCTCTCCGACGCCCAATAGTCCATCAGCCATTTTTGATGTCCCCACTGCTGGGGCACAGGCCTTCCTTATGGGTGGTAAGAAGGATGGGCCATAACCCACCACGCGGGCCCAATGCGGATTGGTGGGTGTTAACGACTGCAAATGCAGCCGGGACCAACGGCTTAACGTGCCTTCCGAAGCACGGAGGAGCTCGAGATAATAAATTTTTGGTCACCCATCCCATGACCGACCCTTGCGAACGTTGCTTAACTTCCGCAATCGCTGAGCCAGACGCCCAATAGAGAAACTCCAAAATGCTCATATGCAATATATTTTTTTTCTGTGTCCCTAGCATGTTATCTCCCGTGGTTTTGCCAAATGGTTTTATTGCCACAACAGTGTTACCTCAATGGCGAAGGTGACGCAGAATTCGACCCGAAATTCAGCGCTCCCGCGACGTCTATGAAACATTTACGCGCCCATAAAGCATGACACGTGTCAGATTTTACTACATTTTTATATTTAATCGTAAAAGAGCTGTTACACATTTTGTTACTATACATAGACTTGCAGTTTTTACGTAGGAATGTTGTGGATTAGCATTACATACTTACCCTCGAATTTATAGACGAGTAAGTAATGACTTGAGTAAAGATTGCAATTTTCATTTATGCTTCTAATATATTTATATTTGTCCATCAGCCATTTTTGATGTCCCCACTGCTGGGGCACAGGCCTTCCTTATGGGTGGTAAGGAGGATGGGCCATAACCCACCACGCGGGCCCAATGCGGATTGGTGGGTGTTAACGACTGCAAATGCAGCCAGGACCAACGGCTTAACGTGCCTTCCGAAGCACGGAGGAGCTCGAGATAATACATTTTTGGTCACCCATCCCATGACCGACCCTTGCGAACGTTGCTTAACTTCCGCAATCGCTGGGCCAGGCGCTAAACCACTGCGCCACCGAGCTCCAGTATTTATATTTACTTACATGCAAATTATGGTATAAATTATTCTGAAATGCACCAAAAATGTACTAAAACTGCATTTAAGATTAGTCATACTGATAGTATGAATATAATATGAATTGCATATATTATGAATATAATATTAGAAGCATTTGAAAATTGCAAGTTTTACTCAATTCATTACATCCTCGTCTATAGATACGAGGGTTAGTAACTTCTTAACTTATCAACTCAAAGTTAGCTACAATAAAAGTAAAGGAACTACATACACTATTTAAAAAAACACAATTACACACAGAAGAAATATTAAATGTAACTTAGAAATTGTTGGTATACATTTTACTTAAGTCATAAATAATCAGTAAGTAATGACTATTTGAATACGTATATTCATTTGATCCGAAACGCATCAAATCATGAGCGTTGCTTGCTGCGTACATATCTATTGAATTGTGAAATCAGTGAACACGTCAAGCAAGCATTTGCTTGAGTGAGCTTATGACGGTAAGCTGCAATTACTTTGACCGTACGCAAAATTGAAATAATGTTGTAGCTGAGAATTGAAATATATTTATTAATGAAGAGTGTTTAGATCTGTTTTTAAAAAATACTTAACTAGACAGGAAAAGTGCCACCCTGAGTGAAAGTGAATTAGATATCAAAATTGCTATAAGTGGCTTTTTTGACACGTTTTCTATCTACTTCTACGAATGACTACGAGGGCATGTAGTGATACCTTCTAAAAGTACTAGACCATGGGCCCTAAAAACTCCACGTATAACATTATTTATAATTATCTTTTTCTTTTAACAACTTATTAAATAAAAACCTCCGAGGGCGCCACTTTCGGTGGGGTAGCCACATTAAGTAAGCATTTTACTTGAGCTTATGACGTAAGCTGCAATTACTTTGACCCTATACCCAAAATTGAAATAATGGTGTTATTATAATATTTTGCTCCTTCAAAATGAAGTGTGTTTATGTTTAATATTGTTTTTATAAATTACTTACTAGACAGGAGGATAAGTAGGTACTAGAGAAAAAGTGTGTCCCAAACGTAGTTTATTATTAAGTTTAAACCCATCAAATAAATACAATTTAGAATTACACACAGCTTACTCTAGACTCGGCCATCGCTTAACTAACCGAGAGCATCAAATCAACGTGCCAATGTGCACTGTGTGTATCAAACCCATCTGACGTTGAACGGTACCGAATTCGAATTATCCAGCCACTGTTGGTCAGTAGGAACCCTTAAACAGATCAATTATGTGCAAATTGTGCAATACAACCTACCAGCCTAAACTACACGGATACTGGTATAAATGCAGGATAAATCAGGAACTGAATCGATTAGAAGAATGAACAGATTAACTGAGCTCTTCGACCAAGAATATCCTAGATAACGCTTCACGAACTAAAACAGTACGCAAAAATGGCACCTCAAATAGCGTCCCACTTACAAACTTGGCGCTTATTTTGTTCAAACTCACATTTTATATCACTTATTTTGTACGAAATAAGCTAATTTTGTACAAAAACACATCTATTATCACTTACTTTGTGCAAAATAAGCACCCAATTTGTAAGTGGGACGCTATTTGAGGTGCCATTTTTGAGACTCTGACCGGACATCTAGGGTATTCTTGATCGAAGACTGAGCTAGTCAAATGCAAAATTTTATAATAGAAAAAATACCTACTTCTTCCGTACGCCAAACAAACAGTATTATTCTTCTAAGCTTCAATAGTTCAAGCCTTCAAGGTACACTTTTAAGTAATGGAATATAATAATATTCATAATATTAACCAAGATGCGTCCACCTGTCTGCCAAGCGTCAAAAATATGGCAACATCCCTCGGGGAATCCTAAGTTCTGCATCAGCGGGCTGTGATGGGCTTGTGTCCATCAGCCATTTTTGATGTCCCCACTGCTGGGGCACAGGCCTTCCTTATGGGTGGTAAGGAGGACGAGCCATAACCCACCACGCGGGCCCAATGCGGATTGGTGGGTGTTAACGTCTGCAAATGCAGCCGGGACCAACGGCTTAACGTGCCTTCCGAAGCACGGAGGAGCTCGAGATAATAAATTTTTGGTCACCCATCCCATGGCCGACCCTTGCGAACGTTGCTTAACTTCCGCAATCGCTGGGCCAGGCGCTAAACCACTGCGCCACCGAGCTCCTAATGACATGATAATGATGATATTTTCTCATTTTTTTTTTAATCCACAACGGGATGGTGCTTGGCTTAGACAAGATGGTGGTAGCGAGCCAGGCGGACTTGAAGTAAGCCCTACCAGCAAACGAACTGAGTCCAAATGTACCCCTCTCCTGGAGAATCAAACCCGGGACAGGGGTCTCAGTGGTTCGCCCACACGTGTAAAACGCAGGGGTCTTATATGTGTGGGAAGACCACTAGATACACTAGACACAGTGGCGGTTCATCTAAGCTTAACATTAGAGTTTGAATATCTAACGAAAGGCATACTTTATAAAATAGTTTATAAACAGCGAAGAATAGTAAAAGAATATCCATACAGTCCCATCTTCTTTGGTCGCAAATAACAAAAATTCTTCGCCCCAAGTTTCACATTACATGTTTTGACTTCTACTGATGTCTCATGATTTATTCATAGAAATTGCGCTTAGTGCTCCAGCGGGACATTTGTAAATAAAAAGGTAACGCATATATTTTTGTTACTTTTTTCTGGAATCTTACGGACCTTCAATTTAAGGTTCACTTTGCCAAGTTTGCTGGAAACCTTGTTAGGAAAATTCTCGTGCGTTTTGTTCTTGCAATGCTGTAAACTCACTAGCTAAAGGAAAAGGATTTCGCTCAAGGTTTTCATTCCTCAAAAGTGAAACGGAACTGTTCCGTAATAGTTCCATTCCCGTGTATAACTCGTTGCCCGTCTGTTTGTTTGTCTGACATGAACATGACTTTTTTATCAAGAATGAGTTAAAAGTGTCACGGAGAAATTAAAAAGATACCATCGTCATTCATGACTCAAATAAAATAAAGAATCAATGGTATAGGTACCATTGATTCTTTGATGGCTTGGCAAGTGAATTAGGTAATCCTGAGTGGTCGTGACGGCGAGCTGAGAGGCCGACATCGAGAAAGTGCGCAGTGAATATTGCTTGTGTGCCGTTTGGTGGTTTAAAACGAGAACGGTCAACATTAAATTTTCCAAAATATCCCTTCCTAAGGCCTACCTTACATAAGGATTTTTAGAGATGCTTACGGTTCGGCCACAGCCCGTAGCGGCGGGCGGCTTGGCAAGTGAATTAGGTAATCCTGAGTGGTCGTGACGGCGAGCTGAGAGGCCGACATCGAGAAAGTGCGCAGTGAATATTGCTTGTGTGCCGTTTGGTGGTTTAAAACGAGAACGGTCAACATTAAATTTTCCAAAATATCCCTTCCTAAGGTAGGCCTTAAAATATCCCTTCCTAAGGTAGGCCTTAGGAAGGGATATTTTGGAAAATTTAATGTTGACCGTTCTCGTTTTAAACCACCAAACGGCACACAAGCAATATTCACTGCGCACTTTCTCGATGTCGGCCTCTCAGCTCGCCGTCACGACCACTCAGGATTACCTAATTCACTTGCCAAGCCGCCCGCCGCTACGGGCTGTGGCCGAACCGTAAGCATCTCTAAAAATAACCTAAGAGTTACTTCAAAGTACGATGTAAACGCTTTTAAGTTACTTACAAAGCGCAATACTTACCTCATGAATATTTTGAAGCAATTTTCTTTCATGGGAGTCATTTGGTGCACACTCAAAATATTTGAACTCAGTTTTCCAGAAATTGGTAGAAGTTATTAAATGTTTAGCATTCAGAAATACTTAGATGTTCATAGAATACGCAATAAATGGTTAGGTTGTAATTATGAAAACAAAAGCCAAATACTGATATTATGAAAAGAAAATAAAGTGCTGTACAATAGTGAATATTATGGCATCTACTTTTCACAAGAGAGGTCATGTTCTGCAGTGGACTTTAGTGGAGTATTAACATGTTAATCATAAATTATGACCATAACGAACTAAAATTAAAAAAACGTCACAATATTGTTACTAGCCATTTTAAAATATTTCATAAAGATTCGAATCAATGAATTATTTATTAATCAATATTGCTGTACCGATTCACAATTGAATGTTACTTACTCGATTACTCGCGAACATATGAATCGCTATAAATTCTCATGAATGTTCAGATATTTAACACAACACTACTCACTCATGTCGTTGGATTGAAATCGTGTTCAAATCCATTAACTAGATTGAATGGCCCATCAATGTTATTTGATTGAAGTCGATGAATTGTATTGTGAATAATTATGGAGAAATGTCATTTAGTAGGTACAGTAAAACTGATGAATTTTAGAAATTAATTTACGACCATCATCAGTTCTGGTTTAATAATAATATAATAATAAGTACAAAGTAGGTTTGTGTGAGACTGATGTCCGAAATGGGTAAGTAAAAACCCGTTAGCACAGATCATCAGGCTCCCACCATCGGACGTTTGTGGCAATCTAGTTATTTATTTAATCGTATGGCGGTTATATGAATAGGCGGGTACATGAATTATGAGATGTCAACATTCAGATTTCTTAGCCAATTAGCTGCGTCTTGGGTGAGGTTGTAGATGTCTTCAATAGGTCCCGGGTAAGAATGTATTTGGCATCGCTGCATTATGTGTTCCATTATTTGAGCCTCTTCGCCACATTCGCATAGGTCCGAGTCTCGCCACCCCCATTTATGCCGCAGGAAGTTGCAGCGTCCATGTCCTGTTCTGAGCCTGTTCAGTTTGCACCAAAGCTTTCGAGGCAGATCGAAGCCCTCAGGCATGGCTGGTGGATGCACGATCCGGGCAAAAGGTCCATCTGCTACCATTCTCCATTCATTCTCCCAGTAAGAGTCTACGTCAAAATGGGAGAGACCCTGGGCTGAGATGCAAGGAGGGTGACGAGATTTGAGCCTGACTGCAGGTGGATGGCAGAAATCATCATGGGCGGGGAGAGATGGTGAAGCTGCTATTTTCTCTGCCTCTCTTTTTAGGGAATTTAACCTGCGAAGGTGTGGAGGAGCTATGTGCGAATCTAGTTACAAACTACATTGGAACAGTTTACTTAAAAATTTATACTAAGTTAGTGCAGAGTTAGTGTGTGTGTATGTGCAGAGTTAGTGTGTGTGTGTTTAATGTTGTTGTTGTAGACTGAAGGCTGATTTTCAATGCCTAGAGATAAAGCTTTAAATGTCTGTCTGCATAGTGGATGGTTGGGGTGTGATTTCTAAAAGGTAAGCCGATAGGAATCGACTTGTGTGGACTCTTCGCCACTGCAGCCTATTCATTGATCATCAATCAGCAGTGTGACATGCACTTGAGTATAGGACTCTCCCAAATATCTCTACGATGATTGCTCCTCAGCTGCCTGCATTTAGAGGCTTCCCGCAACCTTTGCCAGACATCAATCCATATTCGTACATAGAGTTTCGTCCAAGTAACCGCTACCTACAAAATAATATTTTTAATCTTCATGTCGTATTTTAAACATTGAAATTTGCCTTTAATCTGTAGCCGAACTATGATTTGAGATAAGAGACTTACCTCTCAAATTAATAAGTTATATCTTTTTTTTAAATTCTCCCTGTTACGCAAACACTATCCTAGCTTAATTACGGCACTAAAATTAACAAGCTCTAAAAAAACAACGTAATGAGACAAGAGTTTCATTAATTCCGACGTGGGATGACCGTCGAAAGGTCTCGGCTTTAACGCCGTACGTTTGTCCACCGTATACCGTACGCCGTCATGACATCGTCACCGGGACGTGAACGAGACGAGATAACGGATTGATACAGCGACTATGACATCATGTCCACCGAATACCCGTGCCCTGACCTTGATGTCATAGTACTATTGTTAAAAAAAAAAAAAAAAAATTGTAAACGTAAATAAACATTTTATTATTTTTTATTATATTGGTCCACCGCAGCCGTCACCGAGATGTCAATGGGGTGGGATGACTGCGCCGATATAGCGGTGCATGCATTTACTATCTGTACATTTACAGCCTGTCCACTGAAAACCGTCATCGTCGATGTCATAATAAAACTTTGGTGCCGTCGCTCGTCCCGCTGACGTCTGCGGTGGACCAACGACGTTAGGCTGGCCACATACAGACGGAATCCCGTTTCGGAATTCCGTACGTACGTGATTCCGTACGTACCACCACACACAGACGTTTTTTTTTACTTTGATGAGGAAACATTGAGCGAAGATGAATTATTTTTCTAAAAATAAACCACAACTACATAATTATAGACTATTTATTATTTATATTACGCACAGGTCAATTCTATTGCTTTTTTTGGAAACTAGAACTACATAATAACTAAGCAAAATAATAAAGGGATTGCCAAAAGTCTGGTATCCAGAGCTGTAATAAAAAAGTTGTAGGTGTTTGTATACGTCACTCACACATAAGCCGTGCGTGTAAGCGCATTCTGTACGGAATAAAAACGGTTGTATGTGGCGACCCATACAAAATATATGGTAGTCTTGCGTTCGGAATGGCTTTTTTCCGTGCGAGATTCCAAATGCACGGGCTCTCATGTGGAATTCCGTACGGAATTAAATTACGTACAAAACGTTAACGCATGTGTGTGGCAGGCCCATAGATTTTGTATGCAATTGCTGCGTTCGGAATTCCGAATCGGGATTCCGTTACGTGATTCCGTCTGTGTGTGCCCGGCCTAAAACTTCAGCGCCGTCAACTCTTCCCGTTGACGTCCCGGTGACGGCGTTTGGTGTGGTGGACAAACGGCTTAAGATGGTACTCGTTAAAACCAACATAACGGCGCTTGAGTTACACAGCTAATTAGGGCGTAGGAAATGCCCTTATTTATTATTTTGATGGCAACATGATCCTTCTTCCCCGTTATACCCGTTGCATTTTACGAGCTTTATGGACCATTAGTGGGATATGTCACTGGATATTTAGGAAGATTGGGATGTACAAACGATTTCATTATGTCTGTTGAATGGTTATTGGAGGAAATTTGCTGCTTCGCTTTGATGATAATATTATTGTGTCTGAAATGAACTGCTTGGTACTTAAAGTCTACTGTTATATTCTGTCTAGTTTCTTAACGACCTCTGTGGTTGAGTGAATTGTACACCAGTTTTATGGTGTCACAATATTTATTGAAATCTTACATTAAGATTTTTAAAGATTTTTCTAAAACTGTTGATTTTTGGAAACAGTCAGCGGTTTTTATAATAGGGAATATGCATAATTTTTTTTTGTATCAAAATCAAAAGTATAATGCGTGAGAAAATCAACTATAGTATTAAAACTTTTCTCTTGGGTTTTTTTTCTTGTGATATAGTTACTTGAAGTTAGCATACAGTAGCACCCGCTGAAAACGCTCTATACAAAACGTTTAACATTTGTGACGTCACTTTATGCCTCGTTTCAGGCGCATTATTATGGAGTTAGCCAATAACTTTCAAATTATCTTCCTAAATATTGCGTTTAAGTACATTATGCCATACAAAATATTATTTCTTATTCGATATTTTATCCGACTGTTAAGTGCATTATATCCAAAAATAAAAAAACGTTATTTTCCTCTATGTGATAAAACTAAAATAATACATTTTTTTATTTATTTTTCTGTTCCATCATGTTTTTTACGTGTCCGCAGCGATCAAGCTTAAATTTATCAAAATCGGTGACATATGCATGTTCCCTATTGTATTTTCTGAGATATTTGAGTTCATGTTTTATATATTGATTCTAAGACTACGAGAACAAAGTGAATAGCGCCACAACATAACCTTGAAACAAAACCGCGCTCAAAAACTATTTTCTTAATTAAAAACAAAAGTATTATTTTAAATCTTTTACGGTACACCAGTAGAGCATGCCATAGTATCTCTTTAATTACCGAGTCCTCATAATCAGATTCTATCCTTTGTTTAAAACAAGCCCTCTAATGTTTTATTCAGCCACAGTAATGTCATTAAAAACGAAGCCTTCCTCACTATAAAATTGTTACACTCCACATGAATTTTAATTAACGGCGAGATGGCAAAGAGTATGCAAATTAATGCAGAACTTAAATGTACCGTTGAAGTTCCCATTAAAATAGTCGCTTGAGGTGTTCAAGTTGTAAAGTGGTGAATTAAAGTTGCCCATGTGAGAGTTACATGTGTTAAAAATAGCGCATTCATATTTTTAAGCGGAAACGAGTTTCAGCTTTGAATGAGAACTTTATTACGGTTACTGGACAATATAACTTATATAACTAATTAGATACTAACTTTGCAACTTTATTCGGCATTTTGTTTTCCGTAGCAATTCGTAGCAATTATTGCAGTACTACATCTGTTCCAAAGTTAAGCGGTTGGCTCGGAAAAAATAACAAATAAACTTGAAATAAAACACTTTTAACGGATACTAGCGCGGTTTTATTGACAGTACTTTAGTAATTAGTTGGTATTTGGTTTGATTTTTGATTTTCCCGACGTTTCGGCACCTTTGCAGAACGTCGGGCATCGGCAACGTCGGGAAAATCAAAAATCAAACCAAATACCAACTAATTACCAAAGTACTTTCAATAAAACCGCGCTAGTATCCGTTAAAAACTCAAATTCATAATAAATGAGAATGATTATTAGCTTTTTTATGTACGCCTACTTAATTCGAAATTAGGTAGCTATCGAAGCGTTGGCTACTCTATCAAATATCTTTACTTGCATTACATACTAATATTAAAACATTAATGTCTATCAGTTTATTTGTTCACTTCTCAAGCTTACGCGCTCACTAGACATGAAATAAAACACTTTTAACTGTAATGACACTTGTTATTTTGAGCAATCTTGTAATTAGCCTATCTTTCTATTACTTATTCTTTGAAAGCATTTATTGTACTGTATTCCAAAGGTCTGAAATAATGAGCTCCTCAAATAAAGAAGTCAACATGCTGTACTTTAGCGCGTACGCTGTGTGTGTGTACATAACGCTCGTCGGCTCGCTTATGCGTATGGTTTCGTAATGTTCGTATGCTTATAGTGTTGTACATAATGACGTCGTTTGTAAACTGGAGAATCGTTATGAGTAGGGGGTGAATTAAACGCTTTCTTAAGGTTGTGTCTTATAAAATTAAAAAAGTTTTGTTAGTTATTGGAAAATGAAAGAAATATTGATTTCGGGTAAAATGTATGCAATTCGTTACTAATATCAATTATCCTTGATTCTTATTATCAACTTCAATTGATACTTAGTTTTCACTAACACCTTTAGGCTTAACGCCCACGAGCGACTTTTTGTAGCTGCGATAATCGCGGCGTTAATCGCAGCGATAATCGTTACAAAAAGTAGCTCGTGGGCGTTTACGTATTGAACGATTAATCGCTTGTAGGCGTTATCCCTTAAAAATGTTTGTGGAAATTATAAAATTGTTGTTACTTTAAGGCAAGGGTGATTTTAAGGAATAAACAACTTTGCAGTGTTAGTCGAAGTTAAGCTGAATCACACAATTTACTGCTTAGTTAAAGTAAAACCGACTGTTTAAAGTAACTGAAGTGAAAGAAGCTTGTTAAGATATCGCAGTTGCTTTCTCAGTAGAAACAGATAAGCTAACTAAAACTGAGAATTTTATGGTTTTTAACTTAATTTTAACGTTTTATTAGGTAAATACGAGTATCTTAAATCTGTCTCATTATAAATATGTATTTTATAATACGTATTACTAAGAAAGGCAGTAAGTACTTTCTACTTTAATAGTTTTATGTTATTGGTTTTCATAGAATCTAGTACCTTCTAAAAGCCAGTTTTTTTATTTATTTATTTAGGACAGCTAACAAGAACATACACCAAAGACAAGGCAATGATACATTCTAAGGACTTACATGCTACAGTGTTGTCTTTTTTACAAGCTGCCACGAC
Organism: Agriphila straminella; assembly: GCA_950108535.1. NCBI lineage: Eukaryota > Metazoa > Arthropoda > Insecta > Lepidoptera > Crambidae > Agriphila > Agriphila straminella. Next base: position 19,875,331 of record OX467307.1, on the reverse strand, counting down.
ATGCATTTTATCAACTATTTAATATATTATAAGTATTTCTATGTTCCTTTTTTATATTTATTTATATTAATATTCAGGGCCTGTTTCACAAATTCCGACAATGTTCAAACTTAATCAGAATAAATTCATATCTATTTAAATATGTTTACCAAGTGTAAGCCAGTGCACCAGCATAAATTAAGAAACGTGCTCTTACATTTATGACAAAAAATGGAAAGAAACTTACATATTTTCTTTACATCTTTTTTTTACATAACCAGTGAGTTTTGAATGAAATTATTTGACAGTTATTTGAAATAGTTATATTCAAAACCTTTGAAACTGTCTCTTAGGGTGGATTCGTCCAAACTTCAATATAAACGGGAATAACTATACCAAGAATACATCTATTCCACGATTTTTTTCTCGAGTAAAGAAATGGTAATTTTTCCATGCAATCCAAAGATAAGTTACTCTTGGGATTCTTATTCCTTCATTAGTGAGTGAATATGTGAATGAACGTATTATCCTGCCAATTGTCATTGTTCTATAAACAAACTATTTAAAAGGCAAAGTCTTGTCAACTCTATTTTATCGCCTTTTACGTATTTGTAGCGGTCAAAGTCAAATGTCAAACAAATGTCACTGACATATGGCACGCGGACGCCATTAAAATAAAAAAATAATAAATAAATACTCGCGGATTAACTCTGTTATTCCCCGCAAAATGGTGGTATAGCGACTATTCCCGAATAGGCAAAATACTTTGAAAATAGTGTGTGGTAAAACGTAATTTCGATTTACTCTTGAATAAGTGGTCATTTTATCTAAGAATAACAGTTATTCTCTCTTGGTCGAATCCGCCCTTAGAAAAATTAACACAAAATAAAACCTCACGATATCATCGAAGCAAATTCTTACGATTCGCCACCCGAAACACAAAAAAGGAGTCCATAAATTCTATTAAAAAAAGCTACAAAAAAAAGGTTAACTAACCGTGCTCTCTGCCCGGAAGAACATAATAATAAATATCAGAGACAAATGGACCAATAGCCAACCTTTAATTGAATTGTCAGTGGACCATAAAAGAATTTTAACGATCTCGAAAAGCGAGGGTATTAGCGATGGACTCGAGTCTGCTAATATTCATGTAACAATTGTGTTTCAATAGTGTTTCAATAGTATAGCTTTTTGGCACGGTTCTTTTTTTAGGACATGGGTCAAGCATGGGTTGATTTTAGTCATCTGTGCGGCAAAAGCCACACGCCTTTAGACACCCCTGTAAATCCTACATTACACGAAAGCAATACTATTAAAACACCATTGAGACACGATTGTGACGTCAATATTAGAAGAATCGGAGGGTACATTACGCTGTTATAAGAAAATTTATAACACACCCAAAATAGGCCATTGTAATTCTGCGCGCGGTACAGGAAATAAATTCAATGGGCTATTTTGTATTTCCCTTTTAATTGTTTAACTCATTTTGTGTTAAAATCGAATGTGGTGGGATCGTCGACGCATTTGGGCCTTTCCAGTGAAATGGGACGGAAAATTCTTTAAACAAGTATTTTACTTTACTACCATTAAAATTTTAGGATAAAGATGATTATGTTATTTAATTATTGTTTTAACAATTGATTAATTATTATAATAATCATTGAGTAAATGTGTAAAGTTTTTTTTTCAAGTGAACCTTTTTGTAGTAGTAGTTGTTTGATGAATATATTAAAGCAGACAAAGCTTATATAGAAAATGTGATTAAAAATATGGAATTGCGCATAGCTATAAACCCGATGACAGCCAAAACACTTGCCAAGACGTATAATTTTCACAAAATAAAAGCAGCATTGTACTACATACTTAATGAAAACTTTTAATCACTTCCCAGAGCGTAACTCATAAACAAAATATCAAGTGTCGATATCCCTGAATCGCGCTAATAGCTTTCGTTGCCAACTACTTATTGTATCACAAAATTTAACGCAGTTTCGGTTTATGTCAAAACTTCTATAGTTACGTCAATCTCACTATTGAGTAACATAAGGGCGCGGTTCTATTGACAGGTATTAAATGACAAAACTATCATTTAACCCAACTACCTAATTAACTATTTGCTAATGACGGCAGGCGGCCACATTACCACAATTCGTCGCCTCAGTGCTTGTTTGGCCAACAGACCATTTGGGTAATTTAACAGGAGCAATGTTTTGTTTTTTTATGTTATGACCCAAACAAAGCAGTAATATTACGATAGTTTCAAAAAAATTTATACATCCGGACTTTGAACAATCTATAAAAAAATTAAAAATTTTGAAATTCCCATGTGAAAAACCGGTCTCAAAATGGATATTGGACAAAAAAACGAAAATCTAATTAGATTTTCATTAACGTAATTACGTTAATGAATATTGACTACATAACAATGAGTACAACCTAGGCAGTTATAATAAGTAATACTCAAAAGAAAGTAGTGTATTTTTCGAAAGGTGGAATGATCAGTTTGGAAACGGAGTTTTCAATTTACTTTACAAAAACCTTTCATATTCAAAATTAATGTCTGCTATAAAAGCTTAAGTTTAGCTGTCCCTATTAAAACACGCCCAAGGGTTAATTTCACTGTGAATTCAGCTAACAAAAACTTTAAAGCGACTTCAATTTCCGCCAGCCATATAAACATGACGCATTTAGTACGAACTGCGACAAACAGTACAAGACATGAAATATTCAAAATGCCGGTTGTTGGTCTATTTGAGGTTTGCTTATTTGCTTATACTTATTGAACAACAAAGAACACAATGTTGAACAAAGCTAAGGGTGTTTCCAATTTCGATTCTAATAATCTATATGATTAAATAAAATAAAAAATAGAAATACGTAAACAATTCACTTTTAATATTGTTTTTAACACACGACACGTAGTTTTTGCATGGCGTGTACCATTCGACCTGTGGTAAGACTTTGTTAATGCTCAATTTTAAAGTCTTCAGCGAAAATTAAACTTTTACATTCAACCAATTAAAAATCTTAGCGCGCCCATCCCCACTTAGCTCACTTTAGAGTGTTAACGCCAGCACAGCCGCACTCCATAATTGCTAGTGATTATGGCTAGACGTGCCAAGATGGGATCTAATTGAAAAACGTTACCCGTGCTACCACTGTTACCGTACCGTGTAGTTTAATAAGATCAACGTTAAAAAATATTCATTCGAAATAGAGACAGAAATACATGTTTGAAGTAATATTTTTCCTGAGGGTTACTGTTAGGAAGAGTTAATGAGATTAACATTTAAAAACCTTTGGCTTAAGGGAATCAAAGAATTTTCAGCCAAAAAAATATACTGATAAGCGGAATATTTAGGTAAAATAAAAAGCTTTGTTTTATAGATAAATTATCACTAGCCAGAAAAGAGAGTTAAAAAATATCCTGTTGCAAATTACGATTTTAGTATACTTATAAAGAACTGATTTTATTTTCAGAAGCGTGAACAAAAAGCCATTATCTACAGTTTACAGAAAGTCATTATAAAACAAATTTAAACCAGGACCAAGTACGTAGGTAACAAAATTGAAACAATGTAAGTGAAATGTACAAGAACAATTTTGGGCCAAAGTTTTCATTGTAATGGCAGGCATGCGTCCGATTGGAAACCTATAATTGCATTCCGTTTTACGCGTCAGTAGTCGGTGAAATACACAGTAGATACATTCCGGTTAGTTACTTTGTAATGAATGTAACACAAAAGGGGTGACACGCAATAGTCAGTAGTCAAAGTGGTTCTTGTTACGAACTTGTGTCATGACATGATGGGTCTATCCCTTTGTTCATAAAAAAACCCTTTCTTTTTCGTCTTCAACTTTCAATTCATCTTGCGTCAAACGCATACCGTTCCAAGTTTTTTTGAGAAGATAGGGCATGCGCATTGCATGCCCTGATGAGGCATGCCTCTGATGAAAGCACAAGAGGATAGTAAAAGTGGTTGGGTGAGGACAGAGCCTTAGCTTTATAAGCGTCATCATTATAAAAAAACAATGCACCCATTATAGTCCACCTACTTGTTCCATTTTGTTTATTTTGCCTTAAACCTTGTACTTGTTACCAATTTCTGTTATGTGAAAGTGTAAAAATTTGGCATGACTAAAGAATTTTCATGATTATTATTATTACTACTTCCGCCGTCCATCCGCTTCCTACTTTGCCTGAATCTCAGTTTGGCAGGTAGGTTGAAGTACCCCTTAACTTTATATTAAGTTTTTTAAATCCCCATTTTATTCAGCAACATGATTTTCTTCTGGCTTTAAATTTAAATAAGATGCAGTCGGAATGTTCTTACAGCGTCTAAAAGGAACGCAGATAGGTAAATAACATTTAGCTGTAGTTTTAAAGGTAAGGGTCTCTACACGCTTGCGATTTGTGGTTGCGCTTGAATATTTCGCCTTTTGAAAGCACGAATGAAGTAGGATTGTACAATATTGATTTTAGAAGGGCACAACTGGGCCGACCCGCAAAGTTATTTTTGGCGACTATTACCATAGCTGTTTTAAAAAACTAGCCAAATGCGTGTCGGGCCACGTGCCGTAGGGTTCCGTAGTTACCTTATACCATAGTATATATTTTAATACCACTATCATTTTTCGTCTGTAAAAATAACTTTGTTTTTCACAGTGTTGGTATGAATGACAAAGTTATATTTGCGGTTTGGAAAATATGATATATCTCGAAAACTAATTACTATATCTTGTTCAAACCAATTTTCGTTGAAAGTTTTTATTAAGATCTATAACATATATTTTTTTTAGATTTTTCACTTTCTTATTTCAAAAGTTAGAGGGGGGGGGACACTCATTTTACCACTTTGGCAGTGTTTATCTTTCAAACGAATCTTTCAAACAAAAACGGAACCCTTATGGTTCCGTTTTTTGCCATTTTGGCTACGGAACGCTAAAAAGGGACGTCTCGCCCGCGGACCAGAATTTGAGCGGGCGAGACGTCCAACAACCCATATCTAATTAGTTGCATTATAAAAGTTGCAACTTTGTATTCATTAAATTACAATTTAACTTAAAAGTAAATCACTTTTATCCCTCTCCCTAGCTCATATAAACTACAGGCAAAACGAATTTATATGGCGGGCTAGCGATAGCTTTAACAGATTGAGTATTGCTCTAAACCTCGATTTGTTTGAGACTAGCGTCAATGCGGCGAGGAATGCGTTGAGTAGGCAGTTTTTTGATGATCATTGTATCCATATTAGTTAAGACTTGTTACTGCAGTCTAGTTATTAATGGTTTGTTCTGTTTTTGTGCGTTAGTATAAGTTTAATCTTCTAAGTTAATTGCAAGCAATTAATCGGTCCCTTTTCTATGGTCCTTATAAGGTGTAGGTAATAATTTGATATTTTATATATAACTAACTATTTGTGAGGACTTATTTCGCCATCTGTTGCTAACTACTCATCATATTTTATGTTGTATAGGCTGTTGGTCATCCTATGAAAAATAAAATAAAAATAAATAAGTAAATAAAAACAAGATCACATTTGCTGTCAGATTGTAACCAACCTTATTTGTATATCCTGCTCTAGAATTTGCATTTCCGTTTGATTGATTTTGTTTTCACTGTCTGGAACCTAAATCTCTCCCACTTCACTTTGCTGTTAGCTCAAACGATTGGAAACTAAATTATTTTCAAGTGTTGCAAAGCAAATGGTTTTTTTTTATTCTAAAGCAAATTTCGTATGATAATATGTAATCCGCTTATGTCTATTAATGTTTTGTTGCGATCGAAAAATGAGAAAAAGATTTGGATCACAGGAAAATATGTACAAATAAAGGTTAATAAATTTGTAAAAGAAGAAAACAGAATATTAAATTAATTTTCACACCACATGCTCGACAATGCCGAATTATATGTCATGTAAACCTTACCGAAAGCAAGACATTTTATCTCTTGGCTTTAGCCGGGTTATAATGTTCTATTATAACCCGCAGGTCAATAATCTGATTTTCACTTTCATAATTCTTATTGCTATGTCTATAAAGTCTAATTTCACTAAACAGAATGTGTCCTCAGCGGGCGCGGCCAACTCGATTTTCGAAGACCGAGGCCGTGGCCCACTAAATTCGCACTGAGACGAACTTCATTTGTTTCAGCTTAAGCTGAAAGAAGTTGCTATAGCCGTAGCTAGTAGTACTACTAGCCTGGTTTTTTATTGTCTCGCATAAAGTGTGTGGGTCCCACAACCATATATGAACCCTGAAAACATTACACTCACAATTTTTTTGTATTCTTCAATGATGAACATTATAATTATAGAAATAAGAGTCACAAAAGACTTAATGCTTTAGTTGTGTTTACAGCGAGCTTGTTAAAAACCAGCGACTATAAAATTGCGTTTAACATTTTCATTGTAAAGGGGCTTAAAAGCTACATATTAAACGTTTTAAATAAAACATTACCTACTGATACGTAACAGAAATCTTTTCAAAACGTTAAAATAGTGACAATTATTTATGCAACATCTGCAATCCATTTCATATTGGAATTATTGTATTATTTGAGATCGATAATGTTTTATGTACTTATATCGATACCTACTCATACAGCCTGAAATTTAAATCATTTGGTTCCCGCAGTGGGGTGGTTCTACTCATAATACAATCAACTTTCACTATGGGACCAAATCTGAACTCTGAAATCGCGAAAAAGCAGTTCCATACCAAAGCAAAACCTACACGACTAGCGACACACGACCTCAATGTATGGAACAGCAGCAACAACCTTAATGTTGTAAAAGTTCAATACTAAATAATATACTAGAAGAAATACGAGTCGCACCAGATCAATACTCAGACGGGAATCGAACCCGCGACCTTTGGATATCCGGTCCAATGCTCTGACCGCTGAGCTATATAGCTATTTCATCTTAATCGATTGCCAAATATCTGGAAAGATATTTCAATTGAATGTCGAGGTAATTCCTCACATTGGTGAAATAACGCTGGCTTGCAGCGTAAGAGTAGGATATAGGTACTAGAAGAAATTCGGCGATGTCACTAGTGACTCGGTAGCTCAGCGGTCAGAGCATTGGACCGGATATCCAAAGGTCGCGGGTTCGATTCCCGTCTGAGTATTGATCTGGTGCGAGTCGTATTTTTTCTAGTATATTATTTAGTATTGTATAAAAATAGCATTGTGAATGCAAAAATCTCAAATTTAAAAATTCAAATTTAAAAAGTTGTAAAAGTTGCTTGTAATCATGAGTGAAACCACCCCACTGCAGGAACCAAAAGATTAAAAATTTCAGCGTGTATTTGAAAGTTATAATATAGTTCTAAAGTAAAAACAAGTCTGCCTCTCTGTTACATTTCAAGCCTGTCTCACTGAACTAATTTTGATATTTTTTGATTTGATTTGCGAAAACCTTTTAAAACATAATTTATGTGCAATAATGTAATATACAACCGTACCATTTTAGATCTCCAGATGTTACGTGTATTTTCTACGGTTTGTTGTTTCTGCACAACCTTTGAGCATCGCACGTTGATAATTACAAATGGCTCATTTTACCTTGTACGAGAAATAACGTTTTGTTTTCTAAACAAAGCCCTTTGCTTACAAACTGGAGTGAATTAAAAGGTACATGTAACATTATTATTATATTTCTTTTTATGTATGTTACTCGATTATTTGAAGACGACTGGCTCGACCATAGAAATAGAGTGCCAAAGAACAACAATGTCAATAAACAGGTGATCCGAAAAAAGAATGTATACATTTTATATGAGATACGTAAAATATGACTTATATACATAAAATATTACTATATTATTGCAAAGGAAATTAATAAACTATGTTCCATACTGTTTTCTTCGTCGATAAACGAATAAATGTAGCGAAATTTGGTTTTAGAGAAATATGTGGCAAAATCTTATTTACCTTTGAAAAGTGTGATTACTTGGATTGTTTCTCTTTATCACATCACAATTACTTAGAGCACAAGACACCATGGCTCCACGATACCTTTATTTGAAATTCTAATAAGGATTAACAAATATTTTAAACAAACTGTGATTGCTCATTTGCAAGGCGGGACGCTTGGGGCTCTTACTGTAAAAAATGTTGGCACATTGTCACTTGATTCTTTGTCTCTTTTTTCACAGACCGTGTCCGTATAATGTTAACTTCTCTTTTCCGCGCTTTGTTGGTCTTCTTGAGCGCAGCGAAAAATTTTCTATGTCTATGGGCTAGACCGATTTGTTTATTTTAAAGCATATACTTCCAAGTTGGTTCTAGAGAAATAAAAATATCTTCAAGTATTATAGGCATTTAGGTTTTTTCTTCAGTAGCTTGTGCATTTGCTTTCGGTAAGTACCATTTGGTGAAGTGGAACTGATGATGGAGATCATAGATGGTCATCGGAACTATTCAGAACTACGTATTTCACCGTGACGATTGCTTAAATATTTGCTTAGCAATTTATGCTCCTCAAAGTACATTATTACTATTGTAAAGTGAAGCTGATAGGGAAGTAAGTACCAGGAGAACTTGTCTCTTGGTATCGTAAAAATTATAATTATATTGTTTTTTTTTCATGCGATTTTTCGAAAATCTTTGAATGCAGTTCCAATAATTTTTCAAATCAAAATGAAGTCTTCTTTTAGTAAAATTCCTACCTTCAATATTTAAGATACTTTCTGTTCGTGTGGCAAAATTTGAGGACATCCTGTATATAAGTTGGAGCATTAGTACTTATATCTATTCTGTGGTGTTAGGTTAAAGCTTCGTTAATGAAAAGACAATTGTTTTGTTCACATAAATTATTATTGCAATAATTCTCACCTTTATTTGGCCCATCTATTAAAGCTTTTGAAATATAGGTATATTGTAAAGCATGATAAACGTAGGTTTTATGTAAATATAAATTCACTGTCATTAATATATTCCGTTCAAACAATCACAGTGGTATAACTAAAGACGTTCTTGATTTGTATGGAATAAATTAGTAACCGCAAGTGATGTCGAACAGAGCCAAAAATATTGATTTAAATTAGAGTGATTAAACCCTATACAGTGCTTTAATTATGCAATTGTGCACTTGGCCCAATGTGATCAAAGGAGCTCCGTCTACGACAACCTCAACAATGGGCATGATGACTATTTTTTTATTTTTTGTTACATAAATTACCTTTGAGATTTACAAACCATTAAAACATTGGTAAAAGAATTATTTTGCTAGCATGAAAACTTAACGTAATGTTATAATCTGTTGTAATCTTGTCGTAATGGAATGAACCATTTGATAAGGTAAGACTAATCGGGCTCTAAAGGTATCAGAGGCAGTGGCAGGTTAGCTCGGCCCTTCTCGTCATACGAGAATGCGCCTGCCATTTACGAATTGCCTGTTACGAAGAGATTCTCCGAGCAGCCAATACAACATATTGGAGCCAGTACTACGCGACTTGAAAATAACTACGTCAGAGTACCATCAGGTAGTGAAATATTTACATCCTACTCTAACACAACACTTAATTCCTTGCAACAGATACAGCAGACCACGGGTGGAGTCGGGGACTCAGATTAGCATTGCAACCGCAAAGAGGACAAATTTATAGCGGTAAACCATATCAGGACCCATCTTTAGATGACATGACATACTGACTTCTACTTCTCCTGGACCGTTGGAACATCTTGATGACAGCAGAATACGCCAGATAAGTATAAAGAAGTATAATACAGGCTGTCTCGGGGCAGCCAAGCCGCTGGACGGCACCTGTTACGACCAGTGGTGAGCACCACATTTTCGGTGTTCCCCCAGATTGTCGCAGCCGTATGAGAGTTGGAGAAGTATCTATCACAATATTGTTAGTATTATGCGGTGCCTTAAACAAGACCCACGTCCTGCTGAAGGCAATGCAGTTCTGACTAGTATAGGTATTTTGACCCTGTGGTCTCTGTAGCCTGATACCCTGCCTGTCCCACGACCTGAACATGGCAAGAGTGTGTATCTGGTAGTAGAACTTATATGGGATAAAGCGTTTTGCTTCGATACTTCCATCTACGAGCTCTTGTTATTTTATTTTTTATTACAAAACCCACAACACATTATTAGCATTAACTATCTTACAAACATAATGCAAATAACGGATTTAAATTTTGTTTAATACTACGTAACATCTTAGATTCCGAACGATAGTAATATTAAATGCGTACTAATTTGACAGGCGGTGTCAGTTATTCATAGTGAAAGGAATAAGGAAATCTACCTAAATAGTCAAACTATTGTCTCTGCACGAATGTTTACTCCTACACAGTTAAAATAAGCGAACTTAACCCAAATAATACCTATGTCAATATTAAAGTTTTGACTTTCAATATTATAATTGAAGATGTGTTCAAGAACTAACAGAAACTAGCGGAGACTAAATTGCTGAATCTCGGCATTGGAATGTTGCTTTAAAATAATAATACGATAGTCACTTTGAATTCAGCTTTTGCTTTCAGTATCTCTCTTGATTGTTATAAAGCCCGTCATATTATAATAAGGTAGGATATAAGCGATAATAGGAAAATTTCTAGAACATTGCTTAGCCTTGTGGGATTACTAAGAGCTCCTGTGTCAGCACTAGGATAAACCACTTCAAATAAACACTTTGTCTAGTTAGTAATTTCTAATAACTGAGGACTAGTAAATGCTTTAGCAATAGAGCATGTTTTATGTACACACTACAGCACATCAAGATATACAGTTGAACTGCGAAAATAGTTTTTTATTACGTAGGACATAAGACTGTCTCAAGGGAAACCATTTATAGTCTGACGTATTCGCGTCGTCTGGTACAACCAAATTGTAGTCAAATTAAAATAAATTTTATTTAATTGAAAGTTGAAAATCGGTTAAGCTTATTACAATTTTTTTGTTTTATTAGCTGTCTGTCTGTTTTGTAATCTCTACGAGGTATGGTTAATCAGGGGCCAATCGCGCTAATTTACAACGAAAAAAAACATTTTGAGTTTTGTTTACAGAAAAAAACTCGCTTCATTTTTGTTAAAATTATTGAAAGCTATTTTATTTTATATTTTATTTAGAACGGCACAGACATCAGACAAAATTACTTACAATAAAGTTTTTTTTTTAAACTAATGCATGCCTACTTCGAGCATCGCGGCTTAGCGCGTCTCACTCTAAGCATGCCTATGTCCAATTACAATTGTGCACAACATTTATAGAAATGAGAATATTTATACATCAAGATGTTTAAAATACAAGTAAATACAAAAACAAAAAACAAGAAAATATTTTATACAAAAATCAAATAAAGGTTTACGGTATTAGGTCAAGAAATTTATTTTCTTTTTTAAATTGATGACTGTGATGAGACTGACGAGTCATAAGATTGTAAAGCTGTCAACAGTAATTTCTTGAAAGAAAGAATACTACAATTAAATATGTCCTTATTTAAATTTTAATTTTAATATGAACAAAAAATTGATTATTTCTGGAAACATTGATAATGTAGAGGGGTACACAAAATAATTGTGGCTTACGCACAGATCGAGTCGGTACTTTGAATTTTAATAATTTGACCAAACCGCAGCTATCAACACCAGACCCTTTGGCAATTTGATGAAGAGAGCACAAGTCTCTCACCCTCCTTCGACCCTCCAGAGTGACCATAGCAAAATAGTTAAGACGGTCCGAATAATCTTCAATTTTTTTTCGCAAACCACACTTCATACATAATGATCGCACAAATCTACGCTGAACCGCTTCTATTCTGTCAATGTGAACGCTATAAATAGGGGACCAGATCGAAGAACAGTATTCAAGCAAACATCTTACTAACTAGTTGTATAGAATTATCCATGAAGTAATTTTTTTAAAGGGTCTAGCATTCCGAGTTATGAAGCCTAGCATTTGATTCGTTTTACTGCAAATATGATCAAAATGCGGCCGAAAAGATAAAGATGAGTCAAAATATACTTCTCAGTCGCGTACTGTATGGACACGGCTCAATAAAGAGTTACAATCAAATTGAATGGGGTTTTTAATTTTTTTTAAAGAAATAACATGACATTTGGCAACGTTCAAGGACATTTCATTGTGCTCACACCATTTAGAAACTACATCTAGATCTTTCTGCAACACCTCACAATACTACAATAATAATACAATACAATAGTACTAGTAATACACTTAAAGATTTTTAAATCGTCAGCGAAGGCAAGGCAGTCACATTCAATGATGTTAAGAAGATCATTTATAAATATTAAAAATAGAAGCGGTCCCAAATTGGATCCCTGTGGTACACCAGAACTGGGGATGAATGGCAGAGAGTCGTAACCGCCCAACGCTACCAATTGGGAGCGATTCATGAGATAGGAAGCTAGCCAACGCAATAAGTTTCCGTGAATGCCCATATAATTAGTTTTCATAAGAAGGATAGAGTGACTCACACGATCAAAAGCTTTCGCTCTGAAATCTGTATAATATAGCGTCAACTTGCTTGCGCTCGCGCTCGTTGAATGAATCACACAAAAAAGTGGTATAGCTTAGCTATGCTTAAGGACCCTTGGATGCTAATCGTGGACAATTTAAAAGTGAATTCTAAATCTAAATCAAAGATTTTAGGTAAATATAACTTAAATGAGAATTAGCACGTTTGGCCCTCAGGTTGCACAGCTGGTTTGGCGTGTGCTTGTTTCATTTTGGGCCATAGAACCAGCGATTTGGAATTAAAGGTTAACATAAATTAGGTGTGGAGGTGTAGTAGGTAAGGAGCTCAGTGGCGCAGTGGTTTAGCGCCTAGCCCCGCGATTGCGGAAGTTAAGCAACATTCACAAGGGTCGGTCATGGGATGGGTGACTAAAAATTTATTATCTGGAGCTCCTCCGTGCTTCGGAAGGCACGTAAAGCCGTTGGTCCCGGCTGCATTTGCAGTCGTTAACACCCACTAATCCGCATTGGGCCCGCGTGGTGGGTTATAGCCCCACCCATAAGGAAGGCCTGTGCTCCAGCAGTGGGGGACACTAAAAATGGCTGATGGACACAAATTAGGTCATTTTGCAGTGTCATACTCGTACACTAAAAAGTTTTAACGTTTCTGCTATTTCATCGATACGTGTGGCATATTTAGCTATCAACTAATAATGTCATGAAAAACCTAGTTTCTGATTTATTAAAATTTAAAAAGAATATTATATAATGTTATAACATGCATATAAAAGCACTCCCAAGTTCCATACAATAATGTCAAAAATGCCTACTTTCTGATTTCTAAAAATAGGATATAATAAAGGAAAAGCAAAAGGAATATAATAATAACAAAGCCAACGGTAAACGCAAAAAAAAAGTTTCATGGCGTCATAAACTTGTCACTGCGTATTAAGTTTTTAATCATCGTTACATTTTATATGGGAAAAGAATAAATGCATTGTCTGAATCGCGATTCCAGATACTTCACTGACAGCAAGAATATATAATAATAGCTAGTCATTGACATAATACAAAGTCATTGGATGCATGTTGTTTTTTTTTTTCAAAGTAGAAAAAAATAATTGGCCCTAAACAAACATTTATTACTAAATCGCGTCTTGAATGGCCTCACCACCTCCACCGTATCTCCTTTGTGCTTTGTTCATATTCAATCATATCTAATAGAGCAAATTGGCACCACTTTATAAACTCTCTCTGAGAGAAAATTGAACATAGAACAAACACAAGAGACTACAAATGACCTAAACGGCCCGAAAATTGGCAATTGTATTGTGATAACTAAAGGAATATTTCATTTCGTAATTAATACTAACAATGCATTGAAGTTCTGAAAAGCTAAATTTAAAAAAACAGCAAGCCAATTTGGTACGTGTGGAGAGTGAAATTTTTAGCAATGCTTTTGTAGTGGTAAACGAATATAGGAATGACATTTTAATTTAAAACACATTGCATTGAGCTCTGCAATTAAAATACGGAATATTACTTAAATTGTGCCATCAATGTGCAAAAAATATCTTTTGTCGCAATTAGTTGCCCATAAAGAATAAAAAGTCCTTTTTTGCAACTGGTTGCGAAACTCAGTTGCCATGACTATACAATAGTAAAATTTCCCGGTATGACGGTAAGCGTATATATGAACCATGGAAACCAACCATTGCACTTCTGTGTTGCTTCGTCAAAAACGGAAATCTCTTTTATGACTATACTTAAAATAGGCTACAATGGTGTCGATTCGGTTAGCACGACTTAACTAATTTGACAGGACTAAACTTAATTTTAGCATTCTGTTCTTGTCTTTTCGATACAGAAAGAAAAGGATGGAAAACTAAATTTAGTTTGGTCCTGTCAATTTAGTTAAGTCGTTGCTAACCGAATCGACACCAGTATCTTTTTTTCATTTTCATGGCTACACAAACTTAAGTCAGTAGAGCGTCTACTTGTTGATGGTTCAAGCTGTACCCGTTCCCTGTTCAACTGAGTGCTCAGAGACCTCGCCTGTATTTATTTCATAAGTTTTCTGATGCGAAGAACTGGCGTTTGACACTTACTGTTCCGTGGTAAAGTGCTCAATTTGTACTGAATTAAGTGAATGCATTTGCATTATACTCGTACTATACAGTCTTCACAGATCAAGAATATACAGTAGATAAATAGAATATCATATATTCTAACATTAAAACCACAGTTGAAATAACAATAAAACTTGACGACTAGTGAGAGATTGACAGAGTGAGTACAGGTGGTGATTCTTTGTTCTAAATCTAAATGTTTTATTTTGCATCGACATAACATCGGCATTTGGACCTGTTAGCGATAAAAAGATGGGTTAAAACTTAAACAAGGGATATTTCATACAACAAGCTGGATCAAAGTTCTGAATTAAAGGAATTTGTTTACGAAAAGTTAGTTTTTGTTTACCGTGCGTTCCCACCAGTCAATTAACAATGTTAAATAAATATCGTTACAAAACAAGTCTGACAGATAGTGAGAGAACACAACTCTGTTAAAATGTTTATAATGACAATACGGTTATGCATCAATTTTACCATTCTTCACCAACGGCTTAACGTGCCTTCCGAAGCACGGAGGAGCTCGAGATAATAAATTTTTGGGCACCCATCCCATGACCAAACTTGCGAACGTGGCTTAACTTCCGCAATCGCTGGGCCAGGCGCTAAACCACTGCGCCACCGAGCTCTGAGTAGTCTGTGCATAAATAAATCAAGATATTTTTAGTTTATAACAGATAAATTTCTCCATCTTATTTCATTTCAATGACGATAAGGTTATAATTCAATCATCTGAAAGCAAGCCCGTCTTCAGATTTGCATTTTTTTATGAACGTAGAAAATTTCTCTAGGTGACAAGAAATTGGTAAAGTTTCATTACGATGGTGAAGAATTGATAGTAGACACGTTTTTTGCTAGAAGTCTAGACTACAATATTAATGTTTGGTCCGCAAAATGATATTAACGAAGTGTTTCTGACGCGTCAATTATTTTTGATGGATGATTTAATGGAAACACGGAGGTCTGGGCACTATAATTGAATACCTCTGATAGCGCGTGATGGATAGCAATGGACCCAATAAATCAGCGAACACAATTTAGTGTACTACAGGCTCAGGTGCATGACACACTATTCTGAAAATTGTGCTGTAGGTATACGTTAATTTTGAGGTTTAATTGTTTATTGTCTTTTGTTTTTATGTTTTTTATAAACTGACACGTTAGTATATATGAGTCTGGATTGAGAAGGCGTCATCACAGATAATATATACAGAAATACGTCAACTCTGAAGTTTGATAAATAGAATCAGATTCACAACATACGGCCGTACTCAGAGACGTCAAGTCACATATATCCACTCTATAGTTTTAAGTCTGAAATAAATGGCTTTTCTGATAAATGGGAGTATTCAAATTATAAAATAGATAGTAGGTAATTAATTACTAAGTATAGCTGATAGCTTAGACCCTAATATATCAAACCCGCGTCTAAAAGTGATTAGGGCAATGATTGTTTTACTGTTGATAGGTTTATTACCGCTAACCAAAACCACGTTAGGGACTCACGAACTAATTCCATCCTAATAAATCCTGCACACGACAGGCTTTCTACAAGCCAATAGTTTAGTCAAAGACTTAATAGTAGTAATAATGATACCAAATATTTTATAATAACATACATCATTAGTACTGTAATCGTGTTTTAGTTAACACGATTACAGTATCAGTAAAAAAAAAGTGATTTGCGTAGGCTTGTAAAACTAAACAATTATTCTTGTTGTAAAAATTTCATCGTTGTTCAAGTTTAATGTATATATTACTCAGAAATGTCAGAAGCATTTCGCATGCCAGGTTATTACAAAAAGCAACTGAGCACAAGTAATTAACAGGACACTTTCCGTAAAAGTTGGGAAAAGTTGACATTACAAACTTTCCCATTAGTTAAAAGCCAGACGGGCACGGCCCATCATTAGAAGGGCTCCAATCTGGGCCATGAAAATTTTATGCACGTTCGCTTACAAAACTTCGGGGCTAAAGATTAAGCACTGTTTGTAATGGTGAGCGAGTTACTGAAAAACTTCCGTGGGCGATACTACCTCGGTTTTATCTTCATTATTACAATGGGTTGGAAATATGAGCATACAGTCATTCGAAAAACCTTCCAAGATAACGATTTCATTTGAGACTTTATGATAAAACTTTATTGCCTTTTATAAAATAAAAATCTAACTTATAGCTGACACTTTCAATTTTGCTAAAATAAAAAAGTTTAAACTCATTTTATTTTCATCAACCTATTTATGTTGAATTTGAATCCGTATTCTCTATTTGTATAGTGACAAGTTAAATGAAGGTTTGTACAGTTGTTCTATCTCACGAAGAAGGTTCGCTTATGAATGTTGTTAGGCATGCACATGCACATTATTTTAGTGTGCGTTATACGAGAGCGTGCAGACACACACAATGTGCATGTGCAACATTCATAGCCGAACCGACTTCGTGAGACAGAGCAAACTGTATCGTGCTTACTAGTTAAAATTTAGTGCAATAGATCCCTTTGATACAATCATTTGGAACGTAAATACCTAGATATTGGTGTAAGACGTTACTCTTATACCACTAATTACATTACGTTCAAAATGATCGTACACTCCTTATTGTGAGAATTTACTATAAAGTGGTGTAGTGTAACAAATAAAAGCAATGAATTTCACTTTCCAACGAGTAACGAAATACCACAGTACATTATATAAGTTTTTCAAACAGTAGAAGAGCTAACTACACTTAGACCCTTTTGTCATTGCACTCCGTCGGATCGCTAGGGTTGGCATTCTCCGGCGGTCTCGTCGAATAGTAGGTATTTACACTAAAGCGAACGATGTTTCCGGGAAGCAGTACGTCGTTCGTCTATAATTGAAGTCGGGTGGGGCTTTTAGAATAAAAAAAAGGAATCTGTACTCCAGCGACTTCAATAGAAGTATTTTTATTATTACGAATATTATTTCTTGCTTTTTAGAGGTAGGTTTTTTGAAGTCTGTTTTTTAAGTAGATAATGGGGAAACAACCGGAAATATAAAATAGTGATTTTTTTTCGGGAATATCCAGTCGGTTATATTCCGAGCTCATAATTTGAACGTAGTAACGTTCAAATTATACGTATATTTTATTATTTTTTATTATTTTATTACTTTTAAGTAAATAGTTAAGATTTTTAATCGAGCACAAGTCGAGCACACAAACCCAATCGATGATACATTTTACAGGTTCCATTATTTAAAACATTTTACCTTTCAAAATTGGCAGGAAGTTTAAATAATGGAAACTCAGAAGAGTTTAAACATCCGTAGACAGCACAATATCGTTTACTCTGACGAATCATTTTAGCGAATCAATAAAAATAAGTAACAATAGTCTCGGTGAACTAATCCACGCGATGTGACAACCCCGACTAAAGTACTGCGAACTTTGCTTAGAGCTCTTAGGGTGACGTCAGCCGTCAAATTCGACCGTTTCTATGGAGCTCCTATACTGTTTGAAAAACTTATATATGTACTGTGGAAATACCGTTAACAAGTCTACTGTCAAATAAACGACGCTAGTAAATATTCCCATAGGAATCAACTTAGTCTACAGTTGATGCAAAAATCTACTTTGGTGGTGCATTTCACTGTTATATTCATTATTGAGTTGCCCGAGGCAAATACCGTGAAATTGAGTGCTATCCATCAAACCAAATTGGATAAAGCGCCGCGAAATGAAACAAATATTTGGGGAAGTATAATTACACTTACAATTTAACAAAAATATAAATATTTATAAATGAAAGTACTGATGACAAAAATTTCAATAATATTAATCAAGAAAACAATCCAGATGCTCCCAAAAGGATGCAAGATAAAAATATACTGAGTTGAACGCTATTTTGATCTGTCAAAGCGTTATATTTCAAAGCAAATTACTTAAACCCGACCCTTATCGCTTTCCGATTTTCAAGTTGAATTGACTTTGAGATACGCAGACAACATTCAAGAACTTTGAAGTGCCCTGACAATTAAGTAAATCAAAATATCGTTGGAATAGGATCGCCAATAAAGCTGAATTTTGTCACATTGTGGAATTAATTCAATTAGAATATTATAAATTAGGACCTTTTTTATATTTTTGAGAGTATAATATACTTGCTTTATTTATAACCAACTCGAGAAGAGAAAAAAATTCTATGAAACGGGGTAGAACTTTCTGTTTTCGTCTTATGTCTCTTACTTCCATCTGTCAGTCACTTCAGTGACAAATGGCCAATGATATCAAATGGCGGATTGTTTTGAAAAGTTGTGTGTTAACTGAAGATTATAAATTAAGTTTATTGTCTAGTTTTTTCAAATCAAATCAAAATATGTTTAGTGTTATGAGATTTCACATAGACGTAGCAAATTAGTTCAGCCATATTCTGCCTTTCTGACATGCAATAATTAAAATAATAGTAATTGAAAGTAGGTACAATGCAAAGTCTTTTTGGTAGGTACTTATCAAATATTATCAAAGCTCATTATTACAAAAAAAAAATATTGATATTTCCAAAAGTTTTTACTTAAATTTGCTTATAAACGGTGTTTAGGTTTGTCGGTATTGTAATGAAATACAGGAAATATTTGATTGAATCAGGCGTCACTTGGCGGAAGTCCCAAACCATTTTGAAAAAAAGAAATATATGTAACTTACTTGTTTGCGGAAGTAAGCTACATATATTTCTTTTTTCAAAATACAGGAAATGTGAAATATGTGGCATGAAGACCTAAAGAAAGGATGGACAGAATAGATTATTTTTGGAAAGTTTTCCTCTTGATGAAGAAGTATGAATGAAACTAAATAAATCCAATAAAGCATAAAATCAGTATAAAGGCCCTGTAATAAAATTACTAATGGTTTAAGTAGTAGTAGATAGTGTTGTGTAATGGTTGTGTGATCATTTATCGATATTTTTGTAGGTGCAAACAGTCGGTTAAATTTACTCCCAAGGTGGATTTGGCATATGCACCAAACCAATTGGAAAATTGCATAGGAAAATATTTTATTATTTCAGATCAAGAAATAAAAAGAAAATAAATGTTCTTTACCAATATCGCTAAGGAATGGTTATCAAATGAATGGCCTCATTTCAAAACTATGTAATTTTTAACTTAAATGTATAAAATAAATATAATGCTAACTTGTTTCGTGCAACAAAATATTTTTGTGTTGTATTGTATTGTTTCATTTTATTTATTTTGACGACCAGAGTGGTGCAGTGGTCAACATGCCGCCTACCACGCAAGAGGTCCCGGGTTCGATTCCCGGCCGGGCAGAAACTGAAATGATGAATTTTAATTTCTGTGATGGGTCTGGGTGTTACTGTGCCTAATAAGTATATATTTACAATTATATAAGTAGTATATCAGTTGTCTAGCACCCATATTACAAGCTTTGCTTAATTTGTGGCTAGATGGCGCTGTGTGAAATTGTCCAAGCATTTATTTATTTAATAATAATTTAGTTTTAGTAATTGGTTTCATTTATTTTTCCCTATTTTATTTTGTGCGATCAAAATAAATGGAATCAATTACTGAAACAAGATGGAAAAAAATGGTTGATATAGGGAGTAATCCCAGGTACAGACGTCATCAATAACGATATTTTTCGTACGCCGTACAGGGCATCACTATGATTTTCATATTATGTTGGATTGGTCATCATCGCTTGACCATGCTTCAATGTTGGCAGCGATCGAAGAACCCTGTTTTGACATTTGGTGTGTCAATAATTTTGTATAAAGTCCCAGTGTATAAAGTCATTTATAAAGTAATTTGACAGCTTTTTATTCAGTAACTGCAAAATACTATAAAAATTCGACCAACGAATATTATATTGAAACAATTGAGTATGTATAGGTATCTTTATAAATTAATTTGACAATACCAAAATTATACATTTGCCTAATGAACAAAAGATCAGCTGTAGGTTACAAACCCTTTTCTATTAGCTGTGTCTAAAAATATCTGAATTAAGCTTAAATCGATTTAAACCAGAAAATCCCTCTCATAAAGGCTTTCATACAAATCAGCAGTAGGGGTTGTAACGGCCAAACTATTATTGAGAATAGGTTAATCTCTCGGGATAATCTGAGTATAATTTGCGTTCCCTTGTTAGTCGAAAACAGTTCAAATATGACTGTGAGTGACAATGCAAATCATTTGGACCCGACCCTCATCTGTTAGCAGAATTAGGAACCCACTCATTATCTATTTTTGCTTTGAAAGTATGCAAATGAGATGTTCTGAGCGTTGTTTAATCGCCTCCGATACATCATGGAGTCCCAAAAGTTTGTGTTTAACTTTCTGGTCAAAGTGGGGTGTTGTTAAAAGGATTTTCATTTACTAACCTTGGTTAAGGATAACATTTCAGGAAAACATTCTTAAATTCTGTGTTTGGGAATTAAGGAAACTAAATAATTAGGCATGTAAAATGTATCCTTGCTTATTACTTCATCTAATCGTCTGTTCTCAACCTCTTTTTAACAGAAAAGTAATTAAACATGATCAACTAATTTTAATGTAATATTATTTGTAGTCAATGACGATTATTGTATTCTTGAATAAATAGAACACATTTTTTTAAGTCCATTGACTCATTTCACGTATTACTCCTAACTTCCCAGACTTCTAATTATAATTCAAATAGCAATTCAAAATAAAGTTCTTCAACATAAAGTATATAAATAAATGAGACTCTCGCAACATATGCGACGTGACCGTGTAAGGGTTGAGATTAGCTTTTGAGAACGTGACTCCAATCCAATAGTGAGAAAACTATCTGTGTCAGAGTTTTATAAAGGTGATTTTCCTATTATTTGAATAAGTGTAGATTTAGGGTCTCTTTTGTTTTTTTTTTAAAAATACTACCTCAAAACCATGTTCTAGGACCGCTTTTGTTTATAGTAGTTTTGTTTTAGCTACTTACTCACTGTACTTTTAATCCGAGTCTACTTTACAGGCAACTTGGCAGGCAACTTGGCAGGCAACTTAAGTCAATTAGCTCTTATTATCGATAATCGCTCGAAAAATTGAATCGCCACCTTTATGAAATTAGATTGCGATTAAATTTTATAAGCGATTGTCGATAAAAAAATCGCCTGCCAAGTTGCCTGCCAAGTCGCTTCATTATAAATAACTCCTTACGTCTTAAATTTTTTTAATACTCTGAGCGTAAATAGATTTTCACTGGTAAAGTCATAAAATGTTTTGAAATCAATAATATTAAAAATAAACAATATATTATGTACATATTTCTCAGTTCCAACAACATCTTCATCAACAAATTCCTACATAGAGTCTCAAACTATAAGTTCCGGAAGCTGTATTACTTCTGTCATTAGAGTAACTTACGGAAGAAGCTTAGCAACAAACTGTCTTCGTAAGTAGAAAGGCCTAATAGTTTTCTCTTAAGCCATCTTGCAAGTTTGTTAAAGTTGCTCTGAATAGGTACATGCAGTATCGATACACTATGAAACACTACAGTTACAATTTCTTTAATGGAAGTAACTATAATTTTATGTTGTATACTAATAAAAAAATATTTGAGTGTGATTAACTAAGAGTAGGACAGCGTCCCACTTACAAACTTGGCGCTTATTTTGTACATAATCACTTCTTATTTTGTACAAACTCACATTTTATATCACTTATTTTGTACAAAATAAGCTTATTTTGTACAAAAACACATCTTTTATCACTTTGATTACAGCACAGAGATTATTGTGTAACTTGTTACGAGTCCAGAGCCTCTCACTATACCATATACATATATGTGACCACAACAAACATACAGATGATTTTCTCCGAAAGACTTTGGAATGTGCAGTGCTATAGTTATTTCGCAACCAATTTTAACTTCGAATGTTCTGTACCGTGCCCGGTGCCTTTGACGCTCCGATCGGGGAAGCGACAGGACGGATCAATCAAGATCACTAGCTATAAGTGCTAATTGTAATTTTCTTTAATAAATATATTTTATACAATTTTTATATTTTTTTTAAAACGCCTACCGGCGGCCCAAAACGTATTTGGCGCAGTCGGTAGGATAGTCGAGTCAGTGCGCGTAATCCAACTTCGATACCGCCTGATAGTCGTTTCGTCGGCGCGTCGACTATCTCTACAAAAGAATCTACGAGACCGTCGCGTAGGGCGTTCCCGCTGAACCGCCTCAGCACACCGACAGCATCCAGACATCGATGGGTCAACTTCTTCACAGCATGCAGACTACCTTGCTTATGACCCTCGTATTTGCCTTCGCAACAACGACGAGTCAGGCCCAAGTAGAGACCCGACAAGTGACCGACCTAAGACTTGACAGCCTATCAGAAGGACCAGGACTCTTACCATTCGAACTAGGATTGACTAGAATCATTTCCCATCAGCATATTTTCCTTGAAGACATTGACCTTAACAGAATAGAACAACAAATTAACGTGGTTAAATCAGGACTAAATGATTTAGCAAATAATATTTCAAATCATAATTTCTTATTATATAAAAACCAAATTATACATATTTTTAGCAAATTAGATAAAGTAATCACTCAATTACAAAGTTTTGAACCTAAAAGAGCCAAGCGTGGTCTTTTTAACCCCTTAGGAACCTTTATAATAAGCATATCGGGTAACCTTAATAATGAAGATGCCCTTAAGTTAGAAAATGCATTAAATATTCTAAAGAAAGAGCAAAAAGAATTATCTAACAATTATAACAAGCATATAAGTTTACATAAAGATTTAACTTTCCAACAAACTCAGTTATTAAGTAATTTGAGTGATAATCAGCAAAAGTTACAAAATCGTATTTAACTCGAGAACATTTAGGATTGTCTGTATTTTTTTTCTTTTGTGGTGTTGTGTGTGTGAAAGTCAGGACGTTGATCTTGGTATGCCAATACCTGTATTTAAATCTGGCAACTTTAGTGCTTTGTGTTAAAATAATTAAGTATTAATTGATATTGTCACTAGCGGCCGCCCGCGACTACGTTGCAATCCCTCGGGAACAATAGTTTTTTCTGGATGAAAGGTACCGTATGTCCTTCTCTGTACCCCTGACAACGTGTATGTAAACATGATGATCGGTTCAGTAGTTAAGACTTGAAAGCGTTACAAACAAACAAACAGACATTCGCATTTATAATATTAGTAAGGATAAGTATATAATAAGTAAGAATAGTAAAAATTGGCACTAGTGATTAATAAAAATACCTACAAAACATAATAATATATATATATATAATACTGATAATAACTTTACGTTTAAGCAGAAATTAAAGACATTGTTGTTGGAAAAATGCTAACTACACACTCAATGTATTTTTGACAGTGATTTGTAATAATATTTTGACTGTATTTAATGATATTTATTTTTTTATACTTTATTTAAATCAAATTTTCAAAATAATTTTAATAATATTATCTTATGCATAATCAATAACAATTATAATGTATTATAACATCTGTATTTACATATGTTTCTAAATAAATTATTATGATTATATATACACTTAGCTACGCTTCCGAAAGCTTTCACGATTAATTATGACCAAAAACTTTTATGAAAATGCAAACAGAAATGAATCAGACTTTCAACAAAACGCAGCACATTTACTTGGAGATAAAAGTTTTGGTGCATTAAGTAGAGCTTGGTGTACACTACGACACTAAATGTCACAGATAAGTACGGTGCATTATTTACGCCTCTAGTGCTTTTAAATTTGTGTGGCATTAATACTACAACTATCACTCAATTAAATATTTTCTTTAAAGAAATGACAGAATGCGACATTAGAAGTTTTCAAATGTCTCATTCCTTCGAGCGAACAGAAACGCGTCTTACTCTAAGTCTCATTCCATTATCTACTTTACAAAATAGTGTATAAGAGTACTACTACTCACAGTAGTTAATTTATACACACTTATATAATATAACATAATATTTATCATGTGGATCTGAAATGAGAGTCCAAATTTTTAAATCATTGCGAATCAAATTTGATAGCAAAATGCTAGACTTGAAGTCCATGCCCATCAATAAATGTTGATCATCTCGATCCTTTTGATTTTTAAGTCTATTTCACATTAGAATGGTAACCTAATTGGCTATTATTTTCTAATAAATTATGTATAAAGTATACCATAAAAATATCACAAGTCACAAGAAATTATTCTAATCAGTCGTATGTTACTTTGCATTTGACTCTGATCGGAGGCAGCAAAAGATAAAAGTATTTTAAAGTCGAAAATACAAAAGAATAATGCTCTTTTGTTCAAACAGTTCAGTTTTGTTTAGTAAAAACTTTTTTCGTTTGACATTCAAATGAGCGGTTTTCTGACAGCTGAGAATTTTAGTTTATTTTTATGTTGATAGATGGCGCTATTGGCACTGGCAAAAATTACTCCCTGAAGGGGAGTAGATTGCCATAACAACGTCAAAAATTGGCATTGACTCCTTTCATACTTTGCTTTTTCTTAAAAAGTTACGTACTTAGTTGAACAACGACATCTAGCATCTTTTAGGTACTACTTTTTTTAAACTGTCTTTTGAAAACCGCTCATAGAAAATATATCTCGGTCAATGATTTTTTAATTTATACTACGTTATCTTTTTATTGATGTTAGTATAATAACAAAAGGTCGTCATCTAAACTTGCCTTACACTAACTTAAGTTCCATGTTGCGCCGAATACTGCGTTTTAGGGTTCCGTACTAAAATGATGAAAAGGAACTTGTATGGTGCGACTCAATCCGTCCGTCTGTCAGCTAGATATCGCTTGAAAACTTGGAATATGTAGTTTAAGGTGACGTTTGCCCTACTACTCTGCAAATAAGAAAGAAATGAAAATACCTATATAGTATTTTTTTGCAACAGGGATTGAAAGAAGTCTTCAAAATTTTATGTGGGACTACTAGGGTATGACGTGTGGTATCATAAATTATTCGCACATTTTTTTTTCTTTATCTACTAAGTTTTCATAGAGAAACAATTTTTATCAACAAAAAATATAAATATCTTCTATCTGTCAAGTGAGGTGCTGACCTAAAATGTCAAAACAGCGCAGTGTATTTTTATCGCTCTACGGTAGATTTTTTCTTTCATTCTAATTGAACCTAGCTTGAAAGGTAATCGCTTAGATCTTATTTCATTTGCTGCTCTTTCCTTAGCCACCTAGTATTTTGATGTTTGCACAAGACGGACTGTCAGCAGCTGACAGTAAGAGACTCACTGTCACCTCTAGCGTAAATGTGAACACATGGTGATTTTTCAATTGCATCATGTTGTGACAAAAAATATAGAGTTGAAACAAGAACCACTTGGAAAACTCACAGTTTTGAAAACACACAGCATGACAGTGTATTACCCGCCTTACCCAGTGAAAGTAATTGGCAGTTAGTGTCGATTCATTTTTATTTTTTTTACAATCTAAAACAGTACCTAAACATATTTTCAATCACAAACTTCATGGAATGCTGCCTGAATTCATTGACGATTTTGAACGATTAATATTATATAACATTTAACAATAATTTTGAATGCGCTTCACTGTTTACAAGTTTAATCATTATAATCTACATGGTTATAATATTCTCGCATACCGAATATATTAATTCCCGTTATTAGAGGTTTAGTTAATACCGTGTTATGTAACTGGAGCGGTAATAGCGAAATCTTGTTCGGTTTCGTCACAGTGGTAATGCTAACATACACTGTATTGTTAGTTCGGTTAACGTAAATCGAAGTTTAACCGAAGGTGGTATTACTGACGAGTATTACTTACCGAATCCTATTAAGGTTACGAAGAATATTACTGTTATAATAAGTAAGCTTTAGCTGTCTTAATCTAAAATAATATTTTTCCTTCCCTTCAGGCCTTCTTTACATAAAGACGATTTCGAACTCAGATCAGTGAGAAAAACTTATTATTGATGGGCCATTAGGTCTCGCGAGTGTAAGGTGTAAGGTTGGTTATGTGCCTAAAGTTTATACATAGCTCGCTAAGTTTTAGTTGAGTTAAAAAATGTGGAGAGTATGGGCAGGAACAAAAACAATTATGCAATGCAAAGACCGGAACACAATGACAAACATAATGCTAATATACTAATAACAATTTATGTTGGTATTGTATTATTAAACGAGTTTCATTATGTTAGCAGTTCCCCAAAATCTATAAACGATTTTCCCGATTGATGAGTTTTCCAATTTAAACATAACATAACAGGTTTATTACTATGCAAATTCACCCTTACCATGATAAGTTTACATGCTCATTTTGCTGAGTATTTCAGCATTGCGCCGTTTTAATTTTGAATGGATGCAAAAACAATATTTAGCATTAACTTACACACAATGGATCGTAAAACATTCAAGAAATCTAATGCACCACCGAATGCGGCGTACTTGTAATCAAAAACATAAAAATCTGCGTGATCGTTTATCTACCATTATTAAAGACATGGTTTATTTAACGAATATTTTTAGCGCAATCGGACTCATTTAATTCATTATCAACTTTCCATGGTAATGCTTGTCCAAAGTGCCTCATAGATCATTAGTCGAATTATGGTAATGCCAGTTTCATACTAATTTGTGGCAAATGGGCACGGGATACCGTGCTTATTTGTGCAGCATAAATTCGAAAGCCACACATGACGCTTTTGTGTCAATTTACACCGCGATGAAATGGAAGCTAATTTCATAAAATTAAAGATAGCCATAGCACATAGTATAATGAATCCTTTGTCTATTGTGTAAAGTAAAAACTAGAAACGACTTGATACTGCTCCAGAATGCGCGTGAATTTCTCATTCGTTATACATATCAATATTAATAAAACACATCTAATGAAGTCGGGTGGGGCTTTTAGAAAAAAAAAATAAGTTGTCCGCCAGCCCCACCCGACTTCAATAGACGTGTTTTATTAATATTAATATGTGTAACGAATGATTCGAATATTATTTCTTGCCTTTTAGAGTTTTTGTTTTTTTAGAATTTTGAACCTGTTTTTGTTTTCAGGTTTTTTGAAGAGCTTTTTTTTAGCTCGTATTTAGCTTGGAAACGTTTCCATTCCATTCGCTTCGATTCCACCGCGGTGTAAATTGAGTCTTAGTCATTATGAGCACTTATGTGCTTTGTGATATGTGTTTCGGATATTTGGCACTGTTTTAGAAATGCCCACTCAAAAGTGATAAATCTGGAAAAAAGAACGCAAATTGGAAATGTGAAGGAAAATTCATTGTCAATACAATGATTTTTTGCTTAAAAATTGGTACTTATAATATCAGAACACACGATAATTTAAGCATTGAATATCCATAATTTATTTGAACGCTACACCCCTACACGTTTAAATTCCGGTCGTTGTTACTTTAGTAACTAAAAGTTTTTCTCGATGACGAAAACTCGACGCAGCATCAACACTATCACTTAATAGACCGTTTCCTCATCACTCATGGTATCCTATGAGTGATCAAACGCAGTCACCGAAACCCGATGGAGTGATGTAATTCAAGAATATAGCCAATGATAACCAAATCTTATCGGTAGTAAGCCTCATTAAAAAATGTAATAGTTAGATTTGGTTAATGCCGATATTCCTCGGATTATGTAAACAATAAAATGTATAAGAGGTTTTACACAAGAATTAAGGTAGGTAGGTATTGAATATTCAGTGTAAGTTTAATTTGTAACCTGTAAGTACCTCTTGATAGGTTTTTTTCGTCAGGTACCTCTCCTATTCAAAAACCATTTTAGTAAAAAAATATCGCAATTAACTTCATAAAAACAAAGCACTTCAGAAAATCGACAGCTCATGAATATTATGATCAGATATTTTTGTGTTCTATCAATTTTGTTTTGTAAACAAGCTTGTTAAGAAATTAAGAATTATTAACTTTTTAATGTTAGTTCGTAGAACGATGAAAATGATTAGCTTTTTTTTACAATTTGAAAGTGAATATTAAATTTTAAGAAACACCAAAAACGGTTAACAAGCATTTAAGCAAGAATAGTATAACAAAAAATGTTTTTTATTTTATTTCTGTAATAAAAAGATTTAAGTCAAATGTGGCCGATGTATTATCACCACATCAACTTGCCAATAGTCAAATTCAATACAATCAGAATCAATCTTGGTATCTCTAAGACGGTGAATGAACAAATAAATTATTCATGTCCAATTACCAGGCGGCCATGGTCGGC
This sequence comes from Agriphila straminella, assembly GCA_950108535.1. Lineage (NCBI taxonomy): Eukaryota > Metazoa > Arthropoda > Insecta > Lepidoptera > Crambidae > Agriphila > Agriphila straminella. The sequence continues at coordinate 19,846,579 of OX467307.1, read as the reverse complement.
AGTAACTCAGACCAATTTGTCGGATTAATTGTTAATTCCGTAACTGTAAGTTAGGTAGTAAACTGCGACTTATCAATGCTAGAATAATAGCACAATCAATTTGTATACGAAGCTATTTATTCTAAGAAACAGTAAAGAGTTTCTATTTGATAGAATCGGGCGTAACGTTACGGAAGTCGATTATGCAAAATAATAACAATATTTAGCATCAACTTCTACACAGTATAATATGGTAAAACTTGTAAAAAAGTGTGCACAGCCTGCACGCCCATAAATAAAGTATATTGCCTTCTACTCTACACGTATTTTGTCCCTATAATACGGAGCATCATGAGGCCAAGCACCGAGTAGAGTAAAGAGTATCATTAGATTTACCAAAAAACTATACCACTACTAAACAATACTGAAGTATACTTAAAAAACAAACACTCTGCCAAAAATATCCAAATCATGGCGCCTTTCGTCAAATAATATTGACTACGAGATTGCTCTATACGCTACGAATGTAATGAAAGTGCTACGAGCGTGCTACAGCTATGCTACGGCGTAGCAAGACGTGCGTTAAGATTGATTGAGCGCGCCCCAGTGCAGCTCCTACACGTAGGTAACGTGGAGACATGGTGTCAAGAGCTTGTTTGACATGTTTCTCATTTCCAACAGTTATATAATATGGATATATTTTGGATTGGATACATTGAGATGTGCTGTGCAATGTTAACTGTCATAGTACAGGATAAAACAAAAACAGGTGCGAGTATAGAAAGTACAAAGATAAAAATTAAGTATGGTGACAGTGAGTACGCTTTGTGATTGTGCTTTGTATTTGATAGTGTGTTTACGAGATAGGTGCTGACTTGCTTGTCACCGTGCTATAATCTTCAGAATATCAACCATTTTACTCATACTGTAAAGTATAGCTGCTACCAGCAGCTTTTAAACAAAAGTGCAATAAATCTTACTTTATGACGATACTAGAAATGAGGCAAGTCCGCTTTGAAAACAAAGACGAAGGATATCATTATTATGAAGGAAATGCACAAGATGTTTTCAAGATTTTAACATTAATATTTGCATGCAGCACAAACATGAATTTTAATATGTTTTATTAATTTTATTTTTTGTAAAAGAACATTATGAAATTTACCCTAGCTATTGTCTTCTTTCAATTGACAAAAGTAAACGATAACCGCATGTTAAATTATATCTTTCAAATTATTGTTTTTTTAATGGAAAAATGGCTAGATATGGTAAATTTTATGAAGCTAACTGGCTAAAAAAACATTTATATACCAAAAAAATCTCACTCAAATTGTTTAAATAACACTCCAATCTCATCGCTCAAACACCGTCAGCCATTTTGATTCGTTCCAAAAAACAATGGAGCAACGAATTCCATAAAATGGCGGGCTGTGAAGGGACTATATCGAATGCCTTTTACGTTAGAAGCAACACCTCAGGAGCACTTTATCAAGTAAACAAAAAGGCTAGAGGCAGGCCTCGTAGAATTTTATTTTTGTAGAGGGCGGGATAGTTGCGATACTTTTGGGGTTCCTTACGAATAATAATAGAAATGTTAGAAAGGGTTTTGAAAGTGTGATAACAACGATACTTGTATGTTTACCAGATGGTGAAGTGTGTCGTTCTCGTTTCATGGTTGTGTTGAAAAGATTTCTGTTGGAGCGTAAAAAGGTTTAGGACTTTTCTCCTATTTTGTTTAGTGTTTTTGTTGCGAGTAATATGTGACAGATTGTTACAAGTATATTTAATTAACAGTTTATCATTTTTTTAAAGTTTATGATTTATTAAAGATACGAGTATTTACTGTATTTACCAAAAAAATAATTAATAAGCAGTCCTTGTAAACATGCATAAAAGGTTAAGTAAAATACGAGTAGTAGATTGTACAACAAGTGCATAAAATTCAACAGCAATATTGCAAAAAGAAATAGTATTATAACATGGATTATGTATAAAAATGAAGAAACAGAATGAAATAACAAGTTTATTTAACAAAGTTTAATTGCGTGTGTGGCTGTTTACCTGACGACCTTTGTCTTTGAGTCTGAGACTTAGACGAAGATTTTACTTTATGCACTAGTTAGAGCATGAAAAGCGACTATATGCAGCATTTACCCAACATAAAGATGAACTTTACGAGCATGAGAAGTGAAAAACTTTTTATGTATTACTAGAATACTTTATACTCCTTTTATCAACTATTGCTTGAGTTGGGTTCCTCAGCACAGACAAGGTAAACCATTAATATTATTATGTTGGAACAAGAACAATGCATTTAATGATATTAAGTAGGTGCATTACAAATTTTTCTACATATTTATTGTATCTTAATGTGACTATACGGAACCTATGTCTTAAGCAATGTGTCGTCAAAAACCCTTTCCATACTCGAAGCCTTTCAATTGAATACAGAAAAATGTAAATGAAATAGAGTAAAAAAGTTATGCGTCAACCGATAAAATAAAGCTTGTTGTAAAAGATAATGTTTTCTCTTCGGTTTTTACCGTATTGTATGTATATGCGATCGGAGGGAAGTTTTTATTTAGGAATCCTTTAGTTTTCGCGAAAGTGATTTTTGTGGGTATACGTATAAAGGTGAATTTTGGTAAGTTTTTGTAAAAATGGTGGATTGTAGGCTCAGTGAAAAAGACCGGCACTTTACATAAAGTCCAGTTTATGGTAACTAAACGCATGTAGACTACTGAAATGTACGTTAGTTATTCGTGTGGTTGTGATAAGATTTTCCTTGTTTTTTTGGCTGAAAAATAAAGAATTCTTGTGATAACATTCACATAATAATTAAAGTTACATGATAATTACATTCAGTGTGTGAATGTTTGTTAGTAAACAATTCATTGATCTAAAATGTTATTCTTATAATATCTACTTAAGAGCCACACACACACACACATTTTGCCGCTGACTACCGCTGTCTCGCTCGCACATTTCATGTTTTCTCAAGATTTCTTAAATCTGAGTGCGTAATTGAAAAATGTGTATGGTATGTATGTATATATGGTATGTATTGCTCTTAACAATTCAAGTAGCACAAAAAAACTTAATTTACGTTCTTCTGCTGTTTCTTTTCTCTAGATATTCAAAATATAGGAAACAATTAATTGTGAACTCCTTATTTCTAAATATCAAAAATATAGGTAGTAAATTATTTACTCGGAATGCTGACCAATTAACAAAGCTCACCAAAAAAAGCTTTTAGAGGTGACTCATCAACATTGAGGATGCTTGGTTTGTCATTAGAAATTGAGCATGCTTTTATTTCTTTATTTATAAATCTTTATTGTACAAATACATAGAGTAAGGTCTTCTTCTTCGGCGGACTTAATGCTAACAGCATTCTCCACCAGTCAACCAACAGTAAACAGATAAACGCGAATGCCGCACAAATAAAGAAGAATGATATTTACATGCATACAAAATACATTGATACTCACCAATACATATCTATATATGCTTTCCTCAAAAACAACGCAGAGACCAGTTGATTAGTCTCAAGACCACATTTAAAGAGTCAAATATAGACGTTCAATTGTTTTCACTGAATCTAAAAACCAAAACACGGTCAATATATGCGTTCATTTTTCCGGAACCACGATCCCTGTAAAATATGTCCTCATAATAACGCTGGATTATTATTAGTTATGCGCGTTTCAAGTCGCCTATTGTTTATATACCATCTTTATTGGACCCAGTGCTGAATATTAAGGTCTGTTTAATATTTATATCACGTCGGCCTCGACCTTCGATCGAACGCAGGATAGCAAAAGCAAATTTATTATATTCAAAAAACATTTTTTCGTGCATAACGTTTCGTTATTTTTAGGGTGCGAAGGTTGTGTTTGTGTAATGTGGTTGTTGAGTTATTTGGGTGTTGGAATTGATTGTTTTTAGGATTGGTAAAAAGTGTTTAAGAGAAAAGGTTGTTGGATTATAAGCGTTTAAGCTTTTGATTTATTTGAATTGTTTTTGCGCCAAATTTCTTGGGAACAATAAATAATTAAACGTATCAATAATATTTAATAATATAATATATATTTAGTAATATAATATTTGAGCTTTGATATGGACAATGTGGTATTTAAAATAGTTTTTAACTTTCCTCGAAATTTCATGAATTTACTAGACCGACAGAGCAGTATGACTCCATACATTGCAGACATTGCAGTGCCAGACAAGTCACTGAACTCACAAATATGAAAATTTAATGACTGCACTAAAAAACTTAAGTTTATGACTGTGAGCAAATTTTAAAATTAAAAACCACAAGTCGTTATAATGTCACATTGTAATTTTTTTAACTTATTGTACTATATTATGTACATAGTTCTTTATTTTAGGTCAAATTGTTTTGAAAATAATAATAATTATTGTTATACAAATCTAAAGAAATTAATATAGCAAGCGCCACGATAACGCATGTGCACTCTTAGAAATGAAATGTATGACGGTTTTTGAATAAAATAATTATAACAAACGCGTACTGTATATATCAAGTCCCTCATGACTGGAAAATCAACGAAATTACAAACTATGTTTGCTGTTGGTGTCGCATAAATAAATCAAGAACACAACGCTTCCAAAAAAATGTTTAAAGTCTTCGATCAAGAATACCCTTACCCCCTTACTAATAAAGATTGTATAGCAGATGTAAAGATACACAGTGTTTTGTCACTTTCTTTTCAATGTCAAACTCAAATAGTTTGACAAAGTGTAACCATTGTGTAACTATACATCTGCTATGTGAAAGTGAAATAAGCTTTATTCAAATAAACTTAATTATTAAGTACTTTTGAATCGTCTATATTTTCCTACCACCCGTTCCAGACTTTTTTAGCTGACAAGAAGAACGAACTATACAATCTTTATTAGTAAGGGGGTAAATGTCCGGTCAGAGTCTCAAAACGGCACCTCGAAATAACTTTGTTTCTTACCATTTTGGAAAGAATAACTATTAGTAATTTGTACCCAGAAAAAAAATATTAATTTGGGGATTCGAATTTAAAAATTTCGAATCGCTTTTTTGTTTTGTCAGTAGATGCCACGTTGTTTTAGTTGGTTCGTAAAGCATGGATATTTTTGAAACCCATGTATGATCATTAGAAAGTTTTTCATACCTTACATAGTGACTTAGCCCAAACAAAGTTTTGCTAGTAACCGAGTGACTCTTCAACTTCCCTGGCTGTTTTTACCGAATCCCTTGCGGTTGACGCGGGTGACGTGGGTCAAATTAGTGTTGTGACATTATCGACTATCGATGTCACAAATAACAGCATGTCGATAGACTGGAGTATTATTTTATATCAATAAAAAAAATTAAAACGGTAAGTAAGAATAAAGATAGTAATCAAAAAATAAGTACTGGAAATAACACGCTAGGTACCTATGTAAATAAAACTATCCAATCATTTGACATGATAAATGAAGCAGCCTACCATACCAATTAGGCTCCCGCGACTTTTCGTGATAGTGATAATATTGCAAAACCCTCAATATAAATAAAATTAGGTAAAACATTTTTATACTACACCTGCTCGGAAAGTACCTTGATACTTTATCAAATTTACGGTAGAAAGTACGTAATTGCATATCGAACAAATATGCGGGGAGAAAACGCATCTGAGCGGGAGAGAAAAGTGTATGAAAATCCATTTCTTACGTGGTTTTTCTTTTTTAATTTTGGGTAAGACTATGCGCCGGTAACTTAAATATCAAAAGCCAAAAAGTTTTTACATTGGGTTTTTATCTCCAAGTTCGCAAAATGACACTGGCCACTAGCTGTGTGTCGGATGGTGTCGGGCTGGCAGTGCAACCCTGCGGCGGCAGGATAAACAATTTGTAAAAAGAACATGTGAAAATTGCAGACGCCATTGGCGCCATTTTCAATTTGTGTGTTGTTTGAGGATTCAGTTTTCGTAGAAAGTAAAATAAAACTATCAAAATGATAAGTAGTGATAGTGATGATGAAGATTTAGTCTTTTATTTTCCTCGTAGGTGTAGTATAAAGCACTATGTATCACTCGAGAGAAAGTGCGATTCCCAATCTCTTACTCCTCTCGGTGAACAATGTACTATTTTCTGTCCCTTTTCAATCAAATAAGTTGAGTGTCATCAACAGATTAACCGATAAAGTTAAAACCGTCTATCAATATTTATCTATCGATACCTACACAGCACTAGGTCATACAAAAAATAGGTTGAATTGAGAGCTGACCGCTCCGAGATGCTACACAATAAATTAGTGGATCCCATTTCGCAAGAATGTTCTCTGATAAATATAGACAATAGCGTCCCTGACCGCGTTTTTTGCGTCTCTTAATAACTATTGAGGCAAAATTTATGGCAGTAGTGGTGCCAATAAACTATACGGTTTTGGTATGAAGAAGAAAAATATCTGAGCTTTATTAAAGCGTCTGAATACTACATTGTCTTAAGTCTTGAACTTTAAAGTTACTAAGTAATTTTGCCCATTACAATTGGAGTCCATTGAAGTGTAAGCATTTCTAAAATATTATTTCCATTTGCAGAGATTAATGAATCTAGACTAAATAGTTAAATATTTAATAGGAAAAAGTTGAAACTAAGATTATCCAAATACCGTCAGATGGATATGCCAAAACATGAATCCATAAATAAGAAAAGGCGCTTTCTCTGTTTCCTTTTGCAGAGATTAATGAATCAGAACTAGACAGTTAAAATATTTATTAGGATTAAAATAAAATTAAGATAATGCAAATACCGTCAGATGGATATGCCAAAACATGAATCCAAAAAAGAAAAGGCGCTTTCTTTTACCCACTAAGGAGATTGTATCCGAATTTCTATATACACAGTATGATGGAGATTAAGATATAAGAAGCAACTTCGTCAAAGGCAGCTATAATGGGTTCTTAAAGAGTCTTTAGATTAACTGTAAGCTCTCATACGAGGGGATCTCGAGGGCTCTTTCTTAGCCATAGTAATTTCACCTTTATAACAACAGGAATATAGCCGATATTCCCTTCAAAAGAACACCACTTAAGTTTTCAACTTAAAATATAATGCCTTTGAATCGCAATGCCTTAAAAGAAATTTCTGAAGACTTAGTCGATTGCTGAGATTTCGATATTAATATTTAGGGTATAAAATGGTACTCTACACTTTTAAAACCATAGACATAAATAAACAAGCTGAAAATATTGCTCAATAAAATGTTGTATGTACACGTTTTTAAAGTATAAACCTTTTTTATAGCTTTTCTTGTTCTAAAACGATCAAATCCGTAGAATAGCAACATCACATGCAGAGGTATAGAATCAAAGCCAGCTAAGTGCATAAATGTCAAATTGACAGGAAACGTCTTTTAAGTTTACCTCAGTAATAACGTGGCTCACTTTTGTATGGGCCTTAGCTGCCTTTGAACCCAACTTTATTTTTTAGACGCAATTTAAAGGGCTTTAGCTATTTTTGTTTCTAAAATAGAAGAAGTAAATAGTTAGAACCGAAAATTTCCTAGATGGCGTGATACTCAGTTCATTTTCGTAATTTATGTCACTTAGCTGTCTTTGATTCTATACCCCTAGTGTTGTTGGTCAAAGAAATTAATATTACTCACAACCGTGTAGTGGCATTGGTACCATAAAAATATAGGGTAAATGTTAAACGTGAAACTCAAGTATATTGCCGTACAAATAAACGAAAAATAGCTGTATACTTAGAATAATCAAAAAGTTTGTTTAGGAATACGACGCTTAACGTAAGAAGTAATATTGCTACGCAATATTTTTGGTTATTCTAAGTATAAATATTATCCTTTGTTTATTTGTACGGCAGATAGAGAATAGGAAAAGAAACGTGTAACTCACGATTCTTCTAAAAGCGAACATTTCAAATGTTTCACATTCCTCATATTGACGGAATACCTTTCAAATTCAATTCCATCGCGCATAACTCTCCATTTGACCGTCTATTCCAGAGCATTCGGTGCGTTGTTTGTTTGGACCCGGGTTCGAAATAGACGCATTTGTCAGCTGTTTCTGACGTAACTGCCAGTTTGCTTGGGGATAGAGAGACTATGTTTTTCCGTTCAAGTCCTAGTGGCGATTTATATTGTTTTTATCCGCAATCCCACAATTGAACGATAGCATACATACTTTACTTTAACCATGGAATTGTAAAGCTTAGAGTCAAGTACAAGTGAAATGTTTAGTTGGAAAATCTAGGTATGTTTGAAATAGCTACCCAGCTTGCTTTGCTTTGTTTTTATCCATAACAAGGTATCAAGAATTTTGATTTTGAGATACCTAGATTGTTATCAGAATACAGATATGCATTATTATGTGACTATTTAAAATTTTACTGTTATGTTTACCAAAAATAATATAAAAACTGTGCAGATATACAAGCTAAACCAGAATATAGTAAATAGTGACCATTAAACTAAGCAACTTTTACTATGAGACCAACTCTGGAATCGCGAAAAAAAATTTGCAGTTTCATACAAAAATCAATTACGAATATATCAAAATGTATAAAACAGCTGATTCTTTTTGGTGATTTCAGAGTTGATCCCATAGTAAAAGTTATTCAGTTTGATGGAACCTATCTACCATAATTCTGTTGTACACGTTGTATTAGCGTCACTGCCACTGCGTTGTGCCACTGTACTGGTAGGTACTGAAATAAAAATAAAATTTAAATAAAAGTCTCCATTGCGATCTGGCCCAAAGGACCGATGTAAAATTCCAGTACACGTTTTCGCTCTGTTGGAATAGTCTGCTGGGGTCCATTGTCGGCTGATGTCAGCCCCAAGAGCGTGTTTGGTTATAAAACGGGGCCAAGTCTCCCTCTTCTGTGGTTTCAATTATGGTCTCGTGTTAATTTTATGCCAAAAGTTATCTTATTGTTCGTACCACCATGAAAACGGATTTGAAGAGACCAATGTTGTAAGTATTGTAATATTAACGACCATGCATAATTTGTTTCTTGAACATCATATCAACCGTATGACCACTATGCGTACCTATAGGCTCCCCCCAAAAGATCGTTACAATATTGGTCATGCGGTACCCAAAAGAAAAAACAGAACTTTCGTATTGAGTTATTGTTGCATGCACATGCATGCACTTAATACATATTAAGTATTTTTACTTACTATGGGATGATAAGGGTAAAAAGATATTGAAAGGTTTCTGACGCAACCATACTTAGTTCAGGACCTCAATAAAGTAAAATAAAGATCTTATTGAAATTGAAAAAATAAGCATTTTTAAATCATAATTTTTTTACCCAATTATGACGACCCAATATGACGTAATGCTGACACGAGAAATGGGCGCAAAAAACTTGCCAGCTTTATCAGATGGAACGATATTTACAAATTACAGCGTGAATTTTTAAACATTTGGTTCCCGCAGTGTGGTGATTCCACTCATGATTACAAGCAACTTTTACTAGGGCCACTCTGAAATCGCGAAAAAAAAACAGCTATTCCATACATTAAGGTCGAGTAGGTATTGCGCTATTTATACCCCACAGCGGGAACCAAATGATTAAAATTTCAGCGTCTATATCGTTTCAAGACATTCAGTTAACATAAATTAACAAAAAAATTACTTTATATAATTAGCACATTTCTTAATGAATAAATTTACAGGGTTCAAGCTAAGTTCAAAAATTTTAAAGTCTTTAGTCAGTCTATGTTGTTACAAAAAAAATCTATTCATACATTTCAATATGCGTTAGGATAGGTAGTCAGAAGCAGACCCATTCCCACTGGCAGCATCCGTTCACGAGCATGATTCCTAAACCAGCCATCGCTTCGCTCAACCATAATATTTGAGGGAGCGTAACGTATAATTAATGAATTACATTATTTTTAAAAAAGAAACATTGGTACGATTTAGGCAGTAGTAATAGGGATGATGACTAATGAATAAAATAACGAAATAATAATAAAAATCGTAAACATATTACTAAAAGTTTACTTTTAGAGTAGCTTGTATACCTCTTGGTTTTATATACAGCATATTATTTATTTTATGACCCTTCAAAGTTGGGTGGACAAGTCCTTTAAAAAGTATAAAATTTATTAAAATAAATGATACCTTTAATTAGTCCGTAAAATGTATAGCAAATTTGTCTAAGAAACTATTTTGATAAACACAATATTTAATATAGCTGCCAAACAAATTTCCTACGCGTTGCATACAAACTACTTATTCATGACGTCATAACAAGGAAGCCATTAGTATGGAGCGTTTTTGGGCGAGTCCATTTGTGTGTATTTCACACTGTGATATCTCGGGCAGTTTTCATGCTAGCGAATTAATTCTTTTACCAATGTTTCTTTTTTTGAGAGGTAATTTATGTAACATAAACTTAAAATGGCCTACATTATTGCTGGTCTGCTTAACATAAGTTTTGGATATCAATATTTAAATAAACACCTACCTACATTATATACCCACTATGCGTGGGTTTTTATTTAATTGTGTGCTCAAAAGCGTAATTAATAATTATGTCTACTAGCAAAGTGCCTACTCGTGACAAACAGTTGAGCGCTCAGGTTGTTTGTAAATGGTTAGAGATTATGAAAGGTCCGTACTTTACTCTGAGAAACCTTACTCTTGTCTTATCTCGGCGCTAAGACATTTGTTACTCTGGAAGATAAGTCTGTGTTCAAAAACCTCCAAACTTAATCCTTAGGAATATTAATGCTTTAGAACATTGAGCAATTTGTCTCTTTTCTTTCTGTGAAAAATGTGGCTAGTTACTTATCAGTAAGTAGTTTTTCGTAATTACGAGGACAAATCCGAATGCAAGCCATTTTCAGCGCTAGATTTTCCAACTATCTTTTTTCTTCGAAATTTAGAAAAAAAAATCTAAGAAAAGAAACTACTTTAAGTTTTCAGAAAACTACCAGAACATGAAGTTCTGTCAACCAACCTACATTACTAAGTTATCTTAGTCTTTTTATAGGCCGTGGTGTTCATACTGTCAAATATCTTGATCGGATTTTGTTTCCATTTTATAATACGCAATGTTTTTTTTTACGAAGTTCACAAAATGGAAACTATCTGAAACCTGCGCTGCTGCGAAGCAAGGGCGTCCAGAATTCGAACGAAAACTATCCTACGTTCTAGTCGCGTAGGTGTGCAAGGTGCCATAGATACACGAGAAGCATCCGCCTCGCGTCTGACGCTCCCGCTTCGCAGTCGCTTCGGTCGCGCAGGTTTGGTCAGAGCATTAGTATTCATTGATAGACCATGTTACAGACAGGACGTGTGGCGACACTAGTTATTACGAACTAAGTTGGAGTAAGTGTCTCTTGGCACGAGCGAGGCACATGTAAATGAGCTGAATACGAAAATATGAGCCGCCGGAGCCGCGGTCAGGCGGCGACTTGCCATTCACCGCGCTACTGTGCGGTTACAAATAATACACAACTAAAACAGTAACCCGATGTATGGAACTGTCAGCCGATGAAAATTTTGAGCAGTTTAGTACTGAGTCAAATTAATTAGCAGATAAAGCGAAGAGTAACAGTGACATATTAATATAACAGAAGTTTCATGATGACAAGGTTCAAGGCTTAGTTGAGATACTGCTTTAGCTATATATTTACTGTGGTGCAGTGCACTCGGTTATCTTCGCACTTTGCATAACTATTTGTGGCTGGTGTTTTAGAAACGAGGCTGTGCAAATATTTTTGTAAGGCTCCTTTTTGTTTGAGGCGTGGAAATGAGAAAACGGTAGTTAAGACAATAATCCTGTGCCTTTTGTTAAGTTTTTTTTTATATTTTGTGTTTCTTGCACTAGATCATGGGTCGCCTAACTTTTTAGCCTAAGGGCCAGACTAAGTCCTCAACGAAGTCCCAAGGGCCAGGACATAGCTAGCTCATCAGGGCTTTATTAAATATAAATTTAAACAAAGTTAAAACGGTTTTGAAAGTTTTTTACTTAACAAAAAAAGATCTAAGTTTAAACGATGTAACATATTATCACGAGACCGACACAAAGGATCTCTAAATGGAATTTTCAACGTTTCAAATCACGCGAAGCAAACATGACACAAAGTAACAAAGAAATAGAATTACGTCTCTCCTCCGTTCACACAAAATGTACTCGAGTCGCGTATGAGCGAAATTAATTACAGCTAGAGCTTACGTTGCAGTAAAAGTATAGATTTTACTATCGATAATATAAAATAATGAATTTTGGAAACTCTTTTAATTCATATTTTATTAAATTACGTTTCATTTTTTTTATTATTCTATAAAACACGCAAGAAGAGATGAACTCTCGATGATGGCTTTACAACCCTAGTCAGTCAGCCCCATGTAGCATCACTAAAAAGGGATTTGTCGATATCAAAGTATCAAAAATGATATTTCGATATCGATAGTGTTTTTTGAGGAGCTCAGTGGCGCGAGGAGCTCGGTGGCGCAGTGGTTTAGCGCCTGGCTCAGCGATTGCGGAAGTTAAGCAACGTTCGCATGGGTCGGTCATGGGATGGGTGACCAAAAATTTATTATCTCGAGCTCCTCCGTGCTTCGGAAGGCACGTTAAGCCGTTGGTCCTGGCTACATTTTCAGTCGTTAACACCCACCAATCCGTATTGGGCCCGCGTGGTGGGTTATGGCCCATCCTCCTTACCACCCATAAGGAAGGCCTGTGCCCCAGCAGTGGGGATATCAAAAATGGCTGATGGACAAAGTGTTTTTATAACTGTCAAAACTTTGTTCGAGGTAAACACACTTTTCTCCTCTGGTCCGTTTTTCCATAGGTTTGAGACAAAAAAATCATTAAACGCTAATTAAAAGTTATTAGTTCAGTATCGATAAAACTGCCGATAGCTACACAACACTAAAATATCAGTAAATATACGTGGCATGAATGGCTCTGGCTACAAGATCAGACGGTGAGCAAACGGGTATAGAAGCGAATAGAATTCACCGGTTATCTAAGTTCATTTTAGCGGAAGTTATTAGCTGAAAATTGAAAGAAGATGTGGCAGCCTGGAATACCACTATAACTTGCAGCAGTACCTATATTACACGAACTACTAATAATCATATTAACTTGTGATCTCACATATAGAAAACAAATTATGATATACTGTTAGCGCCATTGCTTTTGAAATTATTCTAGCAAAAGTAATATTTAACATACGTTTGCCTACGGTACTGAAATCAAATTTTATGTACCTACCAACTATCATACGATTTATAATTGAAGCAGCTAAATGCTTTATGTTCTTTATTCAGTATCGATATAAATTCAATAGTTACGCAGCCCTAGAAGACCGTATGACATGCGATATTTATGGCCTGGAAAATCAGGCGGTAAATGAACGGCTTATTAGCGTCTCGAATAGATCTACTAGTTATTTGAGTTCATTTCAAAGGGATTCATTAGGTGAAAACTGAAAGAAGCTGTTGCAGTGTGTGAGTGCCAATTAAACGTCACGCGCTTTACCACTTTGCAGAAAAGCTCGTGTGCGCGCTTTGCCCCGTCGGCGTCGGTCGCTACAAGAGACGGGGCGCGGCGTGTAAGCTATTTTTATAGCCTTTACTTTAGGGTTACTTAAGCGGAAACGATTGTACATGATTACGAGGTGTTTGGTATTTCAGTAGTTATAACGCTTTTAATAATACCTTTGAAACATGTCCTCACTGAAACAAGTAAGATAATTTGCATCGACATGCACAATTGCAAATTCGCTAATAAATATAATTAATTTCGTTATAATAAGTGCAACTCGGGTATAGTGTAGAAACTGGGCCCTATTTCACCAAGTCGACATTATTTTGTCAGTGACTTATGTCGATTTTACTGTCGTTACTTTAATTATGGACAAGTATGTTGTGAAAAAGGATTATTTTTTACAAGTCGACAATTATTTGTAGATTTGTTAGCAATTCTTGACATGAGATTAGAGCTGAGTTAAGTTTGCGTGAAAACTAACGACTTGTAATAAATAAAATTGTAAACAATATCCCTTGTTTCACAGCATAATTTTGTCCCTTATAAACTGTAAAAAATGCCGACATTATGTTACTGACAAATGTCAATTTGGTGAAATAGGAGCGTGTAATAGTTATAACATAAGAGATTACCAGCAAAACGTATAAACATTATCCGTTTTCTTGACGTTTCTTTGAAAACACAAGTTGGTATAAACCTTTGTTCCACGAATTCTACTTTGGTGATGTAGAACTATTTGGAATAGATTGAAAAACACCCGTCAAAGCAATTCTACTGTTGTAGTTACAAGAAAAGAGGTTCTACTTTAATTTATGTGATGTTTTAACTGTTTAATATTAATTAGAACTGAAGTTGTAACTTTTTAACAATTAAGTAACTTTTGTTTGTGTGCAACTGCAACTTAATAATGACGATTAATTTATTTAATACTATATTGTCCTAAGTTGTTTTTTTTACATTACAGCTACTTTATCGAAGTATCATAATTTATGTCTCCAATATTAGCATCGATTCCAAAATACCTACCGATAAAATAAGAGATTGACAGTTGGCACCCGTATTAAAATGGAGCTGGAAAAAAATCTTCACAGATAACCTGTGAAATGGAGCTGTGTGATGGGAGGAAAAAAAATCTTCACAGATAACCAGTTATCTAGCCATGGTTATTTCCGAGGAACAAGGTGTTTGTTTAACGTATTACGTGTGATTGTTTCATAGGACGCTGTATCCGCGGGCACAGTGAGAACTCATAGTAATGTTTGTGAATAAGGCTGTATGTTTAACTAAAGAAGCACCAAAAACAAAAACCTAACGACAATCCATCTTCAAGCAGACGTCATTAGATTGCTTAAAAATGCAATTTTAAATTAAATCAATCAAAAAGGGATCGTGATGAGCGACTTGTCGTCGAATAAAAGCTTATGTCAAAAGCAGTTTAAAAATCACTCGGGCCCGGTGCGACTGAGGAAGATTGATGTTTTAGGATCGGAGAAAAAGCGGACAAGTGCCGTTAGATTGAATGGCAGCGGAATTGAGAGCGTCGATAGTGGGAGCGGAATTTATTATGGAGGTTGAGCGAGTAAAATTTTAAGCTTTTTTACAACTAAGTTTTAGAATAATAACACCTAGTAGCCGTGTCCTTGTATGCAAAGTGGGGCAACTAATACTAAGCCTAAATGGCTATGTTTTCAGATTTATGTTCTTCATACGTTTTAATATACACACATACTAAAAGATATAAGAAAGTTAATTAATTTATAGTAATATTTTACAGAGATAATTAAATACAGTAAAGTTGTATACTTAAAATAATAGATAGTATGCATGGACTAAGGATACATAGACTAAGTACATTACTTCATAAGTTGATTATAATTATATTTTTGGGTAATTAAATGTTTGCGTTAAATTTTAATTATAAGTCAGTAGTGGTAAGATTTGTGTTAAAATTGTAATTGTTCAATAGCAGGTATATTTATATTTATTTTATATATTTATTTATTTATTTTATGTATTTATATATTTGGTAATAATAGATTGTAGTAATAGATAGTCACTTTCGACTAGACTAGATAGTAATAACTTTACATGTTGTATTGTATTCGCTCATATTCATTTACTGCGCAGGTGTAGATGTTCTGGCAGAGGAGCGGCCCCTTCTAATACAAGTTATCTTAACTTAAAGGGAGGAGTCCAATGTAATTTACCCTAACCTGTAATTTATGTAAATAAATATTTTATTTATTATTTATTATTATTATACGTCACCTAATCGTAACTAAAATCCAATAATATAGTAACTAATCTCTTAAATATAGGAAAATTTAAACTGTTTTGTACTTGTTCGGTATGATTAGGTAAATTTTATTTATTACTAGCGCCCGCGACTTCGTCCGCGTCGACATTCGGGAAATCCATAGGAAAACTTTGAACGGGATATAAAATATTTAATGTTTTAATCTACGCTAGTGCCAAATTTCATCAAAATCCATTTAGCCATTATTTGCGTAATAAACATCCACACGTTCTTAAATTATAGTAGGATAAGTTTCCGCCCGCGATTTCGTCCACTTGGACATTCAGGAAAATCTTTAGAGAACTTTTGGTCAGTATTAAATATATCCAATTTTTAATCCAGTCTATGAACTATCTGTGTGCCAAATTCATCCAGATCTGCTCAACCGTTTTTGCATGATTAAGTAACAAACATCCAAACACTCGTAAATGATGGTATGGAGGAAAAGTGATGCACTATGGGGGGTGTGTAGTAATTTAAAAACAACAATTCATCTTGTTTTACGACAAAGTGGACAAGTACCATGAAAACTGAAAAACATAAGAATCTATTACGAATCTAAATTCGTAGTTATGAAGTTGGTCACATCTGTTTGATTATGTCAAATTACATTGTACGTAGGTATGTGTTCCTGAAACAATTTATCATATCGAATTCACACCGTGACGTAAGTATTTAATGAGGATCAGTAACAGGTTTGAATCCTATAATTTTATTGAAATAATATAAAATCATATTATTAGCTATAAAACTTAGTCAAAGATTTTTTGAAATCCGTTTAGAAATTGTTGAGTTATTAAGGGTTTGAAGGAAATGCCAAGCTCGATGCAATATGTGCTTTATCACGTACGGCATGACGTCGCGATGACGTCATAAGGACCCCCAAAATTACATTGTTTTAGCATGTTAACTTCTCAGGTTTAAGAGATATCGCAAAATTTCTTCACAGTTAATCATGCGGTGGCATAAGCTTTCCGATAAGCCACTAAACAAAAATAGTTTCCGATCCTCATTGCTTATTAATAATTACTAAGAAATTACAAACATAAATCAGGTTCCGTGTGTGCGTAGGTAATTTACATTGATGTAACGTTACGTTAAGCACTTCGGATAAAGTAAAGAGAGAGAATATTTTACCATATTTCTTCCTTTTGCAGGAAGTAATATTTTTTTCAATTCTTTTCGGAATTTTCCGCTCAAATAAGGAAATACTGAGCCAAGGGCTTGTTTTTAATTATAATATTTTTTTTGATTATACTTTTTTATACTGCTCAATCCAAAGCTTATTTACTTTTCGTTATCAATGTACGGACTTCAGAGAATTTGAACTTCTTTTACCAAAGATACTTAATAATGTTATTATTTTGATTTAACTAATAGATGATCAAAACCGACCAAAGAATGGCTCTCAAATTTTAGAGGTAAAAAGAGGATATAAGTTAGTAGAAATACCCACCAATAATTAAATTGATATGGTTCAATTCGACAAATAGATTTCAAATAGAAAAACGGTCAATTACCTTATCTATCTTACCAACACCACGAAAGTTTATCATCCGCATGCTTCTATAGCAACAAAAACTAAACTGGTATTTCAGTAAGTACTTATATTTATTTTGTTGTTAAAACAATTCACACACGTGCACTGAACACTTTTTGTCTTGATATCAATAGAAAAAATGCGCAATTAAACATTAAACTTTATAGGGTTCCGTAGCCAAATTAGCAAAAAACGGAACCCTTATAGATTCGTCATGTCTGTCTGTCTGTCTGTCTGTCTATCCGTCCGTCCGTATGTCACAGCCATTTTATTCCGAAAGTATTAGGATTACACAGTTGAAACTTAGTAGGTAGATGTATTCTGTTAACCGCTTAACGATTTTAACACAAAAAAAATTAAGGGGGGCTCCCCATACATGGAACTGAAACTGAAGTCAACCGTTTGAAAGATAAACAATACCAAAGTGGTAAAATGTGTGTCCCCCCCTCTAACTTTTAAGATAGGTGAGTGAAAAATCTAAAAAAAATACATGCTATAGATCTTAATAAAAACTTTCACTGAAAATTGGTTTGAACGAGATATAGTAATTAGTTTTCGAGATATATCATATTTACCAAAACCGCAAATATAATAGTGGTATTAAATATGGTATGGTATATAAGGTAACTACGGAACCCTACGGCGCGTGGCCCTACACGCAATTGGCCGGTTTTTTTATAATAATTTTTCTCGCGATACGCTGCGCGACTTGACGCGCCGACGCCATTTTCACACTGTCACTGTCAGTCAAGGGAACCAATCAGCGCTCAGTACGCCGCCGCCGCGTATCCTCGGGAGTTCCGAATCTTGCTATTACGTGCGCCATAAGGCCACTAAGCGCCACCGCTCACGGGCGCTTAATCGCCGAGCGATTTTTTGTAGCCCAGAATAGAACATATGGAGTTCAATACGTAAACGCCCACGAGCTACAAAAAGTAGCTCACACATAGCTCGGCGACTAATCGCCCACGAAATGACACTGACAAAAGTGACAAGCGGCTTTAACCCTAAAAGACACCACAATTTTTTTCGCTGGCTGACATAATTATTTTTGTAATGGTAGAGTTTGCAATAAAAAGTAAGAGAATTATTATTACATGATATGCTTACCAATTTATATAATTCTTGAATTTGCGCATATAAAGTAAATGCAGAATTTTTGTTCTTCACACTATTTTGACGATAAAAGGATCTGTACCCTTAGCACGAACAGCTATCAAAAAAATAATCATTCGATAGATAAATTTTGTATTGGAAATTTGTACAACGCCATCTATCGCCGATAAGCGAAATGAAATTTTCCATAGAGAATTGTCTATCGAGTAATTTTACGTGCGTTTTTTTTCTCGATAGCTGTTCGTGCTAAGGGTACTGAAGACATTTGAATCGTATACATTGTTTGCTTCATTTGTGAAAAGTATATAATTACTGACATAAATAAATCATAAACTTTATTTTATAGAGCTTAGTAATAATAAAAGTGATTGTTCTATAATATTATTACCGGGTGCCTTTTAGGGTTAACCTACGTCAGCGACTAAAAAGCGCCGTGATTGTCGCCGCGATTATCGCCGCGTTTATCGCAGCGATATCGCCGCGATTAACGCCGCGCTTATCGCAGCTACAAAATAGCGCCCGTCAGCGGTAAGCATAACATGTTAACGTTAGGTTTGAAATTTTTAACAGTTAATATTATAAAATGAACTAGTTACCTATTTTTATAAATACAAAGACATTTCTTATAAGTATTATAGTAAGTATTCTCTACGTGCATATGTTGAGTTTATAGTATTTATGAATAAAAAAAAAGTTTATATTTTGTAAACACACGGAAAATCAAAATGTTACACTAAACATTTCCACTTTGATAGTTATAAATGTATGAGGAGCCACTTACAAACATTCTGTAAAATGTTCAGCCTTCCATATTAAATTCCTGGCCTAGCATACTGGTAGACAATAACAAGAATTTTCATTGCAATTTATTGAAAAATATGAAGTAAATAAATATCACTGTCTGTTGCATAAAGTGAGATTGCTAAGATCTTATAAGTTAATACACAGAAAAAATTGCATTCAGCATTTTTTTTTTAGGTAAGTAATTATTCTGAGTGTTATTCATATTTTGTGAAAACAAAATAAGATATACTTTTACTTAAATCCTAGTACTACTACTTATATTTAATTTATATTTGTCGTTTATTTTCCAAGAATAAATAAGTTAATGTTATGATTAGAAATATTACACTTTTACGGATTACAGCGCGTATACCTTATCAAAATTATTAATAGTTATTTATGCAACTGTACTATAATAACCTAATTATGTACAGTTGCATACAAGACTTTATCTAAACCCAAATGGGTAAATATTGTTTGTTTCCGTAATAAACAATATTTATCCTCTATGAAGGGTTTTGACTTTGACCTTGACCTTGACCTTGACCTTGAAGTTAACTTTACTTTGACTTTAACTCTCCTCCCCTCCTCGTCATAATATCATCTAAACGAGTGTTATAATGCTGTACTGAATTTCATTATGTATCGTCGGGCGGATATTGTGGTTACTATGACACTGGTAGTTATAATGTTGGCAGTAAGCTAACTTTTTCAGAACCCTTTACAGAGGATTTAAAGTATGGGTATAGTATAATAATGAATAATTGTGTATGGGTGTAGATAAAATCAATAAGCTTGATAATTCGATGATAAATGTATCGGTAGGTATACAAAACAAATAAATATTTGTAGCACTATAGCACACTATAGCAAATTGTTCGTTAGCCGTTCTCTTTAATCGAATTAACCAGCTTCAGTGTTATCTAAAACTACGAAACAGACGTGTTAAATAAAGTTTTGTATTTCAAACGCGTGCAGCAGTATAATAATGAAAAATAATTCTCATTTTCTGGTACATTCCAGACAGCGCTTTAATATTTTACAAGATTCCCTAAACTACGTGCACCTATTTTCTAAAACCTTTATTAAAGTGTTCGTAATGACGCAGCAAGGAGATAATGGTCGTCAGGAATTCAATTTAACGCTTGTATAGGTTTATCGAGACAGGTGCTGCCATCTAGCTTATTGCTGAGGAAATATTCGGCTTTTGTGTTGTTTGATATGTAAACTGCAATTTGTGTTGTATGGAAACTTAAGGGAATCGGTTTTTATCTTGTTTAATGTAAGCTGCAAGCTGCAACTTGTGTTGTAGGGAATATGCTTGGCGATTTTTTTTTTTATCTTTTATTGGGAAACAAACAGCCTTATACATTACATAGTAATAACTTAATATATACTAACTCATTTGCCAAAAAAGTTTCCACTTATAATAATTTACATTGAATTCGCTAAGTACGTACTAAAGAGTTAGGCTTACCGCTGACGGGCGCTATTTTGTAGCTGCGATAAGCGCGGCGTTAATCGCGGCGATATCGCTGCGATAAACGCGGCGATAATCGCGGCGACAATCACGGCGCTTTTTAGTCGCTGACGTAGGTTAACCCTAAAAGGCACCCGGTAATAATATTATAGAACAATCACTTTTATTATTGCTAAGCTCTATAAAATAAAGTTTATGATTTATTTATGTCAGTAATTATATACTTTTCACAAATGAAGCAAACAATGTATACGATTCAAATGTCTTCAGTACCCTTAGCACGAACAGCTATCGAGAAAAAAAACGCACGTAAAATTACTCGATAGACAATTCTCTATGGAAAATTTCATTTCGCTTATCGGCGATAGATGGCGTTGTACAAATTTCCAATACAAAATTTATCTATCGAATGATTATTTTTTTGATAGCTGTTCGTGCTAAGGGTACAGATCCTTTTATCGTCAAAATAGTGTGAAGAACAAAAATTCTGCATTTACTTTATATGCGCAAATTCAAGAATTAATAAAAATTTGTTCGATACCTACTGGAAGGTTTTGACCCCGAAAAAATATTGCGAGTCGCTCGAAGTGTTTGTTTTGCAGACATAAGCTAGTTTTTGTATTACATCATTGACTAAAAAATAATATTTTTATCCATGTTCCACAAACGGTATTTTTTATGTGTTTTAACTGTTACTGTGTATGTTACTATGATGAGATTTTGATGACATGTTATAGTGTGTTTTATATTCGCAATATACTCACAAAGCCAAAGGGCTTTGATATACCACATGGTATGAAAAAAATCTTTATATATATATTCTTTATTGCACTTGTAACATAATTACACAGGTAAATATAAAAGTTGTTTACAAAGGTGGGCTTATCTCTAAAAGAGATCTCTTCCAGCCAACCCAGCATTGTTTGAGATTTTTAAGTAAGCAGGTAATAGAAAGTGCATAGTAAGATGGAGATAAGTGAAATCCTAAATAAAACTTAATCTAGATCATTTTATACACATACATATACTTATAAATAAACTTTATAGTAGGTATAAACTTAACATAATTAAATAAATATAAATATGAATAAATACATACATACATAACATAATACATATACATAAAATAATATATACCTATGTAATATAAATATATAAAACTGGTTGTATTAACTATCTCGTGAATCACGAATGAGACAATTGTGATAGAAAGTGAGCTTTGACTTTTGATTTGAAAGTTATGATGTTCTGGCAATTCTGGATGTTTGACGGGAGTTTGTTCCAAAGCTGTCTTTGTAAGTACTGAAAACTTTATGACATCACAGTTTCTACCCCCGCCATTTTCACGCTTTTCATCTTATATATTTGTGATCGGGGCATCGTATTGAATGCATCGATACCACATTTTCGTATTTTCGTGATGACTTGTGCGAAAAATAACCTCAAACCCTATAATTACCGATCGGCTAACAGTACAATAGAATATTTTATTCATGTTTTTCGAACGTTATAGTTATTGAATAATTATAATTAAATACCTCGAAAAACACGTAGTTATAATAACAACAAACGATCAAAATCATAACACGAAACAAAGAAAATTCTATCACAGAAATATTTAACAGAATGATACATGTGTCAAGCCACAGCATAAAAAGTTTATTAAAAGTCCCTATATTTTGCTTATTTTTTTTTATAATTTAGCGTCCGTTTAAAAGTACGTTAGCCTCAAATGGGTTAAATAGTATGGGTGGTGTGGACCTCACGGAAAATATTGCTAATA
Organism: Agriphila straminella; assembly: GCA_950108535.1. Classification (NCBI taxonomy): domain Eukaryota; kingdom Metazoa; phylum Arthropoda; class Insecta; order Lepidoptera; family Crambidae; genus Agriphila; species Agriphila straminella. The sequence goes on along the minus strand of OX467307.1, from coordinate 19,824,081 downwards.
ATAATAGTAATAATTGCCTATAACCGACCTTAGGTTCGTAGTGTGATCCTACCTTTTTTGGAACAGGATTAAAAACTATATAAATTGGTAAGCATATCATGTAATAATAATTCTCTTACTTTTTATTGCAAACTCTACCATTACAAAAATAATTATGTCAGCCAGCGAAAAAAATTGTGGTGTCTTTTAGGGTTAAAGCCGCTTGTCACTCTTGTCAGTGTCATTTCGTGGGCGATTAGTCGCCGAGCTATGTGTGAGCTACTTTTTGTAGCTCGTGGGCGTTTACGTATTGAACTCCATATGTTCTATTCTGGGCTACAAAAAATCGCTCGGCGATTAAGCGCCCGTGAGCGGTGGCGCTCAAGATGTTTTTTTTTGCACTATTGAATAACAACGAACAACGAATGAGTACAAGAATTAATCAGTACATTTAAGAGGTTATACTATTCTTATACTACACAATATTTAAGAGTTCAGATTTCAATTTCGAGAATTTTAGATTGAAAATATCAATGCAACCATACTTCTTATTATAGATACGTAAAGTTCTTGGAATAAATCGATGTTTAGCATACTTTGTACGACACCAAGGTACAGAAAACGTATCACAAGAACGCAGTGATCTTGAGCATTTAAATGAAACTTTACTTAAAACGTAAGGTGAGTCTACAGTATTATTTAAAATTTTGTACAGTAAGGTTATATCTCTGTGTTCTCTTCTTAGACTTAAAGGAATAAAAGTAACATCAGTATTATAATTTTTAAACTTATATTTTAGACGCTTAACAAACTTGTTTTGAAATCTTTGGATTGAATTAATATGCACTTCGTATTGACAGTTCCACACAGTAGAAGCATATTCAAGGTGAGATCTAACAAAACAATTGTATAACAGAATCAGAGTTTTTGCATCCTTGAAATCAACACTTTGGCGGAAGATAAAGCCCAACATTTTATACGCTTTACTTGTTATATCAACTATATGTAAAGAAAGCAATAGCTCACAATCGAGTTTTACTCCCAGATCTCTAACCTCGGACACCCTATATATATTATAATAATGTAGCTAATGCTTATTAAAAATTGCAAATTCAAAAGTCATTGGGCATATTTGACTTGGTTGATGAAAGTTAGCGTACAGAAACCAAACCAGTTTTAAATTGAAGAATTCAATCCTACTTTTCAAAATATGTATTATTTTTTTATGTACCGACCGGCAGAAAAAAGTTATTTCACATTATGTGTGTGAGTATTTGTTTAATATAATTAAACTTTTGTAAATAAAACAGAAGTGTTTACATTCAGCATTGTGAAAATATATGTATATTTTATTTATTATTGAAATGCTATGACATAATGATAAAAAATTAAACATGTCCTGCAAGAATGCGACCCATACCACTGCGTAACAGATACATTTGTGTACAAACCTAGCCTTAGTTCGTTTGTGTACGCCGCAGGTCAAATTTCCGAATAAAATGCCCAATGACCTTTGTATTATACTTTAACCAGATCAAAACATAGAATCAGATAAACCATAAATCACATCACTATCCGTGAAAACATAAGATAAAAAATACCACATAGTATTTGTATGAGTGATCCAAGTTGCTGATGACTAATATGGATCTGTTTTCCGTATTTTGATACTCTTGATCACAGGGATGTTACCGTTTTAGGAGTGTTTTAAAAACCCCTTTTCCAGGCTTAATACGCATCGCAAATTTCCACTCTCCTACATTTTGTATAAAACTGCGTTTAATAGAGAAGCTGCGGTCAGTACACTAATGGATACAGAACACAGTGGATTTAATTCGGTACATCTTTTCCTGTTTTGCATACTTTGTTTAACTAAAGGATTTACAGTACCTATATTGTAATAGAAATAAAAAAACTGTAAACAAAACGCTCGGTGTGCTTAATGATTAACTTTCCAGGCCTATATGTATAATGGCATCGAAATAATAATAATAATAATAATAAAATTTATTTATTTGTTCCAAAAAATAAATACATTGAAACCAATAACACTTAAAAATAAAAATAAGTTTTACAATGAATTATGAATGAATTAACTTTAAGTATTATAGCAAATTATGAAACAAATTCGATTGGAACAAAAAGGCATGCAGCTCAGCATCTGACAGCTGAGTCATCAGCTGTCGCTGTTATTCTGCCACACCCCAAACTAAGACATTTCTAAAATATGACAATTTAGCAAGTTAGATAAGTATTAATTAATGATTTGAAACGTTATTAGTACATAAGTCCACTACAAATTGAACTCCAAACTAGCCGCTTTGTATTGTTCTTCAAGGAACCATAGTTTGCACTTTCGCTTAAAATTGTTCTTAGACATTAAAAGACCATCCCGCAAGGGAGGTGGTAAGTCGTTCCATATCTTTGAGGCGGCAAATGCAAAGCATCCCCTGGTAACAGTATTATTAAATATAGGCCGAATAACACTTTTTCGAGCAACTGTATTAAACATTTTTTTTCTATTCTTTTTTAATCGTATAATCACTTAAGTATGTGGGACTTTAGTCAACTTTTATCGACAATCGTTTGTAAAATCAAATCGCCAACTTGTTGAAATTAGGTTTGCATTTTCTTTACTCCTGCGTTTTGGTTTTATTTTAGTACCACATTAACTTCGCCATCCCTTTCTTATCTGTAATACCTACCCTATTCTTATATACCTTCAACGTTTTCAGCTTGCTTCAAATATCAAATAACACTGTCAGAACAATTTCGAACAGTGATGAACCATTACCTAGTCGGATGTTTTTAATTGCGTTATCCGTTTAACAAATGATCCAACTTTTCGTGTTGACGTTCAAAACTGGCTGTTGTACTCGAAGCCTCAATGGTTTTGGGGTTAATTAGGCTTTAGTGTTGATTGCTGCTATTAGTTACAGAGTTTAATTTATTGTTTCATTAGAGTAGCTTTGGATAGATCACTTGTTAGTTCGGTAGGAAGGGAGAGGAAGAAATTTTATCTCATAATAAAATGAAGTTGGTTAGTTACTTCAAGTACCTAATTAATTATTTTACTTTTTTACTGCTGGTATCGGTATTTTGTATACCATTCAATTTTGATCACATGATTAATGAAAAACCATAAAATAAATATTTTATTGTGATAAGTAATCGATTTTAGCATTATTATTTGAAACCTTACGTCATCAAACTAATTCTGAATTAATATTTTATAATATTCATTGGGTGTTACCTATATATCACTCACCACCAATTTTTTATAAAAAAGAAACATCAGGCATTTTTTATGTCCCCACTGCTGGGGTACAGCGTCCTCCATTATGGACCGATAAGTCGGATGGGTGATAACCCACCACGCAGGCCCAATGCGGATTGGTGGGTGTTAACGACTGCAAATCCAGCCGGGACCATTGGTTTTAAGTGCCTTCCGAAGCACGGAGGGACTCGAGTTAATAATTTTTTGTCACCCATCCCATGACCGACCCTTGCAAAAGTTGCAATCACAGGGCCAGGGCTAAACCAATGCGCCACCGAGCTCCTAACTATTTTTTAACAATTTCATCAATACAATAATAATTACAAAACTGCGATACTTTGATGCACAAGCTCGGGTGCACAAGCTTTTAATAAACATAAAAAAATTATACCTCAGTATTTACCAAGGATTAAATCCGTTGGGTTTGCTTTCCCTAACCAGAACAACCCAGCCATCAAAATGTAGTGGTACTAGACGAAACCGAAATATGTTCCGAAGTGACTGAAATATGCACTTCGCTCATACGAAAAGTGGGATAGCTTAAATCGCTCTGCGGCCACTAGATTCACATGGATTTTATACTTTTTTAAGTATTAACTGTATGTCAGAAACTATATTTCAAGTAGGAACTGAGATGAGATTTTGAATGTACACATCTCCTTACAGTTACGATATTTCAGTGGACAGTTTGACGTGAAATATTCTCTGAGATTTGTATAACTATATATAGGAACTAGCTTCTGCCCGCGACTTCGTCCGCGTGGATATTAGAGAAAATCCTTAGGGAACCTACAAAAACCTTAGGGAACCTTCAACCAGGATCTGACCAGCCATTTTTACGCATTAACGGCTTCCCGTCCCCGTCCCCGTCCCCGTCCCCGTCCCCGTCCCCGTCCCCGTCCCCGTCCCCGTCCCCGTCCCCGTCCCCGTCCCCGTCCCCGTCCCCGTCCCCGTCCCCGTCCCCGTCCCCGTCCCCGTCCCCGTCCCCGTCCCCGTCCCCGTCCCCGTCCCCGTCCCCGTCCCCGTCCCCGTCCCCGTCCCCGTCCCCGTCCCCGTCCCCGTCCCCGTCCCCGTCCCCGTCCCCGTCCCCGTCCCCGTCCCCGTCCCCGTCCCCGTCCCCGTCCCCGTCCCCGTCCCCGTCCCCGTCCCCGTCCCCGTCCCCGTCCCCGTCCCCGTCCCCGTCCCCGTCCCCGTCCCCGTCCCCGTCCCCGTCCCCGTCCCCGTCCCCGTCCCCGTCCCCGTCCCCGTCCCCGTCCCCGTCCCCGTCCCCGTCCCCGTCCCCGTCCCCGTCCCCGTCCCCGTCCCCGTCCCCGTCCCCGTCCCCGTCCCCGTCCCCGTCCCCGTCCCCGTCCCCGTCCCCGTCCCCGTCCCCGTCCCCGTCCCCGTCCCCGTCCCCGTCCCCGTCCCCGTCCCCGTCCCCGTCCCCGTCCCCGTCCCCGTCCCCGTCCCCGTCCCCGTCCCCGTCCCCGTCCCCGTCCCCGTCCCCGTCCCCGTCCCCGTCCCCGTCCCCGTCCCCGTCCCCGTCCCCGTCCCCGTCCCCGTCCCCGTCCCCGTCCCCGTCCCCGTCCCCGTCCCCGTCCCCGTCCCCGTCCCCGTCCCCGTCCCCGTCCCCGTCCCCGTCCCCGTCCCCGTCCCCGTCCCCGTCCCCGTCCCCGTCCCCGTCCCCGTCCCCGTCCCCGTCCCCGTCCCCGTCCCCGTCCCCGTCCCCGTCCCCGTCCCCGTCCCCGTCCCCGTCCCCGTCCCCGTCCCCGTCCCCGTCCCCGTCCCCGTCCCCGTCCCCGTCCCCGTCCCCGTCCCCGTCCCCGTCCCCGTCCCCGTCCCCGTCCCCGTCCCCGTCCCCGTCCCCGTCCCCGTCCCCGTCCCCGTCCCCGTCCCCGTCCCCGTCCCCGTCCCCGTCCCCGTCCCCGTCCCCGTCCCCGTCCCCGTCCCCGTCCCCTGGATGTGCATGTCCAAGTCCAATCATGGCCACCGTGTTAGACTTCAAAATAAATGTCATTTTCGCAACCACCATCACATTAAACCTCAAGAACGACATCCACATCGATTTTCAAGTTTACTTACCCCATTTACACCTTAAGGGAGGATTTTCAAAGTAACAAAATATGTGTTTGCCTATTTATTTTTAGACATGCTCCTACGAATTTTAAAGTTGTAATGTCTATTTTATATTATTTTTCCATACAAAATTTAAACCCCATTTTCACCCCTTTAGGGATTAAATCATGTCCACCGTGTTGGACTTCAAAATAAATCTCATTTTCGCAATCACCATCCCCAAAAAACCTCAAGAACGACATCCATATTGATTTTTATGTTTACTCACCCCATTTACCCCTATGTGGTTGATTTTCAAAGTAACAAAATATGTGTTTGCCTATTTATTTTAGATGTGCTCCAACGAAGTTTAAAATTGTAATGTCTATTTTATATTATTTTTTCATACAAAATTTGAACCCCATTTTCACCCCTTTAGGGGTCAAATCATGTCCACCGTGTTGGACTTCAAAATAAATGTCATTTTTGCAATCGTCATCCCCGAAAACCCCAATAACGACATCCATATCTATTTTTGGGTTTTTTACCCCTTTTCACCTTTTTACCCCTTTTCACCCCCATTTCATCCCAATAGGGGTTCAAATACTAACAATAACAATATACGTTGCGTTAGATGTCTAACCGTAAGCCTAAATTATAAATTTAGCGATTTTTACTTCGAAAATAAAGGATTTTCTTCAATACACAACTTCATCCCCCTTTTGACCCCTTCGGGGGTAGAATTTTGAAAAACGCTGAGACCCGTATTTATTTATTTTCAATGGTCAGTCTAAACACAAAATTTGAAGATCCTAGCTTCAAAACTGAGGGACTTTCATACAAACTTTGATCCCCTTTTTTACCCCCTTAGGGGGTGAATTTTGAAAAACCCTTTCTTAGTGCACCCCTAGACCTCATAAGGAACCTACGTGCCAAATTTGGAGTCTTTAGACTCAGCAGTTTGGGCTGTGCGTTGATAGATCAGTCAGTCAGTCAGTCAGTCAGGCATTCAGTCATTCAGTTTACGATTTTATAAATATAGATTCTGAGCTTTGATTTTAGAAGAATATACTGTACTGTAATGCTTTTATGCATTTAAAATGAAAAGTATAAGATCAGGTATCTTGTATGTGTACCTTTATTCCCGTGTAAATTATTCTTATAGGGAATTTACGTGGGTCGATTTTCCAGGCGACTTGAGAGGCGAGATGTTTTATCTACAATCACTTCTTCGCTTCTAATCGAATTGCCACCTCATTGAAATTGGGTTTGTCCCATTATAGCCTGGCCACAGGACAGAGCAAAGTTGGTGCGACGAGCGAAATTTTCAAAATATGGCGTGCGATGTCGTATCTCAATTAATCGCAGGCAGTGAGCATTTAGTCTGCGCAATGAAGAGAAAATTAGCTTTTTTGCATGGCTATAGGCTATGTTATGGAGGTCTATGGAGGAGCTATATTTAGGTGTCTATATTTATTGTACTCGTATGCTCCTTTTCCACTTAAAAAAAATGTGAGAATCCTTAAGGAAGTAAAACATAAATCATTCTGTTGGAATGAAGGAGTACCTTTACGAAATGAATAGGCATTTAGCTTTTATTTCAATTGTATTTTCTTTTGCCTCAGATATTTTTGTAAGGTTTTAAAATAATTTATCATTCTTAGGTAAACGCTTTTATTACAAAACGACTTTGGTTTAGCAAATGTTTAAGGTAAGGTTGTAAGATATTTTTTATATTAGCCGCACTCAAGGCTGATTTACATGTATTAAGTAGTCAAAATTAACTGAATTTTAAGTGATTGAATCCACTTCAACAATGAATTTAGTTTTAAATTTTAGCGCGCAAGTTATCAAATAGATGAATTTGTATATTTTTCCATTTGGTGGGCGTAGCTAATCACTTGATACGTTTTTTAAATATAACATATTACATAATTTTTGGTGCGTCTATGCGGTTGACACTAAAGTAAAGTTTGTTCAGTTTTGCTATTTCCAGTTTCTCAGCCACCGTCTTTTAGATGTTCTCGCTTCCTATTTCGTCCTTTACCTGGTCCAATTTTTTATGGCAATATTCAAGACTTGAACACATTGTTAGCCGTCCATCATTAACAAACTAAAAAGCCTAACTAATATTTAAGTGTTAAGAACATAAAAGCGCTTATTTAAAATTAAGTTTGTTGAAATTTACTAAATAATATGACTCAATAAAGCCATCAGTGACACCAATTAATTGTATTGTTTTATAAAAGTGTCAACACTGCCGACCTACTCTATAAGGCTACGATATTTCTTTATTATAAATTGAGAAAGTTGAAACTTTATCGGAAATTCTGAACCTGTAAAACTTACTCTAAAACAATAATAATATTTTAAATGGGTCTCCTTTAAAGAATCCTTGTTAAAAATCTTGATAAAAGGGGTGAGAAAAAAATGTGCGTCGTATTTCCGATGAGCATATTTCACGGACGGGCTCTGACAGCGGTTTATCAACGCTCGATTGTCGTATAAATCAGATGACGCGACTTGTGCTAAAGTGATGTGCTTCGGAAAAGCTATTGGTTTTACTTATACCACAGAACAGATAATAGTACTAGCGTACAGAAGTTGCACTTTGCAAAATCGTTTAAATAAATTGCGACTCTTGCTCCGACACAATAAAGTGAAATTCAGGTCGAACAACCATTATCCATGACTCATGTAGTAACATGCCTTTCATACCTTCTCATAACATGACGACGTTAGACGATTCCCATTAAACTTTTAATAAATGTTTTTGTAAAACAATAATCAATTAATTACATTGTAGGTATTATCAAACATAAAAAGTTATTGCATAGTAAGCAAGTGACGACGGAAGTTTTATACAATGGATAGCTATTTTATGTAGATGCTTGTGTGTAAACAGTGAGAGACAAAACCTGATCATTTTAGGCTAAGAAGTCATGTTTTAATTGTATCAATTAAAATAACTAGAATATCGGGATAAAAAGTACCCTTAGTTTTAATCTAGGCTATCTACTATCTGTGTGACAAATTTCATCCAAATTCGTTTAGTAGTTTTTGCATGCGTGATTGAGGAACAAACATCCAAACATCTAAACGTCCAAACCCACAAACTTTCACATTCATAATATTAATTAGTAGGATAATAGGATTTGGTTAAAAAACTGAACTTCAGAATTATAAAAGATGGAAAATATTTCAAATATGTTTAAAAATTTAATTGAAATACTACCATGTTGGTACTTGATATAATTTTGTTCCGCTCATCACTATCCGTCTCATTTCCATACTCCGATTAAATATATTGAAATATTTTAAGTGATTGCTTGTCGTAAAAATTGAGGAATGGTTTGGTGTTTTCTTCCAAAATATAAAATTATAAAAAAGTTTATATTAGTCCAGTAGCTGAAGCACCACCACGTAAGCAACAGCGTCAGGCAACCTTAATACACAAACCCGTTAAAAACAAGTAAATGTAAGCTCTTGTCACCCTCACAAAAGGAAAAAAGTGAGGAACTGGCCATTTTCAACACCACTAAGTGCAGTTACTTAGTGATTTAGTGGTGAGTTTACAATGGTGAGGTACAACAAAGGCTGTTTATCAAAAAGGTTTTTATCACAGGTGCCGGCGTACGTGCTTCAGCCAGAATTTTAGACATGAGGAAGAAAATGAGGTAAGACAGTGATTTAGCTATTTATAGTTTATAACGCTATAAATGGAGATGTTGTTAGTTGTAACAATTGCCTTGGAGAATCAGTTCAAGAATATTTTTTTATAAAAATACTAATAATAAGAATAATAAGAATTGTATAGTACATTGTAGACAGTTGAAAGACAAATTTTGTGTTTTCTTCTTACGTTGTTTAAGGCTCTATACGAAGTTCATACTAAGCAGTAAGTCACGGTGGTCCCGTTCGGCGTGGTCGTGGTCGCAGTGGTCGTGGTCGCAGTGGTCGTGGTCATAGCGGTCGCGGTCGCCTATACATCGGAATGCCACCTTTAGAGCGCCTTCACATTAGGTCGCAAGTAGTGCGGCAGCTGCGCAGCAGCCGCGCCACTGCAGCGGCTGCCTTTTTATTACAAATACAGCCACACGACATTTTTAGTTGCCGTATAAAAAATAAAAAAATGCCGTTAAAAGCCATAAATTATAATTAATTGCCGTATTTTTGAAAAAAAAAACATGATTTTAGCAATGAAAATTATCGTATTTATAAGGAGAGCGTTGTTGCATGATGCCTTACAGTACCCGAGGCAAACATCTTGACACTTTTTCGACAGAGTGGGGATAAGTTCGCGCAAGTGCACAGCGCGAGCACCTCTTACCTTACCTCTACGCATACCCAAAACATGCGTTCTGCGCAATCCCCACCCGATTTCAAGATGTTTGCCTTGTACTGTAGCTTGAGTCAAATTCGATCGGGATTGCCGTAGATTACGGCAATTGTCGTATCAATCGCAACACTCGATCGCACGCGGCTGTCGCGCTACCGTCCGCTATGACAATCACCTGTCGTGCGACAGTCGCGCTGCTACTGCTGCGTCGCTTGCGGCTTAATGTAAAGGAGCTCTTAGGATTATAAAACATGGTAACCCCTAAATTGTTGGTACGAGTACCTACTTAAGAAAATATTATTCATACAAAACCCGTATCTGAAAAAAATAACTAATAGATGACATAACGGCTGCAAGTAAATTATTATGATAAAATTACTTAAATTTTAACAAAGAACAACTAACATTGAATAAATTTCAGTTTAATACAAAATCTTATAAATGTAAAACAAAAGAAAATATGTCATAAAATGCCATATCAAAGAAAACAAAATGACAAAACGCATTATATCTTAACAATAGTCCGTGCCGAAACCACTTCCTTACACAGTATACGGTATCACCTTTATGTTACAACGCATTGTTTACAAGCGTCATAAATTGTGGGGCCACTATGGCAACAGCCCCAAGTCGCCATGACCCCAAATTCCGGGAAACGGGAAAAATGGCTGACCCGCCCAGAGAGTTGGGCGTGAAGACTTTGTAATTAAATGCGATATACCGTTCTTTTTATTCACAACATATTAAGCATTCCATAAAAAAATATCGTGGGTTTACCAAGTCTAACTACAAATTTGCGATGGTTGCTAATACATTTTAGTATATATTTTTATGTACAACCGGATAGTGCTTGGCCTTCACCTCATATGATAAGTGACGATAAGGCCGAAGGTGGAAGCGCACTACACCCGGAATCCTCATCACTGAGAAACTGGCTATCTTACCTCTAACTGCCGGAACACAAGAATTTTTAAATTGTTGTTATGGCGTCAGACTTAGGTAAAATGCCTACCTAAAAGCTCTACCGCCAACCAAACTGAGTACAAATGTACTCCCTCTAGAAATCGAACCCGGGATCCTTGCGACTTACACCATTAGGCGAACCACTAGAGTCTAGTCTAGAGACTAGATCACAGAGGCGGTTGCAGAATTTTCAAGAAATTAGAAGTGCAAATGCAATTTTAAAAACTACCAAAATGTTAAGGTTGAATTTCATTTTACTTTTCTAACCGTAACTTATTCTGTCTTACAGATAACAACAATAGTGCAACCAAGCTCAATGGCTACGGTATCTCACACCCTCAATAACAGACTTATAAACTACTCGAGAGCCTCCATCACCATTGTGATCCTTTCAGCAATAAATCGTCCATTTACACCCACTCGCGCGTGGTCCAGAATAAAGAGATTGTTGATTAGTTTTCTTTCGGTCAGTTCATTTGCCTTCGAAGCCACCATACTCCAGAAGTTTTCTGATTACGCGCATTGGTGTGTTATTGGAAATGTGGAGTTGAGCCTGAAATTAGTTGTGGCTTTTGAGAAGTTTGAAGTCTTTGACCTTTTTCGACGCGAAAATGTTGAACTTTGAAAAACTTCACAGTAAAGTTTTTGATGGAGAACTGTTCTTAAGTCAAAATGTGAGATTGCATTCAGTCTATTTATTTTACACAACGTGTACAGATAATGGTTAAACCAGAATTTGGTAGAAAAAGAGACTATCACATTGAACTACTTTTACTAGGGACCATAAAAACAGCTGTTTCATATTAACCAGTGTCACGTGGATGTGGCTGACATCTATTGAGAAATTATATTGATATTGAAACACAGTCTTACCGGGAAAAAAACAGCCATATATCTATCAAAATGTTCACTACATATAGCTTCATTTATCAGAATTCTTAAGTCGCTTAACATCCTACAGACAGCTTCAAAAGTAGTACTACACTTTAGTACTTTGTCATACTTACCTTAGGTGTACACATCTTCAGTTGAGAAGGAAATATTTGGTGCGATATGGTGGCAAAATGCTCAGATACTTATTGACGATTGTGCCAATCGCTTAACCCATCAATTAGCCACGCTGTTTTCACGTGTCATGAGCACCTTATCAATCTTGTTCAACACCCGTCAACTTCAACGGAACAGTTTTGGCACAATATTTTTATCTCGCTGGTTCAGGCAAGCTTAATGTGATTTTCTCGAAAAATGTGTCGCATTTTTTATGATTTTAATACAATAACGCATTTACGGAAGTCGGAAAGATGGATGCTTATAACTAGCTAAATAGCATTATGTTTTTTTTTATCTTTATTGTTTTTGAAATAAAATAGCGGACTTAATGCCCAAGAGCATTCTCTATCAGTCAAATATTGTATGTGTAGTAAAAATTGTACCCAAAGATTAAAGTCTGACTTGCGCGGAAAAGGTTCTGTTCAAATATTTTTGTACTTGCCTTCTGTCTAATTTAATTGTTCTGGGTCCAAAATATACACTCTATAGGTTTAGATTTTTTCTGAGCCTAAAATATGTGACATAAATTGTTGTTCTTTTTGTGTTTACAAGAACCCGTATATATAGCAGTAAGTACGTCAGATAATGATCTTATTGTATATAGCGAATACAACTTTTTTTTTTGCTACACACATTTTTGTATACTTATATCAATTTAAAATAAAATTTTAGTACTGTCTGATAAAGGTGAAGCCAAAACTAAATTGCAAAACAAATCATTTGGCTATTACCTAATCTTGAAAGATTGATGGATGTGAAAGAAGTGTGTAAGGATCGTAGCAGGTGGGCGATCCATAGTCTCTGCCTACCCCCATGGGAAACAGGCGTGAGTGTATGTATGTATGTATGAAAGTAAATAACTTTTCATCCTTTCCAAGTAGTAAAACAGATAAAGAGAATTGGTTTAGTTAGTACATAAGTATGTTAATGTTTTCCTATTATTTTATTTTTCTTTTAATGAAATTAAGCTTTTTATAAAAATATCCTATACTTTATCTTATAAGAAAATTGCAAGTGAGCTTCTCACGAATTCCACACCATTTTCGCACTAAAATAGTTGACCACAACCTTTTCCGTTGCTCAATGAAACTAGTGAGAAGCTTTCTGAAGCAATGAAAAGGAAAATGCTTTTTGCCAAATGGAAGTATTGGGGTCGAGTGCAGCAATACGATGGTATTATAATAACGATAACGATTCCTGATACTTTTAAGCTGAGAAAGGAAAACTGACAAAGCGAGATTGTATTTCACAAAGGTTACAAACAGATAAATGTGTATAATGATAAACTATTGCGAGAAATTATAAGAGGTAACTTCATCATCATCGCTACTCTACTGGTTTTCAGCCTTTTAACCAGTGGCGTAGCTACCTAGGGGATAGGCGGGGCAGTGCCCCGGGGCCCTCGAATCCTTACATGAAATCTCGATCGAACTAAACTTTTGGAAATTTCTCCCATTTTCAAAATAAATATGACAGGTTGCAACCCCATCACTTTACTCAACTTTAATCATGACAACCTTCGAGCATCGCGGCTTCGTCGGAAGCGCGTCTTACTCATAAAGTAAATATACCTATATTAACCTAATATACTAATAATATACCTATAATATACCTATATTAACTTTATGGTCTTACTCTAAGATGACAACTCAGTTTCTTGAGAGAAATTCTAAAGTTATGCCTAGGGAATTCTCCTAAATTCTTTCTGTAGGTTGGCAGTGTTGTCAATTTGACGGATAGTGATATGTGCGTTTTATTATTCATCGAATTAAGATTTTCAATAATGTACTAGACACAGTAATATCTCAATTAGATACACGTTTTATTGGTATGAGTGCAGTCTGTCATATTCATATATTCGATTTTCTAACACCAACATTTTTATTACAGTCATGTTGATCAAGCAACTTTGTTACAAAAGTGTGACGAATTCCATAGAAAATATTCAGATATAATAAGCCTTAGTTTTTCACTTCAATTTATTAATATTTACTACTTAGTTTACATAGCAGTGGGGCCCCATTTTTCAATTTGCCCTAGGGCCCTTGGTTACGTAGCTACGCCACTGCCTTTAACCAAACTCTGATTCGTTGTTGGTATTTATAATAATCATTATAATCTTTTGAGAATTTTTAATAAGATAAAATGCGATCAGACAACTATCTAATAAAATACAAGTAAGTGTGACAGACATGTTTGTTACTGAACAATTCAAATAGTTAATAGTTCATTATTCCAAAGTAAGTATCCCAAAATTTTGTTGAAAAAGTCAGTTCCCACCAAACCTTTTTACCTTTAATGCACCATTATCCATTAGGTTATCGGAAACAGGTTGAAAGCTTTCTTATATCAGCCGGGTAAGCCTGCAATAATTCTTCTACCCGGCTCTAAAACCCAAACTTTCGGGATATGCCATTCCAATATTTTCTACTGACAAAGTGTTAAAACCTTTTCGTGGTTGAATGAAAGTAGTGCGAACGATTCTGAATGGTGAAAGGAAATTCTTTCGTTGAGCTGTGTAATGGGGCTGTATATTTTTTATTTCGGAAAAATGTGAATGCGCTCGATTCTTTGTGGTCGGCGCGACTGTATTTGGTGCAACATCAAGGAACATTCTTAAAAGAAGCTAAGTATATTAACACTAAATACATAAAAAATACCTTATTTCGTGGTTCGGTAAATCCCTAGGGAAGCTTTGACCGGGGTAGAGAGTTTTCTTTTTGGATTTGGATTCAAAATCCAGGCTAACTATCTGCCAAATATCATCCAAGTCCATTCAACGGGATTAAGTAACAAACGTCCAAACTTTCGCATTTATAATATTATATAGGTGTACTTACCTATGTAATATTATAAATATTTCAAAATGTGTTATTTTTAGTCTAAATAGCAATACAATGTATTTAAAAAACTTTTCTATTTTAACAAAAATAAATGTTTCTCAATAGTTTCAAATTAGCAGGCTTAGGCTAAACTCATGAAAGGTAATATTGATAATAAATAATAAATATTTTAGGGTTCCGTAGCCAAAATGGCAAAGAACGGAACCCTTATAGATTCGTCATGTCTGTCTGTCTGTCTGTCCGTCCGTATGTCACAGGCATTTTACTCCGAAAGTATTAGGATTACACAGTTGAAACTTAATTGGTAGATGTATTCTGTTTACCGCTTAACGATTTTAACAAAAAATTAAAAAAAATAAGATTAAGAGGGCTCCCCATACATGGAACTGAAACTGATTTTTTTTTTCTGTATACCAATAGGTGTTTAATTGACATTGAGGTTCCTAATACATTTTTTTTCTCAAAGTCAAACGTATAAACACTGCCAAAGTTGCAAAATGTGTGTCCCCCCCCTCTAACTTTTGAAATAAGAGAGTGAAAAATGAAAAAAAAATATACGCTATAGATCTTATTAAAAACATTCAACGAAAAATGGTTTGAACGATATATTTTAATAATTAGTTTTCGAGATATACCATATTTTCCAAAACCGCAAATATAACTTTGTCATTCATACCAACACTGTGAAAAACAAAGTTATTTTTATATACGAAAAATGATAGTGGTATTAAATTTAATATGGTATGGTATAAGGTAACTACGGAACCCTACGGCGCGTGACCCGACACGCACTTGGCCGGTTTTTTTATAATGAATGTCAATATTTTAAATTCACTAATCCGTTATCCCCAAATACATAATAATAGAATGACTACTACTAACACTAAAATTATTTTCAAAGCATTACTTTTTACTAAGTATTTTCATAATTTAATAAAAATGTTGAGTAATTATAATAAGCTTTTTTCCTGACAAAAAAGTGATGAAAAGAACCTACCTAAATTTCGTACACAAAACATTTCAAAATTATTATTTCAGTCTGCCAAAACAGCTTGGCATAACACAAAACAAGTCTCATTTTACTCATTACTATAGCGCAAAATTACCAACTTTGTTAACCCTACGCCCACTACATTAGCTTTAAAGCTCCCACGACGCATCTTAATATGTACGGTCACAACTTTCATTATCTCACGATATGATATTTCAAGCCTTTATGCAGTCTTAAGTCCTATTCAAGACTCCAGTTAGGTTGTAAGCAGGTCCTGAGAGCGCAAACAATGGATGCGCAGAGTGGATCCAAGTGGCGTGTTTCACTTTAAAACATGAGAAAAAGCGATTTTAAATTATTTGAACATTTATTTTAAATAAAGTGCAAATTAAATGTCTGCGTGAAAAGATTTATTTATTTGAAACAGTAGTACAACAATAAAATATGTTAATTTATTTTTTTATTTATTAATTTATAATCAGGCAACAATGGCCCATAGATACATACCTTAAAACTAAAACATAATATATGTATAAACAATATTGTTAGTAAATATAACTTAATATTACGTTAGTATAAAGTCAATTTGGCACTTTCTGTGTCATTTCGGTGGCACAAGGCAACGCCCCTCGGAAGCGCCTGTATACCACGCCCTGCGGCCAGAAGTCCTCCTTCATGAAAGTGTCCAGCCTGGCGGTCGGGATTCGCATCACAAACAACTTAAAATTCGTGTTATGGCGCGACTTCAGAGGCTGAACTCTCAAGCAAAAGTTAGCCTTCTTCTGTATGTACTCTATCACCTCCTGCACGGTGGTGGTGTGGTGTAGGCGGGATAGTAGGATAAGGGGGGAAAGGTTTGGTTGGAACAGCTGTATGACTGTAATCTCTCACTCACATTTACGCCTGATAAGCCTTTTTCATACAAGAATCTTCAAAAGTCGCGACAATCTTGTCCTCTGTGCAGCTCCAAAGATCTTGTTTAATTTACTCTGTCTTCAGACTGAAGTACTGAGACTCAGTTCAACTGTTTCTGCTGAATTGAGCGTCCTGATTGTCATTACAAACCCACAGACACCTACATTTTTGTGCAAAAAACCTCGCCTTTATAGGTTGTCAGGTATAGAATCTTCACAAGTCGCTAAAATCTTGCCCTCTGTGCAGCTCCAAAGTCTTGGCTTGTCTGCACCGGTCACTGACTTGTTTAATTTGGTATGTTCTCAGACTCAAGTGCCGAGACTCAGCTCAACAACTTGTGCTGAATGGAGCTTCCCGTTTTTCAAATGTTTGCCGTTGCTGCGTTGGACACAAAACTTTGTGCTGATCGTAGTCTCAAACGGTCTTCTGTTTTAAGAGAATCTTTTGGATTATAACTGGTTTGGGAAATGTTGTAAAAAGTATTGTTTTAAAGTACACGTTAAATAATTTAAGATACTGTATGTTAGGTAGCACCCAGTGTTTCAGTTGCTCTTTACTGAGATGAGTAAACAATGATGTTTTATAACTATAGAGTATAGATAATGTTACCTACATTTTGTAGATAATGATAAACATTTTTAATGAAATCATCTGTTACAAGAACAAGAATATCCATGAAAAAATACAGCACTAACAACCCAAAAGAAAACCAATACAACTCGAATTTGTCCGCTTTTTCCGAAACCAGTAGGTGCAAAACTTCGTTAACACTACAAATTCAACACAACGGCCGGTGTCAGGTATATCAAACTTCGGGGGTCTCTCATTCGTTGACACTCGCACGCGTCGTGGGAATTGACCTTTATTTATCGCAGAATTAAATAGTATACAGAAGCACCGCTCGGAACAAATCGCGGATATCCGTGAACGAAAACAATAGACATTACTGGCAACAGGCCCAACTAAACCAATCTCAGTTCTGTAGCAGTAATGTGGGTTTGAAAGGGGTCGATTTTAGTCAACTAAAGGGGTCGATTTTAGTCAACTAGCAAGCCCCTTGAATCGAATCGCAGGTGACTAGTCGACCAGCAGATCGCTTGTGACTTCGTGACACATCGATGACGGTGTCGTTGTCATCGTCGTAGTCAACGACGTCATTGGCAAACAATATTAATAACACTGAGTTCCATTTTTTGCCACTGGAACAGATAAGTTTGTGGCACGCATTTACACTGTCGATTTCAGTCACCTGCGGCCTATTACACAGTAAATTTTTGGGGTGCGGCAATAGTATTTACCCGTGTATAAAGAGTTCCGACTTCGAGCATCGCGGCTTAGCGCGTCTTACTCTAAGTTCCAAGCACAACAAAACAAATGACGATGATTTTCGGGGCCCAATTGCGCTAATTTTCAACGATAAAACCAAAACTAAATCGTTACCGTTTCAGTTTCGTTTTCACAAAAAATAACCTACTCGCTTTAGTTTTTTTCAAATTGTTGAGAGCTATGGCTAAGGAGACTACGATGCCAATCTTGGGCAATTTAAATGAGAATTCTAAAGCATTCAATGATTTTTAGGTAAATAATATAACACCTAACGTGTACGTTCTTACGTTACATCAGCTAAGTTATATTTACCCAAAAGTCATTGTTTTAACTAGTTGTCATTAAATATTTTTCTCTGTAAACGAAACTGAAACGGTTATATTATCGTTGAAAATTAGCACGATTGGCACAGGGCGAGACTTCTGTATAAACACACGAAGACATCTTTTTTATTTTGTGCGACCAGTGTCAGGTATATCAAACTTTAGTCTTTCATTCACTAACATTGTACGCGTTTTGGGAATCGACCTTTATCCGTTTTTCTCCTTTCTTTGTACTTTTGGGGATACAAAGATACAAGTTGTATTATGTTTAACATTGCGCCAATGGCTGGATAACACGCATGTTTTGTTTACTGGTATGTATCCGATCTCTATTATTAATGATGGCATAAAAGAATATTATTATTATATTATAACAAAAAAATGGTTCTATCTAGCAGATATTGTTTCTTGTAGATATATTATAAAAACATCTTTAGTGCTGGCATTTACTAGCATTCTTATAACATTTTTTAAAATTTTAATAATTAAAATAGTTTAGAAAATTAAGTAGTACCTACCTAATTGTGCGTAAATCCAACTAATGGCATGGTTTAATTGTTTTTAAGAAATAATACTTATAAAGAAGTTGTTTTGATATTAGTATTATAGAATTTGCCTGGCTTATCAATAAGTAGACCTTTTTCTCTACAATAGATGCACAGTATTAAAAAAACTAATATTATACTGTGATACATGTTTGCAACGAAAAGGATCATAGGTAACTGCAAAAAAATATTTTTTACGCCGTTTAAAGTATTTTGTTTCCAAAATAGATCTTTTTAATACGATTTTAATCGTTACTTTTAATGCTCTTCATCAACTTTCGTAATGGTCATTGCATTGGTATGGTATGCTAATTCTTCACTGCAGTGCAAATTAGTTGCAAGTCATAATAGAATGCATCGTGGTTACTTGCTTAGTCATGTTTATCTATGGGGCTTGTAAAGTCTACTTGCTAAGCAATAACATTCAAATTTTCTGCCGTTACATACTCGCGATTCAAAAGTTGTGTATGTCGGACTTATGGGTAAGATGGTGGTAGCTAGCCAGGCGGACTTGAAATAAGCCCTTCCACTAACCAAAGTAAGTTAAAATTGTAACCCCCCTGGGAATCAAACCCGGGACCCCTACGTCTTACATGGGTGGGTGAACCACTAGACCAGAGAGGCGGTTAAAAATTCGCTTATCAATACGTGCCTTTCTTTTGTCTAATTTCAAAATCTATCGCAATCGCTTTCAGGATGTAACACATTGATGCTTCTTTTTGGCACAAATAAAAACTTGCCAAAGAAATGCATCAATGTTTCACATCCATTTGTCAAATGAAAGCGATTGCGATAGATTTTGAAATTAAACAATTAGCCCCTGTTCACTACTTCATTTAAAAAGTCAGGTTGAGCGCATAGAAAAAAATAGAAATTTCTTTTCCTATATCTGTATTGCCGATTAATAATAAAATAAATATAAAATAAATGTATTAAATTAGAATCTTTATTTGACCTAAGTTGTAACGTAGCTGCTGTAGACCTAAACTTAACTTATGTATCTAATATTATTTGTATGCCAAATTTTGGCTAAATGTGAGAACTTCCTAACTTATAAGTACCATCTTTGTAAAACCATGTTTAACACAAATAAATGTTTCTATTTCTATTTCCGACAGCACACAACCTCGAGATATTAGAAGCTTAAGCAAAGATGCTATTTCTTGGCGTCCTTGCTCCACCAGCATCTCTCCAGGATTAGGACTGTAGCCAAGAGTAGAGAGGCCCGTTTATTATAAAAAGGTGATTTAGCGTCTAAGTGTGTATCGAGCAATGATTATATCGCGGGTAATGTTGGCTTAAAACGTTTTGCGAAGAAACACGACAATCCGGAGCCTTCGCATCAATTTGTTGGCAAACTGTCTGCGATGCACCAAGAGGAAGTAATAAGTTTTTGTAATTGTATTATTTTTTGTCGTAAAAAATATTTAGAATACCTACATATTCAAACTACTAATGAGGAACATAGCTGTTGTTATAACCAAATAATGTTCAGTTAGGTTCTTAGAACATACAATTGGTTAGGTTAGATACCAAACAGTTTTTTTTTTTGTAATTACTGTTTTGAATTTACTACATTGTGTTGACATTTTTATATTCAGATACCATTTGGTGTTTTTAATATTTTCATCTAAATTATTTATTTTGAGTAACTTTAGAAATTAAAGATTTTACCAATGCTTGCTTATTATGCAAATTTGTCTTTCGAACACCGGATTCGGGAGTTACCCCCGTACTGTCGATGTGCAGTTTAACGTATTCAAGCGTATAGCTCAGAGTCATAATTAACTGAGTTTGGTCTTTTATTTTCCATACTCGACAGTCGAAAAAATCATGCTTTTTTTTCTTAGCTACGTGTTGAAACCATTGACCTGAATATTTTTTTTCTATTTAACTGGACTGGCTGTCTGTATAGTTTGACAGCAAAGTTTTTGTACCTATCTGAAACGCCACTAGCGTGCGTCCAAAGAACTAATTTTGACATTTTTGACAAGTTTGAATGGAAGTTTTAAGTTGTTGTTTATAGAGCTAACGGTATTTGCGTCGACATAAGCACATCATTAGATTTAGAACCTTGTACTCACGCTACGTCCTACAGCGCCAAAATGGTGGAAATCAAATAGGCACAAAAACAGTTTGACATCGAGGTCAATGATTAAAACTGTCATTTCTTTAGACTAAAGAAGCAACAAAAAGTTATATAATAGACCGAGCGAGCGCCAAGCGTCTCTACTCTGCTTCAGCTTGGGCAAACATGTTTTCGTATGTCCATCCAGTTGTCGTTTGTTCTCCTCTACAGGTCTTATTTCTCAACCGATTATCGTGAAATTTTATAAGCAGGTTTGATAATTAGATAGCTTATTTTGTCAAACCAGATTTTTTAAAATTTTCGAAAAAAGAACCACATTTCAAGCATTCGAAAAATATTCAAAAATGTCATAAAGGTCTTCAGCTCACAAAGCACAATAAAAAAGCTGTTGTTTTGCTCTCAGTAGGCCAGCGGCGGAAAGCTCCGCCTGGCTACACGCCAGCGGCGGCCGACCTCATATTAGTGGCGTCCGCGTATTAGCACCCCTTGCATGTTAGTAATTGTTACACTTTTACACTTACATGCTTAAAAAGCTTTAGGCAACTGTGAACAACTTGTACAAGTCCGATCTATTTTTCATAGCCTAGTCAGTAGTGTCTGTCAGTGTCTAATAAAATGATCACAGGTTCGTTATAAAGGTATGTTCAAGCTAATTTCAACCTATTTGAATGACTGTAAGTAAACGACCTTATCATGATTCAATTTGGCTGACTGTATATTGAAACACTGAATTGTAAGACTATTGTGGATATTAACATCATTTAAGGGTACTTCTATTATTTACCGGAAATAAAAGACCTTGATAAAAAAATTAGATTAGGGTTGGCGTATTACGTTATCCTATTTCTATGTGATTTTTTGTCATATTTTTTTTAATCAGGTACTAAAATATAAATATTATATAAGCATTGGACGGCATCACAAACACTGCTCCGATTTCAAAGTGAGTAGATAAAGCATTTTGTGTTATTGAAATCAGAAACAACAATGGAATCACAAACACCTACTTGTAACATGTATAGGAATGTATTGTTACCGTTAATGTGCGAAAATCAGTTAAAGTACAGCTTAACTCGTTAATCTGCAAATTAACTGGTCGAGTCCGCAGTCCTCAGGAACAAAAAAATACTATCAATACAGGGTATTTAACTTAAATTTTCTAAAGCCTTGGCCATTTCACTCACTGTCTCCGCAGTTTAACGATGTAGCATCTGTTAATATGCAGATTAACTAGTTAAAGTGCAGAAATCTGCTACTTTGATAAAAATTTCGCACTTTAACGGATCGTATCCGGTAATTTGCAGATACCTAGTTAATGTGCACATTAACGTATTCCATACTCTAGCGGTGACATAATACACTAAGTAGTAAGTTTAAAAAAAAAAAAAAAAAAAAAAAAGTCTGGAACGGGTGGTAGAAAAATATAGACGATTCAAAAGTACTTAATAATTAAGTTTATTTGAATAAAGCTTATTTCACTTTCACTTTCACTTTCAGTAGGTAGCTATCTATATGTATACTTTTATGAGAACAAAATAAACAAAATATTAGACTATATCACATACCTTTCTCCTATTTCAAAGTAAGTAGCTCTTGTGTAATGACGGTACCACACACACCAACTAGTAACATTATACCTACTTATACTTATTGTAGGTGTTTATATAACTATTTGTTTCATTCGTAACACGTATCTACCTACATCAAAAGATCCTCTTTTCTGGAAGAGCGACTAAAGTTCAGTGTGGGTAGATAGCTGTACATTTGTTTTCAAAGTCGTATAGGTAGCTATGGCACGCTTGTGTACTGGTTTACAGTTTATGAAATACTTACCAAAGATACATTTTATGGTAAATAAATGTTCTAATTTTATAATCGGAATCTTTCTCTCTAGAAGTTTATAAAAAAAGGACTCAACCACTGAATTCATGATTCAGCGAAACTCTCAACAGCGACGGAACTTCAAAAACACGGAGCTGCGAAAATACTTAACTGCGTCAATACGTATAAAATAGTACCTATAATATACTATTTGTTGATAATTATTGTCTTTGATTTAGTCTGATTTAGTCTGCAATAGTCATTTTGAAAAAAATATTTTTTATTGAATTTTTTTGATTTTAATGTAATCAGTAAGCATTTTTTCGATTTTTAATAATTTTACGATATACCTTTTCTGTAATAATAGTGATTTACAAGCAATATTAGTGTTCTTAACGTGTGTAATTTTAGTTCGTAAGTGTCAATTTAATATTTTTAATTAATATTTGTGAGGGCTTTTAATTGGATATCTATTGCAATTCAGCAGGCTTACGCAACAGCACAATTTGACGACCGTTGTGATCGTGATCGTAAAACAGTGTAAGATATAGTCAGCGAGTCAAGCTTTCTATCGGCGTTTTTCGTTGCTCTATCTAGCAACTAAGATCTTATACCGCGAATTTTTATTTCACTATGAATAACTGACACCGCCTGTCAAATTGGTACGCAAAGGCACATTCGCAAAGTAAAGTTAACGACGAACGACCACATAGACTTTTTGTCTTTGCATCGCAAAAGTGACAATTTGGTGTCAACCAGGTGCAAATGTCAGCTTCAAACAAGTTTTGAAAATTATTATATAAGTAAAGTTTTAATTATATGTTTGTTGTTTCAGCTCGAAAATTTATGAGAATGATTTGTGATTAAAGCGCTTACAAATGCAGAGACAGGAAAAAACAATTTATTACTAAAAAAAGTATCAATTAATATAGATACAAAAGATTTATGCTCCAAAGCGGTATACCTACGTATAATTTATCAATTAAATCGCATAATCCTACGAAAAAGTGAGTTTAATAGCGCCGAAGAAGAAACTCTTGAAAAATGTATACCAAAAATCTTGTATAAGTACAATACAAGGTATTGAAGAGGTACATTGTGAAATTTTTTGAAAGAAAGTAGTTTATATCAATAAAATTTTGTATTACATGAATAAAACGTTTCATTACAAATCTGTGTGGTATAATTTGCTGGGATAGTACTTAGGTATGTTATTTAGTATTGTATAAAAACATTGAGAGTCCTAAATCTCAAATTTAACAATAAAAAAGGTATGCTGCTCGGCTGCCTTAAACCAAATTATCTTAGATACTTGTATCTTATTCCAGACATATTTTACAGGAGAGCTTGAGATATTCTGAACACTAAAATGTTAAAATAATTGATATCATTGGTAAAAGGGCGAACGGTGACAAAATATGCCTATTATTAGTATTATAATATTATCTGTACTATTATAGAGGTAATAAAGTTCTCTAGGTATCTATTATGTAGGTACCTATAATGTTGATATTCCTGTTTGTCAAAATTCAAAATTTGTATTGTATTGTATTGTATTGTATAAAAACCCCCAAGTTATTAATGAATACCATACATTAAGGTGGCACCCTGAGCGAAAGTGGCGCCGCCGTGGTGAATTTTATTTCATATTATAATTCTAATAAGTACACGATTTTAATAATGTTTTACGTGGAATTTTTATTTAGGGCCCACAGTCTAGTAATTTTAGAGGGTATAATTAACTGCTTAAACTGCTAAAAGTGGCCGTTTTTTACATATCTGCTATCTACTTCTGCGAATGACTATGAGGGAATGTAGTGATACCTTCTAAAAATACTAGAACATGGGCCCTAAAGCTTCCACGTTAAACATTATTTAAATCTTTTTCTACTAATAACTTAATAAATAAAAACTTCTGAGGGCGCCATTTTCGGTGGGGTAGCCACCTTAAGGGAAAAGTACGAAATGAACTGCAAAATTCCCTAATTAATTAATAAAAACCCCCAAGTCATGAATGAATACCATACATTGCAGGAAAAATACGCAATAAGGGTAACATTTTGACGATAACTACAAGGTTTTGGATAGTGGTATTTATTATCTGTGGAATTCGTGATCTTTTACGAAATCGTTGTCAAAATTGTGCATTTGCGTAAGCACTTGCGACTGACCACTCCCACATGTTGTCTATGACGGAGGAGGCCACGAAGATTTAAGTAGACATACACGCTACGACATTTTTCAGAATTTTATGAATGTCTCTATATTTAATGTAATATGGTTCCTTTGATTTAAAACAATATTTGCATTGTTTCGGCTTAAAGATTAAAGTTTACGACAATCCATTTGGTTGTAGCTCTTTATGTCGTTGCGTGAATGGTGTGTTTTGTCTTGGCTATGTCATTACCATAGAGTTAGAGTAATCTTGTAAGTCAAAAATATAGGGTGACTATAAAAAATTCGATACTTTAAATTTTAAGCGAGTATTAATTTTTTATAAGAAGTATCGAATGGAAAGTTTTCCTACACATTTTAATTAAAATGTGTAAAACGACTTATATACCTATAACACTTATTTTTTCAGATTATATAGAGTATTTCGTAATTTGTTAGCTCAAAAACACTTTATAGGTATTGCGATATACTTCATCATCATCATCATCATATCAGCCGCACGACACCCACTGCTGGGTATAGGCCTCCCCTAAGGATCTCCACGACGATCGGTCCTGCGCTGCCCGCATCCAGCGGCTTCCCGCGACCTTCACCAGATCGTCGGTCCACCTTGTCGGGGGCCTACCCACGGAGCGCCGTCCGGTGCGCGGTCGCCATTCCAGAACCTTTCCGCCCCAACGGCCATCGGTTCTTCTCGCTATGTGTCCCGCCCATTGCCACTTCAGCTGAGCAATCCTTCGAGCGATGTCGGTTACTTTAGTTCTCCTGCGGATCTCTTCGTTTCTGATTCGATCACGCAGGGAAACGCCGAGCATGGCTCTCTCCATTGCACGCTGGGTGACCTTGATATACTTAGTGAGAAATAAATATTTGAACGCAAAGATGAGAACATTTTTGAACTTTATGCAAATTATTCGAAAAGAAAAATAGCCGAGGACCTATTTTCAAAGACTAATAAATACAGGTACTCTGAGTGCCACTTACGTGGTTACCCTACATGAACCATAATCGAAACTATGATATTTTTTAGAACCACGCACACGGGCACTAGCATGTGAAATAACGATAGAAATAAAGAAATAACGACACTCATGTATTGTAAAGCTGTGGTCGTCGTTAACGTTGTAATGTCAAATTGACGATCACGAAACGATCGCGATGGTGCTGTTGCGTAAGCCTGCAGATTGTGTATTATTGTTTGGTGCTGTTGGCCTTCCTATAAATAAAAATAAATAAATAAATAAACATAGTCGTTATTTTAGCTGTCTAATAAATAATCAATTGTCCATCAGCCATTTTTTATGTCCCCACTGCTGGGGCACAGGCCTTCCTTATGGGTGGTAAGGAGGACGGGCCATAACCCACCACGCGGGCCCAATGCGGATTGGTGGGTGTTAACGACTGCAAATACAGCCGGGACCAACGGCTTAACGTGCCTTCCGAAGCACGGAGGAGCTCGAGATAATACATTTTTGGTCACCCATCCCAATACCGACCCTTGCGAACATTGCTTAACTTCCGCAATCGCTGGGCCAGGCGCTAAGCCACTGCGCCACCGAGCTCCTCAATAATCAATTGTTTTATAGTAATAACTAAAACAACAATATTGCGTGTACCTAAAGGAAATTTAATTACGACAATAGGTACAACATACAACATAAAACTTACTTAATCATTCTCGTAACATTCCCGTACATTAACGTGTATCTAAATAAGTATTCTCTAGACTTATCTCGAGGTCGTGTTAATTCGTAGCCAATAATCGGCTGTACAGAATTTTCCTCGTCCCGTCTCCTGGGCATCGGAATCGTTTAGATGATAATCGAGTCGAGGCAGTAAATACTTCGCTGGAGATGAACTGGCTGCGAAAATGTAACGGAAAAGATAATCACTCGTTACTTTTTTCGTGATGCTGAAGGTTATACAAGGTGTATTTGAAACCACTCTCCAAATTTTAAGGATGTGTTCAGTCCATGAAACTGAACAACTTTCTCCATGAAACATAGGGTCAAATATGTAAAAAAATGACTTTTCATACAAATCAAAGAGATCATGGTGATCAGTTTAGTATGGGATGACCAACATTTTTTGGCGTATTTCGACACATGTTTCATTCAGAAAGTTGTTCAGTTTCATGGACTGAACACATCCTTAAAAATTGGAGAGTGGTTACAAATACACCCTGCATACTATAGTGTGCGTGTGTGTGTGTGTGTATAAATAGTGTGTGTGTAAATAATAACTATTATTAATAATAAAACAAATATGAGAAAATTTGCACACTAATGTAAGGTCAAATTTGTAGCAGAGTACCACTTAATTATTATTATAGTGAAACCTTATTAATTGATGAATCGGATAGAACAGTAGGTACTAGTATATACTACTACTATACGAATTAAATATTGACTTCGTGCTTCAGAACGATCGATAAATGAGAGTGCGAAACATCGTTAGTGCAATATAATAAACTGAAAGTCGATTCGTGAAAAATCGTGAAATTCAAGTTTGTGCGCAAAACGCATGTATGGCGTAAGCTTTCTTTAGGGTCAATAATAATTGTAACTCTAAAAGTAAAGCATGTAAAATATGTATGTTTATTGTACCTTGATAAAATCATTATATTAATCACGTAAGAATTTCAGAATATTTCCTTCCACTTTTCAGACTACTAATCACAGCACAATTTCTGCAGAAGTAACACTTACAGCTATTACCTCAGCTTTGTTCCCACAGGAAGCTACGTGACCTGAAAGACGAACGAGTGAATCCTGACAGCCATTAAGCAGATTTTAGTTGTTAGCGAGTTCTTAGTTACGAACTATACGTACCTCATAACAGATGTATTTGTAAGTGTAAGTGTAGTGTATGTGTACCATGCATTCACACACACTTATTTCTTCCAATTATATTAGGCACTGTATGTCTTAAATAAAGGTAAGTCTTATTTATTACAGAACATTGTCTTTTTTATGGTACCGTAGCCTAATGGCAAAAAACGAAACCTTTTAAATTCGTCATGTCTGTATATCTGTCTGTCTTTCTGTCTGTACAGATAAACAGACAAACATACATCTCGTACGTCACAGCCATTTCATTACGAAACTATTCTGTAAACTGCTTTACGATTTTTACACAAAAAAAAATATCATTAAACCTTTACGTGCGGGGCATCTACTCTATAGATAGATCTTTATGGACCGTCGGCCAATAAGCTCATTTTCAATCTACAGACCATTCCTACAATATTTTTTTCTCAAAGTCAACTGTTTTAAATCCAAACTGGTAAAATGTAGTGTACCCCACTCTAACATTTAAAATAAGAGAGTGAAAAATCTAAAAAAGTAAGCTCTAGATCTTGATAAATTCTTTCAACTAAAATTTGTTCGAACAAGATATAGTTAGCAGTTTTAGAGATATAGCATATTTTTCAAAACCGCAAATATAACATTTGTCATTTAAACAAACACTATGAAAAACAAAGTTATTTTTGCAGACGAAAAATGATAGTTGGTATTGGTATGGTATAACGTAACTACGGAACCCTACTGCGCCAGGCCCGATACGCACTTGCCTGGTTTTCTTTACTATTCATTACGCCACCCTGCCAGGATCAGAAAAAAATGAAATGATAATAAACAATATTTTCGCAATAGCCTCTTATATCGTATTAAGACTCTCTTAGACTCTCTTAACTATTTATAATATAGAAATATAATAGAAATATAATATAGAAAATTTTTCTAAGTCTATGGTTTAGAACCATTTTTTTACCCATGTAAAGCTCATCCTACACAGCACTAATGCTAATTAATCACAGAATCAGCTGCAGCGTGCAGTCTAGTTACCAAGATTAATTGCATCGAATTTCCGCTCTGCATGCATATGCGTCGGATTATGTAGGCGGTTTTAGCAGCTTATTTTCTACCAACGCCTTATAGAATTCTTTATAATAGATTATGCTAATTAATAACAAAGTTTCTTGTAACTTTGAATAATTGAAGTACTAATTATGCTTACCGCTGACGGGCGCTATTTTGTAGCTGCGATAAGCGCGGCGTTAATCGCGGCGATATCGCTGCGATAAACGCGGCGATAATCGCGGCGACAATCACGGCGCTTTTTAGTCGCTGACGTAGGTTAACCCTAAAAGGCACCCGGTAATAATATTATAGAACAATCACTTTTATTATTGCTAAGCTCTATAAAATAAAGTTTATGATTTATTTATGTCAGTAATTATATACTTTTCACAAATGAAGCAAACAATGTATACGATTCAAATGTCTTCAGTACCCTTAGCACGAACAGCTATCGAGAAAAAAAACGCACGTAAAATTACTCGATAGACAATTCTCTATGGAAAATTTCATTTCGCTTATCGGCGATAGATGGCGTTGTACAAATTTCCAATACAAAATTTATCTATCGAATGATTATTTTTTTGATAGCTGTTCGTGCTAAGGGTACAGATCCTTTTATCGTCAAAATAGTGTGAAGAACAAAAATTCTGCATTTACTTTATATGCGCAAATTCAAGAATTATATAAATTGGTTAGCATATCATGTAATAATAATTCTCTTACTTTTTATTGCAAACTCTACCATTACAAAAATAATTATGTCAGCCAGCGAAAAAAATTGTGGTATCTTTTAGGGTTAAAGCCGCTTGTCACTCTTGTCAGTGTCATTTCGTGGGCGATTAGTCGCCGAGCTATGTGTGAGCTACTTTTTGTAGCTCGTGGGCGTTTACGTATTGAACTCCATATGTTCTATTCTGGGCTACAAAAAATCGCTCGGCGATTAAGCGCCCGTGAGCGGTGGCGCTAAGGCTTACCGCTGACGGGCGCTATTTTGTAGCTGCGATAAGCGCGGCGTTAATCGCGGCGATATCGCTGCGATAAACGCGGCGATAATCGCGGCGACAATCACGGCGCTTTTTAGTCGCTGACGTAGGTTAACCCTAAAAGGCACCCGGTAATAATATTATAGAACAATCACTTTTATTATTGCTAAGCTCTATAAAATAAAGTTTATGATTTATTTATGTCAGTAATTATATACTTTTCACAAATGAAGCAAACAATGTATACGATTCAAATGTCTTCAGTACCCTTAGCACGAACAGCTATCGAGAAAAAAAACGCACGTAAAATTACTCGATAGACAATTCTCTATGGAAAATTTCATTTCGCTTGTCGGCGATAGATGGCGTTGTACAAATTTCCAATACAAAATTTATCTATCGAATGATCATTTTTTTGATAGCTGTTCGTGCTAAGGGTACAGATCCTTTTATCGTCAAAATAGTGTGAAGAACAAAAATTCTGCATTTACTTTATATGCGCAAATTCAAGAATTAATAAAAATTTGTTCGATACCTACTGGAAGGTTTTGACCCCGAAAAAATATTGCGAGTCGCTCGAACTAGTAGCCTCACATCAAATTTTTAAGACCCCTTTTCAATTCCTGCTGTAAAAAAACATCCTTATTTGCAAAATATTTGGGCAAACGTCATCTTAAACTATTCCAAATTTCAAGTTGATACCATTAATAGATAGTTATCGAGATATCCAGCTGTGACAGACAGACAGACAGACTGAGTCACACCATAAGGGTTCCTTTTTACCATTTTGCTACGGAACCCTTATAAAAAACCCATAGAATGCTTATGGTTTTTATTTTTTTGTGTAAAAACTCGCAATAGGAAATAATACGTAAAACTTTTCGCAGATGGCGCCATTGTACTCTGTGGTAAACAAAAATGGTTTTGATTGGCTAAAATACGTCAGAAATTACATTTTACATCTGAAACATCAAATTTAACGAATTTAGGACAGTCGCATGTGGCGCCATTACTTCCTCAGTATTATCCCCTATTCCCTGCCCAAAATCATCTTACTTAAAAAACTGAATCTTGCGATTCTTTTACGCAAAACAGAAGTAGGTAGGTAGGCATTGTTATGGAAAACATATTTAAACGGCGACTTCTTTGATTTTCATTATTTATAAATAAATAAAATTTACTAGATGTTTGTTCTTAGACAATCCGACAGTGCTTTCAATACGATTTTATTAGCGACTAGTCAAATTCTTTAGCTAACTTGATGTTTCTTTTGTTACGTTTACGTTAAGTTTTCCATAATAATATAGGTAAATTATAAACTTATGATAATCCCAGAACAATAATTGCCTATAACCGACCTTAGGTTCGTAGTGTGTTCCTACCTTTTTTGGAACAGGATTAAAAACTATATAAATTGGTAAGCATATCATGTAATAATAATTCTCTTACTTTTTATTGCAAACTCTACCATTACAAAAATAATTATGTCAGCCAGCGAAAAAAATTGTGGTGTCTTTTAGGGTTAAAGCCGCTTGTCACTCTTGTCAGTGTCATTTCGTGGGCGATTAGTCGCCGAGCTATGTGTGAGCTACTTTTTGTAGCTCGTGGGCGTTTACGTATTGAACTCCATATGTTCTATTCTGGGCTACAAAAAATCGCTCGGCGATTAAGCGCCCGTGAGCGGTGGCGCTAATGGATGCTAAACATTTTTGCCAAAGAAACGTGGGCCAAAAAACGACAACAACCGTACTCTCCTATTTTACTATACGTTGTTTTAGTTATGTGGGTTATGTGTGTGTATATGTTTTAGTTATATGTGAGAACCAAAATTTATTGTCGTTTTTCGAACCATATTTCTTTGGTAAAAATGTTTAGTGAAATAGTCCCTTACGTTTATTAAAACGACTACAAAATGACGGTTTATTAAAGACCGCATTAAAATGAAAAAAAGAATCAAGGAATAATATCAGTAAGGTACTATTTGACCATACCTTACAACAAAAAACCACATTAAATAATAAAAAAATGTTTAAAAAAAACAAAAAACCGACTTCAAAAAACCTACAAATCAGACAAATCAAATATCTTATCCATATCATAAAATTTTGATCCATAGGGGTCAACATTGGCTTAGATAGACGTGTTTTTATTATTACAATTATTTCTTGCTTTTTAGAGGTAGGTTTTTAATAATAATAATAATAAATGCTCGGACAATTTTACACAGCGCCATCTAGCCCCAAACTAAGCAAAGCTTGTAATATGGGTGCTAGACAACTGATATACTACTTATATACTTTTTAAATATATACTTATTACTACGGCGGGAGGTAACGGATGTTTTTCGTATTGTACCCTCAACATAAAAATGTAAGTTTTTTTTAAACTGTATTTTTAGTGTACGATCTGTATCATAATTATGCACAATAAAAGTTTTTATTATTATTATATTATTATTATTATTATTATACATAGTAACACCCAGACCCATCACAGAAATTAAAATTCATCATTTCAATTTCTGCCCGGCCGGGAATCGAACCCGGGACCTCTTGCGTGGTAGGCGGCATGTTGACCACTGCACCACTCAGGTCGTCAAATTGAAATCGGTTTTTTGTTTTTTTAAACATTTTTTTTATTTTTAGTGTAGGTACCTTCTGTATTAGGTACTCATCATCCCCCTACCCTTACCTCAAATTATTTGGGGTCGGTGCAGTGCGTCCTTCTCTTCCATTTCTTCCTGTCACTCGTCATCTCCTCATCCACTCCCTTCACATTCATAGTCATTCCGCACACAATCCATCCATCTTTTCTGCGGTCTTCCTCTTACTTTCCAGCCCTCAACATCCATGACAGATCAGTGATGGCGTCGCCGTCGCTGTCGTCTATATAGTCGATGGATAAACCTAGGTTACAATGTCTACTAACACAGTTTCAGGTTTATGTTCGTTCAGTCACATGCGGCCAGGCCAAATTGTCATTTACACAGGCCCTGCTGCAAAAGTCGTTGTCGGATTCACATGTGACTTAAAGGCTTTTTAGTCAACCGTGTAAATCCCACAATATCAATGTGCTTACTGTTTCAAAAGTTATGATCTTCAACCGCATTAAATGGGTTTGTAAGTATGACAGTAGTCATAACGGTCATGAAGCCACAAGGTTGGCACGCAGTCAAGCCAATTCCTCGGTAGGCTGAACGAGAACCAGCCAAGTAAACTTTAAACAGCCATTATTTATGGAAACAGCAATACCGTTGCTTTATTTATGACATGAACTTTGTAAATAGTATATAGTAGAATAAAAAACTTTGTAGTAACTAGTATATCGAAGAAAATGCAAACTTATTTTCTTTTTAAGTGTTGTAATACCTTTGTAACCATAGTATCTTCATCTAAATAAAAAAAATACTATGTTGCAATGTAGACAGCTGAAAAATATTTAAATCCTTCTATGCATAATATTACAGTCGCCATATTGAATATTTTTTCTAAAACAACATAGTCAATGTATGTCAACTTGAAATAATGTAAGGATTTTAACGATACTTACCTCATACACTTAAATCCGTTATGGCATTTAGAAATTATGGTGCAAAAGAAACTCACATACCCACAAACATACATGAACCCTGAACACTAACACTCTCTGTTTCGGCAGTCGTGTAATAAACTTCTCATTTTTCAATAGGGTCTGAATGGTCACGTACTAATATTTATAACCCTTTACTCAGCACTTCAGCAGTGACTTATACGTGTCTACGAAAAGGAACCAAATACGTTTTCCAAGTAAACATCGAAACCAATAAAGCTGCCACAAGAATAGTCACATGCATCCAATTGCATTCCGCACGTGACTGAGGAATCAGACATCTGCGTCAGGTGTCCCGAATGGCCGAAAACGGACGTGTCGACAATTCAACTATTGGAGCGATGACGTGGACAAATCTGGAACTAAAGGAGTTCCGTAATTCGAGCGTTCCATCTGTGTCCAGGAGGATTTATCTCTTAAATGATACTACTTTTTTCACACGTGAAGTAGCTCACTGAGATATATTGTAAATCAATTGGCAACGATCATTCAGAGGCTTGGAGATAAATCGATCATGTAACTCAAAGAAAAGAGGATAATAATAACAACAAATGAGCTATATTTTCTATCCTCTTCTTCACAGTCTAGATTGCAATCTTCGACTTATCTCATTTTCGAAATCCTACAGCACTCTACCGACTTTTCTTTTTACCCGACTGCAAAGAAAGGGTTATGTGTTTCGCGCGTATCTTGTAAGTATGTTTGTATGTTTGTATGTATGTATGTTTGTATGTAATATTCTTTATTACCTCATATCTTTCAAACGGCTGAACGGATTTCTATGATTAAGATATCGTTAGATTGGTCTTTTCAGCCCAAGTGTTCTTAAGAAGGTGGCGTTATAAAAAACCAACATGGCGGCTGTACGGTGCTATTATACGTAGTGAAAAAAAATTTTTTTTTTTGAATACTGCAATATGGGTGTCAAATTAAAGGGCTTATTATAAGGATTTTAAAAAGGTATATCATGACCATAATATAATTATAAAAAAAACAATAAAATAAAAAAAGTAAATTATATTACGCAAATGCGAGCGGCCGCTATAAACATGTCAATGAGAAATTTATATTTTGTTTGTGTATGTTAGCCACATTCATGATGAAAAAATAGGCTATAATATCATCCCAAAATCCCTCGGGATCGAAGCCTCAGGCTATGCCGCAGGGCACGGCTAAGTTAATCAATAGATGGCGCTGTAGCCGAGTACATCGCGGTATGGTTTTGTATTCATCATCAATAGATTTCTAGTTGCATAGACCATATCAATAGATGGCGTTGTAGCCAAATACATCTCGGTATGGTTTAGCTCTCTGGAGATTATATAAGGTCTTTTGTGTTTATACTGAAAATTCAAAGATAATAATAAAAGAATCGAAAAAACGATAACGAGAAATAAGAAGAAACGATTCTCGTTTATGGTCTTTATAACAATTAACATTAACAACTTTTTTAATTGATAATTTTTTTAATACGATTCCATCTAGCTAGCTAGAGTACATTCATTATTTATTATACTAGATTCCATCTATCTAATTGGAACGCGTGTTGCATTACTTTACTTGCATTAATATTGAAAAAAATATTAAAGAAGTAGATTTTGTTGGGTTTTGTAGCAAGCATACCTAGTTTAGTTAAGCCTAAGGAATAGGGTGTTTAGGAATATCTTATTACTGAATTAGTGATTAATTACATTCTCTTTGATATCGATAAAATATTATTTAGAAAATTGGTAGCTTCTTGTATTGGTGTTCGGATTGAACCTTCTGCGTCTGAGTTTGATGGTTTACGCGGTAAAGGCAAGATCGAGCGCCGTATGCTACCTCTAATTTTATGCTGGGCGGTGACTGTGCATAAATTGCAAGGTACAACTTTAGACCGGGCAGTTGTCGATTTGAGCAGTCACCTATTTGCTAAAGGTCAAGCTTACGTGGCTTTAAGCAGAGTCCGATCTCTCGCAGGGCTTGCTGTCAGTTGTCTTGACCCTAAAAAATTCTTATTTAAACCACACGATGAAAATTCTTTTAAAGAATTAGACCGTCTACGTAATTTGTAAGGAGAATATAACTAAAAAGACGTAAATAAAAAACAACTAAATTTAAAAAATTAAAAACCCGCCTGCCTAAAAAAAGACAAGTCAACAGAAAAATAAAATAGAAAAACTAAAAAACCCACATGCAACAAAAAACAAGTCAACTGAAAAGATGGAAACAAGATAATATATAAAGGCAAACTTAAAAAATATTGATGGTAGTGTTTAGATTAAAGGCAAACTTAAAAAATATTGATGGTAGTGTTTAGATTAAAGGCAAACTTAAAACATATTGATGGTAGTGTTTAGAACTTTTGTTCAACATAATAACATGCAGTCGGAGGCATAGAATTGAATGATAAGTAAAATCATTCATAATGTCACTTTCTTTATGCATGCCTCCGACTGCATGTTATTATGATGAACAAAAGTTCTAAACACTACCATCAATATGTTTTAAGTTTGCCTTTAATCTAAACACTACCATCAATATTTTTTAAGTTTGCCTTTAATCTAATTTCTATTTATTTTACATCCAAAGTTTGCATGGAAGAGATTTCTGCTTAGCAATAAGGGTGCCTCTTATATACTTTCTTCTTTATATTTTTGTCCTCTTTTCTGTTATATTTTAACTATGTGCAATAAAGAGTAATTTATTATTATTATTAAATAAACTAACAAGACAGTGGATGACTGACACTGTAAAAAAATAAATTGCAAACTATAAAAACGTATATACTACAGAAATCATTTCCTTACTACAACAAGGAACAGTATAATTTTACTTTTATTGTAGGTTAGTTTTTAAAATTTAGTAAAGATAATGATTAAGTGAAGTGTTGTGCAAAAGTCAAAGAGTAAAACCCAAAACTCATAAAATTTATTGTCTAAATAAAATCATTACTAATATTATAAATGAGAAAGTCCTTGAAATCCCTGAAACCCGATTTCATAGAAATTGTAGTAATAAAACATTAGAAGAGAACAAATTAAATTTATATTAATAATACACAGGCACAGTATTAAAGAGAAACAAGAAATAACTCGTACTTTACCACTTTTCGTCCTTAATAATTTTAAAAGCTAAGTTATGTAAGTTTAGTTGAATTAAAACACCTCTACTACGTATGGGCCTTTTAACTTAATCTAGAATGGTTGGCCTCGCACCGGAATGTCCATTTTACTCTTTGTCCTCGTGGAACACGCACGCAACTGTCCTTTTTATTTTAAATAGTACGGTCTGCCTCAGAGTTTCACGTAGATCATTCCCATCATAGCGGTCATATAATGTGGTAATTACATGCTAAATGAGTGCTGTAATTGCTGTGACATGTTACCAAAAAAATTGTTATTTACTTCCGAAGCGAACTGTACTTACTCAAATGGACAATATTTCAAAATTGTAAATATTAAATTGATTTTTTAACCTTAATTATATTTTCCTGTTATTTAATTTGTTTAGGTATCTTAGTTATGTCAAAATTACTGGAAATAAAAAAAACCGTAGCTAGAAAGGCATTGTACGTACAGTAGCGTCCATGCCTTAACTCTTCAACGCCCGGAAAATGAGACACCATAGAAAATCTATTGTGTCTCGGTCGCCAGCGACCGCTCCGGCGTAAATGAATTAATTATTATTTTAAAAAATAAGCCAACTATTTACGTAATAAATTATGGAATGTGGAATATGAAAATCGTTTTGTTCTTGTTACTTACGTTACGACGCTTAATTATAATAAACAACAGCTTAATAGGCGAGCTAAATAAAGAACTAAAAATAATTTTGATAATTTGCTCACTATACTATGTAACTAACAAAATTCCACTTGCGCATCAAAGAAAACAATTCTCGGAACGGATTCCCGAAATGGCTAGAAATTTTACAATAAACAAACAAAAATAAGTAAAGTGAGTATTTTAATAAAAAAAATACCTAAAAAAGCAACTAAAGCGACCTTTACGATTTAACCCATCTCATTAGCTATAATTGCAAAAAAATTAAAACAAAGTGAAGATAAACTTTGAACCATTTCAAAGAAAAAGTTTGAAACAAAGAAGATACAAAACAAAAAAAATACTGTTTAAAAAGAATTAGTCAATGGTCGGTTAAGATTCACTTAATAAAATTAAGTCGAATGTTTTCGAACCAAAATAATTGGTGTACTTTTGTCAAAAGTCAAAATTAGATAGTGCTAATTTCAAGTCCGCCTGGCTAGCTACCACCATTTTACCTAAGTCTGACACCATAATTGTTGTGTTCCGGCAGTTAAAGGTACAATAGCCAGTTCCTCAGTGTCAGTGTCAGTCAGATTCCGGGTGTAGTGAGCTTCCACATTCGGCCTTATCGTTACTTGCATAAATAAATGCTTTCGTTAGAGAATTCTGTTCCACTTAAAAAAAAAACCGGTCAAGAGCAAGTCGGACTCGCGCACCGAGGGTTTACCTACCATCATAATAAAATACACTGCAGAGCAGCAGCTGTCGAATAATAAAATTATAAGATATACTGAAAAAGGCCCTTGAAACTTAAAAAAAATAAAGTTAAGTATCCGATTTTTTGGCTAATTCGCAACGAGTAACAGTGTGACTCGATGCGAATTTATATTCTCATCTACCTATTAACACTGGTTCATGTATAGTGTGACTCGTTCGGGAAAAAAAATCACATCGTGTAAAAGTGTGACTCGATGCGTTTTTTTTAACCAGTCACAGTATGACTCGTTTCAGTGTGAACTGTGACTCGATGAGAGTATAGTGAAATTCCCTGCTTTGGACAAGCAAAGGAGTCGTTGATCATACAGCTATTTGAATTTATTTTTACATCTGTCCATCAGCCATTTTAATGTCCCCACTGCTGGGGCACAGGCCTTCCTTATGATGGGCGGTAAGGAGGATGGGCCATAACCCACCACGCGGGCCCAATGCGGATTGGTGGGTGTTAACGACTGCAAATGCAGCCGGGACCAACGGCTTAACGTGCCTTCCGAAGCACGGAGGAGCTCAAGATAATACATTTTTGGTCACCCATCCCAAGACAGACCTTTGCGAACGTTGCTTAACTTCCGCAATCGCTGGGCCAGGCGCTAAACCACTGAGCCACCGAGCTCCACTACAAATAAATATATTTTCGTACTAAGTGGTAGAATATTCCATTTAATCTTGTGGTTTCCATAACAAACCTAATGGCGTAGCGTTGCCACGGCTCGGCAGTTTCACACATTATTTTTATCCTACCCAAAAGGGTTGCAATAAATTCAGCCACGTGTTTGGGCCGTTTCCGACCCTTCGTACACCTGTCACGTATATATGTGCCTTAAATACCTTTAGGTACTCCGTTTCAGTGTAGTGAGATAATAAATATATTGTACGAATGCACTGCTTTGTGATCCTACTAATCCTACATGGGAAAGTTTGTGGGTTTGGATGTTTAGATGTTTGTTCCTCAATCACACAAAAACTACTGAATGGATTTGGTTAAAATTTGGAACATAAATAGTTGCTCAAACCTAATAAATGATGGGTGTTTTGGAAAATCGGCCAATGTCACATTTTTTTTATATCAAATTATTTTGCTCTACGGATTTTTCGCGTTTCATACTTTAAGAAGTGTATGACATTATGAGCAAAAACAGCCAACGTCCGGTAGAAATATAGCTACAAAGTTTAGGGGTTTCTGGAAAAATAACCAAAAACAACCAATTTAAAAAACTTTTATTTATTTAAAGTGTGTGTGTGGCTTCAACTATAGTTGAACAATTAAAAGGGCCTTATTCATTATTGTAATATAACAATAATTATCCAATTGAACGCCACCAGTTCAGCAAACATTTCAATCGCGTTTAATGATCCCAACCCTCTGATAATATTTGCTTAATTAATTGTTATTATTAGAGCATTTACAACCGAACATCCGCTTCAATATACCATCGCTAATAACCACTTAAATGTTGGGGAAATGGGTTATCCATTGTTTTATGGTTTGATGGAACAGTGGGTTAACGCATTTTCAACAACTATTGCAAAGATCAGTTCATTGGTCACGGATGGGTGACCAAAATTTATTATATCTGACTCCTCCGCGCTTTGGTACGACATTCGTAATAATATGTGGAATAATTTTAAATAGGCGCGATCTTGGTTGTGTGAAGTTGAGACTTTTATTGTGGTGGTGGCTACCTCTCGGCAGAACTTACCGAGTAAAATGCCTTGATATACTTGGTGCCAAATGCTCCAAGCAGCATTGGAATGCGATGCACCCGCATTCTAATGTAAACTGAACACTGACTTCTATAAACCATGTATATAGAGGTCATTGAAACTGAAACAATACCTTACTATCACTGAAATTTTTAAACACTTGATACTGGCAAAATTACTCCCTAAAGAGGAGAGTACGAGTAGATTGCCCAACCAAAAATAAGAGGAAGAAGACATCCGTTCGAAATTCAAAATTGCCAACTGACTCATTACTCAGCTAGTAAGATTCGGAAATCCCTGGCAGACACGCCACACTGAACGCTGATTGGCTCCTGCCCTGCGACAGTGTTAAAATGGCCGTCGTTCGCGCCGTGTAGTTTTGTAAACAATTATTATTTTCAAAATAAACGCGCAATATCAACATTTTATAAATTCGGTTAATTTTCAGTGCGTGTGTGAATTATTCTATCAACAAACCATTACGTAGGTAGTGAATTAACAGTTTGATTAGTGTGATTTAGTTAAGCGGGAGAAAAATGAACTAAAAAAAACCACCGTGCCAAACTAATATCTATTATGTGTCGAGGCGAGGCTGTAAAGGACACGGTGCATCGGTGGTGCAGACTTTAGGTGCAGACAGTCAAAAGTAAGTTTTTGTTTTCTACATACAATGAACACAGCATGACTGTCAGCGGCGTCATGAAATAAATCACTTTTAACGGACACTGGCGCGGTTTTATTAAAAATACTTTGGTAACTAGTTGGTATTTGGTTTAGTATTTTTCCCGACGTTTCGGCACCTTTGCAGCAGCTGTGGTCACGGGGGAGAAGTGAATATGATTAATTCTCATATCATTGATGTAATAAAATTGTTGAGAAACGGAAGTGATATATTCGGTCCTTTTTACCTTAGCAAAATAAAGGCATAGTGAATAAAACTACTATGCGATTAACGGGACGAACTTCAGAGCGCTTGCGGTACAAAACAATGTAAGTATTTTAATCTGCAAAATTTTCTCTTTGCCATACATTATCGAGTGAAATTGAAGTGGATCACTGTATAGTATTATTGTCAATTTAATCGCTTGTAAGTCAATGACCGTGTTCCGAATCACGCTGATAGCGCTGTTGGCGCGAATCCGACCAAATTAAATGTCCATCATCCATTTTTGATGTCCCCACCGCTGGGGCACAGGCCTTCCTTATGGGTGGTAAGGAGGATGGGCCATAACCCACCACGCGGGCCCAATGCGGATTGGTGGGTGTTAACGACTGCAAATGCGGCCGGGACCAACGGCTTAACGTGCCTTCCGAAGCACGGAGGAGCTCGAGATAATAAATTTTTGGTCACCCATCCTATGACCGACCCTTGCGAACGTTGCTAAACTTCCGCAATCGTTGGGCTAGGCGCTAAACCACTACGCCACCGAGCTCCTCGAAATTAAATATTCACAAAATATTAGGCAAGTAGGGTATTTGTGTACCTACCTACTACCTACCTACCTACTTCATTTAATGGATTATACGCTAACAGTGCTGTTGGCGTGATTCGGAACGCGGCCAATGTTTGTAAGAATAAAAGTTGTAAGTTGATAACGGCATCATTATTATTATATCTAAAAGGATTGTATTATAAGAACTCAACCGCTATCATTGTGGTAAACATTGTGGTGATCTTTTTCATATTGAAATTCAAATATGGACGTGAGGTCGCATAAATGTTATATACCTACATAACATTGTCGAAAAAAAAACTTTATAAGAATAGGATTATGCTAGATTTCAATAATGTGAGTCTTCGACCTTTTTCTTACTAATATAGGGGTAACTTTTAAACTACGTATTAAAAGCTATTTTCGCAGTTTAACGACGTGCTGTCGT
This sequence comes from Agriphila straminella, assembly GCA_950108535.1. NCBI lineage: Eukaryota > Metazoa > Arthropoda > Insecta > Lepidoptera > Crambidae > Agriphila > Agriphila straminella. The sequence continues at coordinate 19,782,869 of OX467307.1, read as the reverse complement.
GTGTACCTTTTCTACGCGAATAGTCCGATCATTTGATCATTGAACTCTTCATAACTGAGTAATTAAATCTTAGTCGTGAAGTAATGAAGCGAACAGATCTTATGATCAGATATTATCATCTGAGATTCAAGTGAAATTATATTAGCTTCTCAGGCTTTAGCTATTAAAATCTACTCGATAGCAGGGTACAGAAAAATCAGTTTATTAGTTTAATGAAAATTTTAAAGACGCCTTAAATAGGTAGGGAATAGATTCCAATGTACTTACCTAATACTTCGTACCTAAGTCTATTTGAATAAAGTTTTTTTGTAGAGAATTTTAAGCAAAGCTTAGTCGAGTTTGAGGGCCTTTATTTTAATAGTACTACCTACCTACCTACCTTCCTCTAGAAGTGAAAAACAAAATGTTTTTAAAATTGATAGCCCTTTACGAATTTACAAGATACTAAAGTGCACTAAATAAGTATTAAATGTTTTCTTTTTATGATACGAAAATTTATTTCCATCATTTTATGCAACTTTTATCAGGTTAACTACTTTGTTTGATTTCCACTAGCTTATAGCATGAACTAAATATAATAGGTTAAAATCTAAAATTGTGATTTCCAGAACTAACAGTTTAATAGAAAAATCAGCTTGTTGAATGCAATCCAAAAAAAAATACTAATAAAAAATGAGGCAACGCTTGCTAGTTCGTTAGTTGGATAACATACGCAATACGAATTTAAACAATATTCTTTATAATAATATATATTCGGAAACAAATTTAAATAAAACTATATTCAGTCAGATTTGATGAGGCTGGTAATTGCAAATATTGATGTTGGCCCGTGTATGAACGTTGTGAGTATTGTTATGATTTCTTATCTATTTGTTTTATTGGTTTTGATACGCAAACAATCAATTGTATACTAATATAAACTGTAAGTCAATGACAAAATTGATTGTATACTGATCGAGACAATAATCCTTAAATTAATAGTGTACACAGTATGATTGAAAAAAGATACAATGCTAATAATTAAGATTCTTTAATTACAACAAAAACAACAAAGGTTGATCAAAAGTAATAGCTATTGACACTAACAACTTATTTGGTAGCATTAGGTTAAGGACCATTATGAATGAAATTAATGCAGTTCAGAAATGTCCAATTGCATTGCTGCTAAGGAGTACTAACATAAGCTACCTAAATACATTACACAGAAGTGTCCAATCGGTCGATCGCGATCGACCGGTCGATCGTGAGAGGTTTTAAGGTCGATCTATGTACCACCCAATGTAGTTTTACTTAAACAATTTCTTTTCTTGATAAATATTTGGTGGGTTAAACGGTCAAAATGTCGATCTCTTAATCATACATTTTTGCTAGGTAAAAGTATGGGCATGCACCCCTGCATTACAGTATTTAATAGGACATTTGCACAGGTGATTATCTGAGTGAGTGAGATTCGATTTTAGAAGCGATTATCGATAAAAAGCCCTAGTCGACTAAAGTCGCCTAGCAAGTTGCCCGGAAAATCGACCCGTGTAGATTCCCTATTGATATATTGATAGCGATACTATATTATTATAAATGCTAAAGTAATAAGGTACTCTGTTTGTTTGTTAGTTAAGGTTTCACAACAATTTAGATCTTGCAACCGAAAAAGGCTATTATTAATCCCGTAGCCATGAAATACAAATTCACAAGCGAAATTTTGCAAAATCTAGTTACTTAGTATTTTTATTTTTTGCTAGTGGCTCTGTGAGTTGTAAAGACCACGCGTTTGTGACCTTTTAAAACAGTTTTGAAATGACTGAAATATGATTTTATTAAAAAAAATCCGAAATGTTAAAAAAACTATATAATTATCGAACTCTGTTGAGAAATGCGACCTGGTAGAGCATGGTCAAGTTTACTTTGATTAAAATTTTGATCCAAGTACGCTTTGATTGCTCGTTAACATGATTCAAGTAGCGTCCAAGTAGTCATCCAAACTACTTGGTCCAAGTATACTTTGATCATGACACAACTTAAAGGTGATACTACCAGAATTTAGTTATAAAATATACCTACCTACTTGGGTATTATTTTTAATCACAACACAACTTTCACCTTATATTATAGTTAAATATGTGTTTTCCCTCGAGAGATCTCGATTCTTGTTAACTTTTGATGTACTTAGGTAGATCTGTATCAATGTATAACTGGGTGGGCCAATTTGTTTTCCAAAATATCACCAACAACGGTGAGCTAGGTAAAGACCCCGCAGACATTGTAGCGAGAGAGAAATGCATTAGCACTTGCAATACAAGAAAAATATTTTTGTAATTCTTAATTATCAAGGAGTTTTTACTTATTTTAGAAATACTAATAATGATAATGACAAACATTACTAACCTTTCTTTTACAAGATATCCATAATTCATCTCATCACACACACGCGTTATGCACGTTTTTTTATAAATTAATTTAGTAATAAAGTGAGCTTTTTTGTCTATTCATCATAATTTTGTAAAATTAATCAAAACAATTTAATAAAAGCCACTATTGGCTGGCGTAAACCGAATGGCTTATTTTGACAGAAAAACACGGCAAGAAATGTCAGTTACTTGTCAGTTGATACGTCATAATAGGAAAATTCCTGCCAAGATCCAGGCAGAAGATGGGCAGAAGTCAGTAAGGTGTCACGTGACTGCTGACTGGCTGGCAATAAGAGATCATAATTCGGTAATGCAAGGCAGTTCATTTTCAGGCTGGAACTATGAGATCATAATACGCCCCCTGTAGAAGAGAACAGCCGGACAGACAGATATTCGAAAGCATTTGTGTCCAAGCTGAAACGAAGACGGACACCATCTAGTGAAACAAATAGTTACTATTTTTATTTTTTAAATGTCACTTTGAAAACCCCTCAATGAGTTATGCCAGTTACCTTGCATCAACTTAGAGAGGTTTAGATTTTCTAGTCTGCTGAAAAATCTGTATTTTATTTCAGACCAAAAATCCAAGTTCCTCTCCAGCATTAGCAAATAGTTAAATAACAACTCAAAACAAGTTTCTTTCTATCATTTGTAAGAAAGAACTAAGACTACTTATACAACTAAATAAATACATAAAAAGCTTTTCAAAGGGACAAAAAATCCAGCTTGCAAAGACCTAGCTATAGAAAATCTAATTTGCCGTTCCTTTTCTTAAAGCTTTATTGAGTAGAAAGAAAGCAAATAATAGCTTGTAGCTTCGTATCTAGAGGTGCTATTAAAAGATTTATCATCATCACTATTGGTCGGTCTATACCGAGTCGCTTAAATTTTCTATTCGACTTTCAATTCAACTTGCGAATATTGATTGCCTCCAAACCGTTTTTTGAGAAGATAGGGCATGCACTATTAAATGCCCTTAATCATGCCTTTGTTAAAAGCGCAATAAGGAAGCGAAAGCGCACGGTCAGCGTGGGCTATTGAATGCGTCAGATGAAAGTGAAAGGGAACAGGAAAGCGATCGTATATTTACACTAGCTTTCCGCCCGCTACTTCATCCTCGTGGACATTCGGAATATCCCTATGGAACTTTTGACCGGGATAAAAAGTACCCTATATTTTATTGTCCATCAGCCATTTTTAATGTCCCCACTGCTGGGGCACAGGCCTTCCTTATAGGTGGATAAGGAGGACGGGCCATAACCCACCACGCGGGCCCAATGCGGATTGGTGGGTGCTAACGACTGCAAATGCATCCGGGAGCAACGGCTTAACGTGCCTTCCGAAGCACAGAGGAGCTCGAGATAATAAATTTTTGGTCACCCATCCCATGACAGACCCTTGCGAACGTTGCTTAACTTCCGCAATCGCCGGGCCAGGCGCTAAACCACTGCGCCACCGAGCTCCTCAATATTTTATTAGGGTACCTATAAACTACCTTTGAGCCAAATTTCTCAAAAATCTGCTTGTGTTTCGTGTTTACGTGATTGAGTAACAAACATCCATAATTTATTTAAATATTAAAAACAAAAATTATGAAAAATTTTATAATGAAATGAAATAAGTAGGTAGGTTTTAGAATGACAAAGTTTAGGATAATCTTTGAAAACATATTATATTTGTTTAGCAAAATAATTTGTCCGTTATAGAAATAGGTAGGTACTAACCTTTGCCCGCGGCTGTTTTGTCAATGAAACGAACTCAATGTCCTTTTCTTTACCCCTAACAATATACATTTATGTAATATGCAAATTTTTTTATTGATGGATTTAGAAGACATTAAAGCGTAGGTAACAAACATTTTTGACAAAAAATGGCTGATGAGTGTTGCTTACACAATATAGACCCTATTATTGCATTCCTTTACAATGTAAAGTTGTGAAGGTCTATTCTGATGTAAATTTTACATCATAATAGACCTTCACAACTTTTTTCATAAATCTAATACTCATAGGCGTACTACCTAACTTCATCGTACTACGGTAATCTACGTACCTAACTTCATTTCCCAGAAAAATCCGAAGACAACAAAACTATTCAGCAGAGAATTGCAGAAATATGAAAAGCGTGGCATAAAAAGGAATGACAGAATTCGATTCACACCTACGTAAAGGTAGCAATTTATAAAACGAGCAGAAAAAAAATTGTCGACTCCATTCGTCGCGCATTGCTGAAACCAGAATGTACAGGCGATTTTCAATCCTATTGCAATAGCTACATGTAACACATTAAGGTATTTTTTCTTTCACATTTGTGATGCTGTAGAGGTGACAGTAATTTAGTTCTTTCAGTTTCGTGTTCGGATTAGGAGGTGTTAGTCAAAGACTCTGATAGGTATTGTGTTCTAGTATAGTCACTATTTATTATTTACTCGGCTACAAAAAGGGCATTAAATTATTAACAGATTTCCGACCGATTGAAAATGAAATGTCAATGAGGATCAATGAGGTTTTTAGTTAAATATGTAGAGTTTTAGTCACATCAAAATAAATTATTTCAGTGAAAGAATTATTGAAATTAGACCAAAAATGACGAAGATAGAGCGATTTTCGTGTCGCATTCTCAAAAACACTCCCCAATTCACGATTGGCTGATGACGTTATCAACCACGTGCGCCGCTTAGCGGTGCGGCAGGTGTTTGTTCGGGCGATCGTGGCACATGACGTCATCGCATGATTCGCAAGGGCCGGCCGTGTTTTTAAACTCACTTTTTAAATCTTTAATAATTTTGTCATTTCTTGATGGATTTGAGAAATTTAAACAGAGATTCACTCAGATATTGATATTATTATTGTATTTGATGTGCTATACAAAATTGATATATTCAATTGTCGTGTTGATCCTCATTTGCTCTCAAGTGCATTTGACAAATAACCAACTTTTTATATAAATATTATTAGTAGATGTTTCAACCCTTTCTAACGAATGTTTAATATCACACTATTCAAACCACTGGACATACGGACACGTAATTCAGTGCCACTGAATGGATCTATCGAGTTCATTTTTTGCCCGTGACACTACTGCGTGGCACTACCAGTATTGATCGTTGATCGTATTGATATTTACTATGACCATAGCATTCGTAAAGAAAAAAGTTTGGAAAATTCCTATGAGACGGGAATTTCCATGCGATTGTATGATTATAAAACGGAATATTTTTGTGTGCCCTAAGATTGTTACCCAAATAGAAATTTGGTCGCTTAATAATTAAGGTACTGCCCGTTCTGAATTTGTATTTTCAGTTACTCAATTTGTATTTCAAAGTCACCCATTTTCAATATTTGTAGTCGCCCTCATTCCGTCGTCCACTTAGTATTTCAGTACTTTTATTCAGTATTTTTATTGTTATTTTCAGTATTCAGTATTTTTAATTTCTATAAATTTGTTACCCGATTAAATAGGTATACTTACCCTTAAAAAACTAGTTACTATTGTATATATTAAAACGAAATGTTATTTACGTTTATTGTATTCTACATCGGTATTTTTCTCGAGCCGTTATGGAAGATCATTATTGATTTTGCTCAGCATCTAACGGTTATCTCAAACTTTAAACTAAGCCTGTTCCAGCCTTTTGCGTTCCCGTCATTATAAGTTTAAAAGTTTATAACTAAGCGAACTTTGAATTGTCGATAGCGAACGTACGAGATTAGGTTGTCTTTCAAACAGGTATAATAAGATTTGTTTTCGGTAAAATTGAACCAATAACAATTATTTTTTTGCTTATAGAAGAACAGATAAACTTTGTTAACAAAAATTGTACTGGTTTCTACTTGTTACAAATTGCGGCTCGCTTATCGTTTTAATTTAAAATGGACGCCCCGTTGGTGGGTGCGCGTGCACTTACACTTTATTTGTTTACACCCTGCGTTTATTGAGAACAACTGCGTATGACAAAACCACAAAAGAATGAGATGAAAAAACGCGCGGCGATAATGCGGTATTTACAAGGTTTGCGATTAGATTTTAAAAGCGATTGTCGATAAAAAGCGCCAATTGATTAAAATCATCAGCCAAGTTGCCTGTCAAGCTGACTCGTGTAAATACTACATAATGTGGTGCTTGTCATACAGATTGATAAGCGATAACTTAAGCTGCAGTCATTAATCTATAAAAGGATAATAACCACTTCTAATACCACCTTTTTAGACCCTGTGCCTCAACAAAACAAATTAGCAGCTTATTAACAGCTTACAGCGTAAGAGTTGGATATACTAGAAGAAATTCGACGATGTCACTAGTGACTCGATAGCTCAGTGGTCAGAGCACTGGACCGGATAACCAAAGGTCGCGGGTTCGATTCCCGTCCGAGAATTAATCTGGTGTAAGGTCGTATTTTTTCTAGTATATCATTTAGTATTGTATAAAACAAATTATTTTTTCATTCCTAACGAAATTATATTTGCAACCATCTTTCGTTTAATGAGATTGAAAACAGTTTTGTAAGAAGCTAATGATTTAACTCAGCCAACGCTCTCCATATTGTCCACAGAACTTTTTTATGCGATCTACAGCACTGTTTTTAAGCCTTATTATCCAATAATATTGTATTCTTTTTCATTCCTTACTATAGTAAAATGATAGAAAGTTTCAAATATACAAGGTGTAACAGAAAGAGGGTATCTATCCGAAAGGAGATCAATGTACTCGTGAAACTGAACACCTTCCAATAAAAAAATAATAATATTGCACTCTTTTTACAAAATGTTGGCGGCAAATTCAAATTTTCTATGGAGTCCAAATTTTTTTTTTTATTTGATTTTTTTTTTCTGTTAAAAGGTGTTCAGATTTACCAGTACATTGACTTCCTTTCAGGTTGATACCCTCTTTCTGTTACACGTTGTATATTTTAAACTTTTTTTCGTTTCCTGAGATTGAGTAGTTAATTGATTTGAATTATCTCAGTCTCTTCCATATTGTCTAGCTATCCAACCTCAAAATACTACAGAAAATATAATGTATAAATATTACAGATTTGGTACCTGAAACAAAATCCATGTAAGCCAACCCTTAAGCTTTTTTCTGCTTTCAAATCAAATCAACATTAATGTTAATGATTTATATATCAAAATAATCCCAATCCAATATTAATCACAATAACAGGAAGTGGTTGCTAATTCACAAACCCACCCGATTCTAATTCCATTACGCGCTCTGGGTGAAATCGCGCAATCGTCTGCATCGCTCCCCTTACTCATTAAATTTACCAATTAAAAGAATTAACAAGTGGATATTTATGGGGTCGTATTCCCATCTCAGTTTCATTACAACTGAAGCACGTAATTGGATTTAATTAAGGTAGAAAGGAAGGAGAAACGAGTGTGCAGTGTAGGAATCGTATTTACGTACAAAGATCAAAATGGATATCATCAGTGTATGGCTGGTTCACACGTCATGCTCGTGAACGGGTGCTGCCAGTGGGAATGGGTCTGCTTCTGACTGCCTATTTTTACGCATATTGAATTGTATGAATAGATTTTTTAATAAGAGCCTAGACTGTATAATTACGTAAAAATTTTTGAACTTAGCTTGAACCCTGTAAATTGATTCGTAATGAAATGTGTTAATTAAATAATGTTAATTTTTTGTTAATCTATGTTAACATAATGTCTGGAAACGATATATATTTGTAAATATCGTTCCATCTGAAAAAGCTGGCAAGTTTTTTGTGCCCATATTTATCTTGTCAGTTAAAGACGTCATAATGGGTAGTAGGCTTGTAGTAGGGTAAAAGAATTGACAATTTAAAAACGCTTATTATGTGAGCTTATTTAAATAAAGAATGTTTCAATTTTAATTTGTATCCCCACAGGATACTGATTTCAAGAAAGGTAATTCTTTGGATTTTTTTTATCTACACGAATCATTATTATTATCTACACATTCTACATGAACAATACAACTATATTGGAATAATTAAAAGATGTCAAAGTCAAAACCCTTTTGAATCCCTATCCATTTTTCCTATCACCCGTTACAGCTGAAATTAGTAACTATCGGTTTTGAACAAGTAAAATATTAATTAAACGCGTTATTCATTAATAATTTGATTTAAATCAGTACGTGCATTTATATTAGTATGTTATCTCATTTACTGCAAACAACAGTTGTATCTGATTGGTAATCTTTTACAACAAAATACATCACGCGTATTAGATTTAAATCCATTTGAATCCTAATGAACGACATGAGCATTGCATGCCGTTTAGTCAATTCAGTTTAATTAACTCTAAATTGACATATTCAATCCATTGAAAACAAAACACGTTTCATCCGCAGGCTATCAAAATATAATAACTTAAATTGCTACCATTTATATTACTACTATACCCAAACTATATTAAAAAAGTTAATAACTGTATTTGTTCTACCAAATACTGACTTAAAACAAGAAGATACCTAACCTTTATAATTTTGGATTTTGAAAAAATATGTTCTTTTCAGGCTTATCTTATTCAATTTCGACTGAAAACTAACTGAAACGAACCTTGCGGTACGGTAATTTACGTTTCTGGCACTATGCGTCGAAAGGAAACGAACCTTTTGTGCATTTTGTTTTCAATTCATTATTCATTATAGCCTTTTTGTTCAACAAACGTTTAAAAACAATCGACATTCTGATAGGCTTCACAAAAAGCTGCTGTTTTTATCAACCCACCAGCAATAAAATTGGGTACAAGCGGCCCCAAAAGTAGTTTCCCTATTTAGAACTATATCAAACTCATTATGGTGCTTGTTCAATAAGCTACAATCCTATCGACGGAAGAAAACGTAAATGCTGTAAGTATCAAAAACCCAATTTTACACCAGAGCCAAAAAACTATTTGAAAATCGAAAAAAAAATCATAACTTTTAAAATATTCGTAATAGAAAGATGATTTTTGGTGCACAATTTTATTGAAATAGTATGCATACAAATCAATGATCAATTTAGTTCTAAATTTATGATAAACAGGTTTTTCACTACTTACAGCAATTGACTTTTAATTTGCCGACCTTAATAACGCTGTAAATAATTTATATTTTTCTATGGGTTAACTTTTCTTTTTATATTTCCAGAACTGTATAATGATGTAATTGAAGTATTTTAATAATTAAGTAGCACATAAGAGATGTACAGCTAGCTTAGAAATAGCATTGATACCAAAATAAAGTTTTAAGCAAAGGAGATACTGGATTTGTAATTATAATAAAATGCTGTTATTTAATAATTTGTTTATTTTTGTCTATTAAAATTAATGTTGGCACCAATGAGAATAAATGAGATCAAGTTATATGATACTTAACATAATTATAAATTTTAATACTTATAAGAAGACAATTATAAAATACTTTTGGAATCAACACAACCTCTCAGGTGACTTAATCCTTGAAACTCAATAAAAAAAAATACTAGTTCAATTCCTATTAGGGTATTCCTTTGGGGCAAACCTTGAACAGTAAAACTCAATAATTAAATATAACATACCTCTTAATCAGATATAAGGTATGGTAAGAAAAGATAGAAACGTAAATGAAGTAAAAACCGCAAATGTCCTTCATTTAGTCTTCTTCGTCTGTATCTGGTAAGCGATCAACTGTCTTTTTGGTATGCTTCATAGCCAAGTATTCTTGCGCACAGCTGCTGGGTATAACTTTTTTTTCTACCAACTTTTTCAAATCGTTGTATTTTTGTTCAGATATTGGAATCTTTGCAGAATACAGGTTGAGTCTTGGTTCTGTGTTACCAATATTTCCAAGTTTAATCTCTATATATTGAGCATCTGGTGCCATGGAGTGTTTCACAAGCATCACATCTGGATTAGATTTTTTAAATGTCGCAATACGTATATTTGACATCATAATCTTTTGATTTTTTTTAAATGTTTTGTTAAGAATATCATCAAACCCCATGAAATTATGCCCTTCAAGCTCAGTAACCTCATAAGGAAATGGATTTTTCCTTGCCATTTTTATAACCGTTGGCCAATGTGAAGGGGCCCATATGGTGGTCTTTCGGACTGCACGCTCTATAATCGCATGCATACTATCCACTGGCATGTATGTATGGCCAGGGAGAAGAAAATTTATTTGTATACTGTCTAAATGAATGCATTTATTCAATGCATATCGAAGCATGCTAAGGACAGTTTTATTTTTGTTTTGTCCAAAGCAAGAGTCTGAATAGAGGAGTAAAATTTTCACTTGTCTACTGTCTACATTTTTTATGTAGCTAAGCAAACAAGTAGAAATCTCATTTGCTCCTCTATGACCGTCAATCTCTGACCAGATGTTACAAAACCCGAACTGTGTGCCACTCTCATAAATAGTGAAATTGTAGACAGCTATTTTGCGGCTGTAGTACAAGGCCATGTTAGTGCCATGCGGTGTGTTTAAAACTTTTTGTAAATCAAAGCTTGCACAAACCACATTCTTATCTTTTTCACGCAGGCTTTGGTGGAAAAGGAATCGGTCTTTACATTCATCTTTTTCTTTTATGTGCAAATTAATTTTATCTACTTCTTCTTTTGTTTGCACGTCAAAAGTTTTGGTAGAAGCACATAAGACACATTTGTCCTTCCTGGGCACATGGAAGCTAATATTGTAATTTGTTTTGAAAAACATTGAAAACACTTTAAATGACATGGGTTTTTCTTCGTCTTCATTGCAATGTTTAACATAAATATCGTATAAATTTGTCAAATTCTTAATATCCTCTGACAAGTAAAGTTTACTGGGTTCTTTTCGACAGTAATGAGATGGGAGAAGTGGCAACGATGAAATAAACAGTTTAGCATGTTGGATAACTTCCTCCGGGGTTTTGTTGTGCTTACCATGTTTACCCCTTTCATCTTGTTTTGCGAAGCCATCGATAGTAGTTTCAGCAGTATATAAGATAAATCTTTGTGAAATATCTAATGTCGCAATAAGAAATTGTTGGCACACCTGTCGTCTTTCTTCCCCTTCATTTATAAAATATTCGTATGTAACTTTACGTCTGGAAGTACTCGGAGTGTCAATAGTTCTTTTATTTACAGGTTTTTTAACGGTTATTTGTGCAATCCAATCTTTACGTCTTTGCTGGCTTTGGAGATTCCAATAGAATTCGAAAAGTCTTTGCCGGCGTTCTTCAGATATCTCACCACAGCCATTTCTACATTTTTTTCCAATACAGGGGTTAGGTTTCATTTCTTTCCCTTCAATTAGAGTTCCTTTTCTATTAACGTAACTTTTTCCTGATTGTCTTCTAATGCCATTTTCTTTTTTAATAAGCGACTTCGGCTTCTTTTTTTCAAGTTTAATACTCTTCGTTTCAGCTGGTTCAGTTTTTTTCGTTTTCTTAAACTTTAATCCCTTCTTCCCCTTTTTTCCTTTTATTTCAGTCTTCTTCTTTGGTCTTTTTTTCTTCATGGCTTGTGGGTGGTTGTCAACATCGTCTGACTCACTTGATGTGTTCTGCTCAGTCCAACTTCCCGAATCTTCTGATGGAAAAGCTTCATTTAATAAGATATCGTCGGCATCAGTCTCATCAAGAAAATCGAAATAGGCTTTTTTAAAATCGAGTTTCTTTTTGCATTGTCTAGGACGTTTATTTCTTTGTTTATTTTTAAAGTTGGTCTTGACGCAATAGGTAGGTGAACTCTGCGAGGATTCTGTAACAGTCGCAGCTCTACCCTCGTAAAAAGTGGTTCCCATTCCAGGAGATATGCTTCGTGGTACGTTTAGAGCTTGGCTTTCATGAACAACGGAGCTGTGAGGAGACGTACTAGGTGGAATGCTCGCAAAACGGTCTTTTTGAAAAGCGGAGCTTGTTCCAGGAACAGTAGACGTGCTCGGTGGGACGCTCGCAGAACGGCTTTCACGAATAGCGGAGCTTGTTCCAGGAACAGTAGACGTGCACGGTGGGACGCTCGCAGAACGGCCTTCACGAAAAGCGGAGCTTGTACGAGGAACAAGATACGTGCTTAGTGGGATGGTCGCAGAACGGCCTTCACGGATAGCGGAGCTTGTTCCAGGAACAGTAGACGTGCCTTGTGGGGTGCTCGTAGAACGGCTTTCACGAAGGGCGGAGCTTGTTCCAGGAACAGGAGACGTGTTCGGTGAGCCGCTCGCAGAACGGCCTTCACGAAAAGCGGTGTTTGTTCCAGGCACAGGAGACGTGCTTGGTTGGATGCTCGCAGAACGGTCATTGCAAAGAGCGGAGCTAGTTCCCGGAACAGGAGACGTGGTTGGTGGGGCGTGATCAGTTTGACCTTCCTTGCACAATGTAAGTATAATACTATCGTCTAAATCCAGGTCTGGTAAAGGATCAACGGTCACGGTGACATGATATGGATAACTATCTGGTATTTCTTCACAGTGATCGATTTTAATGTTATTAAATAACTCTTCGTTGAAGTAAACGTTTTTATTGACTCCAGTTTGTGAGAAAATCTCATCACAGTAATTAGGTTTACAAGGCGTAATTTTCTTAAGAACTTCTTTGGTCTCCTTCATGTATGTCTCCGGATGACGAAAAGTTGGAGTCAATTCTTTATTAATACGTTTTACGTGCTGAGGTGTTTTTGAAGAGCATGCAGGTGGAGTTACAGTTTTCTCATTTACTAATATGCCATGAATGTAAGTTTTTTCACTTAAGACTTGTATTTTAGGCTTTTTCTTTGGTGATTTTACTTCTTCATTACACGACTTTAGATCTTCTATCCATTGCCTTCGTTTCGCCATCTAAAAAAAAAAGGTCATCATCATCCAAGATCACCTACTGGAAACCCCAATCCCCTAACTCTCAACCCCCCTAAATGCCCCACAACCACCTTCCCTCAATCACCTTCAACCTCCACATCAAATAGCGACATTCACCGCAACAATAATTATATTAATTAGTTTACCCATAATAACACACATTCATTCAAAACAAACATACACACCTTCAGACATCCATACATGCTTAACTCATCTTTTTTTTGTTAAGAAGCCCTAATCGATAATCTTTTTTTTATTGAAGTCGGTATTTTAACAAAAATAAACCCACTTATAGTATGATTTTATTTATTTAATGTAACTAGGTATTTACTTCGTCAAAATGTTTTAAATTATTGATTGTAAAAATTTAACAAACAAATAGGATTCGAAATTGCTAGTATGGTTAGAAAGCAGGCATTTCAATACAGATAAAACAAATTATAGATAGATAACACATACCTTGTCAAAGTATTGTTTTATATAAAACAGTATATCACGTCGTCAAAAATGTTTTTCACCAAAAAAACACACCATTTCACTACGGCGCTCGCGCACTGACTAACAGCATGCAACGGTCTCGTTTGCGGCACGAAGTTGCCGTTTCAATTTGCGGTAAGTAGGGAGCGACCGTAATCGTGGGCTAAAAATTGACAGCGTATTACCTATCGTTTATATGAAAATATCACTAAGAGTGATTTAAATAGTAAAATAAATAATACTCCTATCTTCAAATAAGGGCATATTCCCTTAACTTTTGTTTTTAAATATTTATTACAATGTAGTTACTATTAGAATGTTTTAAAGCAATCAAGGATAAGAATGCTGTACCTCAATACCTTATGTATTAACAAACCTGAAAAAAGGTGTAAGTAAACTGGCATTCAATATTCACATACCTAAAGAATGTCGTAAGTAATCTAAGTTTTAATTTTGGATTCGAAAAGAATGTTGTAAATAAAAATACATTACAATCACCTGTTTGAGTTTTGCTGTAAGTAAATAAGTATCAAAAAGATCATTTTCTGGCAGACTTACGACAATTTGATCACGGAAATTTTCCAAAAATTATCCGTCAATGTGAAATTTTTGTCATCGTAGCGACACGAGACCCGGACCAATCGACGCAGATTTTTTTTCTGATTTCGACTGCGTATTCAGTCCACTTACGCCATTTTAGCTACTTACAGCAATTACGTTTTCTACCGTCGATATAGTAATGCAATCATTAGTGCGACGTAGCACTAAAATGTTTAGTTAATTTTGAGCTCTGCTAAATAATTTAACATTAGTGTAGATATCTGTAAATCCATAATTCATCTGCTATTAACCCATCTAGTACATACCATACAGACCCGGTGGTACAGTCAGCATCGGAAAGATCAAAGCGTTCAAACCAAAGATATTAGAATTTTAAAAAGAGGTAGATGGGTTACCTGCGCCTTAACACTGGCAGTCTTAAACTTGGCTAATTAGCTCACCTGAGTGTAGTCTCGCAAAAGCATCGGCAACGTTGACACTTTGAAGTGCTCCCGCGAAACACAGTAAAAATGCCGTCCTGAGTAATGCGAACTTGTACTAATTACACAAGCAAGACTTCCAAAAGTCTAGGGATCACATATCATGCGTAAGTATTATATTTTAACTAATTTTCGTTCATATTTGTACATTAGAAATACAAAATGTCAGTAAATATTATCCTAAAAAGATTGAGTGCGACAGCAAATACTCCGATTACCGAGTGTGATAGAGATGTCTGTCATAGATTATAAATGTACAGAACGGACAATGCCACGACATTGCTCAAGCATTATCCACTAGATGAATAATTAATGAGGGCTTTTCACAATGACAAAAAACTGTAGGCTATCGAGCCAGATGATCTATCGAGATGGCGTTGATAAAAATAGGTGACAATGTGAGTTTTTTACTAAGCTTCGAAGAGTGTCAACACCATCTAGTGATTCAAATAGTTACTATTTTTAGGGTTCGACGAGTATCAACACGATCTAGTAAGGCAAATAGTTACTGTTTTTATTTTTTAAATGTCATTTTGAAAAGCCCTCATTAACTTATTATATATTTACTATTATTTTTATAGGTTTCCAGCAAATGAATTGCGATGTATTAAATGAAATGCCACTGAATTTTATAAAAATACTAGCGGCCGCCCGCAACTTCGTCTGCGTGGAATGGTTTTTTGTTATCCCTCGGGATCATTACTTTTTCGGGATGAAAGGTACCCTTTGTCCTTCTCTGTACCCCTGACAACGTGTATGCAAAATTTCATGATGATCGGTTTAGTAGTTAAGACGTGAAAGCGTAACAAACAAACGGACTTTCGCATTTTAATATTAGTAAGGATTACCTAAACCTTGTGACATGGAATTTCTTATCGCCCATATTTAATTAAAGCTAAATTCCTTACTAATTTGAACACTTTTACTATTTAAATTTACAAGTTTTACGAAGTTACATATATTTTAAAAATTCGTTTTGGTTACAAAAAATATTTTTTTCGAAGTGGAAATCCATTACGCAACAGACTATTTGTTATTTTAGCAATAGAAACTAATAGGTAAATT
Organism: Agriphila straminella; assembly: GCA_950108535.1. NCBI lineage: Eukaryota > Metazoa > Arthropoda > Insecta > Lepidoptera > Crambidae > Agriphila > Agriphila straminella. The sequence goes on along the minus strand of OX467307.1, from coordinate 19,767,100 downwards.
TTATTGTGCCCAAAAACAACCCAAGATATTAGTGGTAATAGGTTCGACCCGCTTTTTGGGTCGAAATCGGATATAAACTCGTAAAGACCCGGTTTAAACCTTTGGGTTTAAGCCCTTGCACATCCCTAATTATGACTATTAGTAGCTTTTTTATTTTATCGCTTGAAGTAAAATGATTCATTATTTTATTCAGACATCATTGTAGTTCATAGGCATAAAACCATCGAATGTCTCTTCTGTGACACATTTAACGATATTCTATGATTAGTATCGCGACATTCACGACGACATTGCGCAATATGTATCTGTTTCGTTTACGCTCTTGTAAATAATCATACTATCTTGTTCACACTTTACAACACGGTCAAGTTAAGTCGGCCTATGCGACCATACGAAATTATCGACTTAAAGTGCCGAGTTACCTTGACCGTGTAATATCGTATTATTTAGTGTGTTATAACGAGGCAGGTATATACGCCTTGCGGACAAATTCATGGCGTCGCATATACTGACATAACACATCTTTTTAATTCTAATATCTTTGGTTCAAACTGATATTGCTGGACTATGTTTCATTGTTTTCTATAATTTTACCACTACCACTATCCTGATGAACATTTTTTTGCTAGGAGCGTCCTCACTGAGAGATTCACGTGTAATGAGCATTTGACGTTGAATATTCGAGTGGTGTGGCCGTTGAGCCGAGCGTTACAAAGCTTACACGCAAGCGCGAACTTTGGCCAGTGTGGACGTCGCAACGAATTTCGCGGAAACGACTCGCATTCGAATGTTCACGCAAATAAAACGCTCGAAAGCGAGTACTCAGATAATGAAGTGAATAGGTTGTGTATGTAGAAATATTATTGGCCACTTGTAAATAAAAATAAAAATGCTGCAGCCACGACCGCTCTATTCGACATTTTGAAATGAATGACATTTAAAGAGATCGTATTCGAATGCTCCAAGCTCGCAAGGGAATGTTCGATTCGAACGTTCATATTTTTGCTCGAAAGTGAATGATCGGCTCGCTGGGAAGCATATGTTGCTCGCCTAGTCGCCTACGATTGATTGTTTACAAATGCTCACGAAAGAATGCTCCCAGTGAGGACGTTCCGGTTAATTATGATTATTCTGGCAACTGACATTATTAATGATCTAAGATTTTTTCCACAAAAATAAGAGAGAAAGAGAAAGAGAGAGAGAGGGAGAGAGATTGCGTACATATAAATTAACAGATATTTTTTTCTGCTTTAGTTAGACGCTTCGATCTTTCTGACGCTGACTGTACCCTTTTTATCACTATGTTTACGACTGAAAATTTATTGGTTTGCTTATATTACATTTAATGGTAGGTTTGGGTTGGATTTAACTTAAAGGAGTTACGTTATCCTTGTTATCTAATTGTGACACAGCTGGACGTGTGAAGCACGACCAGTGCACAGAAGGTTGTAAATGAAAAGTCAATTTTACAATTTACTAAGATATATTGTAAGATCTCAGGGGTGGTTAACAATCTTCGCTCAGGGTTACGAAAAAGATATAGAAGGGGACTTAGCTGCTGTTTAGCCTAGAGGAGGCAGCAGAGGATGTGCAGCACGAGGGCTACACCCGCAAGCGGAGCGGAGGGATCAGTCTCGGTAGAACGAGGGTGGCTCGAGGTGAAGCGGGTGCGCAGGCTCGGCGTGGATGATGCTCCGGGGTAGGCCGGAAGCAGCAGGTGGTGGCTCGGGCAAGTAGGTGCCGGAGGTGTAGCGATAGGCGGCGCAGGAGGGTCCGGTAGGGGAACTCCTGCCCGTAGATACGAACCCTAGTTCGGGGATGCACGAAAAACAGACTTTAATTATCGAAAGGTAAAATATTTCAAGAAAATGAGGCAGATTTTACGAATCCGTCGTATTTATAGCGATATAAACTTCGAGAAGATTCTCAAAACATCCAGAACCTTCTCGATATTGTTCCTACATTCCTATTGGTCGTGCATGACCATAAACAAAAATGGCTGTCATAGATGGACATAGATGGCTGTCTATGGTTGTAAAACGATATTATTATTTTTAATATTTTGTGAAATTAATATATAGAAAAATTAAAGGAATTTAATTTTTAGTTTAATTAAATAAAAGTAAATAATACTTTATCATGATCATCGGTGTCTCAATACGCACGACTCCAAGTTTTAGGAAATATAGTATTGAGGGTAGATGATCAGAATTTTGACAATACTTGTCAGTACTATGAAAACAATAACAAGTTGTTATGGTGAAGTGAATGTAATGAATTTTTAAGACAAATATAATAGTAAGTATTAATTATAAGTGGTAGGTTTTTAGAAACCGTTACAATTGAATTTCTCCTAGCATCCACAAATAGAGGACTCTCAGAGTCTTTAACAACTTTAAAATTGACTTCGATTGATTTCAGCTCAGAAAGATATTATTATGCATTATCAAAACATATTGGTACAATTATTAACAAGAAAACAACATTACAGAGCACTTATTTATATATTTATACTAAAATACGGTTAAAAAGTCACTTCTTTTGTACATTGTTAATTTAATCGCATTTTAAAAGAATTGAGTTCAAAAATTAAGTATTGCAAAGAACAAAAGTGTTAAAAAATCTAAATGCTATTGAATAATCACAAAGGATGTAAAGCTCTGCAATACAAATTTTATTGAAGTTGTTTTACTAGTCGTAAGTACATTTTTAATTTCCCGAGCTGAACGAAGCTCTTTAAAATTATTTTACTCAAAAATGCTCGTAATATAGTCATTATTTTGACAACCTTCTTTAAACAAAGTCGAGGTTGCCGCGGTCCTCCAATATGGGATTTCATTATTGTTGAGTTTTGGCCACTAGCAATTTCCTTTGAGAATCCATTTTTGTCAAGTTTTGTTTCAAACATAGTAAGGTGAAAAATAGTAGTACAACCCGCGCAGATAAAGAATGGGATTAAAAATGGCGTCGATGATATTCACTTCTCGCTCGCACTGCGTTTAGTGTGCGACTTTATGTCAAAATAATATTATTTCAATCTGTTCATAAGGCCAAATATCTCATATCCAGTTTGATGAAAATAAGAAAATCGAAGCCTGAAAAACTATGTATAAACTTTTATAGCAATTTGTCAGTATGGAAAGTACGATGAAAGCACATTATACTCCGCAGAGGATTTATAACCAATTTTATCTCGAACTGACATCAACAAAGTTTCCCCTTTTAACTAAATTGGTATTCCGAGTAAACTGCATGTCAGGGGAAAAGTTACATAAGATGTAAGTCTCATCTGTTCTCAGAAAAACAAGCGTTTTTTTTTATATTTACACCAATTTGTTGAGCAGTTTCGTAGAATAAAGTATACGTCATAATTTTTATTGAAATTGAGTGTTAATGAATTTACTAAAATTGGGAAAACCATTTCTTCGGACCATGACACTGAACAACTTTTATTATGAGACCAACTCTGAAATCGCAAAAAAACAGCTGTGCCATATATTTTCGTTATTATTTTTGTATGAAACAGCTGACTTTTTTTCGCGATTTTAGAGTAAGTCCCATAGTTAGTTCATTCATTAACACGTTGTATACAAAGATGCTCGAAGACTACAGCCTCTGTAGTCTTCAAGCATCGCGGCTTAAACGCGTCTTACTCTAAGTCTGTAGTCATTGAAGAAAGCACACAACACAACACACACGCATTCTCAAAGTATTGCTTGTGTGTTGAGTGCTAAGTTTTCGTTTGTGTGCGCTTGACCACAGACTTATGCAATGCACTGCACAGATAAAAAATGTGACTATTTATATTTTTTTTAAACTTTTTATTTATGTGTATAAGTTCTGTGCTTTTCGGTCCTGATGTCATTACTGTGCTTGGCAGAATATCAGTGCGGCTGGCCTAGCCTGCTGCTTATACTGAGCCGAGTACAGTTTTGACATCATGCGACGATGCGCAATGTTATTGTTAATAGCCTTGGTGTTTAGTTTCTGTATTGTCTTTGTAATGTTGTGTATCGTTGTGTGTTGTTCAAAATAAATGTATTTTCTTTCTTTCTTTGCTATAAAAATAGTTTCCAAGTCATATGTCTCGGAATAAAATAATATTGATAAAAGCACCCAATATGTGTTTCAATTTTATTTAATACGAGTAATTAATGTTATTTTATGTGAACATGGACTTTTACTATTATATATTGCGTGCTTATATGTTATATTCGTGAATAAATTATATGGAATAAAAGTTACATCGTGTATTACTTTACTTTAAACTAAGCTTATGTTGCTAATTATTTATTAAACGCGTGCTATGCTATCACCCACGTATTTCACGTGTTTAACATCAGGGTAACTACGTGTTTGCAGGGCATTCGTGCGTGACGACGCGACGCGCTGTTTGATTTACCAGCATATTGAAATTTTAATTATTTTGACGTACGGCGTATTCATTAAAACCTGTAGCGCCAACGCTCACGGGCGCTTAATCGCCGAGCGATTTTTTGTAGCCCAGAATAGAACATATGGAGTTCAATACGTAAACGCCCACGAGCTACAAAAAGTAGCTCACACATAGCTCGGCGACTAATCGCCCACGAAATGACACTGACAAGAGTGACAAGCGGCTTTAACCCTAAAAGACACCACAATTTTTTTCGCTGGCTGACATAATTATTTTTGTAATGGTAGAGTTTGCAATAAAAAGTAAGACAATTATTATTACATGATATGCTTACCAATTTATATAGTTTTTAATCCTGTTCCAAAAAAGGTAGGAACACACTACGAACCTAAGGTCGGTTATAGGCAATTATTGTTCTGGGATTATCATAAGTTTATAATTTACCTATATTATTATGGAAAACCTTACGTAAACGTAACAAAAGAAACATCAAGTTAGCTAAAGAATTTGACTAGTCGCTAATAAAATCGTATTGAAAGCACTGTCGGATTGTCTAAGAACAAACATCTAGTAAATTTTATTTATTTATAAATAATGAAAATCAAAGCAGTCGCCGTTTAAATATGTTTTCCATAACAATGCCTACCTACCTACTTCTGTTTTGCGTAAAAGAATCGCAAGATTCAGTTTTTTAAGTAAGATGATTTTGGGCATGGAATAGAGGATAATACTGAGGAAGTAATGGCGCCACATGCGACTGTCCTAAATTCGTTAAATTTGATGTTTCAGATGTAAAATGTAATTTCTGACGTATTTTAGCCAATCAAAACCATTTTTGTTTACCACAGAGTACAATGGCGCCATCTGCGAAAAGTTTTACGTATTATTTCCTATTGCGAGTTTTTACACAAAAAAAGAAAAACCATAAGCATTCTATGGGTTCTTTATAAGGGTTCCGTAGCAAAATGGTAAAAAGGAACCCTTATGGTGTGACTCAGTCTGTCTGTCTGTCTGTCACAGCTGGATATCTCGATAACTATCTATTAATGGTATCAACTTGAAATTTGGAATAGTTTAAGATGACGTTTGCCCAAATATTTTGCAAATAAGCATGTTTTTTTTACAGCAGGAATTGAAAAGGGGTCTTAAAAATTTGAAGTGAGGCTACTAGTAGGGCATGTGGGTATCATAACATAATGAAAGAGTGTTGTTAGCACATTTTCAAACATTTCTCTTTTTTTAGGCCGCATAGTGTTCGACTTATAATGAAAAATGTAAAAACATATCGTTCCTTCCTTATAGTATAGAACTTATAGTAAAAAAGATAACTATAACGTTCGAAAAACATGAATAAAATATTCTATTGTACTGTTAGCCGATCGGTAATTATAGGGTTTGAGGTTATTTTTCGCACAAGTCATCACGAAAATACGAAAATGTGGTATCGATGCATTCAATACGATGCCCCGATCACAAATATATAAGATGAACAGCGTGAAAATGGCGGGGGTAGAAACTGTGATGTCATAAAGTTTTCAGTACTTACAAAGATTTTTTTCATACCATGTGGTATATCAAAGCCCTTTGGCTTTGTGAGTATATTGCGAATATAAAACACACTATAACATGTCATCAAAATCTCATCATAGTAACATACACAGTAACAGTTAAAACACATAAAAAATACCGTTTGTGGAACATGGATAAAAATATTATTTTTTAATATGTCATAAAATGATGTAATACAAAAACTAGCTTATGTCTGCAAAACAAACACTTCGAGCGACTCGCAATATTTTTTCGGGGTCAAAACCTTCCAGTAGGTATCGAACAAATTTTTATTAATTCTTGAATTTGCGCATATAAAGTAAATGCAGAATTTTTGTTCTTCACACTATTTTGACGATAAAAGGATCTGTACCCTTAGCACGAACAGCTATCAAAAAAATAATCATTCGATAGATAAATTTTGTATTGGAAATTTGTACAACTCCATCTATCGCCGATAAGCGAAATGAAATTTTCCATAGAAAATTGTCTATCGAGTAATTTTACGTGCGTTTTTTTTCTCGATAGCTGTTCGTGCTAAGGGTACTGAAGACATTTGAATCGTATACATTGTTTGCTTCATTTGTGAAAAGTATATAATTACTGACATAAATAAATCATAAACTTTATTTTATAGAGCTTAGCAATAATAAAAGTGATTGTTCTATAATATTATTACCGGGTGCTTTTTAGGGTTAACCTACGTCAGCGACTAAAAAGCGCCGTGATTGTCGCCGCGATTATCGCCGCGTTTATCGCAGCGATATCGCCGCGATTAACGCCGCGCTTATCGCAGCTACAAAATAGCGCCCGTCAGCGGTAAGCCGTACGCTTTGATAAATTGTTTCTGTTAGAAAAAAATATGCTGAAGTATTTTGGATTTTAATTTAACCAATTTGATATACAGTTTTTAACTTTGGAAGCCTCCTATTAATAATAGACATTATTTGATTTATATTTTTGCAGTGATTAAAAAGATTAATAACATTACTTTACTGGAAGCAGGTATATTCCCTAGTAAAAAAATTAAAATGCAGCGAGTCAACCGAAGAGCCAAATCAGAATTTGTACCGGAACTTAAAAAGTGTCAGAAATCAGTTTTAAAACATGTTTGTTTATTTGATGTTAATAGAAGTTGCTCATATCAGCAATAAACAAACTTCTTAAAAAAATTGAATTAATTTGAAATTATTGCAAAATCAAAGCCCTCATAAAAATACTACTAGAGTTCCATCCAAGTAAAAACCCAATTACATTGAGTGTAGTTAATCCAATTATATGAGCTCAAACAGGTAAAGTTGAGATGTTGTTGGTACTTGTTTGCTTTCAAAATCTTGAAAACTCTTCAAAAGACGTTACTTTTGAGAGCGAACTTGGATGTATCTTATCGTGTGTCTTTTTGGAAGAAAAACTTTGGGGAATTAATAATCTTAAAGTATAAATTGCTTTCTCTTGAAATTTGAAAATTGACGGTTTTAACATACTACATAATTTCAAGTGAGACAGAGAAGTTGAAAGGGAATCGTCTGGCTTGGTTTGGGCATGTTATGAGAAGAGATGAAAGGCATGTTACTAGAAGAGTAATGGATATGGATATTGAGGGCTGGAGAGTAAGAGGAAGATCGTAGAAAAGATAATAATAATGTTTATTTATTGTTTTCTCCAACAATCTTAAGTGTTACATTTTTAATATTACATTTAAGATCTAATTAAGTGTAAAGATTGCGAGAGACTGGCACCCGAGCTAAGCCATAGGCCTGTGGTTCAGAGCACCAGTTCCCTCCCCTCTTGACGAAGCAATTGTGCAGTTAACAAACAAAAGTATAATAGAAACATAAACAATTGGAGAAGCATTTACGTTATACATAGAAACAGTGAAAGAAGTTAAATATTAATACTATTAAGGATTATAGCTTTTAAGAACCTATTTAAATGATACAAAGTGGGTGTAAGTTGTGAGAGTATAGTGTTGTGAGTGTGTGTGTGTGTGTGTGTGTTATTTAATTAACAAAAGTGACCCAGAAGATCTTCCGTTTCTTGATAATTTAAGTTTTCCAAATAGGATAAGATTTTTATTTTACAGTTAAATTTATGCAAAGGAGCTAGATCTAATATTTTGTGCAGTTTATTGTAAAGGAAGGGGCCAAGATAGTGAAAGAACCGGTGGGAAAACGAAGTTCTAGTGCAAGGTAAAGTAGCTACAAGATGGTTGCGTCGTGATGCCAAGACGTTGACATCTATAACACCGTGTTGTTTGAGAACAGTGTGTAAAATGAAGAGCTGACGGACTGAGAGGACTTGGCAAAACTGATATAGGTCATAAGTAGGGTATAACATGGGCTTTTTTGTACAGACCTTCAGCACGGCTCGCTGAGCCCTTTCAAGTTTAATCGCGACTGTTTTGGAGGCACCTCCCCATGAGGTAATGCAGTACACCAGCACAGACTCACAGAAAGATTTATAGACAGTCTTTACGAGGTAAGGGTCAGCAACATGTCGAATGTTCCTAAATACGAACATTAATTTACGGAGCCTATTCGCGGTTTTTTCCACATGACGTTGGAAGGTAAGTCTGTTGTCAATAAAAATGCCCAAATACTTAACCGACTCAACTATCTTTAAAGGAGAACAGGTACAGGGATAATTTGGGTTGTTGGGATGGGAGTGAGCGATAAGTGTAAAATTATTAAGCATGTTAGGAGGGGTATTCCGAATAGATGAGGCAATAACGTGGGTCTTTTGAGTATTGAGGGATAGAAGATTCACACGAAGCCAGGAAGATACGACATCAAGGCCATGTTGTGCATGTGAAAAGGCTTCTTGCCAAGTTGCACCAGAGAATAGTAACGCAGTGTCATCGGCGTAAGCTATAATCTTACAGTGAGGAATTTTTAAAGAGGCCAGTCCATTTATAAAAACTAGGAAGAGGGAAGGCCCAAGAATACTTCCCTGAGGAACCCCATACTCAACAGGACGTTCACAACTCTTGGTGTTATTAACCATGACACGCTGTGTACGGTCTGAGAGGTAACTACGAAACAGAGCCAGTTGATTACCTCTGATTCCTAGTCCCTCAAGTTTGCTCAGCAGTATAGGGATTGACACGGTATCGAAGGCCTTGGCCAGGTCTAAATAGATGGATACACACTTTCGACCCCCATCCAAGTTCTTGACGATGTCACCAGTGAGCTCATGAACCGCGTCTGCCGTTGATTTCCCTGTTCTAAAACCGTATTGTCTCGGTGACAATGCATGTGAGTTTTCCAAGAAGCACATCAGCCGTTTATTTAAGATGCGTTCAATTACTTTAGACAGGGCCGAGAGAATAGAAATCGGACGGTAATTGTTGGGAAGGTTCTTATCTCCAGACTTGTGAATTGGGAGAATGATGACTTTTTTAAAAGCAGACGGAAAGCAACCTGTTTCAAAAATGAGGTTGCAAATGTAAGCGATCACTGGAGCTAGGATTTCTTTATTCCGCTTAATAAATCCTGTAGAAATGTTGTCCCATCCCACTGCGCAGTCATCTCGAAGAGAGGTAATGGTTTTATCAACTTCGTCAATGGTAGTGTCAAAAAGAACAAAGGACTGTGGGGAAGATGGATTATCTTCCGAAAAGGAGGAGCTCTCATTAGGGTATGCGGGAATACTTTCCGCAAGGAACTTACCTACGTCAGAAAAAAAGAGTTAACATAGTCCACAGACTCTTCTGGGGTACTCTTGCAACGAAGAAGATCTTGGGCAGCGCTATTTGTTTTGTTTAATTTAGCAACTTCGCGTATTGCACTCCATATTTTTTTATTGTTTTTACCAGCTTTCCCTATCAATTCTCTATCGTAATTCCTTTTGACTTTCTTTAACAAAGAGTTACAGAAATTACGGTACCTCAAGTAGGTAGTCTTTAAAATTTCATTGTCAGGTTTATTTCTCAAACGCTTGTGCATCCGGTCTCTGTTTCTGATGGATCTAAGAAGTCCGGGTGTAATCCAAGGCTTTATAATTTTGCGACGGGACGAGAGATTAACTTTAATTAAGGTCGTGTGAGAATCAATTAGAGTCTGAAGTATTTCAATGAGTCGATTGGCGGCTAAATTTGGGTCAGAAGCATTAAAAATTGAGGAAAAATCAACTCTGGTTAGAGACTGGCTCAGTTCAATATGGTTCAGTTACCTTACAAAACGGGAAGAAGAGCTGTTAGTCTTTTTGATATTAATAGAAATAAACACTGCTTCATGGTCTGTTACCGATGAGCAAATAACAATTGTTTGCGCCAAGGATTGCGACTTAAGGAAAGCATGATCAAGACAAGCCAGCTTTCGAGTGGGAAACGTGTGAGCCGGTAAAAGACCATGACATGCAAGAGAGTTGAGGTAGTCTTCGACATAAGCATCCAGTGGATCTGCGATAATATTAATGTTTATATCCATGTTTTAGAACCAGAAAAATTTTGGAATGTGGGGGCGAACCTTTCAATTCAATTCAATTCAATTCACTTTATTGCATTCCACAATGATAACAAGATAGTAGGTAGGTAAAATAACAAAGTACATTGTGGACCCTGAATAGGGCACAGCAAGTTATTTGGAGAGGAGTTGAGAGGACGACTTACTTTTTTTCAATTAAATGACAATACTTAAAATTAAATACTTATTTAATTTTTTTAATCTTTATCATTTAAAAAATCTGAAACCAAGAAACCTTGGGCCAAACGAGGAACAAATCTCATTTAATATACACTTTTAAACTTTCGCATTGCATTGTACTTAGTTAAAATGACAGGAATTAAACGCGTGCAACTACGATAGGTATTTTCACACCTACCTATTTTCCCGACGTTTCGACCGAGTTGCATCGGCCGTGGTCACGGGCTGACTGGAGCAGCGGTGTTACGCCTCCTCCTCTGCGGTGGAACCTTCATCCACCGTCGAACAGTTTTTCCAACTACCGCCGCACACTATAGGTACTAACGGTGTCCCTATTCCATATCACAGCCGTATTCTGGTGGTTAGCCGACCGCGAACAAAGATGTAGTGCGTTTGCAATGAGGGCTTTTTACAATGACAAAAAACTGCAGGCTTGATAGATGGCGTTGATAAAAATAGGTGACAATGTGATTTTTTTACTAAGCTTCGAAGAGTATCAACACCATCTAGTGAAGCAAAATAATAATTACTATTTTTATTTTTTAAATGTCACTTTGAAAACCCCAGATGACGATCCATTAGTCTCTGCCTACCCCCATGAGAAACAGGCGTGAGTATGTATGTATGTATGTACGTACACTGCAGATAATTTGTGGCCATCTTCCTGATTGAAGTTATTTGGATGTTTTTTTTTTTAATTTCAATCGCTTCACGTACGACTCGTGAATAATAATGGCGATCAGTGGAAAGAATATGCGTGCGATAAAATTCGATCCAGTGGTTTGTGCCACTTTCCAGCAAATGTTATTCAATCGCTGATTTATTAGTCTGGCGATTTTTGACAGCTGTGATGTGTTCGCGGACTCATTCAGTGATAGTTCGTTTTGTCTGACCAATATAACAACTACCACAGCTGCAGTCTATCTTGTACACGCGGTGTTTGTAATGGTGTGTCATCCTTCAGCGAACCCAATATGTTGTTGATCTTTATGCCTGGAGTGTAAACTATCGGTACAGAGTATTCGAGTAAAACGTGGCCGATCTTATCTGTTACTCCTTTATCTCATTAAAACATAATGGGGAACATGCATAAGTCACCGATTTTGATAAATTTGAGCTTGATCGCTGCGGACACGTATAAAAACATGATGGAACAGAAAAAAAGTATTATTTTAGTTTTATCACACAGGGGAAAATGGCGATTTTTTTTTCATTTTCGGATATAATGCACTTAACAGTCGGATAGAATATCAAATAGAAACAATATTTTGTATGACACAATTATGTACTTAAACGCAATATTTAGGGAGATATTTGAAAATTCCTGGCTAACTCCATACAAACGTGGCATAAGTGACGTCACAAATTTTGACCGTTTTGTAAAGATAGAGCGTTTTCGGCGGGTGCTGCTGCGCGCTAACTTCAAGTGAATATATCGCAAGAGAAAAGTTTTAATATTAAAGTTGATTTTCTCACGCATTATACTTTTGATTTTGATACAAAAAAAATATATGCATGTTCCCTTATAGGGCAAAGCGTTTTTGTTTTAGCTGAGTAAAAATGCTTTCGTGTATCTGTCTGTACTACTGTCTAGCTGTTCTCCTCTACAGGTCGCATTACTAAACCGATTCTAATGAAAATTTGTGAACAGGTTAGATAATTACATACCTACCTAGTTTTTGTTTTTTTTTTTTTTCAAAAAAATATAGTGTAGTATTAGGTACAAAATTTAAGTGATTGTATTTCAGTCATTTCGAAAATGTTCAAAAATGTCACAAACGAAGTCTATAAAGCTAACAGAGCCACTAGTAGGTAATATTTGCGGCGGCGAGGACTACACTAGTTGCAGTTACAGGTTCCTAAATGAAATTTTATCCTATTCTTACTTACAACGTTATTTATTTTCACATCAAAAGATAGCCTATGTCCTTCCCCATGGTCCAATCTATCTCTTTACTAAAATTTATCAAAATAACTGATGTGTTTCAGGCATGAAAATTTATACAATAGTTAGAGAGTTACTTTCACCTTTATAATGTACTGATGCCAGTTCCAATTTTATTCTAATGTATAATCCTTTTTAAAGGAACTCTCCAGACGTCTCTGCGAGGCCACCGGGGACCGCAGGGCTGGCAACTTTTTCGCCCAGAGGTTAAGCCTCGCCATTCAAAGGGGAAATGTTGCCAGCATTCTGGGCACCATGCCTCGTGGGGATGCTCTGGAGGAACTGTATTATTTGTAAATATTGTATTTAGCATTAAGATTTTTAAATTTGTTTGTATTGTGTGTTATAATAAATTAAAAAGTATGCTATTATGATGTCATAAAAAATGTATAGATTAGATATTTCACTATTTAGATATAATATGCGTTTACTCTGTTAGATTATCCTACAAAGTAAATTATCAACGCTATGTTTTTTTTTTTTATTTTAGAAATCCCAGGAACTTTACTCTTAGTGCTAAAATCCCTGCTGCTGGTTGTTTCGCAAATAGTTCACCGTCGCTTGTACCAAAAGTTCCCTAGGGATGCGTAGCTGGTCCCGTTGAAAAACTGGCGGATTTTTTATCCGTTGAAATTTTTTCATGCGATGCATTTGTAATGCTGGTTTTTTTCCTGTTAGTTATTCTTAAAAGTGCTTTTTGCTTTGAGATTCCATCAAAGCAAATATAACTAGTGGTTCTGTAAAGCTGTAACCCTCTTATTTGTAACACTTTCTGAACATATTTTGAAATGGATAAAATATTTCCCCATATCTCCGCCTTTTTGGAAAATTTAGAAAAACTGAATCGAAAAAAATCCATATAATTTAAGAATTTGGTCACATTATTTCACGAAATCGGTTGAGAAATGCATGCTGTAGATGCGAACAAACGGACAGACGGACGGACATATGGAACATTTTTGGCCAAGCTTAAACGGAGACGCTTCGCTCACACTTCGTTCTTGCTTGAGTAAATTTTATTTCCTTAGTTGAATATTAAAGATTCAGACAAAAACATATCCGGTTGAAATTAGAATGAAAATCATAAATGAAAATATGTAATAATTATGTAATCCTAAGTTCTATTACAGTATTGGTGCGAAAATTTAAAAATTGGTGTAGCGATAAAGCGATCTATTTTACCAGAGTTTCAATAAAAATAAATTACTTCCACTTCCATCCTTGCACTTAAGGTACTCGTGATCTAAAGGGCATGTTTACTTGTATCTAACCTCTGCTAACACAGATTATATTATCCATAATATAATTCTACAAAACAAAGCGATGGATTGAAGCCAAAAAAACATTTTCCAAATAAGATTTCCAATTTCATCAAGCATATCGTATATCAATTTTATTATCTTCCATATATGGTCCATAATCCTTCAAGAAGTTTCCATTACAAATTCATGCTCCAATATCTTATGATGGACGTCTACTACGTGATTGCGCTACGAGCATACATTACTGGGGAATATTTCGTCACGTATCTTTGAAGCCTTTGTCAAATTGTCTACATACATTACGAGATCAAGGAACAAGCTTATAAGCATAGGATAATTAACAAAAACAGAGGCATTCTTTAGATTCTTAATGGTCTATTCAAAAGACCAAATACATCACAGATATGATATTAGACATCATACCATTTTGTTCCATGGACATAGTAAGCCAGGAGCTCACTTAAGCATGTGCTACACGGTTTTAAACAGCGGTTTAAAGCAGAGTTTAAAACAGTGTAGATAGTTGTTTAATGCCAAATTTCGTTTGACCTTTAAACACCCTTGGCAGCAAGGCTTGTGTTTGAAACCACTGGTAGAAGCGTTAGTTTGAAACTTGTATGAAACCGTCTAGCCGCTTGTTTAAAACCTCGCGAACGACAGTCACGATGCAACGGCGAGCGCAGGCAGAAGCACGCGACGACGACGTTCTCAAAATGGCACCAGACGAAAAAGAACGAGAAGTAATTACAGAACTTGATATATGACTAAGGGTTAATCTCTCCTTTAACCAGCGCTTCATCCATATTGTTTTTTTTTCTTTCTTTTTTTCTTCAATTGCACACTAAATAGCAAGACACACCCCAACTCTTTGTTCTTTAGATAGGCTAAGCGCCATGACGTCGTTGTTAGTGAATATACGGTGCGAGCGTAGAGACTTCCTATTCATGCAACGTTCTATAAACACTGATGGTTTTATACATGTTTTGAACCGTGTAGCCGGCAAAGCGCAAATCTGTTTTTTCTGTTTCAAACCGCTGTTTAAAACCGTGTAGCACATGCTTTAGAGTGGTCACATACAAACGGAATCTGATTTGGAATTCCGAAACGGATTATCGATAATGTATGAAAATTGTGGACTGAAAAAAACGCATTTAATGGGGTAGGTCGTATTTGTATGGATTTGCTGCGTTCGGAGTCATTACGATTTGGGATTCCGTATGTAGTCAGTGGCCATGCTAAGATGTGTATTTGATACTATTACGAGTATATCAAGTAAGTTCGTACAAGCTGTTGTCTAGTTGTTGCCTAGTGGTTCGCCTACCCGTGTAAAATAAATAAAATAAAAATAAAAATCAGTTTATTAAGGAAAACACATAACAAAGCAAAATATGAACTGCTCTCATATAAGGTTACCCTGTGTTTCAAGAGACAGGCTCTTAAAATAATAACAATTTCAACAGTAGTGTTTTTTTAAACATTAATTTCTTTATGTTTATTGCTTTGAGAAAAGTTTTTTACATTATATTATATTATTTGTGTAAGTGTGTGTGTGTGTATGTGTGGTTGTGCGTTTGTATGTATATTTATGCGTGTGTAAAAAAAATATTGGTTGGGGTTGGTGAGTGAGGTGCAACAAAAAGTATACCCAATAATACCCATTTACCATAAAATCAACTGTCTAAGATAATCTAGTCATTTCATTATATATATAATCAGTTCTTCTAAGTTGTCGTAATTAAATTCATCCAGCCAATTGATTAATATTTCTTTAAATTTTCTAATGTTATATCGTGTAAGGTTTTTGTTTAATAGCAGTATTTTATTGTAAAGACATGAAGCTAAATAGTTGAAGTGGCGCTTAGCGAAAGTTGAATGAGCTATTGCTGTTTTGTACTGAAGGACTCTTTTGCTTATTAAAGGCGTATGGGGAACTATTTTGCAGTGGAATCGACACAGTGTTAGCATAACGTAGAGCTTACGGACAGAAAGAACTTTGGCCTGTTGAAACAATTCTTATGTAAGACGCAGGGGTCCCGGGTTCGATTTCTAGGGGGGGTACACTTTGTACTCGGTTTAGTTGGTGGTAGGGCTTATTTCAAGTCCGCCTGGCTAGTTACCACCATCATACCTTACCTTAGTCTGACACAGTCAAAGCACGACATGATATAGCGATTTACCACGTTTAACTGTCAAAAGACAATAGATTTTGACAGTTGGGTGTCGATAAAACGCTTTATCACGCGATATATAGGTATTATCGTGTTTCGTCGGTCATGCTAGGGGGGGTGGTGAGGTATTCCGTCCGCCTAAGGCCATAGGTGGGACGTTCAAGTGTTCCGAGCGCCCCACCAAGTAGGAGACATCAAAAAATGTAATAGCAGCTGGAGTCCGAAAGGACCAGCACAGGTCGGAGAGGCGGAGACTGTCAAAACTGTCCCGTCATCTTCGTCCATTAGGGTAGAGATGGAACACCGCAGGGTAGGCTTCCGTACGGATCCGATGAGACTTGACTTATCGGACAAATACGGAGGAGAGTCCCGAACTCGCCGGGTCGGCCCCACCACCCCGGAAGCCACTAAAAGGAAGCCCTGCGTAAACAAAAATAAAATAAAAGGAGGGGTGGTGAAGGCCAAGCACTATACCGTTGTGCATAAAAATAAACGCAAGCCGCCCCGAGCGGCGCTTTTACTGTAAACACAAAGTGTGATCACTACAGCTCTTATTTATGGCTCATAGCTTACGTGGTGATAAGGAATCGTACTTGCATGTAGTTGAAACCAGAGAGATCATTGCATGCTTTTTCTCACAACGAGTACCCTGCTTTAAGCTACCACAAGCATGCATTTTAGATAAATGAGTTGGATGTTTTACCTACTTTACACTTACATTCCGTAAACATACAGATAACAATCGACAATAATATAGATAGAAATAAACTTCAGAGGTATTGGTTATCATGTTTTCGATTTTTGTAATATCCGCGATTAATCGTTGGCAGTCTTCTCGTTGTTGTTCTGTTTAACTATTAACTTCTGTGCAATAATAACTTTGTAATGTTATGGAGATGTTTTGTTTGTTGGTAAGATAATTCTCGTTGGGGTTTCAAGGCTAAGCTTTCATTAAAACCGACATCGAGTGTTCTTACAACGTGAGTTATAATAATATTTTTGAAGGAAAACGATCTGCTTCCTCTTCAAGGAAAACATCAAGAATAAATACAAAATTCCAATTTTGAAATACTATTAGGATGATAGGTATTTGAATAATTTATAAAAAAAACTGCCTTTGGTCTTTATGCAATGTAACACTAATAATAGTGGAGTGATATTTCACTTTGAAAATATTTTTGCTTTTATTTTGTTGCGAATATAGATAAAAGATGTACATAATATTTACTTTCAAAGTTCAGAAATTAGATTTCTTCAAGAACCGTCTACATTCCATTCAACTGAAACCCCACAGAACGTTTTTTTTTGTTCTGTGTGAGACCCTAATACTGCACGACACCACGATGCCTAAGGATCTCCACGATGATCGGTCCTGCGCTGCCCGCATCCAGCGGCTTCCCGCGACCTTCACCAGATCGTCGGTCCACCTTGTCGGGGGCCTACTTACGGAGCGCCGTCCGGTGCGCGGTCGCCATTCCAGAACCTTTCCGCCCCAACGGCCATCGGTTCTTCTCGCTATGTGTCCCGCCCATTGGCACTTCAGCTAATAAAATAACTTAAGTAGCTATTTCTTTGAGTAGGTAAATGAAAGAAACCTGTAAGAACAATTTCAATTAAAATCCTAATAAGACTTATAAAAGATCTAACCTTTGCCTCCAACTTGGTATTTAACCAAGGTCTAATTTTTACGTAAATCTGTTCCTCTTTTCGAAAACGTAAAAAACAGAGTTACTTTTGTAGTTTCGAGTATAATATTAGTATGGATGGTTAGACAATGACTGTAGTAAATGATTTGACTAACTATCACTGTGTCAATACGAAAATGATTTCAATGGTTGTATACTAAACTGCTGAATAAGCAAACCCACAGGTTGCTTGCACTGTGTACCTGTAAAACTAAAACTTAAACCTATGAATAAAACATGAATTTGGTCTTGGTCCAAGTAGTAAGTAAAAGCGATGTCGGTACAATCATCTTAAAGCGTTGGTCAAACTGGATAGGCCTAGGACCTATTAGTAATAATTATAGGTACTAGCAGTAAATAGGTAATAAACACAACTAAAACTAAAAAAAATCGAAAAACTTAAACTCTCTCTCTCTCTCTTTTTGTATAATAAAAAAAAAAATTTATGAGGACTTTTTAGCATGATTTTATAAATAAAACACTGTAATACTGTAAAATACAATATAATACTGTAAAACCCCGAACTATGTAAATCCCAAGATTTTCCAGCTGTTCTGTGATCATCGTTCACTTCGTTCGAACTTTTACCAGGATTTACTCGGTAAATATTAGGTTTTACCTTAGAGACGCGGTAAATGCAGAAAAAAATATTATTTTGGAGGTGTTTCAAATTATTTTTCACATATTATTACTAATAAAATTAATCAAATCATTTAAACAGAGGATTTAACTGACGGATATTTTTTTTTGTAATATATGACTTAGAAATAATCCTAAGATAAATAAAAAAAAGAATGATATTGAAGAATAAATCAAAATGATAATTAATAATATTCAAGGAATTTACTGATCGGTAATTTGAAATAAATTAGCTAATTTACTGTTTTATTTAAAAATTCAACATTTACCAACCGTCTTTGGTAAAACCTAGCATGTGCCAAACTCTAATGGTAAAAGGCCGAAGAATGTTCTTCCTTTTATAAAATCCTTACATTTACCAATTTCCAATAAAACCTCAGATTTACCAATATACGGGCTTTTACAGAGTAAGTCTTTAGAAAAGCAATGTTCATCTTAAAGCGTTGGTCAAACTGGATAGGCCTAGGACCTATTAGTAATAATTATAGGTACTAGCAGTAAATAGGTAATAAACACAACAAAAACTAAAAAAAATCGAAAAACTTAAACTCTCTTTTTGTATACTAAAAAAATAATTTTATGAGGACTTTTTAGCATGATTTTATAGAAAAAACACTGTAATACTGTAAAATACAATATAATACTGTTAAACCCCGAACTATGTAAATCCCAAGATTTTCCAGCTGTTCTGTGATCATCGTTCACTTCGTTCGAACTTTTACCAGGATTTACTCGGTAAATATTAGGTTTTACCTTAGAGACGCGGTAAATGCAGAAAAAAATATTATTTTGGAGGTGTTTCAAATTATTTTTCACATATTATTACTAATAAAAATAATCAAATCATTTAAACAGAGGATTTAACTGACGGATATTTTTTTTTGTAATATATGACTTAGAAATAATCCTAAGATAAATAAAAAAAAGAATGATATTGAAGAATAAATCAAATGATAATTAATAATATTCAAGGATTTTACTGATCGGTAATTTGAAATAAATTAGCTAATTTACTGTTTTATTTAAAAATTCAACATTTACCAACCGTCTTTGGTAAAACCTAGCATGTGCCAAACTCTAATGGTAAAAGGCCGAAGAATGTTCTTCCTTTTATAAAATCCTTACATTTACCAATTTCCAATAAAACCTCAGATTTACCAATATACGGGCTTTTACAGAGTAACAGTCTTTAGAAAAGCAATGTTCATACGGTTTTATTTTACTTCCTGCACTAACCAAAGTGTTTCACTTCGACCATTTTCTGTGGCATAAGGTAGGTACTAATTTGCATGTTATTACGGCTTAATCTGCTCCACTTACTCATTTAGATTTAAACGTGTCCAAGCAGGGTTTTTGCAATGTAGACATTGTTACATTATCTTGAATAATGTCTCTGTTATGTCCATTTTCCATCAGCCATTTTCACAGGCCTTCCTTATGGGTGGATAAGGGGGACGGGCCATAACCCACTACGCGGGCCCAATGGGTGTTAACGACTGCAAATGCAGCCGGGACCAACGGCTTAATGTGCATTCCGAAGCACGGGACGCTCGAGATAATACATTTTTGGTCACCCATCCCATGACCGAACCCTTGAGAAAGTCCACAATCACTGGGACAGGGACTAAACTACTGCGCCACCGAGCTCCTCATAATCTCCCCATCATAGTTTCTATTATAATAGTAAGAATAAAATGTTGACCTTTTGAATCAATTTTTATGCTTATTCAAATATTATAAATATGAAAGTAAATCGGTCAGTCTGTTTTCATGTCTGAGGTTCTTGATGGAAGATAATTCATTCTGGGCGTGTTCTAGAATTAACCATTTGGAGCAATAGTTAAAAGGTATGGCACAAAGCTTGTAGGATTACTCTGAGCCAAGTTATCCAAGTTGGAAGATTCATAATTTTCATACATTATTATTTTATTGAATTCTGAAAGTGCTGGGAAACATAAAATAATGAAATTTTACATATTGCTAGAAATACGCTTAAATGATCTCTATAGATTGGACCTTGGGAAGGCAAATTCATATCGAAGGCAACTGCTTTCGAAGTTTCATCCCCTATCTCACTAGATAGGGGATGAAACTTCTTGCCTGGAACGAACAAAATCCACGCGGACTAAGTCACGAAAGACTCATGTATGTTTTGTCAACTTGTTGAATCTTGACTATTATAATGTAACATTAGGAGCTCAGTTTGTATTTTTTGCTGATTTTATCATTTTGTAACTGCATTATGATTCAAGCCACAAAGTATCTATATTGACCGCTAGAGAGCCAAGAGACTTAATTACTTGCTCACATCTGCTTTTCGAAACTAGCTAGCACTACACAGAATACTTTAATAGTACACCTACGCATTAAATCACTTTTTTCCCCAAAGGTATATTTTAATCAGACTTCAGTTACACCAAATCGACTCTAGAGAATGGTTAAGAATCTTTTTAGGTATAAATTAATCCACCAAATACTTACGTCGCCGATAATAATATTATGATTTTGGTTATCAATCTGATAATATTGAGTTGCTTGGTTGAATTAAATATGTAAACAGTATATTATGGCAGACCAAGTGATTTCAATATTTAGGTACCTATAGGTATCTTCATACTATGATTACATCATTCATTGAAATAAAACACCATGTAGTTACCATGTTTTACTCTTCAAAAATATTAAAAGGATGTGAAAGAGTTTCATAGTTTTCTGATATTATGTCGCTGCGCTGTTATTTTGTAAAAGTATTTAATTTCAAAAATGGTGTATTTTATTTTTATAATTCAGATGCAATATTTGCGCAGATCCTTTACATTGACATAAATTACTGAAAATTAACAAAACTTTTTTTTAATTTAACAAAATATACTAAAACTATTTCAGAATTTAAACAGGTACATATGAATGTAATAAATTTATCTCGTTTTATTCAAAATGAAACACAATGGCATCAAAGCGTAGCTGAAAATGCTTTGATGTGATTATTACACGCATGACCTTACGATCATGTTGAACTCGTTCTATAGAATACTTTCTGAAGGTTTTATTGAGGAAATTTATATCCTTTTTTTCCTTATTTTGTAATCGTTTGTTTGGTTTTGCTTACCAATAATTTATTTGCCAAACGTTCCTGTAAAAAGATTGTTTGAAGTAGAGTAAAGAAAATATTTACCTGCAGTTTGTGATCAACTTTACATACATTACATCAAAGTATGAAAATTATATAATATGTAACTGTTATCTTTTTAGTGTTCCGTACCGCATATCTAGAGATATTTCTCGGGAGGGCCTGGCCCCCAGTTCCGGGGCAAAGCTAAGGAGTTTTTTCCCTGCCTTCGCCAATGATTGAAGAAAACTAAATATTTTTATCTTGTTTAAATAGTTACTTAAAGTGTTTATTATTTCCATAATATCAATTCTTCAATAGGAAGATACTAAAATATTTTATCTAAAAACATTTATTTTGTTTAGATAGATATCTACCTAGATTTGTACCTATACATAATAAATATTTGGGGAAAAACACTGTATTGTCTAGAACACTTAGAAATAGCAACACTAGTTGTAGACAACAATATGTTGTCTACAACATAGTCTGTTTTTCGGAAGTTTGATGCAGAGAAAATGCTTTGTAGCATCAATGCAGTGTTGATAAATCAAGCAATATTGATACTGCGATAAAAAAGTGTTCACAAAGTACTCTAAAGTCAACAGAAATAAATACCGCTGTTATAGCTTTTAGATTACTTTAAAAAAAATCATTGCAGTATTGATAAATCAACGTGAAACGTGGTCGCTAACTATGGGTCTCATAAGGAGGCTCAAGGTCACCCAGCGTGCAATGGAGAGAGCCATGCTCGGCGTTTCCCTGCGTGATCGAATCAGAAACGAAGAGATCCGCAAGAGAACTAAAGTAACCGACATCGCTCGAAGGATTGCTCAGCTGAAGTGGCAATGGGCGGGACACATAGCGAGAAGAACCGATGGCCGTTGGGGCGGAAAGGTTCTGGAATGGCGACCACGCACCGGACGGCGCTCCGTGGGTAGGCCCCCGACAAGGTGGACCGACGATCTGGTGAAGGTCGCGGGAAGCCGCTGGATGCGGACAGCGCAGGACCGATCGTCGTGGAGATCCTTAGGGGAGGCCTATACCCAGCAGTGGGTGTCGTGCGGCTGATATGATGATGATGATGATGATGATTGATAAATCAAACAATATTGATACTGCGATAAAAAAGACGCTTCAAGACGTTAAACTTAAGGAGTAATTGCTAAGCAATATTTTTGGTTAAACTACGTTTAAGTCGCCAAAACGCTATCGCCAACACTCAACGTTCCATGTGTGCTAATGCCATAAAGAGCTAATTTTATTGTAATTTAACGTTTGTATATTCCGAAACAGTTTCAAACTTAATTGCCAAATTTTGCCGCATCAAAGTTCTGAATCCATTATATATCTGTGTGTGTGACGAGTGGCAAAGCAAACAATGTATCGACAAAGCAAAGTACGTAACTAATAACTAACTGGATTTCTCAACACGGCAAACTTGTAACTCAGAACTAAGCCCCGAGTATAAACGCAGGTAATCGGTCCTATAGCCTGTTTCATCACAATCTGAACAAAGGATTTTGAATAGACTGTTTCATTTCATGTGGTACAGTTAACTGTTTTGATTATGCTTTGATGTACTTAAGTACTTATTTTAGGGGGTTGAAGCCTTTTTGACCAGAAAGCCTATCTTGCAGAAGGTCTTTAAAAAGTATGAAATTTATCAGTTAGTCAGTCAGTACATACATTTTTAAAAAAAAAGAGAACACTTCGCGCTTGCTTGGTAAAAAAACAAAAGAAGTATAATTATATTAAAAAATCCTTACTTTAATAATAATAAAACTACGATTTTTTTATTTTACTAATTAGTATAGGTCATGTATTTAGCGCTAGTAATCTTTTACTAATGACTTCTTGTGGTTTTTTAACCGACTTCCAAAAAGGAGGAGGTTCTATGTTCGTCTGTATATTTTTTTTTTGTGTATGTCCACTGATTACTCGAAGACGGCTGGACCGATTGAAATGATTCAAACGTTATTACATTAGGTACACTCCCAAATTGGTCCCATTTTTTAAAAATTGGAAATCGGTTCAGTACTTTTCAAGTAATTTTGAAAAAAGCACGAAAATAGTATGATTTTGTGTGAATTACCTCGATGATTGGTCGTATTACTTCTTTGTTTATGAACTAAATAAGATAATATTTTTTTTGTTGGAAGAGGGATATCTTAAGTATAGTTTTTTAACCGACTTTAAAAAGGAGGTTCTCAGTTTAACCCGTATTTAAGTATGTTTCTCCGCGATTATCTTACGTTTGGCTGAGCCGATTTTTTTACATATATAATATACCTTACCTACAAGGTACCTACACTAAAAATAAAAAAATAAAAAATTGTTTAAAAAAAAACAAAAAACCGACTTCGAAAACCTACCTCTAAAAAGCAAGAAATAATATTCGTAATAATAAAAATACGTCTATTGAAGGCGGGTGGGGCTTTTAGAATAAAAAAAAAGGAATTTGTACTCCAGCCCAACCCGACTTCAATAGACGTATTTTTATTATTACGAATATTATTTCTTGCTTTTTAGAGGTAGGTTTTTGAAGTCGGTTTTTTGTTTTTTTTAAACAATTTTTTTAATGTTCGTTTCACCTTGAATTTTGATATATTTGATTTGTGAAACTTTTTTCTAAATAGCTTACAAGTAATCAATATTACAGCTAACAAGTGTTAACTAAAACACTGTTTTAATGTGATGCTCTCACTTTTTTGACAATACTGTTTGTATTTATTAATCAGTGTTTTAAAATCTTTTGTGGTACCTAATGCCGTTATAGTTTACGAATTCACCTTGTCTATTTATATGCCACATGTAATAGAATTTAGATTTTCAGTTTCAATACAAGTTGCAAGAAGTGGCATTCAATTTGCAATCAAAATAGAATAACTTGTACCTAAACTAAACAGCAAGACTATCCCAGTCCAAGTTCATAACTAGCAAAGTCTTTACGGTCCATAGAAGCAGATAATATCCGTTTCGCAGTCAACTAACCCCAGTTACGGAGTAATGGATGGTCATGGTCAGAATCGCGATATTCAACTATTTCAACAAGAATTTCATAGCAATTTATATATTTTTCTCAGTTATTATGTTCTCTTATGTGGGTTTTACATGGTCAATGAGGATCAACACGACAATTGAATATATCAATATTTTTATATCATATCAAATACAATATCAATATCTGAGTAAATCTCTGTTTAAATTTCTCAAATCTATCAAGAAATGACAAAATTATTAAAGATTTAAAAAGTGAGTTTAAAAAACACGGTCGGCCCTTGCGGATCATGCGATGACGTCACGTGCCACGATCGCCCAAAACACCTGCCGCGCCGTCAGGTGTTTGTTCGGGCGCCGACGTCATCAGCCAATCGTTTTTGAGAATGCGACACGAAAATCGCTCTATCTTCGTCATTTTTAGTCCAATTTCAATAATTCTTTCACTGAAATAATTTATTTTGATGTGACTGAAACTCTACATATTAAAATAATAGGTAAATTTTAGTTGACTAGCGCTATTTATCGACAATCATTTAAAAAAAACTTATCGCAGATTTCAATGAGGTGGCGATTCGATTTTGCAAGAGATTGTCAATAAAAGCGCTACTTGACTAAAGTCGACCAGCGAGTCGCGTGGAAAATCAACCCGTGTAAATGCCCCATTATGTGTGCTTTAAGTTTTTAGTGTTGATGGAATCTTGTACAACGTTATGTATGTTTGCCGGACAAAATACGGACTTAAGGGACAAGTCATCCCCATCTAAAACTGGGACCAGGGGCGAGTTGCCCCCGTTGAAATTTGATAATAGGCAAACGGGACCACATCGATTGAGGTTTTGGGATGATTTATTAACTAGGGGTTTATGGCCCGTACGTTCACGTTTGTTAAGCAACGCTCGGTCCGGCCAGGTGTCGGATGGGTGACCGTTAAGTGGCATTACAACTGAGCGCTTCCGTGCTTCTGAGGGCACGTTAAACCGTCGGTCCCGGCTGATGTCATCTGATAACAGTCGTTAAGCCAAGTTAGAGGCCTTACAGGCGGCTTGATAAACTCTAACACTAGAGGTGGCCAGTATTCCTCATTCGATGAAAGAAAAGAAAGTAGCAATTTGAAATCTGTGGATTCTTTAAATAGAAGGCAGGCCTATCGTTTGAAAAATATAACTTGTTCTTATTTTTTGAGCTTTCGAAAAGATTATCAAGGCCTCTAACTTGGCTTAACGACTGTTATGTGATGAATGACAACAGCCGGGACCGACGGTTTAACGTGCCCTCAGAAGCACGGAAGCGCTCAGTTGTAATGCCACTTAACGGTCACCCATCCGACACCTGGCCGGACCGAGCGTTGCTGAACAAACGTGATCGAGTACGATCAGTCTGTCAAGTTCCGCCATGAGCGCTTCTTACATCAAACGTATAGTAGATTAAAACGCTTCATCAGTTCCTACCTACAGACGCAGATGATTTGAGTACTCAGTTGATTTGACTATCTCCAAACATCTGGTTGATTTGACAGTCTTCAAACTCTAGAGCAATCGATCTGATCATACGATTGGATTACTGCGACGTGTAATCTCCAATTTTTGTGATCTGTTCATTTCATGCTAGAAGAAACTTTCGGCGCGTATGTTATGACTAGCGGCCGCCCGCGGTTTTACCCGCGTGGCTCCCGTTCCCAAGGGAATATCGGGATAAAAAGTATCCTATATTTTAATCTAGGCTATTTACTATCTGTGTGTCAAATTTCAACCAAATCCGTTCAGTGGTTTTTGCGTGATTGAGGAACAAACATCTAAACATCCAAACCCACAAACTTTCACATTTATAATAATTTATTATATAAGTAGGATAGGTAATATACATTTTTATGAAAACTAGTAATATTATTGCAATGCGATGCTAAATGCTGTTACCTAGAATTCTTGTTTATTTATGTAGAATCTTGGGCTCGGTGAATTAAACAGCTTTTATAATAATAATAATAATAATTCATTTATTCATAAGATAACATTGATCCATATTATTTTGTTAGTAACAATTTGGTACTTTTAAACTATGTTAGTATACAATTTGAGAATTTAATAATAATATACAATAAACATGTCAATAAAACTAATAATAACCATAACAAATGTCAATTGAATAATAATAATAATTTTCAATAAACATGTTAATAAATTATTAATAAAACAAACATGTCAATTTTATTTCATTGCCCCAATTACAAGTTTTACTTGACATCTCAGAATGGGACAATCATACTTTTTAGATATTGTCCTCAGTATGTCGTTACTGCTGCCACGCACCCTAGTTAGCAGCGAGGAGATGCGTTTGCGCCTAATCGCGTAAAAATCATCAGTACGTGCGTCAGCAAACATCGCAGACGCGCTACAGAAACGTGGCAGCCGCAACAGCATCCTGAAGACATTATTATATTGAACACGCAGGGCGCTGTATGCCCTTTGCGTGTAATTAACCCACAGGCTGCTCGTGTAAAAAGATTGGCAATATGCCTTAAACAATGTTATTTTTACTTCAGTCGAACAACGAGCAAACCTGCGAGCCAACATGTTACCCCGGACAGCCAGCGCCCTGCGCTCGCGTTCGATATCAGCATTATCTTTTAAGTCTTCTGTGATAATGTGTGCTAAGTACTTAAACTGTTTTACCCTATTGAGTAGAGATCCGTTCACTTTATAAACGTTTTATAAACGTTGACTTTTATTTTCTGATTTAAAAAGAACAAGATTTCACAAATTAAAGGCGGAGCGCACATACACAGATTTTCGTCGTCCATTCGTCTGTCTTTCGTCCCTCTCACGCCTCCCTTCCTTCTCTCTCGCACATTCGTTCAACATCCGCAGTCACACATCACACTCATACGTTCAGAAACAAATCCCACATTTATAAAGATTACAAGAATTACAATAAAATTTTGTATTAAGCAGTTAACATTATTTTTCTTGTTCCTTTGTTGTCGTCTCTCTCTTTTTCGATTGGTATCGTAACAATATTCGATTCCTATAGTTAAGGCAGGCGATTTTTTTAAAAACCTTTAAATGCAGTTAAAATTATTTTTTTGATCCTTTTATCGTCAAAATAGTGTGAAGAACAAAAATTCTGCATTTACTTTATATGCGCAAATTCAAGATTTAATAAAAAAAATTCGATACCTACTGTACTGGAAGGATTTGACCCGAAAAAAATATTGCGAGTCGCTAGAAGTGTTTGTTTTGCAGAGATAAGCTAGTTTTTGTATTACATCATTTTATGACATATTAAAAAATAATATTATTATCCGTGTTCCACAAACGGTATTTTTTATGTGTTTTAAATACAAATAAATACAAATACAATACAAAATAGTTACTGTGTATGTTACTATGATCAGATTTTGATGACATGTTATAGTGTGTTTTATATTCGCAATATACTCACAAAGCCCTTTCATTTGATATACCACATGGTATTAAAAAAAAATGTAAGTACTGAAAACTTTATGACATCACAGTTTCTACCCCCGCCATTTTCACGCTTTCCATCTTATATATTTGTGATCAGGGCATCAAATTGAATGCATCGATACCACATTTTCGTATTTTCGTGATGACTTGTGCGAAAACTAACCTCAAACCCTATAATTACCGATCGGCTAACAGTACAATTTAGCCGATCGGTAAATTTTATTTATGTTTTTCGAACGTTATAGTTATTGAATAATTATAATTAAATACCTCGAAAAATACGTAGTTATAATAACAACAAATACGATTTTATTAGCGACTAGTCAAATTCTTTAGCTAACTTGATGTTTCTTTTGTTACGTTTACGTTAAGTTTTCCATAATAATATAGGTAAATTATAAACTTATGATAATCCCAGAACAATAATTACCTATAACCGACCTTAGGTTCGTAGTGTCAAGTGTGATCCTACCTTTTTTGGAACAGGATTAAAAACTATATAAATTGGTAAGCATATCATGTAATAATAATTCTCTTACTTTTTATTGCAAGCTCTAATATTACAAAAATAATTATGTCAGCCAGCGAAAAAAACTGTGGTGTCTTTTAGGGTTAAAGCCGCTTGTCACTCTTGTCAGTGTCATTTCGTGGGCGATTAGTCGCCGAGCTATGTGTGAGCTACTTTTTGTAGCTCGTGGGCGTTTACGTATTGAACTCCATATGTTCTATTCTGGGCTACAAAAAAATCGCTCAGCGATTAATCGCTCGTCAGCGGTGACGCTAAACCAATTACGGTAAAAACCGATACATACTAAGAGCTACGAAAAACTATAATGTGAATTTTAGTGATATAGATTTATTTAATACCAAATTTGCTAAATATAAAAATGAATCTTTCAAAATTTGTATTAGTAAACTACAAACTTAATGTTTTTTATTACCTAAACCATTTTTGTTAAAATGTTATTAGATTATTTATGTTTAATACCAAATTTGCTACATTCAAAACTTTCAGAGATGAATAATTTGTCAATTAAAAAAAACTTTTTTGTTGTTATGTCATTATTTACTTAATAATTTCTTACATCTATTTGCTTGCATAAATAGTCTGTTCAACGTAATGTACTATTTAGTGGTGGAAACTTTTTTGGCGGATGGACTAATATTTTGTTTATTACTATATGTATTATTTAAAGCTGTATGTTTCCCAAAGTAATAAAAATAAAATAAAAGATAATAGCTCAAAAAATATGGTAATAACTTACACTCCAGCCATCATTCTTCAAATTTTAACATGCCCAAAACTACAGTATTATCCCGAATCCACTCAAATAGAGAGAAGACAATAGGCTAGTTGACAAAATTTCAATAACTGCTTAATATTTTAGCTTATTAGGCATTTTATCGAAAAAAAAGGTTTATTTATTTTTAATCGAGCGTTTACATTATAAATTTCGCGTTTTAAAAACCAATTTTAATTTGGTTCCAAAACGCACAAGACTGTCATGGCGTCTTGAATGACGTCACGCCGTGCAAAACAAATAAAAGAGCGATCGTGTCTTCGTACGTTATAGCTAGTTTTTATCGTTTAAAAATGAATTTCTCATATTATAAGTACTGTATAGAGCCCCAGTGTGATAGCACGACTATAAAAACGCCAAACCAGTTATTTATATATGTTCCAAACAATGGAGAAATACGGAAAAAGTGGCTAAAACTTGCGTTCGGTTGTGGTTAGGTTGCACTCGGAGTGTAGGTTTGGAACGCGCCTCCGGTAGTGATACTCGAAACGTCAAAGACAAGATTGGAGTTTCGCACGGCGTGACGTAACGCTTTCTGATTGGTGTTCACTGTCACGTGACTAAAGGTTTCATTTTACGAAATTTATTTTTTAAAAATATTATTAATCTTTAACGCTTTTAATAATTAAAATTGTTTGTTATTTTCTCCATAATATAATTAATCATTATAAACCCCTATCCATTATATTTATTCTTAATGGAAACAAGCCTATTCTCTTAGTGCAAACTATTATAAGATGTTGAAACTTCATAATGTGCAGTATTTGCTGAATGCTGAACAATGGAAGGAAACTTTTTGAACCTAAGTTATGCCAGGCGAGCTTTATCAGTTTCGGATAAGCTGTGCTTATGCGCTTTTAAGTGTTCAAGCTTTTAATATGCCTCTCGCTTTTAATGTTCATCGCGCTGTATACTTAGCGTTTTCTTTTTATGGAAAAGTAAGCCAGATAAATCATTGAACGTAAACACAAACGAATTATTTGATTGAATCAGGCGTCACTTGGCGGAAGTCCCAAACCATTTTGAAAAAGAAATATATGTAGCTTACTTCCGCAAACAAAATATGCAAGATGCACCGCCCGCCCGCCCGCAAAAATATGCAGCACACCACAAATATAAGTGCACAATACCTGCATTTAGCAAGACAGCAACACACCTTGCACCTTCACCAATTAGGCTACTCTACACGTGTTTCGCCCCAACCCGGAGCATCCTCAGGAGTTAGATCGTGCGTAAACCAACACCGAATGAGCAACTACGCCCTCCGACACCGTATTTATTGTCACTTCCTCCCCACTGCGCATCGAGTGACTGACAGTGACAACGTTTGAAGAATGTTGCCAGTTTCAAATAAAAAAGAAAAAAGAAAGAAAACATGTTTTTTAATTTAAATTACCTACAAATAAATTGATATACATTAAATAATGTGTTTTATTAATAAGATACTTATTTTTAAGAATTATTATTATTTGAGAAAATACGCAGCAATGGCGAGGAAGAGACGTCAAGTTGATTGTTAAGTATGGTTCCATCAACATTGTGTTTGATAATTTCTAGGTTTTCCAACACGTTCAGTCGTAGACCTTTACTACAAGTATGTAAAACCTCATAGGAATGGCCATCAGATAATTGATGTCCGGTATTTAATAAATGTTCCGCGAAATGAGATCGTTCCGGTCGGCCGTTCCTATAGGCGGAAATATGTTCTTTATAACGTATATCAAACTAGTATACGTTGGTCAAACTGGCCGTAGTTTTGATATACGTTATAAAGAACATATTTCCGCCTATAGGAACGGCCGACCGGAACGATCTCATTTCGCGGAACATTTATTAAATACCGGACATCAATTATCTGATGGCCATTCCTATGAGGTTTTACATACTTATAGTAAAGGTCTACGACTGAACGTGTTGGAAAACCTAGAAATTATCAAACACAATGTTGATGGAACCATACTTAACAATCAACTTGACGTCTCTTCCTCGCCATTGCTGCGTATTTTCTCAAATAATAATAATTCTTAAAAATAAGTATCTTATTAATAAAACACATTATTTAATGTATATCAATTTATTTGTAGGTAATTTAAATTAAAAAACATGTTTTCTTTCTTTTTTCTTTTTTATTTGAAACTGGCAACATTCTTCAAACGTTGTCACTGTCAGTCACTCGATGCGCAGTGGGGAGGAAGTGACAATAAATACGGTGTCGGAGGGCGTAGTTGCTCATTCGGTGTTGGTTTACGCACGATCTAACTCCTGAGGATGCTCCGGGTTGGGGCGAAACACGTGTAGAGTAGCCTAATTGGTGAAGGTGCAAGGTGTGTTGCTGTCTTGCTAAATGCAGGTATTGTGCACTTATATTTTGTGGTGTGCTGCATATTTTTGCGGGCGGGCGGGCGGTGCATCTTGCATATTTTGTTTGCGGAAGTAAGCTACATATATTTCTTTTACAAACGAATTGTAAAAAAAATATGTTATTCTATCCATGAGCAGTTAGCTACACGAGTATTATAATATAAGTACGTTTTCTTTAGTGACGTTATCTATTTTTACCCGACTGCAAAGAAAGGGTTATGTTTTTATAGATGTAAAAAAAAAAAAAAAAACATTCGTCCATTTGTTTCGAATTGATTGAGTAATTTGTTGGATAGTCGTAATTGGCCTTAAGAATACGTTTTAAAATTGTAACTTAGAATTTAAGTGAGCTGTGTACTGTCCCTAATAAAGAAAAATAAAATAAAATAATAAAATAGCGCCTATCTTGTAAGTAGGTATGTTTGTATATTTGTATATTTGTATGACTGTAATATTCTGTATTACCTCATATCTTTCAAACGGCTAAACGGATTTCTATGATTAAGATATCGTTAGATTTGACTTGTCAGCCCAAGTGTTCTTAAGAAGGTGGCGTTCTAAAAAACAACATGGCGGCTGTACAGTGCTATTATACGTAGTAAAAAAATTTTTTTTTTAGAATACTGCAATATTTATGTTTGTGTTCTAAACTATTTACCTATTACAGTAGATAAAATAAATAAACTTTATATGAAGATCTTAAACTTTGCAACCAAACTAAATAGTGAGCCATAACTTTATTTGAGGTACGAAAATGTTTATGTTATAAACATAATAGATACAATACTCGTACATACGAGCCTACCCTTGCGAGATGGAATAATAGATTTTGCAACTTAATGAGAAAGGGCTATCTACCCTTATGAAACTAATCGTCTTAACCCAATAATTTCCTAAAGCCAAGTGTGTGATTATATTACCGAAACTAGTTATTGTGAATTAGTAATAGATTCACTTAAGTGGAGTTATGTGCGCTCGCTCGTAATAAGCCAAATGAATTCAATACCGAAGCAATCGGATTACCCCGTTGAGGGTCAACCACGCGTTCTTCCCAACTTGACGGGTAATAGCGGATGGCCAATGACATTATAACCATAATTATGTAACAATATTATCTTTTCATATAGCGAGGGTATCTCTTTGTCTCGTTGTATTTAATTTTTATTTCTACAATAGGTTATTGAATGAGCCAAAAAAGAAAAAACCGTTTTGGACCATCAAACAGAACAACTTTTACTATGCAAGCAACTGTGAAATCACGAAAAAAAATAATGAAAATATTAAAATGTATTGCTGATTTGTTTCGCGATTTCAGAGTTGGTCCCATAGCAAAAGTTATTCAGTTTGATGGTTCGAAGAAACAGTTTTCTCATTTTTAGTTCATTCATTAACACCCTGTATAGATGTAGAAGATGACGTCTAGTAATCATAAACACATAACGTGGAGCTCGGTGGCGCAGTGGTTTAGCGCCTGGCCCAGCAAAAGCAGAAGTTAAGCAACGTTCGCAAGGGTCAGTCATGGGATGGGTAACCAAAAATGTATTATCACGAGCTCGTCCGTGCTTCGGAAGGCACGTTAAGCCGTTGGTCCCGGCTGCATTTGCAGTCGTTAACACCCACCAATCCGCATTGGGCCCGCGTGGTGGGTTATGGCCCATCCTCCTTACCACCCATAAGGTAGGCCTGTGCTCCAGCAGTGGGGTCATCAAAAATGGCTGATGCACAATCATAAGCACCTATAGAACAAAAAAGTCACGAATTCACGATACTAAAATAATCATTGTTTACCAATATACGTCTTATTTATTTTGCCTTACAAGGAAGTAATAGATAAAGGAAAACCCCAAAAGTACTGTGAGACATTTTTCTTTGTTACACAATAGTTATTATTCTGGTTCAAGTAAATAAAAAAGTTATAGGCCATTGTCTCGCCGTGAGCTGTAAATCGTGATAAACGTAATTTATGACATAACTCCCATAACTTTTATATCAGTTTTTATTTCTTTGAATCCGAGGAGACATTATTAGGTCTTAAAAAATAATGTCGGTAACTGGTTCAAAGTGAAACTGTCTGACGGTGGAATGTTCGTGTTTTGTCAAAAGAAAAAGTTACTGACGAACTTATGGAACGTCATGTTTTTAAGGATAATTTAATTTACACGATTTCCGCGTGTAAAGATACACACACACACTTTTCGATCAAGAATACTCTAGAGATGCCCGGTTCTTGCACCTCGAATAATACCACACTTTCAAACTTAGAGCATGTTGACACAGACTAAACCGAGCTTAAGAGTAAACAGAAAAGGCATCAATTAATTTAAACTTATAAACACTTTAGGTCACTTTTTGTCAGTTGGTGCCATATTTGCGTGCTTAGTTCGTAAAGCTTTATCTGGTGTATTCTTGATCGCAGGCTATACACCATTTACCTGCCTTGCATGAATCATCAGCACATCACGATATACTTTTTACTGACAAATGTTTACCAAACACATCTAATAACTCGGTAAATCCGCATTTGAAAAAGCTACTTTAAACTTGTTCATACGTTTGAGAGCTTCTACGGTCTCAGATAGACAAAGAAGTCAAACTTACAAAAGCTCTCTACATTAAGGGTTGAAAATACGATCCTGTTCTGTACTCTGTACGTTGGTAGTGCCACCAAGTTAATAAGATTCAGTTGGGTATGGTTAAGCCAGTAGAAAATACCTACTTTGCTCTATGCATTTGTAGGGTTACGCTAGACTGTCCAAAAAGGAAAAAACACAAATAACTTGTAAGTGTTTCCTTACAATGTAAGAATAAAAGCCAATGATATAGCACAGTCCAACTAACCGTTTGGCCACGCGAAGCGACGAGCGAATTCTCTCCAGGAAATACAGCTTCAAGCACCATGTACAGCAATTCGCTCGATGCATCGCCGTTCGCCGCATCACGTGGCCAAGCCGTAAGAAGTAGTTATTAATTTTTTTACGACAATATTGCGCAAATAGAGATATTTAAGGTGTCACTTCTAGAGAACCGTAGAGTCGATTGTAGCTTTCTGACGTTTACGATTTGTTTTAAAAAAATTAGGGATTTTCCAAGCGTCAATAGAAAACAAAAAATAGTTACTAGATAGCGTCGATGGACAAGTGAACTGTCAAAATTGGCTTTGTAAAAGTGAATTGTGTTTTCTTTTTCCTACGTTTTCTACAGTTGATACCCACCTGTTTATCAACGCCATCTATTGAGCCTTCAGATTATTGTCATTTTGAAAATCCTTCATTCTTATAATACTAATGAAGTCAGACTTTGACTATTTGGGCGTATTGTTTTTTAAATATAAAAAGACTCTTTAAATTTGAGATTTTTGCATTCACAATGCTTTTTAATACAATAATAAATAACATACTTACTAGAAAAAATACGACTCGCACCAAATCAATTCCCATCCGAGAATTGATCCGTATTTTTCCCAGTATATTATTTAGTATTGTATAAAAATACTTCTTGCCAATTTCTTAGTTCTCAGTTCTCGCAGATGCTGTTGCCTTGCTACCTATCTTGTTCATAGATAGTAAATGTACTCGAGTGAGTAGAGCTCGCTCGCTCGTTATAAGCTAAATGAACCCCATGTCCGACTAATAGGATTACTCGATTAAACCCCGTCGAGCACACATCTGACCTCAGCGGGAACAGAATTAGAAAATGAAACGAAAATGTTTTTATTTTTAGAAAAATGTTGCATTGAGAGAGTTCTATTCGATACCATGAGATGACACGAGTCATGACAAACTATAAACAAATTAATAGAAGAAATATTGTACCCATACGCTACGGAAACAATCTTTTTACAGACATACTTTCATACTTTACATCTTTTAAACGACTTTCGATTTATTAGTCAGTCTACAACCAGATCAAAAAGTAAAATAATACCTAGTTGTCTAGTCGTAGAAATAATAACGCAATTAGCAATAAAAATAATGATCGTATTATAACTTTTCATGTCGAGTATCTAAACAATGTTTGTACCGAAACGTTGTGACTAGGGATGCAAACGATGGGTACATCGATGTTTCTGAAACATCGATGTTTCAGTAAAAAACACTTCACGTTCATAAACACATAACGTGGAGCTCGGTGGCGCAGTGGTTTAGCGCCTGGCCCAGCGATTGCGGAAGTTAAGCAACGTTCGCAAGGGTCGGTTATGGGATGGGTGACACGTTCACTATTGCAAATCATCGATGTATCGATGTTGTTTTATACGATGTTTTTACATCGATGTTTGGCCTGCCATTATTGAAATGTTTGGTACTTTTAGCAGTCTGACCTCACCAGTCAATGCCTTGTCCAGTTGCTGCTGTTAAATGTAATTTTATTTCCTCTACTATAATACACCTTCCTTATTTACTAAAGATTTACCTATTCAATAGATAATATTGGTATAGTTATTAGATAGTTATAATTTGGATTAGTTATAATTTCAACTATTTAATAGATCATAAAAAATATATATAAAAAACATCGATGTATCGATACATCGAAGTTTTTAGGGCGATGTTTTTTGTACATCGATGTTTGTTCCGGAACATCGTTGTATCGATACATCGATGTTCTTGCTTTCGATATTTGCATTCCTAATTATTGTAACCCGCATGACCATCAGCCATTTTTAATGTCCCTACTGCTGGAGCACAGGCCTTCCTTTTGGGTGGATAAGGAGAATGGGCCATAATGACTCACCACGCAGGCCCAATGCGGATTGGTGGGTGTTAACGACTGCAAATGCAGCCGGGACCAACGACTGAACGTGCCTTCAGAAGCACGGGGGAGATTGAGATAATAATTTTTGGTCACCCATCCCATGACCGACCCTTGTGAAAGTTGCTTAACCTCCGCAATCGCTAGGCCAGGCGCTAAACTACTGCGCCACCAAACTCCTACCCGCATGAACTGGTCATATTACACAGCGATTAGGGCCGCGGCAAGCGAATTTGTGATACATTACACGTACCTACTCACTGCTTAGCCAGCCCCCTAGCATGACCGACGGAACATGATATATATCGCGTGATATAGCGTTTTATCGACACCCAGCTGTCAAAATCCATTTTCTTTTGACAGTTAAACGTGATGAATACTTCGCTAGACTGCCTTCTTAATAACGCTATTCGTTTTGTCTTTTGTCTTCGCATGTTTGATCACATTTCTTCTTACCGGTCTCAGCTTAAATGGCTTCCCATACGTCAGCGCAGACAGCAAAGATTGCTCTGCACTCTCTACTTTATCTTAAGTAGTCCTCATTCTCCCGATTATCTTAAATGCATGATTCAATTTGTCAGCGACTCTCATGATCGCCAACTTCGTTCTTCCAATTCTCTCACTCTCTCCACTCCTCTGTTTCGTTCCGGGTATAATTACGTCCGAATCTTTCACTTTGCACGCTTTGCGTCTCTGGAACGGTCTTCCTGAAGCTATTAGGAGATCACCCAGCAAGTTCTCCTTCAAAAGAAACGTTCACGCTTTCTTTTAGAAAGTTTATAATGAGCATAATGTGAAAATCATCATCATTATAATTTTGCCTTTCCTTTTCATTGTATGATTATTTTGATTTGTTGTATTGAGTATTTTTTTTTTCTTTTTTATTTCTTTACAATAAAAGTGTTTTACAAAAATAACAACTGCCAAACTGCTCAGCAGTTTGTCGGCAGTAATAGTTCTCGCCTTAGTTTTAACTTATAATCTAATTATGTACTAGATACTTACTATAAACTTATTTTTTAACATTGATTATATTAAATCTAATTGTGGAGCCGGCATTGATAACAGCGCAAATACATTTTCAATACCTTTCCCTTTTTTTATTTGTTTTTTTTTTTTTTTTTTATCTATAAGTTTTTTTTTTTTGGGTAGGTAAGTATTAGGGAGCATGCATTTTTTATTGTCTATACTTACGTATTTATTTAATTATCTACATTACTTATTAATATTTTTATTATGTAAGTATTCTTTTTTTAGATGAAATTTTATTTTATTTATTATTACGGGCATAATGACAGGTAGTGTTTTTTTAATATGGTTTTAAGATGTTTTTTTGAGATGACTGCTTTCAATAAGTCCGGAGGTAGCTCATTATGCAGCGTCGGCATTATCCAACGCCTCGTACGTTTACCGAAGTAATTCTTGACTCGTGGTACTACATATTTTCTTTTTTTAGATTGACGTGTTGGGTAGCTATATTCCCTTTCCTTTTTATGCTCATTTTTATTGAATTGTTCTAAAATTAACTTCATTTTAGCCTTTTTTTCAACAGGTACGATTTTACATAATTTATACAATTTTTCGTAATCGTTTTCACATGACGTGGTTTTTATATTTTTGTCAACTAAATTTTTTAATAATCTTGTAACGCCTTAATCTCGTTTAAATAGCCTGGGAAGGTTAAGCCATAACTTCCCAGTCCATAATCTATAGTTGCCTCAGCAAGCGCATGGTATAACATAAATTATAATTTGTATTCCTTTTTGTTTATTATACGGCGATGATATTAACATGCATTTGGTTTTATTTACATTAATGATTATACCGTTATCATGCGCCCATTTAACAGTATTGTCCAAATCTGTTTGCAATACTTCTTGTATATGATTTGGGTCTTTAGCACTATACATTAAGCAGGTGTCATCGGCATACATATAAGTTTTACTCGATTCTATTACCTTGTTCATACCATTAACATGGATAATGTACCCTACAGGCCCAAATACTGAACCAGTAGGTACTCCGTACTTAATATTACCTACATCACTTCTAGTTCCACAAATGCAGACCTCAACAGTTCTATTTTTTAAATAGCTACGGAACCATGCATTTGTGGGTCCCCTAATCCCACACTCTTCCATAGATTGCAACAAGCCATCGTGATCTAGCGTGTCAAACGCTTTTTTAAAGTCGATGAATATAACCATAACTAGTTTTTGTTCATTAAGCGCATTGTTGACATCATCTGTAAATTTTGATAATGCCATGTCTGTGCTTCTGTTAGGTCTAAACCCGTACTGTACATCTGTGAGAATATTATTTTTTTCCAAAAACTCATACAGTTGCTTTACTATATTTTTTTCGGTTAACTTGTTGAGAACATTAAGTATGGCTATGGGTCTGTAATTTGAATAGTCTTGATGCGAGCCTTGTTTATAGATTGGCCTAATTATTCCTTTTTTAACAAAAGACACATATTAATAAATTTAGCTATCACAGGACTGATATTTTTCTTAATTAATTTTATATCCCTAACTCTAATTTGGTCTGATCCCGATGACTTATTGCAATCCAGTTGGTCTATAACTTTCATAACATCATCAGCAGATGATACCATTTTATATCTAAAACTCATACAACAGTCGTTTGTATATTGATTTCTATTTAAAAATGTTTCATTACATTTGTGTTTAATTTTATCGATCTCATCAGTAAAAGTCTCGCAAAACTTATCACAAATTGATTTTATCGACTGACCATCTTGCATGTGTCTTTCGATAATGGCATCAACTGACAATTTCTTTTTTCCCAGCCATTGGTTTATTTTACCCCATATTTTACGCATGTCCCCATTACAATTTAGCGATTTCTTGCTTTTTATTCTTATTTTTAGCTTTATTTAATTTTTTTGGACTTTATTTCTGTACTTTGTATATTCTAATCTGTAATTATTATTAGTTGGGTTTGATTTCCATTTTCTAAATAAATTATCTTTATTTAGAAAATGGAAATCTTATATATATAATATATATTATAAATATGTTATATATTATTGTAGAAGTATTTATGAATTATATATGTTTGTATTTATTACACTAAATGTATATTATTATACCTACACTATTAAATGTACTTACCGCATTCGTGGCAATCTGTTCCCTAAGGGTTGACTGGGAGAGAATGCTTTTAGCATTAAGTCTACCTCTTGTACATATTTTTTTTGTAGTACAATAAAGAGTTTAAAATAAATACATAAAATGATACGCCATATTATCGTATCGTGTTTAAATGGTCATGCTAGGCAAGCAGTACGGCCCGGTGGCCGGCCACGCGAAGTGATGAACGAAAGCAACAATTTGTGTCTTCTTTGCACTCTGGATTTCCTTCGCTGCATAAATGCCAAGTATTACGAGTTCACTCGTCGCGTCGCCATTCACCGCTTCGCGTGGCTATAAGTTGAGTCTTCTATACTATTATTATTCTGTGGTTCTATTAGCTGGTAAACATACTTGACAAGACCTTGCAACTTTAATAAGGAATCTCAGTGAGTTATCTCTCGGAATATCGATTAATTGTTGATGAGTTTACTTCCAACTATTTTAACTGATCACCAAGTTTCTCCTCAATATCTACGTAATAGTAAGTTTGAGTTATTATAGGTACCTAAACGTTAGATTGGCTTAACAAAGTAAAGGTAAGTTAAAATATTCCGTTTTACTGGGTATATCTAAGAATAAGTAGGTAAGTATTTGAAATCACAATTTAACTAGTAGCTCTGTGCGCTGTAAACCTATCTCATACAATAAAGTTCAACAAATACCAAAAGAGAAAAAAAATATATTGATTAAAAAAAAATATCTCCGCTATTTTGAAAAAAAAATCGAAAATCTGAACCTGTTCACAAAAAAATTACGAGAATCGGTTGAGAAATGCAACCAGAGAGGAGAATAGCCACGGCCATGCTGTTTCAGTATGGCCGAAATGCTTTTGTATGTGAGACGCTATGTTTGCGATCATTCGGTCTACTATAGCAAAATTACGATGGTGAGTTTCTAAAACAAGGGAAGTGGCGGTCATGTTTAGCTAAGAATCAATTGAAAAAAAATTATAAACAGTGTAACCAAAAGTATGAATTTAGGTTATTGGTTTTAAAGTTACATAAAAAAAATCATACGTTATGATTAGCGCTTTACAAAAGGAAACTTTGTGCCGTCGAAACTAAACCCTTACCTTACCTTATACCATTAGGGTTACAACTTACTCCACAATAGTAC
Source organism: Agriphila straminella (assembly GCA_950108535.1). Taxonomy (NCBI): domain Eukaryota; kingdom Metazoa; phylum Arthropoda; class Insecta; order Lepidoptera; family Crambidae; genus Agriphila; species Agriphila straminella. The sequence goes on along the minus strand of OX467307.1, from coordinate 19,726,553 downwards.
ATTATGAGACAAGTTAGCTTAGGTTGCTCATTGCGCACAAGGCTGTGGGTTGCAGCCCGAGTCGTAGGCGAGGGCTTAACTCAGCCGAGTGTGCAATAAGCAAAAGCTCACGAGTTTCATACGACGTTTTTCAACACATTTGCGAGGAAAAAACAATAGTACATTGTTCACCGAGAGGAGAAAGAGACCGATTACCGTCGAGGGTGTCGTTTGTTTGTTTTAAAACACCCGAGATCGGGAATCGCACTTTCTCTCGAGTGATACATAGTGCTTTATACTACACCTACGAGGAAAATAAAAAACTAAATCTACGAAAACTGAATCCTCAAACAACACACAAATTGAAAATGGCGCCAATGGCGTCTGCAATTTTCACATGTTCTTTTTTCAAATTGTTTATCCTGCCGCCGCAGGGTCGCACTGCCAGCCCGACACACAGCTAGTGGCCAGTGCCATTTTGCGAACTTGGAGATAAAAACTCACTGTAAAAGCTTTTTGGCTTTTGATATTTAGGTTACCGGCGCATAGTCTTACCCAAAATTAAAAAAGAAAAACCACGTAAGAAATGGATTTTCATACACTTTTCTCTCCGCTCAGATGCGTTTTCTCCCCGCATATTTGTTCGATATGCAATGACGTACTTTCTACCGTAAATTTGATAAAGTATCAAGGTACTTTCCGAGCAGGTGTAGTATAATAGTACATTATGAGACAAGTTAGCTTAGGTTGATCATTGCACACAAGGCTGTGGGTTGCGGCCCGAGCCGCAGGCGAGGGCGTAACTCAGACGAGTGTGCAATAAGCAAGAGCTCACGAGTTTCATACGACGTTTTTCAACACATTTGCGAGGAAAAAACAAAGTAATTTTAGGTTATAAATTTATAAAAAACGTGCATAAAATAAATTTCAAACACAAGATAATTTGTAAACACCCGTTTTGAAGACATAGTGAAAGTTAATTACGCTAATTAGAATCAAAATATAAAAGCACTTCAAAATTATGATCATAAGATAATTATCTTTGCACCAAAACAATGTCAAACGATCACTGCGGCGTTTGGTAAACAATAAGAAAAAGTTTTCCGCTCATTTATATTTTTAAATTGAGGATATTCCTCATACTTATTTTTGATCTTTATAACGATCGGTCGTTATAAATGGGTTAAGGGATGATTTTCAAAATAACAAAATATGTGTTTGCCTATTTATTTTTAGACATGCTCATACGAATTTTAAAGTTGTAATGTCTATTTTATATTCTTTTTCCATACAAAATTTGAACCCCATTTTCACCCCTTTAGGGGTTTAATCATGTCCACCACCTTGGACTTCAAAATAAATCTCATTTTCGCAATCACCATCCCATAAAACCTCAAGAACGACATCCATATCAATTTTTATGTTTACTCACCCCATTTACCCCTAAGTGGTTGATTTTCAAAATTACAAAATATATGTTTGCCTATTTATTTTTAGATGTGCTCCTACGAAGTTTAAAGTTGTAATTGTCTATTTTATATTGTTTTTCCACACAAAATTTTAACCCCATTTTCACCCCTTTAGGGGTCAAATCATATCCACTGTGTTGGACTTCAAAATAAATGTCATTTTTGCAATCGTCATCCCAGAAAACCCCAATAACGACATCCATATCAATTTTTGGGATTTTTACCCCTTTTCACCCCCATTTCATCCCCATTGGGGTTGAAATACTAACAATAACAATATACGTTGCGTTAGATTTCCATCCATAAGCCTAAATTATAAATTTAGCGATTTTTACTTCGAAAATAAAGTATTTTCTTCAATACACAACTTCATCCCCCTTTTGACCCCTTCGGGGGTAGAATTTTGAAAAACGCTGAGACCCGTATTTATTAATTTTAATTTTAAGCTTTAAAACTGAGTGTCTTTCATACAAACTTTCATCCCCTATTTTACCCCCTTAGAGGTGGAATTTCCAAAAATCCTTTCTTAGTGGATTCCTACACTATGTAAGGTATCTATGTGCAAAATTTCAAGTCTCTAGGTTCAGTGGTTTGGGCTGTGCGTTGATATCTCACTCAGTCAGTCAGTCAGTCAGTCAGTCAATCAGTCAGTCAGTCAGTCAGTCAGGACTTTGAATTTTATATATATAGATTGCACGCGTTTGTTATAGCTCGGTTTATGGCCCTAAAAGCGATGTATTAGGGCTTACTTTACGAGCAAGTGTGTTGAAAACGTAATAATGTGACATGATAAGGGTGGCCAAACCAAAATAAATTGCTTTCCAAAGTTTTTGCTCATTCACTCATGCTGCATAATTTAATTAATTAATTTCCTTAAAAGGCTTTTTATTATTTATCTATTCTCATATACTCACTAACATTTTCATCAGTAAGGCCTTTTGAAAATGCGTTCCACCTAAGTGTCTACCGCAAACCACACCATAAGGATGATATACTTTATATTATACGTACTCTCATCTCGCTCTCATTTTAGTAAATTGTATAGATCCATCTCTTTCTACTCGAGATACAAATTTTCTAAGAATCTTGAGCCATGGGTGGCTTCGCCATTTACGACTGGATTGGTCCAAGTTATAATGTGTAGAAAATTAAATTATATTTATTTATTTATTCTAAAAAAACAAACGACACTACCGTAGTTTTGGGATGTAGAAAAAATATGTCTTAAATAGTTTTTACAAATCTATTTTTTTCGATAGTATTTTATTACCATTCCTCAATTTCAATTTAAATGAAAAACAAATACTTATGCTTTAACGGCATCAATTTATTATAGTCTAACGTCTAAAGATAACTAAATGATTTTACCAAATTAAAAGCAACTGGATCAAGTACTACACTCGTAACACTCGTCTAATTTGAATAACTTTATTCTTACAATTTTACGATAAAGTTATGTTAGGTAGGTACAGTCAGCAGCACATCAGACTATACATGTTGACCTTGAGACCGCCTTTATGCCGTACGTAATAAGAGCTGTTTCGTAGTTCAACTGTTTAACCTAGCGTGTTAACTTAATTTCTTTCATTTTAGTGGTAAAAGTTTTCTTCGACGATGCCACTAGTGACTCGGTAACTCGGTTGGATGAGCATTGGACTGGACTTCCAAGGGCCACGTGTTCAAATCCCGCCTGAAGAATTTATCTGGTAACGAGTAAAATTTTTCCTAGTATATTTATTTAGTAAGTATTATATAATAATAGCATTCTGAATTCTAAAGTCTCAAAAATTAAAAAGTTATCTTATAAACAAGAAAAACTATCAAATCGAAAACAGTACATTATTCACAGCTACTGAATTTAAAATAATTTATTTATAATATTTATTTCATGGAAGATTTACCGACAAATAACATAATTCTGAATATAATTTATAACTAAATACTATGCTATAAACAAATCTTCACAATCGAGTATACAATAGTGTTTTTTACTATAAATACCCGTTTTTCTCTCATAAAAGTCTAGCTCGCTCAGTGCTTTTAAATTAGGCAGCATTTTTCTCCCAAATAAACCGCCGCAAAACGTCTTACTATGCACGAGAGCTGATGTGTCATAAATTATTTCCAAAGGACAACGCATACATTCAGAAGATATCGGAGGCGTCAAACAGGAATAATCACGGAAACTCACTGTAAAATCGCTTTAAAACTTTGGTGCACATTTCAACCGATGACACGACTCGTAACTTCTCACTTCGAGAGTTGAGAAAGCTGTTTTGGTACAGTTTCTGTGTTGTGGCACGTATGGGACATAAGTTTGGCCATAAATAAGCGGTAGTCAACACCAGAGCAATTTATTAATGTAATACAGTGTAACCTACTTAGCATTGTAAGTACACATTAAGTGAGGGATTTCATAATTGGATTCGAGTCGGTGAAATGAGACGACATGGTATTTTATGCTGAAATTGTATAACTTTCTATTTCTGTCACAGTCTTATACCTACTTAATAAAAAAAAAGTTCTTCGATGTTAAATTTAATATGTAGAGTAGCGAGTAGCTCTAAACTAACTGACATTCTCCGTAATTTCTTGTTTTTGTTCACATCACCGACATAATTACAAGGAAAATGTATTGTTTTTGATGATGTTAAACTACTTTCAACCCATTTCAACATTCATGATAAAGTAAAACTAATGTGTATAATTGTTTTTCGAAATCTGTTATTGACCGAGCTAGTGCGAAGCGCGAGCGAATCGTCTCCATGCAGCTTGAATAAATTGCTTATGTCCGTATTGTCTGTACGGGTATTCTCTTCTACAGGTCGCATTTCTCAACCGATTCTTTTGTAATTTTGTGAGTGAATTCGATTAAATTATTAACATAACATTTTTTCGTCGATTCAGCGAAATTTTTCGAAAAAAAAAACCATATTTCAGCCATTTTGAAAAAAGATCAAAAATGTCACAATCGCGGAGTCTACAGCTCAAAGAGCCACTAGTTTATAGAACCTTCACCTAGTTCTTAAGATTAAGTTTTTTTCTGAGATACCAAACTTAACCATTTTATTTCTTTTTGTTCTGCCTAGCAACTTCTTCGCAAACAAAAACTTTTCCGTGAAGATTGACATTGAAGTGATACTCGTAAACATAGAACTAAATAAATATCAGTCCCTCTAAAAAAACTTGGTACATCCCGCTAGTAAAATGTTTGGAAAGTTTTCTGGCTTGAGGAAAAAAGAGAGAAAATGAAGGTGTTTTATTTAGACGGTCATTTTGTCAGGAGAATGTTATTTTCCAATTCAAGTATACCATATTATTAATGTTGATCAAAACACGCTCTTTTCTTACTGCTTTATGAACTACTAGCTTTCCGCCAGCAGCTTCGCCGGCGTGGACTGCAGATTATATCGTGCGGGCAGAGACCCGTGTCCAGCAGTAGGATAAAATGTTGCCTATCTATATCAGTACGAAATGTCATCAAAATCGGTCCAGGCGTGAAAATGTGTTACTTTCGCATTTATAATATTACGTACTTTGGATTCTAGGTATTATATTGGACCCGGAAATTCGTAGACCCAGTTCTTTTAACACATAAGTATTTTATTTTTTTATTTTTATTTAAGATCAATTTTCTCTGTAGTTATACCATTTTAAATTATAAGGTACTTAATAATTATCTAATTAATTGGTTTATTAAATTAATTACTAAATAGATTTATCAATTAATTATAGGAAAATATAGACGATTCAAAAGTACTTAATAATTAAGTTTATTTGAATAAAGCTTATTTGACTTTGACTACTGTGCAAGTTCCATGAGATGCAATTAAGGACTAATTTTAAAAGTTTTCGAGCAATAATCACATCCTTTTAATTTTCTTTCAATTAACGAACTTTTATGACCTTCAATCATACCTACTTTAGCATTTGTGCTGACACTATAAATTTACTTATTTAAATATTTTTATCTCTACGAATGTGGTGTTCACCTTAAAAAAATGTTACACTTTACAATAAAATAAGTTGAATAGATATTGAATGAATGAATAAATACTTTATTGTTCGCCATAATAAATACATACAAGGACAGTACAAAAATGGAACAATTGGCGGCCTTATCGCTGAAAAGCAATTTCTTCCAGGCAACCATTTATTTACACAGAACAGAAAGAAAAATAAGGAATGGGCAGTTTATGCTGTTTTAAAAGTAGGAACAAAAAATACGTTCATTAATATAATTTTAACATAATTTAAGAATTACTACAAGTTAGTGTATAAGTTAGTGAGAAGTAAATAAGTTAGTGTAATTAGTGTAAAGAAAATATGCTGGTGTTCCTAATAAATAAATATGTTAGAACGTTATTGTAAAGATGGACAGCTTCAGTGTGTTGTGATGTAAAATTTGCTTAAAATATTATAATTTTTAATTTATTCAGCTCAGCTCCCTTGCAAACACCTTGACTTATTTACGTTCCCCTTTTAACCCTTAACTTAACTAAAGTTTGCCATCCTACAACAGTTCAAATATGTTATTTTTCACTTTACCCTTTCCGGTGGCTATCGGGTAAAGTTACCGTTTACGTTACCAAAGAGGTTTTTGATGAAGGACAGGGACAAATTGAGACTATAAACTGAAGCAACGCTTTGACGAAAGTAAAAAGTCTGTGTGTCTTAAGAAAGAGGTTCGCTGATCGCATGGTACAATAATCTACTGCAGGTATAGCACTCTGTGTCAGAAGAAGTGACGTGGTCTAAGAAGGTACGACGGGAAAATTCATGTGCGCGCATATCGCACCTGCACGAACTAAACGTATGTTAGTGATGGAGCGGCGTGCAAAGTGTTGTTGATAGTACATTAGTTTACAACATCTCCGCTAACTATAATATAAAGATAATAATTAATTAACATTCATTCATTTTTAATTAGAGGAGCTCGGTGGCGCGGTGGTTTAGCGCCTGACCCAGCTGGGCTAAACCACTGCTGCTCCGCTGCTTAACCTCCGCAATCGCTATTGCGGAGGTTAAGCAGCATTCGCAAGGGTCGGTCATGGGATGGGTGACCAAAATTTTATTATCTCGAGCTCCTCCGTGCTTCGGAAGGCACGTTAAGCCGTTGGTCCCGGCTGCATTTGCAGTCGTTAATACTCATCAATCCGCATTGGGCCCGCGTGGTGGGTTATGGCCCATCTTCCTTACCACCCATAAGGAAGGCCTGTGCCCCAGCAGTGGGGACGTCAAAAATGGCTGATGGACTGGACTGGACATCTTTATTTGAACTGTTTCGTTTGCTAAGAGAAACAAATCACAATTAAAATGCACTAATAGAAGGTCCAAGAAAACAACGTCTGGCATTCCCAGGTTCTAAGTTAGCAAAAAAGCAAGGAAATTATAAGTACTTGTAACGAAGTACTTATAATTTCCTTGCAAAAAGTTTGAAAACGTTACCGTCATAATTTTGTTTTTTTTTTGCGCTAGGAACTCCTTAGTAACTTTTACATTGGATTGGCCTGAGTTGATTGTATGTAATTTATCTGTAAGGAGCTCGGTGTCGCAGTGGTTTGGCCACATTTGGCCTTACGTTTGTGGAGGTTGAGCAACTTTCGCAAGGGTCGGCCATGTGATGGGTGACCAAAAATTTACTATCTGGAGTTCGTCAATGCTTCTGAAGGCAGGTCAAGCCATTGCTTCCGGCTGCATTTGCAGTCGTTAGCACCCACCAATCCGCATTGGGCCAGTGTGAGCCCATCCTGCTTATCCACCCATAATGAAGTCCTGTGGCTGAGCAGTGGGGACATATAAAACCTTCGATGTCCAATCGTTAGTAAAATCGAATCACCACCTCATTGAAAATAGGTTTGCAATTAGATTTTAATTGACTCAGTCGACTAAAATTCTTGAATTTTAATTGACTTAAGTCGACCAGCTATATAGTGGCCTGCCAAGTTGTCATGAATAAATATCGCATAAGATTCCAAATTGAACAATAATAATCACGGTAGAATAATAATGACACGAGACCGGCAGACATCCATCCAATGTTAACAATTTGAATTCACTTTCTATTACAAATTTAAATGACCAAATCAACGAATTATAACGAGATTGCGGAGTTTCAGATTCTCCCAGACAACAACAATTATTTCGTTTCTGGAAACCATTTCGAATTTTCGTGTTCACTCTTACGTAATAAATTGCTTCAGCCGACCTTGAGTCGTTGTATCGATAAATTAATTCACAACACTACTCGGTGTTACATTTCCTTTGCCAGAAAATCTGTACTTAGCTACCTACATAATTGTTTGTTGGTCCTACCGAATTTTGGGAACACAACAAAGCAGCAAACATTGTGTGTTAATTTTGACACACACGCTCTTTTTATGTTCAAGTAAAAAGGATTGGCCGTCAATTTCGGCCATTGTTATTTTGGGATATTAATAAATGTTAAATGACGGTACTAAAGTAATTTTCATCGAAAATTAATAGGCTGGTGTTAAATTCCAGAAAACAAAAACCAATCAAAACTTTTAATCGACTTTGTTTTTAAAACAAGCTACATTATCAGACTGTTATTATACCTCATTTTTTAAACTCGCAGGCGTACAAAAAGCACTAAAACCCAGTTGACTTTAACAACTATCGTGAAATGTTAGGCAACCTGTCATTTATGTGTGTGTATGTCCTATTCATTTGACTTTGCTACTTTATAAAATTTATAATCAATAGATATTAAAACAGTGCCAGCACTAAAAAATACATTTTGACTAGACCAGCCCTCCTAACCAAAGTAACATTTACTAATTTTCGTTATCGCTTCGCTTTTGAAACGTATTGTATGGATTTGACGTTTTGAAATTCGATTGTTAATAAAAAAACTTATGTTAGTCTTCACCGAGTCGCTTTGACTTTTAATTAAACTTTCAAGTCAACTCGCATGATGCACATGCATGTGCATCATGCAAGTTGACTTGAGTATTGCCTACAAAGCATGAATTTCTAAGGAGAGCTGACAAAATTAGCGTTGAAATGTCAGACGAGATGAGAGGTCAGTAAACGTAGGTGTTTAAGGTTCATTAACTCAAAAATACGAATAAAACTTGTCTTATAACACCTGAAGAAAGCATGGGTGATAATGGCCGTAGTGGTAAGGTACTGACATTTTGTCACAATACCAATATACATATATTATTAATTCGTTAGCGATCTAATTTACGATTGCATTAGGTATCACAAACGTCAATGCATTGAAATCGAACGTATCAAATTATAAGTAGGTAGTGGAATCATGTCCATTCAATATTCTGTTTGACATTGGATTGAATTCTGCCCGCATTGAACATTTCTCGCGTTACTCAATGCCAAAAATAAGCGGTAAACACACAAGTTCATTTCGACAGAAATAATGCACACAACAAAACGTTTTACCGCCTACACACAAATGGGTCCATGTCGGCTAAACGTACATTCGTGGAATGCTTAGTGGCAAACGATAAACAGCCCGCAAAGGCCTTTGTCCAGCCGCCCACAAACCGAGTGGTGAAAAGGAATTTTCCTATCGATAAAACTTTGTATCGAGAAAACAGATGAAAGCGCGAATAAAACCGTCTACAAAAGAGATGTTTATAGTTTTTTTAAAGAATGTTTAATCAATTTTGAAAATCCTTTTAAAATAATAGATAAATGGTTAACAGCACATTTAGCTATCCGACGCTGTCTTTCTCCAATTTTTTTTAATTTCAACCTGGATATTAGGTTCAAAGTTACACTCGTATGTATTATGTGGTTGAGGTTTGATAATCCGAGTAAAATCGTGGTAATTAGCGTGCAGATGGGTTTAACTTTTTTATATACTTAACTAGCCTCAGCCCGCGACTTCGTCTGCGTGGGTATTCGAGAAATTCTTTAGGGAGCCATTAACCAGGATATAGTATTAGATGTCATCATCATTTCATAAAAATCCGATCAGCCATTTTCTTACGTGATTAGGCGGGTCCCCACCAAGCGCGCTGCCTCGTTCGCGAGGCAGGACTTTGCCGCATGCGTCGGGCGACTAGTTCTTTCAAATAATGTCTGTCGGACACCAGACTGTATCTGATGAACCGTTATAGCTAGACTGTTAAAATTTTCACAGATGGTGTACTTCTGTTGGCGCTCTAACAACAAATATTAAAAACAGAATAAAATTAATATTTAAGTGGGGCTCCCATACAACTAATGTAATTTTTCTGCCGTTTTTTGGTACTGAACTATTCGTGCGCAAGTCCGACTCGCACTAGGCCGGTTTTTTTGGATTATGCGGGCAGCACAGGACCGAACGATGGAGATCTCGGACGAGGCCGACTCCCAGCAGTGGGTCTTGTGCGGCTGATATGATGATAATGATGATCCTATTCACTTACCACCATGAAAAAATCGCTTAGTTGTTCTGCCTACGTTTTCCTTGTTTTCCCATACTTAACTGATAACTTTAATTAATATTTTGTCATTTGTGCAGTTACAACACTTATTCAGCAAGTTGCAACTCTACTTTAAACGTTGTTATACTTTTTACTTTTATAGTTTAGTAAAATTATGTCTCCTTTACTTTTTTACATCCACGTAAATAGACTGCATGGGTCGATAATATCGAGCTAGCTTAATATAGATCAAGCTTAAGTGCATAAAATGTGCAAAGATATCATACCGAAATATTGATAAAAGATTATTTACTTCCATATACAGTGTAATGCAGTTTTAAATTTATCAAGCTTCGTATTTTTTACACGAATAAACGTGCAAAGTGCTATTGCAGGTACATGATGAAATAAACTGAACTAGAATAATAATATAAAATGGTTTTTCGTAAATTTCTACTTTTCTAATAATGTTTTTCATATTATTATGACTTATATTTGAAGGTAATTTTTTTATCTTCAACTTTGTTATACATTGTGTATCAATTTTTTTAACTGCTTTGAGATATTTAAAAAAAAAACGTTTTTATTTTCTCCTGAAAAGTTGTCTTTTTTCACTTGCACGTTTATTCGGTGCGGCCGTCGATATGAATTTATCATACATTTTAATTGCCGCTAACATAATTCTCTGACAAAAATACTTGATAAGATGTATTTAAAGTGGCACGAACACCCAAAGCTTTTAAACTTAATTAAGTGAAAACAAATAAATTTGAAAAACAAACGAATTTCAACCTTATTTACATAGTATTCCGTTCGGGTAGTCTGACCCTATTTCGTACGGTTCGTATTAGCTTAAATTAATTCTGTTGTCAAAATGTTCATAGTTGTGAAATTCAATTTGAGATCGTATTGTTTATTAGATGAAATCTGAATAAATTTCGGAGGCGCACAGCACAGTTCTAGTGCTTCTCAATACCTATATCTAAATTATTAAGGTCTTGGTGTTTCATAGTAATTTGAATAGCTTTATGACTATGCAATTTAGTAAATAATATTATGAAAACTAAATGGTTACCTAAATTTATCGTCATTCAACTAATCATAATGAATGCAACTGTAAATGTGCAAGATAATAATAATTATAATTAGTTTATCATTCTTATCTGTTAATCTGTATCTTTATAAAAATAAGTACAATTATTGTGATTCTTCTAACAGTAGTTAATTAAAAGTTTTAATTACAAACCAGGATTTTAACTCATGATCCAAGAGATTTTATTTTACTTACACATATTCTAGCTTTTGTCGCAAAGGTTGAATCTGTGTGTAAAAATGAAACGAATCTTTTATTATAGGTATTTGATTTTTTAATCGATAATCATATTCCAGTGATTGAGAAACTCGTAACATTTTCCCTAAAAAATTCAACGCGTCCATACTTATATTTACAATAACGCACCAATATAACATACGAATTACACTTTTAAAGAGGCAGAAACACTTTTTAATCCTGTAATGTAAAGTCAGATGGAATTAACTGTCACACTCTCATTTCGTCAATGGCGGCTTGTGGGAGGTTGGGGGTGTGAGTGGGCTTCCCCCTCCGGAGGGTCGCGTGTGGGCCCCTCTCTCCGTCCCTCCCAGGAGAGCTCTGCGCTGCCGAGCCGTTCGGAGGCTGGAATTTCTGTTGCCTCACTTCCTGCAAGGGCGGCGAGTTATTAAACTTGTTCAAATTCTTCGGCATAGTTGCATATCCCCCCATTTGTGGGTAAGTCACATTAGGTATCCTGAAACTACTGTTCCGGCTTCCCAGCTTCGTTGGAAGCATCATGTTCTCCATACTCAACGTCGGACTGGGAGGTGACTTCGGGACGTCTAAAGGCCCTTTGAAATTCAAATTCGTTAAGTGGGCATCCGATCCCATCATATGCTTCTTCCTGCTTTGTCGTTCCACGTCCACTACCAAACTTGGGGCGTGTGTAGGGTCCATGTGGTAATGGGAATGTTTCCCTGATATAGTCTCGAAGTGCTTTTCATTAAAACGCTGTTGTTTACCGCGTGACCTCGATTTATCTCGCTGGTAGTATACGCCTGCGAATATAAGCACGTTGAGTATAAGTAACGAGCACCCAATAGCTATCGTAACGCTGAGGGCCGTCGAATATGCGGCGTATCCCGCAGCCTCTAGATTGGCCAAGGTATTATCCGTAGCGTTCACTGTTTGCAAATCTCGTCCGGGCAGAATGGTTGCGCATGTAGCTAATATTGTATCGACAGTGGTTAATGCGGTGTCGGAGTAAGTGCCATTTGTTCGTCGTATTTGCTCGTTGTCAGTTCGTGCGAGTGGATCTGGTCGGACTATGCCTTCGTATAGATCCTGTTCGTTATGGTTTTTGAAGAGATTGTGTCGAGCTGCGACGTCTTCCATCCCTGCACGGTGGAGTTCGGGAACTAAGCGAAGCCACACGGAGAGCTGGTGCGCTCTGAAGTGGTTCTTGAGTCGAGGTTTCATACCTAAAGACAAATAATTATAGTTAAGACCAAATCATCTCTAACTTCTTATAAATTAAAGTGTATTGACTGATTCTTCATCGTACCTACAGCGTAAGTATAATTAGATACCAAGAATGGTTTGAATATGGGTATAATCTAAATAATCAATATTTAAAACGATCGGTTATGAGTATGAATTTAATAAACAAGTTTAAAACCAATTTTTTTTCTACGTAAAATGTTTTTATTTAATTTTATCTACAAAAAATCATGTGCATAGTAAAATATCAAATTCTTAAAGTAATTGTTCAATAAATAAACTTTGATGTATAATTCTATACACACGCTTTACGTACCTAATATATTGTGCTTATTTACTACAAATACATAAAATAATTCACTCGAACAGAATGCTTTCAAGGGATTCCATTTTCTTTAAGCCTTTCACGTTCTCGCGTACAGATTCGCCTGTAAATCCGCTTGTAACTTAAACTTGTCAGAGCATCTATCCTTTGATTTAGAACTTAATCTAACAATAATAAGGACTAAATTTGAATGAAAACGTAATATGTGAGACTTACACTTAGTTTTTTCTTTTTCTAGAACGAACGTTCGCTTAATTGAAACAAGTAGGCTCTTTTTACGATATTATTGGCGTAACGACCTTACACAATGGGTCGTTTATTACTCTAAATAGAAATAAATATGTTTTTTACCATCGCCACTCGAAAAAGTGCGTTTAATTCAACGATAAGAGTGAATAAAACGCTGTTTTATTCACCGAGTGAATAAAAATATTTTGAATTTGGAACAAGCGCGCATCGTATGAATTAGGTAGAAAAAAAAAACGTGCTGAAAGTATGGAGTTATTCCATAGATAAAGCGATAGTTATACAAATAAATAAAAAAAAATATCCCGCCAATTTTATTTAGGTTCTTTTTAGTGTCTTATCTTTGGGTTATTTTCTATATATTAGAGGGAGATTAGATGTTCAGTCTTGCATCAGTCTGGTACGATCTTCAGTCTGTAAAAATTCAAAGTCTATAAAAACTGATGAAATGTACTGCCAAACCGATCATGTAATTTACCTCTTAGCGTGGTTGTTTTATGTCATTGGAAAACTTCTAGTTTCACTATTTTCTAATGTTTAAATACTTATTACCTACCTTAATAATAAAAATGTAATAACTATCTAATTACATAGGTATAAGTACCTACTGCTATTTGTTTTCTCGCAGTCAATGGTAAAAAGTAGAGTACACCAACTCGTGAAAAAAAAATTTTATCTCGGTCCTTTGTATCCCTCGCTTCGCTCAGGATTCTACTTTTGAATCCCTCGCAACGCTCGGGATTCAACTCTAGAATCCTTCGCTGCTCTCGGGATCCAACCTAGTCCCTCGAACTAAATTCCCTCTTTTTTCACTTGTTGTATAATCTACTATTGTTTTGTTCTCTTCTTAATTTATTATCGGTACTCAAATAAATTTATTTCACTTGTGTATAATTTGATCATCCAGTTTAATAAAATTATCCTAGGTAATGTTTTGTTTTACAACTATATTTAGCATGACTAATGGTAAAGGGTACGGTGTGAGCTCAGAATTCAGCCTTTTATATAAGACCCAATTATTTCAAAAGGCCAAATTCATAAAAAAAATATGCGCACCCACGCGACCGTAACAAAATTGACCGGGTGTCATGTGTTTAAAACAAGCTACAAAACATTATGTCAGCATTATTTTGAAACAAAAGATCTCAATAGAAATACCCTCATCAGTGTTTGTCTTTTAACTTTAAAAAAAATGTCGTAGCATAAAACATTAAATAATTATTTAGACATGAAAAATATTTTTATTTTTTATTTTAAGCCATATTATTATACGAACAGCAAGTACCATCGACTGTTTAGGTTATTTATTTCAAAGTACATTATTATTGTATTGTTTTCTCTACATAATCTGTTCATAAATCGCTGAAACTAGAGAAAGGTGGAACTCCTTGCCTGAGTCTGTGTTTCCTGGGCCCTATTTAATAAACATGACAATTTGTCACCTGTCATGACAATTTTATATCCATTGCGCCAACTAATTTGAAAATAGAAAAAACTTCTCAACTCTACAATGTGAACCAAATTGTCATGACAAATTACAAATTGTCATGTTATTAAAATCAGAGAGCTTTCAAATCGATAGTGAAAGGTTACTTCTAGGCAAGCGGATTTCATCGTAGATCGCATCATCGCTATCAACGCACCAGGAGCCCAATCGCGGTAATTCTGAACGATAAATCTAAAAACGTTACAATCATTTAGTTTATATTTAACTAAAAATCTTTGGTTTAGCTTCATAATTTTCACTTAAATTGTCCCAGATTGTAATCCTAGACTCCTTAGGCAGAGTATTCAACAATTTTAACAAAACTAAAGCGAGTATTTTTCTGTAAACGAAACTGAAACGCTAACGATCGCTTGGTTTTATCGTTGAAAATTAGAGCGATTAGGCCCCAGGCGTGATGGCGGTCAAGCTCTTGCATAAAAAATACTAAATCAAACTATCCTTCGCCCGTGAATTCGTCCGCGTGGACTCCTTCCTCGTGTGGGAATCGCGGTGAACTCGAATTTACACTTTCAGCCCTGCTCGTAACTTTTTCGTCTTTGATAAAAGTACTGTATTTTGAATTTGGACATTAATAGGTTTTTTGTGGTAAGTAACTGACCTATTTCCAAATACTTCTGATGTGTAGAGTCGTATTCTTCCCAGTTTATTCCACGAAACTTGTTTCTTTCCCTCGATGCTGGTAGAACCACTTCTTGGCGAATGTTGTCGTTAGGATTTCTGTAACAAAATAAAATATTAAGTAATTTTGAATCAGAACACACAAAAAATATTTCATGTTATGGTAACATTCGGTTGGGTAAAATTACTGTCCGTAGGGAACTGAGGTATTTGCCGTATTTTGAAACCGTGGTCACGATGAGACTAGATTTTTGTCGTTCAATTTAGTTAAGTTTGGATCTTATTCCTGAGCTAATTATGTCACAAAGCAGACCGATCGTTGTTCGATCATCGTGCGGAGTATTCGATTTTCGGAGTAGACCTTTTTAATATGGATGGGAGGTTTTTAAAACTCAATCCCACTCTAACCCCCGTATCTATAGACGTGTAAGTAATGACATGTCTTGAGTAAATCTTGAAATTTTCAAATGATTCTAATTATTTATTTACATGCAGTTTATGGTGTAATTAATCCTTAATGCAGTTATAGTGCAGTTTTGTTGCATTTAGGATTAATTAATACTATAAATTACATGTGAATATAATATTATAAGCATTTTAAAACTGCAAGTTTTACTCAAGTCATTACTTACTCGTCTATAAATACGGGGGTAAGAAAGAGCCTTTATTAAATTCAAATTGTTAATGAAGTGCATTCGAAACAGCATCTTCAGCAAAAGCAATGTATTATTGTCAACAACTTAGCCTTCGAGCTGATAAATTAAGTCGCCATTTCAGAAACTTTACTAATAAAACAATAGGTTGCAACAATTCCCAGGAAACGTTCAAACTAAACTGACTTTAAAACCGACGACGTTAAAGTTACTTATCGCATCGCAACTTCTTATCAGGACTTCCCCAAACTTGGCTGAGAGAAGTGGAACTCCCTTGAAGGATAATTTTGCATGAGACCTTGGGCTATTAAATTTAAAGTGCTTTTTCGAATAGCAGTTACTTGTCGAGTAAAGTAAAATCAAGTTTTGCAATATTGTTTGAGTTTAAATAAGACCTAGTGCAATTTACAAATTTCTTGGGGTTACTTCGTTACCTTTTTAGATCTATGAAGTCTCCGTTAGCAGAATTCTAAAGAATTTTTATCATAAGTATTTTTGTCACTTAGTGTTTGTTTAGTGGATATGAAATTATGATAATCGTTATTATTAACAAAGCGAAAGTAACGAACAACGCTTACATTTGTAAAGTACAGAAAGCATTTTGCTACATGATCAATGAATCCATTCATTCATTTGACCTAAATTTTACTTTTTGGTTCTTCGGAAATGTCAGATCCTAGAACATAGGCCATATAACCGGCAAACCTATCTAACCTAACTTGCTACTATAAGTACTTTGTTGAAGTAATATAAGTGTATGTTGTTGTGTGGTAACGATATATTCAAGTTTGTAATATCGTTACTTATGGCTGTTACAGCTGATAAGTTTCTTGCGCCCGTTCTTCTTGTCAGTTAAAAAAGTCTGGAAAGGTGGTAGGAAAATATAGACGATACAAAAGTACTTAATAATTAAGTTTATTTGAATAAAGCTTATTTGACTTTGACTTTGAACCCGGTGACGGCGTCGCTGTATGTGAATTTGTTAATAACATTTTGATGTCATATTTGATATTACTTATGACAACACTTAATTCCAATTTTGGCCACTGGGTCAGATAAAGTCGTACTTTAATAGTTACTATTTATTAAACAAGAGCAAACAAATATACTTTCTCTAAAAGAACCACGTCAGTGTATTTTGTTATTGATAAAACGTACAAGACAAATATATTAGTAAAAAGCTTGCTTTAGCTCTCAAAGCTTCTTCGGAACGAATGTGTTGTAAATATTTTGTCAGGTCACGAACCTCTACTTTCTGTGATACCGCAATGTTTTATTTATGAAGAAGTCGTGGAACACAATTGTGCGAAACAAGACAAAAAGAAAATTCTGAAAGACTTGTAAGTGGAGTGGAAATATTTTATGTTAATTATTAATTAAAATGAAATATGGAAAGGTCTTTTTTGCACTGAAATTACGTAGCTACTATACGCTATATTAAAACGACGCGCGCGAGAGCGAGGCCGATTTAGCAGATAAAGCGAAAAAAACACGAAGTTGTAGTAAATAACTATAGTCATTAAAGAGAAATGATTCTACACGATTGTGAATATTTATGGTACTTACATCCTACTATCCTACTAATATATAATATTATAAATGTGAAAGTTTGTGGGTTTGGATGTTTGGATGTTTGTTCCTCAATCACGCAAAAACTACTGAACGGATTTGGCTGAAATTTGGCACACAGATAGTAGATAGGTATCCTGGATTAAAACATAGAATACTTTTTATCCCGATATTCCCACGGGAACGGGAACCACGCGGGTGAAACCGCGGGTGGCCGCTAGTATTACATAAAGCAATCTCTACTTAAAAAATAACATTTTTTTTCTAAATAATCTTAAACATAAGAATTTTAAGAGTTATTTTCAAAATTAAAATGTATCGTGCCAAAATCATTGAATCGTGTTTCTGGTTCAACAGTTTCTAGATAAAGGTATCAGAAAAATATTATCTTAATTTCAGATCCGTTAGAATCTTTCAGTGACGTATGGCATTATTTACATCAAAAAGTGTTAATTTTTATCCGTACCCAAAAATGGGACTAAAACTCCACTGTCCGTCTGTCTGTTTGTTTGTCGTTCACCAAGCTGTACCTATCTCATAAACCGTGATAACTACACCGTTGAAATTTTCACAAAATATGATGTATTTCTGTTGCCGCTATAACAACAAATACTAAAAACAGAATAAAATTAATATTCAAGTATACAAGAAACATGATTGTTTTGCCGTTTTATGGTATGGAACCCTTCGTACGCGAGTCCGACTCGCACTTGGCCGGTGCTGTTAACGGATTTTCCACCTCATTTGACCTCCCGTGTGAACAGCACTATTTCCTATACTTAACTCCAATCTATCGAAGCATCAAAATTAATTCAGTTGTGTAAACTTAAAAAAGTAAATAGGAAACCGACCAACCGAGATAATTTCGCATTTCTAACATTAGTATTCATTTCTAGGAGCTCGATGGCGCAGTGGCTTAGCGCCTGGCCCAGCGATTGCGGATATTAAGCAACTTTCGTAACTTTCGTATGGGATGGGTGACCAATAATTTATTATCTCGAGCTCCTCTGACATTGGTTCTGGGTGCATTTGCAGTCGTTAACACCCACCAATCCGCATTGGGCCCGCGCGGTGGGTTATGGCCCATCCTCCTTTTCCACCAAGAAGGAAGGCCTGTGCCCCAGCAGTGGGGACATTAAAATAGCTGATGGTCATCATGCATTTCTTACCCAGTTCTCACAAAGTTGGACACGAACAGCATCATAGATTCCGACAACGACACTTCAGACTTGGTGTAGTTCTGCGGAAAGTGGCTGAAGCCATCGACAAGCGGGGCACCAAACATGTAAGGCAGCTCTTCACCGTGGACCGCTCCCATCCTCTGAAAGTAAATGCGTTATGAATATTTTTCCTTTCTTTAATATTACCTATACAGTTTCGTTATTTGAATTAGTACTTTTTGAACTAATGTTTAAGATAAATAAGAATAACTTAATTGCTAGACAAACTATTGCTACAAAACATAAAAATTAAAACATGATGAACAACACGTCTTATAATGAAAATTCATTTCGCGCTCCTAGCCTGAAATTAATAGCAGAATCTCCCAATATCATCCCGGTAAAGTCCTCCTTAGCTATAACCGCTAAGAAATTACCTCGGAAATTTCAAATATCTAGGCCAGTGGGTAAACTCGGCGTTAAACACGTCAGTCACTTTTTCAGGTCCGACGCTATCAAATAATGAGTAGCCAGCTTTTTCATGTCCTAATGCTGCCATTTTACTAAGGTCTATGGAATATATAAAACTGCTTTACCGAAGAGGTCAAGTTGTATCGACATAAGCACTTAATGTCATAAATTCTGCTATAAACAGTCTTTTTTAAAATTGGTTTATGGAGCATTTACACAGGTCGATTTACCAGGCAACTTGCTGTTTGACTTTAGTCCACTAGCGCTTTTATCCACACTCGCTTGCTAAATCGAATCGCCACCCCATAGGTTTGCGATAACATTTTTATACGATTATCGATAAAAAGCACTAGTTGACTTAAATCGAACAGCAAGTTTTAACAGAACTAACTTTGAATAAATAGGTCGAGCTTTGTATCAATAAAGTTATTCCTAAAATACTAGATTATTCAGAGAGACACGTACTTAGTGCCTGAAATTTTATTTAGCTTTGGTTTATTTGACACTTCCTAGAAATACGAGGTGTTTGGTAAAAGCCCTATAAAGCCGAATATGGTAGATAGGGACCATCAAACTGAACAACTTGTACTATGGGACCTACTCTGAAATCGTGAAAAAAAATCAGCTGTTTCATACAAAAATTAAGGCGAGGCCAGTTCACGAAATTTACTATTTCACTATGTCTTTAGAATAAGGTTGAATATTGCATAACTTTAATTGACGCTTCGTCAGATATTTGACCAATTTTAGTACATTTTTATTGATTTCTGAAATACTGGATCATTTATTAAAAATGTACTTGGTTATTGTGTTAGATCAATAAAAAAGCCATCCTTTTTGCATAAAAAATCATATCACTGTCGTTGAAAATTACGAAATCTGACGATTTGAAATTTAGTTTTATAAGTTTTTATGGTGTTATTCAGGATTTTTTTACAGAGTTACCATGCCATTTTTCAATATTTTGTTCGGTTAATTTGCTTCCTTGTTTCTTTTTCAGTCTACAGTAATTTTTGTGAAGTAGAATTTTACATCAGTTCTTCACATTGGAAGTTCAAAAATCTGACTTTTCATCAGATCGTGAACTGGCCTCGCCTTAACAACGAAAATATCAAAATGTATGAAACAGCTGATTTATTTTTCGCGACTTCAGAGTTGGTCCCATAGTAAAAGTTGTTCAGTTTGATGGTCCCTAACTACCATATTCGGCTTTATAAGGCTTTTATCAAACACCTTGTATATATCGATATCATCGTAATATTTTATATTATATTTTTATATTATTACAAAAGAATTTATGGTATTATACCTTTCTGAACCTTACAAAATTCTTGCTAGGAATGTTGGGGATGAACTCGTTGGAGGTCAGAAGAGTGCGATCAGAGGCTGTTACAGCCACAATGATATTGCGTGGATGTATGGATTCACCTGAGTGTGTCGAGCAGTTGTCCCGCTTATATGTACCAGATAAGTATTTGCGTATTCGTTCTAATCGTAGACACCGGCTTTTCGCAACACCCCAATGTCGCACAGTGGCACGGGCACAGTCCCCACTTTGTCGTATGCAAAACGCACTTAACACACTATTGTCAGCTTATCCTGATTTCGATGTATTTGTTGATGATGCGAAATTATTTCTATCTCAATGTGATATTGTTAATTTTGATTAAAGCATAATTATGTAATTGGGCATAAGCCCGTTTAATTATGATAAATAAAATAATAATAATAATAAATAAATTTTATTGATATCGACGATGAAGAAAACTTCATTTTAAAAATATTTACTACTCAGATAACAATGAATAAGAAATAAATCAACCAAAACACTAATTAACCATCTTACAAAGTTGAAGCAAAAAGGGTTCCCCTTAATTAAATAGTGATCAAAAATTATACCCTAGAGAACAATTAGCTCTTCAATATACAAGAGCAATTAATGAAGGAATTAAACGTTCATAATATTTCCCACTGCCCAAAGGAAAACATAAGCGTTATGAATCGTTAGCGAAGCTTAAATAAGCACATTTGATTAACTTGGTTGTACTGAGAAAGTTTCCGATATTCCCTTTGCTGATTAAATGCAAACTCTGGTAGGAAGCTGCAAAGTAAATATGGCGCGGAGGAAAACTGCACTTAATCATTGTAACGAGTTCATGTCTAAATAATATGGGAAAAAATGGGAGTGAATAGCGAGTATGAGAGGAAAATTATCCGTGTTGAATGAGAAACTTGAGGCAGATGTGGTAATATGACTTCACAAGTGTAACTAGGTAAATGCCAATGGTCGTTATTAAACGTTACATAGAAACCGTGTCGGCTTATTGCAAGAACTCAATCAAATAATGAAAAATCAATTAGTTAACTTTAAGTTGGCAGATAGTGTTTTTGCATTATAAAAAACTCATCCAAGTGAATTCGTTGGTGCTTTTAAGTGTTCTTGATAATTTATCATCATCTTATTATCAGCCGCACGATAGCCACTGCTGGGTATAGGCCTCCCCCAAGGATCTCCACGACGATCGGTCCTGAGCTGCCCGCATCCAGCTGCTTCCCGGGACCTTCACCCTCACGTCGGTCTACTTTGTCGGGGGCCTACCCACGGAGCGTCGTCCGGTGCGCGGTCGCCATTCCAGAACATTTCCACCCCAACGGCCATCGGTTCGTCTCGCTATGTGTTCAGCTGAGCGATCCTTGATGGGACTTGACTTGATGATTATTCGTACTTATTGAGTTCTTGCAATAAACCAATTAACAGAGTTTTTGTACGTTTTTTTGGAAAATACTATACTACAAAGAAGATTCTAGTTGGAATGACAAAAGAATCACAAAGGCTGGTGAAATTTACAAATTGATGTGTTTGCCATGAGAGAAAAACCAGCTAATTTATTTTAAAGAAATATGTAAATAAAAACCATCTTGAATTCATTATTATCTTATTAGACATCTAGTAATAGATTCTTTATTAGTCAAGACATTCAGATTATTAGGTACTTCTAAACTTTATTTAAAGTTTGCTGGTTCGGAAATAATTTTGATTTGGATTTGTGTAATAACGAAATTCTTACTTTCGGTACCTTTGAAATAAT
Source organism: Agriphila straminella (assembly GCA_950108535.1). NCBI lineage: Eukaryota > Metazoa > Arthropoda > Insecta > Lepidoptera > Crambidae > Agriphila > Agriphila straminella. The sequence goes on along the minus strand of OX467307.1, from coordinate 19,704,538 downwards.
GATCCTATTGGAGAGGATCATTCAATATTTGTATAATTGATCACTGAATTCAAATTACTGTCGTAATCAAACATCGTTAACTCTGAAATAATGTCAATCTGACAAACTTTTGATTGGATATTATTCATTTTAAAAGGAAGTAGTAATCAGTGAAATGTTTTAGTAGGCCGTACATTTAAAATCTTTGGAATTGGACTCACATTAAATTTTTAAGAACTAATTACTAGAAATTTGGTGGAGGCGAAATTGGAGTATTACGACAAAGATTCGACAAATTAGTTATTAAAATAGTATGCCAACTTCTAGTAAAACAGCTTAAAAGACAGGACTTCAAATAATTTTATTTCTATGTAAAACATGTCTACTTTATTTCTAAAAGAATAAGTATATCAATTTTAATAAATTTATGAATTTCACTCGTATTTGTCTAAGTCTAGGTATTATGTTTTACTTACTTGTGGATAAAACCCGTCCTTAGTCTGGTAATCGAATACGTAAAAATACGTCTTAGTTGGTCTTCTTGGCCCATCTTCATCAGTAGGCGCCGGTTTTGGCCCGCCGCTCAATAAGTCCCCACTTTGCACCAATGGGGCCACGTATTGCGCATCAGACAAAGCCGCCACAGTCGCATCTCTCGTGTTTATTGGGTTCTACAACAATGGATTATGGTAATATATGTTAATCAATACTTTGTCACAAAATTTGAAGCGAGGAGGTGGATTAAGGAAATCTCAAATACTCCTCTAAATAAAAACGGCCGGATTTTAATGTAAATACGACGGGAATGAACTTTTTTCTCTTGAAATCCAATTCCAATTTCAGCGGGGATTTCATTAAAATAAGCTAATCTGTTTCTTTATGATTGACTTGCAAATACACTTATTATAATCAGAATATTAATGTTTACAGAAAATATTGGCATATTTATCCCGTTTTATACTACTTTATGATATAAAACAAACCTCTACCGTTCTTTCCCAATCAGTGTACTCGTTGGCGATTGTGTAGAATATTTCACTCAAGTGATAAGTGTATGAGTTTCTCACGTACGTCCTGTAAACAAATAGTTCTATTGACTACTTCATTCTAGTAAACACAATGAAATAGGTATTTATTAATACGGTAACTAAATATTAAATTACTCATAACACAAATTAGAAGTATGACATCCGAGAATTGTATTTGTTTTCTAAATATTCAGTTTGATGTTGTTTATTGAAAATACTTGACATTTATTTTTCGACAAAAATCTGTTTATACAATACTAAATAATATACTAGAAAAAATACGACTCGTACCAGATCAATACTCAGACGGGAATCGAACCCGCGACCTTTGGATATCCGGTCCAATGCTCTGACCGCTGAGCTACCGAGTCACTAGTGACTTCGTCGAATTTCTTCTAGTATATCCTACTCTTACGCTGCAAGCCAGCGTTATTTCACCAATGTGAGGAATTACCTCGACATTCAATTGAAATATCTTTCCAGATATTTGGCAATCGATTAAGATGAAATAGCTATATAATTTTTAAATTTGAGATTTTTGCATTCACAGTGCTATTTTTATACAATACTAAATAATATACTAGAAAAAATACGACTCGTACCAGATCAATACTCAGACGGGAATCGAACCTAGTATATTATTTAGTATTGTATAAAAATAGCACTGTGAATGCAAAAATCTCAAATTTAAAAATCTGTTTTCTATTCATAGGAAGTAGTAATCTTTCAAAAACAAAACATGAACAGGATAATCCTCTCCATAGAAAAAAACTTTATCTGCTATCAAACGAAGACTTTTATTCACTTACCTCAGCATTCGGTCTCTTTTGTCGGGTTCAATCCCATTTTGAACATCATGGGCCGAGAATTTCCACAATGCCTCACTTGTCACCACACCGAAGAGCAAATCGTACTTATTCTGAAATAACCTTCTACCACTGTCACTCCTCTTCTTATGCGTATTCAAATTTTGATTCATATTATTTAGAGGTCCAAATGATGGGAAGTCTCCAGTTGAATACATTGTAAGGAAGTCTTTAGCGAAATCTGTTTTTATTACTACACCATCAACTGACGGTCCGAATGCTGTTAAAAAGTTTGGCGGTGATATGTCTATAGATAATAATTCTTCGATCGTCGCTTCTCTTAAACAATCGACTATCACTTCGTGGTCCTTTGTCAAGTCCTCTGGTATAGTACAGTTCATGTGCTTAGCTAATTTTAGCGAGTAGTATACTGGGTCATCAACTATCGCCCAAGAACTTAATGCTGATCCTGATAAAAGAATCGCCCTGTGAAACAACCCTGCAAACAAATAACAAACCTTTAAACATCCTAAATTAAACAACGCTAAATAACACGTTACTCAGATACCAAAATAGGTAAACACTTAGAGCAACACGAAAGCCGCGTTGCTCTAAGGGTAAACACTGTGTCAATGACAGAAAACGACGAAATATCAACATGGAATGTTGATATTTTAGCGAATGTTGACGAAATATCAACATGGAATGTTGTTATTTTGACCGAAGATATAAATAGTTCGCTACTACCAGGAATCTAACAACCTTGTATTTGCTTAAAAAAATATGAAATATAAATACTATTTTGGAATTTCCAAAGCGTGAAATTCAAATTTTGGACAAGTACCAACTCGCTCATTTGTGTCGCTACCACAGAATTTCTGTCTTAGGCGTTCTTAAACGAAACGGCGCCAACTAATCCTGCAACCAATTCCAGGTCAGCTCCACCGCTAAACCTATCTACTTAATTAATTTCTGCCGCCCGCAGCGTGTGTGGAACTAGATTGAAACCGAGACGTGAGGTTTTGTGAAAAATCAACTACATTATTGGTTTGGTTTGACGCAAATTTTTAAATAAACTTTTTAGAAGATCGTTCTATTGTTTTTAACTGCAATGGAGTGCTTTGTTAATTATTTTACGTTTCTGTAACATCCACTAAAATCAGTTTCCAAAAACATTGTAATGTTATTACAAGATCTTTCTTCATTAAATTTAAATCAGCAAGAAAGTAACGATATTCCGATGTTATTACTACCTATTTCGAATGAAGAAGGGTTCAAATTAATATCGAAGCACCCCATTGCGGTTATATCAACAAGCGTTAATGAAAACTGCCTATCACACGCACCTGGCATAACAGTAGGCGATATCATAAGAAAGTTTATACATGCAGCCCCCGAGCCATGTCCCATCAACGTTATGTTCGTTGGATCGCCTCCAAATAAAGCGATGTTCTGTTGCACCCAATGAAGGGCTGCTATCTGATCCATCAGCCCGTAGTTCGCCACTCTTGCTTTTGAATTGGGAGCCGGATTTGCATTCAAAAATCCTGAAACGGAATAAGCTATCAGTACTAATAAAAGTTCACAAGCACAAGTCAGGAACAACTGCCAAGAAAAAAAGATTTATTTTAGAAGACCCGGGGAGTGTATATTATTGCAAGAAAGATTTTTCCTTTTCTGATAAATTTGCGTTAAAGTTTTTCCTGTGTAGCAAAAGTCTTATAATTTCAACAAATTGTATGTCATCAATATTAACGTATACACTCTACTTATATCTTTGTTCCTTCAACTTTATTAATTGAATGTCTTGTTCAGAATAATAGTATGCCCAATACCCATTGAACAATAAACAACTACTCATTGGGGCAGAAGAGGGTCCTAGCTGTTTCCAATTTACATTCCAAGTTCGAATCAGTTGAAGGTCGCGGGCTTCGATTTCAATTATACGAATGCACCAATTTTCTACTCAAGCGAAAATGTAAAGAAGTAGAGTGCAATGCTATCGTATCTGTGCAATTGTTTTATTTTTACTCATGAAAAACAAAGCAGTTACGGAGTCCCATGCGAACGGTTGCATTTTAGGGTTCTTTCTAGGGTTTCAACAATATGCCTTAGCAATATTACTCCTTATGTTTGACGTTTCGAAGCGACTTACACCCGTATTCAAGAACAATACTCAAACTATCCTTGCCTATGCTAACACTTTGCGTTGAAATACAGCTCTGTGATTGGTTCGTTTGTTTTACGTATGATGTATGATTGGTAGGTTGGGTCGCCGTGCGTTCGCAAGTTCTTTGAGACCTCATAGAAATAGTTGTTAATACGGGTGTTATTTATTCCTACACAAACTTTTTGGTTAAGTTAGGTGCTAACTTAATTCTTTAATAACAAGACAGGTTGTTGCTTACATAAAGAGATTAACAAGCAAAAGAAAAACAAATTGGTTCTAATAATAAAAACATGGAACCAATCAAAATAAACAAAATTGTTTCCTTCAAACATTCTTACGGCTTCAGAGTACACAAAAGACTCATGGCATTATTTTCGAGAAGTTTCCATAATGACCGAATTTTGTTTGCCCGCTTACCAGACTTCGTACTGTTTTAGCCGGGGGTTGATTAAATTTTATGTTTCAAGGGTTCAAAACTTTTTGGGCCAGTTGACATTCGAGATGTTTGGGAATGAAAAAAGACGAAAGTTTTAATCCATTTTAATTATTCTCGCGAAGACGAATTTAACGAAGTTTGCGTCTGTTTCCAGTGAGATAAAGGTTAAAGCCACAATACAAAAAATGAAACAATATTTGACGGTACAGAGGAGTGTAAATAGACTAATTCTTTCCTTGAGTGATCTTCAAAAAAATTAAGAGCATTCAAAAGAGCTTTGGGCAAGCGCAAATATTTTGTCTTATTACAATGATTAAAATGTATTTTACGCTATGCTATTGAGAGTGTTAGTTACAGTTTACCTACATATTTACGTAATTCGGAAGATTGGGGACATGTTACATAAAAGACGTTTTTGCCACATATGCTCGTAGCTTTAATATTGATAACACATTTGATTAATACAATTCTCATCCCGTGTTATATAGCTCAAAATATTAAGTTTAAAGATACTTTCATGTAAGAAAATATTTTGCTGGATTGAAAGTTACTTCTCTGAATATTCACGAGCAATAAAATGTCCACAGCATAGAACGTTGTCACATTATAAATAATGATGATAATGATGATAACGATAATAATTATGATGCTAATGATTATGATGATGAATTTCACAGTGATTCATACTTACCTAAAACACCTAGTCTAAAGTTTAACGTAACAACTATGAGGTCGGTGTAGCTCGCAAGCACCGCACCATCGTATGGATTACTGGAGCTCCATGAGTAACTCTCACCGTGGACGTAGACTAATACAGGCAGTGCTAATTTGGTTTCGTCCACTAAAAAAATATCTTTATTAATATTAAGAAAACCAAGCTAAATATCAGAACTATAAATGAACAATAGTTAGCTAAAGCGCTTGATTGAATTGTTATTATGATCAGAAATCAAGACACATCATCCAGACAAAAACAACACAAGCCGAGAACCAGGAGTTTATACTTAATACTAAGCCAAAAGGTTTAAGATTATTTTAATTCTAATTTTGTTAATTCTTTACAAAATGTCCTCGCTGACAGATATTTAAACAAATAAATTTTCAAATTAAAAATCCTATGGATATACTTGGTAATCTTGGGATATACTCACTTTGCAACGGCGCAAATATGTTTAAATATAGACAATCTTCACTTTGATTCTTAAGATAAGGCATCAGTCTTTTTATATATTCTAGTCTGCCTTTAGGCATTTTCTCTAATATGGTCCGTTCGTCATCAAGATCTGGTAGTTTCTGTGGGCAAGCGGGACCTGGCCTGTCTGACACCCTCACTCCATCCCACGGAGATGGGGTTCTTGTTGGGCTGAACCTATACAACATAAAAAAGTCATATTTTTTTTCTGTTGACACTACACGGCCTCTGTGGGGAGGGTAGGTCCCTACAAGTTACACTGACGGGCGATTTGGTGAAAGTAAATGAAATTCTTCGCCCACCAGTGCGCGTCGTGCGATTGACAACCGAGATGAAACACAAATAAAATATTGTAGTTAATAATTGTCATCAATATCTTACAAGCATTAATTATATAATTTGACATAATTATGAAATCTAATATTACACTGACATGAACAAATAGGTAACTTAAGATCAATTAGATTATAATCTGCAATCTGATAAGTTTTTAAATTAATGCACACAACACAGTGATTAGTTTTGGATTAACAGGATACACAAAATAGCAGCAATACATTGTCAAATCCAAATATGTATGTACGGTATCAGTTTCCATTGTAAACCTATGCATTTTGTTTTAAAGTTGTGCTTTCTTACTTTATCATATTGGCATATTTAATGTAGGAAAGCAACAAAAATATCATATATTTACAGTCTTACTCTTTAATAATTATGTAGGTGGTAATGCAGAATAGAAATATACTTGTACTTTAATGTTCAGTTGTCCACACGGACGAAGTTGCGAGCAACAGCTAGTAAAATTATAAGCATTAATACAGTCAAAAAGGCTTACCTGTTAGATCCGACAGGAGGCGTGGCATACGGGACTCCTAAAAATACTTCAAGAGGACTCAAATATCTATGTTCATCCATAGCCAAAACTATGCCCTGTAATTTTCCATATTTAGTTTGAACTATTCTACTACTTATTTTAAATTTCACATTTGACTTGGGAATAGGATTTGAAGGATTTAAGTAAAAGTTCTTATAGTCATCATAATTACTATAAGCGTTATTTTCACTATTGTAAAATTTGTTGTTGGAATGTAGAAAATGTTCATTATTGTAATAAGGATTGTTATCGAAATTGACTTTTGTATAATCTACGTTTTCGTTTGCATGCGGTTGTTTGTGATCATCATATCCGTCTTCGGTTGGTTGATCGTTTTGTTTGTTCAAAATAAAATCTTTATTGGTATTTATGTCAGCGGATTGACGATTCATGTTTGTTGTGTTCGAGTTGACTGTGTTCATTGATAAAAACGTCACAACTAGAATACAATACAAATTGAAACAATCTGGTTGGGCGGGATGTCTGCTTTTTCTCTTTTCATGCAGCCATTTTTTAAAATCATTACGATACGTCATGCTCACAACGCATATTTTAGTCCGCGCTTTGTGGAAATGTCCGTCATGAAACATATTTCGTCACGTTATCATTTTTGTTACACTCTTGACGGTTTTATCATCTCCTGTGACACACGAATCCTTGGCCCGGCATCTGAAACAATAAAACAAATTGTTACATTACAAATATTTTAAACTAATAAAAATACACCCGATAATGTTTTGTATTTTTTACGATTGTATATAAAATTACCAAACAAGCAACAAATTGGCTTCAATAGTACGTATAACAGTAAAAGGACTCTTCCAATTAACTTACAGTACTTTTATCTGTATCAAATTCTTTAACATAGAAATAAAATTGTTTTTAATTTGATAAAAAATTGGACAGATATTTTGTAACGTTCAAATTGTTATATTTTTGTTAGCCTTCTCTTTGATGTATTTTATGCTTCATTTGATATGCCTATTACAAGCACTGTTTAATTTGGGCTAATCGTTTGTTATTGTCTGGATTTCATGTAACAATTTCTTTTGTGACTCTTAATAAAAATATTGTAATCAAAGGTTTTTCATCAAAGGCTCTTTCAAGGACCCTTAGCTTTGAATTACCTAATGATCCGACCTCTCCAATGATTATAACTAAAGTTACCTTAATATTGTAGTGGCTACGTTGGCAACAAGATCTTAATAACCACAAACTGAGCAAAGTTCATAAACTATTTGCAGATTGACCACTATCCGTAAACTTTGGCAAAATCCTGACATGGGAATTAATTTAGACAAGCTGTTGCTTGCTGTAGCTTCTTTGGTGTAACGTAGAATGGTTAATTTCGGGATGCCTCAGGTAAATTTTCAAATCGTTCATGCCTAGTTGAAAACAATTCTATGACCCTGCGATTTTTGTAAGTATTTTTAATCACTTTAAATTATGTTTTTTTAAACTACATTTTATTAGACAAGGTAATTTTTTATATATAATTTATGTCTTATTATTTCTTAAAGAAAAGCCATTGGATTAGGGATTGTTTTCGTTAACTTATTGAGCAGAAAAATATAACACGTAAGTAACTGAAAATATGACAATCAGCCCTTTTTTAACCGACTTCCAAAAAAGAAGGAGGTACTATGTTCGTCTGTATATTTTTTTTTTTGTGTATGTCCACCGATTACTCGAAGACGGCTGGACCGATTGAAATGATTCAAACGTTATTACATTAGGTACACTCCCAAGTTGGTCCCATTTTTTAAAATTTGGAAATCGGTTCAGTACTCTTCAAGTAATTTTGAAAAAAGCACGAAAAAAGTATGATTTTGTGTGAATTACCTCGATGATTGGTCGTATTACTTCTTTGTTTATGAACTGAATAAGATAATTATTTTTTTGTTGGAAGAGGGATATCTTAAGTGTAGTTTTTTAACCGACTTAAAAAAGGAGGTTCTCAGTTTGACCCGTATTTAAGTATGTTTCTCCGCGATTATCTTACGTTTGGCTGAGCCGATTTTTCTACATATAACCCAAAATAGGGTTCACTACACCATTTCGAAATATATCTCATCGAAATACAATTCATCGATGACACCTCGCCGATTACTTATTTAAACGATGCCTTAATTACACGAATGTTATTACTGCGATTGTTCATTTCATCGAATTTTCTTTAGTCGATGGCTTAAATAATTGAAATACGCAATTTCGAAATACATCACATCGAATTACAATTTATTGATGTCACCCCGTCGATTTCGATGTACGATTCGATAGACTATATATAAATTAACACGAAACTACAGAGTGACTTATATAAATAAGACATGAAAATAATGTTCCAATATTAATAATGAACAGGGCGGGTGATTAAAATATGTTTACTTAATGTGTTTTTATAGATAAATTGTACTGAATGTTTCAATTTTACTAATTTTATTTTGATTTGAATATACTTACTAAATGAATGACATACTAATTTTCATTTGCATTTATAATAAAGTTTGTTTTACATAGTAAGTTCCTTCTAGATTCAACAAATTAATTTTTGTGTTTTACTGTTATAATTCTATAAGTTTAAGGTGGGCGCTAATAGCTGCGACACAGTCTTTGACTAATGTGGTTATTACGGTAATTTGATTTTGTTAAAAATGTATAGACACAAATAAATATTTTTAATTTTGAATTTTAATTTTAGCTTATTTTAATTTGATAATAATGAACTAAATGATTTTATTTTATTTTAAATGCCGTCAATTTTAATTGTTTATGATTTAATTTATATTGTTCAAATGTTTATAATTCAAAAACTGATCTATGGGTATTAAGCCTGAAATAAATTATTTTTATTTTTATTTTAATTGTTTTGCTGAAATGTACCGTATGTGCATTCGATCAAATTGGTTTCGACTTATTTATTATTAGATCAATTGTCTCTCGACGAATATTACCGTAGGTGGAAAGTATTTCGATGTAATGTAGCATCGATCAAATGTACTTCGAAATGTTGAGCAATCGATGTATTATAAACATTAGACGTATTTAGACAGTCGACGAGGTGTCATCGATGAATTGTATTTCGATGAGATATATTTCGAAATGGTGTAGTGAACCCATAAAATATACCTTACCTACAAGGTACCTACACTAAAAAAAAAAATAAAAAAAAAAAAAAACCGACTTCAAAAAACCTACCTCTAAAAAGCAAGAAATAATATACGTAATAATAAAAATACGTCTAAATAGACGTATTCAATATTGAAGTCGGGTGGGGCTTTTAGAATAAAAAAAAAGGAATTTGTACTCCAGCCCCACCCGATTTCATTAGACGTATTTTTATTATTACGAATATTATTTCTTGCTTTTTAGAGGTAGGTTTTTTGAAGTCGGTTTTTTGTTTTTTTTAAACAATTTTTTAATGTCCCCACTGCACAGGCACAGGGCTTCCTTATGGGTGGATAAGGAGGATGGGCCATTACCCACCACGCAGGCCAAATGTGGATTGGTGGGTGTTAACGACTGCAATTGCAGCCGGGACCAACGGCCTAACGTGCCTTCCGAAGCACGGAGGAGCTCGAGATAATACATTTTTGGTCACCCATCCCATGACCGACCCATGCGAAAGTTGCTTAACCTCCGCAATCGCAGGGCCAGGCGCTAAACCACTGCGCCACCGAGCTCCTCGAACTGAAAATACAAATATCAGAAACTTACTAGGTATTTAAAGAAAATTTATTTTTTTCACTCGATACTTCTTTGACGAGTAAAGATCCTAAGACTCCCCGCTCCGGAAATTAAAAACGAAAATTACTAGGTAATAAAATAACCACGCCAGGCAGCGTAGCGACGAAATGTTAAAAACAACTTTAAAGAGAATAACATGGAAATTCACAATACTAATGAGCGTGATGGTGATTTAACATTAATGTTATTTTTATATACAAGAAAAAACCAGAAATATTTGTCGAAAATTCATGCTTGAATCTTAAAAATTATTAAAACAATAATAATTGTGTAAATTTATGAAGCCCCATTTAAGATTTTTATTTTTTTTCCTGAAATCAACTCAATATAAAAAGGTAAAAAAGCTTCATAATTTAAAAAAGTAACAATGCTCATTAATTACTAAATGCAGAAATAAACTACTACAATTATTTATTCCATTGTTTAACGGCGGTCTTTTCTTCTTAAGTCTGAAGTTACGAAGGCCGAAAAGTTTAACAAAAGAGTGTAAGTACAATTTGGTATTAAAACAACAGAACTTATGAAGACAAATACGAAGAATAACATACTTACCGAAAATTTAAATGACTAGCAAATGAATTCTTGATTAAAATACCTATAGGTACCTACCTCTATACGTTTCTTTTTTTAAGTGCTTTATCTCAATATATCCGAAACACTGAAAAAAATACCTAAATAACTGAATATTATGTAAACCATTTAAAATACCTATAGACAATTTAAAAGTTCTTAATATTTTGAAAATTATTTATAATTAAACCATTGTAAATTTACAGTACCAAAATAATAATAATATAAAAAAAAACAGATTACAGACATACTAGCAACTGCTTGAGTGATGAAAATTATCTCGTATATTTTCAAATATTTTTTTTATTTTTATTTTTATTTTAGTTTATTAGGGAAACAAACAGCAATTTTTCAATAAATGTTGGTACCACAATTGGATCACACATTTGCCAAAATAGTTTCCACAAATAGCTTACACATTGGTATCTAAAGTTGAATAAACAAATGAAAATAAATGGAATTTGTGTCCAATGGGGCACAAATTCAAATAAGACAGCAAGCCAGTACAATTAAGGAAATTCCAGGCATGGTTGCATAAATACATATAATAGAGGAGTAAGGAATGTAAAGATATTGAAATATAATTTGTAATTAGCCAAAGGCATTTTAGTAAGAAGAAACAAAAACAATTAACTAAAAATTAAATATAATCTTAAAATTAAATATAAACTTAAAGATAATATTATGATAAGCTATTCCAGTATTGTAATGTGATGAATGTCTTTGATAAAGCAAAATTTGCAGTTATTGTAGAAAATAGTCTAAATTTCAAGTTGCTAAAAACCAAAACAAGACCAAGTTCGCTGCGTACATTGCAGCATCTCACCATGTATGAAATACCTAAATGTACCAACAACTACGGTATAAGAGTATGGATGTGTAACCTTCCTAAAATTTTAAATGAACTACCTAAATTTTTTGTAGATAAAATCAAAGATAAAAATACCATGCAAATTAAAAATACATTAAAAAAGTATTTTTTAAAAGATCAATTCCTATACAAAGGGTCGGATTCACATCCAAACTCCAACATAACTAACAAATAAGAGGGTAACTAGGGCCTCACAATCTTTAATTTTAAGATTTGCCTGCAATTGTAATTATTGTATTGAAAAAAAAACAGTTTAAATTTAATTATTTAAAAAAACTAAGAACCCTTTACCATAGAAATAGAGGAGCGACGCAATTTTCTTAAAGCACCTATTACAAAACTACTTTAGTTTAGATTCCCCTGCGTTTAGGGAAATAGAAAAGGGGCGATGGATAGCGGGCAGCCATCAAGTCTCTTAAAACGACGAGGTCGGTCGTTGGCCGGGAAAGGTCATCTCACAGCTTAGGGGATCTGTTTCACTGTTGAGATACAGCGAGTTTAATTCACAAAATCAATTTTAATCACTAAACCATCCGGAGTCGCTGGGGGTACCCGTTTGTGACGTCCATTGTCAGATTTTTTACATAACTTGATAAAATGACCGTTCAAAAAATAGAGTACCGCGAAATTGATTTTTCACAGCTTCAAGGGACCGTAGATTTGAGTATATGTTTTTTAATTTCAACTTGATACCTCTACGCTTTCCTGAGATAAAGGGTCATGATGGCAGACAGACATACGGACAAAAGAATTATCCTTTAAGGGTTCCGTTTTTTCGATTTGAGATACGGAGCCCTAAAAATATACCTACCACTGAAATTGTATGTATTTTTATAACTATACTGGTCAAAATATAATACAAAATACCTATTTATAGCTATTATGTTTTTAAAGTAGGTTTAAAATTACTTTATGGTCTAAAATTATCCCTATTTTGTATTTTGCCTCTTTATCTCTTGATTTTGTTTGACTTTTGATAAGAGAAAATTATAGTATAAATTAATAAGGGGGGTCTGAAATCGTAAAGGCACATCTCGCTACATCTTAATTAACAAAACCCGATCTTAAAAGGGTGGATCTGTCGTGATATTTACCTTCCATTGCGTAATTAGATTGTACGGAAGGTCGTTCATAATTTAATGACCTATTCAGTGGATTACTAAACCAACAACCGTTGCAAGTAAAATGTCTCTTTAAACTAGAATTAAAGGAAAATGGGTTACAGTTAAATTTTCTTAAGTAATGCGAAAGGCAACTTTTGTCTCGGCAACTATTTTGTCTCTCATAATAATATGATTTGTATGAAAAGTTGCCGACGACCGCGTCGCCCCGTGTGCGCGCTTTCATATAAACCCGTGGACTTGATGTGAGAGACAAAATAGTTGCGGAGACAAAAGTTGCTCGTGTCGCTAAAACTCCGATTTATTTAAATGATAAATAAGTTTCATGATTTCATGTAATGACAACCTTAAAACAGTTTGGTTATTAGTATACCATCGATCATTAGTTAATGCAACTGTAATATAATGAGGGGTATTAAAACACGTTTATGGGTTTATCACCTATCACCTTAGTTGAAAGTTATTTACTCTCACAATTACTTATCCGATATGTAGAGGTATTTAATTTCAACCTTCCTACCCATTGTGTGCAAACTTTTGATAATTATTGTGATGGAAAATGACCTAACTTTATATGTGGAGCTCATTTTTCAATGTTGACGACTCTGTTTGAAATATACAGGGAGAAAAAAGCAGCCCTTGACGAGTTCAAGAGTTTCTTGCCGGTTCTTCTCGTTACAAGGTCTCCCGCTTAGGGTTTGCGAACCGATGGCATAGCTTCAATGACATTCACAAGTGCTTGTAACAGCCTAGACTGAATAAATTATTTTTGAGTTTTGAATTTCACATGTCATGAGTTTTTTAATACCAATTATGTATAGTTGCATACAAGACTTTATCTACACCCATGATATGAATCCTCTATAAAGTGTTTTGATACGGTTGCTTATTGCCAACATTGAAACAAACAATGTCATGGTAGCCGTTAAGTCTGAGCGAGAGCTTGTCGCGGTCTTCGCGCACGCGCTTTCCGCTCGCGCGTTCCTCATAAGATCATCCAAACAAGTATTTTACTAATGTTCTATTGAATTTTTATAATGTAACTCCTTCAGGTGTCAGACGTTGACATGCTCTCACTCGGATATTGTGGTTACCATGACACTGGTTGTTTTAATGTTGGCTATAAGCTACTGTTTAGGAACCTTTTAAAGAGGATTTAAAACATGGGTCTGAATCTATACAAATAAAAATGTATCGCCTAAATTCATGTAAGCGCATAACTTCAGAACGGCAGCAAATTATATTTTTTTTGTTGTGTTTTTTATTACCAGGAAAAGAATTTATAAAAGTCAATTCAAAAAAAATACAGCGTGATGTAAAAAGAATCAATTTTTCTCTTTTTCGTCATTTTAAATCGCAATACAACTAATAGATGGCGCCGCCTGAATAATAATATTACTAAGTATAACAACTTTATAAAACGTTTATGACTTGAATTCCTTTATAAATCTAAAAAAAGATTAACATAAATGTTCTCCTTACTTGGGAGTGAAAAAAACTCTGACAAGGGGTCCATTATCAAGGTTCCACATTATCGTCTTAAAAACTTCCCATTACGGACCCGCCTGGAAGTGTTATTCTAACTACCCGCTGTTGCTTTAAAACGGCTCTAAGCCTCTTAACTTAAAGCTCAAAATACAACGCACTTGTAACATCGCCCGCACTCTCGAGTTGGCATAATGTCAAATTAGTGTCAATTTACTGCTTCTAGTGCCTACGTTTATTATACACTTTTCGTAAGTACCAAATTTGACCTCAGAGAAATTTTAAGGCCTTATAAAAAATAAAAAGCCGTAAAAAGTTGAACGGAACTGTTCTTCGAGTCGAGGGCTATTGCTTTGAAAATAAAATACTTGTGATGGGCAGTAAAGAAGTTAATATTTTACGGGGTCAATTTGAATTTTATGAAATGTTTGATGAAGATCACTGGGTGAGATTATTAAATATTCGGGTAGAGGTCTGAAAGATTCATTTTTATTTAGGCAGGTACCACAGGGCTTTATTCTCTTGTAACTTTTAGATTAAGAAGTTATTAGAGGATAGGGGTTGAATAAAAGGAAAAAAGAAGTACAGTCCACCGTTGATTATTTGAAAACCGAAATTTATAAAATATAAAAAAACCGAGTGAAGATCAAGAGCGAATCGGACTCGCGCATCAAAGTTTCGTTATGTCATAAGTACAATATTGCAGTTTTAAGTAAGCACCATCTCTTGACCGATAGTGGATCTAATGAAATTTTGTTGGTGATTTCTGAAAAACTGTGCTAAGCGACATCGTTTTATTTCCCTGTAATCTTTACATAAACTTCCGTCACATATAATAATTTCAGAAAGTTTTCTTATTTTTTATCAAAAGTCGTAAATAGTAGTATAGTAATAGTAGTCGTATGAGCCTAAAAAAAAAGATTGAGAATATGCAAATAGCGGTCTTTCATATGATACCCCACATGCCCTAGTAGCCGCACTTCAAATTTTTAAGACCACCTTTCAATCCCTGTTGCAAAAAAATAAAAAAATAAAATGGGCAAACGTCATCTTAAACTATTCCAAATTTCAATTATTAGGTCTTGAGATATCCAGCTTTGACAGAAAGACTTATGAGAAATAACGATACGGAACCTTAAAAAACACAGTGCGTGCGTGCTTATTACCGGTAAAATGACAGTAAAAGTAAATAACTTCGGTGAAGTATTTTTTTCACTACCTTCAAGATTGTGTATATAATTTTGAACATTAAGAGAGTAAAAATAATATTTCAACCTCATTACGCGAGAAAATGAAGAGGATCTAAACAGCGAGATAACAAAGGTTGGAAAAAATGTGCCACTATTTCACACATCGCGCAGATACGATCAAATCGCAAAGGCGACGGTGACGCATTCCTGTCACGACAACGAACGCTACACGAGTCGAATTTCTAGCTGAAGTGACACTCGAAATAGGACCTTGTATTTGTCAACATAAAACTGGTAATTGAGTGTATAGTGCCCAAATTAATGTACAGACTGTAATGTAGTTTTTCTCTTGCCCTCTGTTCAAGAAGAGTAAGTAAATACAAATCATGCGGTACTTACCATAATGACATATTTAGGGAAAATAAAGAACACAACTACATGTAAGGTAAATACCAAAATACAGTTTTATTGAAACTTCCTTTTGATTCTATATAATAATAAATATCTTTGCAATCACTGACTGTTAACCGCTGAATTTTCACTGAGGTACACATATAAATAACACAATAAAAATATCGTCTGCTTCCCCAGTGGTTATATAAGAAAAGTGGTTAACTCTTAAAACTAACTCAAAGATAATGTGGGTAAGGAATGCCTGCCCTAAGGATATCAGGTAGAATAGTATCTTGTAAAAATCTAGCTCGAGACTTAACTAGAATGCCTAAATATTAGAGTCCGGAGACTATCTGTTGCCGAGGATTACTTGCCGCTTCGGTTAGTTTAAATGTTAGGTAGATTTTACAGTTAAATAGTACCTATTTGAACAGATTCGACGGCTGCTGATTATTGATTCCTAGGAGCCGTTAGCGAGTGACGAGTGTCAGGGTATAACTCGACTTCTTTCTCTCGACGTCTAGCCTTCAGACTACTTGGACGAACGGAGCAGTGGGCTGGGAACGTGGCCCCGTATAAGCTTCTTCACCTGTATTCGGGGAACAGTACTGTGGTTAACAACGGCGACCCAGATCAACCCATAGATTTTACTAATAGCTCATAATTTTAAAGAACATAATTATTACAAGAAAGCTAAATATTCCTGCTGTTTAAAGTGTTGGTTTTGACAATAAATATTATCCATGAAAGCATTTTCTGTTTAACGATTCTACCTGCAGCCAAAATTAGGTTTCACTTGACTAAAAAAAGAGATGAAAGGTCAAAATATTTTGGCTGATGGCCGAGTTAGATTAATAATTCTCTCAATTTGCAAGGATCTTTTACACTCTAAAAGATCTGAAATTGAGAGTAGTAATTAGACCAATTCCAGGCATTTAAAACTAGGTACCTAATAGGGAATAACAATAAAGTATAGATTGTCTCAGATTACCTCCGGCTCCTTGTGAAACGATAAATATGGTTTTAACTCCAACAAATCGGTATAAGCACTCAGCAGCTTCTCTTAGTAGCGAAATAAGCCCAGAAATCTCTGTAAACAACGAATAGGTAACGTGATAAAACAATTTTCCAAGATTCCAGGAAACGAAATTCTGTAGTACAAAATCCACAAACCTGGTCAAAATCGATGGTCTGAATAAATAGGCTCCAAAAGGCCGAATACTTTTAACGTAATCAGACACTGGTCTGAATAAAATATATCAAAATGAAGTTATTTTCGAAGGAAGAATTAAATAGGTAATGTCTCAATCACACCAGCTGATATTTTAAAGTTCAACGACTCGACTTTCCTTCCGATGCATTCCAAGATTTCGGACACATTCCGGCGGGTCCAACGAGAGCTCAGCGATTGGTATGGCTTGACCGCCGACCGACAAGATCGCCGCCACTCAAACCCCGCTGCGCAGCCCGCAAGGAAGCGATGGACGTCAGCGAACACAACGGAACTACGGTCAAACAACTTCGCGGAACTAACCAACTTTTTAGGACTACAGAAAAGGATCTCAACATCAAGACTTGGACATCGGAAGTCATAACTGCACGCGCCCCGATCAGTGGGCGGCCTGGGGGAGTCGATTATATGGGAAATACGATTCTAATTCTTTTTTTTTTTTTTTTTTTTTTTTTTAAAGTCGATGACGCGAAAATTTAAAATGAACTTTTTACGGAAATAAGGAAAAGGACATGAGGCTTACTGCCAAACAATAAAATTTTATCATTAATAGGAAAAAGTACCTTTATACTTTGAAAAACTACTCTTTCAAGGGAAATCAACTAAACTATCATTCATTTAGTTTAATACACCAAAAAAACAACGCTACAGTAGTCCCCCGGCACGCAAGAATTCACGTAGGGAATTCTCCGGACGCCCACGTCCAACCACACTGCTCCACCGCAAATAAACTATAACCCTACTTTGCAGAAAGCAATCCATCATCAGTCAATGTAAATGCCTGTCACATATGACAAATTATAAAATTGAAAGAACAAAACTTATAAGAACTACTCGACTGTTGTGTTCTACATAAACCAATACATAAAAAAAAACTAATATAAAATATTTTAATAATAATTGACCCTACTGTTTATCATACCTAAAACCAAATATAAAAAATTACATATTTAAGTGGAAAATGTATGTGCCCCTGTGAGCGGTGTTGGGTTTGCTCATTACTCCTCTACTACTTTTCCTACGGCTTCCCCCTCTAAATGATCAAACCTACCTGTCAGTCATTCATTTTGCATCGGCTTGTCAGTCCTATTTTTATCGTCCAGAATTGATGCTTGACGAGCACATGATTTCAGTGACTGGGTGTTGGACAAGCCCATGATCTAATATTGCGATGCTTGACACGCAATAACTGACAAGAACGCTCGACTCTCCTGAAACTACTTTAAAATGATTGAAAAAATTTAGATTGTCCATCTGTGGAATAGACGTTTTAATTTGTCTATGCCCACATTATAATTCCTGACGGTAGTAAAATTGCCAAAAAACATATCAAATACCGACGACAAAGCGTGTCGGCATGATACAGATTAAATGTGTTAACTTTCCTCTTTCCAAATTACCTCAGTCGTCTAATCCCTTCAAGCCCTCAAGCAAAACTGATGTAAAACGCAACAAACTAGACAAGCCCCAACACCAACACTCGGCTCACATACATAATATAACAACCAAATAGATACGCGTAGTACGTAGTAAGATAGTAGATGGCGCTAGTGCTGCCTTGTGGCCGTTTGTATCCGCGCCACAAGATAGACCGCACCGGAGTAGCACCGTACCTAAACCAGAACCTAATTATAAAAGAAAAGAAAAAAAAAAATTGCAGCAGTATACTGCGTATAATAAGTATGTAAGTAAAATAGTAATTATTGGTGCTATAATATGCCCTATGATCGTTTAAATCCGCACCACAGAGTAGCACCGTAATGACAAGCAACCGAATTCCTGCGTAGTACGTAGGTAATGTAGGTAGACCGCCCTTTGTGGTCGTTTGAAATCCGCACCACAGAGGTCGCCCCCTTGCTACGTAATACGCGGGCGCGATGGTAGATGGCGCTTTTACTCCCGTAAGTCGGCTCTTACGACACGCAGAGAGTGGAGTACTGCGGTGTGAGTATTCTGCACCGCCCACACACAGTGTGCAAAGAAAGAAAAAAAAAAAAAAAAAAATAATAATAGGCACCATAATTTGACGCGCAGCGCTATATCATTAGTAGGTAAGGTAAATAGCAATATTTATCACTAAGAAAAACTAATCACTCCCCGCATCTATGGTTTTGAAGTCTTTCACATGCCATTTGCCTATCAATTTTCCCTTCTCGTCCTCCAGTTCATATACAAGTGGAGATAGTTTCCTAACTACACGGCAACGCTCGTATTTAGGTGCCAATTTGGCAGTGAAGTATTTATTCGCAGCGCTATGTTTATACGTCCTCTTCCAGACGTAGTCGCCAACGTCGAAAGACACGTCTCGACGTTTTCGATTATAATATTTAATGTTACGACTGTGAGCCTTAATAAGTGATTCTTGGACAGTTTTATATATGTCTTTGAGGTAACCTAATCTCGAGGCATAAGCATCCCTAGGCGCGCAGACTAACTCATTGACATCTTTAAAATCATTGTAAATGTTACCGTCGGCGATCGCCTCGCGGCCGTAAACTAGCATAAATGGCGTATATGATGTGGACTCGTTCACCGAGGTGTTCATTGCGAACTGTATTTTATGAATGTTAACGTCCCACGTCCTATGATCGTTATCTACAAATGATGACACCGCCGTAATCACGGTACGATTATAACGTTCGACTGTGTTAACCTGAGGACAGTATACCGGCCCCAGATGTACCTGTGGTATATTGTATTTTGCATAAAGCGCTTGCACCTCATGACTTACAAACTGCGAACCGTTATCTGAGATTACGGTTTGCGGAATGCCGTGAACTAAAAACACGTGGTCTTCGAGCCGCTGCGCAATAACTTTACCTGTCGCTCTTCGCAACGGAAACAACAAAACATATTTTGAAAAACAACAAACAACTACTAATAAATACGTGTTCTGCTGCCGCGAAGCGGGCAAAGGCCCAACCAAATCGACGCTCAGACACTGATAAGGGCGACCGCAAACCTTAGGTTCCCCCATAAAACCTGGTGTTGCTTGTGAGCTATGTTTATAAGCGTTACAAATAGAACACTTTTTTATGAATTCCGCGGTATCCTGGTACATACCCGGCCAAAAATACCTTAATTTCAAACGTTGATACGTCTTAGCGACGCCTAGATGCGCCGCGGTAGGTTTAGAATGATTTTCCTGTATAATAGACTCCCTAAGTTCTTTGGGCATTACCTCTTTCCATTGGAAATCTCCACTCAATTTGTTGTTGGACTTAGTAAAACGATAAAGCCTACCATCTACGAGCTGAAAATTAGGACACGCCCGCGGCTTTTCGGTACAACGTTTTATAATATTTAAATACCAGGGGTCATTTATTTGTGAAATATCTATAGACCCCACTGGCATAGATCGCGAGAGGGCGTCAGGTACAATATTTTGAGAACCACTGCGGTGTTCGATAGTAAAATTATATGGAGATAGCCTACAACCCCATCGCGCCAACCGACCGGCAGGACTTTTCAGATTTAAAAACCACTTCAAGCTTGCATGATCCGTTATTATGCGGAACGGCCTGTCACCTTCCAAATAGGGGCGGAAATGCTCAACAGTTAATACGACCGCCAATGCCTCGCGTTCTGTCGCGGAGTAATTACGTTCGGCGGGCGCAAGAGAACGGCTAAAATACGCGACCGGGTGTTCCTCGCCATCGATCAACTGCGTAAGTGAGCCCCCTATTCCGAAATTGGACGCGTCACAGTGAACGGTAAAGTCTTTCGTGAAATCTGGACATGTTAAGACTGGAGCATTAGTCAGTGCCCGCTTGAGGTCCGCGAATGCACGTTCAGCCTCCGGTGACCAGTTGAACGGAGGGGCCCCCTTACGTGTTGACGTCAGAGCGTTTAACGGCCCCGCCCGGTTACTGAAATTTTTAATAAACCGCCTGTAGTAGGATGCCGTACCTAAGAAGCGTTTAACGTCCTTTCTGCAAGTTGGGGTGGCAAAATCTACTATAGCCCTCACCTTATCAGGATCAGTGCGCAAACCATGTTCATCGACTACATGACCCAAATACTTTAACTGCTTCCTAAAAAATTGGCACTTTCCCAGATTAATGGTTAAGTTGGCCTCTTTTAACTTCTTATACACCTTTCGCAGTAACTCCAGATGTTCCGTCAAAGTTGAGCTAGTTAAAATAATGTCATCCAAATAACAGCTTACATTATTCGCGAATTCCGGCCCCAAAATCCGGTCCATCAGTCGCTGCTGAGTAGCCGGCGCTGATGTCAACCCAAAGCACATGACTTTAAAATGATATAGGCCGCGCGACGGAACCGTGAATGCGGTTTTTTCACGGCTCTCAGCGCCATCTAGCGGGATCTGCCAATAAGCCGATTTTAGGTCTATTGTCGATATGTATTTCGCGTTCTTTAGTTGATCTAGTATACTAGTCACGTAAGGTAGAGGATAAGCATCGTGTTTAGAAATGGCGTTGAGTTTCCGGCTATCTAGGCAAAAGCGAGACGTTCCGTCCGCCTTCCGCACTAAAGTGACGGGATTATTCCATGCACTGTTGCTGGGCTCCACGACGTCGTCCGCCAGCATTTGATCTAGATGCTTGTTCAGCTCGGCCAACCTATCCGGAGACATCGGGTAATAACGCTGTTTAATTGGCGGATGATCTCCGGTGTCGATTTTGTGCGTCACTAAATGAGTTCTACCGAGCCCTTTTTTCTCATCTGAAATACTTTCAAACTCGCTAATAACCTCTTCTGCCTGTTCACGCTCGACCTCCGTAAGTGATTCGAAATCGATTAAAAATTTATCCGTCGTAGTTATTGCACTAACATGCTGATTACACGGTAAGAACTCCCTATCTTTCAACAGTGACAGAACATCTGGCGCTATCTGAAATTCTTTCCAAAAATTTATGCCCAACAACAACTCAGTGGAGACCCCTGGAACTATATAAAATTTAATAATAGCGGTCCGCCCGTCTACTGTGACCGGTAAAAATACATAACCAGTTACAGGTGAAGCGGAACCGTTCGCGGTTTTAATTATATCTAAATCGGTAGACTTATGGATTGTGCCCATATCAGAAAAGTATTTAAAAGCGTTTCCGCCAATAATTGAAATTTCTGACCCCGAGTCCAATAAACCCCTAAATGTAATATCATATATGGCAATTTTTAAGTAGGGTCTGGTATCCCTATTTTGACATACGTGAGTCGGCGACGAGTGACATTGACGTTCGGAAATGACACCTGACATTGACATATTATTTTTCCTATTTTCATAATAGAAATTTTTCAGGAATTTCAGCCAATTTAACCACTCCTGCGCTGATGTCTTGGTCCACCGTCGTCGACTCACGCCTGCGAGTTTTTTGGCGCAGACACAAGCTTCGCTGTGGCATTTTCCCTGGTCTGCCGGCATTTGGGACATGTTCTTGCAGTCACCTCTCTTTCGCCGCATCTATAGCATACCACGCAGAAAGGAGCTTTGCAACTCTTCAGACTGTGTCCCTGAACCCTACAGCGCACGCAAAAGCCCTCATTTGTGGCTTGAACAGCTGCTACCTTCGGCGTGGGCCGGCAATACTTATAGCAGAGATCCGGAGCCAAAGAAGATGAACTCGATTTGGGGGGGTCAGCAAAATTATGAGTCCTATCTTTAGCCATCTCGATAAGCCTGCATTTGCGCTTAAGATCAACCCAAGAGTCCGCTGGATTTAGTGCCAATTGAGAAGTGTAACACGGCCTAATGTTATATAGAACAATATTTAATTTATCTTCCTCAGACAGTGGTTTTGATAAACGAATAAAATAATTTTGCATAATACTAAGGTAATTTACTATGCTTTCATCGGATCCTTGGGTGCGGGACCTTATTTCTTGCATTAATCTATGATCATAATCTGTAGGCAGATATTCTTCTAATAACAAATCTCTTAATTCTCCCCAATCATTCACCTCGGTATGATTGCCCCGGTACCAGCAAAGAGCTTCATCAGTAAAGAGTTCAGCGGCAGAATTGAACAGTCTACTCTCTGAAATATGACGTGAGCGACACAACTCATCCAATCTTTGTAAGAAAGTTTTTACACAAGTAGTCCCATTATAACTAATCCCAAGTTTATGTATAGCTGAAACGGACTCATTAACTTTTATCGCTTTAGTAGGGCTGCTAGGCTGAATGTCACTCCCTGCGCTGGCGGGCTCATCCACCACTGATGCTGTTTGTATAGAGGGTTGTCTCTGCGACAATCCACTCTTGAAGTTATACATGATATTATCAAGCTTATGTAAGATATGGTCTAAATTTTCACGCAAACTATTCAGTTGATCAAGTGTAACTGTCGAGTCAGCCGCAGGGTTCAACCGACCAAGCCTATGAAACAGGTGGTGAGCAACCGCCTCAACCCGGTTGAGTGATTTTAGTGAACATCCCGGCTTAGCAGCCCCCAATATCAAATTGTCTACGTAAGCTAATTTATCTTTAATCACAGCATATTCAGAAACAATATCAAGATCCACTTCAGCTATTTCATCTGATGGCAGCTCTCTGCTTAGCTTCCTTAATTGGGCCCGAAGATCTGTAACCTTACCCGCTGGCTCCGCACCCCGGATCCTAGCTTCATATTCTAATTCATCTTTATGTAATAAATGAAATTTTATAGGCCTCTCTTCTTCCATCTTGTAATGAGGAAGTAGAGAAGTAGGTAAATGTAGATAGATATTTATTTAAGAAATTGTTAAGTAAATAATGTAGTTTAAGCTTATGTAAGTACCTAACTATGCAAATTACCAATATACCAACCAAGTTTAAAACTGCTAATGGCAAACTAAGTTAGTTAAAAAAAAGTATGTATATTTAATTTTCAATGCCTAGCAAGTAATTTTAACTTGTCACTTTACTATAAATATATCTATTCTGTTAAGCAAGTAAATCAATAGTGTGTAAGATCAAGTAGGTACTAATAATTTATTCTCAATGTAACAAAAATGAACTAATAAAGACTTTTCTCTAACTCAAGATAGCAATTATTGTAACTTAGGCGATCCTCCTCAGACAACTATTAAAAAAAATTAAAGCCGCTGTAGTAAGTAGTTAAAAAAACAAGAGAAAATTTTATGTAAGTCTCTGTGATTCAGCTGATATCCCACAAGCTAACAAACACAATAGGTATGGCAATCCTTCCTTATTTTTATGTATGTGTACGGTCCTACGCCAATACAATGTATGAATATCAAAGTATTTTCAACCAATAAAAAAGATATGTAATAACATGCAACTATTCTAACTTTAAAACAACCTGTCTCTATCCTGATATCCCTGGGTTTCTGTTGAGCTTAATCAATTTCAGCTTACTTGACCAACAAGAAAAAACAGAAAAAAAAAAAAAAACTGAAAAATTTTTCTTATCTCTTATTTCAGGCACTCCTTTTTCCTACAATGTTCGGGCGCCAAATGTAATGTAGTTTTTCTCTTGCCCTCTGTTCAAGAAGAGTAAGTAAATACAAATCATGCGGTACTTACCATAATGACATATTTAGGGAAAATAAAGAACACAACTACATGTAAGGTAAATACCAAAATACAGTTTTATTGAAACTTCCTTTTGATTCTATATAATAATAAATATCTTTGCAATCACTGACTGTTAACCGCTGAATTTTCACTGAGGTACACATATAAATAACACAATAAAAATATCGTCTGCTTCCCCAGTGGTTATATAAGAAAAGTGGTTAACTCTTAAAACTAACTCAAAGATAATGTGGGTAAGGAATGCCTGCCCTAAGGATATCAGGTAGAATAGTATCTTGTAAAAATCTAGCTCGAGACTTAACTAGAATGCCTAAATATTAGAGTCCGGAGACTATCTGTTGCCGAGGATTACTTGCCGCTTCGGTTAGTTTAAATGTTAGGTAGATTTTACAGTTAAATAGTACCTATTTGAACAGATTCGACGGCTGCTGATTATTGATTCCTAGGAGCCGTTAGCGAGTGACGAGTGTCAGGGTATAACTCGACTTCTTTCTCTCGACGTCTAGCCTTCAGACTACTTGGACGAACGGAGCAGTGGGCTGGGAACGTGGCCCCGTATAAGCTTCTTCACCTGTATTCGGGGAACAGTACTGTGGTTAACAACGGCGACCCAGATCAACCCATAGATTTTACTAATAGCTCATAATTTTAAAGAACATAATTATTACAAGAAAGCTAAATATTCCTGCTGTTTAAAGTGTTGGTTTTGACAATAAATATTATCCATGAAAGCATTTTCTGTTTAACGATTCTACCTGCAGCCAAAATTAGGTTTCACTTGACTAAAAAAAGAGATGAAAGGTCAAAATATTTTGGCTGATGGCCGAGTTAGATTAATAATTCTCTCAATTTGCAAGGATCTTTTACACTCTAAAAGATCTGAAATTGAGAGTAGTAATTAGACCAATTCCAGGCATTTAAAACTAGGTACCTAATAGGGAATAACAATAAAGTATAGATTGTCTCAGATTACCTCCGGCTCCTTGTGAAACGATAAATATGGTTTTAACTCCAACAAATCGGTATAAGCACTCAGCAGCTTCTCTTAGTAGCGAAATAAGCCCAGAAATCTCTGTAAACAACGAATAGGTAACGTGATAAAACAATTTTCCAAGATTCCAGGAAACGAAATTCTGTAGTACAAAATCCACAAACCTGGTCAAAATCGATGGTCTGAATAAATAGGCTCCAAAAGGCCGAATACTTTTAACGTAATCAGACACTGGTCTGAATAAAATATATCAAAATGAAGTTATTTTCGAAGGAAGAATTAAATAGGTAATGTCTCAATCACACCAGCTGATATTTTAAAGTTCAACGACTCGACTTTCCTTCCGATGCATTCCAAGATTTCGGACACATTCCGGCGGGTCCAACGAGAGCTCAGCGATTGGTATGGCTTGACCGCCGACCGACAAGATCGCCGCCACTCAAACCCCGCTGCGCAGCCCGCAAGGAAGCGATGGACGTCAGCGAACACAACGGAACTACGGTCAAACAACTTCGCGGAACTAACCAACTTTTTAGGACTACAGAAAAGGATCTCAACATCAAGACTTGGACATCGGAAGTCATAACTGCACGCGCCCCGATCAGTGGGCGGCCTGGGGGAGTCGATTATATGGGAAATACGATTCTAATTCTTTTTTTTTTTTTTTTTTTTTTAAAGTCGATGACGCGAAAATTTAAAATGAACTTTTTACGGAAATAAGGAAAAGGACATGAGGCTTACTGCCAAACAATAAAATTTTATCATTAATAGGAAAAAGTACCTTTATACTTTGAAAAACTACTCTTTCAAGGGAAATCAACTAAACTATCATTCATTTAGTTTAATACACCAAAAAAACAACGCTACAGTAGTCCCCCGGCACGCAAGAATTCACGTAGGGAATTCTCCGGACGCCCACGTCCAACCACACTGCTCCACCGCAAATAAACTATAACCCTACTTTGCAGAAAGCAATCCATCATCAGTCAATGTAAATGCCTGTCACATATGACAAATTATAAAATTGAAAGAACAAAACTTATAAGAACTACTCGACTGTTGTGTTCTACATAAACCAATACATAAAAAAAAACTAATATAAAATATTTTAATAATAATTGACCCTACTGTTTATCATACCTAAAACCAAATATAAAAAATTACATATTTAAGTGGAAAATGTATGTGCCCCTGTGAGCGGTGTTGGGTTTGCTCATTACTCCTCTACTACTTTTCCTACGGCTTCCCCCTCTAAATGATCAAACCTACCTGTCAGTCATTCATTTTGCATCGGCTTGTCAGTCCTATTTTTATCGTCCAGAATTGATGCTTGACGAGCACATGATTTCAGTGACTGGGTGTTGGACAAGCCCATGATCTAATATTGCGATGCTTGACACGCAATAACTGACAAGAACGCTCGACTCTCCTGAAACTACTTTAAAATGATTGAAAAAATTTAGATTGTCCATCTGTGGAATAGACGTTTTAATTTGTCTATGCCCACATTATAATTCCTGACGGTAGTAAAATTGCCAAAAAACATATCAAATACCGACGACAAAGCGTGTCGGCATGATACAGATTAAATGTGTTAACTTTCCTCTTTCCAAATTACCTCAGTCGTCTAATCCCTTCAAGCCCTCAAGCAAAACTGATGTAAAACGCAACAAACTAGACAAGCCCCAACACCAACACTCGGCTCACATACATAATATAACAACCAAATAGATACGCGTAGTACGTAGTAAGATAGTAGATGGCGCTAGTGCTGCCTTGTGGCCGTTTGTATCCGCGCCACAAGATAGACCGCACCGGAGTAGCACCGTACCTAAACCAGAACCTAATTATAAAAGAAAAGAAAAAAAAAAATTGCAGCAGTATACTGCGTATAATAAGTATGTAAGTAAAATAGTAATTATTGGTGCTATAATATGCCCTATGATCGTTTAAATCCGCACCACAGAGTAGCACCGTAATGACAAGCAACCGAATTCCTGCGTAGTACGTAGGTAATGTAGGTAGACCGCCCTTTGTGGTCGTTTGAAATCCGCACCACAGAGGTCGCCCCCTTGCTACGTAATACGCGGGCGCGATGGTAGATGGCGCTTTTACTCCCGTAAGTCGGCTCTTACGACACGCAGAGAGTGGAGTACTGCGGTGTGAGTATTCTGCACCGCCCACACACAGTGTGCAAAGAAAGAAAAAAAAAAAAAAATAAATAATAATAGGCACCATAATTTGACGCGCAGCGCTATATCATTAGTAGGTAAGGTAAATAGCAATATTTATCACTAAGAAAAACTAATCACTCCCCGCATCTATGGTTTTGAAGTCTTTCACATGCCATTTGCCTATCAATTTTCCCTTCTCGTCCTCCAGTTCATATACAAGTGGAGATAGTTTCCTAACTACACGGCAACGCTCGTATTTAGGTGCCAATTTGGCAGTGAAGTATTTATTCGCAGCGCTATGTTTATACGTCCTCTTCCAGACGTAGTCGCCAACGTCGAAAGACACGTCTCGACGTTTTCGATTATAATATTTAATGTTACGACTGTGAGCCTTAATAAGTGATTCTTGGACAGTTTTATATATGTCTTTGAGGTAACCTAATCTCGAGGCATAAGCATCCCTAGGCGCGCAGACTAACTCATTGACATCTTTAAAATCATTGTAAATGTTACCGTCGGCGATCGCCTCGCGGCCGTAAACTAGCATAAATGGCGTATATGATGTGGACTCGTTCACCGAGGTGTTCATTGCGAACTGTATTTTATGAATGTTAACGTCCCACGTCCTATGATCGTTATCTACAAATGATGACACCGCCGTAATCACGGTACGATTATAACGTTCGACTGTGTTAACCTGAGGACAGTATACCGGCCCCAGATGTACCTGTGGTATATTGTATTTTGCATAAAGCGCTTGCACCTCATGACTTACAAACTGCGAACCGTTATCTGAGATTACGGTTTGCGGAATGCCGTGAACTAAAAACACGTGGTCTTCGAGCCGCTGCGCAATAACTTTACCTGTCGCTCTTCGCAACGGAAACAACAAAACATATTTTGAAAAACAACAAACAACTACTAATAAATACGTGTTCTGCTGCCGCGAAGCGGGCAAAGGCCCAACCAAATCGACGCTCAGACACTGATAAGGGCGACCGCAAACCTTAGGTTCCCCCATAAAACCTGGTGTTGCTTGTGAGCTATGTTTATAAGCGTTACAAATAGAACACTTTTTTATGAATTCCGCGGTATCCTGGTACATACCCGGCCAAAAATACCTTAATTTCAAACGTTGATACGTCTTAGCGACGCCTAGATGCGCCGCGGTAGGTTTAGAATGATTTTCCTGTATAATAGACTCCCTAAGTTCTTTGGGCATTACCTCTTTCCATTGGAAATCTCCACTCAATTTGTTGTTGGACTTAGTAAAACGATAAAGCCTACCATCTACGAGCTGAAAATTAGGACACGCCCGCGGCTTTTCGGTACAACGTTTTATAATATTTAAATACCAGGGGTCATTTATTTGTGAAATATCTATAGACCCCACTGGCATAGATCGCGAGAGGGCGTCAGGTACAATATTTTGAGAACCACTGCGGTGTTCGATAGTAAAATTATATGGAGATAGCCTACAACCCCATCGCGCCAACCGACCGGCAGGACTTTTCAGATTTAAAAACCACTTCAAGCTTGCATGATCCGTTATTATGCGGAACGGCCTGTCACCTTCCAAATAGGGGCGGAAATGCTCAACAGTTAATACGACCGCCAATGCCTCGCGTTCTGTCGCGGAGTAATTACGTTCGGCGGGCGCAAGAGAACGGCTAAAATACGCGACCGGGTGTTCCTCGCCATCGATCAACTGCGTAAGTGAGCCCCCTATTCCGAAATTGGAC
This sequence comes from Agriphila straminella, assembly GCA_950108535.1. Classification (NCBI taxonomy): domain Eukaryota; kingdom Metazoa; phylum Arthropoda; class Insecta; order Lepidoptera; family Crambidae; genus Agriphila; species Agriphila straminella. The sequence continues at coordinate 19,675,037 of OX467307.1, read as the reverse complement.
GCGTCACAGTGAACGGTAAAGTCTTTCGTGAAATCTGGACATGTTAAGACTGGAGCATTAGTCAGTGCCCGCTTGAGGTCCGCGAATGCACGTTCAGCCTCCGGTGACCAGTTGAACGGAGGGGCCCCCTTACGTGTTGACGTCAGAGCGTTTAACGGCCCCGCCCGGTTACTGAAATTTTTAATAAACCGCCTGTAGTAGGATGCCGTACCTAAGAAGCGTTTAACGTCCTTTCTGCAAGTTGGGGTGGCAAAATCTACTATAGCCCTCACCTTATCAGGATCAGTGCGCAAACCATGTTCATCGACTACATGACCCAAATACTTTAACTGCTTCCTAAAAAATTGGCACTTTCCCAGATTAATGGTTAAGTTGGCCTCTTTTAACTTCTTATACACCTTTCGCAGTAACTCCAGATGTTCCGTCAAAGTTGAGCTAGTTAAAATAATGTCATCCAAATAACAGCTTACATTATTCGCGAATTCCGGCCCCAAAATCCGGTCCATCAGTCGCTGCTGAGTAGCCGGCGCTGATGTCAACCCAAAGCACATGACTTTAAAATGATATAGGCCGCGCGACGGAACCGTGAATGCGGTTTTTTCACGGCTCTCAGCGCCATCTAGCGGGATCTGCCAATAAGCCGATTTTAGGTCTATTGTCGATATGTATTTCGCGTTCTTTAGTTGATCTAGTATACTAGTCACGTAAGGTAGAGGATAAGCATCGTGTTTAGAAATGGCGTTGAGTTTCCGGCTATCTAGGCAAAAGCGAGACGTTCCGTCCGCCTTCCGCACTAAAGTGACGGGATTATTCCATGCACTGTTGCTGGGCTCCACGACGTCGTCCGCCAGCATTTGATCTAGATGCTTGTTCAGCTCGGCCAACCTATCCGGAGACATCGGGTAATAACGCTGTTTAATTGGCGGATGATCTCCGGTGTCGATTTTGTGCGTCACTAAATGAGTTCTACCGAGCCCTTTTTTCTCATCTGAAATACTTTCAAACTCGCTAATAACCTCTTCTGCCTGTTCACGCTCGACCTCCGTAAGTGATTCGAAATCGATTAAAAATTTATCCGTCGTAGTTATTGCACTAACATGCTGATTACACGGTAAGAACTCCCTATCTTTCAACAGTGACAGAACATCTGGCGCTATCTGAAATTCTTTCCAAAAATTTATGCCCAACAACAACTCAGTGGAGACCCCTGGAACTATATAAAATTTAATAATAGCGGTCCGCCCGTCTACTGTGACCGGTAAAAATACATAACCAGTTACAGGTGAAGCGGAACCGTTCGCGGTTTTAATTATATCTAAATCGGTAGACTTATGGATTGTGCCCATATCAGAAAAGTATTTAAAAGCGTTTCCGCCAATAATTGAAATTTCTGACCCCGAGTCCAATAAACCCCTAAATGTAATATCATATATGGCAATTTTTAAGTAGGGTCTGGTATCCCTATTTTGACATACGTGAGTCGGCGACGAGTGACATTGACGTTCGGAAATGACACCTGACATTGACATATTATTTTTCCTATTTTCATAATAGAAATTTTTCAGGAATTTCAGCCAATTTAACCACTCCTGCGCTGATGTCTTGGTCCACCGTCGTCGACTCACGCCTGCGAGTTTTTTGGCGCAGACACAAGCTTCGCTGTGGCATTTTCCCTGGTCTGCCGGCATTTGGGACATGTTCTTGCAGTCACCTCTCTTTCGCCGCATCTATAGCATACCACGCAGAAAGGAGCTTTGCAACTCTTCAGACTGTGTCCCTGAACCCTACAGCGCACGCAAAAGCCCTCATTTGTGGCTTGAACAGCTGCTACCTTCGGCGTGGGCCGGCAATACTTATAGCAGAGATCCGGAGCCAAAGAAGATGAACTCGATTTGGGGGGGTCAGCAAAATTATGAGTCCTATCTTTAGCCATCTCGATAAGCCTGCATTTGCGCTTAAGATCAACCCAAGAGTCCGCTGGATTTAGTGCCAATTGAGAAGTGTAACACGGCCTAATGTTATATAGAACAATATTTAATTTATCTTCCTCAGACAGTGGTTTTGATAAACGAATAAAATAATTTTGCATAATACTAAGGTAATTTACTATGCTTTCATCGGATCCTTGGGTGCGGGACCTTATTTCTTGCATTAATCTATGATCATAATCTGTAGGCAGATATTCTTCTAATAACAAATCTCTTAATTCTCCCCAATCATTCACCTCGGTATGATTGCCCCGGTACCAGCAAAGAGCTTCATCAGTAAAGAGTTCAGCGGCAGAATTGAACAGTCTACTCTCTGAAATATGACGTGAGCGACACAACTCATCCAATCTTTGTAAGAAAGTTTTTACACAAGTAGTCCCATTATAACTAATCCCAAGTTTATGTATAGCTGAAACGGACTCATTAACTTTTATCGCTTTAGTAGGGCTGCTAGGCTGAATGTCACTCCCTGCGCTGGCGGGCTCATCCACCACTGATGCTGTTTGTATAGAGGGTTGTCTCTGCGACAATCCACTCTTGAAGTTATACATGATATTATCAAGCTTATGTAAGATATGGTCTAAATTTTCACGCAAACTATTCAGTTGATCAAGTGTAACTGTCGAGTCAGCCGCAGGGTTCAACCGACCAAGCCTATGAAACAGGTGGTGAGCAACCGCCTCAACCCGGTTGAGTGATTTTAGTGAACATCCCGGCTTAGCAGCCCCCAATATCAAATTGTCTACGTAAGCTAATTTATCTTTAATCACAGCATATTCAGAAACAATATCAAGATCCACTTCAGCTATTTCATCTGATGGCAGCTCTCTGCTTAGCTTCCTTAATTGGGCCCGAAGATCTGTAACCTTACCCGCTGGCTCCGCACCCCGGATCCTAGCTTCATATTCTAATTCATCTTTATGTAATAAATGAAATTTTATAGGCCTCTCTTCTTCCATCTTGTAATGAGGAAGTAGAGAAGTAGGTAAATGTAGATAGATATTTATTTAAGAAATTGTTAAGTAAATAATGTAGTTTAAGCTTATGTAAGTACCTAACTATGCAAATTACCAATATACCAACCAAGTTTAAAACTGCTAATGGCAAACTAAGTTAGTTAAAAAAAAGTATGTATATTTAATTTTCAATGCCTAGCAAGTAATTTTAACTTGTCACTTTACTATAAATATATCTATTCTGTTAAGCAAGTAAATCAATAGTGTGTAAGATCAAGTAGGTACTAATAATTTATTCTCAATGTAACAAAAATGAACTAATAAAGACTTTTCTCTAACTCAAGATAGCAATTATTGTAACTTAGGCGATCCTCCTCAGACAACTATTAAAAAAAATTAAAGCCGCTGTAGTAAGTAGTTAAAAAAACAAGAGAAAATTTTATGTAAGTCTCTGTGATTCAGCTGATATCCCACAAGCTAACAAACACAATAGGTATGGCAATCCTTCCTTATTTTTATGTATGTGTACGGTCCTACGCCAATACAATGTATGAATATCAAAGTATTTTCAACCAATAAAAAAGATATGTAATAACATGCAACTATTCTAACTTTAAAACAACCTGTCTCTATCCTGATATCCCTGGGTTTCTGTTGAGCTTAATCAATTTCAGCTTACTTGACCAACAAGAAAAAACAGAAAAAAAAAAAAAACTGAAAAATTTTTCTTATCTCTTATTTCAGGCACTCCTTTTTCCTACAATGTTCGGGCGCCAAATGTAATGTAGTTTTTCTCTTGCCCTCTGTTCAAGAAGAGTAAGTAAATACAAATCATGCGGTACTTACCATAATGACATATTTAGGGAAAATAAAGAACACAACTACATGTAAGGTAAATACCAAAATACAGTTTTATTGAAACTTCCTTTTGATTCTATATAATAATAAATATCTTTGCAATCACTGACTGTTAACCGCTGAATTTTCACTGAGGTACACATATAAATAACACAATAAAAATATCGTCTGCTTCCCCAGTGGTTATATAAGAAAAGTGGTTAACTCTTAAAACTAACTCAAAGATAATGTGGGTAAGGAATGCCTGCCCTAAGGATATCAGGTAGAATAGTATCTTGTAAAAATCTAGCTCGAGACTTAACTAGAATGCCTAAATATTAGAGTCCGGAGACTATCTGTTGCCGAGGATTACTTGCCGCTTCGGTTAGTTTAAATGTTAGGTAGATTTTACAGTTAAATAGTACCTATTTGAACAGATTCGACGGCTGCTGATTATTGATTCCTAGGAGCCGTTAGCGAGTGACGAGTGTCAGGGTATAACTCGACTTCTTTCTCTCGACGTCTAGCCTTCAGACTACTTGGACGAACGGAGCAGTGGGCTGGGAACGTGGCCCCGTATAAGCTTCTTCACCTGTATTCGGGGAACAGTACTGTGGTTAACAACGGCGACCCAGATCAACCCATAGATTTTACTAATAGCTCATAATTTTAAAGAACATAATTATTACAAGAAAGCTAAATATTCCTGCTGTTTAAAGTGTTGGTTTTGACAATAAATATTATCCATGAAAGCATTTTCTGTTTAACGATTCTACCTGCAGCCAAAATTAGGTTTCACTTGACTAAAAAAAGAGATGAAAGGTCAAAATATTTTGGCTGATGGCCGAGTTAGATTAATAATTCTCTCAATTTGCAAGGATCTTTTACACTCTAAAAGATCTGAAATTGAGAGTAGTAATTAGACCAATTCCAGGCATTTAAAACTAGGTACCTAATAGGGAATAACAATAAAGTATAGATTGTCTCAGATTACCTCCGGCTCCTTGTGAAACGATAAATATGGTTTTAACTCCAACAAATCGGTATAAGCACTCAGCAGCTTCTCTTAGTAGCGAAATAAGCCCAGAAATCTCTGTAAACAACGAATAGGTAACGTGATAAAACAATTTTCCAAGATTCCAGGAAACGAAATTCTGTAGTACAAAATCCACAAACCTGGTCAAAATCGATGGTCTGAATAAATAGGCTCCAAAAGGCCGAATACTTTTAACGTAATCAGACACTGGTCTGAATAAAATATATCAAAATGAAGTTATTTTCGAAGGAAGAATTAAATAGGTAATGTCTCAATCACACCAGCTGATATTTTAAAGTTCAACGACTCGACTTTCCTTCCGATGCATTCCAAGATTTCGGACACATTCCGGCGGGTCCAACGAGAGCTCAGCGATTGGTATGGCTTGACCGCCGACCGACAAGATCGCCGCCACTCAAACCCCGCTGCGCAGCCCGCAAGGAAGCGATGGACGTCAGCGAACACAACGGAACTACGGTCAAACAACTTCGCGGAACTAACCAACTTTTTAGGACTACAGAAAAGGATCTCAACATCAAGACTTGGACATCGGAAGTCATAACTGCACGCGCCCCGATCAGTGGGCGGCCTGGGGGAGTCGATTATATGGGAAATACGATTCTAATTCTTTTTTTTTTTTTTTTTTTTTTTTTAAAGTCGATGACGCGAAAATTTAAAATGAACTTTTTACGGAAATAAGGAAAAGGACATGAGGCTTACTGCCAAACAATAAAATTTTATCATTAATAGGAAAAAGTACCTTTATACTTTGAAAAACTACTCTTTCAAGGGAAATCAACTAAACTATCATTCATTTAGTTTAATACACCAAAAAAACAACGCTACAAGACTCACGATAGAGGTGTGTCAAAGAGATACACACATATAGATATTTAACTAGTGGCTCTGTGAGCTGTAGACCTCGCGCGTTAATGTTCACCCCTTAGGGCCGTAAAACTTCAAATACACATAATTTCACTCAGTATTACTTGATAAATTGTACCCAATAAAATTTAGTAGAAAGTAGATTAAAGATAATGCGTCTTGATAAGGGTAACAAAACATTTTTGAGACAAGTTTTAGAACTTTTTCAAAGCAGCTGAAATATGTTTTTTTATATAATATAACCACCATTTTGAAAAAATTTAGAAAACGTCTATACATATTCGACCAAAATGTATGGAACAGCTGATTATTTATATGGCTCTGATTAAGTTGGTGCCATAGACAAGGTTGTTCAGTTTGACGTCTAAGCCACACCACAAAATTTGTCAACTGTTCAAAAATCATCCTGTAGACAGCCTGTACTGCATACAGTTTTCATTGGATTTCCTATTAAAGATTTTATGTCGTTCGTATCCGTTGAATTTAAATTCAATGAATGATAAAAATGTTTTACAAAACGTAAACTTAGTGCAGAGATGCGCCAAGTTTCAATGTACTAATAACGAAATTGGAGTGTCTCCAAAAATATGCTAGTCACTTTTTATCTGTCAGAATTTATGTTTGTCATGCATGTTAGATAAAATCTGACTTATGTCTATGATTAATCGCTGTAAACTTTTAGCAGATTATACAGGCTTTCGAGTATTTGGTATTAATATGAAATGTGGACTTTCTATAATTATTTATTAATCATGTCATACAGGGTGTTACAAAACAACCCGCAATGCCGAATATGGTAGATAGATAGCGACCATCAAACTGAACATTTTTTACTATGAAACCTACTCTGAAATCGCGAAAAAAACAAATCTGCTGTTTCAAACATTTTGATATTTTCGTTATATTTTTTTATATGAAACAACAGATTTTTTTCGAGGTTTCAGAGATGGTTCCATAGTTAAAGTTGTTCAGTTTCATGGTCCATATCTAACATATTCGGCATTGCGGGTTGTTTTGTGACATTCTGTATAAGATAAAGCACCAATCATACGTTTCTTTATCTGCCGATTCTACCATTATAAAGTTGAGCATGTGTTTTGCACAGTGTAGTCGTAGTAGACAGAAGTGCAACTCTAGCCGTTCAAAAACACTCCCGTCATTGTCATTTGTTTCTATACGTATTTGGATTAAGGAGCGCTCGGCAAATATAGAAGGATAATGTGCAGTCCTCATCAGCCATTTTTAATGTCCTCACTGCTGAGGCACAGGCCTAAGGGTAAATAAGGAGGTTGGGTCATAACTTATAATCTACCACGCATACCAAATGCAGATTGGTGGGTGTGTTAACGACTGCAAATGCAGCCGGGACCAACGGCTTCACATGCCTTCCGAAGCACGGAAGAAATCGAGACAATATTTTTTTGGTAACCCATCCCATGCCCGCCCCATACGAAAGTTGCTTAACCTCTGCAATTGCAGGGCCAGGCGCTAAACCACTGCGCTACCGAATGCGCAGTAGTTATTTGTTGTTATAAAATATTACTATGACAGGGAAAAAAAATACATGTGGACCCAGTGGGGCATAGCGGTGGGAACACGGTTAATAGGGGCCGTGCGTACTACTGTGATATACGAGTATATGCACAGTAGTACCTCGCTACACTGCCGAGCACTCATAGTTGGAAGGTAGCGGTGGGAACACAGTTAATAGGGGCCATGCGTGATACTACTGTGCATATCCTCGCTACACTGCCGAGCACTCATATTGGAAGGTTACGCTGATACAGTACTGTCAGGTGCTAAAAAACTGCGCTACCGAATGCGCAGTAGTTATGTGTTATTATAAAAAATCTATGACAGGGAAAAAAATACATGTGGACCAGTGGGGCATAGCGGTGGGAACACGGTTAATAGGAGTCGTGATACTACTGCGCATACCCCCGCTACACTGCCGCTCATAGTTGGAAGATTGCGCTGATGCAGTACTGACTTTGTCCCGATTTGACCTCGGGTTTGCCTGTACGTAAGGAAAACTGCGGCTTTTTCACAGGGACTTTACCGGTCTAAGGTACTTTAAAGATTCCGTACCGATTTTGCCACTGACTACCGCTCTCTCGCTCGCACATTTAATGTTTTCTCAAGCGTTTTAAAATCTGAGTGCGTAAATGAAAAATGTGTCCCGGCCACTTTTCGCAATATAAGATTACAGACATTTTATAATATATTTCAGAATTTTGTTGCTTAAGTACAAAAAGTTATCGTTTCTAACAGTAATTTGAACTGGCAAATACGACAACTTTTTGTACTTCAGCAACTCGAAACTGAAATATTTATATGTTGAAATGTCCGTAATCTTATATTCCGAAAAGTGGCCGAGACACATTTTTCAATTACGCACTCAGATTTAAAAAATCTTGAGAAAACATGAAATGTGCGAGCGAGAGAGCGGCAGTCAGCGGCAAAATCGCTGCGGAGTCTTAAAATGTGCTGATTGACTTATATGTCAGATCCTTAAATCGAACGTTCATTCTAAAATGAAATAAACTAGTTACTACTGGTTTCAATTTAACTCAGCCAATTGCAAATAAGAAAATTCAAATTGGTTCTGCTTTTGTTCGAGTGCTCCACCGTTTGACTCTTGGGAGCCACAGTATAAAACTGTTTGCAAGTCGTTAAAACTTCATTTTTGTTTATCCATTGCAAGCAAATTGAACTGTTAGTTAACTGCACTTGTTTCTTGTTTGAAAGACTAACAAATGTTTACAGTTCTCCCTATGGTACTGAAAGCAATGGTTTTTTTTAGGAGCTCGGTGGTGCAGTGGTTTAGCGCCTGGCCCAGCGATTGCGGAGGTTAAGTAACGTTTGCAAGGGTCGGTCATAGGATGGGTGACCAAAAATTTATTATCTCGAGCTCCTCCGTGCTTCGAAAGGCACGTTAAGCCGTTGGTCCCGGCTGCATTTGCAGTCACCTACAATCACCCCACCAACCCGCATTGGGGCCGCGTGGGTTATGGCCCATCCTCCTTACCCGCAATAAGGAAGGCCTGTGCCCCAGCAGTGGGGACATCAAAAATGGCTGATGGACACGTTTCTGACTAGTAATAGTATTATATTATCTGTGGTTTCTGTCATACTTTAATTTAGGCAGTAATTTGTGCGACATGATACTAGCACTTTCAAAGTGCGCTTGAAAAGTTTACTTGACTCTTATTTTAAAATTTTATTATTCTCATTTCTAAATAAATTTAATTACTTAGTAGGTATAAGTATTATTAGTTGAGGATACAAAAAGTTTAATACCCATTTTGAAATACCAATTCCATTCAATAACAGGAGTCAATTTTAGACTACTAATGATTTCAAAGCTTTAGTTTTATTACTTAAATAAAATATGTTTGTCAAAAATAAAATAAAAATAAAATATGTTTTGGCAACCCTACCAAAAACCACCGTGGATTGCTTGCTGGATTGACCGTGTAACGTCGCATCAAAAATCAGATTGATGAGAAACCAGATTGATGTGTGTAATGGCGACCTATGTTCACTAATAAATGATTGTTGTTAACTCGGTTCTGGCTGCTGCGATACAAGCTCGTCTTAGTGCAGAGGCTGCTAAAATTAAGGATGAACGAACTATTGTAAATCTGGTATGGAATAAATTATATTTATATTTATTTATTTATTTATTTAAAAATACAATTCAAGATTGTGCGTTACTTCGTTCCCTTTCATCACTTGTCCAGATTAAAAATTCGTGCCTCAAAATAATTTGTATCTAAGCCAAAAAACGATGTAAATATTGGCCAAGATTAGTATTCCCTTCCCGTTCCCCGTTCGTAACTGATCCCTTGATTCGTTTTAGATTTAACCGATCCAGAAAGCTATCTGTCGAGAATTAAGGGAGATCTGTTGAATCTTTAATCTGAACGGAATTTCTTTTGAGATCATCCTTTAAGCCGTGCTGTAGCTGGTGAACCATTAACCAAAGAGAGGTTGGATGGTGTGTATATTTCCATGTTAAATATTAGAGTATTTTAAGCTGATAACTGTATTGTGTGACCACTTGAAAGATACAAGGTACACATACAGTTTTTGCTTTAAGTAAATAATCTGACAGGCACGACCGGCATAGCATCCCTTGTAACCAAATTTTCCTAAACTGGGAAACTCTATGGAGTAATTACCTTGAAGGATACACGAACACTAGTTTTTGCATATTGGTTATAATCTAATAGCTGGTTTACATTATCGTAGTCTTTAGTAGAGTGCTTTAGTCGAAACATGTAAACGGTCGTCTTATGACTAAAGAGAGTAACGTTCTAGTAGCCTTTCAACTGGAATCATCGCTTTCCAGTAGAACCCCCCGCGCGCCCGCGCCGCCCGCTCACCCCCCGCACAACACTCCTCGCACTGGAAGCATGTAAATCGATATTTTAGTAGCGTATTTATTTAGTAGAGTGCTTTAGTCAAATGACACTACTGGAAGCATGTAAACGCTCACTGGAAAGGCACCAAAACTGCTAAAGCACTCGCATTCGAATCTACTCGCACGCTACTAAAGCACTCTACTAAAGACTAAGATAATGTAAACCAGTCTTAACAGGCATGAGCGTCACACCTAAGGCTGTCTACATTTTTCGGTTGGATATGTCGAGTCATTCTGAACTTACCATACAAATTTCAATGATATATGTCCAGTCCAGTCCATGATACAATGTGCGTGTGAAAATGTTTTAACGGTATTTTTTTTTCGTTATTTTTTTAACGGTATTTCAATCCCTGCTGCTAACCACATACCAATTAATACACAATTTAATATGTACAAGTATTATTATACATCAAATTATTTTCAAACCTAGTAAATTTGGTAAAAAGTACGAATATTTAACCCTTATTCTCAACAGGGACTTCCTCTCCCTTTACGAAATTCACAAACCGGATAATTAATTGGTTTTCAATGTATAAAGAGGCACTCAAATTCATTTATGTTCAAGTTACACGAATTTGCTCTTTGGTGCATTGTATAGGGGACTCAAAGAACTTGAGCCTAAAATAGCCATAATAACTTAATAAAAAAATATTTCAATAAGGTAGAATTTCTCGTATTTGATGTCTTTTTATGGCTTTTTTATAGCTCTTAATTTTAAAAACATAATCAATTTTACCATTTTCTTGTGTATGAAACTGTGTAAAAATTAAAAAAGTGAAAAAATTACCCATTTTTTTTCATTTCATCTTATCTTAAATTCAAAACACGCCCCTCTCATGAGACCAAAACAATCTATATCGGTCTTAATATTGACGTAAAAGTATTTTTGGCAAACATTATTTGAATAGTAAATAGGACAGCTGATATTATATTCAGGCCTCCAGAGGCTCGCTATGTTCCCTTCCAGTTGTTAAGTCAAATTGTTTAATTTGAATCTCCGCAAACATCGTGACTTGACCTAAACAAACACAATATTGCTTTCAACATCAGTGCAGTCGAAGTTACAATATTGAGGGGAACATTCTAATATTGCCTAATATCAATATGCAGATCAACCCGCCCACTGAAGGCATCTGTCAAGTCTAAAACATTTTAATTTAGGCAAAATTGAAAAATGAATTTATAGATATAGCGCTTATTGGATTTATAGACCACTGAAACGAGGCGTTTCCGTTTCAGCTTGGGCAAAAATGCTTTCGTATATCTGCCTGTCCAGCTGTACGTCGCATTTCTCAATATATTCCCGTGATATTTTGTGAGCTCGATAATAATTATATATTTTTTTTCGATTCAGCTTTTCGAAATTTATCGACAAAAAAACATATTTTAGCTATTTTGAAAAATATTACAAACGCGAGGTCTAGCTTACAGAGCCACTAGTTTAGCATTTTGTTTCTATTCCACTAATAATTAGACTGCTATCTCGGGACTAACAGAGTAAAATAAAATTTGATATATATCGCTCATGGAGAGTGTAGATTTTTATGGCTCGAATATTTTTTGATTACGGATGAGTTATTTTTAAGATTACCTTCTACATCAAATACCTATTACAAATGATACCTTTTTATAATATTGGTATAGATTTCATTAATTACCTTTACACAAAATGAGTTGTTGTGTTGTCACTTAAAACACAAAACAGTCATAATAGCTTACAAACAAAAAAAAAATTCTATCGTTACTTACAGTTTTCCATCTTTCATTATATTTACTTAACAATCTTATCTGAAACTGAAAAGACTTTTTCACACATAACTTGTGAAAATATATCAATACCATCTTTTTGCTTAGCAAAACATTGAAACTCATATGAAGAAGAATCAAGAAATAAATGACCATTTTCTCAGCATTCTAAGCAAACGATCTTAAGCGATACTTAATTCCAAATTACAATTTTACCAAAGGACAAAAACGCAAAGGACAATTCGAAACGACAGAACCCCGAACAAGTACTGACAAAAAATTAAAAGGAAACAAGCGGAATTGGGAAATTGAAAATTTATTCATCGTGAGACCTTGGACGTTGGTTTTCGGGGGAAAATGACGGGGCAGGCAGTTGAATCGGACGTGGAATTAAAATCTAATGACATGTATTAGATGGCTGCTTTAAACGTTCAATGGGGTTGGTAAACTTTTTCGAAGAGAATTGTTTTATATATTTTTTTGATAGAACAAGTTTGAAGAATAAAGAAAATAATATTATGATTTTTTTATTTTACCTTGTTAACTAAATATTTTTTTTTATATTATTATCGCGATAAAATATCAAACATACGGCTGAACACGAAGTTCCTTTGCATTTACTGATTTAAATAACTGATTGACAGATTTGACAGACAGTAACAAAGAATTACCTACTCTTTGTTTTTTTGTTTTGAGCAACAACATAGAAAGTCTTTGGAGCAAAGGCATAACCTACGCATACAGCCGTAATAGTGATTTATTGTACTATGCTGTAAATTAAAAATTTAAATTTTTATTTAAATTAAAATTAAGCATTATAAAAATTCCGCAATTTGTTATTCCTGACTCCAAAGCCAAAAGTTACTAGAAGATATATAATTCACAACAGTTTTGGAAAAGTTTACCAACCCCATTGAACATTTTAGAAATGGTGCGAAATATCGTCCCTTTTTGGGGAGACTTCTTGAAATCAAATAACAGTCGTTAGTAAAGCTGAACCTTAGAAACGTTTTATTCATTTCCTGGATAACTTCTAAAAAGGTCCAGTGAGACTGTGCACGTATAGAAGAACTTCGGAAAAGCTTTCTTATCTATAACGATTACTGATTTTTGTTTGTATTTTGACAACGTTTGCATCGAACTATAATATTCCGCTTACTGAAAGTGATCCCTATAGCGTAAGAGTGTACATAGCTATAGGCATCACACTAGAGTGTTACCGACCTTAACCTTGGAATCCTTTCCCTGTACCCCTGAGATAGTAGAAAATCGGCAGCAGCATTTTCCAATGAAAACGCTCCAATTACTACGATCTACAACCCGTCTGCTTATGGCAACATCAGCTATCCACAGCTGGTGAGACCCGTCTGCTTATGGCAAAATCAGCTATCCACAGCTGGTGAGACCCGTCTGCTTATGTCAACATCAGCTATCCACAGCTGGTGAGACCCGTCTGCTTATGGCAACTACTTAATGCAGTGGACTTTAATGGAATGTCATGTGATGATAGGAAGTGAGGTCCAATACGATCAATTTAATTATGTACAACAGGATAGACCAACTTCAGAGCGCTTGCGGTACAAAATGATGAATTTAATCTTAATTAAAATTAACTCTTTGCTATTACATTCTCGAGTAAAGTTGCAGGATCACTGTTTATTGTCAATTTAATGACTAATTGTACTTTTAGCAGCAGAATAACTGATATTGTTACACCAAGACTCTCTTTAATACTTTTTAGAAGAAAAAGATACCGTATAATATTTCATCTTTACAACTACAATAAATACCTACGCCAACTCGAGCTAAATCTCAAGAGTATTTCTCCAATCAAAACTGAGAGATAGGTATCTCCACAAATTATTTCATTCGTGTACCTACAATTTGTCTTACGAATTAATCCAGTTTCCGATACTAAATCAAAGATAAGTAATGACTAAGACATGGTTCTGCTACATTTAAAACGTCTCCTGGGCTTAAGACAATCTTAGATCATCAATTAAATTATTTTATTTCTGACTATTAAACATAGAGAATTCTTGCTTTAATTTATCAAGTATTATATGTTTATTAAAGGTTTATTCATTCATTCTAATAATGGCAGCGCTCGTGGCGGAACTTGACAGACTGATCGTACTCGATCACGTTTGTTAAGCAACACTCGGTCCGGCCAGGTGTCGGATGGGTGACCGTAAAGTGGCATTACAACTGAGCGCTTCCGTGCTTCGGAGGGCACGTTAAACCGTCGGTCCCGGCTGTTGTCATCTAATAACAGTCGTTAAGCCAAGTTAGAGGCCTTACAGGTGGCTTGATAAACTCTACCACCAGAGGTGGCCACTAATCCTCATTCGATAAGAAGAAGAAGAAGAATTCATTCTAATATTAAACATGGAAAGATCTTTACCTACTTATTTATTATGATGTACTTACACTGTCCTGGTTTATGATAGAAAATAATAAATTTTACTATTAATATGATTCTTGTCCTCTTCGGCAAATCGGTAAGTTATTCAACTCTTACGCTAAAAGCAACTTAGGCAATATTTTCTAATGTCTATTTATTTTCTCATTACTTTTATTCAAAAGTTGGTGCTGAAAATTCAGAGAAAACTTATGGAACTTTAACTCAGTCCACAAACTAAATATTTGTAGAGAAAACTACTTCGGAACTGCAAAAAGCTCTTTTTTTATTTAAAACTAGCGACCCGCCCTCGCTTCGCTTCAGTTTCTTCCTTCCGCATGAAAATCCGTTCAGTAGTTTTTGAGTTTATCGCGAACAGACAGACAGACGCGGCGAGGGACTTTGTTTTATAATATATAGTGATGAATTAGTTAAGTGTTTTTTTGTCGGTGGTCTAAAAGACTTTAGTCTGATAACAATGATAAAAAGTGTTTTTAGATTTATTGCCAACAATTTCCTTGTTTTGTGTTGATGATATTATTATTATATTGAATACTTCCAGCCCCTTTTTATGCTATTCACTTGAAAATAAATTGTAATGTAATTGTCTGTTCCCTTTTGAAGACAAACAGCAGATGTTCTCGAGATATATTAATAGTAACTACGCTGATACTTAAATAGATTGTTAAAACAATGTAGGATCAAGAATAATAGCTACCTATAGCAAAATACCTGTATAGTTTTCTTGAACTTAGACATTAATTTCTATTAATACACAATTCAAGGTAATCAAGGTATTCATACTTCAGAAACGACAATTTGCCTTTCCTATTCACTGCCTGTACTAACGATCTTTAAACAAATAGCTACTTCATAACTAATTTATTCACTAGAACAATTTTCTATACATTTCCAGAAATTCTTTATTTCCAAGGAGATACAATTGGATCGCAACAGACAACATTTATATGCTAAGAGAGCAGTTATAAAGGATATACTGGCCATTCTATGTTCCATCGAAAACAGTCTACCATCGCCATGTAGTGTTTTCTCTCTCATTTCAACGAAGATTCGCGAAAAGGTTTGTTTTATTCAAAAGGTTCTTTCAACCCCATTCTCGATTTTAGTAGGTAGTAAAATTGGAAATTTGCATCCGAATTCGATTTCTAATATCAAACACGAAGAAAACAAACGCTGTAAAATCTTGCATACTGTTTAGTAAGGTCGTATGAAAGGTGGTATGTGAGGAGCTTTAGTATAAGATTTACCCTATTGGATATCTTGAAGACATTTTGTTGGTTGTACGTACTATTCTATTCTATTTGAAAGAAGCCATACACTAAAATGAACCATCGTGTAATTTAAGCACTGAGCACGTATTTTAGATTTTAAACTGTTTGGTTGCAATTTTTTTTTCAGTTTCTAATAGATAATTATGACCAGTATGAGCTTGTAGCACTCTTTGTAGCACTGCCCCATAAGCCAATCATATCTTTGTTGTTATGTTGACACTTCAGAATTATTTTTATTTATTATTCCTTTATTTCGTAACAAAAAATAATCACCACACCATCCTTTCTGACCCACTGACGCGAGTTTTCAATCATGCAGAAACATTTGACGATCGGTTCGTCGAGATCATCTCAAACATACGCCCCGATGAACTTAGCGCATCGCTTCTAAGTAATTGCTTACTTCAAACAGTACAAGATGTTTGAGTATATCTTTGACACACCCATGGTACAGTCGAGTTCATTAATATGTTGGCACCTTTTGACGTCAAGTGTGCGTACATATTATTAAACTCAACTGTAACACGTATGTTGCTGATACTCATTAGGAAATCTTACAGGAGGAATTGTAAAAACTGAACTAAATAGGAACACTCTATAACTAACTGTCTCGATAATATTTATTAATACTAACAAATTGTATGGACTATGTCTGAAATAAATTATAAATAATTTATTTAATCTAATATGCTTGTGGTACACCTGCTGGATCTAATCTCTGACTACATCAGTTTGATATACTCAGAGACTATCATCAGCAAATGCACAAGAACTATGGTAATCTACTGGTTAAGTACTAGTGGGCTTTTAGGTTGGGATTGAGATGGACTGGGATTTGGGCTATGGAAAGAGACTACCGGACATCTGCCTTATCATAGTCTCCCAGACTGAAAAATTGGCAGGCGGTGACTAGCCAAGGACTAAATGGGCTCTTCAAAATAGCCGCGATGGCAAGAGAGCAACATCGGTGGTCTCGGCTACAGGGTGTAGAGAGGTGTGCACCGCTTTCTACCCACTGTACATGGACAGTGTGCCAACTCGCGTCTTACGCATGTTTCACTTCCACCCTGCGAGCGTATAGCTCTAACGACTCCACCCTGGACGGCCGTTGAAGGCGAAACAGGGGCGGGAGTCCGCAGGCCCCCTTAAGGTCCACCCTTGCTGCGGGGGCGATGGCCTGGATCGACTCCCGGGAGCACTCGGGTCCGTGGTGTCGCTACTCACCAACAGCTCGCCACAAGCTGCCCTGCGGGTTTATTATTATTATTAATAATTCTATAATATAATATTATTTGCCCCAGTTTCTGAGATATAATTTATACGTAGTTATCGATGGTTTAAATTTATCAGAGAGGTCCACATTATCTGGTATTAAATAAATAAAATTTACTTTAAAGCAGATAATGTGGAGCCCTCCGATAAAGTACCTCAGAAACCTGGGGTTTATCTTACCTGTAATGCCTGAACCACAAAACCAATCAATTTTAATATCGGAATTCGAGGGTGGCTGCTATTAGCTGATACAGAAGTAATTTTATGAGTTAAATGGAAATAATACCATGATAAAATATCCGATTTTGAAATATTATGAAAAATCGTCCGTAATCTCCGCACGCAGTGAAACTCTTTGATTATACTCCTAACAGAATTGAGGATATTGTAATGGCAACGGTATTGTATTAAATGTTGCCAAACCCGGTGTCTGCTAACGTTAGTTTAAGAACGGGAGATCAGTTAACATTAAGCTTAATTTACAAAGGACTTCAAAGTGTATTGAAACAATAGATACTATTGGAGTATCCTTTGATATAATAAATACTAATTAAGCATTTATAACATTATTAGTAGGATAAAAAAGTGAGCATAATAATTTTTAAAGCAATTTCAGCGTCTTTCTTAAAGATCTAAAATAATAAGCGATGGGATTTTATAACAGTGTTCTGTGTTCCCAACTAAATGTGACTGAGCGAGTGGAGCGAGAGAAGCAAAAGAATCCTTGTGTTACCGACATCCTATCTATCAAAAGAGATTGCCAGCCAAGTTCGGGCTTCATACAGAGAAAATAAGCTAACAAACACGGACCCTAAACAAAATGATAATGACTACCCGTCGCAATCACGCCAAGAGGGGGAGACAGAAACAGGAAAACGTAAATGAAACTAGGAATTATGTAATTAAGCCAAGTCGGGACATCAGAAGTAAATCCTTTTTGGGCCCAGCGGAACAATTTGCGGAATAGCCCCGGGGGGCTCATAGTTCCGATAACATTAAATGCATCGGGGACGAATGCGATCTTTTCCCTGTCGAAGAGTTACGGATGGTAGACCCACATATTCGGATAGCCCCCTAAGGAGTGATGGATGTCGTTATTTTCGGTCGGACGTGTAAAAGATCGGGTTGGTTTAGGAATTTACTCCCTGCAGTTTTGGGATTATTTACTGCGCATGTTTTTCTTTCAAGTATCATAATTTAACACGTCATGTTTTTAATAATGTTGCTGTAGTTAGTTTTAATTACTGTCTTTTTGTCTTTATATCAAAAGTCTTGAAGTTATCGAAAAATAGTAAGAACTCGTAGGTACTGACTGAAAATCTATATTTCGATTACTCTTGATGGTTGTAATCCAAACGCCTCCTCATCGCTAATGCTGTTTACGAATTAAATTGAATCGAGTACTTGAGCAACCACATTTTTTTACGAAAGTACGCGTAAAAGAAATCTGTGAGAACCATCTCGTTTTTGGCTAAACGACGCGAACAAAACGAATTCACAGGCAATTTGAAGACGTCACTTGAATCAAGACGAATAGGCACTACTACATGAGTAAGTGATTCATACTGTTTTGAAAAAATCCTCTTCCAAGTGTTGGGAATAAAAGCAATTCCATTCTGTAGTGTTTTAACAGCGTAATGTAGTGGCACTTATGTTTATTCATTGCTGAATACTTGGTTAGATACTGTTTGGACTAAACAAGCAAATTTATTTCTGCTTGTTTTCATATTCCCCAACGCTTATCGAATATGCCCATTGTAGTCTAAGAGAAAGTTTATAAAAGAGATTTGAGAGACTTTTTGCTTAAGATATATGTATTCTGTGCTTCAGGCAGGATTTCTTCGTCATATTATATTCAGCGAAGAGACTAATATTATCTTTTTTTATCGAAAAAATAAATTGGTCTTATAACAGTCCCAGCAGATCTGATTATGACATGTGTATTGTATGTACGTAAAAAGTAGGCTATATTTCCCAAAAGACTGAAATCTATTATCTATGTTCTAACTACCCACGAACTTTAAAAATCGCCTGGTGAGATTACTTGTTGACAAAGCCTATTTCTCTGTACAGGAATTTTTAGAAGACAAAACATTGAAATAATTTGACATGTTTAATTTTTTTATTTAGTTTTATTTTCTATCTTTAGTATTAATGACATTTTAATTTAACATTTGACATTTCTATGTAACTCTAATGAAATTTGCAATACGGATATATCTGACAATTGTAATAATTTAATATTTGACACATATGAAAATGTTCTTGTTTGCCATTGTTTGCCTGTTTCGCGTTGTTCTATCTTTACTATTTGTAAACCTTAAAATATAAGGTGGGAATGTAGTGACACTAACAAAATAATGACAACTTCCATCATTGTAATACTAACACCTGCATTTCACAAATAAATTATATTCTATTCTACCCAATATTGCAAGTTGCCACTTGCACTAGTGATTTCCGGCACAAAAATGTGTTCAATAATAATTCAGGTGTAGCTAAAAGTGGGAAATCCCCGACTATTCCTCTCACGTTTTTTCTCGACCGTCGACCCGAGTCCACAGAAAGTGTTGTCTAAGCAGAAATTATGCCGGTCCAGTGAACAGAATCAATAACAATGTAGCGAATGCGACGAGAGATATTCATGGTACGGTCGCCCTCAAAAGTAAATGAGCAGTTTAGCACTATGACGTAGCAACTATTTGTGGTTCAGTAACTTGCTATGTAACCATAATGGTATACTATTATGGTACTTAAATTTTCAGTAATTTAAGCAGAATATACCACAATTTTTTAGTAAATTTGGTAGAATAAAAATAATAATAATAATAATAATAATAAAGAATGTACTACTTAAGTGGATTGTCAACCACGTGGTCTCCATACAAACGGCGATAACGTTTCCCATCCTCTAAACCTTAACCTACAGCAATGAATTTTTGGTATGTTTTTGAAATGCCGAAAAACTAGGGCTGTACGTTTTGATTTTTAAAATATTCATTGTAGATTTGAAAATATTGGCACTTCTGTGTTTTGTATGAAATCACTAAGATGCAAATATTTCGAAATCTATTATAGATATTTAAAAAATCAAAACGTACAGCCCTAGTATTTAGGCATTTCAAAAAAATTCCAAAAATTTATGACTGTAGGTTAAGGTTTAAAGGGTGGGAAACGTTATCGTCGTTTGTATGGAGACCACGTGGTTGACAATCCTCTTAAGATTGTAAGAAAAAACTAACAGGTATAGTGTTCTGATAGCTGACAACAACTTCATTAACGTTTTTGGTTAAGTCAAATACCTACTAGATCACACTACTAGATCACTAACTGCCGTACTAAGAGACGTCAATTAAGTTTAATGCTTCATTAAGTATCGTGTCGTCTTATACTATCACTATAGAAAAGCAAGAAATAGCAATAATTTTTAATGAAACATTAAACTTATTTGACGTACGGCCGTAAGACCATTGTGTTTCCAACTGTTTTTATAGTAGGTTTGCAACTTACTAAACGTTATAGGTTGCTGCTGTGACCAAAAACTGTAGTGTGGAGTTACTTTTATGGCTGACTATACATACTACGATGATTGGTCACTGATACTTTTTGAAGAAGAATATTGTAAGAGATACATATCTCTTGTAGGATATTGTTTTTGACAACCCAATTGACAGGGGATTCTTATGTGGGAGGTTTTGTACGAAAAATATTGTGTTTGATGTGTTTTCAAAGGTCAGATGTAAAGTTATTTCTGCTTGATTTAGCATAGGATATGTCTGGTAATGAAAAAGTCTATCTAAGAATAGACTTTTATAATATTACAAGCTTCAGCCCGCGACTTCGTCAGCGTGGACATTCGAGACAATCCTTAGGGATCCTTTAACCAGGATAAAAAGTACGATTCGACTGTCCGATCAGCTGTTTTTTACGTGATAAAATTCTATTGTTTTTTTTTTCGAAATTAGGTGCAGCAATTTAATAAGTTTGCATATTTTAATAAATAGGTATTATTTAATAATTTATTTAAATTATTAAAAATACTTGTTACATCCACCCATGAGGAAGTGCTATGCTCCATTAGTGGAGACATTATTGACAATTTATTATTTATTACGACACAAGCAACTCGCGTTTTCTTGTATTGGCAAAGAAGTTGTTAAAATAGTAGTTTATA
The DNA here is from genome assembly GCA_950108535.1 of Agriphila straminella. NCBI lineage: Eukaryota > Metazoa > Arthropoda > Insecta > Lepidoptera > Crambidae > Agriphila > Agriphila straminella. The sequence continues at coordinate 19,654,021 of OX467307.1, read as the reverse complement.
TACCATAATGATACCTTTCTCATTGATATACGAAAATCAAAAAACGTACAAAAAGAACATTCATCCATTTCAAGAACAATATAAAGACATTACGGAAATCGAGCTACGCACCAAATGTTCAACACCCCAGACTTTTTACGGATAATAAAAATCAAGAAGGAATCCATTTTGGCGAGGAAAATAAATCTGATATCTTTTTTCATTCCGATGGTAATAGAAAAATTTGAACGCGATATAATATTTGCTAGAAAATTCTTACTTAACTTTATTTGATGGTGAAAGAAATTGAAATTTCCTTATTCTTATTTTTCTTTACAACGTCGAATTCGTGTATATGATTCTTATTAAATTTTACATTGAAAAAAAAATACGTAGTTTATCGAATTTAGAATAAAATTAGGTACTATTTTTCCATTTGAACTTTTATGTACTTAAAGATATTTACTGTTTTTATATTCTTTTTGTTAAAACACATAAGTGAATATTGCTCAGAACTAAAATAAACACTTACAATGTGTAGTAAAATATTCAATTGAATGAATGAATCATTTTTTTTTTTGAAAACTGGTGAACCAACAAAATTTACGTGAAATATTATCGTTAGTTAATCAATTTAGTTATTAATGTAGTTAAAGAAAAATATACATACACTGTGAAAATATAATTATACTCGTGTTTTTAAATAATGTCGTTATGTCAATTAATTGTACGAATTTATCATAAGACGACATAAGTAATGCATTAAAATTTATTGACGTCTCCTGTTGCGACTGTTAAGAGCTCTAAATCACTTTATTCGTTAAAATACACATTGTTTGTAATCGAATTCAATTCAAACATTGACGTATCTTTCCCAGTCGACTGAGTGGAGCCTACAATGTGCAAAAACGTCGAGAAAGGGCAGAACGGATTATGATTTTTATAACCGGAGGGTCGGCTTCTCTCCTCCGACATATCATCCGAGACTCCGAGTATTACCGGTAGCTCAGCCAGCGGTAAAAGCCCACGGAGTGGCGACCGGCGATGCGACTTGCGAATTCGTAAGGGATCGTCCTAATATAACGCCACTACGCGATCATCTCAAGTTCGCGCGACTTTAGTCGTACGAATCCGCGATCAAACATATTGATGTCGAATAGGTGTTCTAATCGGCATTCGCGCGATATTCGCGTCGCGTCATCGATACCATATCGATACGCTATGGTCGAGTCGTTAATAGGGATGTTGACTATTTTTTTTATTTTATGTTACTTAAATAACCTCTCAAAAAAAGAAACATTGGTAAAAAAATTAATTCGCTAGCATGAAAACTGCCCGAGATATCACAGTGTGAAATGCACACAAATGGACTCGATCAAAAACGCTCCATACTAATGGCTTCCACGTTATGACCTCACGCCTTGCAAGTTTGTATGCAACGCATAGGAAATTTGTTCAGCAGCTATATTAAATATTGTGTTTATCAAAATTGTTTCTTCGACAAATTTGCTATACAATTTACGGACTAATTAAAGGTATCATTTATTTTAATAAATTTTATACTTTTTAAATGGACTTGTCCACCCAACTTTGAAGGGTCATAAAACAAATAATATGCAATATATAAAACCAAGAGGTATACAAGCTACTCTAAAAGTTTAATATGTTTACGATTTTTATTAGTATTTCGTTATAGTCAACATCCCTATTCACGCGATGATCGTTCGCGTTGTATAAGGATCGTCGCTTACTAGCGCGTTGATAGCGTAGTCGTGTTCTATTAGGACGATACTTTTCGTGTGATGTCACGAATTGTGAATTAACCACTGTGCGTTGAGCATGTGCTTGTCGCATCGCCGGTCACCGGTTCGAGTGGCCAAGCGAAAAAACCTGCGTGTGTCATCACTCGAATCGCGGGAATTCATTGCGAGAGGATTGTCAACCACGTGGTCTCCATACAAACGGCGATAACGTTTCCCTCCCTCTAAACCTTAACCTACAGTAATTAATTTTTGGTATTTTTTTGAAATGCCTAAATACTAGGGCTGTACGTTTTGATTTTTTTAATATCTATAATAGATTTCGAAATATTTGCATTTTAGTGATTTCATACAAAACACAGAAGTGCCAATATTTTCCAATCTACAATGAATATTTTAAAAATCAAAACGTACAGCCCTAGTTTTTAGGCATTTCAAAAACATACCAAAAATTCATTGCTGTAGGTTAAGGTTTAGAGGGTGGGAAACGTTATCGCCGTTTGTGTGGAGACCACGTGGTTGACAATCCTCTTAAGTATGAGTGTAATTAAGCAGCTAAATTAGTAAATGGAATGGCTAAATGAGGTTGCGTGGATCGTGAACGCAAATGTTTGTTTGTAGTCTAGTGGTTTAGCTATAAGCTCGGAAGTTTTGTTCGGTTCCTGGTCCATTTGTGATAGATTTTTTTATGCAAGGAATGCAGTAACGCGGCCTTAAGGTATGTGGGACTCACCAGAGAGCCTATACTCTCCAGTTTGAATATAATCGCCAGTTTGTTCATAGTTTAACTGTCTTAAAGTGTTAATTTTTGTCAGCTGGAGGTATTGAGGTTATCACTGACTGATAATGCTAGTTGATGTGGACTTCCAGTTGATCTAACTTCGGCTATTAAATTATCATCGTTTAAAAGTCCTAAATATTGATTTTTAGGAATCGTATTAAGTGATAAAGGGTTTAATTTGAGATCATCGTGACCATCAGACCGATCAGAAAATAAAGTAACATCTGTTCGACAACTGTTGTAATTACAAAAACACACACGTGTTTGTTCACTGAAGTAATATTTTTCACTAAGGCCTTCAGCTTTAGACTGTCTTTCCAGATCTTAAAACGGTTCTGTTTTTAGAAAGTACTTTCGGTTACTTGGAAACTTGTGGCTCAACTTTGAACTTTTCGGTTGATTAAACTTTAAAGTGGTTTTAGAATAACGATTTAAATAGAGGATCGACTTTCCAGAAGAGATTTCGATATCAATTCATCAGTCTTTTAGATTCAGATATCAGTTGAAGGATTTGTCCGACTTACAAAGATTTTCGATTTTTTTTTTTTATTTTGCCATTCAACATCTTTGTAGCGACGTGTGTTTACGAAATATAAGCAACTAGCGGCCACTCGCGACTTCGTCTGCGTGGACTGTTATTTTTATATCCTTCGGAAATAGGTTTTTTATGAGGATCGAGCGCAACAAAAACCTTTCGCATTTATAATTTACTAGCTTCTGCCCGCGACTTCGTCCGCGTGGATATTAGAGAAAATCCTTAGGGAACTTTCAACCAGGATATAGGGGTTTAAATACTAACAATAACAATATACGTTGCAATAGATTTCTATCCATAAGCCTAAATTATAAATTTAGCGATTTTTACTTCGAAAATAAAGGATTTTCTTCAATACACAACTTCATCCCCCTTTTGACCCCTTCGGGGGTAGAATTTTGAAAAACGCTGAGATCCGTATTTATTTATTTTAAATGGTCAGTCGAAATACAAAATTTGAAGATCCTAGCTTCAAAACTGAGGGACTTTCATACAAACTTTGATCCCCTTTTTTGCCCCCTTAGGGGGTGAATTTTGAAAAACCCTTTCTTAGTGCACCCCTAGACCTCATAAGGAACCTATGTGCCAAATTTGGAGTCTCTAGACCCAGCGGTTTGGGCTGTGCGCTGATAGATCAGTCAGTCAGTCAGTCATTCAGTTTACGATTTAATAAATTTAAGATTAGTACGGATAAAGCTACGTGAACACTGAGGGAAATCCGTTAGCGAGATATAGGTTTCTGTACCATTTTGTCGTTTCCATACATTTTTTTAATACCAGCGCCATCTAGTGAACACGGTGATGACTCGTTGTACCGTATGTTGTGGTATGGGCTGCAAGGTAGATGCCGCAGGAAGTCTTGATTACATTTTCTTAAGGCGGTTGAATGACCGAAAGTGGCGCCCTCAGAGGTTTTTATTTAATAAGTTATTAATAGAAAAAGATTTTAATAATGTTTATCGTGGAGATTTTAGGGCCCATGGTCTAGTATTTTTAGAAGGTATCACTACATGCCCTCATAGTCATTTGTAGAAGTAGATAGCAAATGTGTCAAAAACGGCCACTTTTATCAGTTTTGCTATCTACTTCTAGCTGTGACTATACGATGCAATGTAACGATACCGTCTAAAAATACTAGATTGTGGGCCCTAAAATCTCCACGATAAACATTTTTAAAATTGTGTATTAGAATTATAATATTAAATATAATTCACCGCGGCGCCACTTTCGCTCAGGGTACCACCTTAATAAAGGTTCATATAATATTTGTGCAGAGTGAGGATATATTTTGCTCTTGGTGACAACTTGCAAGGACATATTCTTAGTAAATAAACCTAAGTAATATTCGTTGTATTCTGAAACCATATTTCTATCGAGCACTGTAATAAATAAGCAGAGATTTTCCCGAGCTGTATCTTTTCTTTATCTCTTGATTCAATAATGTCTAAATGATTTGTTTGTGGGTTAACGATGTGCGTGTTAGTGCTTATACTAACGTCTGTATTAGATAAGGCGTTGCTAAACCCGTAATTTGTAGAACTTATTCAGAAATAGTACTCTGTGTCAATGTAGTCTCTAGGCGGGGTAATGACTTCATAGAGCGGATGGTCATATAGGGCAAAGTTTAACCGCCTCTGTGGTCTTGTGTGACGCCCACCCGTGTAAAACGCAGGGTCCCGGGTTCGATTCCCAGGGGCGTCAAATTTGTACTCGGTTTGGTTAGTGGTAGGTCTTATTTCAAGTCTGCCTGGCTAGCTAGCTACCACCGTCTTACCTAAGTCTGACGCCATAACAACAATTAAAAAATGTTGTGTTCCGGCAGTGGTAAGATAGCCAGTTCCTCAGTGATGAGGATTCCGGGAGTAGTGCGCTTCCACCTTCGGCCTTATCGTCAATTAACATCAGGTAAGGTGAAGGCCAAGCACTATCCCGCTGTGCATATAAAAGTGGAGGGATCCAGGTCACGTGGCAGGTCACCGATGCGCTAGACTGACCAAGTGAAATTCGTAGTAGGAAACCGCGTATCTGACTGCACCAGACTGTCTGCCAGCCGGCGAGAGATGTGGAAAGCTGTGTCCGCCTCTACCACCGACGTGGACGCCTCAACGTGACCACGGCCGCTCTGGCAACAGCGAAATGACGAAGAAGAAGAAGTCGTAGTAATTAGTATACGAGTAGTTTGGGAATTATACTGCTATAACGTAATTACGTGCTATAACATACTATTTTAGTGTTACATCAGTATGATATAGACTTAAATTAAAGCTCTGATTTGGTTAGAATTAGGACTAAGCTTTTCCTCTATTTGTAGTGTTGAATAAGTAAAAAATCTTAGCAGCATTAATTTGCTTAAGTGATTCTTGAAGTTTGTGCGAAATGTTATCAGAAAACAAACTTCTACAATAAATCGTATAACATTCACAAGTAAAATAAAAACTTTCGAATAAATTGAATTAATTTAAATCAGTAATCGAAGAAAAAAAGATAAAAGAACTTATTAAAATAGACCTTATTTTAAACTAGCTGATGCCCGCGACTTCGTCCGCACGTAATTCGGGGATTCCAAATCCTTTGGCCGTTTCACTACCAAGTAACACTTCAGGACACGCGCCTCGATTTATAACATCATAACATAGTCCTGGGTCCTACACACCCATTAAATTTTTGCCAGATATTTTCCAAGTTACGTAAGTTATCCGAGTAAGTAGTATTTTATTTTAAAGTTAATTATATACTTACCAAAAAGTTTGTTGAATTGCTTTTTATTGGCTATACTTATACTTCATAGTTAGAACAATTAACAGATATAGCTAGTGTATTTTTTTTAAATAACTTACTATCCACGAGTGTCCACTCGGTCCTTCGGATTCTATAAGTATTTTACTACCAAATTTTGCTAAACATTCCTAAACATTTGTAAAAGGTTGAATATAAATCAAAGGTACTTATAACGTAAACAGCTGTCAACATTTCAACCGTGCTACTTCCTTTAACCGCAGCTAACCTCATTACGAAAATTCAGTGAACAATAACCGAAGTCCCAAATCCATCATCCAAATAGCTGAACGTTTAATTTCACGTTGAAAAAAGTGAGACGACAACGACAGCCGCCGTCACCGACACCTGCCACGGAAAAATAATATTAAATCTAAGGTAATCCCTTCTGGTAAGCCTCTTAAAATGTCAGGAAAGGCGATTATGAGTTTATGAGATATGGCGACTTAGTGCGTTTGGGTTTGGGAGGGCGTTTATTTAATAAATCGCGTTACCATTGTGATTGCAATTTGAAAATGTTGCTGACACAGTTTGAAAGCCGCTCAAAATGTGCTTTTTCGTTGCATAATGTGGTATTTACCACATTATTGCCACGTCATTTAAATTAGGTTTGCGATTAGATTTTTATTTTTATTTTATTTATTAGGTTCGCCAACAATTGAAACACCCACCACATTTTACGAGCGATTGTCGATAAAAAGCGCAAGTTGACTAAAGTCGCATGCCCCCATGTAAATACTCCATGATCAAATAGAAAGGAAGTTAATGACTGATTATTATTATTATTAGTAATTATTATTATTTTACAATAATAACGTATCTTAATACAAACCTTGTTACCGAACGTGATTGTTTATGTTCATTTGATTTTTCGTCGACTATTTAGACATTGTGGGTGCTCAAAGAGCAAAGTAAAAATCATAAAACATATTTAATTTAATACATAATTTTTTGACATAATCTTATATTAGGTAACGTAACGGTGTCTATCTTTACATAAGGATTTTATATTATACAATATGTAAGAAAAACCTTGTCAGATACTTAAACAGGTGATAAGTGTTACTAAAACTGAATAACATTCTCCATGGAACATAGTTCGAAAAACGAAAAAAAAAACTTACTCCCATACAAAACGTATATTGGTCAGCTGACCGACTTACTATGGAAAGGCGAAAAAAAAAAGAGTTTTTCGACAATGTTCTTTTGAGAATGTTGTTCAGTTTGAGCAACACTATCACTTGTTTCAGTATCTGAAAGGGCTTTTGTTACATATTGTTCAAATGAAAGAATCATAAAGTCAATTTGTTGACAATTTGATTTGTAGACCAAACATTTGCCTTTACTTTTTCTCTCAATCTTCCGCAAGAAATTGAATTCCAGCGGTGACGCAACCGTTTAAGAAATAACCTCAAGGGAGAATAAATTCAATAATGGCGAGGTAGATCAGGTAGGTACTAAATTACGTAATGAGTAAATTTTTTTGTAGAATGTAAAAAAAACTTTAAAAAAGTACTTAGTATAATTGAAAAATACTAGAAAAAATCGACTCACCCGTAGCAGCTCAGACAGGATTCGAACCCGCACCCTTGGGATTCCGGCCTAATGCACTAACCAAATGTTGTGAATGCTTTAAATCCAAAAAGTTCAATATTAAAAAATATGCTAATAATGCACTAGGTACAATTCCGTTACGTCGTTGTGAGGTGAGGCTTATTAATTACCATAACGATGCCTTTGTTTCAAGTATACTTCAATCAGTGATAAAAGTAAGTGGGTAATTTCATTTAATTAACTCTTTCATTAATAATATCCTAATATATAAACTCCCTCTGCTGTTGTGTAAATGCTTATCATTTTCATCTTCAAATACTATTAATGCAACGTGGAAATTTGAAAGTGTTGATAATAATACTCGTAAGTATTTTTTTAACTGTAAATTCTAAATTAGTGCCAATGCCTAAACTAGTGCCAATGCCTGTTGACTTAGCGAATTGATTTATCGTTGCCATTAGCATCTTATAATTGCCTGTGTAGCATTTGCTTTCAGCTCCGATATAACTAAATCTCTCCATGAAAGTGATTCGTTTGAGAGAACCATATCGCCAGCTCTGATTGCCAGTTTAATATCAAGCACACGTACTGTTTTTATGAGCATTTATTAAAGTCAAATTGTTGACCGTAATCGAAAAAATATTCCATTATTATATAACATATACATACGTGATATATCACGTTTTTTTAGTTTTTATTTACAGCCATCAACATTATGTTTTCACATTTTTATTTAATACAGAGCTCATTATCAGTGTTGGGCGTAATTAATTACTTTTGTAATTAAATTACTAATTAGATGAAAAGTAATTGAATTACTTTAATTGAAATTACATGTAATTGGAATTAATTTAATGCAACTACATAAATCACTAGTAATTCTAATTACATTAGTTTGTAATTAAAATTACTCAATTACTTTTATGGGGGTACATAAAAGATAAATAAAATTGAGATGTTGATCGCTTGCTGTCCTCACGCAGCATATCACAACCGATGCTTTTAGTGCATGTGTGTGTGTGTGTGGCTTGTTACTGCACACAGGTATCCCTTCTCGCGCCTCCTCACGTCACGTGCACCTCTCCTCTCTAGGGATTTTCGATCCGAGGTCGTCGATCCGATTTTTCGAATCGTAATGGATTGTATCGGATCGCATGCCGTCGATCCGATCCTTAGGGAATCGTTCCGGATCGGATGCAAATAAGTAAGGATGCAATTATTTTTATATTTTTAAAAAGTAAACCATTAAAAATAAAGTTTTTAATCTGTGGTTGACGGTGTTGGTCTTTTTGACAATTTACTAAATCTACTATTTAAGATTAGCTTAACATTACTTATTGTGAAACTGCTTGTCGACCCCAATAAATAGAAAAAACCCATGTAAAACTTGTAAACAAGTACCTTGAATGATGATGATTCATGTTTAAATTGTAAACAAAGATAAGATTCGTTACAAATAAACCTAAGTAAGTACCTATTTTTCGTAAACAAACCACGTTTTAATTCATACGATCCAAGCGATCCTATCTTTCAAGTTTTGTATCGATCCGGCAAAAAATCGTATGGTCTCGATCCGATCCGAAAATCGCCGGATCGTATGTCTGCCAATCCGATCTTTCAAAAGATCGGCGGGTTGATTATCTAATTAGAAACCACCAAGCGACCGGTCTCATTTGACAGATGAATGTGATACATTGCTTTTTCTTTTTGGCCTAAAAAACATACCAAAGAAAAGTAGCAATGTTTGTCAAATGAAACCGGTCGCTAAATAGTTTCTATTTAGATAATCAGTCAATCCTACTCCTCTCTTCGTCGCACCCGTCGCGTCAGTGCGTCGTTAGCAGTGGTTTCGCTTCCTACCACAGAAACTACATCGTATTGTTTAAAATACTACCTCAACTTTAAAATAAATTATATAAGTAGTTAGGTAATTACAATTAACAATTACAATTACTAATTGTAATTGTTAACTGAATTACTTTTTAATAATTTCAAGTAATTTGTAACTGAAGTCGCCAATTACAATTTGTAATTGTAATTGTTAATTAGTAGTTAATTACATTTTGCCCAACACTGCTCATTATGATGCCGTTTCTAAAAAAAATGACGCGACATTAGTGATAATAAGTGTATTACTAAATAAGCTACAACGTAACGTAATAATAAGTAACAGGAAAATATTTGAACGCCTTTATACAGGACTCACATAATATAACATAATGAGCGCTAGCGGAGTTATTAATCCAATTCCAAGAATCTGAAGAGACAATAGTAGCTGAGATATTAATAGGAGGAATTCGATCAATCTACGTCTATCTTCATTTCCACATCTGGCTCAGCTCAATTGAATTATAAACAGTATGTTGGTAGACCAAGAGTCCACAATGCGGTATCAGTCGCTTTTGAGACTCAAAGACGATCAGGTACTTCGGAAATGATATTCCATAATCAGAATAATAACTGAACGTTAGTCTGGTTTAGACGTGTAGCTTTCAACAGAGTATAATAGCATGAACCCTTCATTCTTAGAATTATCGTAAAAGTAAATAAAGAAGCGAACGAAGAATGCAACGAATTTTTGATCATTTAAAGGTAAGTACTAACTGTAACATCTCTGTGAACCAGGACATAAGCGCAGCAGCGTTTTCTAATAAAACCAGTCCCATTTATCCTGTTGCCATAATCTTTTTTATTATTTACAACATGATTGTGCTTGGCCTTCACCTCACCCGATGACTTGATGTTAGTGACGATAAAGTCGAAAGTGTAAACGCACTACACCCGGAATCCTCCCCCTCTGAGGAACTGGCTATCTTACCTCTTACTGCCGGAAAACAACTGTTTTTAAATTGTTGTTATGGCGTCCGACTTAGGTAAAATGGTGGTAGCTAGCCATGCGGTACAAATTGTACACCCCTCACGGGAATCGAACCCGGGACCGGATCCCTGCGTCTTACAAGGGTGGGCAAACTACAAGACCTTAGAGGCGGTAAAATATTATGGCAACATTCTCCCATGGGAGAGGCCCATGGTAAAATGTCTGGAACGGGTGGTAGGAAAATATAGACGATTCAAAAGTGCTTAATTATTAAGTTTACTTATATAAAAATATTTTGACTTTCACTTTGAATGCAGTTTAAAAAAGTGATCAACTTTTTTTTTACTTTAACGGCCGCTTTTTTAATGTCTCATTTTTTATTTAACACTTGAACGAATGGTTTTGAAATAAACTTGTGAAATCTAAAAGTATACCAAAACAACAGTAAACGCAAGACTTAAGAGACCGTAGTGATTTTGCTGCTGTCTGCAGCTCTCTCGCTCGCACATTTCATGTTTTCTCAACATTTCATAAAACTGAGTGCGTAATTGAAAAATGTGTCTTGGTCACTTTTCGCAATATAAGATTACAGACATTTTAAAATATATTTAAGTTTTTTGTTACTAAAGTACAAAAAGTTATCGTTTCTAATAGTTATTTGAACTGTCAAAAATCATAACTTTTGTACTTCAGCAACTCGAAACTGAAATATAATTATGTTAAAATGTCCGTAATCTTATATTGCGAAAAGTGGCCGAGACACATTTTTAACCGACTTCCAAAAAAGGAGGAGGTTCTATGTTCGTCTGTATATTTGTTTTTTTTTTTGTGTATGTCCACCGATTACTCGAAGACGGCTGGACCGATTGAAATGATTCAAACGTTATTACATTAGGTACACTCCCAAGTTGGTCCCATTTTTTAAAATTTGGAAACCGGTTCAGTACTTTTCAAGTAATTTTGAAAAAGGCACGAAAATAGTATGATTTTGTGTGAATTGCCTCGATGATTGGTCGAATTACTTCTTTGTTTATGAACTGAATAAGATAATATTTTTTTTGTTGGAAGAAGGATATCTTAAGTGTAGTTTTTTAACCGACTTAAAAAAGGAGGTTCTCAGTTTGACCCGTATTTAAGTATGTTTCTCCGCGATAATCTTACGTTTGGCTGAGCCGATTTTTCTACATAATTATATAATATACCTTACCTACAAGGTACATTCACTAAAAATAAAAAATTGTTTAAAAAAACAAAAAACCGACTTCAAAAAACCAACCTCTAAAAAGCAAAAAATAATATTCGTATAATAAAAATACGTCTATTGAAGTCGGGTGGGGCTTTTAGAATAAAAAAAAGGAATTTGTACTCCAGCCAGCCCCACCCGACTTCAATAGACGTATTTTTATTATACGAATATTATTTCTTGCTTTTTAGAGGTTGGTTTTTTGAAGTCGGTTTTTTGTTTTTTTTTTAAAACAATTTTTCAATTACGCTCTCATATTTAAGAAATCTTGAGAAAACATGAAATGTGCGAGCGAGAGAGGGGCAGTCAGCGGCAAAATCGCTACGGGCTCTTAAGATGACCCAGATTAATGGTAGAAAGGGCTGGTAATACAATGAGAGGGTAGATCTGCATTAATTATTTCACTAAAGCCAAATATCCGTTTTACGAAAGGCGTTTTCGTATACGGTCAAGGCATTTTAGAGCATTGGATTTCAATGTTGTCTAGCTAAAGAACACCTTTGGACGCTCAATAATATCGGAAATGGGTACAATTTTTAGTTGTTTCATCGTGTTTAAAAAATACTTAGCGATCTAGCAGGCCTTACATTACATTATACATTAATATATTATACATTATTATACATTAAAATAAGAAAAATAAGTGTTAAATTTCTAACTATAATGTATTTTGTCTTCAAGTATTGTATATATAGGAATAGGTACTAGGTTTTCCTCTTACACAATAAAGCTCTCTATTTTGATTAATATGTGAATTTCTATAGTTTTACTTCATTGTTAGTACCTATACATAAGTATTGTACAGTATTTTATTATATCGTAATTTCCTATTTTTAACCGACTTCCAAAAAAGGAGGAGGTTCTATGTTCGTCTGTATATTTGTTTTTATGTCCACCGATTACTCAAAGACGGCTGGACCGATTGAAATGATTCAAACTTTATTACATTAAGTATACTCCCAAGTTGGTCCCATTTTTTAAAATTTGAAAATCGGTTCAGTACTTTTCAAGTAATTTTGAAAAAAGCACGAAAATAGTATGATTTTGTGTGAATTACCTCGATGATTGGTCGTATTACTTCTTTGTTTATGAACTGAATAAGATAATATATTTTTTTGGAAGAGGGATATCTTAAGTGTAGTTTATTAACCGACTTAAAAAAGGAGGTTCTCAGTTTGACCCGTATTTAAGTATGTTTCTCCGCGATTATCTTACGTTTGGCTGAGCCGATTTTTCTACATATTTAACCCGGCGAGCATGTGGTGAAAAAAGTTACACCTAGCATGTGGTGGGGTTTGCCAAACCCCAACATATAATTACCTATAAATGCCAATTTATTAAACCAAGACTTAAGAATTTATTCGTATTTTGAAATATGGTTTATATTTAGTGTATAAAATAAAAAACAGTGTATATTTATATACTTTTATTGTATTATTTATCAGAAATACTAAAATATAACATTTACAAAAAAACAAAAAAAGGAACTTCTGAAAAAGGAACTAAAATCAACTAATTCTATAATAAAAATATAAAATCAACTTTAAAAACTTAAAGAATATAAGATTCTCAATAACATATTTTTTTTAAAGAATTAGTTGATTTTAGTTTTAGTATTTTTGATAAATAATACAATAAAAGTATATAAATATACACTGTTTTTTATTTTATACACTAAATATAAACCATATTTCAAAATACAAATAAATTCTTAAGTATTGGTTTAATAAATTGGCATTTATAGGTAGATATATGTTAAAACTAACACGGAGCATGTGGCGGGGTATGACGCACCCCACGAACGTTTACACGCGTGTAGCTCCTGCGCCGGTTGACGCGACACTGCGGTCACGCCACTCTCCCCCCGCGGAGTACATTGGCTCCAGCTACTCGAAGCAACAAACCAATTGAGGGGCAAATTTGAAAAATACACGACTTCGCGCAAAGCATGGACATGTCACACCCCACCACAAGCTCGCCGGGATAATATACCTTACCTAGGTACCTACACTAAAAATAAAAAATAGTTTAAAAAAAACAATAGGTTTTTTTGAAGTCGGTTTTTTGTTTTTTTTTAAACAATTTTTAGTAAAATACACCTTTGCGCATTAGCTTAATATTTACAACCGAAATAAAAAGATTACTTTCGTTTCAGACATATAAAATTGTGGTAAAATTTATGGTTCTTTGGGTTTTATGATCTCACAGGTTTCCATGGAATTCCTTTTATGGCATGTGGAATATTGTTTTAAGATTTTTATTACCGATATCGGAATATTTCGTTATGGCCAGTTGTTTCAGTAGTACAGTGAATTTGATAATTATAATTATTTTTGACTGAGAAAATGGACAGTGATAAATTTCAAGATGGCAGATTTATTTTGTAATTGTTACGGTTGATGTTCCAAAACACTTTTGACTATGTTTAAAAAATTGAGTTACAGAATGAATACGTACATATTTATAATACAAAAAAACTAACATATACAGGGTGCATTTGTAACCACTCTCACACATGAAACATGTGTCGAAATACGCCAAAAATTTTTGGTCATCCCATACTAAACTGATCACGTGATCTCTTTAATTTGTATGAAAATTCTTTTTTTTTACATATTTGACCCTATATTTTTAGAGAAACTTGTTCAGTTTCATAGACTGAACACATCCTTAAAATTTGGAGTGGTTACAATTGCAGCCTGTATAATTATGGTAAAAATAACTTTAATAATTATTATAAAAATAGTTAGCCACCGGATAAATACAGCGTGGTTAAAGTGGATATCACTATGGAGTGTATAAATATTCTTCCATAATTGATAACCCAGGATAAGGCATCCTAACGCAAACATACAAGGAGGCCCAACCCCAGCTGATCTGGGATAAAAATAGTAATTATCAACATTTTCAGTTATAATTAAACCAAAACCCCAATTAGGCAAATCAAGAGAATTGAGGGATCAGTAATGTCAAAAAAGTAACACTTTTATTGCTTCCTATTCATCTATAGTCTGTACCGCGAAAGTTTATTTCGATTCGTTTGAATAGAACACAATTTATTCAATTCCGATTCCGCGGAAAGTTCCTTCACGTCTTTTGGTAAACAGTGAACCAATAGAATACCCATTGGGGTCTCGAAATTTCCATTCCTTTTGTATTCACAAATTAGTTGAGCTTAATTGAAAATTGATTTTGTAAATTCGAGTCGCCAACGCAATGTTATTTGCATTCTTAACTTATTGGAATTCAAATAGTCATTACAAAGTAGTTTCTTGCTATTAATTATTTAATGTAAAAGTTATCTCGTTGAACGTAGACAAGTCAGTTTAGATAAATGTCTATTAATGGGAAGAAGATAAATTAAATACAGTAGAATATTTTAATGTAGACTTGAGTAGAGAGAGTAAAATAATTTAAATAGTTACATTCACATCAAAAATATTGCAACGTAATTTAGTCGAGGAATTTTATTATTAAAAATTTATAATATGAATTTTCCTAGTGCTTTTATTAGTAAACAGAGAACAGATAGTTTTAATGTCTTCGAATTTTGGTCTATTTTATATTGTTTTTCTTAAGCTCATATTAATTTGTTTGAGTTAAGCCTAAACATGTTATTTTTTTGTAATTCCAAAGATCCAAGCTTTCAACCTTCCCACAGGATTAGCCATTCCCTTTGTCACAACATGCCATGTCTCAAGAACCTTTTCCCAACAATATAAATTAGAATAAACCATAGCTGAGTCCCACATCTGCGTCCGCATATGGGACTCAGTAAGTAGGGTCTTGCTAGAAATGTATTCGACGTTTTAATAAATCCCGACTCAGCCAGGTGGGTACGGTGCCGGTGTCGTAAACGGGACGCTTCTGAACTCCTGACAAATGGTTGAGAACCCATGGTTGTGACGTCGGAACTATATTTCTTCTTTTTAAAAAATTATAGCACGGAAAATTGTTCGTCTTTTGTTTTTAGTTGAGTGGGAGGTTGCACGACTAGGTCATTAGGACGAATTTTACCAATAGGGAATATGCATATTGTTTTTAATCAAAATAAAAAGTATAATGCGTGAGAAAATCATCTGTAATATTATTGGAATTTTCTCTTGCGTTATTTTCTCGTGATTAGAGTTACTTGAAGTTAGCACGCATTAGCTGCAGCCGAAAGCGCTCTATACAAATATGTGACGTCACTTGTCACGTTTCAGGCGCGTTTAATATGGATCTAGCCAAGAATCTTCAATTATCTCCTTAAATTTTGCGTTTAAGTACATATTATGTGTCATACAAAATATTATTTCTTATTCGATATTCTATCTGACTGTTAAGTGCATTATATCCGAAAATGAAAAAAATAATATCGTTATTTTCCCCTGATTTCATCGTGTGATAAAACTAAAATAATACATTTTTTTATTTTTATTTTCTGTTCCATCATGTTTTTACAAGTGTCCGCAGCGATCAAGCTCAAATTTATCAAAATCGGTGACTTATGCATATTCCCTATTGCTTGATAAGTTAAGTTTTGCATAATTCTGTCTGTTGAGTTTGGTCTCCGTTTAATTCAGATAGATTTTAACAGTTTATTAAAACATTTTAACACAATCTAAACGAAGTACCTAATTTGCAATATTTTTTTCGTTATTATGACAATGACAGCTCTTAAACCCGTTTAGTGAAATGGTGTTTTATTTGCGCCTATAAAGTAGATCTTGAAGTCACGTCTTTCCATAAAGATTTAGATTTTTTTACCGCCACGATTTCTTTCTTTAACACCCTTTCCGGTCGACTGTTAGAGAATGCCTTAAGGCATTAAGTCCGCCAATTGTATTTTCTTAAGCAATAAAGTTTAAATAAAATAAATAAAGTGGAAAGCCCGTTCTATCAGGAAGAAACTATTTTGAAATTTCATAATCATTTGCATTAAGTTTTATTTGTAAATTATATTGTATACCATGTGTTAGATTCCTTAGAATCCTTAGTTACATTATAACTGCATTTCCCAAGAAATTTCAAATAAAACTAAGCTTTAAGCCACGCCAACGCTTTCATCCATTCATTCTAATGGCACATCTCTAAAAGTCGAACCGCAAAGCCTTTTCTCGCTGCTAAAGGAATAATGTCTTCGTCCCTGACAGGTATATGACATTCAATTCAGAGGGATATAACTTTGCGCTTTCCTAAGCCTTCAACCAAAGGTAAGATCAGAATAGGTACTTTTCTTTTTCAATCTTATTGAAAACAAATAGTTTGGGTTTTTATTGTTCTTTATTGAGTATAAAAACTTTGTGAAGGTTCCGGCCCAATGCACTAACCAATTATGCTACCGAGTCGCTAGTTTGTAAGCTACGTTTGTAAAAAGTATTAGAAAATTTCGACACTCCCACTAGCGACTGGGTAGCATAATTGGTTAGTGCATTGTGCCGGAATCCTAAGGGTGCGGGTTCGAGTCCCGTCTGAGCTGCTACGGGTGAGACGATTTTTTCTAATATTTTTTCAGTTATATTAAGTAACTTAATATATAAAAATAGCATTGTTAATGCTAAAATCTTAAAAAAAAAACAACTTTGTGAAGGATTGAACTCTTAATAGTCTTGGCACTGCTATTGTTAATTTAGCAAAATAGCTCTTATGTTTTGTATAATGTTCAAACATCACTTCACATTCGTGTTCATGATATTTTTCATATTTCCCCAAACACGACCATGTTAGTTGGATATTTTGCCATATTTGCATAATACGCAAAATACAAACGCGTTGTCGCGTTTCATTTATAAATGTTACATCTACAACCGTGCCACTTTAGAGTTTAGATCCCTTAGTCTAGAGACAAAAACATTATCAAACTGAAGATTATAACTGCTTACCTTAATCGGATATTATTCAAGTTCCAGAGGAAGTTTGAGCGAAAGTAATTTGTAATACTTTATTATCTCTATTCAGAAGAAACTTTATATTAGAAACTTGTTTAAGTATAGGTACTTATTTCCATGAAATTTTGTTTGAACGCTAAAGTTACTAGATTAGTTGATTTAATTTAGCATAAAAGAAAGCTTGATTTATTAAACACAAAGATCAAATATAAAAACTATAAAAGGCTTTCAGGTTTCGATTAAATTAACTTTTTAATGTCAATATTATCTGTGTATCTGTATCTTTTGTTTAGTCACTAAAAAAAAGCATTGAATATTTGGGGACGTATAAATTGATGAAACTTACTCTTTCGTCCCTAGGTGTTAAGTGTTCCCTTTAAATATATTGAAAATTATGAAGAACAACGGAAAAATGTAAAGAGGTTGCTTTTTTATCATAATAGCTTTTAATACTCATGGGTAAATAATAAAATATGCAAACACAAAACGTGCTTCTATAATAGCTTTTGTCACGATGCAATAAGCTTGTTTTAATCAAAAAAATACCACCTTTGAACTGTTGCTGATTTTACCCGAAAGGAAATGAGCTTCGCATCTTATTCCGCTCGAAAAGATCTCACTTTTTTAAATAAAACTTCACCTTTGATCTTTTAATCTTTACCCGAGTACCCAATTGCGCCATTTCAAGTTTTGTCAAATTTTGATACTGTCCCTTTTATTTATGTTTTATTAATTTAAAACATTTTTAGACAATCTTGAAGATTCGGAAAGCGAAACCCTATTTCAATCATATTTATGACGTTACAAGAAAGTCATTTAATTTAAATTAATTCAAAACGAATAAACCATAGAGTACGAATGTAATAGTTAATAAGTAAATTATATAATAAATGAAATTCAATTCAATTCAAAATTCAAACCCTTCGAGCATCGCGAGAAGCGCGTCTTACTCTAAGAATAAACCAAACCATTTCTTTTCGTTTATGTCAATTAGCTTATAACTTTATTTAGTGATCAGAATCGTTTATTTTTTAACCGACTTCAAAAAAAGGAGGAGGTTCTCAAGTCGACGGTTTCTTTTTATGTATGTTTTAACACAACTTCGTCAGTTGTTAACCGATTTATAGAATTCTTTTTTTATCTCAAAGAACATAGTTCGTGTGTGGTCCCATAAAATTTACAGGGATCTGGCTAGTAGTTTTTTTCATAATCCTGAAAAATAACAATTATTTAGCTCGCCATCGCACGAGTTTTCACGGAATTTCGGACATAACATCTTTGTTTATGAACCGATTTAGATGATTCTTTTTTGTTTGAAAGAGTATACTTAAAAATGGTCACATTTTATTTTAACGGTATTGGACTTTGAACTTGACTTTGATATACAAGGGAACTTCTCAAAGACAAATAGTATATGTGAAGTGATTTAGATTGTAGTTGCTTTATGATAATCCAAAACAAACCAAACCATGGTCTGCGATGCTACGTTCTGGACTAGACTTGGACAACCAAGACATAACGGAACTCCTCAAAAACAAACAGCGTAAACTTGAAAATCTAGTTCTGGGCATTTTACCATTGAAAATATTATAATATAAAGTTAAAAAATATTTACACGTTGCGCTTACCTAAATAGTACCTACCACTAAAAAGTCGAAAATAAAAAAGCTTTTTTAAAAAAAAGGAAAACCTCCTTCAAAAAACCTGAAAACAAAAACAGCTTCAAAATTAAATACCTCTAAAAAGCAAGAAATAATATTCGAATCAGTCGTTACACATATCAATATTATTAAAACACATCTATTGAAGTCGGTTGGGGCTGGAGGACAACTTTATTTTTTTTTCGAAAAGCCCCACCCGACTTGTTTTGACGACGTGACGACGTGTTTTATTAATATTTATATGTGTAACGAATGATTCGAATATTATTTCTTGCTTTTTTAATATAAGTTTTTTAAGAATTACTTAATACTCCAAATGGTAGGTTTATTTCTATTTTTAAATCTTGGAAGCTCTTGTTTGCATAGTATTAGCCATATTTTTCAATCCATTTTTTTATATCAAAGAAAGTACGAAATATAATACTTCCTTCATGTTATTTGGACGTGGAAAAAAACTGAAATGTTCAGCAACAACCTTGAACTCGCTAAGAAATTGCTACTGCCATATTTGTCCTCGTGCCAAAAATGTTACAGACTAGATATAGTGCAGATACGCTAATAGAACGCGATAGTTTTGATTTAAGTTGCAAAAATATTGTAACAGCTCAGCGAGATTGCAGAAAAATTGTCTGTCTTTTAGATAACAATCCTTAGAAAACTCTAAAATATAGACTCATTTATGAAACATCATCAATGCATTTAAATTAGAATCATTCTTGAGATTGTTAATGTTTTATATTATTTTCATAAAATCATTTTAGACTCCATTTCGAACGTTAAAAACCACACCCTTGTTATATCGTAGATATTATAAAGTAAAAGTCCAAACTTTGTGTAAAATTTTAACATAATATTAATTTATTTTAAAATATGCAATTTGCAAACGATGTGACACACAGTTTATATTATCTGTCATTAACTCATTAATCGCTTTATAATTATAAATTTAAATTTAACGTCGCATCACTTCCTTTCTCCCATTGTTACAGCCAGTGATTTAAAATGATTAACGGAAAGGATGGGCGGCCATGTTTTAAAAAGTGACCTTTCCAGGCTTATCGGATATAAAAGAGTTAAGAGTTTTTTAGGCAAAGTGGGAAGTAACTTTATAAGGCCCTTCATATCGATAATATTCGATAATAATAATTTATCGACGTATAATAATTGTTTTATAAAAAAAAGATACTTATTTAAAAAAAAATACTCTAAGTGTAATTTTTATATTAGAAAGCGTGTCACTATTAGTATTATCAAAAAAAAACATTAAGTACAAATAAAGTTTGGATCTGAAGGTCAGAAATGACAAACGATCAAAGACAGATGATTACTTCTACCTTCCATTAAGGCGGTTGTATGACCGAAAGTGGCGCCCTCAGAGGTTTTTTACTAATAAGTTATTAATAGAAAATGATTTTAATAATGTTTATCGTGGAGATTTTAGGGCCCATGGTCTAGTATTTTTAGAAGGTATCACTACATGCCCTCGTAGTCATTTGTAGAAGTAGATAGTAAATGTGTCAAAAACGGCCACTTTTAGCAGTTTTGCTATCTACTTCTAGCAGTGACTACGAGGGAATGTAACGATACCGTCTAAAAATACTAGACTGTGGGCCCTAAAATCTCCACGATAACCATTTTTAAAATTGTGTATTAGAATTATAATATTAAATATAATTTACCGCGGCGCCACTATCGCTCAGGGTACCACCTTAACGTGAAATATCACGAATTTTCTTTTCAATAGGCTTGTTTCCATTAAGAATAAATATAATGGATAGGGGTTTATAATGATTAATTATATTATGGAGAAAATAACAAACAAATTTAATTATTAAAAGCGTTAAAGATTAATAATATTTTTAAAAAATAAATTTCGTAAAATGAAACTTTTAGTCACGTGACAGTGAACACCAATCAGAAAGCGTTACGTCACGCCGTGCGAAACTCCAATCTTGTCTTTGACATTTCGAGTATCACTACCGGAGGCGCGTTCCAAACCTACACTCCGAGTGCAACCTAACCACAACCGAACGCAAGTTTTAGCCACTTTTTCCGTATTTCTCCATTGTTTGAACATATATAAATAACTGGTTTGGCGTTTTTATAGTCGTGCTATCACACTGGGGCACTATACAGTACTTATAATATGAGAAATTCATTTTTAAACGATAAAAACTAGCTATAACGTACGAAGACACGATCGCTCTTTGGTTTGTTTCGCACGGCGTGACGTCATGCGAGACGCCATGAGAGTCTTGTGCGTTTTGGAACCAAATTAAAATTGGTTTTTTAATATTAAATTTAAAAAAAATTACGATCCAAAATTTTCATATCAGAAAAATAAAGGTTCAAAACAAAAGCTGATAATTCTCCAAAATAACAAACGCCCCAGGATAACCATAACACGCATGTTTTTGTTCAGACGCCTCCGTACGCCCTAATGGGCCATTACTGTAAGAAATTATGAATGGTGCCCCTTAATGGGTGGATTGTACATTTCCTAATGAGTTATGATGCTCCAGTAAGAATGTACGAGCTTTTTTATACGGGTTTTTTTATGACGCACCGTGTAGGCGGTCTTGATAAGACAAGATTTTGAAGATAGCATTGATGTTATTGTAAATGATGCCATCGTTTTCGTATATTTATAAGCAAATAAACTAGACCATCAATGAAAATAGTCTAGTATTTGCATACAGCAGAAATAATACGAAAAAATTTAATTTTTCTAAGGATGTATTATTTTTAAGTTTGTCACAATAACATCAAGACATTTGTTTAGAAAGTGAAAAATGTGTACAATATTTATCATGAATACCAGTTTTTAGTCGTTATTATAATGAAAATGTATTATAATATACTAACACACGCGTAGGACTGTGTCACACAAAGAAAAGTGAGATGGGCGGAGGCACCGAACAGTGAAATTTTTATCAATTTTCCCTCGTGCATTATCGGTAACATAATCATATCACCATGAAAATAGACTCTATTTCCATTATTCCCCAATATTTGTCTACCACTTGGGATATCGAGAAAAATGTTTTTCCCAAACTTTTTCCTCATATTTTTCCCATACATTTCCCCCATATTTTTTTCCATAAGTACTTTTTTCCCATATTTTTTCCCCATACTTTTTTCCCATACTTTTCCCGATATCCCCCAGAGGTGGACAACGGGAAAGGACCGTCCACACTTTTTTCCAATATCCCCCAGTTGTGGCCAAATAGTGGGGTACAACAGAAATAACCGAAAAATATAAGTAATTAACTGAAAGAGTTTTAAACAAATAATAAATTTAATTTAAAAAAACGTTACTCAAATCCAAGAAATTGTGTTTTATGAGCGGATTTCAAATTCCTTGAACCAATTATACGATAAAAGAATTCACCATTCCGATTTTCCATTTGAAAACCTTTCGATATCCGATAAATCAATTGCGATTATAATTCACAGTAATTGATTTTTAACAATGTACCGTAAAATTGCAAGCAAAAGGTAAAGCTCTCGAAAGGTCATTATTCTTTTGAATCATTTTTAATCGTTAATCGTTCCCGATTTTTTCTTCGATTCCCTTCTCTGATTATTTTTTAAATGGGGAAAAATTTAACAGATGACAAAGACTCTCAGATCCGTTCCGATATCGGGTTCGAGCTTTAGATTTCCCATTTATTCCGTCGAGTATTAGAGTTGAGATAGGACTAATTTATTGTTTTCAGTTCAACATTATAAATATCTTTTTGCGATAAAAATTGGCCAGTTGACTTTTCTGTTTATTTATTTTATGTTTTACAATGGAGAGATTATTATTTCAAACAGTAAAAATGAAAATTTGTTATGAAATTCAAATAACCTTTTAAAAGGTAGATATTATACTTATTTTTACTCCTACAAAAAATATTTAATTAAAGGCCTTTGCCAGTTTATAAGCAGAGTTATGATTTTAGATACTTTAATATATTATAATAGTTCAAAAATGTGATTTGACTTTTAAAAGGAGTAATTTTTTCTTGTTGTTTAGGATGCATTTAAACTAATAGCCATGATTTTGAAAATTAGTTTTACGGTTTTTGGAACATTAAGGTCTTTGTTATGCAAGCTGTCAGCTATCAGCTGAAGATTTGAAACAAATCCTAATTCATATTTTTAATAAAAAAGGTAGGTACTCAAAAAATTACGAATACCCTTCACCCAGGGATTGATAACGTTATTTTTAAATGTAACGATATTTCTTACTTTTTACCGTTACTTTTAACATTGACGTTATGTCAATATATAACGTTTCGTTAGATAACGTTACATTGAAATTAACGTTATTTCAGTAAATAACGTTAATTAACGTTATTTCTTACTTTTACTTTAAAATTAACGTTATTCCAATTAATAACGTGACTTTTTTACCGATAATTTTACCAGTACTATTGTGCCGGTAAAGTTTAACGCTATATTTAGCGGTAACTTTACCGGTACAATATTTTTAACGTTATTTTTACCGATAAAACCGATTTAATGTTTTAACGGCATTTTTAACGTTTTTTTTGTATCAATATTTTTTTTAACGGTATTTCAATCCCTGCCTTCACCTCAATGGAATTCAGAAAATGCGAGAGATTATTGTAAAAGCATTCGAAACTCCAAATAACCCACACGGAATCGCTGGCTGTGCTCAAACAATAATAGGTTGATGACAATGCTCTCATTTTCGTAAAGTCCCAAATAATAATTCACAAGAAAATGCGAACCCACCGAAATTGACTTGAACAAAAGCTTGTGACTCAACAAACTCAGTATAATGTATTGATAAACAGTATGACTCTATTTTGTGTGCAGAAAAACCTTGTCACTTTAACTTCTTCGTCATTATCGGTCGTCATGACATCTATTAGGTAAATCAATTGGTCTATTTAGTATCTACCTAGTAGAACTGTAGAAGTACTAGTATTTTGTACTGTAGTGGTGTAGGAATTATATTGTGAAACACAACTTACAGTAAGGGCTGGTTTATACGGGGCCAGTGACTGCACGCAGCGACAGGGAATTTCGGACCCAGTAACTGGGTACATGTAGACAGGATCGGCAGTAAGTCGTGCTGTGCTCGAAAATGGAACTGATGGCTAGTCAGCTGGACTGACTTGCGAGCGAGAAGTCAGCACTGTACGGGTTGGAACTAGTATCAGTGAGCCCAGTAGTAAGTCAGCGCTGGACTGGGTTACTGTTCTGCCATGTTACTGACCCCGTATAAACCAGGCATCATATACTTTAATAAATTATTATGCATTCTGAAGTATTAGGCTGCTTTTTTCATGGAGTAAATTATGTCGGAGGAGGTGGGTAGAGTAGTGGTTTAGCGCCTGGCCCTGCGATTGTGTAGATTAATCAACTTTTGCGAAGGTTAACGCAAGGGATGGCTTACCAAAAATTTATTATCTCGATTTCTTCCATACTTCGGAAGGCACGTTAAGCCATTGCTCCCGGCTGCATTTGCAGTCGTTAACACCCACCAATCCGCATTGGGCCCACGTTGTAGGTTAAGGCCCATCCTCCCTGTCCAACTGTCCACCCATAAGGAAGGCCTATACCCCAGCAGTGGGGACATTAAAAATGCCTAATTTCGAAATTATGTCCAAGTTGATATCATCGTGACTTACGTTACTGCCTCTAACTTTATGTACAGTCGCAATTCGAATTGCGAGTTTCGATTCACACTTTCGAACACAAGTAAATCCTTAATGAAGATACAAACATTCCAATTAATTCCCTTTAAGGCCACGTTGAAAGGGACACGTTTAATTAGAATTGCTGGTCTACCTCCAGGGAAGTTCAAAGGGAATTACTCACAAAAACTTGAGGAGCCAAACAGAAAGGGTTTCTAATAAATCAACAATCTAATTTTACGGCGTTGTGAAATAACAACAGTGTCTCCTGAAAATTTGTAGTCTTCGTCGCTAGATATGTAGCTCAAAATTGCATTTATTTGGAGTGTATTCAGTTACCAGTGAGCTTCAGTTAATTAAAATGTAAATTATTGTTCTATTTTAGCACACTTAACAGGTTGATTGACACCTAATTATTTAATTATTATACAACTAAAATAAATAAAAAAGTGTAACATTCAACCTTTTAATGAAACTTTATTTACATATAATTTAATTCAATAAATTGGTTTTTAAACAGAATTTTCAGGCAATGAAAACCGTTGGCCATTTATTACTAGGTACTTAATTTTTTTTAAAGCTAAATAGCTCATTATTTAATAACTATTGAAATCTATGATATTTGATTTCTACAAAATAATCAGATTTAAGAACTGTTTGGCAATCGGTGGAAACCGTATAAGAAAGGAAAACTTTATTCTTTATTCTTTTTTTTAGTACTAGTTAATGTTCTTATCTTAGCTATAGAACATAGCGTCGGTCAGAGAGAGGACAGTTTAATCATCATTTTTTTTTTTTTTTTTTTTATTTCATGGAAAACCAGCAGCTGTACAAATAAGTGTAGAAAAAGCGTAAGAAACAATAAGCTAATTATAGGTTTTAGCTTATAGTAACAATATAGAATTTTACAAAACAATAATTTTATGTACCCATCTAAACAAAATAAAAGTACTTAATGCTATGTGTGTGTAATGCTCACCTTCAGCATGAACTTTTATTCAGTAAATAGATGCTCAATAAGTTTTCGCTTAAAAGAATCTAAACTGCAATTAAATACGTCGATATCAAGCTCACACCCACCCAACACCACGTTTAGGCTTTTGGTAGACCTAGGAATATAAATATTTTGCCTATAGTTGGTCGACGCTAACGGAACTGCACTGGGATTATTATAAAAATTATGAAATTTTATAATAATCCCAGTTAATATGAAATGTTTATTTTTATTTTATTTTATTTTTTGTTTTTATACACCACTGAAATATTAATAATATGTTTTTGGTAATTTCTATCACAATTTTAGTGTGACATTACAAAATTATTCGAATATAAACTTAAGGAAAGTCTTCTGATCTTAAGACTAATTGCTTACAGAAAATAATGTAAATACGATCATTATTAAATATTTTATTTCTACT
This sequence comes from Agriphila straminella, assembly GCA_950108535.1. Lineage (NCBI taxonomy): Eukaryota > Metazoa > Arthropoda > Insecta > Lepidoptera > Crambidae > Agriphila > Agriphila straminella. Next base: position 19,627,973 of record OX467307.1, on the reverse strand, counting down.
ATAACTAAATTAAAATAAAAGCATTTTTTTATAATTTCGAGATGAAAATTACCCTAAAAAGAATGAATAAATAACACAGTTTTAATGTAAATCAATTTTAAATTCTTCAATTAAGTATCAAACTTAGACTCGACTGTGACAAATATTAGAGATTATTAAAAATGCACCTTGAATTCTTATCTCCACTAATTGCACTCTCTACCATCATACTATTATAAAACACGTCATATTAAAATAGATCTAGGTATAGTGATTAAAGAACACTATGAAGCCTAAGAATTAACGGAACGAAACAGGGAGAAATATTCTATTTTACTTTACCTCCAAAACTGCATACCGCCAATTCAGATATCCATTCCAAGCCCTTTACTATAAATTATGAGCATTATTTATAGTCACTATGAAATAACACAACGTAACTCGCACAGTCAGCAAACACAGTTAATATTTACAACTATAATAAAGTACCCGTGCATACATTTTCCTCAAATACGACACATAATTATCGGGATATCTCACAGAGAACGACACATCCACCCGCACGATAGGGTGGCCGAACGACGACTGACTGAATATAACTCGAATAGCAACCTGATTCCGAAGGCCCATCCCTAACTTCTAGAGGGTTGAAAGGTTGATAGTCCTCTGCTATGTTGTTAGATGGCGCTTTTCTGAGTTGTTTATTTTCAGACTCAAGTAGAAATAGTGTGGTTTATGATTATAATAAATTTTTCACAGTTTTTATCAAACTATAGTTTCTTCACATAGATATTTTTTCAATATGTTTTTTGTTCTTACATTATAAAAAAACATTCATACTAAATTTAGCCCGGTTTTCCCCACATATTGTGATTGTGATTATCTAAAACTTGAATTTCTAATTATTTTGTTTTTTTACAACACTAAAGTTTAATTATAGACACTATAATATTGATGTGATTTCTTATGTTTCTCGTTTTTTATAAAGATGATCCGAGAAAAAAATGCTATCTATTTGATAAGTTACTGTTTACGTATTCGTAATTTTTAAGTACTAACTTATGCGCGTTTCATGGATTAATTATTATTATATGAAAAACTAAACAAACTTAAAGAAGACGAAGACTCGCATAAATACTGTAAAGTGTTTAGCTTTAACGCATCAACGCCCGGAAAATGTGACAATAATTTTCTATTGTTGCGAGGTTGTCGCGAGGAAATTTAGGAACTGATAATAAATTAAAAACTCAGTTTTTATCATGCAAATAATCTAATTTAAAAAAATCTATGAAACATTTCTTTTACACTTATATCTCCAATTGGTACATTGGCAAAACATTTCTCTCCAGATTCTTAGCTAGCATTGTAAAAGCTTCGCCTCCAATAATCTCGGCTCACTAAGTTTTCATCGAAGCCGTAAATCAAAGTTCAACAATAAGATAGGAAAGTTCCCTCCTGGGACAAAGCTGGGTAGCTGACGTGGATCTAGAGCAAAACCTAGCTATTGCCATGTGGAGCAATATGTGAGGAAAAGCGTTGAGAATTTGTGTCAGTAGAGAATATCGATACTTTTCCAAGGCAAGTCTGTTTTTTCATTCCTATTGAAACTACACAAACTAGTAAGTAATTTGAGCCTTACACACGAAACAAAACCCCAGTCGAGCATAGAAAACAAAGTTTTAATACGTCAGGATAGCCTGCCATAATATGGCCGATAATCAGTTGAGGCTAGAATAGTTTTAGCCATTTTATGGTAAAAAATCACTTCAGGGAAGTTGACCCCACCTACCCTGAATCGCTTGAGGGGTTATGAGATGTCCTGCCAGCCTAACATACGCTCCACAAATAGGTATAGTCAAATAAAAAGTCGGTCGTGAAAATTCCGTTCTAAGCTGAATATAGTGAAAGTGAAAGTGAAATAATCTTTATTCAAATAAACTTAATTATTATGTACTTTTGAATCGTCTATATTTTCTATATTTTTTTTAAATAGTTCGTTTATACAGAAGCACGTTGGAATTTCAACTTTGTTAACCTCCAACATGTAGAAAAATTAATTACAGAAATCCACCAACAGCTGGTTGCCATCCAAGAGCCACCATCATGCAAAGACGTCGAAAAAAACTGTGTATTGTATGTGTGTCACATTTGTCCTACGAATGAGTAGTGATGTAATGAGACTACTCATTTGGAGGTTATAATAATCTTATTCCTATATACCTTATGTGCATTAAAATTTATAATAAGCTACCAGACAATTTTAAAGAACATAAGATACATAAATTTAGAACTTCTGTTAGAGAGTGGTTGGCAAAAAAATGTTTTTACAGCATTCAAGAATATTTAGAATATAAGTAGAATTAGTTATTTAGTATCCTTTGCTATTTTTTTTTTAATTATAATGGTGTAAATGCCTGAAAAGGTAGAAATAAGTGATTCAGTTTTGTAATTAGCACTAAGACCTGTTTTTGTAACCTTGTTTCTTTACACAATAAATACTTACTTACTTACTTACTATTAGTAATTGGCCTTGATCCGGTAATGGAATATCAGTTTTATTACGGGCTACAAATTAATTGTTACATATAACCCATTTGGCGCAGCACGATAACCATCATTTCACAAAATGCCCGCTAAATAGCCAAATACAGAATTCCACAAACAAAAGGTCCTCGCTTTCCGCCTTACTTGTGTAACTTACGCCAATCTCATAACTTATTCTTGCTTACAGCATACTTTTGAAGAGATTTTATTTGAATGGCACTAGAAGTGAAACTATTCTCCAAACTCAATTTCCATGCATGTGCTGTGCAATGCTGCCATTCATATTTTTTAAGTTATTCACCTATATAGCAGCCATTGCACAGTCAATCTAGGTCGTGGTCTGAAATAAATGCAGCAATGTGTCACATCCATCTGTCTAATAAAAGCGATTGCGATAGATTTTGTACAATAAGTAGGCAGATTGTATTGACAGATCGCGAATACGCTACACAGTCAATCTGGATCGAAATCACTGATCTGACTGATCTTAATTGGTTAAGAATCTGGATTGACCGTGTAATGGCTGCCTAATTAAATAAATATTTGGATTGTACGAAATATGAATGAACATATTTCTATAAAGGTACCTAACATTTTTAGGATTGCTCCGCCAAATACCAGCTCCAGTCGCTTGAGTCCATTAAGCGGACGCATTATATTTTTGATTTTGATACAAAAAAAAATTGATGCATGTTCCCTATTTTATCTCTCCTCCCTATTTTATTATTTCGTACCACTAGAGAGAGAAACTTCTTGCCTGAGTCTGTGTTTCCTGAAAGGTACAATCTGGGGGCCTTCAAGTTGCAAGTGAATAAGTTACTTCTAGACAAACGTATTTTATCTAGATCGAAACATTGCTTACCACCAGGTGCTTACCTATCCATAATAAAAAAAAACCTCTTCAATTATATCAAAACGTAGAATAATTTGCGATTTCTCGCTACAAACTAAGTAGGTACTCAGTATTGAATTTGGTATGCACGAGCATTATCTTACCTAACTTCTTTACTTATTTATCATTTACTTTACGTCCAACCTCACTACTTTAGTTATCAACTATAATAATAATAGTTAGGTTTCATTTTAATTAGGTAAACGTAATTTTATTAGTGAAAAAATCTATAAAAATACGGAATTCGAAAATACCTATTCGAATGAATCTGTATTTACTTATTTGTATTGGTACAGTTGTTGAGAAAACAAAAAGAACTTTGTGCAAGTTCAGCGAAACGTACAAATGTAAACATTGCTCGTAGACGGAATGTGTGTTGTGAAAGAAAACAAAATGGATTCTGAATCACGCTTGCGAAGTTATTACACGTCGAGTATATAATAGAGTACCAAAGTAGAATTATTATTACCACAGGGCACAGACAGTCTTCTTACTTCTTACTTTTGCAGCTTAAACTTTTCTCTTACATACTCCGATTCTTTGATTAGATTAGATAATAGATAATACTTTATTTAACTTAGCACCAATAATCAATTATAAAAGAGTTAACAATAGAACTTAGTGCTAAACATGGCGGTCTTATCGCTAAAAACATTTTTTTTCTAGACAACCAGAGTCCTGGGAGAGATTGACAGAAGACAAAACAAAATTCACGATTTTGCAGTCCCCGCAAGAATCGGAGCATTGAAAATGAAAACAAAAATTTACAAGCCACAAAATCAAATCAAATGCAAAATCTTATTATTTTTCTAAGGTATCTAGGTAGGTACTATTATTTTTACGATTGTGACACTTGGCTTCGCCTCGTGTCTCAAAAGCACCCGCCGACTGCCTCGACGCGGCCGAAATAATATTAACCGATTTACAGAAATCCAACAAATACACTTTTCGTCTGCTTCCGCATCTTTCAATACCATTACCATGACGATCGGCCAATAATCGTAGAAGCTACATCACTTTTATATAGCGGAAATACCCATTTTTCTACAATTCCAAATCTAATCTAAACCACCTACATGTTACACCTACAAATTTTTCAAAATTCCAAAAAAAGTTACCAGTAGATTTTCAAAATTCAAACGTTCACACGTGTATCGATAAATTCCTCAACTTTCGGTACTATTCCCATCTCGATCCTCCCAAAATCCTTGGAGCTATGGCTAAAATTACGTCTCAGGCGATTTGCATCTGATAACCATTTGCAATGGTAAAAATTTGCTAAATATAAAGCATAATAAATAATAATTATTGATCGTTAAAAATAAACTTGGTTATAATGTATATTATATTATGTATGAATGAACTATGATACAGTATATTAGGTTGATTACCAGTGATTTGATGTTCGAGTTAGTAAATAATTTAGTTCTTACTTATTATTTTTTTAATCTTCGCACTAGAATGAGCAGTCGGCAAAGAAAAGTTAAGAAGCAACAAATTGTGCTGACTCAGCTGCACATAATGAAAAAGCGTTACAAAGCATTTCTACCGGAAATGGGACGAACTGTGAACTATGAAAAGCTAGTAGTGAAAAGCTACTTTGACTTTAATCTGACATGTAGTAACGGAATAAAAAATAAAATAAAAATCTTTATTGGCCAAAACAATTTTATGAGCTAACAGCAATCTCATTGATATTGAAAGTAGGAATTTTGATCAGAAATAATTTTATCATTATTTTCAATAAATTAAATAAAAAAATATTAAGAATAATAACGAAATAATAGATTTACCACTGACCTGAAAGATTTACGCACTAGCGCGGGAAGTAGTATTCCAAATTCAAAACGGCAGATCGCATTAGTACCCTTAGCACGAACAGCTATCGAGAAAAAAAACGCGCGTAAAACTACTCGGTAGAGAATTATCTATGAAAAGTTTTAATTTCGCTATTCGGCGGTAGATGGCGTTGTACAAATTTCCAATACAAAATTGCACTATCGAATGATTTTACGCGCGTTATTTTTCTCGATAGGTACAGATAGCATTATTTATATAAAACTTTATGATTGCATGGCTGGTCATTTAACATGGCCACACGAACCAATTTAAAACCCACATTTAAAAAAAAAATTAATTCCTCGCATTTTTTGAGAAAATCATTAATGCCTTGTACTGGAAGCTATTTTCATTGCTAGTTGTTGATTGCATTGATTAAAGTCCTCAACAATGCATGCTTGCTTCCCGTTATCGGCAGTAATGTACCATGTACTATTCTTCCTTTTTCTTTCTTAAGTAATAACTAAAATCATTGGCTAAGATCGAGAAAAGACAACATCACAAACAACTCTGTACCGAGAGTTTAAGAGTGATTACTGACAAAAACTTCGGACAGTTTCTGGACAGCAACTTAATAAAGGTACTTACATAAGTTTAGCAACTACAAGATTACAGGGGCAGCTGTTAATAGGTGTGACCCTTATTTGGAACTAACCTTTTGTCAAGCGATCACTGATAGTCTGACAGTTACCTCGCTTAAACATCTTGTTTACAAACTTTAATACTCTGGTGCAATATCGCTTTCAATATAGCATCATTATAACAGGAGTCATCAATCAGGCCCCTGATGGATCGTGTAGTGACCCCTTAATGACTTCCACTGCCCTGATCTGATGTTTATCTGAAATTGTTGTCTAAATACTTATTAGATTATCCTCTGTCGTCGATAATGCCTACGTAGATCGTACTTTGTAATAATTTTTGTTAGGTAGGTAGGTACTTACTGAAGAATTATCCTACAAGACTACCTATGTCCATCAGCCATTTTTGATGTCCCCACTGCTGGGGCACAGGCCTTCCTTATGGGTGGTAAGGAGGATGGGCCATAACCCACCACGCGGGCCCAATGCGGATTGGTAGGTGCTAACGACTGCAAAATGCAGCCGGGACCAACGGCTTAACGTGCCTTCCGAAGCACGGAGTAGCTCGAGATAATAAATTTTTGGTCACCCATCCCATGACCGACCCTTGCGAACGTTGCTTAACTTCCGAAATCGCTGGGCCAGGCGCAAAAACCACTGCGCCACCGAGCTCCTCAAGAGTACCTCAAGACTACCTACATGTATATAATATTATAAATGTGAAAGTTTGTGTGTTTGGATGTTTGTTCCTCAATCACGCAAAAACTACTAAACGGATTTGGTTGAAATTTGGCACGCAGATAGTAAATTGCCTAGATTGAAATATAGGATACTTTTTATTCCGATATTCCACGAGAACGGGAACCACGCGGGTGAAACCGCGGGCGGTTGCTAGTTTATTATAAAGAAATTAATAACTAATTATTAATTTCTTCTACATAGCATACGCCTAAGCGTATGCTATGTAGAATCTGATGAAATGAAATAAACATTAATTCCATCATGAAACAGAGATGATATTCAGCTTTTTATGGTTCTGTACCCAAAGGGTAAAAACGGGACCCTATTAATAAGACTACACAGTCCGTCTGTCTGCCTAGCCTGGTGACAGACAGACAGTGAGATACATCTCATGAACGGTGATAGCTAGACAGTTGAAATTTTCACATACCTACCTATTATGTATTTCTGTTGCCGCTGCTATAACAACGATATATATATATTTATTTATTGAAATGTAAGTATATTATATAATTCTGTAGATATGTATTTATTGGTGTGTATCAATATTTTGTATGCATGTAAATATCATTCTTCTTTACTTGTGCCGCATTCGCGTTTATCTGTTTACTGTTGGTTCACTGGTAGAGAATGCTGTTAGCATTAAGTCCGCCATTTGTACCTTATTCTATGTATTTGTACAATAAAGATTCATAAATAAATAAATAAACGATACTAAAAACGGAATGGGGCTCTCATACAACAAACTGGTTTTTTTTTGCCGGTTTTTGGTACGGAACCCTTCGTGCTTGGCCGGTTTTTTTTAAATAATTTCATCGATTTCAGTTGTAACGTGAAAATTTAATGCCATATTCATTTATTATTTGTTTGAAATTAAACAGACTACCTGGGTGAACGTGCGAATTTTTTAACACGAACAAAGAACATGACGTGACCATAAGTAAACTTTGAAAGGTTTTAGGTTGTGGAAAAGTAACTATAAAAAATGTGTAAATGTTTCATTTATATTGTAACATTGCCAAATGTTACCGAACTTAAATAAAGGGTGTCCGTCAGTACATTCTGTTCCAAGTCCAATTTTCAATATAGTTTGAAAGTGATGAATCTGATTTTTCTCAGGCTTTCTCTAGTAAAAGATTTATCTTGGGTAAGTCAATCAAGTTGTCAGACTGTCACATTCTCTGCGGAAAAAGAAATACGCCGACGTCTGTTTCTTAATATAAAGATTTGAAGCTGTTTAGTTCACGAATTTCACATTTACTATACCTACGAAATGAAAAAAAAACGAAACGTCGGGAAAATCAAAAATCAAACCAAATACCAACTAATTACCAAAGTATCAATCTACCGAAGTGGGGGGCATGTGGCGGAATAAAATGCCATGTTGTTCCATTCGTTGCCAAACTCTCGGCAACTTCTCTGGTCAAGTTTGACTTTTCTTGAGACCACAATGTTTTGAGCTCACGTGCAGCACCTACAAAATTGGTACCATTGTCACTATGGAGATCTGCACAGTGACCACGTCTAGCAACAAACCGCGCTAGTATCCGTAAAAAGTGTTTTATTTCATGAAAAAAAAATTGTAGTGGCAAAAGATTATCAGGCTCATAAAACGTTTAGTATTTTTTGGAATAATAATCATTAATTTTACGAGCTCCTACTCTTTTCCTATTTTTCTACTTCTAGCCAAGGCAGAATTGAATAACCAGTTAAATCCAGACTGGTATACATTTTCTATAAAAGCCACAATCTTTTAAAATACCTAAATCATATGTTTTCTTTCTTATTTTTAAACCACTATCAGGGGTTTCGTTTTCGCCAGTTTTGATTGATTCGATACTACAAGGACATGCAAAACCTAACCTAACCTAACTACATACATTGCACCACCGATGCAATGTTTACCGACCAGTATTTAACATTAGCATGTAAATTGAAACACAGAGACACGTGCACCAACTTTACACTGGACTGTTCAGTCCAGTGTTAATGAAGGGAACTTCGTGCACAGAATATGAATCCGGTTTTAATAAATAAACTTCTGCCGCGTGTCAAAACATGAAATGGATTTCGCGGCGGACTGTCGACAGAGTTTCATTGAATGGTCCGCTTCGCGAACTTTTGGCAGATGACATGCATGGCTATTGCGAAAGCGCAGTGTGTGAGCGAATTTATATTACAATGACCTGCCTGTTTGCTCTATTTGACTTTTACCGTCATATTCTGCAAGGTCAAGGCAGTCTTCATTTGTAGGTTCTCAGTTTTGTCAGTTTCAGTACGTTAGCAACCACAATTTTATCAAAATTTGTCTTCGTTAAAGCGTTACCAAATTACTGTGTTGGAACAGTAGATAAATAGGCCTTATCTTATTTTATCTTATCTTATCTTATCTTATCTTTATCTAAGATTTTGGTTTAAACGATTCTGTGACATGGAATTACTAAAGCTCTCTAACTTACTTTCGCTAGTGTGACTAATAGATACATAAAGTAGAGAGGGTCAAAATTATATCCTATTTCCATTTGGTTCCATTCAAATTCAGATAAAATAGGTACAATCGCGGTGGTTGGCGCTTTGCCATCGGTTAGTCGCACGCGCGTCGGTTTCTACGTTGTTAGCGCATGCAATTTTATTCAAAATTTTATTCATTCATTCATTCATTCAATTTTGGCCTTACGGGTGGCGAATTTACAAAGGCTATATGTCGAGTCATGAGTCAGACTCTAATAGATGAGCTTTTGTTTACGCATATTACTCGACAATACCTAATCTATCTCAGTAAAAAATAGACTCAAATGGATTAGCTTTTTGCCTTGATATTTTCAAAGAAAATGCACGGACAAAACCTAGTATTATACATATTCACTCAAATAAATAAGCTTTTCTCAAGATACGGGTGACAGAGCGCTTCTACCTGAATTTTAATAAGACCAAATTCAAATGGGGCAAAATGTGAATCGGACTAGTGAATAGCGAATTAGAACTCTATTTCAACATCTTAGGTAATCCCAGAATTAAAAGTTCCCAGTATTATCATCATCGTAAACGTTCGAACCTCTCAATGCAACTGCGGCTTCGATTGAAGGAGCACCGAATGCAGCTAGTAAATGACTCTTGAAACTCTTCGCCGATTGCCAGTTTGCTAATGGCCATTGAGGCGATCAGAGATTCAGTTTGCCAGTAATTATAGCCATTTGACGAATTCAGAAAAGTTATAGTATTCGAAGAATAACAGCGATTTTTGTTTAATGGCATATTCAATAGCTTTTGGTACCACATAGATAACTGTGAATAAATTTTCGCGATAAGTATTTCTGAAAACAGAAAAGTTATATATTTTGTTGTTTTGTGTTGTCGATTGACGACATTGGACATTCAGGTAGACCTTACGTCGTACGTTATAAAGCACATATTTCAGTGCGCTAGGCATTTCCTTTAAGTTTTTGTGTTTTGTGCTAAGCAGAATTATTACAGACATTCTCAATGAAAAACCTGTGAACCACCTCCTACCTCAACCGTAGGTGGTCGCAGGATTCCAACGCAAGTTTTTCTAGGAAAGGCATACATTGCGTCGTCTCTTCATGGTTATATTATAACATATCACCGGGACAAGTGCCAAACACCGCTCGTTTGTTACCTCTTACGGCTCTTACGGCTCTCGAAAGGGTCACGATGTTAAGGCCATGTACTTTCCGCAAGTGAAATGTAAGGAATATTGTCTATTTCTTTGCTTTGGTCAAGCGAGGCAATTTAAAAGCGATAAAAGAAAAAAAAATGCTAATAAAGCGTCACGTCATAATTATGTGTCGTCGCACCACGGCTCGCTGTCTGATCAGACATTATACGTATGTTTTAAAAATAATAGTTCCTATAATTTGAATCATCATATCACCCACTGCTGGGTATAGGCCTCCCCAAGGATCTCCACAACGATCGGTCCTGCGCTACCCGCATCCAGCGGTTTCCCACGACCTTTACCAGATCGTCGGTCCGCCTTGTCGTGGGCCTACCCACGGAGCGTCATCCGGTACGCGGTCGCCTTTCAAGAACCTTTTCTCCCCAACGACCATCAGTTCTTCTCGCTGTGTCCCGCCCACTGCCACTTCAGCTGAACATAATTTGAATAACTACAACTATTAACCGAGGTTCAAAAAAAGCAATTATGTTGCACTTAAACCAATTTATAAACTACTGCGAACATTGTTCATAAAATCTATTGAATAAAGAAATCTCCCTCAGTGGACTAAGTTCTTAAGGCACTAGACCGTTTCAACAAATCCACCCATTAATTGTATGTGGTACGAAATCTCTTTGTTTTCAAAGAACTCTATTATAGCTGTGATCCCTTCTCATAGATCTTTAGTCACCGACACTTTGCTCAAGGGTTTTTCAAACGTATCAGGAATATTTCCTTCTTACAATTTACCTTCTTAAGATAAAAGTAAGTGATGTGAAACTTTGTATTGCAATGGGTAGGTAGTGATAATGTTGTAATATACTCGTATATAGTTTTTTTTATGCACGATGGGATAGTGCTTGGCCTTCACCTCACCTGATGTTAATGACGATAAAGCTGACGGTAAAAGCATACTACACCTGGAATCCTCATCACTGTGGAACTGGCTATCTTACCTCTAACTGCTGGAACACAACAATTATTGTTATGGCGTCAGACTTATATATTTGTAAGTTTAAAATAATTTGAAAATATAGGTAAATGAATTAAAAAAGGCGCAAACACTCGCATTTAGATGAACCCAATCTCCTTATTATATATTTTTCAGAGTACTTTTCCTTTTAAAGCTACAAAGATAAAAGGCAATTTACCACAACAAAATATACATTACAGTTCATGAATTCCAGCACTGCTTTAGGGGAACGCTTAATGTTTACCTAATTGTGGTGTTTAGCATAAGAATACTTAACGCACCCAACAATAAACAAGCTTCTATGCAGTGACCTACATCTAAATTTAGCTTTCTTTAAGCTCATAATCCGCACCAAAGAAAAACCATCTCTAACGGCTCGCAACAAAATTTATTTTCTTCCAGTAAACTGAAAATTGTGACAGTCTTGAGCGTATAAATAACAACAACATTGGAATTTGATTCGTTTTGCTACGTGACTAATGTTTATTTTCCATCAGCAGTAAATCCTATTCGATTGCTGTGTGGAAATTTGCTAATCGAAATTCAACTTTAGGGAGATGGCTGTTAGGTATATTTTTGTTTTTCTGTTTGCAGTGGAAATTGTGACCAGAATATTACGTTTAAGTGATGACGAGAGCAAGCAAGGGTCGAAGGAAAACGTGCTGGGTTGAAGGGCTGAGTGCCTGTAACATGTGGAAATCATAGGCTGGTAGACATAATAGGAGGCTATCTGAACGCGATTTGAATGTTTGGATATTTTTGGGATAACCAGTTGCTTGAGCTGTAGCATTTTCATCAAAATAAGGCACTTTTACGGATCACGCGTTGGTATTTAATTATTTTGGGTATTGTATTAAGTATTTTTTTGTGGGCTAAAATAGGGCTTTAAAGGGGCTAACACAGACTGGAGCTGCGATCTCGGGATGTTATCCTGTTAAAATAAATATTAAATGTGCGTCGACTACTATCCAAAAAACGAAGAGTGTGTTATACTCAGGGTTCATTTATGTATGTTTGTATGTGGGTATGTGAGTTTATAAAATGAGAGGCCCCGATGAGCACATTCCAAAATTATATACTAAAAATTTATAAAATAACAATAATTTAATATTTATTCCCTTTCAAGTTCCGGATCGGGCAAATTAATTGACGTGCAGTTTTGGTGGCACCGTCAGATTTTTTCATTTCCTTATTGTTTTATGGAATCTGTTCTTTATAGAAAATATTTCATTAGCACACTAGTTGTTTGCGTTGGAAATAGTTTATTATTATTATAAATGTAAAGGGATGGTTATTTACTATCTGAAATTTTAACCATCTGCCAGGGGTACAGAGAAGGACATAGAGTACATTTCATCACGGTAGAAAACATTATTCCCGAAAGATAGCAAAAAACTTTTGCAGGTGAAGTCGCGGGCGGCCACTAGTAAGAAAATAATATTATAATACTTAATCTAAACTGAATCGCTTTATTTTTTAATCTAGTAGTTTTTATAATATATGTAATAATTATAGTAATGAATTGGAATTTGGAAATTGTAATTTTGTTAATATTGATCTGAAAAAAAAGTTTTTTTTTTTTATTTTTTTTATTTTAACGATAAATAAAACACCAAAATGATAAGCAATTTAAAAGGCTATATTTTCAAATTGTTCCGAAGTGAAACTGACATTCAAAAGGGTGTGGGGACATCGCTAAAAGCCCCATTACTCTAAGTATTTGTTAATGGCTCACAATTTCCCATAATGAAGTGAAAAAAATTGCGGCACCCAATTGAATAATGCACTGCCGAAGTTGTGAGTTCGTTTTTAAATGAAAATCCTGCTAACTTATGTGTTTTTATGTTTTAGAATTCTCGACTAGGATAGAAAGACTAACTTTGATGAGCTTTTGTTTAATTTTATGACGTCTATGATGCTTATTAAATAATTATTACCTGTGATATATATGAGGACAATGTAGCTAAATGTTTAAACTTCAAATATAAAAAATAGATAGTAGTAAAACATATTAAATAGATCTTTCTGAAATGCTTATTAAGAAGAATATAATCACCTAATTAAATTTAAACGGTATTAAAAAGGTTTTATTTCTTTGGTCGATAAAAACTACTTAACAGTAAAAGGAAGAGGAAATAATTTTGATCTGCCTTTCGTCTAATATATTTTATTAAATGGTAATCAGACGTTTTTACGCATTTTTTAAAATACAAAATGTAAAAAAAAATACAAAAAGTTTCTATTCGTATTCATGTGGCAAACACAATACATCAGATGAGAGATTTAACACAAAAAACAAAAGAGGAGCGAGCGGCACAGACAAAGTTGTAAATTCATTTCCCGGCAAAAACACAGTTAAAACTTCGCCGTCTCGCAAAAAAGATTCGGATCGAATTAGTGTGGAACAATTTTATTGAAAGTGTCTGCACAGCATTAACTATGCAGATGAGGTGCTGTAATCGTTTTTGCCGAGAGCTAAATTAATTTGGAATTTTATTTTTGTCAGAAATATTATTGATGAAGAATTGACGGGGCTAATGTTGCTAGATTTTGAATGAAACATAATAACTACTGCTACTGGCTGACTGTTTGACAAGAGCTTTTTGATTGTTATAATGCAGGTGACAAAAAATATTTTGGGTCTGACACACATTTTAAAAAGTGACATTAAATTATAAATGAAACATCTGAATTACGAATCGTACTTTACATGTTTTACTTGAAATAATAGTTTTTATTGATAAAACGAAAATGTCCGTCTTTAGGCATTAGGAAATTTATGTCCTTATTTAATTTTTCAACTTACTGGCACCGATCGACAAATTAGATGATTCGCCAATTAAATGTTTCATATATGTATTGTGAATAAAATGTTTCATTCATTAGCTCCACAGTAGTATTATAATTAAATGTCAGGTAAGTGGTGGTAGTTAAAAAGCTTACGTAATTGTTTTTGTTTGGAGTACGATATTAAAATGTAACAGGTTGTTATCAAAAATCTCGTAGTCAAACGTCTACGGCGTAGCAATAGTTCTACGAGTGCTACGAGACGCGTCGCCTGTCGTAACACAAAGGTGATTAATGTCGGCTACGGATTTAAGGCTTCTGTTAAACAAACAGCTAGCTGTCAACAACTCACACATACAAATCCCGATTTAGGGTCTTAAATAATGAATGAGTACGTGCTAACATTAATTTGCGTTAAGATTTTGTTGTATGTAGTTTTTACGGAAATAAATGTGACAGTAGTATCTAAAATTTACTTACAGTACAATCTTACTTTACATTATTTTTATAGTACAGTGAGTACAAAAGCATTTTAAATCTTTGTGACACGATCTAAAAGGTTGAAGTTATAATAAATAGCAGCGCACATTGATCTATAATATTATTATGTTGGTTAAGAAAAATAAACTAACGGTCCCACCAGGACCCAGGTGGAGAGACTGATTTGTCGGCTACTAATAGAGGAAAAAAGCTAGAAAAAACTGTTTAAAAAAAACAAAAAAACCGACTTCAAAAAACCTATCTCTAATAAAAAGCAAGAAATAATATTCGTAATAATAAAAACACGTCTATTGAAGTCGGGTGGGGCTGGAGTCAAATTCCTTTTTTTTTATTCTAAAAGCCCCACCCGACTTCAATAGACGTGTTTTTATTATTACGAATATTATTTCTTGCTTTTTAGAGGTAGTAGTTGTAGTTTTAGAGGTAGGTTTTTTGAAGTCGGTTTTTGTTTTTTTTAAACAATTTTTTATTTTTAGTGTAAGTACCTTCTGTATTAGGTAGTGTAGGTAAAAAATCGGCTCAGCCAAACGTGGGTTAATCGCGGAGAAACACATAAGTATACATACGGGTCAAACTGAGAACCTCCTTTTTTAAGTCGGGTAAAGAACTACACTTCAGATATCCCATTTCCAACAAAAAATAATAGGCTTGTTTCCATTAAGAATAAATATAATGGATAGGGGTTTATAGTGATTAATTATATTATGGAGAAAATAACAAACAATTTTAATTATTAAAAGCGTTAAAGATTAATAATATTTTTAAAAAATAATTTTCGTAAAATGAAACCTTTAGTCACGTGACAGTGAACACCTATCAGAAAGCGTTACGTCACGCCGTGCGAAACTCCAATCTTGGCTTTGACGTTTCGAGTATCACTACCGGAGGCGCGTTCCAAACCTACACTCCGAGTGCAACCGAACGCAAGTTTTAGCCACTTTTTCCGTATTTCTCCATTGTTTGGAACATATATAAATAACTGGTTTGGTGTTTTTATAGTCGTGCTATCACACTGGGGCACTATACAGTACTTATAATATGAGAAATTCATTTTTAAACGATAAAAACTAGCTATAACGTACGAAGACACGATCGCTCTTTGGTTTGTTTCGCACGGCGTGACGTCATTCAAGACGCCATGACAGTCTTGTGCGTTTTGGAACCAAATTAAAATTGGTTTTTTAAAACGCGAAATTTATAATGTAAACGCTCGATTAAAAATAAATAAACCTTTTTTTTCGACAAAATGCCTAATAAGCTAAAATATTAAGCAGTTATTGAAATTTTGTCAACTAGCCTATTATCTTATTCAATTCATAAACAAAGAAGTTATACGACTGATCATCGAGGTAGTTCACCCAAAATCTTACTATTTTCGTGCATTTTTCAAGATGACTTAAAAAGTACTAAACCGATTTCAAAATTTAAAAAAAATGCGACCAACTTGGGAGTTTACCTAATGTAATAACGTTTGAATCATTTCAATCGGTTCAGCCGTCTTCGAGTAATCGGTGGACATAGGTACACAAAAAAAAATACAGACGAACAGAGAACTTCCTCCTTTTTTGGAAGTCGGTTAAAACACTTTTAAACCAATCCATACCAATAACATTAAACTGAATTTTGTTTCGTCAGTTTGAACTATTATGTGGTTTGACTCAAATTCGTATAGCTATGTAACGTGACGTTTTAAATTAAGTACATATTTGTATAAAAAATATAAACACGTAATTAACTTTCAAAATATGTTTTTATTTTTTTATTTTTTTTATTTATTTATTTATTATTTTAACAATCAAATAAGACTTATATGTTGATATATTTTTTGTATAAAACTGTACTGATAAAAATAACTAACGTTTTTCAAAAAAAAAGTTTATTGCTCTTTGTACACGTTACAGATAATCTTTGCACAACTGAAATAGTATGTAATATCTGCCTGCTACACACAGAACTGGCAATTATAAATCACCACTGTCATAGCCGGATTACCCCTTCTCATTTCCGTGGGATGGCAGTTGAGTTTATTTGCGACGAGTACACTTTCGGCCGAAAAAAATGAATATAAATATTTTACTTCGTTATATTTTGAGTGAGAATCTAAAAGAGTTTTCTCGTTTTATTTTTTTATAAAATCGAAACAGCATCGTTGAGATTTCGTATAAAATGACTAAACAAAAATGTATGTTTTGAAAAAAGAAATATATGTAGCTTACTTCCGCAAACAAAATATGCAAGATGCACCGGAACGATCTCATTTCGCGGAACATTTATTAAATACCGGACATCAATTATCTGATGGCCATTCCTATGAGGTATTACATACTTGTAGTAAAGGTCTACGACTGAACGTGTTGGAAAACCTAGAAATTATCAAACACAATGTTGATGGAACCATACTTAACAATCAACTTGACGTCTCTTCCTCGCCATTGCTGCGTATTTTCTCAAATAATAATAATTCTTAAAAATAAGTATCTTATTAATAAAACACATTATTTAATGTATATCAATTTATTTGTAGGTAATTTAAATTAAAAAACATGTTTTCTTTCTTTTTTCTTTTTTATTTGAAACTGGCAACATTCTTCAAACGTTGTCACTGTCAGTCACTCGATGCGCAGTGGGGAGGAAGTGACAATAAATACGGTGTCGGAGGGCGTAGTTGCTCATTCGGTGTTGGTTTACACACGATCTAACTCCTGAGGATGCTCCGGGTTGGGGCGAAACACGTGTAGAGTAGCCTAATTGGTGAAGGTGCAAGGTGTGTTGCTGTCTTGCTAAATGCAGGTATTGTGCACTTATATTTTGTGGTGTGCTGCATATTTTTGCGGGTGGGCGGGCGGTGCATCTTGCATATTTTGTTTGCGGAAGTAAGCTACATATATTTCTTTTTTCAAAATGGTTTGGGACTTCCGCCAAGTGACGCCTGATTCAATCAAATAAAAATGTATGTAAAAAAATCAGCAATGATTCGCTTATTCGCGGAAAACATGGTACAATTCGATCTCGTTATATTATAATATTCATACAATGTTATAAGTAGTGAATATACAGCGTTATTTGTTAAACACCAACAACCTCGCAAGAGGAGTAGATTACTAACTGTGGCCCTACCATGAGTTAACGCAAACTGTTTACGTTACCGTAAACTATCGGATATGCGGCTCACAGTCAGAGCGAGTGAAAGAGACAAAACGATAGTTTACGGTAACGTAAACAGTTTGCATCAACTCATGGTAGGGCCACTGTTCGAACATTAGTATGGAAAGTCGAATTGTCCGTCTGTTCTCGGAAAAGCTGTAGAGCAAACGTTGTTGTTTTTTATGTTAAGTAATCTACTCCTGCGAGGTTGTTGGAGTTTTACAAATTAATAACACTGTATTTTAGTTTTAGAATGTAGTTTTGGTTTTTTAATGGAAATCCCACTTCTTCGCAGTTACACTTTATAAAAACGCTTTTGTGCGTATAGTGGAGATGCCAGGCCATCGATATTGAAATCCCGTTGGACAATCGAGTCGAATCGATCAATTTTACGTAGTACTTTATACTATATGTATTTATGTACTTTATTTTAATTTACTACTTCAAATCTACAAAACTAAAAATGCTTTTGTTTGAAATTCGTCTTTTTTCTAATTATTTAATAAACTATAGTATTTACAAAAACCATTGTAAGATAAAATATGTTGTCAAGGATATTACCTACCCTAAGACACCTTATTTGTTTAAATCGGACAAGTGGTTGTTGAGAAAATTAACCAATTTCCGATACTCGACTTCCGCAGCTTTTAACTCCCCCCTCCCCCCTCCACCACTTTATAATGCGACAACCGGTGTATTCTTGTTCAGGAGATCATGCTGAAGACAATGATACCGGTTGTCGGTGGAGCACTCGCTTGTCCAACGGGAATCGTAATTAGACGACTTTCGTAAATGTGGCATCTCCACTAGTATACGAGGATGGATTATCAAACAAATAAGGGTGAAAATCTAAATGACCGGTGGTAGAACGGTGAAGGCAAAATGAGCTTTTGCAGCTCAAGCGCACACTCTCGAAAGAACAACCTGTAAAACCCGAAGTACAAACCAGTAGAATGTGATTAATTTAACAATGTACAACAGAAATAACCAACTTCAGAGCGGTTGCGGTACAAAACGACAAAAAATCTCTTTGCCATACATTTTCGAGTGAAGTTTCAGCGGATCACTGTCTATTGTCCATTTAATCATATTGTTATATAAAACATTGATAAACAAGTAATTGACGACCAGCGGGTCTACCGGCTTAAAACAATGAAGTTAATGTTAACTGTAGTTTGAGAGATGTATGTAATACATTACTACTTCGTTTTGGTATACAAATAAAAACTTACCTAGGAAAAGTAGCAATGTATCACATCCATCTGCCAAATTACAGTTAACATTATCTTCATTATTTTTAGCTTTTAGACCAGCAAGGCAGTGAGCTAGACTATACAATTTCGTATTTTAAATATTATTGAGGAGCATCCTAAATCTACGGCCACAAGTGCATTTTCTTTTTATAGCGCTCGTAGCGGACCTCTAAGCAGAAAAAAAGTCTTAAAAGAGTTATATAAATTGCCTCCTGTATCAACATAAAGCGGCAATCATTGTTCAGAGAAAGTTTTCCTTTGTGAAACTTTGTTTATATTTGCTTGCCTTCGGTATTACCTTTTATTATGTCCTGCTTTGGGCGACGGGTTTTATATCTTCCGCGTATACAAAATAATTATTTTTTGCTGACCTCCATGGTCAAGTGGTTTGTGCAACGGTTTTCAAGGTGTTGCCATGTCTGAGGTCTCGGGTTCGATCTCCAGTTGGATCTTACTTTATACAGGTAATACTTTTTGTATCCTGTTTAAGATAAATCTTTAAAACTTGATAAAGTGAAAAGGGATTAAAAATGTATATTACAAGCAATTAAAAATGTTAAAATCAAAGTTACAAGTAATACAAGTCGGATACAAAATGGCTGATGGTCACAAGTTGGATTATTTTGTGCTGTTCGTACAAGTGTGTCTTAATTTCCCTCATAAGTATAAAATAATTCATAGAATACACAAGGCGACGTTTGATCGATACATCATAATTAAGTGATTGTATCAAAAACCGCACCCTTTCTTAAGTTCATTAAAAGGGCTATATCTAAATATCAGCCAATGTTAATAATAAATAAGCTTTTTAATAGGTAAACAGAGTTCCTATTCTGAAAACGTAACGACTAATGGATTTATATTTAATTTTAGTTTGTCGACTTTGGTTTAAAACAGGGTTGTTGCAAAGTGCATCAGCATCGGCGGATAATCAGCATTTTTTTTAAATATTAGCATCCATAAATTATTGCTGATACTCAAGTCCGTCTGTTCTTAAGGCGATTAGTATCCTCACAGTGGCGCCCTCACCTTAATTTAATTTATTGCTCGCTAAGTACATACTGTGTCGAAAATTCAAACGTTGAAATTTAAGCTAAGGTTCTATACTTTATTTACAAATAATAACCTCAGTAAAATATAGTTTGTTGTAGTAGTAAGAGCAAAAAGTGGCCACTTTTAGCAATTTTGCCTACTGCTAGATAATACAACGAACTATATTTTAGAAAGTTTATTATTTGTAAATAAACTATAGAACTTTAGCTTCATCGCAACGTTTGAATTTTCGATACATTATGTACTTAGCGAGCAATAAATTTAATTAAGACGAGGGCGTCACTTGAGGGTACTAATCACCTTAACTGAGGTGGCATTTCTGAACCGATTCTCTTCAAGTTTTATGAGCGGGTCCGACAAAAATCTATAATTTTAATTCAGCTGATTTCAGCTATTCGAAATTTTTCGAAAAAAAACCGTTTCAGCCATTTTGAAAAATTATCAAAAATATTAGGTCTACCAGCTCGCAGTGCCACTAGTTTAGTACGTACTAGGGCATCCAATCTCGGTATACCGAGATCTCGAAATACCGAGATCCCACATCATTTTCCAGTCCCGCAAGGAGCGGGATTACCAGTGCGGGATCCGCGGGATTTGCGGGACTAGAAAGTAGCATAAAAACCTCTTGCAAGCGCTGCCTGGCACGTGAGTACTGAATGACTGATTGGCGAACGACCGCGCGCTTGTCCCGCGCATGCGCCGCGCTGTTGATATTATTATGTTCATTCTGTTTGCTTGATTTTGGTGTAATTGAGCTTGAAATAGTTTTTTAGTATAATTTGGACTTTCTTTTAGTTTATCGGCAAAGTTTTAACTGAAATCACATCTGTACACAACACTTAATAAGCAGCTTATCTTACACCTGCAGGATCCCGCAAATTCCGAGATCCCGCGGGATCGTAAATCATCGGTCCCGCAAATACCGAGATCACAAATAACATGCGGGATTGGATGCCCTAGTACGTACTTACTATCTTATTAAAACTATCCTATCACTCTACTAACTTAGTTAAATGTGTTGAACTTAAGTAGAACTTATCCATTTTTTAATGATTCATCAATTAATAATTAATATCAGCGTCAGCATCCGCGGATATTGATTTGCAAAATCAACATCCTCGGATACTTTAAAGCCCCCCCCCCCATCCGCAACAACCCTGTCAAAATAAAACAAAAAATTTCGCTCAATTATGGCATTTTTTTAGTATGCCCTCAGAGTTTGAAACAAAACTGTAAAATCATATTTATTTTAAACCTAAGCTACCTTCAAGTTAAGTCCAAAATTGATTGAACAATTTGATATTTATGATAAACTGATGTGCTATTAATGGTACATTAATTATTGAATAAGAAGATGGTTCGCGGCTGAATGGATATTTAAATAATTAAAAGCATAATGCTTTGTATTCATCAATATCGGAAACATCTTATTCATTGATTTGATCAGGTACCTACCTAATAATAACAGGAAATCAGAAGCAATTTCCGACATCCATTATATAATAATATATCCACTCTGATAATAAATAATTATCAATTATTTTATACGAAAATATACCGTATCTAAGTCTTGCTATATTTATACCCGCTATATACTTACCATTTGTAATAATTAAATAATTTACTCGATTCACCATTGAATAATAGGCATTGACAAAATTCCATTGTAAAAGTGTTATTATTTAAATATAACTTTACAAAATTAATGTAAGTAGGTACTACGAGTTGGTAGTTTGTTTTTGTGCAGTGGAAGTTACAGTATCAGTATAGATTTTTATCAAATATTTTGGATTGCGAAACTCGGGGTTTAATTACTCATAGCGACATCTAGCCATTTCTGCGGGAAACGATTTTAAAAGCACAGGCTCACACAGCAGCCTTTGCAAGCATCCTAAAACCAGCCAATCTTTTAGTACCGCGTCTTTTGACAAGATGGAGCCATACAGCGAATAATGAAAGTTTTGTTCATAATAATTATTATGATAATATTAATAAAATTGATTTCAGTATTTTATTATCTGGAAAAGCTTTTATTCATTGTGTTATTTTTAAGAATATCTTGCCAAATGTACACAGCTCAGACTAGAGAAAGGAATATTTTCTCAATAAATACATCAATTTTTTAAATACCAATGCCATAAATTTTTTAGGAACGCATCAGAATCGGTAAATAAACAACTTTCTCAAAAACATAGGTCAAAATATGTCATTTTGGACTCTACATACAAATCAGACTAATCACGTGGCTGATTTAGTATGAAAGTTCAAATTTTTTTTAATATTTCGACCCAAGTTACTTAAACCGATTCTGAGGCGCTCCTAAAAATGTTTGGGATACTTTATAAAAAAATCCATGCATTATTATGCAATATTTTCTAGTCCAATGAATCCATATAAAATATCAATTAAATTTAAAGTCAATGTTCTGGGTTTTTTTATATTGGAGAAACAGACGTTTCATTTCCCTATAAGGCTGTGGTCATGTGACCTACCTACTTAACTTTTTTCCTAATTTCCAAAACATAAATCGGTAGGGTAGTTCGAAACAAAATGAACCATACCGTGCCTTTAATATTTAATCTTATTTCCATCTTTTCAGTTGACTTGTCTTTTTATCCAGGCGGGCTTTTTAATTTTTTAATTTATTTCTTTTTAGTTATTATATATTACGGTCATGATATACCTTTTTGAAATCCTTATAATAAGCTTTTTAATTTGACACCCATATTGCAGTATTCTAAAAAAAATTTTTTTTTCACTATACGTCTAATAGCACCGGACAGCCGCCATGTTGGTTTTTTTATAACGCCACCTTCTTCAAGACAAATCTAACAATATCTTAATCATAGAAATCCGTTTAGCCGTTTGAAAGATATGAGGTAGGTAATGAAGAATAACATACAAAAAAACACACTTACAAACTTACTTACATACAAGATACGCGCGAAAAACATAACCCTCTTGCAGTCGGGTAACAAATACCTCCCAAACAGATTGGAATAAGGGTTACAAAAAAAAACTTTATCTGAATTCCCGTGCAAAACGTCAACATTAAACTCAATTAAGATGTATTTCCCTTGAGAGACGGCCGAAATATCGCGCAATAAACATATACAGATAGGAGGTAGTAATGTTTGGCTCAAAATATAGGATGAAGTTACAGCGGTGATTTTTTGTGTGGTAATTTTGGTTGCTTTTAGTCTTCTTTGTGATTTTGACGACTTATTCGTCAACTCGCCATGTCGAATCTGGTCGAGCGGGGAGTTGAAGAATTTTAATTTGTGATATGCATCAACTCGCCATCTCAAAATCTAATAAATCAACATAATTTTATACCAAATTTCACCAAAATCAGTTCAGCAGTTTAGGCCATGTTTAGGCGTGAAATCGTAATAGACAGACATAGATTGTTAATTGATAATAAATATAATTATCACGTTCTAGTTTTTTACACCATTCTAATCCCAACTAATATTATAAAGTAACTCTGTATTTCTGTCTGTAACGATTTCACGCCTAAACCGAAACCGCCTGAACCGATTTTGATGAAATTTGGTATAAAATTAGCTTGATTTATAAGATTTTGAGATGGCGAGTTGACGCATATCACAAATTAAAATTCGTCAACTCGCCGCTCGGCCAGATTCGACATGGCGAGTTGACGAATAAGTCATTTTGACAGGGTAAAACGAAGTATCTTCGCACCATTAACAGATACAGATTAGGTTGTAATGTTTGGTTCAAAATACAGGAGTTACAGCTGTGATTTTTTGTTTTGGTAATTTTTGGTTGCTTTACTATTCTTTGTGACTTTGAACATATGGTTTTGTTTTTAATGGCAGTACAGTTAACAACACAAGATAAACTAATAGGTACTACCCAACTAATAATTTTATGTCGTACAATGGTCGTACAAACGTTATCTTAAGTTACTTAATATAACTGAAAAAATATTAGAAAAAATCGACTCACCCGAAGCAGCTCAGACGGGACGCAGCTCAAACGTTATCTTATTACCACTGGTCGCAAAAGGTAGGTCACACTTACATTATAATAACGTTTGCTCAACGCGAAAAGGGCCCCATTTATACGACCTGCATTGTCATTTTAATGGTCATACAAAAGTCACAAAATTACCACTATCACAGTACAGTAGTCGCATCAAAACTTTACAACGAATCTTTCGTTATATTGTAGTCGTACAGATGTTTTTGAATGACGACAATCAAGCAACAACAACTGTACGACTGATTTTTGATGTTCGTTAGTGACTCGTGTTTGTGGTTATGTTTCGAGATCTGAGTGCAAAATAACTCAATTACAAGGAAATAAAAGGTGTATTCACTTCTCAAGCTTACGCGCTCACTAGACATGAAATAAAACACTTTTAACGGATACTAGCGCGGTTTTATTGAAAGTACTTTGGTAATTAGTTGGTATTTGGTTTGATTTTTGATTTTCCCGACGTTTCGGCACCTTTGCAGCTGCCGTGGTCACGGGGGGCTGAAGCTACTTGTGAGCCTACCCTCAAGCGATGAATTTTTTAAAACGTTCAGAAATTAAAATTTATCAAATTTTAATTAGTTTAAGTTTTGGTTTGGTTTTAATTTAATTTTATATGTTAAAAAGAGAGAATCTACTGAAACTACTACCATTTCAAAAAATTGGGAGGCCCCTCCAAGAAAGAAATGGCGAAAGAAAACTTGGAGAGGAAGGCCGACCTCCGTCTTTTATATTAATTAATTTATTTGCAAAAGGAACTAACCGTATCATTAGATCTTACAGTGTGTGTTTGGGGCTTTAGCTTGTGAATGATGGGGTCCCAAGCTGGTGGAATTTTCCAACCATCATCTCTATTGAAATTAGGATATTTATTTATTTCGATAGCCTCGCGGAGCATTCTAGGAATGAATCTACGTTCCCTAGCAAGGATTTGGGGTTTGTCAAATCTAATATAATGGTTGGGCCCCTCAAAGGCGTGTTCACTCACTGCAGACTTGTTATCGCGCCTATGTTTCATGTCAGCTACATGTTCTTTAACGCGGGTCCCTATGCTTCTCTTTGTTTGCCCGATGTAGGAGAGCCCACAGTCACAATCTAGTTTGTAGACGCCTGCGGCTTGAAGGGGGATATTACACTTGACAGGTCGTAAGAATTGGTTGATCTTCTTCGGCGGCTTGAAGTAAGTTTTGATTGACGCTCGCTTCAGAATTTTTCCAATCTTGTCAGTGACACCCTTCAAGTATGGTAGGATGGCAGGTTGACGCTCTACTGTGGCTGGTTTGGTGCGTTTTCTGTGACGAAGGCGTGGTACTTGCAACTTGTTGTTACGTAGTACTTGCTTGACGTGCTGAAGCTCAGCAGTCAGGTGTTGTTTCATGGAGGATTTTGAGGAGAAAGCACTAGCCACAGCACCAGTGACTCCCCGGTTCTACAAACGGTACGTAGATGACACTTTCACAATACTACCTAGAGACAGTGTCCCTGCATTTCTTAACCATCTTAACTCCATAAACCCCAACATACAATTTACTATGGAGTTAGAGGCAGATAATAAACTAGCTTTCCTAGACATTCTCATTATCAGGAATCCGAACCAAACTTTGAGCCATACAGTGTATCGTAAAGCAACCCATACAGACAGATACCTTAATGGTGACTCTCACCATCATCCTATACAGTTAGCTACCGTAGGGAAATCTTTGTTTCAGAGAGCCCGCGGCATCTGTGACAAACAACACCTGACTGCTGAGCTTCAGCACGTCAAGCAAGTACTACGTAACAACAAGTTGCAAGTACCACGCCTTCGTCACAGAAAACGCACCAAACCAGCCACAGTAGAGCGTCAACCTGCCATCCTACCATACTTGAAGGGTGTCACTGACAAGATTGGAAACATTCTGAAGCGAGCGTCAATCAAAACTTACTTCAAGCCGCCGAAGAAGATCAACCAATTCTTACGACCTGTCAAGTGTAATATCCCCCTTCAAGCCGCAGGCGTCTACAAACTAGATTGTGACTGTGGGCTCTCCTACATCGGGCAAACAAAGAGAAGCATAGGGACCCGCGTTAAAGAACATGTAGCTGACATGAAACATAGGCGCGATAACAAGTCTGCAGTGAGTGAACACGCCTTTGAGGGGCCCAACCATTATATTAGATTTGACAAACCCCAAATCCTTGCTAGGGAACGTAGATTCATTCCTAGAATGCTCCGCGAGGCTATCGAAATAAATAAATATCCTAATTTCAATAGAGATGATGGTTGGAAAATTCCACCAGCTTGGGACCCCATCATTCACAAGCTAAAGCCCCAAACACACACTGTAAGATCTAATGATACGGTTAGTTCCTTTTGCAAATAAATTAATTAATATAAAAGACGGAGGTCGGCCTTCCTCTCCAAGTTTTCTTTCGCCATTTCTTTCTTGGAGGGGCCTCCCAATTTTTTGAAATGGTAGTAGTTTCAGTAGATTCTCTCTTTTTAACATATAAAATTAAATTAAAACCAAACCAAAACTTAAACTAATTAAAATTTGATAAATTTTAATTTCTGAACGTTTTAAAAAATTCATCGCTTGAGGGTAGGCTCACAAGTAGCTTCAGTCCCCCGTGACCACGGCAGCTGCAAAGGTGCCGAAACGTCGGGAAAATCAAAAATCAAACCAAATACCAACTAATTACCAAAGTACTTTCAATAAAACCGCGCTAGTATCCGTTAAAAGTGTTTTATTTCAAATAAAAGGTGAGTATTATATAACTTTCATAACTTGCAAACAGGTGTCTGTCTCACATACCGTTTAGTTCGACTGGGAATCCTATACCTAATTAAAATAAATAACCTTAACATATTAAGATTTTATAAAACGTTGTACTTAACCTTTAAAATATTCCCATTTTCTATATTATGTAATCAGTGGTTAACGATGTTGGTTTTACATTTAATAATTTTTCTATGTAACCTAAACTGTTTATTACACACGCATTATGAAACTGTTTGTTAGACCCCAATAAACAAAAAAAAAATGCAATAAGTTTGTATTTGAAAAATTCGACAATTTTATCAAAAGTAATGTTTTTTTCTCATAAAATTAAATTCTTATTATTGGCAGGCCATTCTTGGACTTCTCGTTTCAATTTCACGTTACTAAGCTCGCCAACATACACAACTTATACCTCCGAGGTAAACCCTGTACGGGTCATTCCCTAGAGCGAGTCCCGGTGTTTTATGGTAATCGCCTTGCTTAATTTATGTGCATAGTTATAATCATTCTAATCAGATTATATGGCAGTAACTCACAAGGTCAGCTTTTAGTAGATAGTAGGTAAGCAATACGTTGTAATTATTGTAGGGTTGAAGAAAAATATTTAGGGCATAATTAGGTATTGGGAATTTATCAGAAAACTATAAAACTGACCTTGATCAAGATCAGTTAAATTAGACAGTGTTCTGAATGGATATCGGTGGCGAGGGGTTAAATTATGACTACGGTAAGCCGTTCTACAAAAATGTTATGATCCGCATTGCGGATCTGCCGTCTGCGGATCAGTGGTAGTGATAGGAATCGGCTAATAGTTAAAGATAGGCTATGTCACTATTACCGTGGCTATCTTCTACGTCATCAGAGAGATGTCGTTATCTAATAAAAAAGAAATTTGCACTTCGTTTTTCTTATTACTAATTTAAAACTTTTAGACATTCGTAAAAACAAGGTAAAAACTATAATTAGATAAAGAAGCACGATACGTTTTACTTCGTCGATATTTTAGTGTGTAATAAAACATTTTCTGCTTATATATAGACGAGTTTAGTCCTCTAGGCGTTACCCGGCTATTCCAATTTATCGCTTGAGATACAGAGCTATTAAAATTTCACGACACCAGCCGGGACTAAGGGTTTTATGAGTTATACGGAGTAGAAACAGATTTTCAATTTTATTCCACCCTTTGGGTGTACTTTGCTTATCCATTTGGTAGAAGTGACAATGGCTTAATTCTTTAATGGTGGAAGTTTCACTTGTGCCTTTAATGGATTTTTTTGGAGTAGCAGAACTATTAAATTACAAGCTTTTTTTATTGGTAACTGGGCAGGCATTTGACAACCATCTTGCTTAAACTGGATGTAGTCTAAAGTATAGCATGCTTGCTTAGAAAATGCCTATTGAAGATACCAAGGTTGTTACTATCGGGAACACGGGAACAGGCAACGCATTCCAATCTATAAGAAATGTATTGGCAATGTAGTTTCACCTGTCTTGGTCGTCATCAACCTTTTTTAATGTCCTCAATGTCCTCCTGCAAGATAAAGACCCACTTCCCTGTTTCCGAATGAGCTAAAATGTTGCATTCACATCTATTACGTCTAGCTTGGCAGTTACAAATACAATACTAAATAATATACTAGAAAAAATACGACTCGCACCTGATCAATACTCAGACGGGAATCGAACCGGCGACCTTTGGATATCCGGTCCAATGCTCTGACCGCTGAGCTACCGAGTCAACTCCCTTAGCTGTCAAAAGCCACCTGGAGGCTTGTCATTCACAATTTTAGTGAGGTAAAGTCGAAAAATTCAATCCTCGTACTTTGCCTTTAAATTGTCATTTAATTATCAAATATAGGTTATTTTTATGTATAATAATTTTTTTTGGTTATTTAATGACGATTTCAACGGTATATCATTTATTATGGTCTTCTTTCATATTTTAAAGAATTTTATTTTTGAGGGGGGGGTTGCTCTAATTATGCAATTAGAAATGAAGTGACAGACCCGCTGGTCGAACGACGCCATTTTGAAAAAATACCTTCGACGTAATAAAGGTTATTTAGTATTGTGTAAAAATAGCATTGTGAATGCAACAATCTCAAATTTAAAAATTATATAGCTATTTCATCTTAATCGATTGCCAAATATCTGGAAAGATATTTCAATTGAATGTCGAGGTAATTGTGAATGCAAAAATCTCAAATTTAAAAAGTTACAAATACTTTTGAATGTCAAAGTTACCCAATCCAATTTGGAATGTAATCTCGCCTTCGTTTATTTTAGTTAAGGCTTAACTTTCAACATTATCCCAAATCAGTCTAAAACAGGCGAAAAGCCTTCATAAACACTCACTCAGTGAAATAACTGTTTTTTAAGTAAGAAAAAAACGTAATAACGTCTGGTAACGAGTTCGGAAACTCTTACAAGTTGTGTTTGCTACAAAAACGGGCATAAATTGACCGATCACGAACAAAGTTGCAGTTAAAAAGGGGTAGATTGTGATTGCAGAGGCTGTGGCTAAGCACTTTTAGTACACACGGATAGAAAATTTGGCTAATGTTTCTAAATAAAATTTTAACAACTTCGTCTGCGTGGAAAGTTTTTTGCTATCCCTTAGGATCGATACAATTTTTCTAGAGGAAAAGTACCCTATGTCCTTATCTGTACCCCTGACAACGTGTATGTGAAATTTCATGACGATCGGTTTAGTAGTTAAGACGTGAAGGCGTAACAAACAAACAAACGGACTTTCGCATTTATAATACTAGTAAGGATTACTTGGTTGTATTTCAGCCTCTTTTTATGACTTTGCAAAGAGTTAGCTATAGAAGGAGTTAGTCATTGGAGACAATTTATTGTTTTCAAAGAAGTGAAAATAACATCAAATATGTTTATGTGGATCTCGGTGGCGCAGAGGTTTAGCACCTGGCCCAGCGATTGCGGAAGTTAAGCAACGTTCGCAAGGGTCGGTCATGGGATGTGTGACCAAAAACTTATTATCTCGAGCTCCTCCGTGCTTCGGAAGGCACGTTAAGCCGTTGATCCCGGCTGCATTTGCAGTCGTTAACACCCACCAATCTGCATTGGGCCCGCGTGGTGGGTTATGGCCCATTCTCCTTACCACCCATAAGGTAGGCCTGTGCCCTAGCAGTGGGGACATCAAAAATGGCTGATGGGCATGTTTATGTCAACAACTTACTTAGCATGTTCGATTTAATTTAAGTATCAATTATTTTCATTCATAGAGTTATTGATAAAAATTCTGATTAAGTCTAAATGCCAGTAATTTTTTCATTTAATTATACTAGTTTGTATCGAGAAGTCGTAACTTACCAAACCAAAGTAATGAACAATGTTTTCAAGTAGATTAATCTGACAACTTTGACTGAAGCAACTTTGACAGTCGCGGCCGAACGAAAGTTCACACGTTTAACAAAATAATTAAAGATAAAAGATAAAGATAAATTTATTGGCCTCAAAAAACATGAACATAGGTAAAAAGATATCAGGAGAAAAAAACAGAAAAGTGATTACTAACTAAATAAGGTACCTACTTAAAGATTAAGGGTGAGACCAAAGGGTATCTGTCTCAACTATGCTTTTGCGGTATTGCGCAGAATCCTGCAGAAGCGCTGGTTTTCAGCCAGCTCCCTGGACGATGTGGTGTAGTGACACGGATAATAAACACTTTAGTAAAAAGGAGCACAACATAAAAATAGATAACTTATCTAAATAAATATAAATAGTATCCCTTTGCCTGATATATGGTGGTATGTGTGGGATAAAAGAGAAAAGTAATAAGTTTGTCTGTGGTTTTTGTCTATTCTCTGTCTGTTATCGGTACTGTGTGTGACAGTGACAGCTGTTTCTTGTTCCCTCTTAATCCAATGTATACTGTTTTCACCTCACCCTCACTGAAATCTGCTTGCATTATTCTGCAACAATATGTAACAGGAACGGTAACCATCCTTCCCGTTTTGAAAGTTTCAAGCTTAACTTTAATCCTGACTAACGTAATTGCCAAAGTTTGAATACGAAACGTTGTTCACGGAACGCGCGATTTACTGTCAGACATTTTGTAATTGATGTAGCGGCTTTGCGACTTTCCGCTCGGTGGCAACTGAAGAAGATGTCTGTGGCTTGGGTAAGTAAACACAACATTGCTCAAAGATGTATTAAGTGTATGTTATGATATATTATGAAATAAGAATAACTTTGCAAAGAAACCCTTCTCACTAAAAAGTTTCGTTACCATAGGTTGATTTTATTCGTGGTGTCTGATCAAGGTTTCCGAAAGATGTAGGTATCTATATAGCTCATCGCTTTGGTAGTAGTAGCAAAACTCACATCAGCACAACGAGATTTTAGACTGCTGCCCCACCCTGAGCCCATGGCTGGCTACGCTCATGCACCGGTCGGTGGCGTCGTGGCACTGTCATGTTACATAAATTACCTCTCAAAAAAAGAAACATTTGTAAAGTAATTATTTCGCTAGCATGAAAACTGCCCGAGATATCACAGTTTGAAATGCACACAAATTGGACTTACCCAAAAACGCTCCATACTAATGGCTACGGAGTTATGACGTCACGCCCAGGTAACGCGTAGTAAATTTATTTGGCAGCAATATAAATATTGTGTTTATCAAAATGGTTGCTATACATTTTACGGAATAATTAAAGGTATTATTTGTTTTAATAAATTTTATACTTTTAAAATGGACTTGTCCACCCAACTTTAAAGGGTCATAAAACAAATAATACGCAATATATAAAACTAAGAGGTATACAAGCTACTCTAAAAGTATAATGTTTACGATTTTTATTAGTATTTCGTTATTTTATTCATTAGTCGTCATTCCTATTATATGATTTACTTACAATTTTTTTTTGGGATGAAAGGTATGTCTTTCTCTGTATACCCTAACAATAACAACGTGTATGTAAAATTACATGATGATCGGTTCAGTAGTTAAGACGTGAAAGCGTAACGAGCAAACAAACAAACGGTATTCCGCATTTATAACTTTAGTAAGGATTCGTTATTTTAATATTGGTAATAATTTGTGGCAGATTCAGTAGATTCTATCTTTTTAACATTAATTATTTCACAATAGTACATTATGAGACAAGTTAGCTTAGTGTGCAATAAGCAAGAGCTAACGAGTTTCATACGACGTTTTTCAACACATTTGCGAGGAAAAAACAAAGTAATTTATCACACGGCAAAAAAAACGACAAAAACAAAATATGATAATTATGGGAAAGGGCGCGCATGTTTTTTTTTTTTCACAAGCCCAACGCAAGAATATTTTGCGAACAAAGGGGTGAGGAGCATACAGCCTACTTCAAAATTATAATTTTAAGTGACAAAATGCAAATATTTTAATATTTTATAACAAAATATTGCGAATTATGAATAATTTGATAATAATATATATTTATTTGACTTAATTAAGGACTTACACATTTATTTATTCCAAAAATGTTTATGAAATTTCAGCAGCATAAAGCAGCATCCTCTTTGTTGTCAAAAAAAAAATAACTGTATTACCCGGCTAAATTAGGAATGCTCTGTTTACTCGCATAGAAATTGCAGTAAGGTACTAATTTAACTTTGTAGGGTTAATTCTATTACGAACTAGTGTTTTATATATTATTGCAGGCGTTTGTTATAGCTCGGTTTATGGCCCTAAAAGCGATGTATTAGGGCTCACTTTACGAGCAAGTGTGTTGAAAAATTAAATTACAACATTGTCCATCAGCCATTTTTGATGTCCCCACTGCTGGGGCACAGACCTTCCTTATGGGTGGTAAGGAGTATGGGCCATAACCCACCACGCAGGCCCAATGCGGATTGGTGGGTGTTAACGACTGCAAATGCAGCCGGGACCAACGGCTTAACGTGCCTTCCGAAGCACGGAGGAGCTCGAGATAATAAATTTTTGGTCGCCCATCCCATGACCGACCCTTGCGAACGTTGCTCACATTACAACATTAATTTACAATATTTTTTTTTGTTTAATATAAATTTCTGAACGTTTTAAAATCATCGCTTGAGGGTAGAATCACGAGCAGCTTTAGTCCCCCGTGACCACGGCAGCTGCAAAGGTGCCGAAACGTCGGGAAAATAAAAAAATAAACTAAATACCAACTACTCAATCCTTTCAATAAAACCGCGCTAGTATCCGTAAAAAGTGTTTTATGTCATGTCTGAGCACGTAAGCTTGAGAGGTAAATATGAAATGTTACTACTAAACTCGCTGGTTTTTGTTTTCGCAGACATTTTAACTACACTACAAGGTCACATCTGTGGTCGTCAGACGTCTGCGTGACATCTTCGTACGTGCACGTATACTGAGAATTTTCAGTGTAATCCAAGTGATGGATACCCTTACATATAAGTTAATCCTCAGGTCATATAGCTAAGTAGCAATGCTGGTTTTACTCGCTTTAACTTTGTTCTCAAACAAAGATAAAGGACATTTTGGTGTCAAGCTTTCAAGAATCTTGGGGTTTAAAGACCCAGACTCTAAGTAATAGAGTACGTGAGAACGAAAAATTAAATTTTATCGTAAGAAAACTTGATTGCTACAAAATAAAAGTAAATATTAGATATCAAAACTGGAAATCAGTATCTTGAGCGACCGTTAAGTATTAATTAACAACTTACATTTATCAACGAACTCCAAGCACCCTCGACGACTCTATAAAAATTCAAAACCACAGAGTAAAACGAAACATGCCTATATGCCCTATTCAAAATACCGTTCCCTTTTTACAAATTGTCTGCACATCGGGCCGGTAGCAAAAACGACTAGGCCGATTGAATTCCCAGGACGCTCGCCGCTGTGGCATCGTAATTTTTTATCGGCCATCCCGCGAGTGCATTTACCCCCGGAATGACCACGTACGTTGCCAAAAACAGCCCCGGCCATTTCATGGATGATAAACCTGAGGAAAGTTGTGCTAATTTTTGGACGGCTAGTTGGTGATTGATTGGTGAAGTCGGAAAGTTTTATTGGGTCTGATTGAAATGAATGACATGTGAGTGGGAATGGTGTGGCGGGTTGATGGATTGTTGATGGCGTTGGCTTTGGAATACATTATATTTTTGTTCTTTATTTCTAAAAAATGGCACGAAAAAAAAATTCTATATCGTAATAGTATTGAGGTGTATGTTGATAAACTATGGAATTAAATAGATATAATAATTAGATGTAGGCATAGTATGTATTAGGTAAGGTAGTATAAAGAGTGTTTTCTAATGCTTGTTGGTAATACTATAGTTTACACGATTCATTTTTATATCCAGTTAGCCAATTGTACTATTGTTTTTCTAACTAATAATTAAACTTAACTGATAGAAGTAAATACTTATGTTTACCAAGATAGTTAAACAGGGTCTTATCGCCCAAATACAATGCCCTAATACAATAATTTGTATTGGTTCATTAGCCATAATCATAAGTCGCTTTGAAATATGTCTCCAACCATTTATTACTATCTAAACTCGAACGCACGGGCTGTATAGCAATATTCAAAAGTCCCCAAAGTGGCCAACTTTGGCAATCGAATAAAATTTTATTACAGGCTATCTTCGGCCGGAGGCAATTATCCGTTGTTCAGTTATGGACAAATTTGGACCACTTCGGACTATGCTGATTTATGAGCGGCCATTTTAGTCCATTTGATTGGTAGGAAGCTGTTAACTCGGAAATGATCGAAAACACGTTTTCTAACTGCAGGGGGCAATCATTTATTATCAAAGCCTAGTGTTTGGTTATGGTACCTAAATTACTAGTGCATGATACCATTTTAGTTTTCAAAATTCAAAATGATTTCTTCAGTCTAGGCTGTTACAAGCACTTGTGAATGTCAAAGAAGCTACGCAATCGGTTCGCAAACGAGACAAAAGAGAACCTTGTAACGAGAAGAACCGGCAAGAAACTCGTCAAGGGCTGTTTTTTTCTCCCTGTATATTTCATACAGAGTCGTCAACATTTTAATTATTATTAACAAAAGTTTGCACACAATGGGTAGGTAGGTTGAAATTAAATACCTACTACATATTGGATAGGTAATTTTGAGAGTAAGACAATACAAACAATAAACGTAATATAACACTTTACTAAATATATGTTAGAAGAATATGATAGATAGATATAATAATATGATATGTAATATAATATGATAGATAGATAGATTAGAAGAATATGATAAGAATATGATATTATAGAATATGTAGGAATATTGTTAAAACAAAACGAAGACTATTAAAGTGTTTTATCATCAACAACTTCATTAATAAGTATGTTGCCTACTAGAAACTCTTCTATAGTACGTTTAGGATATTAAATGTGTACAAATGTGTTTGTTGTTATCTGAATCACGGCAGAATTAATATAATATGTTATGATTATGACAAAAACGCCATACAGATACCACAGTCTTATAATACTGTGCAGATACTCGTACATGAGATAGATAAGCATTCACCTAAAGTGAATTAGAACACAGCTATTTGTAACAGATTACGTAACACACACTTACGAGGTAGCAAGAAATCTCAAGAGCACACCTCTGGGATTGACGTTTTTGATAAATTACTTTCATTGGTACATTTGTCACGGGCCATCCATCATACTGGCTCTACAAGGAGATTCTTATCGGCTCGAGCCAAATTGATCCGGAATCGCTTTCCTAATCGAATACGTATTATGGTGCCCTGATTCGATTATAATAGGTTTGGAGAGATTTGGCAATTCCGATATTTGAAAATTTGGATGAGATAATATTTTTGGGGTTTGGTGGTAGATAAATGTGTGACCTTTTTTTGGTTTATTTTGACTTTTTTTTTTAAACAATAGTTAATTCCGGCTGTACACTCTCGATCGAGAGCCCTCGCCTGGTCTCGCCTGAATGTCTCGTGCGTGAGAGCCCCGAGTGCGACCCTATACATACACTCTTGCGTCATGCAATTGCAGTTGTGAACTCTGTGGAGACGGACGGCAAAGTGGAGTTTTCTGCTGCCGTTGTCTTTGTATGCAATCATAATCATAGACTGGCTCAATTTGACACTATTCCAATAAAATAAGTACTGTTTCATGTTCTACATTTTAAAGCACAAATCATTATAATTTTGACTTGATAAAACTGCCACGTGGATGCCTGAAAAAATCCCTATAATAATATCCCTATAATCCCTAAAATAGCCGAAAGCACGCGAGTGTACAGGGATTTTTTTCGTTCAGCCTCGCGAGAGATAGCGAGACCGAGAGATCAAGCGAGCGACAGCGAGACAACCCTAGAGGTAGCGCTAGCGAGAGCTACCCTGTCACACTCGGCCTGATTCGTGGCGTCTCAGCGAGAGTGTACAGCTGGCACAATATTTTTAGGAAATTTGAATCTTCACCAGAATTTTGCGGTAGTCAATCTTTTTTAAAGTCAATCATTAAAAAATACTTTTAAATAAAACTTTGATGGGTAGTGTTTTGAATATTCTAGAATGCATGAAACGGTAAGATACAAGCCAAAACAAATGAAACATAAGCCATATTATGTTAAATATAGTTTTCTTTATTCATACATATTTTAATAACACGTTTTCTTACTAACACACCTAATACCCTGCCAATATCTATGATATAGGTCTTACGATTACAATATATCACTTTTTTAACATCTAACATTTAAACATTAAGTATAACGACTACTATTATGCTACAGGCATTCTATGAAACAAGGATATAGACGCAGCTACAACCACGTTTCTACTACGATTACACCTACAAGATAAGTCATAAATTTAGATTTTATTGAAAGAAAAAATACTAAAGGCCGATTTCAATAATCTATCTTCAGTAGGGCCCTTTTGACATGTCCCGGTTGCCGGGTAGTCGGCGCCGGGTACCCGGTGTCAAATGAGCTTTCACATGTCCCGGTTGATACCGGCAGTATCGGCTAGAGAGCCGACAAGAGTACAGTCTCGCTCATAAATACTTTCAAAGATGGACCGTGAACAAATAATGCAATGTGGCTTTTATATCGAAGACGAAAATATCTGCGCCGGAAAGAAAAATCAAGAAATTATAGGGTTCATCCAATTTATATGAAAAGAGAAGCATTAGGTGCATTCTATACATTATTCCCAGATCTACGAGCACATGAAGACAGGTTTTCAAGTACTTTAGAATGTCTATAACTTCTTTTGACGAATTACATAACCGTTTGAAGAACTCTTTGCAACGCGCTCGCAGACTGTACCTGGGCGACTGACCGGCCGGCGCGTCTGAAAGCTAGTTGCGTGTTCCATACACCACTGTCAGTTCGACCGCCGGCTTACCGGCACCCGGCGACATACTAAATGAAGAATGTAAATCTAGGTGTACATAATGTCAGGGAATATACTGAAAAGTCAGGGAAAAAGTCAGGCAATCTCATTATTAGATCTGTCTGGTATGCCCGGCGACCGCCTGACGGATAAATTACGCCGGTACGTCATGTGAAAGCTACGTACCATGCCCAATGCCCATACACTTCACCACCGGGTACCCGGCGCCGGTTAGCCGGCAACCGGGACATGTGAAAAGGCACTAAGAGATAAGCCTACTATGGAGCGGTTACTAGGCAAGTGTTGTTATTTCCCATCATTTAACAGAAATATCTAGGCAACATTTTTTCTTTAGTAAGCCTATCTCTTACTGAGAATAGGTTATTGAAATCGGCCGTTAAATTTATGTTAAAAAAATAGGCGGAAATGCCTATTATCTAATGTAGCACACAATGCATAAAATTTTGATCATTACAAAAAATCTAACTTTATCTAAGAAGTATTTATTATTTAATTTATTGCTTTCGTTGTTACAATTTAAAAGAAAAATATATTGTTAGTTACTTAATATTTATCACGATAATATATTATGCTTTTAAAGGTTTCACTATTAAAACATTTTGTTTGACTACTAATGCCCGGTTACCGTGGCCCTACCATGAGTTGATGCAAACTGTTTACGTTACCGTAAACTATCGGATATACTGCTCACAGTCAGTGCGAGTGAAAGAGACAAAACGATAGTTTACTGTAACGTAAACAGTTTGCATCAACTCATGGTAGGGCCACTGAGGTACTTAATCAGAGGTTATCTGAGGTTTAACTTAATCAGAGGGGTTAACATTATCTGGTTTGATTATAATTTTATTTTTTTAAACCAGATAATGTAGACCTCAGAAACCGGGGGTACATAAGTCTTTGATAAAATGTTTATTGACCTGGCACCTCGCCTACGTAGGGAGCCGACCCAGTCCAAGTTATTTTCGCATCTTGCCACCTGAAATTTAATAAAATTATTTTTTTATGGACCGAAATAAGATAACAATAATTTGCTCAACATTTCTCATTTAAACATCTATAACATTAAATAAAACACTTTCTAACAGATACTAGCGCGGTTTTCGTCTGATAAAAAAAATATTTTTTTTTCTTGTCCCGTGAGCGCGTAAGCTTGAGAGGTTCAATAACATTGCTTTATTAAATATGACAAGGCATTCAACAATACAATAGGTACCTAATTAATATTCTATAGTTACAATGACCAAAGATTTTGTGCCTCCCTGAAACACCATAAAATACTGAGGTTAAATAACCTCAGTATTTTTTGTTAATGTTTAATTAATGTAAACGTCATTGTTAATTCACTAAAATATAACATGGTGTTTAAATTAAGGGCCTGTTTTACAAAGTCCGAATATTTGACGAGAAACTTTAAATAAAATCTATTACATTTTTTAATTAAACCAGAGTTAGTGCCTAAACATAGATTATGAAACGGGCACTAAGTTAGCTGGAGTATTTACTCCTTAATAAATTAAAATAAACATGCTTACTTAGTATGAATAAGCTTCTCTAGCGGAGTAGCACTAATATCGTCGTTCCTCAAAGTGCCAGCTTCATCATGAGCTCGAGTGTCCACGTTCAGGAGGACGTTGCAACCTCCACAGGTGTAATAGTGGATATCGAACCTGTATAAAAAAAAACAGTCAAGAGCGAGTCGGACTCGTGCACCGAGGGTTCCGTACCATCGTAGTACAAATACACTGCAGAGTAGAACAATAATAATTATTATTATTGCAGTTTTAGGTCAAAGCCATCTCTTGACCGATAGTAGATCTAATGTATTTTTTGCTAATAGTTCGTATGGGAGCCCCCCTTAAATATTTATTTTATTCTGGTTTTAGTATTTGATGTTATAGCGGCAACAGAAATACATAATCTGTGAAATTTTCAACTGTCTAGCTATCACGGTTCATGAGATACAGCGCTGGTGACAAACAGACAGATAAACAGATGGACAGCGGAGTCTTAGTAAAGGGTCCCGTTTATACCCTTTGGGTACGCAAACCTAAAACACAAAAAAAAAAATAGGTAGCACTGCGGTCTCACGTGCCTAACTTTGCAGACTTTTTGCGTCACCCAGCTTAATCTATGTGTACCTTTGTGACGCAATAAAATGTGGGTTGTCGTCAATCAGAAACTTATTCAACGTGACACTACTGCTAGTTACCAACTATGTTGCAATTTAAATACATTTAGCGACCGTGCATAATGGACCAACGTGGTCAGCGACCATATAAATCATAAAAAGAACTGTGTTCAATACCTCCTTTCTGCATGATAATTCCTCAAAAGCTCTCTATTTGTGTTAAATAGAACGCCATAATGTCCGGAACAGCTCGTCACCTGCAAAAAAAATCTTTATAAAATATTTGATTCTCATTACAGGCGGCATAATATTTATGTTGTGTTTGGGAGAAACTTGTTAAGCCCAAAAGGGTAATTTTACAGACAATTATCTTATCACGAATGTACAAAAACGAAATGGACGAATCCTGAATTACCATATTGTGTTTACCAGCTCATGCAGTTCTTTCATTTTTTTATTAGGTGGACTAATCAGTAATAGTTAAAAATATAGAAGAAATTGAATAACATTGTATTACCCAACAAAAAAATTACCAAATCGGAGTTAACGGGTTTCTCCCAAACACCCAGCGATCTAAAATCTATGGAAGTGTAATTGCAAACAAATATTGCTTAAAAAATGGCACCACGGGGCCGAAAAAGTACAACCCACTCAGCTTTAGTCGGGCCAGCCACGCACCCTGTGACGGACGTTAGGAATCTTTTCAATAAATTTTAAATAAATTTGTATTGTAGAGAAAGATAGAGTTTATTAGTAATAACGTCCTTTATAGTCAAATGGTGTAATAGATGCAAAGAAGGCAGTAAAAAGATGCAGAAAAAACGTATCTTATTTTTTCGTTTAAGTATAGAAAATATCTATAAGCACACAAATTATGGTCGCTAATAAGCAACCAGTGTTCAGACGCTTTGTGCTGCATAATTAAATGCCAGCATTTTTAGCTCTATCCACATAGTTGTACTTTTCGTATGGTGCCAGTTTTTGAGCAGAATGCTTATTCCATAGATTTTAGTTGGCTGCAAACGTCTAAGCTGTATAAGTCTCTCTAAAGAAGGTAGAGGTTTGTTAGACTCGCGACCCTTGACAAGTGGGTTGCATGCAGTCGCCAACATGTCAGAAGTCAGTAGCCCGTCTGCTTAAGACTGGGCTCTCTTAGGCAGCCACACCCATGTGACGGATGTTCATTTATGTTCGACAACAACTATAAAGGTTTTCTCACCCATATTGGCAGAGCTGGCGTCTTCAATCTGGATCCTGGGTACTGTTTGTTCATATTATGTTTCCCGTTGTCTTCACCTCCATACCAAACTAGCAAGCCCACGGGACTTCTAGATAGTATCCCGAATTGTGGCAATGCCTGATGAAATAATAACAATGGGTACATCGGATTTAATTCAGACAAAATAACTACGAGCGGCCTCAAAAGTAGCTTTGCACTTTGGAAGTATGTCACAATCATTGCGTTTACTTTTTATTCAGTTGATTTTGAGAATAAGGCTGCGTTCAGATGATAGAACACGACCCGACCTCAACCCGAACTCAATTCAAACTCACCTCAATCGCAGCCCAACATGAAATACATCGCTTACAATTTTGAGTCTTATAAATAACTAGTTCGGGTTGAGGCTGGGTCGTGTGTTATCGTCTGAACACAGCCTGAATTGCACATTGCTCTAACTAATCTATACCACAAAGAAGTTTACACAATATGAAGTCACAAGCAATTTTATTGTCATACCACTACAATTCAGACTTGAGACATTATAGACGAAGTGGGTTTTGGAATGGTATCGCTAGAATCGGCTTACACTTGACAATGGTAACTAAAAGGTAGATGGAACATTAAAACATGAAAATATGTATATTATTATAATGCATTATTATTATTTTTGTTTTCCTATTCAATTGTTCTCAAGTAAGGTAAGGTACATTGAAGAAATTCTACGTAAGGTTAATCATGTTACTCATTGATTTTATAGTGTAAATAAACTAACTCTACAAGCCCTAACTTCACAAACTACACCTTAGTCAATATATGTGGCTTAGCTGTTTCGTTACTACAAAAAATATTTTATAACAGACAAGTAACGAACAGTGAATAAAATTTTCACCTTACACCCATGTGAATGTAGCGAAATGGCCAAGCCACATATTTTGACTAAGGTCTAGAGTTTGTGAAGTTAGGGCTCGTAGAGTTAGGGCGCGTAGAGTTAGAAGCTTGGCTTTACATGAGGTCTGATAATTTTTTGACAGTGCGAGCCATATGGTGGTCCTGGTAACATTTTACAGGAAAATATTTTCGGTGGGATCATTATACTTACATAATGATCTTCATCGCCAACATACAGCACTCCATTGTGAAGGTATGGCGTGGCCCGACCGGTTAGTAGAAGGGTCACTGCGTTGAGGGAACCTTCTGCTTGATTTGAAACGAGGTAAGAGAGCTTGCCGTCTAAGTCCTTTTTAATGCTAGGAAAAAAATATAAATAACTGTTACTTATGAGCACAATTAACTTCTTAAAACACAATATCGTTGTCTTATAAAGCACTTTTGCTGGGAGGTTTTCCTGATTGATGAAACAAATAGTTCCCTTAAAATGTTTCTTTTGCTAATATGTGTGTGTATTAGGAATTTCATAAAAACTACCTACCTAATAATGTAATAATTCAAAGCATACAAGAACATCGTCTTAGGCTTCTTAACGAAAAATTATGTGGTTCTATGTTCCTCTTGAATATTTTAGGTTTTAGACATTTAATTATTTTCTATTTTATCTCAAAACCTGTTCTAGAAAGTTAATTACCCACTTTACTTTTGAACAACAAGTAAGTTAATTTATTAAATTGGTTGCTTAAATACAGACTCGCAGCTTCTCACTTAGGATTCAATATTAAGTTGAAAACAATTTTACAGAAACAAGCCTATCGTTTTGCCAAATTCAGTCTCAAAGGATAGAAAATTACTCACTGAAGAAAGGATTTTGGTGTTCTTTACTCAATTGAAGGTCGCATTTTTATCAATTCTAGCGGTTTCGTTAGGCTTAAATTTGGTTATATCGATTTACTCACGGATATTATTGGTTTTTGCCTGAGGCAGACATGAGCGATGATCGGAAAGGGATATAATAGTAGATTGTTATACAAGACGCTAAAATTACCCATTGCATACGAGGTATTTTTATTCCCGAGCTTTTAGCGAGGGAATAAATAGAAACCGAGTTACAATGGGTTTTAGCGTCGTGTGTTACACTATACTTTTCACTACGATTGCGAGAAAATAAAATACAATATTAAATAGTTTATACCTACTTACTTCCGTAAACGAATCCACTAGTTTTTCTATCCTCCACTTCATAAACTTTTTGTACAATATTTAAATAAAAGATTTGTGCTTGACGGCAGAAGATTAAAATTATTTCTTTCCTATTACAGTCACACAATTCAATCAGTTTGTAATTATAAAAATAATCTAAAGATTTCGCGTTATGGTACCTTTTTTTAATTTCTGCTGTAGCAGCTAAACAACACAAACACGCATTCTACGATTCACTCTGTACACAGAGTAAAAATAAGTCTATGATTTCACCGAAGAGATGCTTTTAGTTCCATTTTCAAAAATAAGAATGAGAAACTGGGGGCCTATTACGAAACTTGGTCACGATAGTCGTCCGCAGTTCGTCGGTTATAGTTATTACAAATATTTTCAATGTAGCTATCGTAGTCCATAGTCTATTGAACGAATAATGACGGATCCACTAGAGAGAAACTGTCAAATTTACGTAATCACTTTGCAATCTCGCATACGCAAGTGCTTTGTAATAGGAATCAATCAGAACGAACCACGGACGCAGCCGCGTGTATCGCATTAAACTTTTCGTAATAGACCCCCAGTATTAAGTCGAGCGAGTTTTTATTCGTGATTATGAATAAAGACTTTTTCGTTTTAGTACGCTCATTGGTAATAGACAAACATTAAAAAAGAAAAAACTTTATCCCTGTGACTGCTGTGGGCAGATCACATTCGGCTATGAGCGAAATGAGGTGGGATGAGCTAAGAGAGGGACTTACTTGGATGGAACATGAGCTGGCAGCGTGACGAAGCCACGATACAGATCGCGGCTGGAGTTGAGCTGATGAAAATCCCTGGTTTCTTCTGACCAAGGTCTCGTTAGGTTTTGAGCCGACACACACTTTTCACCCACTGAACTAAATGTCTGAGCTGAATTACACTTAATAACTGTTTATGTACCGGCCGGTTAACTATCAAATGAGACGATTCTAGCTGGTTTGAGCACGACGCAGCGAGACCTCGCTATTCTAACTTGCTACTCGGCAAGTGCAATTCGCTACTGCTGTACCGCTACTGCAACTGTGTGCGGGCCGG
This sequence comes from Agriphila straminella, assembly GCA_950108535.1. Classification (NCBI taxonomy): domain Eukaryota; kingdom Metazoa; phylum Arthropoda; class Insecta; order Lepidoptera; family Crambidae; genus Agriphila; species Agriphila straminella. The sequence goes on along the minus strand of OX467307.1, from coordinate 19,584,378 downwards.
CGTTTCGTTTGCGAGTCCGAGCGAACGCGAGTCATGTGAGAAAGTGACAATCGTCGCGGCGTTGGCGCGAACATCCTGGGGGGCCCGAGGTAGACCCTCTTCTTGAGCTGAATCTAACGGCAACCTGGCTATCTTGAGCACAGGTCTGCGCAGATGTCCATGGGCTGTGTCCAGATCCACAACTCGGATCATTCCATCCTTGCCAGGTATTGTGCGGGTAATTCGACCCAGTTTCCATTGAAGCGGTGGCAGGTCATCTTCTTTGATGAGTACGAGTTCGCCGACTTGAGGAGGTGAGGAGGGAGAGAGCCATTTGGAGCGGGTTTGAAGGGTATGGAGGTAGGACTTGGTCCACAGTGTCCAAAAGCGTTGAGAAAGAGCTTGTATGAGCTGAAAACGTTTATGAGCGGATAATGGCCTGTCATCAAAGGACGGCTCAGGCAGAGCAGTGAGCGGACGGCCAATAATAAAATGACCGGCAGTTAAGGGTTCAAAGTCCGAGGGGTCGGACGAAAGTGGGCAGAGGGGTCGAGAGTTGAGTACAGCTTCGATACGTGCCAAAAGTGTGCTGAATTCTTCAAAGGTGAAGTGTTGCTCACCAACTACGCGATAAAGCAACTGTTTCGTAGATTTGACATTAATTTCATGTAAAGCACCGAACCAGGGCCCCTTGGGCGGGTTCAGCAACCAGGTTATGTGCTGATTGGCAAGTCTGTGTGTGATTGCATCATTATTCGCAGCGAGGAAGTTCTGAACTTCAATGAGATGATTTCTAGCGCCTACATAATTTGTGCCGCAATCTGATCTAATTAAAACCGGAGTACCGCGCCGCGAGATAAACCGTTGTAACGCCGCAAGAAAGGCTTCCGTTGTAAGAGCAGAAACGGCCTCCAAATGAACGGCCTTCGTTGAGAGACAAACAAATATACAAAAGTACGCCTTCAAAAGCTTAGCGTTCCGTAACGTGCTAGACTTTACGAGAAATGGGCCGGCAAAATCAGTCGTGACTTGGCTAAATATCGGTTGAGGGTTGACCCTGTCGGCTGGAAGGTCACCCATGTACGGGGCTGTAGGTTGAGCGCGGCATCGGAAACACCTAATACACTTAAACACACGGTGCCGGACCACACGGCGAGCGGATAGTATCCAGAATTGCTGGCGTAAAATAGCGTGTAAAGTGTCTGCGCCAGGATGGCAGTGTATTTTGTGATAGTGGTCAATGATAAGGTCTACGAGTGGGCTAGAGCTGGGCAAAATGAGTGGATGTTGAGCATCGTACCTAATTGACGCATGAGAGAGGCGACCACCGACTCTCAAGAGACCGTCTTTCAAGAATGGTGAGAGACGCTGGAGTCGGTTGGTACAAAGCTTATTAGTTCGAAGACGATTGAGGTCCTCTGAAAACTCGTTCTGCTGAACGGAGCGGACCCAAAATAACAGAGCGTCCCTACGCTCACTAGCTGTCAAGGGACCAGAGCGGCGTACGTCTGGAGTGTGTTGAGAATTAAATATAAAGCGCTTGATGCAAGCCGTCACTCCGACGAGCTTGTCAAGAGAGCTGAAGCGAGTAAGCAGTTCATGATCCAAATCAGGGACCGCTATATGAGCAGGCACCTTTTGTGGCTTGAGGCCTGGTAAAGCGTGATGACCTAAAGCGATTGGCATCTTGGGCCAGGTGTGAGGAGGCTCCTTGAGCCAGGTGGGAGACCACCAGAGGTCATGAGTTGAAAGAGCGTGGGCTGACATTCCCCTGCTTGCGCAGTCTGCAGGGTTGAGGTTCGTGGGAACATGTTTCCACGTGGAGCTGGTTGGACTGGATTTTATTTTAGCCACTCGATTGGCCTCGAATGTCTGGAGCCGATGAGGGGGCGTGTTGAGCCACGCTAAAACTATTGTGCTGTCTGACCAACAGATATGTTGGTTTATAGTGATGTGAGCTGACAATTCAGCTGACACTCGAGTCATGAGCTGTGATAAAAGAGCTGCAGCTGATAGCTCCAGTTTTGGGATTGTGAGTTTATTTTTGATAGGAGCGACCTTTGACTTGGCAATGACCAGATGTACATTGACCTGTCCATTGGCATTGAGCTCATGAAGGTAAATGACAGCGCCAAAACCGGCTTCTGATGCGTCCGCGAACCCGTGAAGCGAGTAAGTGGACGTGGGTTTATATTTGCAAATGAGCCGAGGTAAGCGTAGACTTGAGAGTTGAGGAAGATCTTGTGAGATGTGATGCCACTCTGTTTGAACTTCATCAGGGGTAGGCTCGTCCCATCCCAGTTTCATAAGCCATAACTTCTGCAATAGAAGCTTTGCGCGGAAGATGACTGGGGTAACCCAGCCATTAGGGTCATAAAGCGATGCTACTGTGCTGAGAATGGAGCGCTTGGTAACTTGTGTGAGTGAGGGGAGAGAGATGCGATACGTGAACTCATCTGTTTGAGGAATCCATTGTATACCTAAAACTTTAATGGAATTCGATTCTGGGCTGAGGTCAAAGTCTTTAGGCATGTCGCATTGGTCATCTGGGAACCGTTCAAGGAGCTGGGGAGAGTTTGAGGTCCATTTACTGAGCTGAAAGCCACCTAGGGCCAGTAAGTTTATCAACTCGGTTTGGAGTGCCTGAGCAGACTCCACAGAGTCATGACCACAGAGTATATCATCGACGAAAATTGAACGTCGTATAATGTGAGCAGCTTGCGGGTAGCGATGACCTTCGTCATCAGCTAATTGCAGCAGAGTGCGAATGGCATGGTACGGGCTAGACCGTAAACCATACGTGACCGTACTTAGCGCATATGTGAGCAGGGGCTGGTCAGGTGACGACCGCCAGAGAATGAGTTGATACTGTCTTTGATCTGGGTGGACGAGTATGTTTTTGAACATCATCCTGATGTCAGTACTGAAAACTACGGGATGTGTCCTGAAAGACATGATAATGTCAACAATATCTTGTTGGAGAGCTGGACCTGTGTGAAGGCAATCATTTAGGCTGACGCCATTTGAGCTTTTACTACTACCATCAAATACAGTGCGTAGTTTATCTGATCCCGCTTTGAAAATGCCATGATGGGGAATATAGAAGTGGGGCTTATTCGCAAAGGTACTTGGGTGACATGGTGACATGTGTCCCATGTTCAAATAATCATTCATGAAGTCTACATATTTTGAGCGGAGGGGTGGATTTGCCTGAAGCTTCCTTTCAAGATTGAGGAACCTACGTAACGCAATAGCATGAGTGTTGCCTAATGACGGCGCATCCGGTAGAAAGGGCAAAGTTACCATATAACGACCTGATGGGTCGCGAGTGGTTGTGGTGCGGAAAATTTCCTTGCATTGCTCTTGTAATGGGCTGGTTTGTATATGAGGTTGGGGTTCTTCTGACTCCCAAAACCTCTCAAGGCTCCTGCAAATTTCATTTGCAGAAACGTCGGATTCTGGCTGTGAGCTGATAATGTGAGCTGAGTTAGACTGGTTCGCCGATGTTGTACATAGGTCCTGAATGGGCCCTATCAATGTGAAGTCAAAAATCGTGCCGAAGGCTATGGGCTTCCCCCGGCCCAACGAGACCTTAGTCCCGTCCAAAACTTGGCCGAGAACGTCGCAACCTAACAAGAGGTCAATCGGAGCTGGTGTATCGTATTCCTTATCTGCTAAAGGAATCGGTGGTTGCCCTTTCACCCTTGCAATGTGTGGGACCTTTTGCAATGGTAAATAGCCGGTAACGCTTTCCAAAATATGCGCTGTAGCTGTAATCGTAGGTGTGTCATGGTGTATAGGACGACATACTATTGTGATTGATGCTTTTGATTCCTGTGTGTGGTGGTTGCCCACTCCTGCGATTTTTAGTGATGTTGAGTTGAGCGGTAAATTTAAAATCCGAGCCATGCGCTGAGTTATAAGCGTTAGCATGCTACCACAATCTAACAAGGCTCGCGCTGTATGAAACTGGCCATGCACGTCTGCTATTTTTAGCGAGACGGTAGGCAATAAAATGGGCTGATTAGTGACGTGCTCGTCACATTGAGCAGAATTACAGTAATTATGATTTGCTATTGGAGCTGATATCGCAGAGTGGGCTTGTGATGTCTGTGTATGGGCTGAGTGTGTATGTACTTTGTGTGAGCGTGAGTGTGTGAGCTGATTTTCGTCGTCCTCGTTGTGTTCGGTTATTGCCGATAGTCATTGTTGACCACCTACACGTGACCTACTGGGCGAGCGTGAGTGACTAGATGGGTTGTTAGGAGGTGGTGGTGCCACCTGTGAGGCGTGTGCCGATGAATGCTGGTACTCATGAGCTGGGCGCTGTCTGGGCTGATCTCTCAGATGTGGAGGTAGAAGATGCGCGGATGAATTGACTGGAGAAGGAGCACCGGGACGATGAAGGGATGTGTGGTGCCTATCGCTTCCACACTCTTTGCAAGCCCGCGTTGACCTGCATTCGTTCTCATAGTGGGGGCCTAGGCAGCGTCGGCAGCGGTTGCGAGCTTCAATGAAGTCCCAACGGCCTTGGATCGGTTGGTCGTTGTACCGTGGGCAGGCGATGAGCTTGTGCCCTCTTTCTCCGCAGAATGGGCAGGGCATATTATTGGAGGCGGGTTGGGCTGAAGGCTGAGCTGAATAAACAGGCCTGGGATGAGCTGAGTAAACGGGCCTGGGCTGAGCTGGGGCTGGGCTGCGGTAAAATGGCTGACTATCAACCGGGCCGGGCCGGGCCGGGCCTGGGCGGCCCGGGCCGGGTCGGGCCGGGCCAACAGGCTGAAACTGTTGGTACATGGGCTGTCGAGGCGGGCCTCGTGGAAAAGCAACGGGAGACTGCCTGCGATATGGGCCAGGCTGTGGCGAGGGCTGATTAACTTGTGAGGGATCTGGGCTGGACCACTCGGTCTCAACACAACGCGCGTGTTCTTCTAAAAATGCGATTAAATTTTTGAGAGTGGGCAGAGTCTGGCGCGATCCGTATTTGCGCTCGAAAAGGGTTCGGAGCTCACCCTTAAGTTTTCGCACCACTATTGACACGAAAACATAATCGCAGTCTTTCATGGGCAGATCTAGGTTGTTGAGCGCCGATTGAGCTGAAATGAGCGGAGTGAGAAATAACGTGCGGATATCTGAGCGGGCATGAATTTGTGGTAACCCCATAATGATGTCTACGAAGCGGTCGATGAGGACGCGGCGGTTCTCGTAGCGCCTGGTCAAGATCTCCATGGCTACAGCGAAGTTGTCACCAGTGAGCTGAAGGTGTGCGATCATACTGCGTGCCTCGCCTGATAGGCACGAGAGCAGGTAATGGAGCTTTACAGCATCCGAAATGTGAGTCATGTCATCTGTGAGGCTCCTGAAAATGGCGATAAATGACGGCCAGTCTTCAACCTTTGAGCTGAATTTGGGCAGCGCAATTTTGGGCAGAACGTTGGGAGTTGATGGCGTAGAAGAAGCCTCTGAGGGAGCTGAGGTCACACTCAATTGTTTGAATGCGACGAGGATTTCGTCGTAGTCAATGAGCGCGTTTTCGTAATTTTTAGTGTATGTCGCCTCGGTTTCATCTGAGAGATCGTCATCGTCCAAGATCTCTAGGTAGATATTTTCGAGCTTGGACTTATGTTCTTCCAGCTTTGAGTAGCGAGCAGTGAAGTCTGTAAAAGTGTATTTTTTGGTATCCTTGGCGAGCACTGCCGCGGCAATTTCCTTAAGCAAGGTAATTGCTTTAACTGCCTGACGGAAGATGGTAGCTTGGGATTTGGTAGGCATTGTTGTATTTTTTCTTAAAAAATAAAAATATATAAATATGTATATACTGAGCGGATGTAATTGAGCGGTCGGCAGCTTAGTGGCAGCAAATTTGCAACAAGTTAAAAGTGATGAGCAAAAAAGAAATTTTTTTTTTTTTTTTTTTAAATGAAAAAAAAATTTTTTATGACACCCTGTATAATCTCTAATGTGCTGAAACTACTTTATAATTACTATGTGTGAGACACCAAAACGAAATTAAAAAAAAAATGAGAAAAAATATTTGCCACACTGTATATCAGTTATACGATTGCCACCCTGTATAAAAATTTGTTAAGTATGCTAATTAACACCAATAACAAACAATCGAGAGGAAATAAAAAAACAATAATAATGTGATCGAAATTACTAAAAAAAAATATTTGGTGAACCCTTTTTCACGGCACTAAGTATAGTTTACTTAGGTAGGTACGCAACTACTAGGTAAGTACGCTAAGACTTCGAAAATCTAATAAATTAACTACAACAATAATGTATGTGTTTACGTTGAATAAAAACCTAATGAGCTGAAATAGTAAATAACGTTAGCCGATGAGCGGAATATACTTATAGGTAGGTATGCCGGGCCGGAGCGGCCCGGGCTCGCGCGACACGGGACTACTTGACTACAATGTTGCGTTTGAAAATAATGCAATCACCACGTCTTTGTTTTGGACGAAATGAAAAATAGCTTTGTAAACAATTCCACACACTTAAAGAACGTTCGCTTTGTTACATGTATTCAAGTTATAATTTTAAAATTACGAGCTGATAAATAATTATTGAGAATAAAGGGTTTTTGTTTTGTTTACAAAGGAGTAGGTACAATGAGTGTAATGAATAAATGAGAATTAACTTTGTCGCTAGACGTGACCTTGTAGGTAGGTATGTACGTTCGGGGACGATCTGGAATTTTCGAGAATGGGGCCGAGTAGGTATATGCTATCTACCTGCTTTATTTTATAAACAAATCATATGTGATGATATGATTTCAAATGAGTAATGGGCTGAGTTTGTACTTCAATTTAAGTACGAAATGGGCATATAATTTGATACGAGACGAGAAGATTTTTTTTTTTTTTGAAGTGGGTAGTTTTTTGGAAAAAACTGGGTGTGGTTTTGGGTTTTGGGCTAGCGGACTGTAATTAATGAGAAAGGACTGGTTCAATTGATCGACTGATCAATAATTTAACGGCTCGAAGGAACAGAAAATGTGACTGCTGTGGGCAGATCACATTCGGCTATGAGCGAAATGAGGTGGGATGAGCTAAGAGAGGGACTTACTTGGATGGAACATGAGCTGGCAGCGTGACGAAGCCACGATACAGATCGCGGCTGGAGTTGAGCTGATGAAAATCCCTGGTTTCTTCTGACCAAGGTCTCGTTAGGTTTTGAGCCGACACACACTTTTCACCCACTGAACTAAATGTCTGAGCTGAATTACACTTAATAACTGTTTATGTACCGGCCGGTTAACTATCAAATGAGACGATTCTAGCTGGTTTGAGCACGACGCAGCGAGACCTCGCTATTCTAACTTGCTACTCGGCAAGTGCAATTCGCTACTGCTGTACCGCTACTGCAACTGTGTGCGGGCCGGCGTTTCGTTTGCGAGTCCGAGCGAACGCGAGTCATGTGAGAAAGTGACAATCGTCGCGGCGTTGGCGCGAACAATCCCCTAGGGCTTATTATGCTATTTTATCTCGACTCTTGTACGTTACAATGACGCACTTTTTGAGCAAGAGGAGTGAAAAATTGTTTTATAATAATGGATTGTATTATTACATGCTCTGGTTTTCATTAGGTACCTTCATCAATTTTATATAAGTATATTCTAGAATCGAGATGAAAAATGGAAAATAGAGATTTAAAAAAGAAGCTGTGAAGCATTGAATAAGTAATTATGCTGTTGTTTTAGAAGAACCCACTACTGTTGCTATTAATAAATTGAGGAGTCTTACTTTTTTACAAATTGTGTGAAATACTTACTTCTCACATCCTCTTGAAAGAATAGCCGAATACAAAAGTAAAAGAGCGCCGGAGCCTTCTTCAGTTTGAAACTAAAAAATAAAAAAGAATGAAAAGATTTTTAATACCTACCTATATGTATAAGATGTGATTTGAATGAACACTGAACTTATTAATAACACACAATAACAATATAAGAATAATAATGTTAATGGCATGAACTTTGTACTTACTTACCAAGTAAAGGTATCGCTTTATAAATATTTGAAGATCCTCCAAGCTTTTTAACTCGAAAAAATGCAGCTTGAAAGATACATAGAACAGTTAAATAAAGGCCCAAAATTAAATGTATTAGCTTTAAAATTTTCAAAGTTACAATTTTTTGTTACGACTTACGAGTAACTTACATCAACTATTCAGTCATATTTGAATAAAAATTACTTTGATTTTATTTATTTTTACTTATATGATTTTGAAATCTGCAAGATTTCAACATAAAGATGCTGTATTTTTTTATTTAAGTTTGTATGCCAGTATGACTATAAAATTGCCCAATCAGATATTGTCCAATCTCAACGATCAGTTGCTGTATCCTACTTTATATACGTGTCCAAGTCCATAACGCTCACCTTCTCAGTGATACCATCTTGATAGTACTGCGAGCTGTGTTGCACGTATATGGTCTCGCTGGGTAAAGCTATGACAGCCTTAGGATCCGTCCCTGCCTGGGGGTTGTATCCTCCGGCGCAACGCCAGATGACCTCGCTACAAGCACGCCACATTGCTTCTTCTTGACGCTCTTCGGAAGGTCGTAGGTACCTGGAGAATTAAAAAATGTGTCAGCATCATTGCTGGAGCATAAATTCAAACATATCAGTAAAGTCTCAGTTCCGCCACAGTAGTGCCACCGCCCGTGATAATTATTCTTTCATACATTCTCTATGAACGCACCTGTCCGTCTCCAGTGACGAGACAATGCTCTCTGTGTCGGAACCGTGACTTCACTGATATGTGTAAATCAGGCTGAACTCTTCTTCATAGATGGATAATAAGGACAGGACGATATTTTTTGTTCACTCATCGATGAGTGAACAAAGGAGCTCAATAGCATGATATAATATGGGCTTAGCAAATTCTAAGCCTATATTATGTCATGCTATTGAGCTCCTTTGGCATGGTATTAGGAATCACGTTTACCTGATTTAATTTTATCAATATTGAAGAAACTCGCACTGTCAAAAAGTTATCAGAACTCATGCAAAGCCAAGCTTCTAACTCTACGCGCCCTAACTTCAAAAACTCTACACCTTAGTCAAAATAGTTATGTGGCTTGGCCGTTTCGTTACTACAAGAACTATTGTTTATCAGAAAAGTAACAAACAGTGAATAAATTTTCCATGTAGCGAAATGGCAAAGCCACATATTTATTTTGACTAAAATGTAGAGTTTTGAAGTTAGGGCTTGTAGAGTTAGGGCGCGTAGAGTTAGAAGCTTGGCTCTACATGAGGTCTGATAACTTTTTGATAGTGCGAGCCATATGGAAGTCTCGGCAACATTATACATGAAAATGTTTTTGGTGGGATTATCATTTACGGGATAATATAAAGTTTTAAGTTTCAATAAATCATTTGGAAGTTTTTTACTTTTTATATTGTGTGTTTGTTGATAACTTTTAACCCACTATGTAGAGTTCATCAGTTAGTGTTAATTGCTGGTGTTCATGTGTTTTAATTTGAACAAAAAGTGATTAATTGAGCTTGTCCTATTTCATTAAAATTTGATCACCTAGATAAACGACGAACTCCGTGGTCAAGTGGTTTGTACACCGGTTTTCAAGGTGTCGCCATCACTGAGGTCCTGGGTTCGATCCCCGGCTAGGTCAATTCAGAAAACGAACTTTTCTATATTGGCTCAGGTCTGGGTGTTTGTAGTTCCACCGTCGTCTCTAATTTCCATAACACAAGTGCTTTGGCTTGTTACTTTGGAATTAGAGAAATTGTTTGTGATGTTGGCTAATACAAACCAAATCACTATTAGCGGAAACTATTAAATAAAAGTATGTAACAGACTTAAATCCACCAAACATAAAATACTGAAAGCGATAACAATCCCAAACACGTTTACCGAATAGATAAAAACGTAAAAGGTTGTAAGCCACAAACCCATAAATACAAAACACTAAACGTGGAACTGATAGCACAAATAGCTCGAATCACACACGCTAAAATACCGCAGTACAAGGAATGATTTAAATAAACACCGGGGAATGGTTAGACCATAAAGTGGACCATTTTAAGTAAAATATCGTCGGATGGTGCATACAGATTTATGCTGGGGCACGTGGCCGAAGCCGACGGGGAGTTATGATCGGCGTTTCGAAGCTATGCTGGGCTTGTACCGATTGGAGGTGATATTAAGAGAGGAGAAATAGGAAAACATATTTGTCTCGATTTACCGTATGCATTTTTTGGATTTTTGGAAATTCTTTTTTAATATGTAACCCAATAGGAAGGTGGAATATTTTTCGTTTGATTTCTTAAAGAAAGGGTTTTTGTATTTTGTTTGTATATACAGTTAATAGTGTACATACCCTGTAAATATATACACGTTCATGGCATTTCAAATTTTAATATAATATTTTAGTTTTACTTGGTATCCATTATTTTGTTGAGAAAGCTAGCATACCTTCTATGAAGTCATAGTCATAGTGATATTGTTTAATGCAACATGTTGGTTACAGAGATCTTACAAAGTAAATGGTACCATAAACATGACCCTGTAAGGGTATTGCAACTTAAAATTAAATTAAATTAAAAATATTAAAATTACTTACACATTACATTAATGTTTCTTTTAAATAACAAAACAAAAAAATCTGGAAGTAGTAGGTACTAGGTAGTTATCACCTTTAAAAATCCAGTCACAGTAATGTTTACCAAGAATTTTTAAAGTTCTTGCTGTTTACCCACTTGAGACCCGATGACAGCATAGGTATACTGTCGACGATTTCATTTGAAATTTGACACTGGCTGATGGCCGGCGAGTTTGTCTGGAAATGCGTTGAAAGGAAACTTTTATTTTGAATTTGAACCTCCGTCAGCGTCACACTCACACTTCCGTGTCAAGTAATTTAGCACGCCAGTGCTTATGTGATATTTTCTTATTTTTTTTAGAAATTGTTATTTTAAGCCAGCGTTATTTCATCCATATGAAAAATTACCTTCTACATTCTAATGCAACAAGTACTTAAATCGGTCTAGATTTGGCGGAGGAAACAAGGGACTACAAAACGTTGATAACAATTATTAATTTCATTTTTTAAATACACTTTTGTACTACCGATATTCCATAATCCCCTCCACAAACTTCAGCATAGTTCGGAACTTGGGTCGTTTGTTACAACCAGAGGTATGAGTTTGAAAGCGAACGCCTGTAATTTTTACTCGTCTGCTAAAATATTGTTTTGGTGTCGCAAAAGCACTAGATCTATCGTCGATACTGTATAGGTTTAGTGTTACAAATTGGTACTGTCTGTTGAAGACTTATGACACCCAGACGAGAATATTGATACAGTAAGGATGGGCATAATAAGTTAACAGAAAAATATGTGGTCTCATTTACAACATTGTTCTACTTTTACCAAAGCCTTGTCCTCCTTCAGGGCAAACTTGGAAACATACAAAAGTTAATTCCTCTCATAAAAGAAAGGAGAAAATGAATGAATGAAATGAAAATGTGAATGTTTCAATCTCTACGTATCATTCAGTGGTGAAGAGGTACTTACGTTTCAGGTGGCAACGAAGACTTGTTATCTTTAGTCAGCGGACGAGAATCGAAGAGGAGCCATTTTATGATATGCGCTTGGAGAGCAGACAACAAAGACCTGGCTCCATTCCGAGGAGCTGCCAGACCGTATGCTTGAGGCTGTTCGGGGGTCCTCATCACGAGGGGAGTTCGAATCCATTCTCCTCGTGGTGGACAGGATGCAGTTCCGAAAGATAGCATGCGCAGTTCCTACGGAGAAGGAAAGGCTCTAAGTGGCAGTTATGTGCAGAGTTTTCATTTACCGATTTATCTGACCTCTTTGCATGATTTATTAACCTCCTTGGCAAATAAAATAATTGTAACAAACTAAACAATCTTCCAATGTATCACCAAATGATTTTTAAAATGCACATTTTTAATATCCAAACAAATATCTGAAGTTATAATTATTACATTGAACGTTAGCTCACGTCAGAAAAAGAAATAGTCCAGACATAATTGGCAACTATTAGTTTTAGTTGCATATGTAAAGGTGGATTTATCTGTATTTGAATAATTTACTGCAAGTTTGTACAACCATTCTAGGTGAATATAAATATAGGCTATGAAGCGGTGTGCGATCTGAATTGCGCTTTATTGTGTCGGAGCAAGAGTAGCTATTTATATAAACAATCTTGCGGAGTGCCCTTTCTGTACTTGTACTATTATGTATTCTGTGGTATTATATTCCCTTCTGTACTAGCTCTATTAATAATTATAATTGCCTTCTTACAATAGCTTCTTGCTCAGTGATAGGTCTTCCGCCGACCACAGCTGGTTTTGAACCTGTAAGCAGCTTATTGCGCGCGTACAAGACTCGCTCTGGAATCAAATGAACATTTAATTGGTCATTTTATATTTGAGCAAACATGTTGCAAGTCGAATAACTGTTGCATAAGTGAATACAGGGTATTATCTGAAACTTCCTTATAAATAATAAATACTAAATAAATATTTGACAACATCACATACATTGCTCCGATTCCAAAGTAAGTAGCTACTTGTGTTATGGAAATCAAAGACAACGGTGGCATCACATACACCCAGACCTGAGTCAATATAGAAAAGTTAATTTTCTACATTGACCCAGCCGGGGATCGAACCCGGGACCTCAGAGATGGCGACACCTTGAAAACCGGCGTGCAAACCACTCGACCACGGAGGTATAATATATTTGAAAATATAATTGATCGTCATTAGCCATTTTTAATGTTCTGCAGGGGCACAGGCTAAAGAATAGGAAGGATGGGCTATAGCCCATCACACTGGTCTAAAGTGGTTCGGTGGGAAATTTAGCCGAGACCAACGGCTTAAAGTACCTATATTCCGAAGCACGGAGGAGCTCAAGTTAATGAATATTTGGTCACCCATTCTATGACCGCGACCCTTGCGAAAGTTGCCGCAATCGTATGGCGAATATGCTAACTAACCCAATGCGGCATAAAATTTTTCAAAAGAAAATGTTTCAAGGTATAAATTTTGTGTTTGATCTACCAGTTATTTTGGTGAGACCAAAATTTCAAAACAAAATTCTAACTCGTGAAAATTTCTAACATTACAAGTACTCTCGACACCTAGTAACTGTATTGTTGTTGAGCTACATTGTTGTTGAGCTACATGCTATCCAATTTGTTCGATAGTGTAGGACATGTTTGTTATCAATTTTATAACGACTACTCCAACGTCGTGACAAATGTTATTTATGTCGATACATGTTTTGGTAACAGTTTTTGAAACGTCACATAAAATATTGTTATGGCTTTTATTGTAAGCCTACTTATTAGAAAATGTTTTTTCTGTCAGCGTTTCGGCAACTCAGTGTTTTTTGCTACTTTCGGAAAATTATAATTATATAGATACATATCTAATAAAACGTTATAAAAATTATAAAGAGTTCAACAAACATTGCTATAATCATTTTTTTTTATTAAGTTTTTTTTTTGTTATTGTAACCCTTTTTCGAGTAACACAACACTTGTAAACATTTCTGAGGACTTTTTCTTTTTTGTCACAATTTTAAACAGTGGTCTTACTAAGTTTTAACGAAATCTTTTGTTACATTACGGCATAATGAAATAATTTATTTGTAAAACACTGCAAAAAATATCACTCTTCATCTGTTAAATTAAAAGATTTTTGTTTACTCTGTGCCTTTAAGGGATTGAATGATGAGAAACCTCTCGATGTATTCATATATTAGATATGCCGATGCCATGTTTTATTATAAATGCACCTCCAATGCCCGTTTTCCACTCGAGACCGTATTGTTGGATGACAATACTTCCCTATTTATTCTAAAAGGCTTCGGCCTGCACATATGCATTCGAAATGATAGATAAAATATCCGCATTTTCTGGCAACTAGGTGCACTTGTAAAAGATAGTAAAAGGTATACTTATGTTTTTTGGATTTTTAAAATCACGTTTACAAATGTTTTTGTACAGGCTGTAAATTATTTATACAGGGTCGGATTTTAATGTCAGTAGCTATAAAGTAACATAGATATGTTTGATTATTTAAAAAAATCGAGTACCAACTAAAGTTCTCTGTAGTCTTAATATGCTATGATAATGAACAAAGATACGTTTTTATGTTTGTGATTTGTGATAGAATAAAATATTTATATTATTAAAATATAATTCGAACCATAACATTCATCTTGCGTCGTACCGAGGGTATGCTTCCTTAACATCACGACACTTAGTAAAATAATATTTTAAAGCTTTAACACAGATTAAGTTTCAATTGTCCAATTTACAAAAAAGGCTGGGCTTTCGATTTCGATAAAATCGAAGTGATTCTGTAGTAGGAAAATAGAAGATTAAAGAAACCGACTTTCCACTGCGGAATCAAAGTGTGAAATGTGGACTGCATTACAAGTAATTGTATTCGTGCTTCACGCTTGCCTGTGTAAGTGTGCAGTGAAGGGTTAAGGGTTGAAATTTAGTTAATCATTGTTTTTTTCTACCTCTTTTGGTTACATCTTGTTTGTTTAGTTCCACCTTTTAATTTGTTTTAAAACAGTTTATTTAAAATAAATGACATGATTAAAAATCGTCTCCACTTATAAATTAAACACAGTTATGACTATAATTATGTAAATAAAAACAAGGTTAATAAACTAGCCATCATTTTCATCTGTATTTAATACTAGGGTGGTAGACGAGATGAGGCAGTTGTAGTAACACATAATGACAACAGCATGACAAATTTTTGTTAAAATAAGTAACGCGTCATCACTAAACAAGTTAAACAACATACATCATGTTGCACGTCAAACTTTACTAAGCTATGCTTTACGGCAGGGGTGTCAAAGATACGGCCTGCGGGACGCATCCGGGCCGAAAGCTATCTCAATATGGCCCGCGACCAGAATCTATCCAGTGAGGATTTTAGATGTGCATTCGATGCCACTACGAATTGTAAGATAACAAAATAAGAGACCTTAGGCACAGAATATATAATAGTCCTTAGGTATTTGGATCTGAAGCTCAAGATAACTCATTTTTATGACCTTTGTATGAAAGTTTACTTTAACAAAATAAATAAAGATTTAAATTTGTGTTTGAGTTTTTAAATTTGGAATCTGGCTCGCTAACATACCCTAAATCTATAATGGCCCTTTAGAAAAATCTGTTTGACACCCCTGCTTTACGGCATGCCAGAGCATGACCACTGAAACTGCCTCTCCCGATTTCCGGGAGTCTCCCGGAATCGTGCCCTAAAAATAAAAATCTCCCGTCTCCCGGAATTATTTCAAGATAATCCAAATTATCCCAGAATTTCAGATTCGACAATATTTAAATGGAATGTAGAGTTATTCGATTTGTGAGTTCATTGCAAGCGCATTGTTTTAGTATTGTTTTCTACGATATATGGACAAAGAAAAGAAAGTGTTTAAATGAAGAACATGTCAAGGCAGAAGTCCAGACCACACATTCGTCAATTTTCGAATGGAATATAGAGAGACTTTTCGATTTGTGAGTTCAAAACCAGAAATTTTGAAATCTGTACGAACAAATGAAAAATATAATTTCAAAAAAATTATAAAATAGGTTAAAAAATTACTCGTTTTATTTTGAAGTTTTCCATCTCCCGAATTCAAATGGCCAAGAGGTGGCAACCCTAACTGAGACACGACACATAGCGATTTACCGACTCTCAGCTGTCAAAAGTCAAAATCCAGTGACATATGAAAATGATAATAATATGATCAATCGCTGTATCATATCGCGTTTCGGTGGTCGTGCTAGAGGAGCTGGCCAGCAAATGGCAGCGTGACGACAGAATCATCTCTTCATTGCGCGCTCTATTCAGCCAATAAATCAGAGATACAATATGTGGCATCACACGCTATTTGTACTAAGATTTTGCTTTTCGTTTCGGCTGTTATATCTCTTCAAATTTTGTCTAAGTCCGGCCCTGTTCCTATTCCTATCAAATTGCATTGAACGTCCGGAAACGATCATAGAACTGTGAATTCACTTACGGTTCGCGGAATTGACTCAACACCTAGCGCATCGACGCTAACTAACCGATGCTAGTATTTTACAGAACCTACTGAAGAAACTGAAGGTTGTGTTCTTTTTTAGGTTTTAGCATTCTACACTATTTTTATAATGTAACCTAATAATATTTAATAATATACTAAAAGTCAATTTTAGAAGATCGAAGTTGGAAAGTTTAACTTTTTTTACTTTTTAATACTTATTGATAAGGCGATAAATCAAGAGAGATCGGTAAGTTCAATTTAAAACTATTAGTTCTTAAATTGATTCAAATAAAAAATGAAAAAGAAGGTCACAAGAGCTCAGTATAGAAACCATGCAACCCCATCGAGTTTGGGCTCGTTTGATTCATCTTGACGAGTATACTCTGTTGGAAAATAGTGTCCAGGGTCTGATAACTGAGCCGGACGAAGGCCACAGGAACAACCATGCAACACTATCGAGTTTAAGCTCGTTTGATTCGTCTTGGCGAGTACACCGTCAGGAAATAGTTTCCAGGGTCTGATGATGGAGCTGGAAGAAGGCCACAGGAACTCTATTATAAATGCTACCCCTACATGCTACCCCATCGAGTTTGGACTCGTTTGAATTGTCTTGACGAGTACTCTGTTGGGAAATAGTGTCTTGGGTCTGGTCTAGGGACTAAAAAGTAAAAAATAATTTATCCAGTAAAGATTTAACTATAACCATTTACAAAAGTTGTAAACTTAAAAACGTGGGGCGCATTTTGTAAGATTTATCATCTACTGTCTTTTGCATGTATATATCACGTTTTTTGATTTAAAATTATATTTGAAACCATTGAAATTGAACTAGGCCTATAAAATTAAGTGCTTGTGAATTTATGAAGTGCAGAATAAAATAAGCACTGCTTGAATTTATTAATGTATTCACTTCAAATAATGTAATATCTTACCATCAATTTGAGAAGGAGCCCCTTCGCGTGCCACACGATTCATTTCAATTTAACTCTTAATCAATTTGTAATAAAATATAATTTTCAACAAACTTTAAAGGCGCAAAACAAGTGACGTCAAAAGATCATTCCATTTGAATTGTTCATTTAATTCCCTTCAGTCTATTCACGTCGGGATTGACAGTGGCGTCAAAATGGCATCCAATCTGATTCTGGTAAATCGAATATCACTCACAAAATGTCCATCAACCATACAATCAAATTTGCTACGCGTGGCTAGTAACGCAAATTGACTCTTATGTATTTGCAGTAAGGGTGTTAGAAGTGCAGTTATATTTTGTCGTAAAAACACGTCAAACCGGCGGAGGTGGTTGTTCGGAAATGCTTGTATTAGCTTGTTGCAGACAGTAACTATGTGGGTATATTGAAGTTGGTACATGCACAGTGCTTGTGTTAAATAAGACATGCTATGGAAACAGCACTGCCATTTTCAGTTTGAATAAATTTTGTGATAGAAAATGGATTGAATATGCAAATAAACGAATCGAAAATAATGTTTTATGTTTCAGATTTTTTTGTAATAGATGTTGGTGCTAAATATTTTCTAAAGATCTCTAGGATGGAAGATTTTGCCAATATTCAATTAGACCAAAAGTCCAAATAAATCAAAGAAAGGGTGGCATTGGAAAAGATTAAGCAAACACACCCCAAGAAAATAAATCCACCGGCAATGCTTAACACCGAAACCAATAAAATGTGAGTAATGTATACCTATAAATCTGACTCCATGCTTAGCTGTGACGTCACACTGGCAGATTAAAGACATGCCACCTATCGACCTTAAGGGAAATTAATCTTTTATTTTTAGCGCCAACGCCGTGCAAGTTCGTGTGTAACCACCATAATGTGTAGCGGCCATATTTCAAAATGGCGCCGGTTCGATTTTCGAAAAGGAGCGTTATTTCGCGCGGTATTGTTTTAGAAAGTGATTTATAAAACTGAGTGTTGTTTAAATTCAGCTTTACGTACTAGAGAGATGATTTAATCGAAAGTATTTGCTATAGATTGTCCTATTATGTTATTAGATTTACACGGATCGATTTTCCAGGCGACTTCAGTCGATTTAAGTTGACTTGCGCTTTTTATCGACAATCGCTTGTAAAATTTAATCGCCTCATTGAAATTAGGTTTGCGATTATTTTTAAAAGCGCCAGTTGACTAAGATCGACCAGCATGTCACCTGAAAAATCAACCCGTTAAAATAAAATAATGTACTTTAATTAGTTTTGATGTAGACTATTAAAATTAATAGAACATTAAATTACGGTGGAGTGAAACTCTACATTGGCACTTTTAATGAACACTAATACTTTTCACTGACTTACCTCCTTTTTTATTTTTCTCAGACATTTTAACACGCCACTTTTTAGTTCTAAGCTGAAAGTGCTTCGTAAGAATGCAATTACAGACTAAACCGATGACTTAACTCTGTCTTAAGTAACACCCACTATTGCACAAGCTACGAGAATTGAGCGAAAATGTGTAAAAATAATGCAGATTATGTTTTTTATGTTGTTTTTGTTTGGTAGGTTATAGTATAATGTTTTACAATTAAAATATCCATAGAACATTCTACAACAACAGTATTATTAAGTACATTATAATTACATTACTTACTAAATAATAAACTAGAAAAAAATTACTTGTCACTACCACTAAAGTGTTGTCACAGGCGGGAATACATTACATTTTAATTTTTCAAAATCATGCTTTAGTTTGTTATCGGGTACTTAATATCTATTTTTTATCACTTTAGAAGGGTTCCATGTTTTCAAAAACAGCCTTTTTAAAAAACAACTCACATGACAATTTAAATAACACGACTTTTTTTAATCAAATATCTGTTAAGAAATGAAAATCTAGAATTCTAGATTTTATATATCACTTTATGTTGAAGCCCCTTTCATACTGAACTAACTTCAAGGTTCTCATTACTTCTTTGCATTTCTTTATTTGCACTGACTGAATGCACTTCTTTGATGTCTCATGTATCTCGTATGCGCTCCGTAAACATGACACGAGGTCACAGAATACATAATAGTACAAGTACGAGGTGACAAAGGATTGAATTGGGTTGTGTACACCTGCTTTATACTATACCAACTTACTCCAAAGGTTGACTACCTCTGCACTTAGAAATGGTTATGGTAGATACTCAATAAAGTTATGACGTGCGTCCCAATCAGGCAAATTTTTAACGATAAAACCAAAGCTAAATCGTTACCGTTCCAGTTAAGTTTACAGAAAAATACTCGCTTTAGTTTTGTTGAAATTGTTGAACGCTATGCCTTGAGAACCTAGAATGCCAATCTATATTATAAAATTCAAAGTCCTGACTGACTGACTGACTGATTGACTGACTGACTGACTAAGTGAGATATCAACGCACAACCCAAACTGCTGAACCTAGAGACTTGAAATTTTGCACATAGGTTCCTTATGAAGTCCAGGGGTGCACTAAGAAAGGATTTTTCATACCTCACCCCCCAAGGGGGTTAAACGGGGGTCCAAAGTTGTATGAAAGTCCCTCAGTTTTGAAGCTAACATCTTCAAATTTTGTGATTAGGCTGACCATTGAAAATTAATAAATACGGGTCTCAGCGTTTTTCAAAATTCAACCCCCGAAGGGGTCAAAAGGGGGATGAAGTTGTGTATTGAAGAAAATCCTTTATTTTCAAAGTAAAAATCGCTAAATTTATAATTTAGGCTTATGGATGGAAATCTCACGCAACGTATATTGTTATTGTTAGTATTTCAACCCCTATGGAGATAAAATAGGGGTGAAAAGGGGTAAAAAAACCCAAAAATTGATATGGATGTCGTTATTGGGGTTTCCTGGGATGACGATACGGTGGACATGATTTGACCCCTAATGGGGTGAAAATGAGGTTCAAATTTTGTATGAAAAGTTATAATTTTTAAATAGACATTACAACTTTAAACTTCGTAGGAGCACATCTAAAAATAAATAGGCAAACATATATTTTGTAATTTTAATAATCAACCATTTGGGGTAAATGGGGTAAGTAAACATGAAAATCGATGTGGATGTCGTTCTTGAGGTTTTATGGGATGGTGATTGCGAAAATGAGATTTATTTTGAAGCCCAACACGATGGACATGATTTAACCCCTAAAGGGGTGAAAATGGGGTTCAAATTTTGTATGGGAAAAGAATATAAAATAGACTTTACAACTTTAAAATTCGTAGGAGCATGTCTAAACATAAATAGGCAAACACATATTTTGTTATTTTGAAAATCATCCCATAAGGTGTAAATGGGGTAAGTAAACATGAAAATCGATGTGGATGTCGTTCTTGAGGTTTCATGAGGTGGTGATTGCGAAAATTACATTTATTTTGAAGTCCTGTTGGTGTCCAATCAGTCCATCGTGTTCGGTGGACATGATTGGACCTGGACATGCACATCCAGGGGACGGGGACAGGGACGGGAACGGGATACTAATATCTCAGGATAATATTCTGAATATTATAAACTAGCTTCCGCCCGCGACTTCGTCCGCGTGGACATTCGATAAAATCCACATGTTTAATTTCATTAAATTCTGATCAGCCGTTTTTACGTGGTTAGGCGGGTCTCCACCAAGCGAGCAGCCTCGTGCGAGGCCCGTGCGGCAAACGTCCTGCCTCGCGAGGCAGCGCGCTTGGTGGGAACCCGCCTAATCACGTAAAAACGGCAGATCAGAATTTAATGAAATTAAACATGAGGATTTTATAGAATGTCCACGCGGACGAAGTCGCGGGCGGAAGCTAGTCTTGGGAATAAAATGACAATTCTTAAGCTAATCCAAGGTTTTTAAGCAAATAACCTAAATGACAACGTAACGGTTTTGGTTTTATTTTTCAGAATTAGCACGATTGGGCCCCTGGAACTTTTATACTATACTTATACCAAAGGTTGACTACCTCTGTACTTGAAAATGGTAGGTATAAAATAAAGTTATGAAGAGCTGTTTTTATATGTACCAAACGTTGACGATGTCTGCTTTGAGTGTCTTAGAAAATTGTAAGTAGGTACCAAAGGTTGAATACCTCTGCATTGAGTGTCTTGGAAATGGTTTCTTGAAGTTACGTTGATTCTTGATAGTAAACAAATACGATAAGATCGTCTGCTGTAGTAAGCTTCAAACTATTCACTTTTCGTTGCCACAAACAGTTAGGCTGAATTGCACCATCTTGATCTTTCGAGACTTAACCATAACTTTAACAGATACAAACTTCATCATCATCATCATCAGCCTATCATCGTCCACTGCTGAACATAGGCCTCTCCGAGAGCACGCCACTGAGCACGATCCGCGGCTATACTCATCCAGTTTCTGCCAGCCACCTTGCGAAGATCATCGCTCCACCTTGTCTGAGGGCGTCCCACACTACGTTTGCCGATACGCGGTCTCCACTCAAGAACTCGTCTGCCCCAGCGGCCATCAGTTCTACGGCTAATATGGCCGGCCCACTGCCACTTCAGCTTGCTAATCCGGTGGGCTATGTCGATGACTTTAGTTCTCTGTCGGATCACCTCGTTCCGGACCCGATCTCTCAGAGAAACTCCGAGCATAGCCCTTTCCATAGCTCGCTGTGCGACTTTAAATTTGTGAGCCAGCCCTACAGTGAGTGTCCACGTTTCGGCTCCATATGTCATGACAGGCAGGACGCACTGGTTGAAGACTTTCGCCTTTAGACTCTGTGGAATAGGCGACTCAAAGACTCGACGAAGTTTCCCATATGCTGCCCAGCCCAGCTGTATTCTTCTGATGGCCTCTCTCTCGAACAAACAAACACATACAAACTTATCTGACTCGATACGCGTAACCTAGGTTACAATATGTACCTAATAACACTTATTTTTACTTTTGACCACTGGCTCAGATAAGTTTGTATCTGTTAAAATTTTTGGTTAAGTTAAAATGGTGTCATGGTGCAACTCAGCCTAATTATTGTTCAGTATAAAAATAATGAAGTACAAATCAAAGTATTTTAAAATATATAAAACTATTCGTGTTACATTGAAGAAACACAAAAATCATTCATAAATCTAAACGACAAATTAAATGTAATTTCATTGACACCATTGAATTTAGAATCATAAATATTGCCATAATTGCTATCAAAATCAAAAATCAAAATAAAAAAAAAATATTCAGTCTAGGCTGTTACAAGCACTTGTAAATGTCAAAGAAGCTACGCCATCGGTTCGAAAACCCTGAGCGGGAGACCTTGTAACGAGAAGAACCGGCAAGAAACTCGTCAAGGGCTGCTTTTTTCTCCCTGTATATTTCATATAGAGTCGTCAACATTGAAAAATGAGCTCCACATTTAAAGTGAGGTCATTTTCCATCACAATAATTAACAAAAGTTTGCACACAATGGGTAGGTAGGTTGAAATTAAATACCTACTACATATCGGATAGGTAATTGTGAGAGTAAATAACTTTCAACAAGTTGAGAAATCAGTAATCACTATGTCTGCTACTCGAAAGTGCACCTAAGTAGGCAAAATTTACCAAAAAACACTTGATACAAGACATAAAAAATAATAATAAAAAAACGCAATTCTTACAATTCAATATGCGTTAAGATAGGTACTCAGAAGCAGACCCATTCCCACTGGCAGCACCCGTTCACGAGCATGACGCGTGGACCAGTCATCGCTTCGCTCAACCATATTTGAGGGAACGTAACGACCCGCCCCACACGACACCACCGCAGAAATGATTAAAGAGAGCATGATATACTTAGGCTATCGGAATTCCGAAACGGAATATCGATAATGTATGAAAATTCCGAACGGAAAAATACCGCATGTGTGTAGTACACAGACCATACAACAATTACTGTGGTGTGGTAGGTCAATATATTTGTATGGATGCTGCGTTCGGAACGATTCGGAATTTTGAATCTGGATTCCGTCTATGTCTGGTATTTGGTAATCTGACTTTTATTTGAACCTTTTATGATAATTTAATATTATGTTCTTCTCCGTTCTGGTTTTATGTAACTTTAATATATCTTTAAAGAGTACCTTATTTAAGAATTACTCGTCGATAAAACGAAAAGAAAATAACCAATTTGCATTCAATTCTGTTGTCTAATTCCAATAAATTCAATCTTATCACTCATATTAAAATTGCCATACCCACATAGCAACATTCATGATCCCTCAATACATTATACACAATATGTTTTTTGTGTAGTCGCGTAAAAAGAATAGTGCATGTTTTAATAAACAACTTTCTTTGGTATTAAAATATTAACAAAATTTAACCCCTAATATTTTATCTCAATACCTTTCATTAGGTTACTAAAAATATTTAGTATGACACCTTAACCTCATCTGTAGTTATTTTGATACTTAAGGTGGTACCCTGAGCGAAAGTGGCGCCGCGGTGAATTATATTTAATATTATAATTCTAATACACAATTTTTAAAATGTTTATCGTGGTGATTTTAGGGCCCACAGTCTAGTATTTTTAGACGGTATCGTTACATTCCCTCGTAGTCACTGCTAGAAGTAGATAGCAAAACTGCTAAAAGTGGCCGTTTTTGACACATTTGCTATCTACTTCTACGAATGACGAGGGCATGTAGTGATACCTTCTAAAAATACTAGACCATGGGCCCTAAAATCTCCACGATAAACATTATTAAAATCTTTTTCTATTAATAACTTATTAAATAAAAACCTCTGAGGGCGCCACTTTCGGTCATACAACCGCCTTAAGTAAATTTCTAAACGGATTTCAAAAAATCTTTTACTAAGTTTCATAGCTATTAATATGGTTTTATATTATATCAATAAAACTATAGGATTCAAACCTGTTTCTGATCCTCGTTTTAATGATTATAACATTCAAGTATACAGGATTTCGCTTGAAGTTAGTAACTTAAACTGGCAGCAAGAAATGCGCTGTTGTGCATTCATCAAACAAATTGACAAGATAAGCAGGAGGGAACAGGCTTCCTGTTGGGGTTGATATTTGAGCTGCATTGTAGAGAATTTACAGATAATATTAGCTAGAATTGTATTCGTTTTGTGGAGCGAGAATGCCCATTATTTATCGTTTTATTAATTTAGTATCATAAATATCGGGAATTAATCGACGGTCAACTTTTTATTTTTTTGACAGTACCTTAGTATTTTAATTTGTTCCCACAATCCTGCAGATGAATCTTATCTTTAACCCGACCAATAAAAATAATCATTGATTGTTTAAAAACAACACTGGATAGTACAACAAATAATAACTGCGATTTAACTGGTTCCACAGAGTCTAAAGACGAAAGTCTTCAACCAGTGCGTCCTGCCTGTCATGACATACGGAGCCGAAACGTGGACACTCACTGTAGGGCTGGCTCACAAATTTAAAGTCGCACAGCGAGCTATGGAAAGGGCTATGCTCGGAGTTTCTCTGAGAGATCGGGTCCGGAACGAGGTGATCCGACAGAGAACTAAAGTCATCGACATAGCCCACCGGATTAGCAAGCTGAAGTGGCAGTGGGCCGGCCATATTAGCCGTAGAACCGATGGCCGCTGGGGCAGACGAGTTCTTGAGTGGAGACCGCGTATCGGCAAACGTAGTGTGGGACGCCCTCAGACAAGGTGGAGCGATGATCTTCGCAAGGTGGCTGGCAAAAACTGGATGAGTATAGCCGCGGATCGTGCTCAGTGGCGTGCTCTCGGAGAGGCCTATGTTCAGCAGTGGACGGTGATAGGCTGATGATGATGAACTGGGTATATCTAACTTAGGCTGAGTTGCACCATCTTGACTTAACCATAACTTTAACAGATACAAAATTATTTGACTCGATGACAATGTCGCTGTCGTCTATGGTGTAACCTAGGTAACAATATTAATAACACCTTAGTTCTACTTTTGACCACTGGCTCAAATATGTTTGTATCTTTTAAAGTTATGGTTAAGTTAAGATGGTGCAACTCAGCCTTAAAGAGTGTAAATTAGATAGTCCCAGTTATATTGTTGTGCATTAAAACGAAATCAAAATAAGTACCCATTTTATTACCTCCTAATTTGAAAACCATTGAAGTATTTTAATTAAAAAACCTTCACTCCACAACACTCGCTGCTAACACTTTGGGATACAAACACTTTCTTTGAACATTTATCATGTTTTAATAGTTCACGTTCAAGTATCAAGATCATTAGTCGTGTTTCATTGTTAGCACCAATGTTTTCAAGGTTGCCAGAATACGTGGAATCGCTTCCTCATCATACAGCAATTAACCTTTCTTTTCAAAAGCAAACCTGTTAAGAATGATTCATAGAAATGTTATGATTGTAAGTAAGTATGTAGGTTCATTGTATATGTTTTGTATGGGCGGTAAATGGCTGTGTATGACCCTACCTTACCTACTAGGTAAGTCCTGGTTGATGCCTTGAAACCAGTAAAAGTATAAACTTATACCAACCCTGATTTGAAAGAAACTATAAGTGTAAATATTAAATGGAGTACCTATAATATATTGAATTAAAGTTCAAATAATGAAAAATGTAAATAATACCCTTTTTAATAAATATTTTTTTGAATAAATTACATTACATTACAAAAAAAAAAACAATTCAATAATTTATTGTTTATTCTGAAAACAAATCATGATAATTATTGTAATAGTTCTGAATAAACAGAAATTAATTATGAAACACACAGGGTCGTTGATGAAACACAAATTAATTTAACAAAGGATTTAATTGTAATTGAAACTAGAATAATCAGTTTCAAAATTTAACCGAAATAATTTGAAACTCTACGTACCTACGCGTACTACTCGTTAATTAAATTCAGTATAATTTATTATAGATATTTATATACCATCTCAGCCCCCCTAGTATGATCACCGAAACAAGATAGATATCGCGTAATACAGCGTTTTATCGACACTCAAGTATCAAAATCCATATTGATAGTTAAACGTGATAAATCGCTATATCATAACACGTTTCGGTGATCATGCTAAGGGTGCATGCACTAGTTTGTCTCCCTTTAGATAGTTTAAAGATAAATGGTTTTAATAATTATTATGATTCCAATAGCGACAACATAGCAACACTTACCTTCAAAATTTCTTCCCAGATCCGGTGACATAAGTAACATACGCTTATCAAAAGCACCTTTCTCCTTAACTTCTTGTTTCTGTGTTTTAATCTGAGTATCGTAATCCATATTGTCTCGAGATTTTGGCGTTTTATTATAAACTAAGAATTTAGTTAAATGATCCATTACTTTCACTAACACATTTATCACTATCAATTTAAGAAGATATTAAATTTTTACTAATGCGAATGCGTGCAATCATTTCTCAAAACTAATTAGCTCCTACGTGCGTATTTGCTTCCACCATTGTTTGAATAATAAAAGGCGGTTCGGCTTCAGAGCCTTTGAAAGAACTTAATTACAAACATGACTGTGCAAAGCTTGTGTACGATGAAAATACACAACGAAATTGATGTGCTTTTCCTTCAAACGCGAAAGCCAAAGTAACTTTGCCTTTTGTACGATATTACCTACATATGAAGTACATAGACCTTGCTATATTCACAAGGTATTATATCTTGTATAGAATGAAAGAGATGCAATTAACTTCCAAGTTGCCTTTGTCGCCAAGTGGTGCTCGTAAAGTTAAATGTTTCTAATTTATATTAGGTACTTTTTATCTTAAGTACTACACCGTCAGTCATTTAAATATCACCACTGGCTGCCACTGGCTTTTGCATTTTATTTTTACATGTTACCAAACTCTCATTATTTACACCTCTTTTCTAAACTAATGTTTTTACAACAATTTACTGGTATGATTGTCGGGTATACCATATTAGTTAGAAGAATAATAGTTTAATTTATTGAAAAAAAATCTTCTGGTTATAATTATAATGTTAATTTTGTTAATCATCATCATATCGTATGGCCGACTGCGTCAGCATCCTACACCTCCAGTTGTGTTGTTCCATTTTGTTAATGATGAAATGAAATGGAACTACGAATTTAAAAACAAAAAAGATATAATAACATCTCTCAAATATCAGTTATGGTTATCGTTTAACAAATTATGCTAAATTTAACATTAAAAGTAAA
Source organism: Agriphila straminella (assembly GCA_950108535.1). NCBI lineage: Eukaryota > Metazoa > Arthropoda > Insecta > Lepidoptera > Crambidae > Agriphila > Agriphila straminella. The sequence goes on along the minus strand of OX467307.1, from coordinate 19,557,242 downwards.
CGAAGAAGATTGAGCAATATGACGTACAATGTTTATGTAAATTTCGATTCACGGGCCCGAGCCAAGCTCCAAGGAAATTGTTAATTTGTTGAAATTTTGCGTAAGCTTGATGTTACGTAAAATAAATTTCACATGATTTTAATACTTAAAGAAGCGATGGTGGAAATAATAAAGATGATTAAGTATTAAGATATTATGCTATTGACTTAAAGAACATTAATCCCATGGAAAATAAAGCAAATGAGCAGACTGGACGCTTTAATTAAACTAATAGTTACGACTGATAGTCAAACATAGAAATATAAAAAAAAGGAACAGAAAAACAAACCAAAGTAGAAGATTTTCTTACTCAATAATAAAAAAAATAAAAGAAAAACAGCATAAAAAACAAAGTAAGTAAATAAAAAAAAACAAAAAAGAGGGTAACATAGCAAGCTAATTTTGCTAAAAAATAAGAAAAAACAGAAGCGGCAAAAAAAATTAAAACAGACAGTCACACATACAATAAATTGACAGGAAAGACAATACAAATGATAATCACATAGGAAGTGTTGAGTCGCCAAACTGAAATAGTCGACTACTGAAATGAAACAATATGGCATGCGGCGCTTATGCAAATTTGATTCGCATAGCTAACACGGTGAATTTTCCTTGGCAAATTGTTGAAAACTTAACATGTGAGCGTTAGTTAAAGTTGTTTAACTTGAACAGAAAAAAAATATAACTTCATAGAGTAGGTAACACTGGTGTATTCACAAAGACAGAAGGCTGAGCTTAAATATCACTATTTTAATGAGAAATCACTTAACATAGTAGTAAAGGAATTATAGGCAAAAAACTTAATGATACAATGACAGAAAGTATGGTGATGTTTAAATCAAAAATCTTGTAATGGGTTACAAAAAATTTGTGTTGTAGGTATTTAAGCGATACTCATTAGTAAGTCGGAAAATTTATATAAATAAAGTCAAACATGGCACAAAAGCAAGTTAGAGCTTTAACTAACGGTTATAAATATGAATGAAAGTGTAATGAATGAACTTTAACTAAAGAGAACGGTTATGATAACACTGTTCTGAAACTACGTAAGTGCTTGCTTTTCCCTGGAAGTTTTGCACCAAACTGTAAGAAAATACATTAGAATATACTGTGGCTGAATGTGCAGTGCATCGCTTGCTTATCGTGGTGTCGTGGCCATCATGGCGGACTTTTGACAGTGATGGTCGTGTTGTTTGACTTGTAAGTCTTGGTATTTGCGTAGCATTTTATGTTTCTTGCTGAATGAACGGGTGGTATAAAAATATATAGATTGAGAGAGAGATATATTGCGGGCGGTAACTAGTAATCATTATATTTTTTATGTACGTGTACCTATGTATAACACGTTTTATTTAATCGTGTACTTAAGTAGTTATATTAGACGTAGATGAAAAATAAATCAATACTTGTGTCGTATTTTCTCGTTTCGAGAAATAAAGAAAATAAAATGCAAACCGCACGGTACTGAAAATCAATTAAATTGGAAAATGTACCACTGCACAATGTCTTCCTTTCTGAGACTCTTTGTTTAAGGGACTATTTTTTACCACCATTTTATATATTTAAAAGTATCAAATCCGATACATCTTCGTACGAATTTAAAATTAGAATGATTTGTAATTGGCTCATGCCACAGAGAATGCCACGCTTCGTTTATCTTTGTGTGGTTTATTTATGAAGGATAGTTTAATTACTTAGTAATTATTCAGAGAGAGTTTCCATTTTGTTATTAAAGTTTATTCGTACTTTGTGTAGCGGATTTCACACCGGTCACTCCCTATCAAACCTTAAGTACGAGTATAATATGTTTAATGTTAATCTTGTTAATTTTATATAATACCTAGGTACTTAAATTAGATTAATTTATGTACTCGCAGACAAACCTGATGTTAGGTTTTGCGAGACAAGTTGCAAACTTTGTGTACATTACTTTTTAATAATAAATAATAATAAAAAAAAAAAAAAAGGACAAAGTTTGATATAAGAAAAGAAAAAAACTTTCTCGGTTTACAACGAATATTAGAAAAAGTGTTAAATTATTTTAATAAAATAAGTAATAAGTATAAATAAAGTAAGTAATTTAATTCAAGTAAAAAATGTACATGAATCTCATAAAACATTGAATAAAATGTGCAACAGTGAGTTCTGTTATAAATAGAGTTTTATTTTTTCTATATTTTATAAACAAGGCTTTTATTTTTATGAATAAACATTTGTTTTATAGCAAATAAAAAGTAAAAAAAACGTATCATTCAGAAAAATGCTCGTAAAAGAATTAACGCATGTAACTAAAAATTATTGTCATATTTTTTATTTCAATGACAGTATGCAGTAAAACTTGCCCACGGCTTTTTATGACGGTAATAAAAAAAATGTAGCTATATCAATAATTAAAGGTACGTATGCATATGACCCGCGTGGTGGGTTATGGCCCATCCTCCTTACCACCCATAAGGAAGGCCTGTGCCCCAGCAGTGGGGACATCAAAAATGGCTAATGGACGATGTAATAATTCAAACTTTAAAAAAAACGAGGAACGTAAATTATAAAACAAGAAAGCCGCCGGCAAATGTAACTAAAATAATTAAAACAGTATTTTTCTATGAATAAAATATGATAAAGCACTTTTAAAGAGCTTTTCAACACACTTGCTCGTAAAGTGAGCCCTAATACATCGCTTTTTTTTAAAACTAATGCTCTGCAAAGATATGTAAAATGAATACATAATTGTATAACTAATTTAAGCTATATGTTTGAAATTTTTATTAACACTTTTTAATTCCACTTTATAGAGGTAGGTATGTATGCATGTGTAAATAGCTCACATAATAGACTATAATATGTCAATAAAATACTTCCAACTAGGTATAACGCATAACGATTAAGTAATGAAGACTTAACCTGATTTTTTTGTATGTTGTTAGTAACTGATGTTTTGAATGAAAGTTGTCAATGAGATTTTTTGTTGAAAGCAAAATGTATCGCGTTAATCGCGGCTATAGGAATGATTAATAATTTTGTCAGACTAGTTTGATTATGAAACTACCTACTCAACTTTATACAACAATGATTTAACATATATGAAAACTGATAAATTATAAATCAAAACTAATTAAACGTGTATTGATTCTTAAATTCGAGATTTTTGCAATCACAATGCTATTTTTATACAATACTAAATTATATATACTAGAAAAAATACGACTCGCATACAAGTGACTCGGTAGCTCAGCGGTCAGAGCATTGGACCGGATATCCAAAGGTCGCTGGTTCGATTCCGTCCGAGAATTGATCTGGTGCGAGTCGTATTTTTTCTAGTACCTATATAATTAAGTAGTGTGCTGGTGATTCTTTAGAAGTTTTAAATTAATTTTGTATCAAAATAATTTTGATGAAAGTACCATTTTCGATATTAACCCATCAACGCCCGGAAAATGAGACACAATAGATTTTCTATTGTTGTCTGGACGCCGGCAGGCGTTGATGAAGAAGTTATCAACACTTTCATGATAGTTTTAACAAAAAATATACAAGACGTTTATAAAAAAATGCGGTAACTCACCTTTTTCCTTACTCAAGCTCACAATATTATTCAACGAAGCCGGTTTTTTCTCTTGAATATTATCGGCCGCATTATCGCTATTCTTTTCGTTTTGAGGCAAATTCAATTTAGCGTTTTTCCAACGATTTCCTAAGCCTTTGTTCATTTTATTTGCATGTGGGAGTGTTTTTTATACCAATATACTATTATACTTATCAATTTTTTTTTGTTTTTTTTTATTGAAAGATTAAAGATTGACTGAAATGTTATCAGTTTCGCGTTTAGTTTGCAAATGTTTTTTTCTTCAAAGTGTTAAATGACTTTCAGTTTAACACCTAGTAGGACTGAGTAATCTTGATAGTTTAGCTTTTAATTTTGTTTTCTATTTCAATTTTAAATTTTGCTTAGAACATAAATAAAAATATTTTTGTCAATACAACCATCTCTGTGGTCTAGTGGTTCGCCCACCCGTGTAAGACGCATGGGTCCCGGGTTCGATTCCCAGGGGAGGTATACAATTTGTACTCGGTTTGGTTGGTGGTAGAGCTAATTTCAAGTCCGCCTGGCTGGCTACCACCATCTTTCCTAAGTCTGACGCAACTATCCCGCACTGTAAGCACTATCCCATGTGATCCCGTTGTGCATAAAAAACAAGGGCAGATTTATTTTTTATTTATAGATCAGACTAGACAATGGGGTTGGTAAACTTTTTCGAAGAGAATTGTTTTTTTTTTTTTGATAGCACAAGTTAGATGAATAAAGAATTTTTTTTTTTTTTATTTTACCTTGTTAACCAAATATATTTTTTTATATTATTATCGCCATAAAATATCTAACATACGGCTGAACACGAAGTTCCTTTGCATTTACTGATTAAAAAAACTGATTGACAGATTTGACAGACAGTGACAAAGAGTAATCATACCTTTGTTTTTTTTTGTTTCGAGCAACAACATAGAAAGTCTTTGGAGCAAAGGCATTACCTATGCATACAGCCGTAATAGTGATTTTTGTACTATGCTGTAAATTAAAAAAAAAAAATATTTAATTTAAAATGAAGCATTATAAAAACTCCGCAATTTGTTATTCCTGACTCCAAGGCCAAAAGCTACCAGAAAATATATAATTCACAACAGTTTTGGAAAAGTTTACCAACCCCATTAACTTCTTAGGCTTTTAGACTTTTAACTTTGTGGTTTTAATTTGTTTAGAACTTTTAAACTTTTAGATTTTATGCATTCACAATGCTATTTTTATATTACGATTATTAATATAATTGGAAAATATTAGAATAAATCGACTCACCCGTAGCAGCTCTGACGGGACTCGAACCCGCACCCTTAGGATTCCGGCCCAATGCACTAACCAACCACGTTGTTTAGAACTATAAATTAAGTTATCATTACTTACAAACTGTTTCTGTAATCGGAAACTTCGCCTTTGTATCAAAAAGTCTTTTAGGGACATTTATATTTATGTGCATTTCCAAGCCTTCAAAATTATCACGCTCAAGATTGTTAAGTCTGCATACAAATCGATTCTGTTTAGTATAAGAGGTTGGCGTTATAAAAGCTGTATAGGGGTCACGCTCACACCCACTACTACTTCAAATTGTATGCCCGATTTGAATCGCTTAGAAAACTATTATGTTCCCTATCAATAGCACTATTCAGGTGAAAACTTATTCGAAGTACCTCATTGTGCTGCCTTAATCTTTGAAGATTGAAAGACAAAAAATAGGGGTAGGTATACAGGATGTTCCAAAACTTTGCCACATGGAAGGAAAGTACCTTAAATATTGAAGATAGGAAATTTTACTGAAAGAAGACTTCGATTTATTTTAAAAAATAATGCGAACTGCATTCAAAGTTTTTTTTTTAAATATCGCATTCAATCCTATACAAATTGATACAATACGTAATAATAAAAAAAAATATGTTAAATTTCATGGTCATCCTTTTGTTTAAGATGCTGTGTTACTTAATAAAAAATAATCCTAATGAGTAACCCTTTCGATCGGTATCATAAAAATAAAGATTTTTTTTTTTCAATTTGTGGGTTCGATTCCTGGTTATGAAAAAAATATGTTAAATTTCATGGTCATCCTTTTGTTTAAGATGCTGTGTTACTTAACAAAAAATAATCCTAATGAGTAACCGTTTCGATCGGTATCATAAAAATAAAGATTTTTTTTTTCCAATTTGTGGGTTCGATTCCTGGTATACGATACGATTTTTCGAAAATCTTTAAATGCAGTTCCTATTATTTTAAAAATCAAAATGAAGTCTTCTTTCAGTAAAATTTCTTATCTTTAATATTTAAGGTACATACTTTCCCTCCGTGTGGCATAGTTTTGGAACCCTGCTATAGTTCTTATGTAACCTATCCAATGTTTTTTCACATGTACAACTATTGGAGGGTGGGACCAGATTTCATACAAATAATGACGTCATCCTTTTTAACCGACTTCCAAAAAAAGAGGAGGTTGTCTGTTCGTCTGTATATTTGTTTTTTTTGTGTATGTCCACCGATTACTCAAAGACGGCTGGACCGATTGGAAAAATTCAAACGTTATTACATTATTTGATAATTTATTTCTAACGTTAACTTCATCGCCTTTTATACCTCCGCCGCGAAACAATACCAGCGAAACCGCAGTAGTTCCGCCACGACTTATCCGTTGCGTACGAAAAGCGAAACGGACTGTTTTAACAGACTTCTTAAAAGGAGGAGGTTCTCTGTTCGGCTGTATGTATGTTTTTTTAACGCATAGATTTCTCTATGGTAGGTTAGGTACTGTCTCGCTTGATGCGTGATCAGCTCGAACTATACACATTTACTTTAGAATTGGTATGTTAAATATAATTTGATTCCAAAAAATTACAGTGTAAAGAAAATAATTATGGTATTCGTATTATGGTAAAATGTTTATATTTCAACCTATGTTTTTAAGGGAATGTTTTGCAGTTTCATGGGTAAAATCACTTTCTATAATATTATTGCTTATTTTTTTACACCTAGAATACTTAATAGATAAGTAGGTATAAGTGGGGGTGTGTGTCTAGATACTAATTTGCCAAATTCATATTACGACACATGTATTATGCGACTACGAGATATTATGACCAATCCCGAATGTATCCTAAAACTAATGTTGCTATTTGATAAAGTAACCAATATCTCATGTGACGAATCGCGAAAGTGTCTTACTTCGCACAAAGGAACAAAATGTTATTAGAGGTTAAAAAGTTATGTGCTGAAAAAAAATGTATCATCAATGCAAATGTGAATTTTCAGATAAGCATAGATTTTTGACGTGGCTGTAGTTGCATATTAAATATACGTCGCGGTCCGTCTGTAATTTTAATTTTGACAATGGTATGAAGTTAAACAAGACTCAGCGAAACCCGAAAATGTTAACCGAGTATCGGATAAAATCTCTGTACGAATAATATCCGAGATCAATATCGAATTCGTTTCAGATTGTCTGGAACCGCTGATCGGGCGAAATAATGAAATATGGAGGGCGGTCCCCCATTCAGCTTTCTTATAAAATTTTATCGCGATAAAGTTTCCGTTCTGAGAGATATTATTAGAGAAATATTTAACATTCCCTACTTAGAATTTCGTTCTATTCTAGTATGGCTGGAAGTTTATATAAAAATGAAAAAAAAATACGAAAAAATTTATACCCATGGTTAATTGTAAGACATTTTGTTCTTCGATTTTTCCGAAAGCAGACAAAAAAAATACATTCATATTTTTGTTAATTATCGTTTTATTGGCTTCCACGATACAGGTTTGTCCTAGTGTGGTAGCCGCTGCTAACTGTTTTAAGTGTGCGTTTTATGAATAAAGATTATTTCTATTTCTATATAAAACTCGATCAGCTATTTGGGCATTTGTATGAAAAGTTGGATAAATTACAGACTTCCAAAAAAGAACAGAGGGCACAAAAAAGCATCGCGATAAGCGTACGATGTTCGTCCCAATCCGTGGCACTATTATCTCACGAATAAGGTTCAATATCAAGTAAATTAACCGACGAATTGCGTCCGACTATCGTGATTCTGTTTTGTAATAGGCCCTCAGGTTCTCTGTTCGTCTGAATATTTTTTTTGCTGAACCGATTGAAATGATTCAAACGTTATTACATTAGGTAATCTCCCAAGTTGGTCCCATTTTTTAAAACTTTGAAATCGGTTCAGTACTTTTCAAGTAATCTTGAGAATAGCACGAAAATAGTTGTTTTTTTAACTCTGTTTTCGGAAAAGTCTTCGAACAAACGTTGTTGTTTATGATGTTAGTAATCTACTCCTGCGAGGTTGTTGGTGTTTTACAATAAACCCTGTATAATATTGAAGAAAAAAGTTTACTAACTAAAAATGTCAGGCGAAATTCCTTCAGTAATTTTAAGACCACCAAAATCCTTTTCACTCGGAATGCTGAAACTGAAAGGATTATTTTCATAAAGCACGGTGAGCACTACGACAGGGTTAAATCACCACGTCGAAAGCTTTAGGGAAGCGACATCGATGTACGAAGAAAGATCATGATCACGTCATATCACTTTGCCCGAGTTAGAGCGCTAACTAGCGATGTGTGATTGAAAAAAATAATTAAGAAGAAGTTTTGCTTTTTCTTTATTTTATTCTTTATTCTTTATTCTTTTTTTGGCAACAAACAGTCATTCAAACAAAAGCACTTATATCTATATTACTAGCTATAACAGACCTATAGTGCCGATAAGGATGAATTATTCGGACAAGTTATATATATAATACTTAACGAAAAACAAAACAGTAGTAAGTAACTAATTTACACTTCAGTAGTAGGTATACATTAGTCGTTTTGTGTATTAAGGTTCGCACATACTAATCGTTTAAATTTAGGTAAAGAGTTACTGAAAATATCCACTTCTGAATCAACCATGTCAAGATTACAGTAATCATCATTATATTTATTTATACTTCTGATTAGAAATCTATTACGTGTATAATTTTTTCCTGCTGTGGGTGGCACGAAGACATTAAGATACTTATCGTTTAGTGATTTGACTCGTGAGGGGCGCGTTAGAAATTTACTTTTAGTGATGAAACCTATCTTAGGTAATAAATCAGGGCAGTACATTTGATTATTTATGATTTTAAATAGGTTACAAAGATCAAATTGAGAACGACGGTTTATAAGGGTGGAGATACCATAATGAGCAGCTGATTCTTCATATGAGGAATTTAAGCGGTTTGTTTTGTAATTTAAGAATTTTACAAACTTTTGTTGGACCTGTTCTAGTCTATTAACATGCACATGATATGAGGGGCTCCAAATTGTGCACCCAAAGTCAAGTATGGATCGGACAAAAGCAAAGTAAAGTATTTTTAACGTGGTTGGGTATCTGAATTCTCTTCCAATTCTCTTAATAAAACCTAATAATTTTAATGACCTTTCAACTACCTTGTCAATGTGATTGTTAAATGAAAGTTTTTCATCCATAATGATACCGAGGTCACGGATAGTATTAACTCTGCTTAGAGTATTATTATTGATTGAGTATGGGTAAATTATAGGTTTTCGATTTCTAGTGTAAGTGACAGAGAAACATTTGTCGCTATTTAAATAAAGTTGATTATCGAGACAATATTTAGATAAGTTATTTAGATCGGATTGAATACTAGCGCAATCACTAATTGATTTCACTACAGCAAATATTTTAGTATCATCTGCATAGAGTAATTGGCGAGTGTTTGGTAAATATTGGCCCATATCATTAATGTACAAAGTGAACAGGACGGGTCCGAGATGGGAGCCCTGTGGGACTCCAGACTTTATTGTTAGATAGTCTGAGCAATAACCTTTGATACAAACCGCTTGAGACCTATTTTTTATATAAGATTCAATCCATCGCAGGAGGCTGCCATGCACACCGGCTCTCCAAAGTTTATTTAAGAGTATATCATAATTAATTTTGTCGAACGCTTTGGAGAAGTCGGTGTACACGACGTCCACCTGGAGGTTTTTGTCCATAGCACTAAGTAAAAATTCTGTGAAGGATAGCATATTCGATTCAACGCTTCGGGACTTCATAAAGCCATGTTGGTCTGGTGAAATCAAGTTTATAAAACAAGTTGCCAGGAATATCGTCACAAGTTTTTCTAAGATTTTACCCAATATACACAGTTTGGAAATAGGTCTATATTCTGTCACCTGATCTTTTTTCGTGTTTTTAGGAATCGGTGTGATTAAGGCCCTTTTCCAAACATCAGGAAATGTTCCAGAGCTGAGGGAAAAATTATAGATGTATGAAATGGGTTTTAATAATTCGTTTGCACACTTGGATACGAGCACTGGGTGTATGCCATCGGACCCTGCCCCCTTGTGTACATTTACATTTTTCAGTTCTTTGAGTATGGTGTCCGGTTCGATATTTAATGAGTGAATATTCAGATAAGCGTCATTAGATGCGGTGTCAGGTAAAGAGGGCAAAGTGGATGACTGGGTGGGCGTATCTATGAAAACTGAGTGAAAATATGAATTGAACGCATCGCAAATTTCTTTTCCCTCCGACAACGCTTCACCCCGGTATAACATTTTATTAGGCAGGTCATTAAATCCGCATTTTTTATTTTTAACGTATGTCCAGAAGTAGTTGGGATTAGATTTTATGATATTCTCAGCGTGTTCTTTATAATTATCGTGAGTTTCGCGTTCTAATTTGTGAAAACGTTTTCTCAAACGGGAAAATGAATTATAGTCGGACAAGTTATTATACAACTTCCATTTCCGGTGATATTTCATTTTCTCTCTATCTAATTTTATAAGTGGCTTAGTGTACCAAGGCGGGTATCTTAAGTTTGAGGACACTTTTCGAGATGGTACGTATTTATCAATTAATTTTTGTAAATAATCGTAAAAATACGTTGTCATATCATTTACGTTTTCTAACTTAGAAAATATTTCCTCCCAGTCAATTAAAAGTAGTTCTTTCTTAATACATTCAAAGTCGGATTTAAAAAACATTTTTCTTGTTATAGGGTTTGGTTTAAACGTCAAAGGGATATTTAAGGGTAAAGTTATTTCTAGAGAATTATGGTGTTGATAGTCTTCTTTTGATAACGGTAAAAGACAAGAGTTAACCTTACAGTGAGTGTTACAAAATATTAGATCTAAAAGTTTATGATTGCTATTGAATACCGAGTTAAACTGATATAAGGAGGACAAGCTATATAAGGAGGACAAGCTATTTTATGTTTTATTTTCTTCTTGGTTTTCTTTTGATTCATTCTAACAAAATGACAACGTGACCTAATGAGGACATGACCTAATGAGGACATGACCTAGTGGGACTAGATGTAATCTGTTTACCAACCAAATTTTATCCAAATCCGTCCAGACGTTTAGGCGTGAAGAGGTAAAAAACACACACACACACACACACAAACTTTCGCATTTACAAATATTAGAAGGATTATTTGTACTTGTAAAATAGCTTTCAAGTTAATGTTAAATTTCTTAAGTCTATGCGCAGCTGCTGGACCCTCTTAAAAACAGATTCACTTGTTACGAGTAGGAGCTACTTTCTTGATAATCAGTGATATAATCAGTGTAATCAGACATAGCTCTGTAAGAATTTAAAATTTCGGTGTTGTCCGTGTCTGTAAATGTTTATTTATTTATGTATTTCTATCCGTTATAATTTTTTAGTCACGATTCAAATTTAAAATTATGTGTTCAGTCCATGAAACTAAAAAACATTCTCCAAGAAACATGACGTGTCGAAATTAGCCACAAAATTTTGGTCACCCCTTAATAAACCGATCGCGTGATCTCTTTGATTTGTGCCATCATCATCATCATCATATCAGCCGCACGACACCCACTGCTGGGTATAGGCTTCCCCTAAGGATCTCCACGACGATCGGTCCTGCGCTGCCCGCATCCAGCGGCTTCCCGCGACCTTCACCAGATCGTCGGTCCACCTAGTCGGGGGCCTACCCACGGAGCGTCGTCCGGTGCGCGGTCGCCATTCCAGAACCTTTCCGCCCCAACGGCCATCGGCTCTTCTCGCCCATTGCCACTTCAGCTGAGCAATCCTTCGAGCGATGTCGGTTACTTTAGTTCTCCTGCGGATCTCTTCGTTTCTGATTCGACCACGCAGGGAAACGCCGAGCATGGCTCTCTCCATTAAATCTCTCTCTAAAATTCTCTCTCTCTCCATTGCACGCTGGGTGACCTTGAGCCTCCTTATGAGACCCATAGTTAGCGACCATGTTTCACTGCCGTAAGTCATCACTGGCAACACACACTGTTCATAGACTCTCGTCTTGAGACACTGAGGCAAGTCGAACGCGAAGATTTTTCTAAGCTTCCCGAATGCTGCCTACCCGAGTTGGATTTGACCAGGGGTCTCCAAACTACGACCCGCGGGCCATCTCCGGCCCGCGAGCACCAACAATCCGGCCCGCGAATGCGGACTGGATCGTACCAACATACGGTACTTTACAGTATGTTGGTACCGAGCTAGCTAGATCCTGACCCTTGGGGCTTCATGGAGGAGTTAGTCTGGCCCTTATGCTAAAAAGTTTGGGAGACCCATGGATTAGACGAGAGATCTCTTTCTCGAAGTTAGACTTACCTAACTGGATTGCCTGTCCTAGGTATACGTAATGGTCAACAACTTCAAGTGAAGTGTTCCCAACATGAACTGGAGAGGGTACAACATGGGCATTTGACATAATTTTTGTCTTATCCATGTTCATCCTGAGATCCACTTTTTGGGAAGCACTACGGAGATTTTCGAGCATTGTGTTCAGGTCTTCCATGGTCTATTGATTTATGTGGAAAGCCAAAAACTTTTAACATTTTTTTGTCCCTTTGTTTTTAGAGAAATTTGTTGTTTTATGGACTGAACAGTGAACACCTCCTTTAAATTTGGATGGTGACTAAATAATAACCCTGTTTAGTCAGCATAGTAAGAGTTCTGCTAAGTCTGGGTTAAAATGTAATAATTGGTGTAATAATAAGTCCGATTTTTTTAACCGTGAATTTTACTTTTACTTTTAACTTTGAATTTTGGTCTAGTGAGCTCTTTCCTACATCCGTACAAGCATATTTCGTGAACTCTAAAATGTGCGGGTTCTTTGTTTCCAAATAAATGGGCTGCGAAGACGTTGAAATTCCCTAGAATAGTCACACGACTTGAAACAATTTGCCTGTAATACGCGGGAAGTATTAGATGTAATTCACATAGTACCGTACTGTTCGTCAGTGACAATATAATATAGAGATATTTGACGTTTTGTGTTCAGTGTTAATACTAAAACGCTAGTTTTTTTACATTTTCTTTGGTTACTACTACTCGAACTCTACAGCGTGAATAATTTGGTTCCCGCAGTGGGGTGGTTCCACTCATGATTACAAGCAACTTTTACTATGGGACCAACTCTGATAGGTATCGCGAAAAAAACCAGCTGTTCCATACATTAAGGTCGATAAGGTATTGCGCTTTTGGACGGAAGTCCAGATTTTTTTTTCGCAATATCAGAGTTGGCCCCTTAGTAAAAGTTTCTTGTAATCATGAGTGGGAACCATTTCACTGCGGAAACTAAATGATTAAAGTTTGCATCGTGTATATTATTCTAGTAGTTGTGAATACAATCAAGGTCCTGATGAAGGTAACTGGATGCCGCTGACCACTCCTTATGGAGATAAAAATTTAAAAGCTAACAAAACCAAATAAAAACCGTTATTTTCAAACAAATTGTTTATTTATTAAATTCACTATGAAATCTAAGTTATACTCGTCTAATGTAATACTCGTACAATAGTGCCACGGCGCACGCGCCAACAGACTTGCAATCGAGCGTTGATTCATCACGGATTTAATACAAATTTTTAAGTCCTTATTTTTCGAAATGAAAGATACACATAAGTAAGCATTGGTCTAAACTAAAAAGTTATTTAAAAATATTTTCGATAGAAAGTGTTACTTATAGCTAAATTAGACCGCCGGTTTTAAATTTTCCATAGAAACAGAAATTTCCAAATATCTTTTAAAAAAATAAGACATTTCAAAAATTATCTTAACTTACTACCTATGAATTCTGCTTATCCGTATGAAGTTTTATTAAAATCAGTTCCGTCATTTCGAAAAATTAGGACTTTATATGAAATTATTATTAGGACTTTATATGAAATACCGTGACGAATCAACGCTCTTAAATAACTTATTAGTATATTTTTTAACCTTACCTATTTTTTCCCTTTTATTTATATTGGCTTTTTGTTCGTTATTTTGATAAGGGTATGATGAAGCTGACATACAGTTAGGAAAAAACCTATAAAATAGATTAAAAAACTCTAAACCGAAATAAAACTAAACGCTCTTCTTCTCATTATCAGTTCGTACTTCGAAAAAATGATGATCTACTTTAGTCGTAGGGTATATCAATATTGTACACTTTTGATTTGGCCCTCCTTATCATAAACCGACTAAGTTCTCTTGGTGCTTGTGATCTAACAAACTGAAATAAGAACAGTAATATTTTATTACAAACATTATAGAAGGAAAAATAGAGAGAAAAATAAAATGTAAGATAGTTTGGAACGCGATGTAGTAAATCAGAATAGCGTCATCGTGTCACTTCTACGGGTGAGAGAATCAGGACGCGTCCGCTATTCAGTTCGGTGGCGCAGTGTTTTAGCGCCTGGCCCTGCGATTGCGGACGTTAATCAACTTTCGCAACGGTCGTTCATGGGATGGGTGACCAAAGATTTATTATCTCTAGGTCCTCCATGCTTAGGAAGGCACTTTAAGTCATGGTCACGGCTGCTTTCACAGAAGATTTGCATTGGGTCCACGTTGTGCGTTATGGGTCATCCTCCTCATCCATCCATCCATAAGGAAGGCCTATGCCCCAGGACTGGGGCATATCTCAACATGACTATTATGGAATGTCTCACGTTTGTTACACGACAAGTGTCAGCGGTTAACTAATATCCCAGTTTTTTTTATCACGTCAGTGCCTGACCTTCATTTCACCTGATGTTAAGCGACGATAAGGCCGGGTGGAAGTGCAATGCATCCGGAATTATTCTCAACCACTTTGTTTTTTGAGAGGAATTTGTTGATAGGAGATTGTCGCGGCAAGTTATTGCGAGAACGTCGTGTCCCGCGGCGGGTCATACTTTATCATCATCATCATCATATCAGCCGCACGACACCCACTGCTGGGTATAGGCCTCCCCTAAGGATCTCCACGAGACGATCGGTCCTGCGCTGCCCGCATCCAGCGGCTTCCCGCGACCGCGTACCAGATCGTCGGTCCACCTTGTCGGGGGCCTACCCACGGAGCGCCGTCCAGTGCGCGGTCGCCATTCCAGAACCTTTCCGCCCCAACGGCCATCGGTTCTTCTCGCTATGTGTCATACTTTAGGTACCTCATAATTATTATTGTCTCTAATACTTACTGTTCGAGACTCATATTGCTTTCGTAACTGCCTTATATGAGGGTCAGGCCCCCATGTATCATCAGGTCGAAATAGAGATGTCCAGCTCTGCAATGAAAAGCTGCAATATTAAAATTGAATTATGCGTATTGGTGATTTTAATATTATTTCTTGCTTTTTAGAACTATTTGATTTTGAAGCTGTTTATATTTTTAGGTTTTTGAAGGAGGTTTTACTTTTTTTAAAGGCACTTTTATTTTCAACTTTTTTGTAGTAAGTTCCTATGTACAGGGAGTAATATTTATCCATAACTCAATTTCCAAATTGGCTGTTTGTTTTAAGGAGTTGTTGTGCTTTCGTAGTTCAAGTCTATTCCAGAACGTCGCAGACAGCTCCGATTGTTTTGGAATTTCATAAACCTACCAATATCTCAATCACAATACATATCCTATAAAAATCATCTTATTCGTTTCATAAATTAACAAAGTCGTCAAGATAATAAACGCAAAATCATAGTAAGTATTTTTAAAAACTACTGAACCGATTGAAAAAAAAATTAATGAGACCATCTCGCAAGAAAACCCAATCAAACAAAAAAAAACATCAAAATCGGTCCATAAAATGTCGAAGATATGCGCGAACAACGATAAAAAAAATATACAATTGAATTTAGAACCTCCTCTTTTCTTTGAAGTCGGTTAAAAATACCTAAATACACACACCGAAGTACTAGAAGATAGTAGTATAGATGTAGTCTAAACTTATCTTCTATTTATACTACATTTGAAAAGGAAAGTCACCTTATTTTTTATCCACGTATAAAAGTAAACAGACCAAGCTGCACCAATAATCAAAGGTATTGAAATGACCACGATGCTCCAAAAGAATAAATAAGCAAAGTAATCAATCTGCACAGCGAGCATCACTTGAAAAATTAAATGCAACATATTGAAAAAAAATACCTGAAATGAATAAAAAGTTACATTTAATACCACTCTGCCAACTTTTAGGAGATATTGCCGTGACTGAACAGCAGACTCGCGCGCTCGGATTGGTCTGAGGAACTGTGTAGCTTTTTTCATACTGCTATATTTTGTTATTTTGGAAACATTTATAAACGTTTACTACTATTAGACTTGGTGTCCTAAAATGTCAATATGAGAAGTGTCTTTCTGTTGGGGGACACAATATTGTTCAGGTTATGGCAGAATACCAGAGGCTGTGGGTTTCCCTCCCGCGGTCACCGAGTCATTAACCTTTTTGTCAAATTGTTGTAGTATTTAATCACTGCATGTATACTATTGTTTTGAGACAAATAAATTATTTTATTATTATTATTATTATTAAAAAGTGTTGAGTTTCAAGTCGATTGCTTGTTTACGGAGACGCGAGGCGTTGCGAGTCGGCCTGCGCTAAATACAAACATTATTCATCAAACGTTGTATGAGACCGTTTTCGGAGAAGCGATCTTACACGCGTTTTTTGAAATGCGGCGGTACCCGCGGCAGCACCCGCTGAGTCGCACGCGGCGTGCTGTCATGCAGTTTACTTGTAGAAAAATCTTATATTTTTGTTTTATAAACTATCATAGTGTAAAAAAATGAAAAAATAATTAATTGACGTTGTGATTGTAATGAATGTTTTATTTTTTATTTCCCGATTTTATGAATACGTACAATTATTCGATATTATATCAAGATTACGGCTTGAAGCGATGACTGCCGCGTGCACCGCCGCGGCCCCCGCCGCATCGCCCGCTAATCTTTACGCCCTGCATCTCCATACACAACATTGTACATTGCCATATATTTGTGTTGTAGTGCGTGTGCTTACATGCATATTACACACACTATTTTTTTGTAAACTAAAACTCTTTTTATTAAGGCGCGGTGGTGGTGAAACTAGCGCCGCCACTACATTTATTTTTATTACTCGTAAACCAAGTCAATATTTAAAAAAAGCTCATGTAATAATCTCTTGGATTGTCTCTAATATTTTTTGAATAACTCTTCAACAGTTATCATTCATTCTGTAAGTTTTAAAATCCATAATTGCCAAAAGTGGCCACTTTGAGCTAAAATGGATTTTAAATCTTACAGAAAGAATGAAATCAGTTTAATTTAAGAAATCGTTAACATGAGCTTATTTTTAATATTGACTTGGTAAACGAGTAATGAAAACAAATGTAGTGGCGGCGCTAGTTTCACTACCTACAGCGCCTTAAGTCAATTTTAATCTACAAGAGGAGGAGGACAGGAGAACTAAAGTAACCGACATCGCTCGAAGGATCGCTCAGCTGAAGTGGCAGTGGGCTGGACATATAGCGAGAAGAATCGATGGCCGTTGGGGCGGAATGGTTCTGGAATGGCGATCGCGCACCGGACGACGCTCCGTGGATAGGCCCCCGACAAGGTGGACCGACGTTCTGGTGAAGGTCGCGGGAAGCCGCTGGATGCATACAGCGCAGGACCGATCGCCGTGGAGATCCTTGGGGGAGGCCTATACCCAGCAGTAGGTGTCGTGAGGCTAATATGATGATGATGAATATCAATCTAAGTCAGACTTTTATTTATACACCCGAACCGCCAACACGCGTGCACGCTACACGCGCCGCTGCACAAACCGTCTCTCTGTAAACGAAAAAAACGTCCAACGCCACGCCGCGCCGCACGCCACGCCGCACGCGACGCCCGACCCCCCGCGTCCCCATAAACGAGCACAAAGAACTACATTACACTACGACCATTTGTCCCCCGCCGCCGTCACCATCTCGAGATTATTATGAGTTCTGTGCCTGTGAGTTTGCACATTGACGTTTACTATGATAGCGACTGTAGTAAGTATTTTGAATGCAATTTCACATAGCCTCTCTGGTGGTAACTATACTAAAGTTGTCATACAAATCAACTGCAGTCGCTATCGAGAATAGTAAGCGTAAACTCATAAGCCTACAGGATGGCATGACGTGAATCAAATGCATTGGACATGGGGATCGCTACTTCGGCGCGCCGCCGTGTCAATTTTTTTGTCTACCGTGTATAAAAACTTAATTCGAAAATTAATTAAAGAAAATTCAGCCATTCAAAGCTTAAGGTATCACAGGTCTGATCCTTCAGGCACTCCGCTGCGTTAAGCGGGATCCCGCCGCGGGTACACGGCGCGGGAATATAGATTGCTGGTTTTTTGACGGACGGAATGCTTGCAGTGCATGAGTAAGCTCTGATCTATGTCGCCCCGCGCGCGTGTCCGCTTAACGCAGCAGAGAGCCTTAAGGTTTGGTATCTGGTACTTACTGTATACCACAAAGGAACAAGTTTAAGAAATATAGACTGGAAGTTGGTCAAAACCAGTCCGGTATAGAATGTCATGTCAGCCATAAGTCTTCCCAGAGGGTAGATGATGTATATCCCGTAGATTTCCAGCAAAGTGACAAAGCCTTTTGTGAGTAGGTAAAGAAAAAATCTTACCTGAAAATCGTAAGTTTTTGTTAGTTAATAGTTCTTATCTCGCTCATAAAACATCTTAATATTTTGTCTATATTTACATTATAGCTTGAAAAAGCATAAAACAGAATTCCTATTGTAGTAATAACGATAGTAACAATAATTCTCTTCGCTTCTTTCCATTCGCAAACAATTGCTTCTACAAGACAATGGAAAGTCACAACCTGAAATAATAAAGTGAAGAAAAAACATTTAATTATTATGATGACTAAAATAACAACTAAAATATAATAACTATTTATTTATTTCTGTTCTAAATATTATTAAACGTGTTACAAAAAACTCTAAAGCCAAATTTATGGTAGATAGGAACCATCTAAATATAATCTTAGCTTGGCACATCGTAATGCTTATTCGATGGCTGTTGAACTATTTAATGCTCTTCCTGATCACTTAAGACAGCTAGATGGACCAATTTTCAAAAGAAAGCTGCATGAATATCTCATCGAAAACTGCTTTTACCCAGTTCAAGAATATTTAAATAAAAAATAGATGATATTATGTGTATAGTTTCTTTGGTTTTGACATGTAGGTAGATAATGAATTTATGTGTAGTGTAAATGTAATTTAAAATTTTTGCATGCTTAATTATAAGT
The DNA here is from genome assembly GCA_950108535.1 of Agriphila straminella. NCBI lineage: Eukaryota > Metazoa > Arthropoda > Insecta > Lepidoptera > Crambidae > Agriphila > Agriphila straminella. The sequence goes on along the minus strand of OX467307.1, from coordinate 19,538,118 downwards.
AGATTTTGACGGACTCTATTACTTAAGAACACCAAATCTTGTACTCAAAATTAATGCAAATAAATATATCATTCATTCATTCATTCATTCATCAAACTGACCAACTTTTACTATGGTACCAACTCTGAAATCACCGTCGAAGGCTATATCAACTGTTTCATACATTTTGATATTGCAATTTTTGAAACAGCTAATGTTTTTACTTCACTAGATTCTAGTGAAGTTTATTGCATAATATATTTACCTTCAAAAATGATAATTAGCAGTTCCAAAATATAATATAAAAAGTATGAGTGGTACGTCTACTTACAAGTATACAAAACTCCATGAAGAAATTAAGAATGAAAAACACATGAGAGAAAATTTCACCCAAATACAACGTGGAAAAATAAATAGGCCATATAAAAAAGAAAGAGTATGTATCTGTAAATAAAAACTTATTTTAACAGTAGGTACACAGTTCATATATAATGGACTCCCTAAACGATCAAAATTGCTTGTCAATCATTTACATTGCATTGCTTGTCAATCACATTTTGATCGTCTAGGAGCGATGCTTGACAAGCACCACAGAATAGATAGATTACCGTGGCCAATCAAAAGTAGGCCACGCCCCCAAATGGTAAATGCAATGTAAATGATTGACAAGAAATGCTTGATCGTCTAGGGGCTCCATAAGTTTTTCAAAGTAGGCACCTATAAATATAAAATATTGTTAGTCATATTTGATTTTCTTCGTGTAAATAGTTTTAATTTGCAGTAAAACAAACAAATACTTACTTAGTAAATTAACAAACATAGAAGTTTTTATCAGCAAGTCGCAATATCTTTTGACTTTGTATGATAATAAACCTCTAAATATATAGAAAATAGCATTAGAAACTATTATTATGGCGCTGTCTCGTGTTGGTTGAATCTGTAAAAAGGTGATGGTATTAATATGAAAATATCAATAAAATATACAGGGTCATTTTGTTTTCACCATACAAATTTTGAGGATGTGTTCAGTCCATGAAACTGAACAACTTTTTCTGAGGAACAATGTGCAAATATGTAAAAAAAATCTTCATTCTCAGAAGATCCATCGGCCAGATCTACAAATGGATCTAGTGAGATTTTTTTTTCTTATAAGATCTATAATGGATCTAATGAGAATTCAAACCTCAGAAGATCCATTGTACAGATCCATAATAGATCTAGTGAAGGTTTTTTCTCAGCTGATCCATTGACCACATGCATGATAGATCTAGTGATTTTTTTTCTCACGACCGACCCGTAGTCACACTGTATAGTGTCGGGTAAGCTCACTGATGGTCTTTAGCCTTGCTTTCAACAGGTGTCTGCGTGGAGTATAACTGTTACTGTCCATGTCCATAGAAATAAAGTTTTGATCCCTCTCAGGATTTTAGGTTTCGATGATGCGACCGTTGTCAGTTTTCCGCTTCGTCTCTGGCTTTGCTCATAGAAAGATGTCTCGCGATAAAGTTTACCTCCTCTAAATCTATGCTACCCTGGTACTTTGGTAAGAGATTTAAGTTCTCATTAGAATTTAGATCCATTAATAGATCTTTAGGTACTTTAACTTCGAGAAAGAGATTTCTCGTCGAATCCAACTCGGGTGGGCAGCATTCGGGAAGCTTCGAAAAATCTTCGCGTCCGACTTACCTCAGTGTCTCAAGACGAAAGCCTATGAACAGTGTGTGTTGCCAGTGATGACTTACGGCAGTGAAACGTGGTCGCTAACTATGGGTTTAAGGAGACTCAAGGTCACCCAGCGTGCAATGGAGAGAGCCATGCTCGGCGTTTCCCTGCGTGATCGAATCAGAAACGAAGAGATCCGCAAGAGAACTAAAGTAACCGACATCGCTCGAAGGATTGCTCAGCTGAAGTGACAATGGGCGGGACATATAGCGAGAAGAACCGATGGCCGTTGGGGCGGAAAGGTTCTGGAATGGCGGCCGCGCACCGGACGGCGCTCCGTGGGTAGGCCCCCGACAAGGTGGACCGACGATCTGGTGACTTTTTTTAATTTAAGGTGGCCTTAACTTTAAGATTCGTTTGAGCATTTGGCCGATAGATACCTAACTATAAAAACCAAAATTTTATATTTTGTTTTGAGTGTAAATCCGAAACTAGTTCACTGTACCTAATAATAATTACTTAAGTATTTTACTTTACCTCTTGAGAACTTCTGGCAGTCAGTATATGGACCGCTGGTGGTGCTGCCATAGATTCAGCTATCGTATCAACGTTGGCATTCTGTAAACAGAAAGAGTTGAGCCACAACATGTTCTGTTATATTTATAAGGCTCTGAGCAGACGGCACGGCACGACGTCACAGAATAGATATAAGTACACGACGTGTAGACTAGTTTTGATTAAGGTACCTATGATTCCGATCTCGGCAGCAAGCAGCAGTGCGCTCAAAATTGAACCGTAATGTTGTGATTAAAAGGTTCAATATTCTGCCGAGATCGGAATCATATCTTTAGGCGCTTGCTGCCGCGCCTCAACCGCCGCCACTCTGACTACAACATTCATTGCCAGTCACGAACGTTACCTACATGTACCTCGAAATTGTTTACTTTAAGTCAAAATACAAGTTCACTCCTACTTCTTTTTGTTTTTCTCACTATAATAATGGAAAGCTTCAGAGTATATTGCCAACATTTTTATTATTATTATTCCCTGTTTACTTCTTTGTTTGTGACCGGCAATCTAACACTAAAGCAGCGTATGACGGCGCGGTGGCAACAGCCGGTGAAATCGACTGTAGTGCCGTATACATGTAGCCTATTCCAGACGACACAATTTAATGGCCAACTTAAATTGAGTAGAAATCGGCAACTGAATTGAAATGGCTGTCCACACGGACGCCCAGTCTCATTCAATTTTCAAAACCTTGAGGAGCGGACGTGCGCCATGCCTCCTATATTATCGAAAGAAACGCAAGTTAGCACTTGTGTTAGGGCTCATGATTAGTTCAGATGAAGGATAGAAAAAATGTGCGCGAAGAATTGGCTGTTAAAAAGAAAAAAAAAGCCATATGGCTAAATAAAAGAGCTAAATTGGCAATCGTTATCCACACGATACAATTTGATCGGTCCGACTGGAATCGGGTGACTTCCGCCACCCATTTTGGATCCCTCCCGCGTTGTTCGGCAGATTCGCGATACGGCAGAAGCTAGTTTCGGCAGAATCGCGTTTGGAGTTTGAACGGAGACAGTCGGCATCAATGGGAAATAACTGTGCTGTTTTGCATCATCGCCAACTTCCCACTACATGACACAATTTGATTGACAATTCGGGTAAATTGCCGATGAAACATAAAGTTAATATACCTAGCGGAATAAAGGAACAAAGGGCTGAGTAAGCGAGATGTCACTAATCAGCAACAACGTGTGATAAAAAGAAATGCGTGATTTGACGTAACAGAACTCTTTTTCGCAACTGTTTGACAATTCATCTGCACTATAATGTACGTGTAACAAGTGACAAGATATAGGCACTGACACGCATAAATAAACATTTTTACACACACTAACATAATTCAATTTCGGTTTCGTTTGACAGCGCATGTTTGTTCCTCTATTCCGTCAGGTATATTAACTTTATGCGATGAAATTGTATTGTCTGGAATAAGCTTTAATCTGTTTGTGTTTAACAACTTCCTTCCAATTCCCTGAGCAACGTCTAACTTGAGATACATTATACTTACCCAAAGATATTTTTGTGCTTCGTTAATTGGTACTTCTGTAATTATTTTATCTTTATTAAAATAAAAGTGGATAGAAATATGGACAAATATAATTATGTATATTATGGCTAAAGCCATTTGTATTCCGTGCAATGCCTGAAAGATAAGAGAAGTCTTTCATAAAGTACTAGTATGAATTATGCTTTTGCCTAAAATGTTGCAACTTTTTGTTATACTCATACTCTTAGGCCCTTTTATGCGCGGTACCAACGTATTAATAGAAATACTGTGGCGGTACCGAGCTAATTAGGAACGCTCAAGTTAAACTACTTAAGTATGGCGCTCAGTAAAGCTTGCGGTACCGTGTATAGGTATTAGGTATACCAAGCGATGTCGCACCACTACTGAGCTGTTTTTTAGGGATAGTGCTTGGCCTTTACCTAGGGTTGCCAACATGTCTTTGGCGAAATATAGTATTTTTCAAATTAAGCTATAAAAAATATAGTACACTTGAAAAAAATATAGTACCTACTATAATTTTGGAGTCTTTTTTGTACCTTTGCTTTTTAATCGCACTTGAATTGAACTTGACGCACTTTCGTCATCGCTACCACTTTCCATAACTAATTTATCTAAGACTTGAGTTATATTTCTCAAAGAAAGAATAATGTTATATTTTGCAGATGATTACCAACAAAATCGCAATACAAAAATAGAGCAGACCAACCAATGACCAAACTATCGTTTGAAGCTTTTGAATTTGACATTGATGCAATAAGACAGATACTTACTTTCAGAATTCAGATACGATATAGGCACACTACACGCTATCGAATCAGTCAAAATGCACGAAAGATTTGTTTCTTAGCGTTCGATGTTAAAAATATAGTATTTTAGCGTACTATATATTTCTTCAACAGTATATAGTACGCAGACCCGAAATATAGTACAATACAGTGTATTATAGTACGGTTGGCAACCCTACCTTTACCTCACCTGATGTTAAGTGACGATAAAGCCGAAGGTGGAATCGCACTGCTCCCGGAATCCTCATCACTGAGGAACTGGCTATCTTACCTCTAACTGCCGGCACAACAATTTTTAAATTGTTGTATGGAGTCAGACTTAGGTAAGTGATAGTAAGCCAGGCGGACTTGAAATAAGCCCTACCACCAATAAAATCGAGTACAAATTGCACCCTCCATGGGAATTGAACCCGGGAGCCCTGCGTCTTGCACTGGTGGGCGAACACTACCGAGGTGGTTAAAGAAAACGGAATAAGTTTAGAGGATCTTAACGGTGACATACCTTCCAGATATATATTTTTTTCAATTGGTTATAGTGTACCGCGATGTTGATCCATATAAATATAAAATACATTAAATTTACAGATCCAAAACTTGTAGTCATACTTAACGTTCGAAAACGAACACTGAAAAAGATGGACGTTGTAACAATAATTATAATATTACTTTTTTATTACAAAAGAATCTGTCTTTCATCTAAAAGCTCCCTAAATATTCAAAGAAATAATATACTTTGAATATTATCATTTGGGCTATTTACATGGGTCGATTTTAGTCACCTAGCAAGTCGCTCGCTTGTCAAATTGAATCGCAGGTGACACATCGGTGACGGCGGGGCGCTGTCTTTTTAAGTATATTTAAAAAAAACTTTTTTAAAACACAACAACTTTTTTATATATATTTTTTGTGTATGTCCACCGATTACTCGAAGACGGCTGGACCGATTGAAATGATTCAAACGTTATTACGTAAGTTATTATTAAGTTAAGTAAACTCCCAAGTTGGTCCCATTTTTTAAAATTTGGAAATCGGTTCAGTACTTACGAAAATAGTATGATTTTGTGTGAATTACCTCGATGATAATGGTCGTATTAATTCTTTGTTCTTCAGTGTCGATTATTTGTTGTATGATCTGTGGTCAAAACACAGTTAATTATAAAAATATTAATAGAACATGCCTGTGATAATAAAGTTGTGCCGTTTGAAATCGTTCACCACTAGACGAAATGTAAGCTGATATATTGAAGACTGGAGTTTCGTTAGCAAACTTTTTGATGAAATCTTCTAATTCATAGCAGTTTTTACTGGAACCTGTCTGATTTGTGGGGCATCTGTTGAAATACAATTTTATGTAAAAAAATATAAATTAACAAATTGCATAATAGGGATTACATTATAACACTAACTTTGTTTAGTTGCAATGCACAAGTCGGCTAAAAAAATTATAACCCGATGTTTCATGTCTATACACTGAAAAAAAAAATAGGTTGGATTTATCAGATTCCTCGTAAATTGTATCGAAGTCGACAGTTGAATATGGTCCTATCACGAATTTTTGTTGATTTCACCAAACTCAAATTGTTGGTGTTGTACCAATTTAATATGGTAGATTGTACCTTAATAGTTTAGTAGATTTGTATCATTAACAAATTACTTTGGTATTTTTTTAAACACGTAGTTTGGTAATCCCTACAAAACAAATTTGTATATTTTACTAAATTGGTTTTGTCTTTTTTTACTAAGTTAACTTTAGTATCTTCTAATATCAGATTTCCGCGTAAATGTTATCAAAGTCGACGGTTGAATATGGTCCTATCACGAATTTTTGTTGGTTTTACCAAACTAAAATTGGGTAGATTATACCTATCTTTATACACTAATTGTTTAGTAGGTTTGTATCATTACCAAAGTACTTTGGTATTTTTAACACGTAGTTTGGTGCTCCCTACAAAACAAAATTGTTTAGTGTGATCTATGTTGTTTAGTAAATTGTAACAAATAAAGTTTAGTATTATTTATCCACTTGGTGTTGTAATTGTAACTAAACGTACTTCGGTGTATTTTGTCAGGTTTAGTTTGGTAATAGTTAACCAGATTTATATTGTAGTTATTACCATAGTTTGTTTGATATGACTACCAGATATGATATGTAGTTTTCATCAAAGTAGTTTAGTTTATTCTACCAGATGTGCTATGTAGTTTTCATCAAAGTTGTTCAGTTTTATATACCAGATGTGCTATGTAGTTTTCATCAAAGTAGTTTAGTTTAATCTACTAGATGTGATATGTAGTTTTCATCAAAGTAGTTTAGTTTAATATACCAGATGTGCTATGTAGTTTTCATCAAAGTAGTTTAGTTTAATCTACCAGATGTGCTATGTAGTTTCATCAAAGTAGTTTAGTTTAATCTACCAGATGTGCTATGTAGTTTTCATCAAAGTAGTTTAGTTTAATCTACCAGATGTGCTATGTAGTTTTCATCAAAGTAGTTTAGTTTAATATACCAGATGTGCTATGTAGTTTTCATCAAAGTAGTTTAGTTTAATCTACCAGATGTGCTATATAGTTTTCATCAAATCTACCAGATGTGCTATGTAGTTTTCATCAAAGTAGTTTAGTTTAATATACCAGATGTGCTATGTAGTTTTCATCAAAGTAGTTTAGTTTAATCTACCAGATGTGCTATGTAGTTTTCATCAAAGTAGTTTAGTTTAATCTACCAGATGTGCTATGTAGTTTCATCAAAGTAGTTTAGTTTAATCTACCAGATGTGCTATGTAGTTTTCATCAAAGTAGTTTAGTTTAATTTACCAGATGTGCTATGTAGTTTTCATCAAAGTAGTTGAGTTAAATCTACCAGATGTTTATTGCAGTTTTTACTTTCGATAATATAGTATTATCTACCAGTAGTGTATTGTAGATTTTACCAAATATAGTTTAGTATACTCTACAACATGTTTTGTATTTATTACTAAAGACAGTTTGGTATTTTCAAACAGATGTTAAATGTAGTTTTTACTAAACTTTTAATGGTAATACCTACTATTATTTTATCAGTGTTGGTCTTGTAAGATATACCAGTCTTAAAATAGTACTAAGTACCAAATTAGCTTCGTACACTTTACTAGTGGTAGTTTGGTTAATTAACCAAACTACCATTAGTAAAATGTACAAAGCTAATTAAGTAGATAGTACTACGGCGTGCTACACATCTTTAGTTTTAACTGTACAAATAAACTGTGCAGTTAAATCTTCATGAAATCGCATGGTGTGGAGGCAAAACTGTGAACTGTGCAGTTAACATTTTGCCTACATTCCATGCAATTTCATGAAAATTTAAGGTACAGTTTATTTGGTTTACAGCTAAAACTGAATGAAAACAGTTAAAAAGTAAAAAGTATTAGATAAAAAATATCTATGACCAGCACATCAAAAATATTAGGCTTTCATAAAAGGTCGTGCTGGTGGTGAGTACAATGAAAATATCGATTTGGTACATGTCATAAAATTTATTTTTTTGATTAACAATTACTTTTATTAATACAACATTATGTAAGGATGTTAGGGTCATTCTAAACCTTTAGATTTTTTTTATATGCATGGTATTGCTGATCCTGGTCAGAACCAGGCACTGTTAAAAGGTGCCTGTTTCTGAGCAGGATCAGCAATACCATGCATAAAAAAATTGTCAGTCTTAAACCAATCGTTAAAATTATGACCCTGTGTGTATACAATGCTAAGGGAATATCGATTTGGTACATGTCATAAAATTTATTTTTTTGATTAACAATTACTTTTATTAATACAACATTATGTAAGGATGTTAGGGTCATTCTAAACCTTTAGAATTTTTTTATATGCATGGTATTGCTGATCCTGGTCAGAACCAGGCACTGTTAAAAGGTGCCTGTTTCTGAGCAGGATCAGCAATACCATACATAAAAAAATTGTCAGTCTTAAACCAATCGTTAAAATTATGACCCTGTGTGTATACAATGCTAAGGGTACTTGCTACAGGAGGTACTCTGCAATAACTTAATTAATATAACCTCAAAGGCTTACTAAACAATATAGTTCTCTAAAAACACCAATTAAACTTAAAGGTAGGATCGATCGATAGAACTTAAAGGAAGGTCTGATCTTTTTTACCACTTTTTTATCCTTCCACACCAACACATACACATGAGAATGCTTCATAAGCTTTTAATAGTTGTATGTACAGTCACCATCATAGTTAGGAGCAACCACATAGCTAAACGTGCCGGACTACAGCTGCGCCACAAAAAAAAAATTTGGAAATCTGACTTTTTGACTATGCCATGATGAAGTCGATAGTTTGTCAGAGTTTGTCACCAAAAACCAGAGTTTGTCAGTCTTCCGTTTTCGAGCTGCTGCGCCACACAGATCTCGAAAACGGAAGATCGTAGCGAAAATCTGATTACTTGTGTGTGTAGCCTGTAGTTTGTCAAAGTTTGTCGCCAAAAACCAGAGTTTGTAGGTCTTGCGTTTAGGAGATCTGTGTGGCGCAGCTGTAGAGACGTCTCTACAGCTGCGCCACACAGATCTCGCAAACGGAAGGTCGTAGCGAAAATCTGATTACTTGAGTGTGTAGCCGGTAGTTTGTCAGAGTTTGTCACCAAAAACCAGAGTTTGTCAGTCTTGCGTTTAGGAGATACGTGAGGTTACGCTTTGGAGACCTTTCTACCTGGATCTTGAGAACGGAAGGTCGTAGCGAAAATCTGATAACTCGAGTGTGTAGCCGTTAGTTTTTCGGAGTTTGTCACCAAGAATCAGAGTTTTTCGGTCTTGCGTTTAGAAGATATGTGGGTATATGCTACGACTTTCCGTTCTCGAGATCAAGGCAGAAAAGGTCTCTACAGCATATACCCACATATCTTCTAAACGCAAGACCCAAAAACTCTAATTCTTGGTGACAAACTCCGAAAAACTAACGGCTACACACTCCGAGTTATCAGATTTTCGCTACGACCTTCCGTTCTCAAGATCCAGGTAGAAAGGTCTCCAAAGCGTAACCTCACGTATCTCCTAAACGCAAGACTGACAAACTCTGGTTTTTGGTGACAAACTCTGACAAACTACCGGCTACACACTCAAGTAATCAGATTTTCGCTACGACCTTCCGTTTGCGAGATCTGTGTGGCGCAGCTGTAGAGACGTCTCTACAGCTGCGCCACACAGATCTCCTAAATGCAAGACCTACCGGCTACACACACAAGTAATCAGATTTTCGCTACGATCTTCCGTTTTCGAGATCTGTGTGGCGCAGCTGTAGAGACGTCTCTTTAGCTGCGCCACACAGATCTCGAAAACGGAAGACTGACAAACTCTGGTTTTTGGTGACAAACTCTGACAAACTATCGACTTCATCATGGCATAGTCAAAAAGTCAGATTTCCAACTTTTTTTTTGTGGCGCAGCTGTAGTCCGGCACGTCATAGCTAAATATATAGCAAAACGTTTTTATTACCATAGGACTAATAAGGGTGTGTTGCGATATATTTTGTTATGTGGTTGCTCCTAATTATATAACGCTCACTGTACATACTTAATATCATCTAAATCGAAAATAATATTCGCCAAGCTGTCTCAGGCCGCGTACCTAGTAGAAGCCCTAATAGCCCGACTTTAAACGTTCTGGTAGCGATCCGAGAGCCACCTTTTTATATAAATAATAGAATTTGAGGAACATAATCTGCTATAACATAATTAAAAATTGCCTCGAATACGAATGTAGTCTATACAATGCTAGATATCTACAGACCATACACCTAACCGTTACCGCACCTCGGCAGTTTTTTTTTTCATATCTGAGTTAAATATATACTTTTTTATATAAATAATAGAATTTAAGGGTAGTTACCTACAGGACATACTCTGCTATAATTAAAAAAATTGCCTAGAAGGCCACCAAACAGTATGAATCTGCATTAACGCCAGAAAAAACCTAACCATTACACTGACAGACTCTATTCTAGAAGTCTATACAATGCTAGATATCTAGAGACCATACACCTAACAGTTACCGCACCTCGGCAGAATTTTTTTTTCATATCTGAGTTAAATATATACTTTTTTATATAAATAATAGAATTTAAGGGTAGTTACCTACAGGACATACTCTGCTATAATTAAAAAATTGCCTAGAAGGCCACCAAACAGTATGAATCTGCATTAACGCCAGAAAAAACCTAACCATTACACTGACAGACTCTATTCTAGAAGTCTATACAATGCTAGATATCTAGAGACCATACACCTAACAGTTACCGCACCTCGGCAGAATTTTTTTTTCATATCTGAGTTAAATATATACTTTTTTATATAAATAATAGAATTTAAGGGTAGTTACCTACAGGACATACTCTGCTATAATTAAAAAATTGCCTAGAAGGCCACCAAACAGTATGAATCTGCATTAACGCCAGAAAAAACCTAACCATTACACTGACAGACTCTATTCTAGAAGTCTATACAATGCTAGATATCTACAGACCATACACCTAACCGTTACCGCACCTCGGCAGAATTTTTTTTTCATATCTGAGTTAAATGTATACTATGAGCTGTTTCCAAAGCGTTTTCAGGGCAATTTTTATTCTGAGTATGACATTCAGACGGTTCATAACAATCTAATAAACTACTCGTATCAGGTATATTTTCACTTAAAGTACAATCATTTGTTGGGAGTTCCTGACTTAATACTGACCGTGAGTTCAAATGATTGGAAATCAGGTGGCGTCTAAAAGACCTTACATTTTGATATACTCGATCGCATTGATATTGCTTACAGCGATATGTAGAGGTTAAACCTAAATTATGATGGAGTTTTAAATGTTCACAAAAGTTTTTATAATCCTCAACGGAAGCAAGGCACTTGAAGCAGACGAACATATTAAATTTAATTACTTCAAATCTGAGATAAATGACGACACGCCTGAAAGCTTCTTGTCTGATTTTAACTCAATATTGTAAAAATACTTTTGGATAAATAGCCAAATGTGTATTGCTTCCGAAGGATATTCGACGTCCAAGCAATGGAAAATCTTGAAACATATATCAAGCGATTTGAGGAACGAGTCGATTTTATAAAGAATATTGTCATATGCGACATAAAAATCTTGTAGGGTACCGATCGTGGCTCCGACGACTATGAGTATGGGCTGAAACCGGAGTCCTTTCGCTAGCTGAGCTTTTCGCTTATAGTCAAGTTGGGTGAGGACTTCGCTTTGGTTCTGAAAATAAGAAGTTTTATGAATTCCTTGTATTCCTTACATTTAGTAATCTTATTGAGCACTTCTTAGGGATCTGATCGGCGGGTGTCAGTTAACATTTTAACGAGTAAAGTGCAATTAATAAAGTACAAAGGCCGTAGCAAATTTGAGTTGGTTAAATTTGAACTGATATGTCAATAGAACTTCAATGATGAATATTATGTTTCAATCTATGGAATTTGCATCATTACACCAACAATAAGAGGAAACATTACTAATGCCAAAATGAAATACAAATTGAAATTCATTATGTAAAAAATTGTTATATACCTTTGCATGAAGAATGAAACTGTTCATAGCTTCTTGAATGCTTGGCTTTACGGCTTTTTTTTCCCATCTACATGTTGGCACTGTATTCTAATGGTTGGGACTATTTTGAATCCAATGGTTGCGCAGTAGCAGAAATCTCTTACATCTGAAAACAAAAAATCGCAAATGAATTAGTAATATAGGTAATAGATACCCCTAAATTAAATGAAACCTATAATGCTATGATCAGATATTGTGTGTTAAGTATCCAAGATATTGTAATTATAATTTTTAGTGATTGTACCAAAAGATAAAATTGTGGGACAAAAACTGAACAACTAATTTTTGAAGACGTTATTTCTTGACACAGAAAAAAGGTTCGAGTAGATCAAACCCTCGGTGAAAGCTACTTATATTAATAATAATTGACTAAAACCAACCTTCACTAGGATTTTCATCAATTAATTGGACGTAGGGAGAAGCAGATTTGATGGTCCTTAAATGGGGGAGCGCTTTCTCAATAAATTGGGGCCATTTCTTAAATAATAGAATTTCAGAACCTTTAAATTTTGTTTCAAAATCCAATTCAATCTGAAAAAGAAAACCGATGATGTATTGGTAGATATGAAGGAAATAAATATTTCTTCCAACTACGCACATCATAACTGCACTAAGTATACTGATAACAAAGCAGCTATTTGTTACAGATTGTTGCACGGAAGAAATAAAAAACTCCTCATACAAAAAAGATCTATTGGTAAAAAGCAGCAAAAACATGTTTTTTAGCTTTTAGAATACTTGTAAGTACGTTTATTTTATGTTGTTAATAGTTTTGTCCAAAACTGAAAAACTTTTTTATAGTCCACATTAACTAGGCTACGTCATGATGATTTACAATATTTTTATGATTCAACCAAAAAGTGTCACAACTTACCAATTTATATCCAAAACTTAATTTATATGAGGGCCAATCGTTCACAATATCATTTATATTTGAATATTTTTCTGATTGTAGTTCTTTCAGTCGCAATTTTGACGTTTTCTGCCAATTGTCAATAACATCGGTTAGTGGCTCCTTGTTATACCTCAGCCAAACTTTTATTTCCTCGTATTCTTCTTTAGAAACTGGAAAATAATAGGCCAACAGTCATTTATTGAATTTTTTTCCAATTACTCAAAAACTGTAATAATTAAACATTTAAATTTAAAAAACTTAAATATGTACAAACATAATGATACCCACTTGCCAGAATAACCTCACTATTAGATTTCAACCCCTCATATTCAACACAATTTCTAATCCCTATTAAACTATTTTTTTTATACTATAGAAAGATGCGGGCAAGCAAGTTCTATAAGTGTGCCAAAGTGCAAGTCGACAGCATTTGAGTTGCTGAGAAAAACTGCTGTGACATACAGACAGACAAACAAATTCGTTAAAGCGAGATGCGAATACAACTTTGTTTTATCGTGTAGCTCCGCGCCGCCTAAGTGTTAGGTGTTATACATACCACTTTGTTCTATAACTACTGCGGCAGCTTTATTTTGCAGCTCCGTGTCGTTACACTCGTGCGGCAGGTCGGTGTCAGTTCTACGCCTGTCTGTGATTACCCCACTCTTGCGCAGCAATCTTTTGTGATTGTTATATTTGTCCACTAGTTTCCCCCTTGCTGGAATGTATTTATTGGTGCCAAACTTCTGGCTGGCTATGTAGTAGGTCTCCTAGGGAAATTAAAACTTTTAAGCATGTTACTAGGTACCTATCATTACTAGCTACTGTAACTACCAAGGTAGGTAGGTACCTTAGATTATAAATACAATATTAAACCTGCGTTTAAATTTTGGTACCTTAACTTCATTTGGGAATAACGAAACAATTTGTAAGGAAATATCTTGGAATTGGTCTTTTTTCATGATGCCATACTGCTTCATATAATACTCCACTACCGATTTTACCAAGTGGTTTCGGGCCGACGTGTCTAATTTATCATTTTTTTTGAAAGATGCGAGACACAGCTCTCCAGAACTATTGCTTTTTAAAATAATATTTAAATCATCATTCTAAACAAAAAGAAAATAATGTATAAGTCTAAAAAGTAATGCAAGTAATATAATTAAAATATCCATTAAAAATTAAATTCCTGACATTTAATAATCCAGCGTTAAAAGAAATGCAAAAATCGAACCATTACATCTTTCAAAATCGTCTATTAGGTAAATGTCGAAGTCTGTTCCATTTTCGTCATTTGATTTTAAACTTGTCCGTAATAATGAGTGAAGCTGTCCATAATGGATCTAATGATTCAGAAAAGTGCTAATCTGAGATGAACATAAAATGAAGGCATTAGAACTTACATGTGATTTCTCATTAGAGGTCGGTCGCTCTATAAGCTCAGCACTGCTCGCACTGCTGCAGCATGTTGGCGCAGAAAAATCAGATGAACTTACACTGAGTGTTTCATCAGACGCTGTCTCCTGAAATAATTTTAAGTATAAAATAATAACTAGTTGTTCTGTGTGAGAGAGAGCACCCGCCCTTGCAAAAGTTATATGACTGATACAGCAAACTCCCTCCCCCCTTCATAAATCAGCAATATGGTGTAGAATTAGGTAGGTACTTAAAACCGCTTGATGATTGGAGCTACATCAAACTTCCCCCTTTTTTATTAGAGAGAAAATGGGTTTCGTTTCCCCATAAACATTGATTTGATTAATTTTTTTTTTTAAAATCAAGGAACACGTACCTAGTTATGCCAAGTTTCGTAAAAATCGGTCCAAAAGCGACCTGTAGACGAGAGCATAGTCAAACAATTTGATTTGTGGGTCACTGTAGAACGATGTCGCTATGTGTCAGCGCTGGGTTATCATGAAATTTTATTGAAAGTCATTATGACATTTACTGTAAAAAGGTTAGGCAGTGGCCCATGAATCAAATTGGTTGACTGTACATACTGACAAAAGCAAATCTAACCTATCCTATGTCTATGGAGACGTTTCGCTCGCTCCGGTCAATAAGAATCCGGGTCGGTGAGTCGGGTTCGGGGCGGTTTGGTCCATTTGGAGTATAGCCTTCGGGGCTCTATGAGCAGTCAATAGAACCCAAAAAAAATAAAATAAAAAATAAAAAAAAATAAAAAAAAATTTGTTAGGAATTTTTTTTTTTCATGACTGATGACCCTCCTTTTTTTGGCTCTTATTCAATTTAGGGCACATAAAGAAACAGTTTTAGGCTTATAAACTTTTTCGTTAAATGCATATTTACCGAGAAATATCGATTTCAAGATTTATTAGACATTTTTTTTTCGATGACCGATGACCTCCCCTTTTTTTCGATTCCACGTATTGATATCATCGTCCCCATCAATTTATGTCATGGGCATGATGTACCCCCGTCTCACAGTTTTCGAGATATTTAATTACGAAAAAAAATTAAAAAAAAACTTCAAAGTTAAATTACTCGGAAAATATGACTTGCAGGAAAAAATGGAATTCTATAAAAGTGGTTTAAAACGATAATCTTAACAAGATAGGCATACAAAAAGTTGGTAATTCGTGCCGAAAATTTTCGGCTTATTAAATATCTCGAAAACTGTGAGACGGGGGTACATCATGCACATGACATAAATTGATGGGGACGATGATATCAATACGTGGAATCGAAAAAAACGGGGGGTCATCGGTCATCGAAAAAAAAATTTCCGAAAATTCTGTCTAAAAAATCTTGAAATCGATATTTCTCGGTAAATATGCATTTAACGAAAAAAGTTTATAGGTTTAAAACTGTTCCTTTATGTGCCCTAAATCGAATAAAAGCAAAAAAAGGGGGGGTCGTCAGCAATTTTTTTTTTTCCAAAAATTTTAAAAAATTATTCTTAAGTTTTTTTCCCATAGCGCCCCGAAGGCTACACCGGGGCTGCGGTCCGCATGGCGATAATATCGATTTTAGCGCGAATCCGACCAAATTAAGTAATAGACTCAAAATATTACTCATAGTAGGGTTTTTGTACCTACTGCATTTATATGGATTCGCGATAATATCGATATTATCGCCATGCGGACCGCAGCCTCCATGTAAATACTATACTTATATAAATAAATATCTACATACACTACACTACAATACTTACATGAATGATATTTTGCAACTTGTCAAGTCCACGTTTAAAAAGTATTCTTTCCTTTAAGTTTGGGATTAGTTCCTTTAGTTCAGTTTCTTGGATATCGGCCAGTAGTTTGAATGAAATCTCATTGTCTACAAAGATAAGACATAGGTAGGTTATTCAATATCTGCACAAGTCCGATTGAAAAACTACTTTCACTATTTGTAAACAGTACAACTGCGCATCTTTAGATGTATCGCATGTCATGATATGAGTTAGAAAACCACTTGAAACGATTTCTCAAACGCACAACTTAAGTTTGGTAAATTTAACTGCCTTAATTTAAAACCATTTAGTAAAATCTACCAAGATAGGTACTTCGTTATGAAGATTGTATTTCTCTCCGACCGATTTTCGAATGTAATTTGGTGAAAATGAATATGATTCGCAGAAAACTTTGAATGAATTGAAATTCTGAATTGTCCGATTTAAAAACTACCAAAACAGTTTGGTAATTTAACAATTTATAAACAATTTAGATAAACCGACCCGAGTCAAGTTTAGGTAGGTAAAACGTTAGTTAGTGATTACTTCCTCTATGTAGGTAGGTAGGTAGGTAACAAAGAGGATTGGTAGGTACTGTAAGCCTTTTTAGAATTATTGGTTGTTCAAAATATAAAGTAAATTAAGAAAAAGAAAGACGAGATCGCATTAACTTGTAAATAAATAAAATACAGTGCTAATAAAAAATAAAAAGTATTCAAGATACAAATATTCTTTTAATAAAGTGGAAACATACGTTGAGGTTTCTACAGTACCTACGGAACTTTTGAATATCGTTTATACATCTAATATGTACAAGCGTCAGTCAACCAAAGAATAAAAATAAAGTTTCACGATAAAACTTACCTTCAAAATCCTTAATGGTAGATTCTGACAATCCCCATTCTTTTAGATATCCAAAACTTACACACAAATCGTCGTCACTGTCCATATCTAAAAAAAAGCTTGTAAAAAATCACGAAATTGCAACACGACTCACGCACGACACGTGTTAACCGGACGCTGTGAGCGGAAGAAAGAAAGAACGAAAAACGCGACACGTATCTTGAAATTGCGCAGAACGCCTTTTTTGGGCATGCGGACCGGTGAGGTACGGGGGCGGCGAGAGAGGGGCGCGCGCTATTGGTCAATCCGTTGACTCGCCTCCCGCTACCCGCGTCAACGTCCCGCTAGCCCCCGTGTCAGATGTAAAAAATCCCCCATCCTAGATCGTAAAAAATAGCACAGATGGGTAATTCCGCTAGGATTTCCAATGATGACATCGTACCTCGAGAAGAACAAAAGCATAAGTGAAAAAAGTACATTTTACAGGAGAGCGAAAAAACTACTAAAATCATAATAGGTTTTTAATGAAAAGTCTGACGACATCGCCTTATGGATGAAAAATTAGGTAAAAAAAAAACCTTTTCATCAATAGTATAAGCTAAAGTTAAAAGTTAATGCTTTTTTACTTATTTGCTTTTATTTAAATAATGTCACTTTTCATTATCCTTTTTTGTTAAAAGAGAAATGTATAAACACAAACATCACTGTTCTTTTGAAAATTTATATATTTAGAAAAAATATTCGTGAATACGTCACAATGCAATGGAACCTGGCGGAAATGTAATCGATATTATGCTTTTTTTCTCTGACTTTTTTTGTTAAACTTCAAAATTAAGTACTCTTTACACCTTTATTATCAACGAAAAATAAGAGAAATGTATATGGTTAAAACATTAACACCTTTTTTCTCCAGATTATTATTTATTATGACGAGAGTATGAATTGTTATGGAATAATTTTTTAATCATTTAATGAAATAATAAAAGGCATTTTATTTTTGATTTCAAATAACTTTTATTCCAATAAAAAACAGATAATGCCGCAATTTTTTAATGGTTACAGAGACATATAATATTTTTGTAATAGTAACAAAAAAAATATTCTGTCTTTAAAAATCAAATAAAAAAATTATAACTTTCACAGTTTATCTATACCTGAAATAAGATCAGAGTTTATTACTTGGCTATTATAATGATATGAATTAACTTATATTTTTTATTAGGACATACAAAAATTAAGAATCATCTGATATGAGTAACAAAATTCAAAACAATGAATTTAATAAATAAACACATACCTATTATTACCTGCGGACATGAAAAGGACTTAAACAAAAATAAAAACATCAAACGTTACCACTTTTTCGCGCATTTTGATGCCGCCTGGCACCCTGGCACTACTTTTCCATCAGTTAAAATTTCTGGCAATGTTATATTCGATTTAGATACATGATTGGCTTGCTATTATATCACACCAAATCCAGAGCTCTGTAAATTGTATACCTTCAATCGCTTTTCAGCCCCTTTGTTGCTCAACCACTCCCACCCCCACCACTGAAAATCTGCGAGGTGCCCGGATCTGTTGATAATTATAGTATGGCAAACTTATAAGAGGGAGTTCGTCGCTCTGTAAATTGTCCACCTATTTCCGGGGCTAGCTCTTAGTCCACGGCGAGACTGCAGTCATCGCCATCTTAGACTGTCTACAGTTTGTTAGATCTACCCAACAAGTAGTTACGTTATGTGCAGCACGAGTTCGTTGTCTTACCCATGAGCGCAGTTGGTTGAACGGGATTGGCAGAATGGGTATGGGTCCTGCTACTATTGTGGCCATTGTTCCCATTTTAGCCAGCTCATCGGCGGCGTCGTTGCCGTGTGATCCACTATGCCCTTTAATCCATTGTAGGATTACTTCGTTCTTGGATGCTAAACGATCCAAAACTCGGTGGCATTCGTAGATGATATTGGAGTTCAGTGCTGTTAGGACGGCCATACTGTCGGTCAGTATGCGGATGTTTAGTTCCTTCATACCTCTAGATAGGGCCGTGGTAGCGGCGTTTATTATTGCAACACATTCGCATTGAAATATCAAATTGTGTTGGCCTAGTATTAGTGATATTTAGGTCTTGTGAGAATACTCCAGCACCAGTTCCAGTCCCTATCTTGGAGTCGTCCGTATAAATTCAGACTTCATGTATGCCAGAGTAATCTCGGTCACTTTCAAATAACTGTATTTGGTATTTCTTTTCGAAAATGTATTGCTTGGGGATCCTGTTGCATGGGACAGTGATTAGTGACTCATGTTTCACTAGATTTTTCCACAATGTGGAGTGAGGACCCTCTCGGTTGTACCACAGACCCAGGTGTTTAAGCCTTATAGCAGCCATGGAGGCTTCTTGTTGGATAAGCAGGTTCAAGGGTGTTAGATCCAGAGCTACTTCTAGGGCGGCTGTGGGGATAGTTCGCATGCTGCTGGTTATCGCAGAGCATGCCAATCATTGGAATTTCTGCAGTTTGTTGATGACGGTGCCTTGCTCTGTTTTGGACCACCAGGCAACGGCTCTGTATGTGATTATGAGACGTATAACAGTTTTATACAGCCACATAGTTATTTTCGGTGATAGCCCCTAGCTTTTGCCGAGTAGTCTTTTACATTGGAAAAAGATGATGGTAGGCGTTGTTTAGTTTTCCTTCGAGATGTCTATTCCAGAGGAGTTTGTTGTCTAGTATTACTCCTAGATACTTGACTTCCTTGCTTAAGGGACAGACTGGTATTGAAAAGTGATCGAAGTTGTTTTATCTTATTTAGAAAAACCACATCATAGCTGTACATATCTTGAGACTGACGGCTCGTTGATGAAACAAAATATCCGTAAACATGTTCTAAAGTAACCTTTACCTATCGTATCAAAATATCTAAATTTGATTGGCCTAAGGTCATAACACCTAAGGACGAAAGACCTAATTTAAAAAATACCTAATGGAGAAAATATCTAAGTTCATAATATATAATTGTTAAAACACATAGTGGATGGTTGACCTAAAGTCGATTCACCTAAGGATTTTACATCTTTTAAACAAAATATCTAATTTCAAAACACCTAACGGTCGTTTGTTTTAAGTTCATGATTACTAAGAACGGACACAGGCGATGGACACATAGTAATAGAGTAAGAATAAAAAATATGTCTTTCTGTTTGTCTATATGTATCTTTACGCTAATCGCCGGAAATACTGAACGGACAACTGTATAATAATATATACTGTTAAGCCTGGACATCGTGTAATTATGGATATAATTGATTTTGGAAAATGGAACACCTGATGCAGAGCCATAATGGTCCTGCTAAATTATAAGAAATAAAAATGACGCCCTAATTAACAAAAGTTGTTCAACCTGATGAGCATTTTCAGCTGAGGTATAAAAATCGAAGATCTGATACACCTGATGCAAAACCGAGTTTTATTACATGTGTTTACAAAAAATCGAAAATCATCGGTTGTGGAAATCTAAGAGATCAGGTTAAAGTTCTTTATTATAATAACATAAGCTGGGAGTACCTCCCTGTGGTGAAGGCAGTAACAGATTGGGCCTAATTTTTGATATCGGCTTGCCTAAACTAGTTAAATCTACTATTTTAAATATGAAAAATAAAATTAAAATTAGGTTTTTTAAAATTAGGTGTTTCGTCCATAGGTGTTATGACCTTAGGCCTTTCAAATTTAGAGATTTTAATACATAACCGTTCTAAAGCCTCACAAACGTGTAAATTTATTATCATTGCCCATTCAATAGCAATCAAATTCAATGCAACAATACAGGCTATGCTTGATGTCCTTATTAGTAACCAATATGAAAACATGTGAAATGAAAACAAGTAGGTATACAAGTAGGCACTAATAGTAAACAGTAAGTAATTCGTGAACTTCTAAATAGCAGAAGTTAAGACAATAATTATTTTTTGCTAGTTATTTAGAAGTCAACTAAGGCTTATAAATATCGACACAAAAGTATCTAACAACTACAAACTACTTGCATGGGTACCTTCTTACAGTTCAGCGACAACACTACTTGAGGTGGCGGCTAGATAGAAACATTTAATAAATTTATAAACTACGTAATAGGGATGTTGACTAATGAATAAAATAACGAAATACTAATAAAAATCGTAAACATATTAAACTTTTAGAGTAGCTTGTATACCTCTTGGTTTTATATATTGCATATTATTTGTTTTATGACCCTTCAAAGTTGGGTGGACAAGTCCATTTAAAAAGTATAAAATTTATTAAAATAAATTATACCTTTAATTAGTCCGTAAAATGTATAGCAAATTTGTCGAAGAAACCATTTTGATAAACACAATATTTAATATAGCTGCTGAACAAATTTCCTATGCGTTGCATACAAACTTGCAAGGCGTGACGTCATAACGTGCAAGCCATTAGTATGGAGCGTTTTTGATCGAGTCCATTTGTGTGCATTTCACACTGTGATATCTCGGGCAGTTTTCATGCTAGCGAATTAATTCTTTTACCAATGTTTCTTTTTTTGAGAGGTAATTTATGTAACATAAAATAAAAAAAATAGTCAACATCCCTATTACGGATCAAAATAACTACCAACTTAAATGAATGAATTGACAACTACCTACTACTTATTTGTACTTGCCTAGCATTCATTGCCATTATCATTTTAGATCTGGTGTTCATTTCATTGTAGCACAAGATAATGACTGTGTATTTGTCACAATAATCTGACATCGATCAATTTTTGATGCACAAATAACCGCACTTCCGCGCTCCACTCAGCATGATCTTGGATACTCGCAGTTATCAAAACAGCACAACCACCCCGCTCCCCGCATACCCGCACTTATTCGCGCTTACTCAGAATCATTTACGAAGAATTCATGAGTATGAAGAGCTTACGTGAAATGGACATTTATATTTTTAGGGGAACAAAGTCGTAACCGGTATTACGCTTAAAAAATATGTTAATCCCTTTGCTTAATCATTCAAACAGCTTTTATTTGTAAATAAGTTTATTAAATAGCTAATGGTAATCGCGATAATATGTGGCGAGCAAAAATTAAGTGCAAGGAACAATAAAGTTATAATGTTTACTCAAATTGGAAGTTTAAAATTTTGGGACAAAAAAGACTTTTAAAAGTTTACTGAATTTAATAAACACATTTCTACAGATGTAAAAAGTTGTTAAGCTTTTTACGTGTAAATTTTTATTTATTTTCTGCGTAATCCATAAAATTCCTTTTTTCCTCAATATATTTTTGTCTAAGGCAAAAATCCAAAAACAATAAATTTTAACACTGCTTTCTTATTATGTATTAGAAAAATCTGAAAAAAATTGAGCTTACGTAAGCTGAGTTATTCTTTTCGATGGAGTGAAAATCAAGAAATCGACATAAGCACACTTATGCTTTTGTTCTTCTCGAGGTACGACATGAGGTTTATACTTTCGTTAATTACTCAGAGTTGGTACATTGTATTTAATGCTTATTAGTGAGTGAACTTGCCAAACTTTGATTAAGCATAGATAGGTATTTCGT
This sequence comes from Agriphila straminella, assembly GCA_950108535.1. Lineage (NCBI taxonomy): Eukaryota > Metazoa > Arthropoda > Insecta > Lepidoptera > Crambidae > Agriphila > Agriphila straminella. Next base: position 19,515,518 of record OX467307.1, on the reverse strand, counting down.
ATATAGATCGATGGTAGACTACGATGGTTAGAACTTTGACGGCAACAATATTTTTACGCTTTATTTATGTCATTATCTTAAACTAAAAAAAAGTCAAACAAACTCAATTGTTGTTGTTTTATAAAATGTACAAAACTCATTTAGTCGTTTCTAGTTGCGGTTGCTGTGCAGTGCCGCCCGCCGCTATACGACGACAATAGCGTACTTTTTATCAAATGAGTCTGATACCTATGACAAAATGCTCCTGCAAAATATACAATACCTAATGGTTGCTAGGCTATTTATGTTCGTCATTATACATATGGTGAAGTGGAGCTGATAGTGAAATACCAGGAGAACTCCTCAATAATTAACGTCCCTGCGTCGGGAAAAGCAGTATTTTGTAAAAGGTGATGAACCATTGACATAAGGCTATTGAAACTCACCTATATCCGGGGATACCTACGGCAGTGCCCCCGCGCCAAGACGAACAAAAAATAGCCGTGCACTAGGTACCTACCTACCTTTTCTCGAACCATTTCGTCTCATTTTCAAACCCTCATAGCTTCGTCCCAGATAACACCAGAGATTTCCAGGAAAATTCACAGGATAAAATGTAGTTATGGTTAAGTATTACCACTGATAATAACTCACTCACTTATCATAACCTCCGGGGTACTTTACGATATCCTAGAAAGCTGAAATTTGGCATGGAGCCTAGGATTTACATAAAGAACAGAATCATTAAGAAATTTGTAACTTTCACCCTGGCTATGAGGCGGTTTCATAGATTTATTGCATAGGTATGTCAGAACATTGAAGACCTGTGACGTAATTCCTACCGTAACAAACTAAGATTAATAGGTAATATCACAACATTTAAACTAAATTTTATTACCATATTGGCCAGACGGTCCGATGTACTTATTTATGGTAGGAAATTACGTCATAGGCGGTCTTTAATGTTATGGCAGAACCATGGTTCATGGACAGAACTATGAAACCGCAAGCCATAAGTATAGGTACTTTTGGCTCGGCGGGCTGGGCATGGCTTTTTCTGGGATTTGACCTGATAACTTTTTACAGCGAAAGCGTTACGTAGGTATGTGCTTGCGAGTCTTGCTTGGCCGCCAATTTTACATGAGATGTTGTTGGTGTATGTAAATTAAGTAAGTATTTAAAATGTTGTTAGTGTAATTACACTAATGTTTGAATTCTTAATTGAAAGTATGAATTCACCATATTTTGTATGTATAGAAACTTCATAATAGTAGTTTACTTTTGCATGATAGTGTTAGAAATGCGTTATTAGAAACGAGGATCCTTTTGCATTATGTTCTGCAATGATATGATTTTATCTATGACAACACCTTTTGAGCGCTGTCTGTCAAAAATAAAGTATCGAAAAATGATCTATGGTCGGCTAGCGGCCATTATTCGCGTATGATTTATGTGATGTTAACCTATAAAGATTCTATTGACTGTTTTTAATATTAATCGATATTCTACTGTTGGATACTAGAACAGAAATACTTGTACCGACCGTTTGCGGGACTGTTAATATTGTATAACGTGCCTATCAAAGAAATAAAAAGTGTACCTATACTAATCAGTGGGATTTTATTAATAACCGGCATCCTTGGAAAGCACTATAAGAGGAAAAGTTATTAATAGTTAGGTAGGTAGGTAGGGTTGCCAAAACTACTATATGAAATATAAGTACTTAGACTACTATATTTTGGGCAATTCTACTATATACTGTTGGACAAATATATAACGCGCCTTGTAATTAGTGTCAAATATTTTTAGGGCTGAATATACAAGTCATACTAAATAGGTCAGCAAAAAATGGGGTACTATTTGCAGGTTAGTTTGCGAGATATTAAGGTAAACAACTTGGTTACCTCATCACAAAAAGCATCATCCTATAACAGCTGAGTAACAACTACATTACACACACTAGCGTACTTTTGCACGCACGTGCCAGGTCATTTATTATTTATTATGTAAAAAAAGTGGCCGAGATACATTTTTCAATTACGCTCTCAGATTTAAGAAATCTTGAAAAAACATGAAATGTGCGAGCGAGAGAGCGGCTGTCAGTGGCAAAATCGGTACGGCCTCTTAAAAGCTACTAGGTACCTATATTTTTTGACATCCTAAATGAAAATCTACTATATTGGCAACCCTATAGGTAGGTAGGTGCTTTACCTTAAACTTAATTTTATTTGCATGTGTTGTTCACTTAGGTACTTATGAGATAAAACCCTAATCCTATTTATACCTACTGAGCTTGTAACGATGTAACAATTGTTGGTAAACCTATTCAATAAACACACAAATAAAACGAACACAGATAAATTATAAAAAAACTTAGGTAAGTACCTAACAAAATTGTTGAGATTTATTTTGCCGAAGTTACCATACCCTTTAGTAATTTAAACAATAAATGTAGTAGGTAGTGATTGCAAGGCCGCCATGCGGCAACAGTAGTAACTTTTTTTATCAAATGAGTCTAATAAGTACCTACCTACTTACATAAAACAAACTGCTCTTGCAAAAAAAATATTATATACCTAACTAATACAGCTATTATGATAAAATTAACCAAACTATATTGTCGTGATTAATTTTGCAAAAAAAAAAGGATGCTTTTTTGTAATTTTAACCATAAGTCTGGTAGCAATAGCAATTGCAGTGCCCCATGCGCCGGTAGTACGAACTTTGTTATTCAATTAGTCTTGTGACAACAATAATGTACCTACTTACTCCGATAAATTTAAAGGGACAATTAGACTACACAAATTCCAGCGTGCAATATCTAGTCTGTCTTGAAAACGAGTAAGTCTGCGCGCAATTTACACCACACTATTTACCTATCGAAAGCTCGACCGCGCTGTCATAGTAAAAGGGAAGGCAGTATGTCGCTAACGTCGTTTTCAACGTAGTATTGGAGTAATTTAGTAGGAGAAGCTCGATGGCGGCTCAGTGGTTTTAATATAAATAATAAGTAATAACGTTATTTCATTAAAAAAGCATTTTCTATGGCAATCCTTATCGTAAACTTAATTTTAAACTCAAACAAAAGAATGACTAATAAAAAACTTCTAATTATCTACGTTTTTTATTATGTCCGGCCACAGAATATATTATTATAATAGTACTACCTCCTGATTCACAAACTGTCGGAAACGCTCCCGACAGCGGAATGTATGCACTGTCTCTGTCACTCACTATAGAATCGACAAGGTCACATTTCTCAACCGATTCTTGTGAAATTTTGTGAGCAGGTTCGATAATTATAGTAAGAATATATATAATATTTTTTTTCAATACAGTTATTCGTCTTGACTTTTTGTTTTAGATGGCCCTGCCAAAAAATATTAATTTCTCCGGATCTAAAAGTGCTACAGTAAAAAAAAATACTTTTCGAAAGCATAATATAATTACCACCTATAAAATAAAAAACTTTGTGTAAAGGTCATGGGGCAGAGTCCCATAGAAAAAAAAACAAAGAATGTATAGCGTTTCTATATTTTTCAAAATGTAGGCTTGTAATTAGTAAGTCATAGAAAATATTCAGATTTTTAAGAAGATTTATGTTATATAATTTATACTTATATAAAGACATGCCATAAATGTGGCATGTCTTTATATAAGTACTTCTAGTATTTTGAGAAATACTTTTCGTTCTTTGGAACACGCCATTTTGGACTTACTCGGTTTGTACGCGTCAATATGTTTCGCTTGCGGCGCTTCAACTGAAGAAAAAGCCGAGCGCGAGCGAGCGAGCAGCCAGCGTAGGTACCTACCTACTAGCTAGCACACGACGACAAACGACGCCCGCCCCCCGCGCGGCGCGCGAGTTGTCGACATTTAACAATACTTATACCGATTTTATAAGATGATGACCGAGTCTTCTGATGCGACTTAAATGCATTCCATATTGGATATAAAGCATAAATATTGACTTAGCAACGCAGATAATACGTAAAAAGTCTGCATGTTTTTACTTTTCCTATTTGGTACCAAACCAATTACTTACCTACGGACAGGCACGCTGACCTACCATGAAAGGGTAGGTCAGCGTAGTGTAGGTAGGTAGTAGGTCAGTGACTCGGTAGCTCAGCGGTCAGAGCATTGGACCGGATATCCAAGGGTCGCGGGTTCGATTCCCGTCCGAGAACATGATCTGGTGCGAGTCGTATTTTTTCTAGTATATTTATTTAGTATTGTATAAATCGAATTGTGAATGCTAAAATCTCAAATTAAAAATCTCTAATGTCTTTTTCAATTCTACATAGTATTCGAGTTATTAACATTGTAGTTTTTGACTTTGTCTTATTTTTTGTTTTAGTAACTATTAACCATTGTCGGTATTAACAAGAGGTTGATAATAAATATTTTATATTTTGTATATTTTGCTGTCGTGTCAAATCAGATTGTAGGTACCTACCTTCTTACTTATTTATGAATGAATCCCTTTTTACGAAATCCAAACAGAATCCAAAATTCATAACCTTAACAAAACAAAAAAGATAAAAACGTGTATATAAACAATATTTCAATCTATTTAGCTGCTCTTTTACTATGGCAGTATCTTTCTGTCTCTGTCTGTCAGGTAGCAATAGCGATGGCAATGCACTGTTCGTTCTAAAACGACTTTATGCCTCTAAGTAATAAAAGTTGTTTTTGTAGTACAACTATGTTCAGTTAGACTCTAGGTCTGTTTACACCACGCAAATTATCGGACACTATTTATTGAACGGACTCGGCCGCGCGTTTTCAAGACTCGAAAAGGCTAACTGTGTTTACACTACACTGAGACTTGATATCGCACGCTAGAATTTGTGTAATGTATTTTGCCCTTAACTGCTAACCGTGTAAAAGCAAACAAAACAATCTCGTAGTATTTACAGAACAAAAATGTGTTTCAGGTTTTGTAAAATTTACATAAATCTTTGTTAATTCAAACCATACCAACTTACACAGTAAAATTATAAAATTAACCAAATTAAATTGTTGAGATTTGTTTTGCTACATTTACCATACTCTGGGGTCATTTTAACTATAAATCCGGTAGCGATTGCAGCGCCGCCATGCGGCAACTGTAGAAACTTTCTTATCAAATGAGTCTAGTACATTAAACAAACGCTTTTGTAAAAAATACTATAGTTTGTCATAAAACTAACACAGTTATTATGATAAAATTAACCAAACTATATTGTCGTGATTAACTATACAAAAAGTACGATACTCTTTTGTAATTTTAACCATAAATCTGGTAGCGATGGCAGCGCCACCATGCGCCAGTAGTTTGGACTTTGTTACTAAATTAGTCTTGTAATAACAAAAATGTACTCCGATAAATTTAACTGCTAACCGTGTATAAGCAAACAAAACAATCTCGTAGTATTTACAGAATAGAAATGTGTTTCAGGTTTTATAAAATTTACATAAATATTTGTTAATTCAAACCATGCCAATTTACACAGTAAAATTATAAAATTTACCAAATTAAATTGTTGAGATTTGTTTTGCTACATTTACCATACTCTTGAGTCATTTTAACTATAAATCCGGTAGCGATTGCAGCGCCGCCATGCGGCAACTGTAGAAACTTTCTTATCAAATGAGTCTAGTACATTAAACAAACGCTTTTGTAAAAAATACTATAGTTTGTCATAAAACTAACACAGTCATTATGATAAAATTAACCAAACTATATTGTCGTGATTAACTATACAAAAAGTACGATACTCTTTTGTAATTTTAACCATTAATCTGGTAGCGATGGCAGCGCCACCATGCGCCAGTAGTTTGGACTTTGTTACTAAATTAGTCTTGTAATAACAAAAATGTACTCCGATAAATTTAACTGCTAACCTTGTATAGGCAAACAAAACAATCTCGTAGTATTTACAGAATAGAAATGTGTTTCAGGTTTTATAAAATTTACATAAATATTTGTTAATTCAAACCATGCCAATTTACACAGTAAAATTATAAAATTAACCAAATTAAATTGTTGAGATTTGTTATGCTACATTTACCATACTCTTGAGTCATTTTAACTATAAATCCGGTAGCGATTGCAGCGCCGCCATGCGGCAACTGTAGAAACTTTCTTATCAAATGAGTCTAGTACATTTAACAAACGCTTTTGTAAAAAATACTATAGTTTGTCATAAAACTAACACAGTTATTATGATAAAATTAACCAAACTAAACTAACTATACAAAAAGTACGATACTCTTTTAAATTTTTAACCATAAGTCTGGTAGCAATTGCAGCGTCTCCATGCGCCAGTAGTATGAACTTTGTTATTCAATTAGTCTTGTAATTACAAAAATGTACTCCGATAAATTTAACTGCTAAACGTGTAAAAGTAAACAAAACAATCTCGTAGTTTTTACAGAACAAAAATGTGTTTCAGGTTTTGTAAAATTTACATAAATCTTTGTTAATTCAAACCATACCAACTTACACAGTAAAATTATAAAATTAACCAAATTAAATTGTTGAGATTTGTTTTGCTACATTTACCATACTCTTGAGTCATTTTAACTATAAATCCGGTAGCGATTGCAGCGCCGCCATGCAGCAACTGTAGAAACTTTCTTATCAAATGAGTCTAGTACATAAAACAAACTGCTTTTATAAAAAATACTTTACTTTGTCATAAAACTAACACAGCTATTATAATATAATTAACCAAACTATATTGTCGTGATTAATTTTACAAAAAAGTAGGATGCTTTTTTGTAATTTTAACCCTAGATCTAGTAGCAATTGCAGCGCCTCCAAGCGCCAGTAGTATGAACTTTGTTATTCAATTAGTCTTGTAATTACAAAAATGTACTCCGATAAATTTAACTGCTAAACGTGTAAAAGCAAACAAAACAATCTCATAGTATTTACAGAACAAAAATGTGTTTCAGGTTTTGTAAAATTTACATAAATCTTTGTTAATTCAAACATACCAACTTACACAGTAAAATTATAAAACTAACCAAATTAAATTTGTGAAGATTTGTTTTGCTACATTTACCATACTCTTTAGTAATTGTAACTTTAAATCTGATAGAGATTGCAGCGCCGCCACGCGGCAACTGTAGAAACTTTCTTATCAAATGAGTCTAGTACATAAAACAAACTGCTCTAGTAAAAAATACTTTACTTTGTCATAAAACTAACACAGCTATTATGATAAAATTAACCAAACTTCATTGTCGTGATTAAATTTGTAAAAAGTACAATACTCTTTTGTAATTTTAACCAAAAGTCTGGTAGCGATGGCAGCGCCACCATGCGCCGTTAGTGGGAACTTGGTTTATTAAATTAGTCTTGTAATTACAACAAAACACTCTGATAAATATTACTGCTAAACGTGTAAAAGTAAACAAAAAATCTCGTAATATTTACAAACCAAAAGTATGTCTCAAGTTTTGTAAATTTTACTAAACTCTTTGTCAATTTTAACCATTACTCTGGTAACGACTATAATTTGAAGTCAACCTATTTATGTTTTGTAATTTCAACAGCCAGATCTTGTCATACTTATCAAAGTTCCCGTGTAATTTGGCCAACCTTCGCCGATTTGGTAAATCCAACAAAGCATTTTTTTCAGTGTACAGGGTGGAAATAAAAGACGGTAGGTGAAGGGAAAGTACTCTTAATATTGATGATGGCAAATTTTACTGAAAGGAAACATTATTTTATTTTAAAAATAAGTAAAACTGCATTAAACTAAACCACAGTTTTTTATTATTATTCTTGAGTTCACTGCTGAACATAGGCCTATGTTCAGCAGTGGACGATGATGGGCTGATGATGATGATGATGATTCTTGAGTCTGTTTTCAACTTAAGATAATACTCTATTTGGAAGTAATTGACCCTATCGTTTGGTATTATAAAAGTACAGAATGTTATTTTTTCAGATTTTAGCCCGTTCGATACCCAGCTGAACCAAGCTATTTGTCAAAAATCATTAAATGCAGTTTTGCTTATTTTAAAAAATAAAGGAATGTTTTCTTTCTGTAAAATTTGCTATCATCATTATTTAGCGTGCTTTTCTTCCAACTACCGTCTTTATTTCCACCCGGTATAGTGCAGTGTTTTCTGTGGTATCTGCATAACAATTTTTTTTTCTGATTTAGCTATATACCTGTTCCATGGAGTTTTGAATAACAATCCACATAGTGAGTAATCTAACAACCATATAACTGTGTCCATATACGATGTCATGTCAATTATTGCTGCTAGAATATACGCCATGCGAATACCTGTAAAAATGTTATTTACACTTTTTAATTTTGAGATTTTTGCATTCACAATGCTATTTTTACATAATACTAAATAATATACTAGAAAAAATAGGACTCGCACCAGATCAATACTCAGACGGGAATCGATATTATTTAGTATTATGTAAAAATAGCATTGTGAATGCAAAAATCTCAAAATTAAAAATTATATAGCTATTTCATCTTAATCGATTGCCAAATATCTGGAAAGATATTTCAATTGAATGTCGAGGTAATTCCTCACATTGGTGAAATAACGCTGGCTTGCAGCGTAAGAGTAGGATATACTAGAAGAAATTCGGCGATGTCACTAGTGACTCGGTAGCTCAGCGGTCAGAGCATTGGACCGGATATCCAACGGTCGCGGGTTCGATTCCCGTCTGAGTATTGATCTGGTGCGAGTCGTATTTTTTCTAGTATATTATTTAGTATTATGTAAAAATAGCATTGTGAATGCAAAAATCTCAAAATTAAAAATTATATAGCTATTTCATCTTAATCGATTGCCAAATATCTGGAAAGATATTTCAATTGAATGTCGAGGTAATTCCTCACATTGGTGAAATAACGCTGGCTTGCAGCGTAAGAGTAGGATATACTAGAAGAAATTCGGCGATGTCACTAGTGACTCGGTAGCTCAGCGGTCAGAGCATTGGACCGGATATCCAACGGTCGCGGGTTCGATTCCCGTCTGAGTATTGATCTGGTGCGAGTCGTATTTTTTCTAGTATATTATTTAGTATTATGTTATTTACACCTTTATGAAGCTGAAAATTGTTATATGCAGAGAATTCCACGGCATTTTTTGTATTTTTGCCAAGGCTTTAAATAAATAGTAATAGTACCTAATACATAAATTACCTTCAATATTGTAGATATAAATAAAAATTTGAACTGCATTCAAAGACTTTCCAAGAAATCGAAACTACCTAATGTGGAAATAGGATTCCTATTTGATTGTTTTTGATTGTTTTAATGCTTATTTCTGTGAGTTGTTATACATAGAGAGAATCGTTGTTATTTCTACTTTAAGTGGGTGTATAGATCATAGTGTTTTATAACAGTGGTGTGCATATTTTTAAGAAAAAGTGTGTGGCGGGTCCAATGACCTCTGTTGTGTGATCGTCGATTTTGACGATTTAATTTGGAGTTTTAGCTTGAATTAATGCATTTAAGCTTAGGTAAGTCATTTTGATTATTAGCAATCGGTTTTTATGGTGATTTTTGTGGGCATTTTGATGATCCCATATTTCGGAAATATCAATTTCGCGGAACTCGATTTTTTTGTAAGGCCTTTTTTTATCAAAATCTGCGAACGAACGTTAACAGGGTCCAACAGTGTCCTCTGGACGTTTCAGTGGACAGGGTGAAATAGAAAAAAGTCGAAATTTTTTGTGGTGTAGCCCATAAAGTTAGGTATATTAACTTTATGGGTGTAGCCACACCCCGGACACTTCATACAACCGCCCCATTATAAACAGATGACGTCAGATGACGTTTTTGTACACGCGCAACTGTGTGTGTAAGTCTAGGGCTACCGTGCAGTTTGTACTGTATGAGCGGCGTTCAATTCATAATTCGAACTTTTTGGTAAATAAAGTTACGATGCATTGCTTTGAATATCAAAATAAGTTGACGTTGACAAACACCGACTAAATGAGCACACGATTCGGCACACCACAACTAGCGGGGTGGGGTGAGAATGTCCTTTCTGTACGGTAGTACTTATATCTATTCTGTGGTGTAGCTTAGACCGTTAAACTGAACAACTTTGTCTAATAATGTCTATGGGATCAACTTAATCAGAGCAAAAAAATATCAACTGTTCCATACATTTTGATTGAGAAGATATTGACATTTTCTATGGAACAGCTGAGTATTATTTTGCTCTGATTAAGTTGGTCCCATAGACAAAGTTGTTCAGTTTGACAACCACACCACATTTGTCGACTGATCAAAAATTCACCCTATTTTACGAACCCAAACGAAATAAATCATCATTTATGGATACATTTTGTCTGGAGAAAAATAGCATCTTAATTAAAAAGTAAATATTTTTATTAATTACTTACTTAAACGTTGACTGCATCTTTCAATAATTTTTATTCGTGAAATGAATTATTTAATTCATTAAGAGATTTCTCTAAACGCGGATAAAATTATTCAACAAAATTATTAAGCCATGATACACCCTTTTATAATGAGATATTTTTGAACCATAAAAGCATTACCACTTAAAATAGGAACCATTTTCGCCAAAAAGAAGTGTTCATCAGGAGCATATGACGCGAGGAATATGTACACGAATGTGTGCGGCAAGCTCTTCAAAAATGAATCTATGACATAATGCCAGAAAAACCTGAAAAAAATAACCGTACAAGTATAAAGTCTGTTAGTCTCACATACCACGCAGATTAAAGATACCCGAACGTATACAGACAGTATACCAACTTATATTAAATATATATGAAAAGATGAGCTCGGTAGCGCAGAGGTTTAGCGCCTGGCCTTGCAATTGCGGAGGTTAAGCAATTTTCGCAAGGGTTGGTCATGGAAAGGGTGACCTGCTCCTCCGTGCTTCGGAAGGCACGTTAAGCCGTTTGGTCTCGGCTGAATTTCCAGTCGTTAACACCCACCAATCTGCATTGGGTCCACGTGGTGAGCTATGGGTTTGTAAGCCATCCTCCTTATCCACCCATAAGGAAGGCCTGTGCCCCAGCAGTGGGGATATAAAAAATGGCTGACAATGTAACCTAGATTTATAGCTATAGGTATGAGTATAAAAAGAAAAGATTTAAAAACAATTAAATATGAAGTTTTATTAAGATCAACATAAATAAAAGAATAAAACGTTATAAGATTGTAAGAAATGCAGGGCGTGGGTATAATAATTATTTGCAGCTCACTTGTTGCACTGGCGGAAGGCCTTAAAATACAGTATTCTCACTGAATTGAGAGTTCACATATATGAGTAATAAAGCTGAAGTTAAACAAATAAGGTATTTTAAAAGAAATCCAGATGTATGAGAGTACTAGCTTATCGCTATCCTTAAGTAGGTTCACATATATGAGTAATAAAGCTGAAGTTAAACAAATAAGGTATTTTAAAAGAAATCTAGATATATGAGAGTACTAGCTTATCGCTATCCTTAAGTAGGTTCACATATATGAGTAATAAAGCTGAAGTTAAACAAATAAGGTATTTTAAAAGAAATCTAGATATATGAGAGTACTAGCTTATCGCTATCCTTAAGTAGGTTCACATATATTAGATCAGATATAGGCTATTAATCAATAAGAAGTCCTTTAAGAAATACACAAGTGCACTCTAGATTAAGGCGGTAGATTACAAACCAAAGGTGAGTTATGCGGTGTTATTATGCATATAACTAGGCTAAACTGATGACAGAAAAGAAGAGTAGAGATGAGTACGGGCGCCACACGTTTGTGGATAACTCACAAACGTGAATAGTATACGAGGGTGTAGTAAGATAAAATATAGGAATGGTTACACCTGAGATTCGTGCTCTGAGGAAGGCCTTCTGGATTCTCCGGTCACTCAAGGTCAAAGTCAGCGAGCGAGGGCTTGGCGATGTTGTAGTCTGCCCCAGGAGCACTCGTTTCGGATGGGTGATCCCGTCAGAATAAAAAAAAACTGTCGAGGAGATAGAAAACACAGCGTTATGACAAAACAGTGACATAAATAAGATGTTACTAGACATGATTGCCGTTTAGCAGATAGACTTACCCGGACGTCGAGAATTCGAGGACTAATTTAATAAATTGTGATATTCCCGGTGATGCAATTTAGAACGCGAATATCGTAGTCACTCAGGGACGCCTGACACAGCGTTATGACAAATCTTTCAATCACTGTAAACAATCGCGCACACACCGAGCTAGGTAGAAGTTCAGAGAAAGCGAATATCCTCCCTGGAGGAAATCGAGTCCTATTTATATCTGTTTTTCTTTCAGCCGTTTAATTTCGCGAACAATCCACTACTTTCCCGAAATCGCAAGAAAAAACAATACAAACTCGCATGCTTCTAGAATGATCCATTATAGTCTATGGTTAAGAAAATTTGTTAAAGATAAATGAAGAATTTTATGAAATCAAATAAAGGAAGATTTGTAGATTATAAATAACTAATTACTCCCATTGTACATTAGATATTTATTAAGTTATTGATAAAAGTTTATAGAAACCATAGGTAATCCAATTTTTTTATCTGTGAATCCAGACGTGAAGGCAGGAAGCTACGTCATGCTAGATGTCACTTTTGAGTGCTATTGTGTGAACGAGATAACATGATGGTAATGCATTTTAGGTGTGATAAAGATGGCAATATACGTGTGACAGATTGCCACTATTTGACACTAGATAGCGCTTAAGGTTTGATGAAGTGCGGAATCTCGACGCTAGGTGGCTTTGTGAAAGGAAGAGATGCAAATAGCTAGACATAACTGCCAGAATGAAAAGGCGTATATGTTTGGATATTTGTTCGTTGTATTAGTTCTGCTATTCCTCGCAAGATTGAGCTAATAGTCCCAGAATTATGATGTTATGCTAATAAAATTGAAATGTCACACGTCAGATAGAACTGTTGATTGTTGACAAATTTTAAGTCTACATAAGATGTAAGAAAACTAGCAATTATTGCGTGGAATTGAAATAATGAAAATGTATGTACCTTGCAATGTGGGATGTATGAAAAAGTGTTGTGTGATGATGTAAAATATTGGATAAAAAGGCATAAATAAAGGTTGGTATCGTCAAAGTATATTATGAATGTAACATATCAAAAATGATATGTTACAACAATGTCAAAAATGAGAAGAGAAAAATCAGCAACTTTTCTCCAAGGAGGGTAGATTCTGAAATATAAACAAAACCGTTTAAGGGGAATAAAGTACCTGTTAAAATCAACATGATGCATACACACGATTTGCGTTTTGCTCGGAGTAGAAGTGAATCCTCGAAAGTAAGCCAGTCTTTCGAGGCGGGTAGTGGGTAAAACTGGTCTCCTGGATCGAGTTTCGTCATTCTGAAAATTATTATTAGTAGGTATGAAGTTTTTATTTATTTAAAAAAAAAAAATTCGGACCGCAACCGACGTCGATTAATAGTGAGGCTATCTGAGAACACGTCAAAACACACTTTATTGGCATAGATTCAAGATACAACCCGTCATTCATTGGAAGGCCGCGGCAGGTATGTTTGTTTCTTGGCTGTGTTTTTTGATGGCAAAACCCGCTCACGTAAGTACCCCATATTTTCATTATTTAAAGAGACTTTTAAATACTTTCGCTTAATATTGCATATTAATTAGTTGTTTAAGGCGAGGCCAGTTCACGATCTGATGAAAAGTCTGATTTTTGAACTTCCAATGTGAAGAACTGATGTAAAATTCTACTTCACAAAAATTACTGTAGACTAAAAAAGAAACAAAGAAGCATAGTAACCGAACAGAATATTGAAAAATGGCATGGTAACTCTGTAAAAAAATCCTGATTAACACCATAAAAACTTATAAAAAATAAATTCAAATCGTCAGATTTCGTAATTTTCAACGACAGTGATATGATTTTTTATGCAAAAAGGATAGCTTTTTTATCGATCTAACACAATAACCGAGTACATTTTTAATAAATGATCCAGTATTTCAGAAATCAATAAAAATGTACTAAAATTCGTCAAATTTCTGGCGAAGCGTCAATTAAAGTTATGCGATATTCAACCTTATTCTAAAGACATAGTGGAAGAGTAAATTTCGTGAACTGGCCTCGCCTTAAGAAGTTAACGTGTGTGTGTGCGTGTGTAAATTATGTTAAAAGTTAGTACAATTAATTTCTGAAACTCACAAACGTGAGGGTCTGATTGCTGTAAACCAGCACCAGCAGGATTTTTTTCATTATTTGTCTCATGTCTTTTTAACACTAAAGGTAGCGGTTCGCGCTGCGACAGAGACAAGAGACCGAGACGAGCGACCGAGACGGGCGACCGCGACAAGTGTCTCGGTCTCTTCTGCACTACTGTAGGTCGAGACCGAGACATTCAGTATCGCAGCGTCTGTTGATGGAGTCAGTTGTTTTGTACTGTGTCATTGATTTACACTGAAATGGAAAGCCAATTAATTAGTGGATTTACTATTGGAGGAAGAAGAAGACGATGATTTCTCTTATTACAATACCTTTCAGCTATGCTTATCCAAATGTTTTCCTTTAAATTTTCGTCTCTGTACGAGTCCAATTGAGCATCGTATATTGGAGGGTGCTGTCTGATCATTTCAATCAGCTTTTCGCAGTCTTCGTCAGAAAAAGTAGTCATTTTTAACAATAAACGCACGTAATTTGAGCGCGACACGCGACACTACTCGTCCGGGGCGGCGACAGTCGCGCGGTCTCCTGTCTCTTGTCTCTGTCTCCCGTCGCGGTCTCGCTCGCGAACTGATGCCTATACATTGCCCAAAGTCAAGTCGCGGCTGCGGTCGCCCGCCTCGGTCGCTGGTCTCGGTCTCTTGTCTCTGTCGCGGCGCGAACCGCCACCTGGAAGCCACTTAAGAACACTTTAACAGTAATTTTAAAGAATTAATTCTCTCGGGTGTAAAGGGCTACACATCCAGTATACTCAAATTCAGGCGAAATATTTCTAAATCCAACCCTATCGTCTAAATAAAGAAATAAATGTATTTATTATGGTTCTGTAGCGCATTAAAAAATTCTTTCAGGATGTTAGATAAGAGTTTATAACGAGTTATTTGGCGTATGTTTCATAAGAATTCATTTAGTGGTTTTCCTCCTGCAAGAGCCCAAACTTAGTATGTTTGGAAAATGATTTTCTGTTTTTTTTTTAAACCAGCTGCACTGATTGTGATAATAATGCATATATTTGGAATCAGCTCAAGAAGCCCTTTCATTCGATATACCACACGATGGGTTTTGAAAAAAAAAACCATACAAAAAATATGGTGTTATAACTGGGATGGCTCTCTTCTTAAAATGATTTAAGGGTCCAGAAGGTTCACCCTGCCAAAGGATATCCCTCAATCACCAAACGCCGTATTTTTTTATTGAGCAACCTCGACTACTAAGTATTCTGAATTACATAGTCATAAGTTTACCTGCGGTATATACTTGAGCTGGTAATCTTCTTGTGAGAAAGTAATTCGTGATGCAGCAATAGATTGATTGCATGTGCCATCCGCCTCCCATTGATTCACATCAGCTTCTGGCTTTTCTTCCATCTAAAATCAAATGTTTTTTTATTAAGCAAAAATAAAAATCAGTGTCAATAATTATGACAGATGCTTAGATGCTCTATGCGTATTTTTATTTTTTTTATAGCTTTGGTTTGTTTTATTTTGACCCTATTTACCTTTTTTTTAAGATTTTTGCCTTGGATGCAAAGTCCTTTAAGCCATGTCTTGGTGACTTCTTGTTTCTTTCACAGCTTGTCTATAAGTAGATTTTATAATATAATTCGTAAAATGGTACAAAATTTTTAGAACTTTTTAAATAGTCTTCTATTATTTCATCATCGTCATTCTAAGATTAACTTAAGTTTTTTTTAAGTTATTAAAAATCAAATAATGTCTAAAAATCAAATATTAAATTTCTTACATCTATTCTCGTAAAAGTTGGCTATTCGAATCGAACTGGAAAGTGGCTTTGATGTTAAGAGGGCACGCTCACAGCTGCAGTGAAATTGTATTGTTTTAAGAGTTAAACGTTGAATACAATGTATTTACAATAATCGCCTTTTCCACTTATTCCGATCCGCAATTTCAGTTAGTTTATTTCAAGAATTTTATTGAAAAAAAAGAAGAAGAATATAGTTCAACAGTATTTTGCAAACAGGTTTAACTGGTTTAATGAAAGAGAAAGAAAGTTAAAAAATTTAAGACAACTTTTAAATTTAATTGAATTTGAATTTCCAGTTTCTCCATAAAATTTGAAGCATTTTTAATAACTTTAAAAAAATCTACGATGTAGACGATTAACGGGCCGATAAAATATGTATCCCCTCAATAACTCGTAAAAAGTATGATTGAAAATTATTAGAATTTTAAATGTATTCCACTCCGGGCGGATTTTGATATAAAATTAATATCCTCATCTATAAACGATATTATAATGGAGCCGTTTTATGTTACAATTTGATGGTAATTTACGCTACGAGCTGTAATCGAAACGGTTTTTCATTAATTTCTCGTGAACCAATTTTTAAACGCCCACGATAGTAAACCATATTTGAGAACATACAAATAAAATCTTCATTAGTTAAACTTGATGGAAATAATCTACCTGAAATCATTATCCTGTCAGAGATGTTATGGGTGAGCAATTTTTTTCTAGTAAATATATACTAATTAATTAATAAATTATCTTAAATTTAAGACCCTTATGACAAAAAAAAATTACTATACAGTTTTCAAATTGTTGTCCATCAGCCATTTTTATTGTCCCCACTGCTGAGGCACAGGCCTTCCATATGGGTGGATAAGGAGGACGGGCCATAACCCACCAAGCGGGCCCAATGCAGATTGGTGGGTGTTAACGACTGCAAATGCAGCCGGGACCAACGGCTTAACGTGCTTTCCGAAGCACGGAGGAGTTCGAGATAATTTTTGGTCACCCTTCCCATGACTGACCCTTGCGAACGTTGCTTAACTTCCGCAATCGCTAGGCCAGGCGCTAAACCACTGCGCCACCGAGCTCTTAAGTTGTTACAATTTCATAAATAACACATCCGGAATATTTTCTAGCCCCAGTTATCCAATTTATTTGTAAGGCTTCCGGTAAAACCTCAAGCTCTGACCAACCCATATCTATCTATTTCCGTTGTGCGGTTAAGGCTCCCTCAATCCTATTTATCTCGAACATTTCTAATAACAATGGATTACCGGACAATCATAGTCAATATCAATAAGCAGTAGTAAAACTTAACATAAAAAATCAAAGATTTAAAGAGATATTAGTGATAATATTCTAAAGAGAAAGTAGTGTTACTAAATTGAAAACAACAACAGGACTTACACTATCTAATATACCATAGAACACAAAATACACACACACATTTTCTGTATTCCGTGATTTATATACCAAATATGTATGTAGCAGTATTACTTGATAGGCACTAACGTTGGCAGATGGTGTGCACCTGAAGTCTTCTGGATAAACTTGCCAAAAAACAAATCTTGCGTGATATGTTGCGTCTGAGAATACAAAGCATATATGCAGAAGAAGAGTAAATAGTAAAAAAATACTGGATAAAATCGATTTATATACCACAGGATATTACCACAATATAGAGGGAGTACCTACTACAGTAAATAAGCTTAGTATACATACATAGACACCTCTCGCCCACATCATATAACCGGAATCTCAAACGAGTTCGAGTGCGTGACGCAGTGTCGACGGTTGGTGAGAGCTGTCTATGTGTGTGTGCGTTGCTCGAGCGCGCATAGTACTAAGCTTAACTTCTGTAGTATCTCTATTTTGTGATATTACCTACTGCCCATCCACTCAATTATTATTGGTACATAGTCGAAGTTCGCAAACACTCCGGGCAACTAACGTGTTCGTTTCGTACTCACACATAATGTTTTACGGTTCGTGAGTGTTGTAATAACTGGTGATTGTTTCTAGAAATAGATGTTTATTTATTTTCGAACCGGACGATTATAGATTAATCACTTTCCGAACGATAATAATTGACTACCTACTTTCCTCGACAGTGTGTGACAAGTGTAGTATTTTGGGGAATCCACCTCTACAGTCGTGTGATGCTTCTTCCGTGGTAGTGGTAAACGTCATTTTCTCAAACATGCTTGGAAATTGGAACATTATTTTGACAACCTTCTTCGAGCTAAATCGGAGTTTCCGGACAGACCTAAACCGCGCCGGCAATTTTTGTATGAGAATCCATTACTAACGTGTAATAATGGATTTTCATAGAAACATTGCCTGCGTCTGACCGTAAATCTCTTAAAATTAAAACTCATTATACACGTGTAATTCAGAAATGGAACCAAATTTTCAATGAAACACGACAGCCAATGAGGTCAGTGATCATCATCAATATTTAAAATTAGAACTGGCTTTGCAAATGGAAAGTTCCGAATCACGGTAACAGTGTCATGAGCGCACTAACGCCCTCCTATTAATCCGTATTCCTGGTTACAAAACTTAAAGTGTAACATACGATTCGGACAGGTGGCATAAAATATCATTGTATTATATATGGATCTTAGCGCGGGAAGTTATTATTGTTGAAATTGTTTGTTGTTTTGTCAAATATTTTATCTTCGATTTAAATTAAGTAAGTAAGTAATGGGTAGGCCCCCGACAAGGTGGACCGACGATCTGGTGAAGGTCGCGGGAAGCCGCTGGATGCGGGCAGCGCAGGACCGATCGTCGTGGAGATCCTTAGGGGAGGCCTATACCCAGCAGTGGGTGTCGTGCGGCTGATATGATGATGATGATGATGATGAAGTAATTAATTTATTATAAAAATGAGTTCCACCGACGAAAGTAATATTTTGACGCCACCTGAAATTCAAGAAGCGGCAAGAACTGTAATAAGTAGAATACATTCATGTTGTCTTCAAAATCAAAAAACATTAAGTAAACTTAACCTAACTAAATTTAAAAAAAAATGTAAAAGACGTAGAAACTCAAGACGGTGCGATTTGTTTATTTTTAATTACTGACTGTAATTTTTAATAAAAATAAAATGTTAGTAAAGTTACTACTTGGTTTGAATTTCCGCGCATTATTTGAGAAAAGTACTATACAAGCCTTGGCCGCAACTAGCCATTGATGGACTCACGTATGTGTGCCTCGGCTTCGCCTCGGCCCACATTTTCACGTTCGTCCTTCAATGCCTGTCTTGCGTGCCGCTGCAGTAATGAACTATACATTACCATTTTATTGACCTTAAACTTATAGGTACTTATTTTAACCGCCTCTGTGGTAAATCTTGAATAGTTTTTATTAAGAGTCATGGGAAATGGACATATTGGGAAGTGGTCCTTTTAGGAAGTGGCCAATGTGGGAGATGGTCAATCTGAGAAAGCAGTCATTACGGGAAGTGGACGATCTGGGAATGGTAATTCTGGGATGTGGTCCTTTTGGGAAGTGGTCATTTTAAGAAGTGGACATTATGGTCCTAAAGGGTCTAGTGATTCAGACGCATGGGTCCTGGTTTTACCTTGTCTGACGCCATAACGACAATTTAAAAATTGTTGTGTTCCGGCAGTTATAGCCAGTCCCTCAGTGATGAGGATTCCGGGTGTAGTGCACTTTCACCTTCGGCCTTATCGTCACTTAACATCGGGTGAGGTGCTAGTGATTCAGACGCAGGGGTCCTGGTTTTACCTTGTCTGACGCCATAACGACAATTTAAAAATTGTTGTGTTCCGGCAGATATAGGTATAGGTAGGTCTTTATCGTCACTTAGCATCGGGTGAGGTAAAGGTCAAGCACTTTCCCGTTTTGCATAAAAAAAAAGATTTGCAAATATTCAAGTTCTAACATCGATCAGTCGGACCGCGGTACTCAAGCACAAACACCTAGCTTCACGGATAGTACTTCCCTTTTTAGGGTTCCGTAGCCAATATGGCAATAAACGGAACCCTTATAGATTCGTCATGTCTGTCTGTCTCTCTGTCCGTACGTATGTCACAGCCATTTTATTACGGAATAATATCACCATAATATTATAATGGTGAAGAGATCCTGGCTCATAATCCTAGCTATGCTATGGTCATGTAAATCAAAATTTAGTATCTTGAGATGCTTTAGAAATGAAATGAATAAAAAAATGTAAGTTTCCTTTCCGAATAACACGACGGTGTCAGACGACGGAGACAGACACAGAATGGCAGAGACACAGACAAATGTCGAGCGACATTCTTATTGTTTTCAACTTGTTTTCCATTGGTATGCTTGCATTCCGGAATCCTGTTGTTTATTGAACCTTACTAATCTATAAAGAAGCTAAACAATAGGAATATTTATATAATTATATATTAATTTTATAGTAAGTATTTAGGATTATTTATGTATGTATTGCTATTTTTATTTTATTATTATTAGGGAAACATACAATGTTTTAAAAGACTTATATAAACTTAACTTACATTTTAACGCATATATCAGCAAAGTTTCCACTGTTACATAACACACACAAAGTACCTAAATTTATCCAATAACGGGCGCAAAAGGAGAAAATTAAAACAATTGAGCTAAAAATTGGTAAAACAAAAAACTGAGTTAATTTAAAAAAAAAAAAAGTTAATGTTAAATTATTTAAAATGATATCATTATTTATAAACTACCTACCCACCACTATTATTATTATCGCTGCTAATCAGCTCATGGATGTTTTTTTTCCACTGAGGAGGAGTACAATTAAATATGTCCACTGACGTAAAATTTTTGTTATGGACATTACATGACCTGTGTAAAAAAGTATTTCCAGCATACTTAGTTCTAGTAGTGGGCAAACAAAACACACTTTTAAGACGCGAGCTTGACCGAGGACATCTCAGACCTATATTTTCCAGAAGATAGGGAGAGTCAATAATATTTCTTAAAATTGTGTAAAGAAACACTTGATCTCTCTCTGTACGGCGATCTACCAATGAAGGGATATTAGGAACAGGTACGTTAGAGCAGCGTGCTCTGTAGTTTAGATGTTTATAAAATTTACTATTAATTCTTTCAATTGAATTTTTGTGTACATTAAATTGCGGGCTCCATACTGTGGATGCATACTCCAAGATAGAACGGACGAAGGAGTTAAACAGAAGTACCAAAGTAGAACAGTGCCTAAAATCTTTGCCAATTCGAATGATGAAACCAAGCATACGGAAAGCCCTAGTCGTGATACTATTTATGTGCGATTCGAAAGTCAGTTTACTGTCAAGGATCACCCCCAAGTCTTTTACTTCAGTAACTCTTTTGATATTATTGTTATTTAATTGATAGTCATATTTGATAACGTTTAATTTACGGCTATGTTTGTTTATATATTGTTATTGTAGCTAGATCTTTATTTATGATCAACGTATTTTTTAACTTAGTTGTCCATTTTTTGCTGCCACGATTTCTTTCTTTAACACCCTTTCCGGTCGACTATTTTAGAGAATGCCTTAAGGCATTAAGTCCGCCAATTGTATTTTCTTATGCAATAAAGTTAATAAATAAATAAATAAAATGATCAGAGGCCGTACTCTGAGCTCTTATAACAACATCAAAGTGATGCTGCGATAGAGACAGAGCTATACATCGCATATAGCGCCATCTCAACCACAACATCGTCTCTGATGGAATTATTTGAAACTCGGGAAAAAATTTAAACAACATTAACGAAACAAAATTTTCTAATACAAGGAAGATCCATCTCTCTGATTCCAACGAAGTAGCTTAAAGCTCTATAATAATAATAATATACATACAACGATGGTGTCACAAACACCCAGACCTGAGCCGTCTGATTACGCATTAATTTAACTTTGACCTGCAGTATAACCGACCTGCAGACCGATCGTCGTGGAGATCCTTAGGGGAGGCCTATACCCAGCAGTGGGTGTCGTGCGGCTGATATGTTGATGATGATGATGACTGCAGTATAATGTTACTTTTGCTATATTACTCAATTGTACATTCGACACAAAATACACCACAAACTAACAGTCTTGTATAATCGTTTGCAAAAAACAAAAGCATTCGAATAACCAAAAACCAATAGCCGATAATAAATTATTGAACTCTCCAAGAACTCTCAAGACATTCACAAAAACCCCCTTTCACGCAGTATATAAAATATTAACAGTTACTGAACGATCCGAAACATCAAGGCTACTACTTTTGGTACAACTCGAAAAGTAATTAGAGCAATGCAAGTGAGTCTATTTTTGTTTTTTTTATGAGTAACATTCTAAGCGATGCATATATATGGCATGATGTCGACAAATAAACTCCTTGCCTGGATCTGATTTATTTTTATGTATTTACGCCCAGTACACCGACGCGTTCGCTTGTCTCTTAGTTGTATGGCAGCGTTTCTATTATATGCGATGTCTCACTCTACTTAATAGTAGAGTGAGACATGTCATCTCACTAATGCGAGATGACATAGTTGCGTCCTTTTTCATTACAGTTACGCGAGTATCTGCAAAACATTCGTTTCACCGAACTCGTTTTTGCAATGGAATCGCAAAATCCGCATGCGAATGCGTCGGTGTACTAAGGGCGATAAGAGAGTAAAGAGCATATATTGCCCAGTTCAGTATGATCATCACTTTAGCCTATAAATGAAAAAGTCGTAAGTTCCAAATATTGCTACGACTTTTTTAACAATGCATAATTATTATTATTTTATTTGTAACACACAATAATTATGACGTATGCAAAAATGACTTTAAAACAAAAAAATATCAATATTAGTGTCACTAACCCATCACCAATCAAGATCTTACTTCTTTAGAAAGGTTATCTAAGGCCCGTATTTATAAACCGCTCCAGGCTCCTGACGTTGACAGGTATCTTGAGATCATACTTGAGATGTTATTTTTAAAGAAACAGCATCTCAGTTAATAAATACGGGTCTAGATTGTGTTGCGTTGTCAATCACTACGACAAGATTTGTTGTTGTTTTTTTTATAATTCTCTCATTATCGAGTACCAATGGTACCCAACCGGAATCAATTTATTGCCACCTGGGAGTAGGGAGCCTGGGTTATTAACGAGCTCACTTCATCACTCCAAATGACGATCGGACTGGGCCGCTTAAGTACATCCTGGCTGTTAATCGATCATCATTGGTATGATGACCTTTTTAATCAAGAATCAAGAATTTATTTGCTAGAATGCGGTACATAAGGGTCTTAATATATTTCATATTGTCACATCACATTCACCAGGAGCTGGCATGCAAAATATAATAGTGATAAATATAGTATGTCAACATTAATATCATTCAAATTTACAAGTCAAATATTATAAAATTATTAGCATTTAAAATTGAAATTAAAAATAAAAAATAAAAAAAAAATCAGTCATTGTATAAAAACAGTTTACGTAAACTTGTCCTTGAAGAACTCTGCAAGTGAGTAAAAGCATTTTTCTATTAGTATTTTATAAAGTCTCCGTTTAAATAGAACTAGAGGAAGTGACTTTAATGCCTCGGGTAATTTATTATATATCTTTACTGACATTGAAATGCTATTTCTTTTACATATCTCGGATCCAAAGTCTGTTATGCATAATTTGTTTGGATACCTAGTGTTAAAGGTACAACAGTCTTTTTTAGTTTTGTAAAGCTCTGGATGCATTTTAACAAATACACATATTTCGAAAATATACAAACATGGTACTGTTAGCAGCCCATAGGATTTGAACAAAGGCCTGCAGGAAACCCATGAATTAACATCCGCAATGGCTCTGACGCATTGCTTTTGTGCAATTAAGAGTCTGTTAATTTTTACCGAGTTACCCCATACCAGTAATGACGAGAAAACATTGACATTTACGCATCCTTCGCCTGCAGGTACCGCAGCACTGCCAGGTATTGATAGTGCCGGTGGCTACCTTTCATGATCGCCTGTCATTATCCTACCCAGCCCCTAGTGGACTAGATAGGACTTCGGGAGGGGGGACTGGCCCCCCTCTCACTCACCTGCGGGATGGGAAGCGCGTAATGCGTTTTTCCTCGGCATACAAAAAAAGGGGACCGGCCAAATGACCCTGAGGGTCTACTACGAATAAATGATCGCGCTGATCAGACGACGATTATTTTCATCGTTTAATGTTATTTACTGAGAAAATAAACGCTGTCTACCTGTCTATAATTTTGTTCAAAATAATAACGAGAAATCACATTTTTGAAAAAATATGCTGAGTAAATTAATTAGTAGGTGTACTGTAGCTGTTAATGCAATTAATTTACTGTTAACTAACTAAATATTATCTGAAATTAATTATCGTATTACTGACGTCATGAGTAGTATCTTGTTTCAAAAATTCTTAGTAAAATTTCCTACGGCTTTATTATGAAAATATAGCAAACACCAAGAGATTTTGTGGTAAGTCGTTAACAGACCAAATTTCATCGTAATGGCACAATTACTGAGTTCCTACAAAATGGAGTCTTGGAAATTTTAGCATATTTTAGTGATATTGCTAGCGACAAAGCTGTAGTTAAAGCACAGATTAAGTAAAAAAAGTTCGCTCTAAATCTAATAGAATAAAACTAAATAATCTCTGAGATTATCTCCTAGAAACAAACATTAATGTGTGAAAGGACAGTTGAAAATATTTAAACAATTGTTTAGGTACGGTTGTTATTGAAATATCTGAGCATTTTAGTACCATGTCGCGCCAATTAAAGCCACATAGTAGGGTTGTATTTTACGCTCACATGCTCTAAAGTAATTGTGACAAAGTTTTAAAGTGTTTAGCTACTTTTAACGGTACCTAACATTAAAAAGGTCCCCAAAGCAGCTGCAAATTATCAGGTGAGTCGTTAAACTGTCAAAACGATGTGTTTCCCTAGGTTAACTTTGCGATTACGTATAAACCCTACCGTTTGTGGTTACCCTGTGACTATAAGGCCTCCTATTATGTTTGTAAGTAATGTTTTACGAAATATTGAGGTCTTGTGTTGCTGACGTTTTACATTAAAAAAAACTTTTCTCATACAGATTTTTTTTAAGCTAAATGATTTGATTACATATCAATTTCACAAATGTTTACGATGATATTTAATCTTAACTTTTTTGGAGAATACTTTTATTGTAAGTTATTTCTGATTTCAATTTATTATTTTGCTTATTAGATAAGAATAGAATAAATTAGACATTTATTAACACGCACATTACAGGAAATAAGAATTTCATTGTGTAAGTATTAGAAAATGTAATGTTACTCTAAAGTTTAGATATGAAAAATATTTGGAAAATTGGTTTAGAGTCGAAACCAATTTTCCAAATATTTTTAATGGTGAAATCTCGTTCTTAATTTGTTGTAGAGAGCTCAGGGTATAATGGGACTGACGTTCTCTGTGTCCCTAAATGAAATGAATGAAGAATTAAAAAAAATTAAGGGTTTTGACACCTTCTGAATTCTGCTACGAAATATTGCTACTAATTGGGCATTCATTCAAATGTACCTTTATTTTTTTATTTGTAAAAAATACTTTTTTACTTCTCAAATTTTAGTTTAGAATAGAATAGAATAGATAAACGTTTATTAACAAAACACAATAGGATTAAGAAGAGAAAACAATACATAGGTAGATACACATTTACACAGAACAGAAGAGGGATAAAAAAGATAACAAAGTGTGCTGCTAAAAGGCCCCGTCTCAGTAAAAAACCTCTGAGTCATTCGTAGATGGTCAGAATGACCCAGAAGCACTGTTATTCTGCCAGGGCCTGGAAACAGTCAGTGGTCGGACACAACACAACACATACAAATTTAACGAAAAATGACATAAAAGGAGTAAAACAAATAACATTAAGCCAAAACTCGTACAAGAAAATTTTCACAAAGAAATATATATATAACACAAACGATAATACAGATAGACATGACTTATTTTAGTTTATAAGGTGCCTGCCTATCCTTAGGGAATTGCACGGTCGTTTTAAAACTCGAGACCGTTTCCATTAAAAAGTTAGGCATTATTTCTTTGACTTGCAACTAAGTTCAGTATCTATTGTACTTTGTGGAGTTTAATTAAGATTATAACTTAGCTCGGCTGAAACTTATTGCATTGGGAATTGTTCAGGCTACGTTGAGTTATTTTTCGACTAAGAGTTTTATTGCTAATTCGCTATTTTGTACATACCGCACTCATTATGATTTAGGTAAATCTTTTCATAGAGGTAGGTTACTCACAACCAAAGATTTTGCTCACAACATCAAATAATAATTTCAAAGTAGACGTTCACATAATAGACGAGTTTTGGAAAAAAACTACTTTCCTTATACAAAGTTTATTATTTTATTTTAAGTATGGTTTGTAAGTGTATTTTAGTTAAGTATATATTTATTAATTTAATTTAATGTAGTTTAACTGTTTTGTATATAGTTTGTTTATTGCCGGCACAGTAGTATTCTTTTACACAACTGGTTAACTGGGAGAGAATGCCTAATGGCATTAAGTCCGCCATTTGTTTGTATTTTGTATACTTGCAATAAAGATTAAATAAATAAATAAAAAGTACAGGTTTAAAATGTATGACTTACATTGTACCTAACTAAACTTCATAACTTAGCTTAATTTGTTACTTAGTAACTAAGCATAACACTTTAATAATCACGTGTATGAATTCATACTTAAGCGCCACCGCTCACGGGCGCTTAATCGCCGAGCGATTTTTTGTAGCCCAGAATAGAACATATGGAGTTCAATAGGTAAACGCCCACGAGCTACAAAAAGTAGCTCACACATAGCTCGGCGACTAATCGCCCACGAAATGACACTGACAAGAGTGACAAGCGGCTTTAACCCTAAAAGACACCACAATTTTTTTCGCTGGCTGACATAATTATTTTTGTAATGGTAGAGTTTGCAATAAAAAGTAAGAGAATTATTATTACATGATATGCTTACCAATTTATATAATTCTTGAATTTGCGCATATAAAGTAAATGCAGAATTTTTGTTCTTCACACTATTTTGACGATAAAAGGATCTGTACCCTTAGCACGAACAGCTATCAAAAAAATAATCATTTCATAGATAAATTTTGTATTGGAAATTTGTACAACGCCATCTATCGCCGATAAGCGAAATGAAATTTTCCATAGAGAATTGTCTATCGAGTAATTTTACGTGCGTTTTTTTTCTCGATAGCTGTTCGTGCTAAGGGTACTGAAGACATTTGAATCGTATACATTGTTTGCTTCATTTGTGAAAAGTATATAATTACTGACATAAATAAATCATAAACTTTATTTTATAGAGCTTAGCAATAATAAAAGTGATTGTTCTATAATATTATTACCGGGTGCCTTTTAGGGTTAACCTACGTCAGCGACTAAAAAGCGCCGTGATTGTCGCCGCGATTATCGCCGCGTTTATCGCAGCGATATCGCCGCGATTAACGCCGCGCTTATCGCAGCTACAAAATAGCGCCCGTCAGCGGTAAGCATAACTCGATAAATCCTAAGCGTGGGCCAGAGCAATCATATTTTCATTACATTTATAACGTTATGAGCAGAAGATATTATTTTAATAACATAACGCGAGTGTATGCACTGAAATTGCATCGTAAAAGTGAATTCTTGCTGTATTCTTGTGTTTTATGCTGGGACTATTCGAAGAGTTACAATCTTTACACATTTAGGATTATTTTTATTCGAAAAGATGAAGCACCAGATAACCTAAAATTTGGTCGTTTTGTCATTAGGTGCGTGCATCCAGCATAAATAATTTTAAATTAGTGATAGTAATATTAGGACGGAATATCGTTTATTATTGTATTGTATTGTATAGGTGGTTTACCCGGAACTTAAAATATTAGGTCTTCGCCTTTACCCATGTAATTGTCGATATTTCTTCAAAACAGAGAACCTCATAACTTTTGTGATTTATAGACTTCAATTCAATTGTTTGATATTATGATATGACGTGTGACAAGAAGGAATGGAAGAGAAGGACGCACTGCACCGACCCCAAATAAATTGGAATAAGGGATGATGATGATGATGTTTGATATTATATCGAATGTTGATCATCATAGGCAACTATAAGTATTAATAAAATATATATTTTAGTTTTCTTATCATAAAAAGTACCGTTAAAGTGACTCCTATTTTACAAAGCAAAAATTACCAATTTTCTTTGATATACCGTCTAAAATGTTTTATTAAAACGCTAAAACGTCTTTTTTTACCTTACGTAAATGAAAAAACTTAGCTAAGTGTTCAAATATTCGAACATAAATGTTATGTAAAAATTGCAACTTCTTGAAAATTCTCTATACAACTCGGCATAGGGCAAATAAAAATATAACGCACTTCCTTTTACTCTCGAGCGTAACAAGAATAAGTCACTTGCACTGAGGGACCCTTGCGGGCCGACCGTTATTTCATACACCATAAATTCTATTTGTTCTTAACGAGGAAAATAGTTGTTAACAGCGATATATTTCCGTTTAATGTTAATATTCTGTTGCTTAACTTCCTATGTTTTTATGAATTTCGTTGATAAGTTATATATACAAAATGAGTCTGTTTTTCGGATATTTGTTTCTGATGCCTTGTTATTTGTCATTATCTCCCTATTACCCGTAGTCTCGGAAAAAGGACTTACCGGTTCACATGTTTTTTTAACTGAAGTCCCACCATTTTAAACAGTCTTCGCCAGTGGGGATTGGTATTGGTATAGGTGATGGGCTCTTTTCTCCGCATTTAGACTCCCATTTGGTCCGTTATGCGTGAACATGGCATTGGTATGGCTAGTCAAGCCATCCCAGCTCCTTCCAGAAGCGCAGAAGCCTCCTGGGGCGTTCACAGGCTTCTAGGAGCGACCTCACGTCTTTGAGGATTTCTGCCCGGTGTGCGGCCAAACCCACGCACTCCAGGATCACGTGGGCGGCTGTTTCCTCTGCGTCCAGGCATCCTCTAAACAGGGGACTGTCTGTCGCATTCATGATGAATAGTTGTCGATTCAATGCTAGGTGACCTGTAAGTGTACCTACAACTATTCGGAGGTCTGGACGATTAAGGCTGAGCAGTCTACAGGTCAACCGCGGCGAGACTGCAGTCATCGCCAACTTGGACTGTCTACAGCTTGTTAGATCTACCCAACGAGTATTATGTGCAGCACGAGTACGTTGTCTTACCCATGAGCGCAGTTGGCTGAACGGGAGTGGCAGAATGGGTATAGGTCCTGCCACTATTGTGGAGGATCCCCTTCTAGCCAGCTCATCGGCGGCGTCGTTCCCGTGTGATCCGCTATGCCCTTTAATCCATTGTAGGATTACTTCGTTGTTGGATGCTAGGCGATCCAACACTCGGTGGCATTCGTAGACGATACTGGAGTTGATCGTGTTAGCCTCCAGTGCTGTTAGGACGGCCATACTGTCGGTCAGTATGCGGATGTTTAATTCCTTCATATCTCTAGACAGGGCCGTGGTGGCGGCATTTATTATTGCAACACATTCGCATTGAAATATCGAACTGTGTTGGCCTAATGCTAGTGATATTTTGATATTTAGGTCTTGTGAGAATACTCCAGCTCCAGTTCCATTCCCCATCTTGGAGCCGTCTGTATAGATTCGGACTTCATGTATGCCGGAGTAATCTCGGTCACTTTCAGATAATGTATCTGGTATTTCTTTTCGAAAATGTATTGTTTAGGGATCCTGTCGCATGGGGCAGCGATTAGTGGCTCATGTTTCACTAGATTATTCCACAATGTGGAATGAGGACCCTCTCGGTTGTACCACAGACCCAGGTGTTTAAGCCTTATAGCAGCCATGGAGGCTTCCTGTTGTATAAACAGGTCCAGGGGTGTTAGATCCAGAGCTACTTCTAGGGCGGCTGTGGGGGTAGTTCGCATGCAGCCGGTTATCGCAGAACATGCCAGTCTTTGGAATTTCTGCAGCTTGTTGATGACGGTGCTTTGCTCTGTTTTGGACCACCAGGCAACGGCTCCGTATGTGATTATGGGACGTATAACAGTTTTATACAGCCACATCGTTATTTTCGGTGATAGCCCCCAGCTTTTGCCGAGTAGTCTTTTACATTGGCAAAAGATGATGGTGGCTTTGTTTAGTTTTCCTTCGAGATGTCTATTCCAGAGGAGTTTGTTGTCTAGTATCACTCCTAGATACTTGACTTCCTTACTAAGGGACAGACTGGTATTGAATAGTTTAGGCAGTTTAAGATTGCCTAGACTTCGTTTCTTTGTGAACATGATCAACTCCGTCTTTGTTGGGTTCACTGTTAGATTGTGTTTATTGCACCACTGTTCAACGACCTTCAATGCGCACCTCATACGGTCACATATCACACTCTCAACTCGTCCGCTGATGAGTATGGTCAGGTCGTCTGCATAGCCTACTGTGAGGAAGTTGCGGTCGTTGAGCCAACTAATCAGCTCATTGACCACAATGTTCCATTGTTTTAATTTAAATTTAATTTTATATTTAAACTAAAGTGTAATAGCTATAATAATCTCTCCATAGTACATAACTTCATAATTGAGACATTGTAGTGTATTTCATGGTCACATCACGAGGAGGAGGGTACTGGTGCACTGAGATACAAGCCTTGCTTAGTTCAGGTACCAGTTCTCTCGCAATCTTATGTTATTATTTTAGCTGTACTCTTAGAAATTATGTTCAAATTGTAGATTGTTGGAGAAAATAAATAAATTTTATTATTATTATTATTATTATAAGAGAGGTGAGAGGACACCCCCTTGGGGACATCCTTTAGCTACTACCCCTCTGGTAGTACTATTCACAGTAAATTGTATAGCTCTGTCTCTTAACATGCTGTCAATCCACCCGGCAATAGTGGGATCGACACCATGTTTAGAGAGGGCCTGGCTTATGCTGGTAAAATTGGTTTTATCAAAGGCTCCTTCGATGTCGATGAAGGTGCCTAGTGTTGATATTTGGTGTTTGAGATTGCCTTCTATATAAGAAACCACCTTATGTAGGGCAGACTCTGTTGATTTGCCTGCAGAGTAGGCATGTAGGTTTGGATTTAAGGGGTTCCTGACTAATGCAGTGCTCCTTATCTCCTTGTCTATTAGCCTCTCCAACGCCTTTAAAAGGAACGATGTGAGGCTAATTGGTCTGAATGATTTAGGTTGAGTGTAGTCTCCTTTGCCGGGTTTAGGAATAAAGACTACTTTGACTTCCCTCCATTTCAAAGGAATATAGCGGTGTGCTAGGCAGCTTCTGTAGATGGCTACGAGGTGGTCAATAAGACCACCGTCGCTCCACCTCATCAGCCCTAGAAAAATTCCATCTAGTCCCGCTGATTTGAATGGGAGGAAGCTGTCAATTGCCCATCTTACTTTCTCCGGGTTGACAACCTTGTGGGCGGTAGTCCAGTCGGTTTCAGCAGGTAGATACTCATCTTTTTCTTCCCATGTGCGACTTTCCGTTATGCGGCAGCCGGGGAAGTGAGTGGTCATTAACAGTTCTGAGGTATCTTGATCTGTTTTGGTATATGTTCCGTCAGGCTTTTTCAGGAAACCAAGATTGTGTATTGGTTCGCTGCACATGATGTTTTTCACTCTGTTAGCCTCGTTGTTGGTTTCAATGTTGGTGCAGTAGCGTCTCCAGCATTCTCTTTTCTTGAGGCGAATACGCTTCCTGTAGTTGTATTGGGCTTGTTTATAGGCGTCCCAATGGTGAGCTTCTCGAGAGTTCTTTGCTTTGTTGAACAACTTTCTTACCTTGCGGCGTAATTTCTCCAAATCAGGTCCCCACCAGTGACACTTGTTACTTGGCCGGGAGCTGGGAGTAGAAAGTGAACATGTTTCTTCAAAGCTGGTGGTTAAAGTTGTTGTTATGTGATCAACATGGTTATCAATATCCGCTTTTACCGCGTGAGTGGTAGGTGTGTCCAGACGCCAGTGGGGAATATACGGATAATTTTGTTTACCCGTTGTCCCACCAGTATGACTCACATTATTTACTTTGACGGCTGTTTGGATCGAAGGCTGTTTGGTATCTTTTCTTAATTTTAGGTTTTCTGAAAAAACTCAATATGGGCGAAAATCGCGTCAAAAATCCACCAGTTTTTTCCGCATTCAGTTTTTTAACATTCAGGTGTTTTTGAACATTCAGATATTTTTCCGAATATTTTATATTTTGTGAATTAAATAAGAGAACGAGACATACCATTAGAAGCAGCTTACTTAAAATACTTTGGTCACACATCCTAGTATAAGCCATTCCAAAAAATGCTTATCATTAATGATAGCATTCTGAATTTGCTACTTTTAAGTTCTTGATAAATTATCAGGTTCAAGTCGTGTATTTTTTTAAGTAGGTATTTCTTTAAAATTGATTGAATTTCTATCGAATTGTCCATCAGCCATTTTTGATGTCCTCACTGCTGGGGCACAGGCCTTCCTTATGGGTGGTAAGGAGGATGGGCCATAACCCACCACGCGGGCCCAATGCGGATTGGTGGGTGTTAACGACTGCAAATGCAGCCGGGACCAACGGCTTAACGTGCCTTCCGAAGCACGGAGGAGCTCGAGATAATAATTTTTTGGTTACCCATCCCATGACCGACCCTTGCGAACGTTGCTTAACTTTCGCAATGGCTTGGCCAGGCGCTAAACCACTACGCCACCGAGCTCCTCCGAGAATTGATTGATCGTCAAACTAAACAACTTTGTCTATGGTACAAACTTAATCAGACCAAAAAATAATCAGCTGTTCCCATGCTGTTCCATACATTTTGGTGAAGTAGACATTGACGTTTTCAATGGAACAGCTGATAATTTTTGGCCCCATAGACAAAGTTGTTTAGTTTGACGTAAACCACACCACAAAAGGACATCATCCATTTTGGTCCAAATGTGAAAGTGCCGGCGAAAAAGCAAAAGTGCCTTATTGTGATAGATTTTGTCCACCTAAGCATTTCTTATTAAGGCGCCGAAGCTGTAGCACCGCTATACTTGATTTTAAATAAATTCAAAAAGTCTGTCTTTTTTACATTTTGGCATAAAATAAATGTAAAAAAGTCGGCCAAATGCAAATTCTGATAGATTTTGTCACCTTAGCATTTCTTATTACAGTACCGAAGCTGTAGCACCGCTGTACTTGATTTTAATTGAGTTCAAAAAGTCTGTCTTTTCATACATTTTGACACAAATGTGAAGTGGTGCTACAGCTTCGGTGCCATAATAAAAAATGCTTAGATGGACAAAATCTATCAGAATAATGCACTTTTGTCTTTTGGCCGGCACTATCATATTTGGATCAAAAATGTATGAAACATGGATGATGTCCTTTGTGCAGTGTTCAACAAATCACCCTGTATACCACAATACTTTGAAGAGCCCTGACCCATTTCGCTTAAGTTTTCATACGACTGCAAAGCAATTCCTGAAGGCGCAGTTTCAGCAATTTCGGGAGCAGTTTATGTACTGAGCACTGATATTAGATTTAAAATGAGATACGAGATGCATTCGTAGGTATTTATTTAAGCCTTGTAAAGCTACTATTAAAAGCTTGAAAAAGAAAAAGTTCAAAAAGAGTATTCTTACTTCGCCGGTATTAGTTGGTTGGTTAATATGAACCACGACATTCAACCATTTTTTTTTCATATTCGTTCATGAATGAAATTATTAAAAGCGTGATTTCAATAGACAGCAATACATCTGACGTGTCGTGTAAAAAAAATATAGATGAGTTAGTAATTTTATTGATTCTGAGTAGAAATTAATAAAAAAAACTTTTTTTCCTAAATGTCCACCTTTCTCTTGAATTCTGTAATGTAGAGTAAATTTTAAATTGTAATTTTTTTTAAACTCATCCCCCGAGGGGGTGAAACGGGGATCCAAATTTTGTATGAAAGTCCCTCAATTTCGAAGCTAGGATCTTCAAATTTTGTGTTTAGGCTGACGATTGAAAATTAACATATACGTGTCTCAGCGTTTTTGAAAATGCCCCTGCTCTCGAAGGGGTGAAAAGGGGAATGAAGTTGTGTATAGAAAATCCTTCATTTTCGAAGTAAACCTCGCTAAATTTATTTATGGCTGTTTAAAAAAAAAACTTACCACTATAAGTATCGTTTTGTAGGTAATTTATCGACGATGATTTGGTCCTTGAAGATTAAACTCCTTGGTCCTACCGTTTTTGTAGATAATGAAGAAAACCAGAACGGGGGAGATAAAAAATTGTTTAAAAAACAAAAAAATTAACAAGGACCCGTACTAATAGCTCATCTATGTAAATAAAGCTAATATCGATTATTAACACCTGTGTTTCGATAAACAAGACGATGTCGATAGCGATGCGTCATCGTTTGATAGTTATCCAACTATATCCGGTGTTGTTAACGACTGTTGTTTGGGGACCACTACTATTGGTTTGTTGTTGCGAATAATGGTGTATTGCGAACATTGGTGAGTAAAGCCGCACAACTTTCGCTGCACGGAGAAAATCGACAGTGTAAATTTGGCCTATTTGACCTAGGCCGCAGGTGACTGAAATAAAATTTATCTGATCAGCCCCCCTAGCCAAAGTACCTAACATTTGCAAATTTTCGCTATCGCTTCGCTTCGAAACATGTATGGATTTGACGTGTTAAAATTCGATTGTTAACGAAACCTTATGTCAATCCCATACATGTTTCGAAAGCGAAGCGATAACGAAGATTAGCGAATGTTACTTTGGCTAGGCCCTCTGGTGGCCAAAACTGGAACTATGTTATTACAGGAACACCTAGGTTACGCCATCAAGTACATAGACAACAGCGACGCCATTACCCGCGATTCAATTTTGGAAGCGATTAGGTGACTTAATTCGACCGTCACAGGTGACTTTATAATCGACCCATGTAAATAGCCCAATATAAAACTTTTGTAAGTCAAGTGTTAAGAAAATGATTAAATGCGTCATGAAACCACATGGAAATAACGAAAGTAATTATTCGTTGATATAATAAGAGTATTAAATACAAACCTAAATTAAACCAATTAAACCTTAATTTAAAAAGCCCTTGAAATTCTATACTGCCAGCACTAATTATTCAACAACCATATTCACCCTCAATTATTATTCAAAAGAAATGTGTTCATAATTATTATTCATTGTAAAATATTTTACCCGAAACAAATGCTATTCGCGGATTACGTGAAGAAGAAATCTTAATATGGGATTTAATTTGCGTTCGTTTTAATTGCAATGTAAATTTTGATACAATTGTACCCGCTTTCTCTTGCGTGGCTTAAGGAAGGTTAAATGTTGTGTTTTATTCGTAAACTTATTTTTTTTTTAACACGAACAGAGAATATCTTTACTTTGTTGTATTTTAATACACGTCTTGTTTGAGCCTTGGAAATAATTTACTAAAGCGATTAACACGATTCGGGAAGTTCGAATAGTTTTCCCGTAGAAAAAAAACAAACGTTTATGTAATTTTTCTCATTATGCATACAAAAAGAACCTTAATTGTATGCAATATGTATTTTTAACCACTCTCCAAATTTTAAGGATGTGTTCAGTCCATGAAACTGAATAATTTTCTCCATGAAACATCTTATGTCGAAATACGCCAAAAAATTTTGGTCATCCCATACTAAACTGACTTTTATTTGTAAGTATGAAAAGTATTTGTTTTTTTACATAATCATTTGACCCTATGTTTCTTAGAGAAAGTTGTTCAGTTTCATGGACTGAACTGAACACATACTTAAAATTTGGAGAGTGGTTAAAAAAACACCTTGTATATAAGCTACACATAGTTACATCAAACGTAAAAGTTTAGTTTTATAAATTCCACGCCAGAAGTAAAATATTTAAAATCTAAACACCAAAACATAAAAACATCAACAGCTATTCCGAATATGAGAAAGTTCTAGAATGTCGGTGTAAATTTTAAATTTCCCCTATTCTGTTCTCTTAAGACTATGAAAAATGCAAAGCCAAGTTTGAGAGCGAGCTTCCAAACAGTGCGACGGCACTTGAGATCGTGAGGGGAATCTAAAGTATTAGTAGATTTACATGGCGCTTAGCATTGCATTTTGAATAGGAATATCTGCATGTAGGTATAAGAACAGCAATAATCATTTACACTATACTGTTTTGCGATACATAAAAAATAAAAATAAAAATGTATTGTATTCGTATAGTTGTATCGTTCAGTTCTACTAGTAGAAGTTAATAGAGAAATAATACTTTTTTTCGTTCTACTAATTTCTGTACAAAATTTAATAGGACTAAATGGAGAAAAAAGTCCTTTTAGTTCTACTAATTTCTGTATGAAATTGAATAGGACTTAATAGACAATACTAGTAGGACTAAACAGACAAATGAAAAGTCAAACTAGGTATGAAACAATA
Source organism: Agriphila straminella (assembly GCA_950108535.1). NCBI lineage: Eukaryota > Metazoa > Arthropoda > Insecta > Lepidoptera > Crambidae > Agriphila > Agriphila straminella. The sequence goes on along the minus strand of OX467307.1, from coordinate 19,479,167 downwards.
AAAGTTTTCTTATTTAAATAGATTCACTAAAAAGTTCTATTTTCAGTTTCGAGGATATTTTATCTGCTTTAATGTCACTTGAAAGATTTTGACATTTTGTCAATTGACAGTTAATTCTTCTTCTTCTTATTTTTGTTTTGGCAATCTACTTTCCTCTTGGAAGTAATTTTTGCCAGTGTCAAGTGTTGAATAGTTCAGTGGTATATAGATATTGTTTCAATTTTCATTAGAATGCAAGTGCATCGTATTCCAATGCTGCTTGGAGCATTTGGTATCAAGTATATAAAGACAGTTTACTCGGTTAGTTCTGCCGAGGTAACCACCACTACAATAAAAGTCTCAGCTTTACACAACCAAGATCGCACCTATTTCAATTATCCCACATATTGTTCAGACGCGTAGACACTTGTACCACAAAACTGCACCAATTTTAAGACACAATATCCACTATAAACAATTTGCACATAATTAAAATAGCCACCGAACTGAACTCGACGAAATGGCGCCAAAACTCGACAGTTAATTCATCTTCTTATTTTTGTTATGGCAATCTACTCCTCTTCAGGGAGTAATTTTTGCCAGTGTCAAGTGTTAAATAATTAAGTGGTATACTCAGCTGCTAGGAAAAATTAAAAAAAAAACTACCTAGTTGAATATCACCATCTATCAACATAAAATAAACAAGTAAATTCTCAGCTGTCAGAAAACCGCTCATTCTTACTCGTAATCCTTGGAAGGGACCACGGAGGTTATTTTCTACGTGGCTACAAAGGATTTTAAATGGATATCTATAATAGTCAATTCTAAATGTTTGTGCGCGAATCACTCAAAAACCGCTAAATGGATTTTGATGGCATTTTTCTACAGTTTGGTAGCTTGGAGTCCAACTTATTATCTAAGCAATTTTTCATCTAATTCGGGTAGGTAGAACCTGGGATACAGCTTGAACTCTCCGTAGTACAGCTTTCACATAGACAAAACTTATAGAAAATAATAATAATAGAAAAGCGGGCTTTGATTTTGGTGCATTTTGTTTCTGAGAAATTACAAAAGGTCCAAAATTCGACACGTTTTTGTTTACTTTTAGCCATTGACCATATTACTGTGCAAGATGTGGAATTATGGATACACCAGCTGGCCGGTCGTTCTAACAGTATATTTCCAATTAATTATTACAACAAAATCAACGTAACTCTTCTTAAAAAAATAAATTTGTATAAGTATCTTTCGATGGAGTAAACCGATTGCAATAAAATAAAGACTAAATTATTTTGCATAATACACTGTATATATTTTGTATCTTAATATTTTTACGATTAGGTTAGCGCTTTTAATGTTATTAGCGCACAAATATACAAACAGAAAAAAAATCCAAAAATGTTTGAAATGGATTCTACTGGTTGTTATTAAACACCCGAATCAATTTTTTTCAAAATATTTCCTTTGTACAGGCACAACTTTTCTATAGCTTTATTTTATGTATAGATGTAAGTATGTACGGAACCTTCGGTGGGCGAGCCCGACTCGCACTTGTCCGGTTTTTTCCCTGCACAACCCATTACGGAGTAAGAGATGCCACTATTTAAAAAAAAAACTCGCTGAACATTCACATTACGAACTTTTCTGTATCAAAATAAAGTAATAGGTCGGAAAACGCCATTATAAAAATCATAGTTAAGAAATAAGTTACAGTATTGTCTTTTGAAATGTTCTGCACTAAATTATCAATTACAATAATAACGCGAATTGTCTTCCAATTTATGATGTTTATAAAGGTAAGCTTGGTGGCGCAGTGGTTTAGCGCTGGGCCCAGCGATTGCGGAAGTTAAGCAACGTTCGCAAGGGTCGGTCATGGGATGGGTGACCAAAAATTTATTATCTCGAGCTCCTCTGTGCTGCGGAAGGCACGTTAAGCCGTTGGTCCCGGCTGCATTTGCAGTCGTTAACACCCACCAATCCGCATTGGGCCCGCGTGGTGGGTTATGGCCCATCCTCCTTACCACCCATAAGGAAGGCCTGTGCCCGAGTAGTGGGGACATCAAAAATGGCTGATGGACATAAAGGTCAACCTTTAAACTGCAAAGCAGTATCTATAAGGAAGGCCTGTGCCCGAGTAGTGGGGACATCAAAAATGGCTGATGGACATAAAGGTCAACCTTTAAACTGCAAAGCAGTATCTTCCCATGTAAGCCTTTACACCTACGATCCTCGTTCTATAAGGATATTTAAATTTTATGCTACACTAGAGGATAAATTACGAACAACGTTTTCTGAAGTAAAGTCTCTAAAACGAATTGACGTCATCGCCTTTTACATAATTGCACCCTTAAAATTTTTATCTTTTTCGTAAACTATCGGATACACTGCTTACAGTCAGTGCGAGTGAAAGAGACAGAACGATAGTTTACGGTAACGTAAGCAGTTTGCATCAACTCATGGTAGGGCCAGGTTACAAATATACGGTTTTGTATGCGGTTAACACGTTGAGTGCGAAACCAGGTCTATACGCCTCGCTTACAGTGCGACTAAGAAAAGTATAGACTTCCTTGTCACGCGGAAGGCATAACTTTAACTTGGTTCGGTGTAGGAAAGAGATGAATATATATCTAAGATGTATTCTTAAAATAGAATCCAATGGTGTACCTACCTTAATACCAGGTTTTTAGACCTGGCACCGCATGGATGTAATAAAATTTCATCACAGTGCGTAACCTGGTCGAAGCACCTTGTACCCCGCGCACCTGGTACCGCACCCCGCGCTCGCTTCGCGCGGCTAGTGTTGGCTTGCATTCACCGCGAAACGAACGCGTCGACATGGCGTCAAGACCAACCAAAAGGTGCCAAACAAAATTGTCTACGATGTTTGTGAGGACAGTGATGCAGTGAATATTAAATCTAATCATAGATTGATAAATCAAAGACAGGTGAGTCATCATTACTATTTATTTTATTTACCTAATTACGTTTCCCGTACCCACGGCACCGGTACCTGCCTACCCAGTCTGTTTTATTACAGAAAAGTAGCATTTACTCTACTTACTCTATACTAATATTATAAAGAGGAAAGATTTGTATGTATAAAAACACATACATACACATACAAATAAAAATTAATTAATAAATTAATCTTTTCAGAATCCGCACGAAAACTTGATGAACACAATTTGGTAAAAGGTGTTAAGAAGAGGAATTGTGTCAGATGTTGACGAAAAACTCCGAACCTTTAGTAAAAAAGTGATTTTTTTTAACTGAATGTGTTCAGTGCAAAAAAATCTTTTGTTACCCATGTTTCATTGAAAAACATTAATTCATATTTGTTTTATCTTTTTTTTCATTATATTAAACTTAATTAAGACTATCGATGTTTTTATTTCACATCCCTAAAATACGCACCAGATTTCCCTTATTCAGTGCGGCACAGGGTGCATAAACCCTGTATTTTAAATATAGCTTTAATTTTTAAACTAAGCAAGCTGTTAACGAACGTTTTCAGGTGTATGTCAATTAGTTCATTGTTATTTATATTCAAAGCAAAAAAATCATATATCTTTTTGCATGAAGCCAAAAAAGGATTTAAAGTTTCTTAAATGTTACAGGGTCTATAAGCCTTGTGCCGCCACAATGGAAGTTTTATTACCAGGTGTATAGGCCTTGTACCGAAGGAATGGAAAGTATAGAAAAATCCTGCCGCAGCGAACGTGTTAAAGGGGAAATACCTTATGCTCTAAGGGAAAAACTATTGAAATCGAAACGATAAGATTATCGAGTAATTTTTATTGTATTTTTTTTTTAAATATCTTACGACTTTACGGTCCAGAGTCCCACACTCACGTGCAAACAAGTTGATTCAGCAAGTTATTTTTAACCGACTTCCAAAAAAGGAGGAGGTTCTCTGTTCGTCTGTATATTCGTTTTTTTTTCATACAAACGAAGCCACGTTGATTTATATGTTTTATGTGAGTTTATGCGGTAATTTTTATTACCATAGCTAAGCCTCACTTTTTACCACTCGTATATTTGTTTTTCTAAAATATAGACGATTCAAAAGTACTTGATAATTAAGTTTAATTGAATAAAACTTATTTGACTTTGACTTTCACTTCTTCCATACAATGTACCTAATAATAATATTATGAAGATTAAATCAAGTAATGTTCTACCGTATAATTGAAAAAAGAAGATTACCTATTATACTAATGAAATTTGGGCCCTTTTGTTCAATAACATAATGAGTGAATTTAGTTGCATGCAAGTGTAGCTAGCTACTAGAATCACTGAATGACTATAACAATAAATAAACTAATATTCCGCACAAGTCACTACAAGAATGCGAATAACGAATTCGCGGGTTGATTATTTATGTTTTGACTAATTTTAGTTTACTATTCGATAGCCAGCGTCCTAAAAGCAGACAATAACAATATAAAATCTAGTGAAAGTAACTCTACTCAACTTTATGTCGTAATAATATGCGCACATAGTATCGTAAAAATAATCCCCGTCGTTTTGGCGAGCTCCCTCCTCGCCATTATTCCTGCTTAGCGACTAAATAAAATAAATACAGATTACAAGAAATGTCGCTGTATAAATATTGCGTTCTCTTTATATATTTTTCCTTCTTTTTTCTGCAACTTAGCTTTGGCTTACGTGAGACAAATAGTTATTTCGTTACCTTTATTTTTGGCTAAGATTTCAGACTGCTGAATATCGATAAATAAAATTATTTTGAATACGAGAAATAGTACATATTGTATTGCAAGTGAATGTTATTATCACATCTTAAATAACAAAATTGGATATGAGGTTGATGATATTTCATAGGTTCTATATTGAGGTCGTAGATGGAAGCTGGATTGTTAATAAAAATAAAAATAAAATATTTTAAATTAAACTTAGATTACCTATATAGAAGTAGCAAATAAAAACAATTCCTTATTTATTATAATTATACCTTTAGGTTGTTAAATTTGAGTTTAAAAGTTTTTTTATTTGTATTCCAAAAAGATAATTAGCTACCTATTTTAATATTAATTTGTAACAATGACTAAACATTATAATCAAGTTTTTTTTTTGCGTGTAACAATGCAGTTAACATTACAAACTGCAGACAACCCATCCTTTTACTACTTACATCATAAAGTTTGAAATTAAACAGCGATCCCAACGGGTTATATTGAAATGAGCCACTGTTCTGACGCGATAATAAACTTCGATATCATGGGAATGGTTTTGACAGGTGTCATGTGGTTGATTTAGGCTGCATTAGTGTTCGCGACAAAATTTAGATTCAGCCCAATTTGTCCACAATTTGTTGTGAGTGACGTATTGGCGGCTTATTTTAGTTTGTGAGCTGTGAGTGAAGCGGTAATTACTTAACACATCAATGTGTTGGATACTTCGATGATGTTGTGTTAACTGAAGTGAATGTGATTTGCTGATTACAAATTTTGAAAACTTTTTTTAATTAAGATCGAATATTTTGAGATACTCCTCGAAGCGCAGAAGCGCACCCGTTCTCAAGCGAACCTAATGAAGCGCACCTAAACTATTCATATAAACGCACCTAAATAGGTGCGTTATCAAAACAAACGGTTCGTATTTTGGATAGGTATTAATCATGATAAAAGGTAGCCTATGTACTTGCTCAAGCTTTACTTTATCTTTGTACCAAATTTCGCCAAAGTCGGTTCAGTAGTTTAGGCGTGAAAGCATGACAGACAGACAGATAGACAGAGAGAGTTACTTTCGCAATTCGATCAAGAATATCATAGATAACGCTTCACGAACTAAAACAGCACCTCAAATAGCGTCCCACTTACAAACTTGGCGCTTATTTTGTACTTAATCACCTCTTATTTTGTACAAACTCACATTGTATATCACTTATTTTGTATAAAATAAGCTTACTTTGTGCAAAATAAGCGCCCAGTTTGTAAGTGGGACGCTATTTGAGGTGCCATTTTTGAGACTCTGACCAAGCATCTAGATTCTAGGGTATTCTTGAACGAAGCTTTCGCATTTATAATATTTTATTATATTATAAATTATAATTATAAATATTATGAATAGTATCCCAAACATAAATACAATATTTGTCATGATGGGTTAACCTAACGGCGTCTCCAAACAAAGTGCAACCCTAAAAACTAAAAGGGGGGGTCACGTCCAAATTTTGTAGGTTCTATGATGGAATAAAGAGGCCTATTGACGCGTCGCCAAAACGTGACGATAAGGAAGCTCGGGGTCTTAACTGTTACAAAGGGAATATACTTTTGGGCTAAAGTAGAATACTTGATAAAGCACCAAAGATATTTATAAGTATAAAAGTGTACGTCGAAATAATAATTGTGACAAAATATTTTTTGTGTGAGTCTAATTTACAGTAGGTTTTCAGAAACAAGTCAGGTATTTTAAAATATTTAATTTTATTTTTATAAAATTAATAGCTTGGTATAATTTTGTTAAAAAAATTGAATTTGTATAATTGGAGGCAAAATACGTCATAGAAGTTCTAATACTGTTTAAGTATTTTACATACACACTTATAACGTAGTGATTACTTGCTCAGTGCATACACACTCACATCTCACTCACATACTCACACGATCACTCACGTTAGTTGAAATAGCGCGAGCACTCTAGGGTTAAAACAATGACGTAGAATCTACAGCACGTGACATCTCATTACACCATTTCAATTTCCCTAGCATCAGGTAAGTGCCTACAAGCCCAAAAACTCGTGTTCCCGGATAAACACTATACCGCCCGCATTTCACATAAAGGGCCAGATAAACTCAACCCTTCTCCACGGTTCCGTCTAATTTAGTGAAAAGATAACGATCAAAACCGTCTTGGTGCAAGGGACAAGCGATTTGAGTTTTTGGTGAATGCTCTGTTTGAATTTGTTTGGGAGCCCTGCAAAGCAAAAGCGGAGAGCGGATGTCCAAAATTCACTTAAGTGTTATCGGTTCAAAAAATACTTACGCGTACATTCTTTGATGTGTTTACACTTAGTCAATATAAGAAAATTAAACCAAGATAATCTGTGTGCCTGAGAATTGAGGTAACGTAATCGCTAAAAAGACATTACTAAGAAAACGAAAACAAAAATCATAAAAATTTACTTCACCCCTAAAATTAGGACTATATGCAGGGATAAAATGAAAATGTATATTTTCCTGCGCTACATTAGAGGCCAGTGAATTACAATTGCTTTTCAAAAGTTTTGAAATATCATTATATGCACATATATGAGAGGGTTTACCTCTACGTGAAATAAAACGGCGTAACGCTAGAAGGTAATTATTGCTTGTTAAATCACCCACCAACTCTAGGTGTACAGCCTTAGTGGTAAATAAAACATACAAAAATAGCAATATAAGATTTAACAAGTCTACAACCGCGACCAGTGCGACTAGCGACGGCCACCGGGCCCGCGTAGTCCACGCCAACACTGTCAAACTGGTATCCGCCTGGTTGAAGTCGCTGCTGTGGTAAATTGCCCATTAGAGGGTTATAAACTTTGCCCTTCATGCGATTACAACGTATGTACTGACGAAAACACTTTTTGGCTAAATTCCGACGGCCTATAGGCCAATTATTACTTATAATGCAGATTTGAATAACATAATTTCTGGTAAATACATCACTTACGCGCGTACAGTTCATTAGATATAAACCACTTTTTTACGGATTACAGTCAATACCTTTGTAAATTAGATCTGTTTTTAAGAAAGATATTATTTTTCCTTAAAATAATTTCTTATAACTTGTTTAGCTTTAAGACTGTAGAACAGGAGCCAGTAGTTAAGCGAAACGTGCCACGTAATTGCCGCCTTTGGACTGCGATAGCACCAAAAATACCGCAAATCTTTGTTCTCTAATATAAATAGCGGTGGGATGTAATCTATTTTATTACTGACCTCGGAGATCTTAGAATGTTCGCGGTATAATTGAAGTTTTTACGGCAAATGATAATGAAGTTGGATTTCCTTCTTTGTAACTATTACGAAGGCAGATTATGTCTAGCAGCTCATCTTCCTTATGCATTGTGAGGACATCTTTAAATATTAAGAGCGGGTCCTTATTCTTCATCTCTTCGCAATGCAGATTTTTACCATCTTTTTCAATCTTTATTTTTATTTTTTTTATTTAGGACAACCAACACAATAAACGCTATTTACATTCAATACAACAAAAAGTATGCTAGAGGTTACATAATAAAGCGCTATCGTACTTACAGGTTGCCACCAAGTTATCAACTAACACTTGAGTTAAGTTTCAACGTGTAAGACGCAGGGTTTCCGAGTTCGATTCCCAATTCGTACGAATTGTACTCGGCTTGGTTGATGGTAGGGCTTATTTCATTTCCCCATGGCTTGCTACCACCATCTTACCTAAATCTGACGCCAAAACAACAAATTAAAAATTGTTGTGTTCCGGCAGTTAGAGGTAAGATAGCCAGCTCCTCATTGACGAGGATTGTGGGGTGTAGTGCGCTTCCACCTTCGGCCTTATCGTCACTTAACATCAGGTGAGGTGAAGGCCAAGCACGGGTAGTGCCCGTTGTGCATAAAAAAATATAGTTTTTCAGTCTATATGTTTTCGTGGTAGTAAACTATAGAAAGCTTGACGTGTTTGGAGCTTTTTCGGAGTAGACCTATAAGCAATTTTCATTATACAACGTGTTACAAAAAAAACTCTAAAGCCGAATATGATAGATACTTATAGTGGCGTCTCTAGGGTGAAAAATACGGCGTTTTGTGAACCAGAGATTTCCTTTGGTAGGATTGGTCCTTAGGACCCTAGGATGGATATGAGAAGTGGCGCCACCACGATTTTTGTAGTAATTTTTTTAAAGTTTTGGCTCCCCGATCTTGATAGATGTATTAGTTAAACTGCTTTGATAGACCCAGTTTGATATCATACCTATTCGTATGAATTTAAGGTGTTGAATTCATTTTTGGATTCATATTTGTACGATTCAATTGTTGAACTATTTAAAAAAAAAAACTCGCTTGATTAAAGAAAAAAATCCATTAAAAACACAAACTGGAACATTTGAAAAAGAAAAAAAATCGTAGGAGCTCTATTATCCTTTTATTTTTAAAATAATAATAAAAGAAAATATTATTGTTTGGCTTATTAAAAAAATAACTGCGATACCGTTGTAAGGAAGTTTTTTTTTTAGTTTTCCCAGCAGTACAGGGTTTCCAAGGGTTAAAACTTGGGTAAAACTACTCTCAAGGTACCTAGCAACATCTGAAAAAAAATATTTACATGCGTGCTTGTGATTTTTGCCTTTTTTGTCGATATTGACTGGCATTTCTTGTTTTTCTAATAATTTACTAATATTTTTTACTTCTGCGTTATACTTTTTAAGTTTCTTTTAAAACAGTTACTAAAAAGTGTTATAATGTTTATTTGGAATTAACTATTTTATTGCCTTTTATTTAATACCCATAATGTCATAATAAAAAATAATATATTTCAATAGTAAAAGAAATTGACGGCACGCGACAGTGAAATATTTTTTTCGCTATTTTTTGTAAATTAAATTTACAAAAAATAGCGAAAATAATGCGAAATTTGTAAATTATATTTTTTCAAGTCTTCATTCTATAAGATTTATTAACATATTTTTTGTTTGCAAATAAGAACATCAGTTTAATATTTACGGTGACTTAAAGTAAAAAAAAATATTGAAAATATTGGTTATTGTGTAATGTTTAGGAATTTTCTTAATAAATAGCATTTTTTATACCAGAAATGAATTCTACGTCATTGATTTATCCGAAAATGATACCAAACTTGGCTTAGTATCTAAACTTACGCAGTTATTAACTAGGACTTCATTAAGGCTGAATTCCCACCTCCCCCCACCTGCTTAAAAATCCAGGTGGCTCCACTTCGTAAACCCATCTTAGGAACACAAGGATCAATCCTACCGAAGAAAATCTTTGGTTCATAGATAGCCGTATTCTTCTCCGTCTTTTTTTGCCTTCTACGAATGGTCCTAATAGTGTATTTTGCAAACAAACAACCCCGTAAAATGATTACAACCCCTGAAAACCGCTATTTTATTGAAAAAAAAACTTTTCATGATAAACTGAATAGTGGTAACGTTCGAGCATCGCGGCTTCGTCTGGAACAGAAACGCGTCTTACTCTAAGGTGGTAACTCTAGACCTAAATTGTGTTTTGTTTTTGCAACAGTCTTTTGGCATCTAGGGATGTAACTTTGCAGTTTTCCATACAAATAAAAAACAGAACTTTACGCTTATGAAACACCCTGTATATCTTTTAAAGTAAAAAACATATGAGCGCCTAATGATAAACTTACCTAACTCGTTACTTAGTTACCTACTTCCAAATAACCCCGGCTATATTATGTTGTGCAAATACAAAACACATAAAATTTCACAAAAAATAATATAAGATGCAATAACGACAACTTTTTGCACTAGATAAAACATCACTTTTAGAACAACAGTAATATATTAATGCTAAACTCGGTACGGTAGCCATGGGCCCCGTAAGTAACAATTTAAACCCTACCATAAATCCAAATAAGGAATGGGGCCTTTTCTCAATTTACACTTGAACTTCTTCATTTCCATGCAAAAACAACAAAAATGACGCTAAATAATTCAGAAACATTTTGTCCGGGTTCCGTTCGCAGGCTCTAACTGAATTATACTCTGTGGTCGTAAATAAGCTTTTTAATTTCCGCAAATCTTGTAAGGTTTATTTTTAATATTCATTCAGTTATGATCACGTTTTCCTAAAAAAACTGAAGAACTTTATTTCGATACTAATGTTAACCGCGTCGTCTCGTCTCGTTGCCAATTTTCAGTTATTTGCAAAACTCTGTGGTTATTTGATAGAATTTAGTTTCTAAAAACGTTTTAAAAATAGGCCAAGTGCATGTCGGAACTCGCACATTAAGGGTTTACGTAAAACGGTTCGTCTGTGCAAGTCTGAATTGATATTTTTTTGTACTTACTTTCAACCAGCAGGGTTCGGAGCAACCTTCCCGGGCACGTGAGGAGAAGGAGGCAGAAATCCTCATGGATACCACATAGCCGGCTATGGAGGTAATGTCAGACTCGTACTAACTGAAACCGCCTTGAAGTTTGTTTCGACCCGACAGCTATGACAAGCCTTGACACCTTCATCGAAAGCGATCCCACACATTTGATTGAAAAAATATGTTTCACTCCTCTTGCTCAAAAAGTCCGTCATTGTAACGTACAAGAGCTGCTGTAAAGATAAAGTTTTTTCTTTTTTTAATGTTTGTCTAAATATTACCAATTAGCCTACAAGAACGAAAAGTAAATGTTCAGCAGCATTTCTATTATTATCATTATTGTTATAATAAGGAATACCTTCTTATACTTATTATTTATAGCGATGGGTTACTTAAATAAAACCATTTCGAATAATGGAAAAGATACCTACGTACAAAATTAAGTGTCTATAGGTAATTTATGTAAACTACTATCGTTTCTAGGTTAAAATTAACATTTTAACTGTGTTAAACGTAAAAGGTAAATACTTAAACAGGCAGCCGAATTATTATGAGTTGTTTTTGTTGTATTGAGAAATGATGTTGTGTAAAATGTTACTTATAAATTTATTTTTACTATTACTTGCTGTGTTAATTTCGACATCTTCTATTGATGAAGGAGTTGCAAATTGTAAGTACACTGGCCTGCAAAAGTAAGTATCACACTTTTAAATTTTTTTTTCTTTACTATAGAAGGTAGAGGTTTAAGATTAAAAACGTTTAGTTGCAAATTTTATAGGCTTTAATTCTTAGAAACTAAAATTATACATTAGTAACATTTTTAACTTAAAAAAGATAAAACAATGAAAATAGACATTTTTAGTTTAGTGTAAAAAAAATCAACTCAAATGTATTACTGAGGCTGATTATAGATAATTTAAAGCGGTCATATTGATTAAAATTAATAAATTTAGGTACGTCATAATTACAGTAGAATGTCAGTAATAATAATATAAAATGTCAATAGTTCAATTAATGCTCAATTTAAAAAATATATAAATAATTTTTCTACGGGTAGGTCCCTCATATTCAGTGGTAATTTATTATATATTTTTATTGCCATACAGTAAACATTTTTCCTGAAAATGGCTAAATTGATTTTTGGTATACATAATTTGTTTTGTCTACATTTTCGTACATTTTCATTTCTTTGATATTGAGTGACAAAAAGTTCGGGATATCGCTTTACAAAAAGACATAACTCAGCCATATACATACATGGCAAGGTTAATATTTTATATTTTCTGAACCACGGTTGACAAGATTCCCAGCTTTGTATACCAGAGAGAGCTCTTATACAACGTTTTTGGGCTTTGAATGCCCTTTCAAAATCTACACTATTTCCCCAGATTACTAAGCCATAGCGGAGTACAGAGGAGACATATCCATGATATGCTTGCAATGCACTTTGCATTGATGCAACTCTTTTGATTCTATTCAAGGCGAAGACAAATTTATTAATTTTCTTACATACATTATCAACTTGATCTTTCCAACTTAAGTTTTCGTCAATGATAATACCTAAAAATTGTGTGTAATTTACTATGTCAATATTTTCATTTTCATGCTTCATGTCAAGATTTAGTTTTTTAGCCTTATATGTACGAAATTGAATAGCCTTTGTTTTATCGATATTTATTTGTAAGTTATTTCTGTTCATCCAATCGTGAATGTCATTGATTGTATTATTTATATCAGTTTCTAGCATATCTACGTTTTTGTTTTTAAAGTACAGTAATAAAGTACAGTCATCAGCTAACAAAAAGCAGTCATTTTTGTTACATCTGGCAAGTCATTAATGTATAATAGGAATAGCAATGGACCTAAAATGCTTCCTTGCGGAACGCCATTTTTTGTGTGCCTAAAGTCGGATCTAGCCGTGATTTTTACATTATTTTCCACTCTTACTATTTCTGTACATTGTTGGCGGTTTTCAAGATAACTAGAAAGCCAACTATTTGCGTTACCTCTCAGGCCATAATCAAAAGCTTTTTTTAACAGAATACTATGTTTAACACTGTCAAAAGCCTTTGACATATCTAGAAAAAGAGCCAGATTAGGAATTCCATAATTTATAGCTTCAGATATTTTTTTTAATAAGAGTAAAACATGCTAGCGTAGTAGATTTACCTTCTTGAAACCCGAATTGTTCATTTATAATAATATTATTTTGTTTTATAAATGTCAGCATAATTTTAGCAAAAACCTTTTCAAGTATCTTTGCAAATACAGAGTTAAGTGTGATAGGTCTATAATTGTTCATATCACATTCATCTCCTTTTTTTTGTAAATTATTACTTTGTAAATTATCAGCTAAATTAGTTAAGGTTTCAGTGGCAACTTTTTTAAATTTTGATTCCGACTCAGCAAATATGTCAAGATTCGGGAAAACTTTATTGAAGGTGTCAGCAATCCAATGAATTTTAAATTGTGTTTGCCATAAAGTTGAATAGTCATTTATTTTTGATGTTTCAGTTTACAAGAATAAACCGTACAACGAGCTCCCATGCATATCGATTGGCGGTGCTTGCAGTGAAACATGCCCTTCTGATAACTATTACACTGGGTTTTGTCCACTTCAGGAGGATTCAGGAGTAAAATGCTGCAGAAATAAAACGAATAAAAAAAAGGTCTGTACTTTCAATTCAACTTACGCCAGACAGGTATATTAACTTTATGCGCCAGACGCATATACGAATATTGTCTCCAAACCGTGCACATTCCCTGCCATTCAGATTTGACGTTTTAAGGGCATGCGCTAAAAAGTGAATCTACGCTGTTTCTTACTTCCTGTGTCATTGTCCTCACTCGATTTTTTTTAATCCAATGCATCACAAGGAATAAATGAAAAATATGCAAATTAATACAATTTGTTTTTGTACTCTAATGTAAAGGATGGCATATTTTTTATTTATTCCTTGGATTATATTTATTCTTTGGAATTTTAAACATTTTCGAGTGAGGACAATGACGCAGGAAGTAAGAAACAGCGTAGATTCACCCTATAGAGGAACGGGAAAGTGTCTGTGTCAAGACGCATCGTATTAGTTTAACATTTAATGTGTCCTCTACACATACACAGAGGTATCAGCAGATTCCATCTGCGGATGCCGTCCGCCTTCAAAAACGGGTATTTGACGTTTGTTTAACGTTTGTGGGCGGTAAACGAGAATACCTTCCTTTACCACAGCGGTCAGCTCCTGCGGGCGCATCCGCAGATGCAAATACCTCGCACCTTTTGATGCATCTGTCGATGTGTAGAGGAGGCTTAAAACTTTTAAGAGGTGTGTGTTGTAGGTATTCTTTACTATGGACTAGATGAAGTAAGGCTTATAATACGCATATTAATAAGTGAAGAATAACAAAATACATTCCAGCCCTTACCTATATATTTTTTAACGTAAAGAGTTTCATTAGTTAATTAAATAATAAGCAAAAAATTCATAAGGAACAGATGGCGATAATAATTATATTATTATTGTTCTTTTATAATACTTACCTACTTCCCTGAATAAACACTGCGTCATTATCGGGACTTCACCGTTACGTGATTCAGATACAAACATTGTAATGCTGTTATACACTTTTACCATTGAAAATGGTTATCAGATGCAAATCGCCTGAGACGTATTTTTGGCCATAATCTCCGAGGATTTTGGGAGGATCAAGATAGGACTAGTACCAAAAGTTGAGCAATTTATCGAGACAAGTATAAACGTTTGAATTTTGAAAAACTACTGGTATCTTTTTTTGGAATTTTGCAAAGTTCGGGTAAATTCGGGTTTTTTAGGGGGTGTTTGTTTACTAAGTTGTAAATATTTCGGGAAAAAAACCGACTTAGGAAAAAAAACCGGGCTTATTAGCACACGGCTGGTGCTAGTTACAAAGTATGGGGGATAATGAGTAAGTACAAAAAACTTAGCACGAATAGGAAATCTTTCTAAATCAGACCTAATCTTTCTAGCTTCTGACGAAAAATCAGCTTAGACTAAGATGTATCATTAACAATCTATTTCGCTAAGCCTAACCCTGCGTCCACTGCATTGACTAGTTAATCCAACTTGTGAATTATAAACATTAACGATGATACGAAGCGATGATGATCAAAAAGTTGTTAATTGACTAGTGAAAATTGACCTCGATTTCAAAATTGTAGTTACCATTTATGTGACACTAGCTTTATATGCCATTTTATCATTTGTGACCATATAAAAGTGACTACAGTCCATATTTTCCTGTTAGTCTTGCAATCGAACATCACTTAAACTCTGCTCCGAAAACATTTTTCTTTATACGAAATGTATTCAAAATACGCGTATCTTATCTTGGTAATAATGTTTGCATTTATTTGTGTTTCAAGTAAGTATTTATCCATTTTTTGTGACTACCTATATTTTTACTGAATTTAAACTCTCCACATGCTCTCCACCATAATTTCTTTATCTACAGAAAAACTTATCTATAGACGAAAAATAAATCCGTATTTAAAGACAAATTAAGAAATTTGTTACATTAACGTCATGTTGTGTGTCAAGTGTTTTTTAAATACATCTGGGACTGATATGCAAAAAAACTTTCTTGTCATAAGTAAGTATTTCTGCAAATCGTGTTTACGTGTTGATAAATATGTGCAATGCCAAAACGCCGCCGGTCTAGATGTTCGATTTACAGTAAATACAATAAAAAACACTTTTTTGGTTCTTTTTATATAACATAATGTGGGATAAAATATTTTTCTAGCGGTCATAGTATGATGAACCCATAAAAATAGGTGCTGGCATTTTTGACAGCTAAACAAAAGGTTTGTGTTTCTGCCATGCCATTTTCAAAATGCCCTAATTAAGCTCGTTATGCTATTTGGTTTTGGTAAAGGAATTAATTTTACGAGCAATTTCGTCTTTATTTAAGGAAGCACTATGATTTTTTCCAATGGCAGCGCTAGTGTGCTGTATTAATCCTCTATTGAGAGGATTTATACATCAGCATTTTTACAGGTACCATTGGGTACCTACAACCCACGCGGTGGCTTATGAGCGCACCGCAAATGTAGAGGGATATGCGTAAAAGTAATTTATGATTGCCAATTACTACTGCACATACCTCCTAGCTGCCGAGAGCTCATAACCCACTGTGCGAGGTGTAATCAGTTTCACTTTTTGCAGACGCGTCAAGACTCTGCTTGGCTGGCCAAGGGTATTGCGTAGCAAGTACGGACAAGTGCCCTGGATTCATCGTGAAGGAGTATACTGGATGTGGAACTGAACTGTGCTGTATAGAGGACCTTTGAAGATTTCAAAAAGCATGTTTTAAACAAGTGTACCAACTTGATTTTTTATCACTTTTCTTTAAATTTGTTAAAATTAAATAATAAAATACACTCCTTACCCAAACTGTGGATTATATATAAACATGGTCTAAATAAAGATTATACTTTTTATTTGTACAATTATTTTCATTCATAATGGCAATAAATAGGAACATACGTGTTATATTAACTAGATTATTTACACTTAAAATAACCTTATTAGTCACTACTTATTAAAATTTACATAAATTATAAGAAAACATTTTACATTTTCGTAGCTGAGACTATTTCTGCAGAATGACTAAGAGAGCTGCATTTGATTTTGTGTTTTTGTAAACAAGTCTCAACCTCATCTTTTTTACTTCTGCAGTACCCGAAATGAAGATGGAATCTGTCAATTCGTAATTTAAATTCTGTGTCGCAAATTCAGTCTTGAAATAAGTGAACAATTAATTATTTTGTCACACTCATCAACTTCGACGCTGTTTCAGTAATACTTATTGAACAGACTGGCGTGACATCAATTACTTTTTGAGGCCAACCGTAACAAAAGTAAACTATTCTTCATCCTTCATGTTTTATCAAAACAACGATCTTGATCCTTGTAACAATCGAAAGAAGGATGAAGTTACATTGTACATAGCTAAACAAGCACATAATAATGCGCTTACTGTTTAATGAGGTTTACTTGAAAAAATCCGTCATACAGCATTTTCTTCTGAAATGGCAGCCGAAGGCGTCACGCCTCACGATCTTGGAAGGGCAGGTAGCATGCTCATAGATGCAAGATCCGATGGAGGAACAGCTGATTTCATTTTCTGGAAGAAGACAAGTGGTTGTTAACTTTATAGGAACGGCCAAGTTTAACGAGTATTGTATTAGAAATGAACAGCTAAAGTTACTTTCAGATTTTTAAGTACTATTGAACGTCGGAACTATAAGTTTCAGTATAATCAGGTATTATCTACAATACCTAGGGAATGTATAGAATACCTGTGGCGTAAAAATTGTCATGAAACTGAAAGCTCTCGTCTATAACATACATTACTTGACATTACCGAATGCTCATTCGGTATTGTATAATGTAGAATACCTAGGCAAAGTGTGAAATAAATAAAAGGTATATCATACATTACCTAAGCGTTTTAGGTATTCTATATATTGCTTAAGGCCTAAGGTGATGTACACAACCATACCGGATTATACAGATTGCCGGTAATATTATACAATGTTTGTTTGAAATGAAAGGCAAACTACATAGTAATAATATTCACTGTCATTGAAATTATTAAAAGGCTTTGGACTTAAAACTAAAGACTTCCAACTTTTGAAACCTTCTTGAGTTATATTATTTATTTTAAACCAACAATGTTTCTCTCTGATAATAACCAATCTGTTCTCAAAATAGCTGACCTGTGATGCAGATAAATCGAGAAAATATGACTTCCATAGAAAGATAGCTATTAATAAATATTGACTAACGTATCATATTTGTTGACAATATTATGTATTCTGTGACAAAGGTAAGGTTCGTAGTAATCTCGTCTTATATAACAAGGTTGAAGTCTAAATAATGATGCTAATTGTAATAAAAACTATTTTTTGTAAGTATCTTAAGATATTGTAAGTATCTGTACATGCCTGTTATAGGTTTACACATCAGGATTTTATATGTTCAACTTCGTATTATGTAATGTTTTATGTGTTCTCTGTTGGCGTGTCTTATCAATAAAATAAAATAAAAATAAAATAAAATATGTATATCGTATTCGGTATACTCGTACTTACAAAGTTACGAAGTTTTATTTCAATTGTGTATCATGCGCGAAAATCTTAAAATTAATTAATGTTTAATACCTAATACTATATAGACCTTAGTGGTTATTCTGGTAGGTATGCAAATTATTTCAGCACTTGTTACAAATATTTGCACAGAGCAAAAAAAATCTGTGCTCAGAAATTTTGGATCAAATAACAAAAAAAAAAGTTCCTACAGTCAACATCACATCAAGATAAGGTTGCGAAAATGAGACACAATAGAATTTCTATTGTTGATGATAGATCATACAAAAATTAAACAAAAGCCCCTAAGAAAGTGTACACTTGCCGAAATGTTTTATGTTGTGGACCCAATGCGTAAAAATTATTGATTAAATTTCAATGATTTGGAACACAATAAAAAATTGGTACTTACTTCCTCTTATTGGTATGTACACGGAGAGGGGAGAAGCAGCTGTGAAGACAATTCCCAAAATAAAGATAACGAATAAGCAATATTTGAAGTCCATCTTATTCTTTTATATAATTTGTGTAAATACTTTTTAACAATCTCTTCAGTCGTGCGAATTGTGGAAATGCTTTAGTATGATTGAACGGTAATGGCAACCATCTTGCAAATATATATGGTTAAAGATGTTTTCATTATTGCTGATAACACATGTTTATAATCAATCATTTCAACGTCTTCATTGTGTTGCGTGGGGTCCGTACATATTTAGGGTTCGGCATCTTAATAATGATGTTTTATAATCCTTACTCTCATATTTTTATTTTTTTTAAATGGTAAAGGTAGTACAACTATTCTTTAGACGAGTTTGATGTAGATTAAACTTGAAAGATTTATTTTTTATTTTTAAGTTGGGCTACAACAATGCTCTGATTCCAAGGTAAGTAGTTAATACTTGTGTTATGGAAATCAGAGACAACGGTGGTATCACAAACACCCAGACCTAAGACAATATAGAAAAGTTCATTTCCTACATTGACCCAGCCGGTAATCGAACCCGGGACCTCAGAGATTGCGACACCTTGAAAATCAGTGTACAAGCTACTTAACTCAATGTAAATGAATAAAATAAATATATAAAAGCTTGGACAATTACACACAGCGCCATCTAGCCCCAAACTAAGCAAAACTTGTAATATGGGTTTTAGACAACTGATACACTACTTATATACCTACTTACTTTTAAAATATATACCTTATAATACATAGTAGCCTACACCCCGACCCGTCACAGAAATTAAAATTAATCATTTCAATTTCTGCCCGGTCGGAAATCGAACCCGGGACCTCTTGCGTGGTAGACCGGCATGTTGACCACTGCACTACTCAGGTCGTCAAAATGTCTAATGTAAATTTTTCTATCATTAACAACAATAATTTAATTCATAGAGTAATATAAATAATTTGTTAAACAGTACAGAACCTTATTAAAACCAATTGAATTTAGAATTAAGATACAAACTACGCAAGAAAACTATACTATTACGATTTACGATAATATTTTTCATTGTTCCGTTACGCAAAACATTTGATACGCAAATAGGCTGTTTTTGTTTTGTACGAGAATGGTTTGGTTGTTTTAGTGGAAATCCCAAATGTTTTTCCTTTGAAGTCACCACAATATTTTTTTTAACGGAAATATTCGTTAGTGGTAGCTACGACGTACATATTCTTCGTATGAGGTATGAATAACACAGTAATCTGTTTAGCAACTTCTTTATGATTTATGATTGTTCATACAAACTTTTACATTTAGGCTGCGTTCTGGCGATAACGCACAACCCGAAGTCAACTCAAACTCAACTCGAACTTAACTCAACCGGAGCCCACTCCTTGAAATACAGCGCTTGACAACAATTTTGAGTTTTATGACACATTAATAAGCTCCGTTATATTTTGTCGATGCAGCTGCACTCGCCCCGAGCTCAACCCGAACTCACCTCAACCCGAGGGCTGATTATCTAATTAGAAAACACCTAGCGACCGGTCTCATTTGACAGATGTATGTGATACATTGCTTCTTCTTTTTGGGGTAAAAAAAACATACCAAAGAAAAGTAGCAATGTATGTCAAATGAAACTGGTCGCTAAATAGTTTCTATTTAGATAATCAGCCTGCCGAACTTAACCCAAACTCACCTCAAACTCACCTGAACATTATACAGGAGCTTATTAATGTGTTTTAAGGCTCAAAATTTTAAGTGAGGTATTTCAAGGTGGGCTGCGGTTGAGGTGAGTTTGATTTGAGTTCGGGTTGAGGTCGGGTCATGTGTTATCGTTTGAACGCAGCCTTATAAATAATACTAGTGGCTCAGTGAGCTGTAGACCTCACAATATGATTTCCAAATCTCCAACATTTAAAAAAGTACAAAAACTGGATCGACTATACCGGGTGTAACAAGACTCTCAACGAAGCCGAGGTCTACGTATTCTGTTCATCATTAGGACCATTTCTGTTCAAAATTATTGCTGGGAAACAATTTTAATTTTTGGTGTTAAAAAAGCATTGCATACATTACCACGCAATGTAACGCGTTTAAAAGACCGCGCCTGTGAGTGTATGCTACACAGCTGCGTGCGGCCGAGTTGAAAGGCAACGTTTATGTGCGTGCTCATGAAATACATTGAGTGATGACGTTTTGAAGCCATTGTTTGTTACGAAATACATAAAATTTTTATAATGTTTCTGTAGACAAAAATTAGGAAATAACGAATAAAATAAGATTTCATAATTTTTTTTTTTTTTTTACTTTGACCTTCAATAACTTCGTAGCTATTGGTTTCCCAGGTATAGTCTAAAAGACAAAAATGATCCTGATGATGGGCGGAATGCGTGGACTTCGGCTTCGTTGAGTGTCTTGTTACACCCGTTCTAAACTCCATATTATTATCAAACCTGCTTACAAAATTTCACGTGAATCGGTTGAGAAATGCGGACAACATTACAGTGGGCATAAGCAACGGAAACGCTTCATTCGCGCCAGAAATGCGACCTAGAGGAGAACAGGGGCCTAATCGCGCTAATTTTCAACGATAAAACCAAAGCTAAATCGTTACCGTTTCAGTTTCGTTTACAGAAAAACACTTGCTTTAGTTTTGTCAAATTTGTTGAATACTCTGCCTAAGGAGTCTAGGGTTACAATCTGGGACAATTTAAGTGAAAATTATAAAGCTAAACCAAAGATTTTAGGTAAATATAACCTAAATGACAACGTAACGTTTTTGGTTTTATCGTTTAGAATTACCGCGATTGGGCTTCTGTGGACATAAGCAACGGAAACGCTTCGTTCGCGCCTTCCGCTAGAAATGCGACCTAGAGGAGAACTGCAGTGGACATAAGCAACGGAAACGCTTCGTTCGCTCGCTCAGCCTTAGGATAAGGAGGTGTACGAATTGGGTGTGTCTGTGGGTGTGTATTTTAGGAGACGCGTAAATAGAATATATACTTAGAAATTAAGTAATTCGAATAGCCGCTATCGCTACGCGCCGCGCCCTCTTAAATTATTTACATCATTTATCTATAATATAATAGTCGTCGTCATTGTTATCGATGTATTATTACCATCGCTTAACTAAAATTAAACATTATTATCACTGACATTCAACTTTATGAAAAGTGATGTAATTAAAAAAATTTGCAACATTTCAATTTAATCCTAGATGTTTTTGTAGATGTTTAAGTAGATGTTTTTTTTTAAGACTGAATCACGCAAAAACGGATGAACGGATTTGGATGAAAGGCACACATACCTATTTAGTTTATAGCCTGAATTATAATATAGAATACTTTTTATCCCAATCAAAGGTTACCTAGTGATTACCAAATGTACACGGGGACGAAGTTGTGAGCGCGAAGCATGTGCATTTTTATTCTTCTTTAAAAAAAGTTTTTATTTAGTTTTTTTTTCTCAAAAAAAAGGAAACAAAAAAGCAAAAATACATTTTTTTCTTATTTTTTTTATTTTACTTAATTTGTGTTTTCAGCGCTTTCCCCTTTTTTTTTAAAAAGGATTTTTTTTTTCTCTTTGTTTTTAAAATTTGGGCAACTGGTCCCTGGTCCCAGTTTTAGATGGGGATGACTTGACCCCTAACCTAAGTCAAATAAACGTTTGACATTGTTCGTCACCCTTCTTATCCAAAATAATAACTAGGTAGGTAAAAACTAAAAAGTCATACTGATAATAATATAATATTTTTATTATCTTCTTATATCGCTGCCGAAAGCATTCGCGGGGTACCTATCCATTATCTTAAGACAAAAGGTTATCATAGTATAAAATAAAAGTCTGACGTATTCCCGATATTAAAATATTATGTTACTATGACGATTGTAAGTAATTAAATGGCGAGATAATATTGACCATTTAAATGATAATAACGATAAAATAGCCTCATATGGAAAGAAACAACTGCAGTGATTTTCCGTCAAAAATAAAAGGCATTAACTTATTTTGTGACCAAATTACATAAAAGACACCAACGTTGAAAAAGATCCCTTATTCCTACTACGTAACAATTTTTCATAACTACTACAAAAAATTATGTTTTTTCCTCGTTTAATGGCTGGTTATCAAAGAAGAAATTATGTTGTGCGCTTTTTTAACTTTTTGTAACCGACTACGAAAAAAATTATGTTTTTTTCTCGTTTAATAACTGTCGTAGCTCTACGAAAAAGAAGACCGACTTTAGGTGGCAGAACGGGTTACCTATATTCCTATTCGGAATATCATCCTTTCTTCTGGGATCAACTAAAGAATAAGATAGAAACTGGAGCCCAAGTTTAGAGAGGGATTTCACCAACCAGCCAGCCAACCATTACCATAATCAAAGGAGTTTAACAACATAAGGTTTAGTCGTATTCAGCCTGCACCGATTCTGTTCCGATTAATCACCAGTATTAACGCTCTCGCTCCGACATACATAATTTTTGACACTTTAAATTAGTTTGACACTTTAAATTGACACTTTAAATTAGTTTGACACTTTAAATTAGTTTGACACTTTAAATTGACACTTTAAATTAGTTTGACACTTTAAATTACTTTACACTTTAAATTGACACTTTAAATTAGTTTTAGTACTGTTATTTTGACTTACGGTCGAATACTCAAAGGTTTCTTAGTTAAATTCTTAAGTCATGGTGTCCTTAACTTTAAGGAAGCTGTCAGTTTCATAAAGATTCTTTCAAATCTGACAACTTTTTAGAATTTAAGGTGGCCTTAACTTTAAGATTCGTTTGAGTATTTGGCCGTTAAACGCGTAAAATATGGGTCGAGTTCACCAACTACAACGTAATCATTGATTACGTAATCGTTCCATTAAAATTAATTAGTTGTTTAAACAGACCACGTTTTTTTTATGTTCACCAGCTATTTCTAGCAAACGGTTAACTAACCAAACGTTTTTGAACGAATGATCTGTAAATGAGTGATTATGAATGTCATTTTCTATTGTCTTGTCTGTGTTGAACTCGCGCATTGTCATTGATTGTCATGTCAGTGTCAAACAAACGTGCTGTGTTGGTGTTGTGCGTGGTTATTTTGTTTTGATTTTCATTAAAAAGCAATAAATTGGAATAGTTATACCATAATATGGAAAAACAAAAGCGTACCCCGAATTTCAATAATGATGAAAAATCAGTTCTCACTGAACTGATATTAAAATATGGGTGACAGAGAATTGTTCCTAAAAATATATAATATTCAGGTATATAATATTATAATAATATATAATATTTTATGTACAAACGACGGCACCTCACGACTATACATGTTGACCTTGACACCTCAATGCATTAATATAACCTCAAATGCACGGACCTGAAAAAAATATTTTCAAGTTCGTGCTCATTGATCTAATTTATAAATACTCACTGAACTCTTATAAAAAAATACCTGTTGCTTGGATATTCCAACTTCCTTTCAATTAAATCAAGCAACTCCAAAGCACTACGTTTGTATAAACGAAATCTTGTACCAAATGCTTTTTCATCATATTCCTCAAAATAATTGCGTCGTTGTTGGAAAATACGAGGTGCGCGAACAATTCGCTCAATATTTTCAAAATCATCTAATACATTATTATTTTCTTCATCAAAAATATAATTCAAAGCATCTTGCATTTTATTTCCTTATGCTTTAACCTAAGAATAGAGGTAACCAGCGGTTAAACTAAGTCAATTCCTGTGTTTAAGTTAAACAGTCGGTTACAGCATATAATCAATGGTTAGTGTTTGGTGAACAGCAAAATATTGTAAATCAGTCGTTTATGTTTTAAACAACTGATTAAAATTTAAACATCTGTTGGTGAACTCGGCTCTTAAGTGTGTTACATTTAAATTTGACGGCCGGGTAACTATAAATGCATTTTTGGGAGGTCATTTGCTTTTCGGCCGGCTGGCCAAGAACCTAATGTATGATTTTCAAATTTTATTCCATAATATTTTGCAATAGTCATAATATACTTATTTTCATAAAATTAAAAAAAGCCTTAATAACTTTTGGATCAATTACAAGATTTTGCATTTGGATCTTTTGGAAACTGTCTGCGCTCCCGCCATTATTCAAATTATCGACCTCTGTTATCGACCACTGCCGAAGCGATCGCCGCGCCGCCCTTCGGCGTTTTCGCGAGAACAACTCTGGCAGTCCACGGATCCGTCCGCCATTACGATTTTCTCTGTCGCGTTTGTGTCATAAAATATTTTGTATAACGTTCGTGCAATATACAGTTTGCAACGTTGAATAAAGTATATTCATTTCGTCTACAACCTTGATCTTCCCGTTACGTTACGTCATAAACACCACAAGAGCCTGACTACATCGCCGCATCACAGCGTCGACATTGGTACTTCGAGCCTCATGACTGGACTTCTGTCTGAACAGCAAGAAACGGTCAGGCCTATCCATCACATCATATCTTACCTATTCTCTCCCTAGTGAATTGTGCTAATACCGTGTTGTTTTTATTACGTGCATATTCGATCGTACACCTACGTAACCTCAACCTGCTTTGCGGCACATTATTTCTGCCTGCCCGCGAGTCGCTGTTTGTGTCAACCGTGAGTACTTTTGTTTATCTTAACCACTAAAATGAGTGTATACGAGGCGGCTGATACGGAGGAAGGTGAACAAAATTGTTCAAATATAGGGGAACTTAAAAAACAACGAGGTTCCTTAAAGGGCAGACTAACGGCATTCGAAAAATATGTTGGTAGGTTAGAAAATATTAGTCTATCTGAACGCCAACAGACAGAATTAGTTTTGCGCATGGAAGCTATTTCTAGTTTATTCGATTATTTTAACAAATTGCAAGATCACATAGAGCAAATGTTAGATGGCGAAGATTTACAAAAGCAAATTGAGTACAGAGAATCCTTTGAAGATCAGTACTTCAGTCTCATGTCGATAGCAAAATGCCTAGCTGCAGTAGGAAAAGTCAAAAGTGATAATTCTCAATGTTCACGTGTACAAAGTAATCCCGTTGCAATAAAGTTACCAGAAATTAAAATACCCTCTTTTGATGGATCTTATGATCAGTGGTTGGAATTTAAAAATTCTTATATGTCTATGATACATAAACGTAGTGATTTAGATGCGATACAGAAATTTCATTATTTAAAATCATCACTGACCGGCACAGCTCGACAAGTTATCAGTGCATTAGAGTTCACTGCCGCTAATTACACCCACGCATGGGAACTGTTAGAAAACAGGTACCATAATAATCGTTTATTGATACATAATCATGTTAAATCCTTGTTTACTGCACAATCAGTTAATAAAGAATCGTCCATGCAAATCAGAAGATTGATCGATGTCGTACTGCGTAATTTACGGGCACTTAAGTCCCTCGACGAGCCTACAGACTCGTGGGATACTTTGATTATTTACGTATTAGTGTCTAAATTAGATTCCTCCACGGAGCGTGAGTGGGAGAACTTCAAAGGTTCGATGTCGTCTGATTTGCAAGGAAGAAAAATGAAATTGGATGATTTGTTGTGTTTTTTGCGAAACCGTGCTGACATGTTAGATATGATTCACTGCAATCAATCACGGCCCACACAAAATAATTATAAACCTAATAATTCATTAGAAACTAAAAGGCAATCTAGTGGCACACAAATGCATCAAACACATAGTTTTGTGTCCGCGCGTAATAATCAAGGTACGAATAGCAAGTCAATGACCCCGCTGAGCAAGTCTGACAGAACACGTCAATGTGTGCTATGCGGTGGTGGTCACGCATTGTATGCTTGTTTTAATTTTCTTAATTTAGCAGTGCAAGACAGAGTAAAATTAATTAACGAGAAAAATTTGTGTATTAATTGTATGCGTGGCGGACATTCGATTTCTGAGTGTGTATTCGGACCGTGTAAGCAGTGTCAGAAAAAACACAATAGTTTATTGCACATCGATAGTAATAATTACGTTTCGTCTAACTCTGATTCAGTAGCGGCGAGTGCGCATCATTCACAATCACAGCCGACTGATGAGAGACCAGTTTCCATTGTGTCATGCGCAATGAATTCTCTTGCAACTATTGACAGTCGCGGGAAAACATTGCAGATCGATAATGCGTCTTATAACACGGCGCCACAGGTGTTGTTGTCTACTGCCCTAATCGAGGTCCTAGATAATAACAACGTATATCACACGGCTCGCGCGCTGTTGGATAGTGGCAGCCAAAATAGTTTCATTTCCGAAAAATTATGTAAACATTTAAACGTATCGGTATTACAGTCCACCATAAATATATCGGGCGTAGGACAATCGGTCTTACAATCAAATAAACTATGCGATGTTAAGATTCGGTCGAGAGCGGATAATTTTAATACGGAACTCCGATGTTTTGTTTTACCTAGCATCACGTCCTGCCTGCCTACGGCGGCGGTTGATCGTGATTCGATTCATATTCCTGTAGACGTTTGTTTGGCGGACCCCTCGTTTGGCACTCCGTCCGAAATTGATATTCTAATAGGTGCGGACCTATTTTGGGATCTTTTAGATGATAACAGAATTCGTTTGTCGACCGGACCGTACCTGCAAAAAACAAAACTGGGGTGGCTGCTCTCCGGCCCCATCCTAATTAATAAGTCGTTTTTTAAGACTTTTAATAATAATAGTCAATGTAATTTCGTACAATTATCAAGTGTTGATACGCAATTAAGAAAGTTCTGGGAACTCGAAGAAGTTAAAGAGTATGACTCAATTCTTACAAAAGAAGAGCGCATGTGTGAGGACTCCTTTATGAAAACAACTAAACGTGATATTAGCGGTAGATTTTCCGTTCGCATTCCATTAAAGGAGTCTGCTGATGTGCTTGGTGATTCGTTTGAAAGGGCGAAATCTCGTTTTTTATCGTTAGAACGTAAATTGGATCGGTTGCAGTCTTATAAAAAAATGTACTCCGATTTTATGAACGAATATCGTGAGTTGGGTCATATGTCCCTTATAAATAAATATACATTTCCGTATTATTTTTTACCCCACCATGGGGTATTTAAAGATAGTAGCACAACTACGAAACTGCGTGTCGTTTTTGACGCTAGTGCGTCAACTACATCGAATAAGTCACTGAATGATATACAGTACATCGGGCCGCCTCTTCAAAATGACATTTTCTCAATTTTACTTCGTTTCCGACAGTACAAGTACGTTGCTTGTGCTGACGTGGAAAAAATGTACAGACAAATAGAAATACAGCATGACCAACGTAGCTTGCAGCTCATATTGTGGCGGGAAAATTTATCCGATGAATTAAAAGTGTATCAACTCAATACAGTCACATACGGAATGGCGTCGGCTGCGTATTTGAGTATGCGATGTTTGCGTCAGTTAGCACTTGAAACGGATGACAAAGTAGTAGCTAGGGCTATAAACGAAGACTTTTTTGTTGATGACCTTATCTTAGGGGAGGATGACCCCGTAGTATTAGGTCAACTTTGTGAAAAAATATCTCTAGTATTGAAATCTGCTTGTTTTAATTTACGAAAATGGATTTTTAATTTTGATGTTTCTACAAAAGATTTTTCCAAAGAATTAGCAATTGGTGATAATTGTCAAAATAAAACGTTAGGTTTGGGATGGCAGGTCGAAAGTGATGACCTTCATTTCACCATGAACCCACAAAATAATACTCCGCTTACTAAACGTAGTATCATGTCCGTTATTGCACAAATTTATGACCCATTGGGTCTCTTGTCTCCGGCAATAATTATAGCGAAAATTATGCTTCAAAAATTATGGCTCATTAAAATAGATTGGGACGACCCCGTTCCGCATGATATTGAAAATTCGTGGAATTCATTTACTTTAAATTTGTTCTATTTAAACTCATTGCGTATACCTCGTTACGTTATGGGTGACTGTATGCAGTTTTGTGAATTACATATTTTTACCGACGCGTCCCAGGACGCGTACGGTGCATGCGCGTACATACGTACCTATGGTGATGACTCGTTTATAACTGTAAAGTTATTATGCGCTAAAAGCAAAGTTGCCCCCGTAAAAACGGTCTGTACCACACCTCGCCTCGAATTGTGTGGCGCGCTACTCGGTGCCCGCTTATTTAAAAAAATAACGACATCGCTCAGACTGACTTTTTCTAAAACATTTTTTTGGACAGATTCTACCATTGTCATGGGCTGGATTAGAATGTCGCCTCATCGGTTGAAAACATTCGTACAAAATCGTGTATCACAAATTAATGAGTTAACAGGTGAGGCGATATGGTTACATGTCGATGGTAATGAGAACCCAGCGGACATAGTGTCGAGGGGCCTTAATTTAAAGGAGCTTCAGCACCATGAATTGTGGTGGAATGGTCCAAAATTCTTACGCGACCGCGAATTCAATTATCAAAATGATTCTTTGATTAATGAAAATCAATTACCTGAACTTAAATCGCAAGGTCTTGCTTTGTTATGTAACGAATCATCAAATATTTTCATAGATTTTAATCGCTTTTCATCTTTCAATAGGTTAAAGAGAGCGACAGCGTATTTATTACGGTTTGTGAATAATATTCGCAATAAACAGCAGCGCAGAACCGGTTTGTTATCTGTCGAGGAACTAGACGCCTCTGTTACACTGCTTACACGGCTCGCGCAACAACAAACATTCAATGACGAATTAATTGACTTAACAAAGGATTCTGTTGTAAAATCTAAACGTATAATCGGTCTTAATGTCTTTCTAGATAAAAACAAAATAATACGTGTGGGTGGAAGACTTAAAAATGCTTCTCATTTCGATGAAAATAAAAAACATCCTGTACTACTGTGTGGTAAACACAGATTTACAACTTTATTATTCCAACATGAACATAAACGATTATTACATGGTGGACCTCAGCTCCTGCTGGCGTGCGTTCGCGAGGCTTGGTGGCCTCTCGGAGGCCGTAATTTAGCTAGGAAAACGGTGCGGGAATGCGTGACGTGCGCACGGTTCCAGGCAAACTCGATTCGACCTCAGATGGGTAACTTACCAGCTGAACGCCTGGAACCTGGGTTTCCCTATATGCGTTGCGGCGCTGACTATGCTGGACCAGTTATGGTTTTAAATCGTAAAGGGAGGGGAGCTGTTCTCACTAAAGGTTACATTTGTTTGTTCATTTGTTTATGTACACGTTCCGTTCATTTAGAGTTGGTCACAAGTCTATCGACAAATGACTATTTATTAGCATTAAAACGTTTTATATCACGCCGTGGTCAGCCGGCCGAGATTATATCAGATAATGCAAAAAATTTTGTAGGCGCCCAAAGAGAAATAGCTTCATTTCTAAATAATAATAAGGATGATATAGTTGAATTTGCCTCGAATATTAACATAAAATTCAGTTTCATCCCGCCGTATGCCCCTCATTTTGGTGGCATGTGGGAGGCAGGGGTTAAATCGTGCAAACACCACTTGCGAAGGGTCGTAGGTAATAATAATCTTACTTATGAAGAATACAGCACTGTGTTAGCACAGGTCGAATCCATACTGAATTCCCGACCCTTGACAGCCCTTTCATCGGATCCTAATGACCTGCAACCTCTCACACCCGCCCATTTCCTCATAGGCCGGCCGTTCACAGCTCCAGCTTGCCAGGACTTGACGACCACACCGACCCGACGTCTCACACGCTACGAAGTCATCGATCAAATAAGACAAAGCTTCTGGAAACGATGGGCTAACGAGTACGTCTCCGAACTGCAGATTCGAACCAAGTGGAAGACGAATCAGAGCGAAGTACAACTCCACAGGCTCGCGCTCATCAAGGAAGACAACCTCCCCCCGTTGAAGTGGAAGCTTGGCCGGATAATACGCATTTACCCTGGAACTGACGGCATTGCACGAGTGGCGGATCTCCGTACTGCAACAGGTGTCACTCGCAGGGCCTTCTCGAAGATCTGCCCCTTACCGGTATCCACTGCTAATGCTGATGATGCCGAGCCGTCATGCTGACTGATCCTGTTGGAACCTGTTATTTCCAAGGCCGGGGCCATGTCTGCGCTCCCGCCATTATTCAAATTATCGACCTCTGTTATCGACCACTGCCGAAGCGATCGCCGCGCCGCCCTTCGGCGTTTTCGCGAGAACAACTCTGGCAGTCCACGGATCCGTCCGCCATTACGATTTTCTCTGTCGCGTTTGTGTCATAAAATATTTTGTATAACGTTCGTGCAATATACAGTTTGCAACGTTGAATAAAGTATATTCATTTCGTCTACAACCTTGATCTTCCCGTTACGTTACGTCATAAACACCACAAGAGCCTGACTACATCGCCGCATCACAGCGTCGACAGAAACTTTTGTATCAATTAAGATAAATTATATGTTTTTCTATAAATATGAACATAAATAGTACCTAACGATAAAGTTTTCGTTTATTATATCCAAAATTAACATGCCGACTCCAGTTTTTAGGCTTACTTTGTTAAGACAAAGCTATAGAATTTTAGTGTGATTTTTTTAATAATTACTAGGCGGCCGTCCGTGACTTGACTGCGACTTGCGACTTGACTCGACTACGTGGAAAGCTTTTTGCTATCCCTCGGGAACAGTATTTTTTTTCGGGATAAAAGTACCCTATGTCCTTTTCTGTACCCCTGACAACGTGTATGCAAAATTTAATGATGATCGGTTCAATAGTTTAGAAGTGAAGGCGTAACAAACAAACAAATAAACAAACGGACTTTCGCATTTATCTTATACCTTTAAACGAACAATTCGTGTATATTTATTTATTTATTTATAAGTACGTATATTTTCTGTAAACTCGGAAACGGCTCTAACGATTTCGCTGAAATTTGGTATATGGGGGTTTTCGGGGGTAATCAATTCCGCATATTTTCGAGTTTACATGCGTTTTTCTTGCGACGCAGAATATGGTCGCTAATTTCGTTTTGCCGGCCTTTGTCCATTTGGTCCAGCGGGTTAAGACGCGGACGGCAAGAATCGAGTGTTACGGGATCGAATCCCGCTCGGTGACTTACTTTTGTTATTTTTATATGTTGAAGTTTATATTTATATAAATTTTTAATTTTTATTGTTTTTAGACAAGTTTAAAAAAATGTAGTTAATGTTTGAGTTATTCACCTAAACACCACCAAATTACAATAAATAGTAATAACCGAGCAAAGCTCGGTCGCCCATATAAAAATTATTATATTAGTAAGGAAGTAAGGATACTAAATTAACAGAGCTAAAGGATTCGTTTAAAATAATTTTACTAACATTGACAATAGTTCAAGCACTGCAAGCACCGCTTATAAAAACATTGCACTGGGTTTCGTATACACACGCGTATCTCCAAAATGTATGAAACAATGGATAGTACATGAGTCGTCACTATGGGCTTATAATCTGTGAATAACGTGCGTATTCACTGGAACACACAATAGGCCGTAGAACATTGTTAATCTGTACACTTCGGGACAAATTAAGGATACACGCATAAATAAAAAAACAATAATATCACAGATAACGTAATGTAACTATTAGTTAATTAGTTGATTCAATTTTCATCCTACAGGATTTTGTGCACAAGAAACAGAATTGCTAAACTTTCTTGAGAAATCGCACTAAAATCAAAGCTTGCATTGTGGTGTCTATATAACGAATAGAATGATACAGGCGCGGCATAAATGCATAAATAAATAATATGCATAACAAAAAACAGAATGACATAATATCCAGCATTATAATAATAAAAAACTCCTTAGGTATTTTACGGTTCTTGCAATTAGTATTTGTATAATTTGCATAACAACTATCTACTTAAGATAAGCCTAATATGTTGATAAAACTTGCTTAGTGAGAGCAATGACCCTTATAATGATAAAGCAAAAAATGTTTATTTATTGATAAGGTAAAATACCTACTATTCAAGTGTTATATGTATGCCAGACCGACAAAATTCACTGCATTGACATCTAAATATCTCAAAAGGGAGAAATTATTACTTCTTCAAAATAAACCCATGTTATTGAAATACTTTTTACGAAGAAGATTAGTAGTTTTAAATTTTAATTCAATAAAATTATTGATGTATTATTTCTTTTTTTTTTTGCAAAACACCCTTTTAGCTGTTTTTTAATAGACTACAAACCAATTATCTCGAAAGTTATTCGACCAAATTATTATTATTGTTTTTTTTTATTCGGGTCATAATGCTCTTTGCGTATGCTGTTGTAAGTTTGCTTTTATCAGGATATCCACTGAGGTGCATGACGTTACAGCCAGTTGTTGTAAAAATTATGGACCACTTATTTTGGCCCCAAGTATAACGGCGTGTAGGCAAATTGCGAGTTCGCGTTGCTCCTCACCACAAAGCCTCCTAACTTGGAGGCGCGAAAATGTATACAAAACTGTAATTAAAGTGTTTACTCACCTAAGGCAGTACACCTTACCCTACTGGGAAAAGATAGACAGTAGGTTTAGTTTATTTTTTATTTAAGTTACTGAACCCATTTTTACCAACAGTTCTCCGTCCAGGAACATTTTATCAGTGCTTTAGAACAGTCAGGCCTGTTGAAAATTTCAACTGTCTAGCTATCACGGTTCATGAGATACAGCCTGGTGACAGACAGACAGACAGTGGAGTCTTAGTAATAGGGTATCGTTTTTACCCTTTGGGTACGGAATCCTAAAAAGGGGACAGAATATGAACGAAATTATATTTTGTTAGGTCCGTCACACAGGTTTCAGACATCATAGTGGTTGGCGTCCGAACCCAATTTTGGTGTACAACCGCTAATCGATGTACAGACTAGCCGTTTGGAACGCGTATACTTGAGATCAAATAATTGTTTTGAAAATGCCCTTAGGCACATGGACATGCACATGGCTCGTAAGCGTACTTTAAATGTGGAGCTCATTTTTCAATGTTGACGACTCTGTATGAAATATACAGGGAGAAAAAAGCAGCCCTTGACGAGTTTCTTGCCGGTTCTTCTGGTTACAAGGTCTCCCGCTCAGGGTTTGCGAACCGATGGCGTAGCTTCTTTGACATTCACAAGTGCTTGTAACAGCCTAGACTGAATAAATGATTTTTTTGATTTTGATTTTGATTAGTCGTCTCATAAGCGTATCGTAAAGACGAGTACGATACGAGCAGAGTTCTACACACGAATCGTAGCGTAGGCATAGATATTGTTCCAGAATATAAACTAGAGCTTCACGTTGACGGAACTTCATTACCAAACATACAGAAAGTATTTTCTACGCTTGCTTTTTTACGCCAGTACGCTACGACTATCGTATTGACAATAAAATCTCATACGATATGCTTACGCTACGACGCCGTGTGCGGACTTCTTTGAACATGTACGTGCTCGTAGTGCACTCGTACGATGCGCGTATTACGATACGCTTACGCTACGACGCCGTATGCGGACTTCTTTGAACATGTAGGTGCTCGTAGTGCACTCGTACGATGCGCGTATTACGATACGCTTACGCTACGACGCCATGTGCGGACTTCTTTGAACATGTACGTGCTCGTAGTGCACTCGTACGATGCGCGTATTAAGATACGCTTACGCTACGACGCCGTGTGCGGACTTCTTTGAACATATACGTGCTCGTAGTGCACTCGTACGATGCGCGTATTACGATACGCTTACGCTACGACGCCGTGTGCGGACTTCTTTGAACATATACGTGCTCGTAGTGCACTCGTACGATGCGCGTATTACGATACGCTTACGCTACGACGCCGTGTGCGGACTTCTTTGAACATATACGTGCTCGTAGTGCACTCGTACGATGCGCGTATTACGATACGCTTACGCTACGACGCCGTGTGCGGACTTCTTTGAACATATACGTGCTCGTAGTGCACTCGTACGATGCGCGTATTACGATACGCTTACGCTACGACGCCGTGTGCGGAGGGGCTTAGGAGAGGAGTTATGGCGTCATCTTTTTTGTTTGGGATTTTTTTTGTTCTAAAACCTATCGTGTGTGAAATATACCAAATGAAGTTTTGTTAGATTTTTTTTTTTGGTTTAAAACAAATGGCTAAAATTTAATTATACGATATATTTTTAGAATTTTATTGTCTTAGGAAACCTTCATTTGGTCTCCAACACGATAGATTTTAAAGGAACTAACCTCTTTTTTATAATTTTAGTGAGGGTAGTTATGGTAGTAAACACAGTTTGCCGTGATCTGTCAAATGAATCGGTTCTGTTTTGCGTTGCTCCAATAAATAAATTAATTTTGGTGTTAATATTAAAGTATCAGGTATCATAATCTCATTATAATTTTAGTATATCTCTTGTTTCATTCGGTGTATCACATGTGAAGAACTATAGTTAATAAGTATGTATAGTGATGTTTGTTCTACGAGTACATAAAGAGTCGAGACGCTCAGGAACACTGCAATGTTGTCACCCCAGGTTTGTACTATTTACATTTATTTATGCAATTTTCAGGGCACATTTATGGATATACTGTTATAATCCACACTGTGCCTCATTCTCGCGTATAATTTAACCGAGACAAGCAAATTTATTCATCTACTTACACATCGATGCGTCGCGGTCTGAAGAGGCTCAATTTATGCTTATACTCAGCTTACACAACCATTAATGAGAAGCCTGTAAGGTAAGCGTCTAATACAATGAACACTTTTACAATGTGATTAAATTGACAATATACAGTGATCCGCTGCAACTTCGCTAGAGAGAAATAGCAAAGAGTAATTTTACAGATTCAAACATCGTTTTGTACCGCAAGCACTCTAAAGTTGGTCGATGACAGCAAAAATATTAAATTTAAATTGAGAAAATTCATCATTTACCTATTTAAAACAAACTTTTTATTATTTTTTGTAAAAACCATGTCCGATTTGACAATTACTGTAAGCCTGTCAAAAGAAGTATAGCGCATTTACCTACATACTTTCATTGATATCAGTATTTTAGTCATATTTTTGAAATGTAAATTATTACACCAATGTTAAATAGAATTTCCAAAGTAAGTAGGTATATGACTTGCTTAAAAGGGCAAGGTAACCGTGATTCAAAAGAAGTACACATTTCTTTCAATGACTATTTCAAAAAAGAAATGTTCGCGAACAAGATTTTAAGTGCGCCTGATTGAAATATTGT
Source organism: Agriphila straminella (assembly GCA_950108535.1). Lineage (NCBI taxonomy): Eukaryota > Metazoa > Arthropoda > Insecta > Lepidoptera > Crambidae > Agriphila > Agriphila straminella. The sequence continues at coordinate 19,443,406 of OX467307.1, read as the reverse complement.
TACCTCATATTTATTTCTTTCACCATTTACAGAATGGCCTGAACAACACTTAATCAATGTGTCCGCAAAAACAACAGTCATTCACAAGATTTTAATTCAAGCGAAAGGAAAGTTTTCTTATTTTGCAGTTTTATTTCTCGGTTCTCACGGCGCTCCTCTTGATTAATGGCTCTTGCAGATAAAAACTGGAAGAAAATTCTCAGCGTGTTTTAAAAATAGAAAAGTCGCCTACACCAATTCCAATTTGATATCGTTAGTGGTGTAACTCACGCCTTTTCGTTGTCACACACTTTTTGTTATAGTTTCGCCCATTGCTGAAAGTTTTGTCGAATTGCGTATTGTTACTGAAGCCCATTTTATATTGTTCTGTATATAAAAAGGATAACCAGAACAACCAAGTAATGAGGGTTTTCAAAGTGACATTTAAAAAATAAAAATATTAACTATTTGCCGCACTAGATGGCGTTGATGGAAAGAGAAGTGTCAAAATTGGCTTTTAAAAATAAACGGTCTGTACCAAAGAGGCAAGGTTTAGTCGACAAATGCCAACTTCTACAAATGCCAACATTTAGTTTTTATGGAGAAATAATATTTACAATCACTTTTGGAATAATTTTTAAGCACAGAATTAATATAGAACTTCAAAAGAATGTTTCTTATTAAATAATTCACTAAATTTAAATAAAAGTTAAAATGGTGCAACTCAGCCTAAATGTTGGCATTTGTCGACTAAACCGGACCACCAAGTCTATTTTATTTATGGTACTCTTATTTAATAATCGAATATGGTGTCATAATATCCATAGACTATTATTATTATTGCTGAGTTAAATTTATTCTCTGATAAATAATTGAAATAGATCTTAACTTCAAACAATAGCGAAAGAGTTGAGTTGTATTTTTTATGAAATATACTCTCAGTTTTGATAAATCTTCAATTTTACAATAAGCCCTTAAATATTCAAGTATACAGCATTAAAATAAGATACTTAATATAATTGAAAAATACTAGAAAAAAATTACTCACTCGTAGCAGCTCAGACGGGATTCGAACACGCACCCTTGGGATTCCGGCCCAATGTACTAACCAATTATGCTACCGAGTCGCTAGTGGGAGCGGCGAAATTTTCTAGTACTTTTTACGTTTCCTCTGTAAGTCTGCGTTATCTCATCAATCTGAAGAATTACCTTCAACATTCAAATGCGACACTTTTAAAGCTGCCAGCTGCATTGGGCCGGAATCCCAAGGGTGCGGGTTCGAATCCCGTCTGAGCTGATCCAAAAAGTAATATAATATAATATAATATTGTTTTTATTGACACCAATAACACCAATAATTACACAACAAAGTTAGGTAAATAAAATAAAAGAACTGTGGGTAGATCTTAAATATTGGGCAGAGGGCCTATTACAAAAAGAACCACGATAGTCGGACGCAATTCGTCGCCAAATTTACTTGATATTGAACCTTATTTGTGAGTAAATAGTGCCACGGAGTGGAACGAACATCGCACGCCTACCGCGATGTCATCACGCAATAGGCCCTCAGTATACAGCAGTGACTACTAAAACTAGGAACATAAAATTTCTTAAGATTTTACCTGCAGATAATGCATAATGTACATTATTATGTGCACACAATTTGCAAATTATTGATAGCCAAACTAGGCCGAGCCTGTATTTTAGCTATCAATTTCTCCCAATTGTTCCATTAGTACACATTTAATTATTCTAATGACTACATACTTAATAATTAATATGTGAAAAAAAAATTAAAAATGAAAACAGGTTTTTCTTCTAACTTATGAGATGAGCCTAAGAACATAATATTTTAACAAACTCAGCATTTTATTACATTTTAACGTGCAAATGTACTTTGTTCGGAAATTTATAACTAAGTACGACTATTTCTATTTAAAGTTAAAGTTCAATTAGCATTAAAATAAATATTTAATTTGATAGTTATGATAAATGTTTTCTACCAATTTAAGCTAAACATTTTTGCAATGAACCATGAGTCAAAAAACGTCAAAAAAATACAGGAAAGCCTGTACCTACTAACACAATGTTTTAGCTGCCTAGTTAGTATGGAAGGACCAAACTAGAATACTCTCTTAAATTAATTAAACTTCAAAATTACGGTGCATTCCCTAAATATTCAAATAAATAGCATTGTAACTTGGTAGTGCTTAATACCTCGGCTGTTACCTAAACTATCTTAAACGTAAAGTTTGAGCCTGTTCTTGGAATAACTGGCCTTAGATTTATGAGGCGTTCCCTGGAATGACGTAATAATAACGTAGTAAAGGCTCGATAGTTGGTTATTTTATATTAGGAAGTTAAGTAAATACAGTAATGTCTTTAAAATAAAAACAAGAGAAAATACTTGATTTTAGACTAAAAATGTGTTAACAGCTGAATAATTAAATATGTTTATTATTTTGAAAATACAATAATAATCTCAATACAATAATAAATAAGTGGAGCTCGGTGGCACAGTGGTTTAGGGCCTGGCCCAGTGATTGCGGAAGTTAAGCAACGTTCGCAAGGGTCGGTCATGGGATGGGTGACCAAAAATGAATTATCTCGAGCTCCTCCGTGTTTCGGCAGGCACGTTAAGCCGTTGGTCCCGGCTGCATTTGCAGTCGTTAACACCCACCAATCCGCATTGGGCCCGCGTGGTGGGTTATGGCCCATCCTGTGGGCCTGTGCCCCAGCAGTGGGGATATCAAAAATGGCTGATGGACAAGACAACGAGACAACAAGACAATGACTGGATAAATAATGAAGTTTTAATTTTAAGTGTCTAAAAAAAAATTATAATTTATCAATTTCTTAACCATCTTCAAATACATTGCAATATCTCTTTTTCTTACACTCAAAATATTTTGAACAATGACGTATGAAATATAGGTCTAAAAAAGAAACAAAATTACAATCTATTCCTATGGAGTACCAAAAACTTATACCAAATGGTATTTGTTTATTGCCGTTATAAAATTCTATTCCCAACGTATCCCAATTTTTAAATATTTAAATGAAGCTCAAAATCTATTCCCAATGAATACCAAAACATAACATTTCGTAGAGTCACAGAAACAATTTATTTTGCTTTTTAATAATTTAATATTTTGATGATCATAATTCATAATATCATAAATAATCCTACCTCCTATAATCTTTGTACGTCACCAAAGTACCAGGATCACATATATATGGAGAAAGTTAACTTCCATATTTTCCATCACGTTTATTCCTCGTAAGACTTCACCGAAGTAGATATGGAGAAAAAAAGAAATTAATATATAGAAGAACCTTCTCCATATTTATGTAATCCTGGTAAAAATGTATTATGGAGTGTTATAATCGTTTTCATGCTACATTTTAATATGTTTGAAAAGACAGGTTTTTTTTATTAAATAAACACTACTTATTAAATTTACATCTTAAAACCATTTTTATAAGTTTTTTATTTAACTTGTTTTAGGATTCGTTTATGAGTGGTAGGTATTCGTTGGGAATATAATTTTATAACGGCAATAAACAAATACAAGCATTTGGTATGAGATCCTCATCTTCTGCACGATATATGACTAAAAAAGAAACAAAATTACTCATCTTCTGCACGACACAGCTGAGTCTCCAAAAAATGTTAGTGAAAAACGACCTCGTACCTATTCAAATATGCACCATCCAATTTTATTAGAAGGCTCGCCGGATATTTTCACCTCTGAAAACACGAAATCCCTTAGACAAACCCCCTAGTGGAGCATACGGTAGCCCGTACAATATTGTACATCGAAACTCACTTTTGCTAACGAGGAGGGGTCCTGCGCACTCAATTTGTACCTCTTTAGGTACATTATGATATTGGTCTTCGGAAGTCTCGGGAAGGCTCGGTTATTACTCGGGAGTGTGTTGCCAGAACTTTAGGGTATTTTGCGAAGAAAAGTCGTCTAAGCAAATGGTTGCGGATTATAGTGAAATATGAGTTTGATGGAGTTTGGGAGGCTTGATGGCGAAATTATTGGGGACCTTTTTGGACTAATTTTTGTTCTTGGAGGGAATATAGTGTAACAGTATTTGATACAAAATACTTGATAATCAATCGTGATATTATTTAGAATATTTATTATGTTGGTCATTATAGTTTTGATATGCTTGAAAATTATAAACTTTTATGTAAATTTCCGAAGCATAAATCAAATATGAAAAACATTGAGGTTTTGATTTGTCACCAAAAGCACCTTTTGATAGACAAGAAAAAAGGTGCAAAAACTCATTAGCTAGGTAACTTTAAACCAACCAAACTAAAATTCTGGACCACAGACATGAAAATCCTCAAAACAATACTGAATCTTTGCTTAGCTTTTTTGCGTGTTCCATATTTTTTACGTTTGCATTTTACAATCAGACTTTACAGAAAACGCAGGCTCCATAACATCACCAGTTCCCAAACATTACAAGTTCCTCAACATTACAAACTAACTTCAAAATTACCTTGCCTCAAAACTTGCATTCCCTAAATAGCACAAAGGTCAGTCCATTTGTCTCTCATCCCTTCTCAAACTTCTTATTACAAATTCACACTACAAACTTGTGTGATTTCGTATCACAGACCAGGGTGCCTACTGCCATGTCTTAGCGCAGTATTATAACATTCTTACCATGCTATTTCGTACCACGACCTTCATAAAGTATGATTATTGTAATAATGTTTCCGTTGGAAGTTTTGTGACGTCATCGTTCAATCGTTCACTTAAACCGTACCACGACGTGTCTTTTGACAGCTAGCATTATTGTTTTTGTGTCAAATATTGAGAAATTTTGCAGTCTTAAAAAAGTTGCTTTTTCTCAACGGAAACAAAACTATTTTGAGTTATTTTATTTAGAAATTGGAAATTGCGTCATAAACAGTAAGTGAAACGTTTTTATACATATTGTTCTTCATTGTGAATGTAATATTATAGTTATTATGTTTCATTTCTATTTGATAACAAATACTTGTTTTCGGAGGAGCTCGGTGGCGCAGTGGTTTAGCGCCTGGCCCAGCGATTGCGGAAGTTAAGCAACGTTCGCAAGGGTCAGTCATGGGATGGCTGACCAAAAATTTATTATCACGAGCTCCTCCGTGCTTCGGAAGGCACGTTAAGCCGTTGGTCCCGGCTGCATTTGCAGTCGTTAAGGTATTTTTATTTCTCTACTAAATCTTCTATTCTACTTTACTGACGCTGTTTTTTACTCAATCAGTAACTGGTTTATCGAGCAGTATTAATTTTAGGTTGCAAACTACAGTCAAAATATGGAAAAAAATTGTTCAACCATATCCTATTTCAGGTTGGAGCTTTATGACAAAAACTTTCATTTCTGGCGTCCTGAATGTCCTGATGGTGATGATGAAGATCCAACAATGCAGCTACCATCAGAAGAAACTTATTTGGATATTAATAGCCACACAACTCTACCACCTCTAATAAGACTATGATAAGCATTATTTATCTTAATAAGTAGGTACCTAATCATAGGAATATTTTATTTCTATAAAAAATGTGACAGACCTCTTAATGCAATAAAACACTTGTTTATAATATTGTAATCAGTTTTTATTTACAATCCCTTCTTTAAAGTTACACAACATGACACATATTGAAAATATTTTTGATGCTAAGGGCACATAAAAATGGTTAAAATTATTTTGCAATATCAAATATGTTTTAGTTAACCCAATAAGCCTTTCGATATGTACCCTTTAACAAGCCAATTTCTGGTCTGCAAGTAAAAGGCAAAGCTCAGTTGAGAATATTCTTAGTAACTATATGTGGAGTTTGAGTTTCTTGGTTTGTTTTATTTTCTAATGAAAGTGGAGTAGGAACAGTAGTATTCATCTCAGATTCAACCACATGAGATACATTACTGTCCATGCAGCATGCACACACTGCTATCTTTTACAAGCGGCACTATGTCCTCACAGCACTGAGATGTTGACGGCATCTGCATTTCAAAAAGCTGTTTCTTTCTGAGATTCCGGGACCCGGGACTCTAATCTATCTTTCTTGCAACTGCCTTTTCTGAAACCGGTTGTATATTCCATTGAAAAATAGATGGAACAGCATTTTTCTTAAGGTATTTACGTTGATGATCCACACCTAGAACAAAAAATTATGTCAACATTATTATTGTTCCAAAAAAGAATTTCTATTATAACTGATCTTTCAAAATATATACTTTTTGGTATTTCATTATTAATTTAAACAGCTTACCTGTATATTTACTGCTTTTTTCATAGTCATTGTCCACAAAATGTTTTGAACATAACCTCTAACTAGGCTTCGGAATTAAATTGACACGGCGTATGGCTTTAACCAACGCCGACGAATATTTTTATCTTTGGGAATATGATGTACTCCAATTTCAGAGCATTTTGGTACAATACAGCGAGTCATAATATTATTTGGAATTGTTTTCTTCCATACACCATATAAAATTATTATGTTTTATGCTATGCTAGCGCCACTTTGACAGTTGCCAACCCCTTGTTTTGGCAATCTACTTTCCTCTTGGAAGTAATTTCTGCCAGTGTCAAGTGTAGATAGCAAATAAGCCGTAGTGATGGCTAGCAGGGAATAGACAATTTCGCAACATCATTCGTTCTTTGGCAGGAATAAAGTATTATTACTTTGTGCAGGTTGTGGTACGAATTTGAAAAATCTTATTGTAAGCTTATAACAAAACGTTCAAAAAACATGATGGTTTTCTAAAAGATGATGGTAAGCCCCCTGAAGTTCTAAAAAGGCAAGATTGTAGATGAAACAACCACAAAACAGTGGCTTTCTTATTTATAAAAATTATCTGCAATTAATTTCATATTGGAATCATAAATATTAATTTAGTAATCTAAAAATAATTTTAAGTTTATGGAAATATTTTTTTTTATGGAAAATTATTATTATGTAAAACTAGCTTCCACCCGTGACTTCGTTCGGGTGGACATTCGAAATATCTCTATGGCACCTTTTACAAGGATAATTTGTATTGTATGTTAATATAATATCTTGGCTATTAGCAAAATTTCATCCAAATCAGTTCAACTGTTTTTCACATGTATAACATTAGTAGCTGTCCCCGGCATGCATTGCAATGCTACGTCTTACTATTTTTACCCAGAAACCTTCCTTCTGGGTAACCTACATGTGAATGCTTAGTGATTTCACTAGGATTTAGGAGGAGGTTTAGGAGTGCATAGAGGACAAATACTTACATAGATTTTATATATACAGAAACTCGTAAGTGTAGGATACAAATTTTGCCTTTTTATACTCCCTGAGCTCACATCTCTACAATAAAGCAGTCATAACATTATCATTGGGGCAGGAATAATTACTCTTGCTTCCAACACTTTGTACACCTGCCATATATGCGTGACATGGCAAAGGAGCTATGAAATCGGTCGAAGGGTTGAACTATTCATGAATAATTAGACAAATGACTAACCATCATCGACCCGGGAACTGAAACTGGTGCCAATTACCTCTGCTAGTATATTTTATTTATAAAAAAATGTTTGTAAAAAATAAAATAAAATTACAGTAATTTTAATCACATTGTCATATACTTACATTGTTGTATCGGGGGGTTTTTATAATTTACTAGCTTTCGCCCGCGACATCGTCCGCATAGACCCTAGGGAATGCTTGATCAGGATAAAAAGTACCTATTATACACCGTTATTTTTTAAGTATATCTAAAAATGAAAAGGGTTGTTCAGACCACGTGAATGAACAACTTTTACTACGGGGCGGGACTGTTCCATACATTAAGTATAGTCGAGTAGATGATGTACTTTTCTATGGAACAGCTGATTTTTTTTTCGCGATTTCGTGGTTGGCCCCATAGTAAAAGTTGTTTATTCACGTGGTCTGAACAATCCTTTTAATTTTTAGATATACTTAAAAAATCCCTGCGTGATCGAATCAGAAACGAAGAGATCCGTAGGAGAACTAAACTAACCGACATCGCTCGAAGGATTGCTCAGCTGAAGTGGCAATGGGCGGGACACATAGCGAAGAGAACCGATGGCCGTTGGGGCGAAAGGTTCTGGAATGGCGACCGCGCACCGGACGACGCTCCGTGGGTAGGCCCCCCACAAGGTGGACCGATGATCTGGTGAAGGTTGCGGGAAGCCACTGGATGCGGGCAGCGCAAGACCGATCGTTGTGGAGATCCTTATAGGGGAGGCCTTTACCCATGGGTGTCGTGCAGCTGATATGATGATGATGAAAAAAAAAGTAATTGTTATCGCCATTGATGGCAAAAATTAAAACTTTTAAAATGTACAATGTATAAGAAATATAATAATATCCATCTTTCTCAGTTCCGTGGCACAAAACTAATCGCGGCAAATATAATTTGTACATTTGTACAATCGCACCGACTCATGTTCGGCCGATCCATCATGCTCAAAATCCGACGTGCGAGATTTATTTTCTGTGTTTATATGTTATGTTAACATACATATACACTGTGTTTATATGTTACAAACAGGATAATTTGTAGAACTTAATGATATTTGTTACGTTAATGTTTACGTTAAATGTCTTATTAGACGTAAAAGTAAATGTTTGTTGAGGTCGGTCGGAGATAAATTATTATTTATTCTATGTATTATTATACGTTAATGATAAGATTATAATATTGTAGGGATAGGTTACGAATGATTACGAATCATTGTTTATAAACTTATATGAATGGCGTCATATCGTTTCGCGTTTTAGCTAACTAATGAAAACCAAAACAAACACCCCGCAAAAAATTTGGGTTTTTTGCGGGGTGTTGGTTTACTAAATTGAAAATATTTCGAAAAAAAAACGTCTTAAGAAAAAATGAAAAAAAAAGTTCCTAGGGTATTAGTTTAGCTACAAAATGGTGAAAATATTTTAAAAATCGGTTAATTGTGACCTGTAGGTGGTCCCTTTAGATTTGGAATTGTAGAAAAACGGGTGTTTCCGTACATAAAAAGTGATGTAGCTTCTATGATTATTGGCCGATCGTCATGGTAAGACGAGAAGTGCATTCGTTGAAATTTTGAAAATCGGTTAAGTATATTTCGGCCACGTCTAGGCAATCAGCGGGCGCTTTTAAACATAAATAGGTACTACCTAGGTAACTTTAAAAATATATAGGACTTTGCATTTGATTTGATTTTGGTTTTTCGTAAATTTTTGTATTCATTTTCAATGCTCCGATTCTTGCGGAGACTGAGAAATCGGTGATTTTTTTTATGCACAACCGTATAGTGCTTGGCCTTCACCTCACCTGATTTTAAGTGACGATAAAGCCGAAGGTGGAAGCGCACTACACCTTGAATCCTCTTCACTGAGTTACTGGCTATCTTACCTCGAACTGCCGGAACACATTTTTTTTAATTGTTGTTATAGCGTCAGACTTAGATAAAATAGTGGTAGTTAGCCTTGCGGACTTGAAATAAGCCCTACCACCAACCAAACCGAGTACAAATTTTACCCCCCTGGGAATAAAACCCGAGACCTCTGCGTCCTGAGAGCATAAAACCAATTACCTGCGTCTTACACGGGTGGGCGAACCACTTGACCACAGAGGCGGTTAAATCTAATCACTTAAAAGCGAACAGTAGAAAAGAAAGGCGGTCTTATGAAAGTCCTAATGCCATTAACATTTGTAAAGTTAGGCAATGATTTTTGCTTAGTAGTTAGTAATTACTTAAGTTTTTAGACTTTGAGTGGGGCATCGCCTTGATATAAACGAATTAATTTTGGACATAATATTCGCTAATAATAGTGTCGATTCGGTTGGCATGACTTAACAAAATTGACAGGGTTAAACTTAATATTAATCCTGTTCTTGTCTGTCTTCGACACAGAAAGAGAGGGAGGAAAAACTACATTTTAGTTTAGTCCTGTAAATCTAGTTTTTTTTTTTTTATTTATTTATCAAATAACATTACAATAATTACTCTAAAGATGCCTTTACGCTTATAAACCTACGAGGTTTGTCCAAGCGTTGCACATTCGACTCGGGCGATAACAATTGAGTATAAACAATAACAATACTGCGACATGCGTCAGTCGCACGCGCACAATATTAAGATACAAATAAATTGCATTGATGCGCATGAGTGAAATAGTTTCGTGTGCGTCCACCAGTTATCCAACAACAGGTTTCTGGTTGAACTGATTGAACATTAGTTTAATAAATTTGTTGTTAATTGTTGTTTGATTCAATTTTATGGTAAGTAGTTATTACCTACTTCGTGTAATTTTTATCTATAAAATATGCTTTTAATCTTTGTTTGCAATTTTTTTCGTTTAAATTGTGTACGAATTTTTGGGGCATATTATTTGCTATTTTAGGGATTAAACAACACAGTCGTCTGCGACCATAGTAATTGTTAGAATAAGGTTTAGTAATTATCTTTTGTGTTGCTTGACGCGTTTGTTTTATGATTAGTTATAGGTCTATACCATCATTACCTATAACTAATCATAAAATGTAATGTAATGTAGGTTTTCTTTTATTATTTCACATTTTAGTTTAACATTTATAGGAAGTATTTTGCAATATTTGAATAGTTCTTCATATTTATATTTATTTATTACTTTTTTACCAGCTATAGCTTTAAGTATTCTAAGTTGCAGGTTATAAATTTTATCCGTGTATGTTTAAAAAGTTCTACCGTAACTAGTTAATCCATACGTATATAAAGAAGCTACCATGGCATTGTGTGTGTAGGTTTATAAGGATATCGTATGGTATTTTATATTTTAGGACATGAAATCGTTGTTAAGTCGTTGCCATCCAAATCGTCACTATTGTGTACTTAGAAAAAAGAAAAAAAACTGTTATTTTTGAGAAAATCCAATCATTTACAGTTAATGAATACACCGCGTTTTTTAAAGATTTTTATGTTTGTCTATTAGCTATCTAATTGAGTATTCAATAAAACAAAACCTAAAATTATCTATACATTTTCAGTGACATTCCTGTTTTTAATGATTATCAAATATTATTCTACTAGCGGCCGCCCGCGACTTACCAAATACATACCCTTATTTAAAATTCTAATCAAGATTACCAAATATTTTAAAGAAATTGTGATTGCTCTTTTGCTAGGCGGGACACACAATAGTTTTACTTAGACTAGGGGCTCTTACTGTAAAAAATGTTGGCACATTGTCTCTTTTTTCATAGACCGTGTCCGTATAATGTCAACTTCTCTTTTCCACGCTTTGTTGGTCTGCTTGAGCGCAGCGAAAATTTTTCTATGTCTATGGTCTGAACCGAATATACCACGAGCGGAATCTTGATGTTCGCTAACACAAAAGGCTTGAAAGGGAGAGCGCCCACGAGCAACTTTTGTCTCCGCAACTATTTTGTCTGTATGATAAGTTGTCGTGTCGCTACGCTACGCTCTTAGTGTGCGCTCTCGCTTACAAAACAAAAAAGTTTTAAGATTTTTTTGATATTGAATTGATTTTACGTTTTGTCTACCTTATTTTTAGCTATAAAAGATAAGCTTATTCTACCAAATAACAATAATAATAAATATTTATTTTGTCTCTCATACTCGCACAGTAGGTACAGAAAGCAGCACATGATGTTATACAAAACTGTCAAAAATCTGTTATTTATTTTGAACCTTATTAGCTTTGCATTTAAGTATGAAATTTATTGAATATCATTCCCCTGTCGTGGAAGCCCAGCGGGCCGTTCACTGTACATAAAAGTTTTTAATAAATGCTTTATTATTGAGGCCGTATATTTCGACGAGGACCTAGATAAGTGGAAGTGAGATAGAGGGGCTCCCTCACCCATGCCTCCTGCAACCCGCTCGCTAATACAAATTAATTTTTGTCAGTCCATAATTTAATAGTAAATACGTAAACCAGTTTCCTTGGCAAACAGGTTCTCTTCGCTGTTTTTTGCATCCTCGGCTTAAACCAAATAATAATGCATCTTTTAACATTCTGAAAATGTTAGTTTCTTCATTCTTTGATTAAATTTACCCTTATCTAGGTTCTACGTTTTCTCATATAACAAAATGGCTTAATTCAGTGTAATATAATTCATACTTAATACGATGTAGGTCGAGCGATCCAGTTTGCTGTCCGAGAATTTTAATCGATTTGTCCAATTAGCGAACTGACTCAACAGGCTAAGCCACAGGTGATGTTTATCTTTAGAGCTTAGGGCTATGAAATTCTAAAAACTTCATTTTCTTAAGCCGCAAACTTAAAAAAAAAACCATTTAGTTGTAAGAAAATCTGAGCTAGTCCTTTATCAATATATGAATATTGTTTTCTATTTTGTTCTAGCTAGAAGTATGGTTTGTTCTTCGATCAAAGGCAAGTCAAAGGGTTTGTTAGAGCTTTAGTCTGACTGACATAACTAAACACGTAGCAATAACGTAGCGTTATGGATATGAAGTTCAAGCTAATGTGGTATTACACGTGTGACTAAAGCCGCACGACTTTTTCCGCACGGCGAAAAAAAAACAGTGTATTAATCTGATTCATTAATGTATTGAATAAAAAGTTAATTAACCCTTTTAATAACTTTTGAAGTAAATTCCAATTATTTTATGAATGCGAGTACAAGACAATACCTATCATGGATAAGAGTAATAGTTTTTTTTCTCATAACTTTAATATTAACGCTAAACCTTTCATAAAACATTTTTTTTTTCAGATCCTTTTATTTTTATAGATGTAATATACTAAAGTCAACCCGTAAATCGTCGTAACCACTCGTTTTATCAGAGATACTACAGGAATAAAACCACTTGCCGTTAAGTGTATGAAGTTTTTACTATTTGTCAGAATGGGTCGTCAAAAATATCGTAAAGGTTCAGGTGCGAGCGCCATCAAAGTGTTTTATGAATTTATCAGTATATGGGGTCTGGTGTTAATTGGAGCGTTTCTGATGTAGGTATGTTTTGTTTCTGATGTAGGACCTAGGTATGTTTATTTTTCTTGAGATGATGTGTTTGTTTTGGCCTTATTTTCTTTCTATTTTGGTAAAATGAGAAATTGCCCTAAATATTTGAGAAACTCGTTTAAAAATTATTATTTATGTAAATGTTTATGCATTTATACATAATTCATGTTTATTGAAATATGAATATACAGCAATAAACATAGGTAATAGCAACTTTGATAAGCAATTTGAAATTAAAATTACCAATTTGAAATTTTAGTTATAAAAAGTGGACTAAATTAACCTCCTTGTTTTAACGTTATACAAATTGAAAAATCTTACTTTATAAAATCTTTAGACCTCAATCACTTTTCCTAACTGACACGTAATTTATTCGCTTCCCCAATTTGCGAGGGGTTAAATTAAGCGTATCACTTTACACTCATGTTAACATATTAATATACTGATTAATCCCATTACTTACACGCCTACAAGGGGGAGAAAGGTGTGAAATATTGCGTATCTATAAATTCTATCGATGACGTCATAAGAGCCATAAAGATTTTTTTCTCTCAAACATTACTATGAAGTCTCACAGTCCCCGCGGGTGAACGCATAGCGCCCCAACTACCAATCACACGTAATACGTAAAAAAAAAACCGGCCAAGTTTGAGTCGGGCTCGCGCACGAAGGCTTCCGTACCAAAAACCGACCAAAAAATCACGTATGTTGAATGGGGGCCCCATTTAAATATTTATTTTATTTAGTTTTTAGTATTTGTTGTTATAGTAGCAACAGAAATACATAATCTGTGAAAATTTCAACTGTCTAGCTATCACGTTTCATGAGATACAGCCTGGTGACAGACAGACAGTAGAGTCTTAGTAATTAGTTTTTATCCAACTTTAAAAACCAATCACAGAGATTTATTTTAACGCAGTGCGTTCGCATAGGCAAGGGTCGTTTGAGTATTGTTATTGAATACGAGTGTTGGTCTCTCGTACCTGTTTATCCATTCAGCTACCTCTAAACCTTCGAGTATAATAGACCCCCTTACTAATAAAGATTGTATAGCAGATGTTTGTTACACAATGGTTACTCTCTGTCAAACTATTTGAGTTTGACATTGAAAAGAAAGTGACAAAACACTGTGTAACTATACATCTGCTATACATTTTTTTTTAGTAAGGGGGATAATTTAAAGTGATAAACAATCATTAGCATGTAAGTACATGCCTTTATAAAGATCAATGGCTAGATATTATAAAAAAATAAATGAGCCATAAAAATTATTTGAACATAGTGAAAGGTTTTCAAAGTCAACACTTTTTGGTAATATTAACATTTTCGTATTTTTATTCACTGGGAATTACAAGACAAGGGGGAGGTATTTAATGTCGCTTAGCGACATAAAAAAATAGAGACGCCTCTTTTGTCACCAAATAAACCAATTTTTAGAAAATTATATTGGAATGAATTAAAAGGAAATGTTGGTTTGAGTTCAGGAAATCACAGACTCATAATATTGATGACTACGCACAAACTTCAAACATCAAAAAGTCGTAACACGTTATTGGATGTTGATTGCAATACCCGTATTGAATATTTAGGTCTCCTTAATATGATTATGTAGAGTATAAGCACGATCATCAATACGGAGTGAAGCAATATTGAATCCGTTTGATGTTAGAGCTTCATTTAATTGCACTACACAATTACATCGGATTATTACTCTGAAATGCGTGGCTGTGTTGATTAGAAATAACTCGCACAAAATTGCATTGTTAGTCTGTGGTTAATATTAACAACGTATTTAATCTAAAGCAAGACACAATCTTAATAATCAGTTCAGTCTCCTTCAACTTGTAATTTTTTTAATATGCCAATAAAGCTCTAAAGCTTCCTTACAGAAAAGCACAGTAAAACTTTATGATGGATGCCTGGGGCCAAAGCTAAATCGTTACCGTTTCAGTTTCGTTTACAGAAAAATACTCGCTTTAGTTTTGTTAAAATTGTTGAATACTCTGCCTATGGCTTCTAGGATTACAATCTGTGACAATTTAAGTGAAAATCAAAGATTTTTAGGTAAATATTACCTAAATGACAACGAAACGCTTTTGGTTTTATCGTTCAGAATTACCGTGATTGGGCTCCTGTTCTTGTATGCGAGTGATTGTGTAATAGTTAGCTTTCCTCCCGCATGCGTGGATTACATGTTATGTCGTGCGGATGGAGACCCACGGGTCTGTTGGGCACGTCCAGCATTGTGATAAAAAGTAGCCCATGTCCTTCCACAAAGTCCCATCTATATCCGTACCATATTTCGTCAAAATCAGTCCAGGGCTCTAAGCGTGTAAGTGTAGGCGTAAGGCGTAATATTACTAGTACTTACTAGTATGGATATTATATTGTATTTTTTTTTTGTTATTATTTTTTATGTCTTGTATCAAGTGTTTTTTGGTCAATTTTGCCTACTTAGGTGCACTTTCGAGTAGCAGACATAGTGATTACTGATTTCTCAACTAGTTGAAAGTTATTTATTCTCACAATTACCTATCCGATATGTAGTAGGTATTTAATTTCAACCTACCTACCCATTGTGTGCAAACTTTTGTTAATTATTGTGATGGAAAATGACCTCACTTTAAATGTGGAGCTCATTTTTCAATGTTGACGACTCTGTATGAAATATACAGGGAGAAAAAAGCAGCCCTTGACGAGTTTCTTGCCGGTTCTTCTCGTTACAAGGTCTTCCGCTCAGGGTTTGCGAACCGATGGCGTAGCTTCTTTGACATTCACAAGTGCTTGTAACAGCCTAGACTGAATAAATTATTTTTTGATTTTTGGATTTTGATTTTGATTCAAGTATTATAAGTATGGACGATATTATTATTAGGTTTAGAGCGTCCGTCGTGGACTGTTTGGCGCATCTATTAATTCTTATCTCTTTTTGACCGGAAGCCAATTTGTTTTTGTCTACTACTATTCACCTTTTTGTTTTAGTTTTACTATGCTGGATTTACTGGAGTCATTCATTTGACCAAAAACAGTCACACAAGCTAAAGTCGAAGAAATATAATAATATTAATTTACTGAACTTCTTGAAGAAATTAACGGAGCGTTATCCGTAGACAAGTGATTACTACCTACCGGAATCAAAGTTTTTATTAAAAATATAGGAAGCAATTTGTTGTCTGGATAGAGCCGTTAACCGGGCTATAGAGTTATAAAAACTTTTATTAGAATTGAAAACTTGGAGTATTTTTCAGAACTTGGTTAGTTTCGGAATTGGTTAAAGTTAAGTAATAATCCAAACGCTATTATAAAATAAGTCCGGTCAATCGTTTTTGAGTAATAAACATCCAAACATTCTATTATATTATTAGAAGCTATTTTATTTTAGTAATATTTTGGATTGTCTATCTAGCTAAATTAACATTTGGGTAATCTAAGGCCTTGTTTAAGCACTGGACTGGACAGGCCCCGTAAATGATTGATGATACCGCGGTGTTCCTTTATGTGTACTCTTATAATGTATCTATGTTTATTCCGCACTTTTTGGAAATACAATAGGTACTATAAAGAAAGGTATAACCGATTGTCCTCAAAACAAGCATTATAAATATTTCCAAACTCTACCAACATGTGAACAACTCTAGATATACTAAGGCCCCGTTTAAAGAGAGAAGAGGGCAGTACTAGCACAGACAGGCCCCGCTTATAATGTACCTATGTTTTTCCGCACTCTCTGGAAATATAATACCGATTGTCTTCAAAACAAGCATGATCAATATTTCCAAACTCTACCAACATTTGAACAACTCTAGACATTCTAAGGCCCCGTTTAAAGAGAGAGGGCAGCACTGGACAGGCCCCGTAATTGATCGATGAGACTGCGCTGTTGATAATGTCTGCTACACTATTACTTGTAAGGAACCTCAATGTATCTTAAAGTTTCTGAACGTAGGTAGGTATACTACACACGACGGCAAGTCAGATGTAACGGTAGGTACCTACTGAAAAACTACTTTTATTTCGAATGGCATAAAGGCGTCCTCAAGGTCAACATTTTTATGTGCCATCGCCTGTCCAATGAAGGTATTGGCCAACTTTACCCTTCAATTATATAATTTTAACAAAAAGTATTTTCCGATATTTTAATACTTAGAAACTTCTTGTGAATCTTATAACTGAGTAAAAAATTGTATGTAATTAAAATCTATTAAACAAAAAAAATACTGACAGCGTCGCTCAATCGCAATTAGAACGACCTGGTGCAGTGGTCAACATCCATGGCCGGTCTACCACGCAAGAAGTCCCGTGTTCGATTACCGGGCGGGCAGAAATTGAAATGATGAATTTTAACTTCTGTGAACGATCTGGTTGTTACTTTGTATAATAAGTACCTATATTTAAAAAATATATAGTAGTAGTTTATTAGTTGTCTAGCACCCAATTACAAGCTTTGCTTAGTTTGGGACTATTGGCGCTCTGTGTGAAATGGTCCAAGCATTTACTTTTTTTACAAAAAGTATGAAAATTAATTACATTTAAAAACTTTTTAAACAAAGAGTATTGGCAAGGGTCGAACATTCATTACCTTTATAAAAAAATTCTATATGAAAATGTCACTAAATTATGAATGAGTAACGAGTACAGCTAGTCATTGCTGCACTCATTACTTACATAATTTACACAAATTTTACTCATTAATTTACATCATTTCTCGTTAACTATATTATTAGCGAGTAACTTTAAGTAAAATAAACCCTGAATTCACAACCAACACTTTTCAGGCCGGCCACACACAGACGGAATCCCGTTACGGAATTCCGAACGGAATTTCGATAGTGTATGAAGATTCCGTACGGAAAAATCCCGTATGTGTGTGGAAGTCTATAGATTTGTATGGATTAGCTGCGTTCGGACTCGCGTATGTACGGAATTCCGTAACGGGATTCCGTCTGTGTGTGGCCGGCCTTATGGTACCCACCATTCCCTAAAACGGGCAACAAGAACGGAATCATTCGCTTCGATTAAGCAAACCCTGTGTAAGGAATTTTTCAATGAGGCATAATTGTACTGGTTTAGTATTCATTAAGTAGGTAATTAAAATTTAGTACTAAGATGGTGGTTGTATTATATAGTTTGTTACTATTTGTGATGACCTATAATTGGCTTTCTGTTGCTATGTAAATTATTTAATCTGTTTAATATTAGCCGTTGGTCGTCCGAAAATAAATAAATTCTTTTTCCTACCAATGACACAGTCCAAATTGTCACACAACCCCATGTCTCTTGTAACACCGCTAACAGAAATCTAAATTTTAAATCCAATAGGTGCAGAACCCACCCGGCTGGGAATATGGTGACCACCCAAAAAAAATATTTCTAAAATAGTGATGGGACTCGAATCACAATTGATTCGATTAATCGAATCTTTGATGGCGTGGCAAAAGAGGCTGAGAACTACTGAGAAGGCAGTTTCATATTCGTTTAAAGGTTTTAATTTCTTTAACCTTATTAAGATATTGTGTAAAAAATCTAAGATATTAACCGATTACCCGAAGACGGCTGGACCGATTGAAATGATTCAAACGTTATTACATTAGGTAAACTCCCAAGCTGGTCCCATTTTTTACAATTTGGAAATCGGTTCAGTACTTTTCAAGTAATCTTGAAAAAAGCACGAAAATGGTAAGAATTACCTAGATGATAATGGTCGTATTACTTCTTTGTTTATGAACTGAATAAGATAATTATTTTTTTGTAGGAAGAGGGATATCTTAAGTGTAGGTTCTTTAACCGACTTAAAAAAGGAGGTTCTCAGTTTGACCCGTATGTATGTTTCTCCGCGATTATCTTAAGTTTGGCTGAGCCGATTTTTCTACATATTATAATATACCTTACCTACAAGGTACCTACACTAAAAATAAAAAAATAAAAAATAGTTTAAAAAAAACAAAAAACCGACTTCAAAAAACCTACCTCTAAAAAGCAAGAAATAATATTCGTAAATATAAAAATACGTCTATTGGAGTCGGGTGGGGCTTTAAGAATAAAAAAAAAGGAATCTGTACTCCAGCCCCACCCGACTTCAATAGACGTATTTTTATTATTACGAATATTATTTCTTGCTTTTTAGAGGTAGGTTTTTTGAAGTCGGTTTTTTGTTTTTTTTATTTTTGTTTGTTATTGATTCGAGTAATCTAATCGATTCGAATCATAATCATATTCTGTCCTCTAAAGTGCACCTATTCCCCTATTATCCTATTTATCTTATTTTATTTCCCCCCAGATTGCCCTGAAGAAATTGCTATGCAGCAATAAGGCCGCCTATTGTATGTTTCTTGTTTTTTTCTGATTGTATCGTTTTTTCTACCATGTGCAAAAAAGTCTTTATTATTATTGTATCTCGGCTGGAAACTCTCGGGACGAAGCCCGGTCCTTTTGCCAGGCTTGCTTGGGGACATGGGTCCAACACGTAGAGGCCCTTTGAGACTGTTTTAATATAATGTGTAGTGTGAGTAGTAAGATATTGGGCATTCTAACTCACTTCGTTCGGTCGCACGACGCGACCTCACTCGTGTGTTAGAAAGCCCAATATCTTACTACTTCGAATTTGTAATGATCTAATACTTTTGTTTTCACCACACACCTCGCAGTTCGCCACCGCTACGTCGCAACAATCAATGTATTTGAACGCGAGTCTCTCACTTTCGTTTGGTTGCATATAATAATATCTAAACTAAATCATATCTAAATAATATCTATCTAAAATCAGTAGAAACGAGTGCTCGACACAAGTCGAGCAATTTAGAAAAGGGCCACAGTTATTATTGAAAAAACGTAATTACATTTTCTAATGAATGTGATAGTCGATGCTGTCAGTGAATTGATTTATATTATTACACTTAACTAGTTTCAACCGCGACTTCACCCTAGGTACCTATTTAGAAAAAATCCCTAGGAAACCTTTGACGGAGATAAAAAGTATCCTATGATTTAATCCAGGCTATAAACTATGTGTGGATCCATCCAATTCCGTTCAACCGTTTTTTGCATGATCGAACAAACATACAAACATCGTATCTTTCACATTTATAATATTGGTAGAATTTGAAGTAAATTGTGTAGTCAATTCAAGACGCATGATCAGCGATTAGTCGACCGGTCAGCGACCGCGTTCGCTGCGCGCCTCGTTGCGCCGGATGTAGTGATATGACACCTTACCGACACTCATACCTAAATCACCTAAATGCAACAATTCCTGATTGTTTATGATTATCGATGAATGAATTCAATAAAAATATTATGACAATGACAACTTTAGTTAGTACTTGTTTATATCCATTTATCAAAACCCAAAGATCATTTTCAGTTTAATATAATAATTTATTACTTATGTTCAAACTTTATTAATATTAAATAACATATTGGAATTAAATATTATCCTAAACTGATTAAATGATGCATATAATATCTAAACTTCTAGTAAGTACTATTGTAAGAGATAGAATACAGAATGAGTAGGTAGGTACATACCTAAATGCCTATTTAGATAACTTATTCATCACGCAAACTTATCTTCCCTTCGAGCATTTTAACCCAAGTCCTTTAGGTAAAATCAAGCGATGATGAGGAATGCGATGGTGCTGTCTGTCGTGATATACGTACCTAATAATGAATCTCATTCTTTAGTTTAAGATAGGTAGGTATTAGATAAAAACATAAACCATCAATATTACCACGCATGGGAAGCGACTCGGTCTCTCTGTTACTTATAACTACTGAGCTATCGTGCGTGACATATAGTTAATCCGATAGATAATAATTAAATAATATGTCACATTTGTTAGTCAATCATAAAAAATGTAAAGATCTGGTTTTCGTTCTGATTCTGATCTAAATCGCTTTCCGTAACATTTTTTCATTCGGGGTAGGTACTATTGGAAATTGCAATAATAGCCAACATATCTACGATTTTGACACTTTTATAAAATCTTATGAGTAAACATTATAAAAATAACTACATCGTCTTTATAAGTAATAGTTAAATAATTCACTTGAAAAAATGCCAATGATGGGAATCGAACCTTGTTATTTTCGATGCTAGTTCTAACCACGGAGCTATCGCGACATTGCTTTTCTGAATTAATTTACTAGCAATTTGTTAGCTAGGAATTTATTTATTTTACCAATTCAATATTTTACTAATTAATAATTATAACTCACTAATAAGCAACTTAATTAAATATCAATTTTGCATTCACAATGTTATTTTTACATTGATTATTTTTTTCTATAAAAACAACTCTTCCTATCTGATCGTGTTTGCAAGTAATGATTAAAAAATTACGTGAAAAAAAATTGTTGCGGATGGGAATCGAACCTTGTCTTTTTCGATAGTCCTATCCTAGCTCTAACCACGAAGCTATCGTGACATTACGCTTCAGAGTGAATTTACCAGTAAATTGATAGTTAGGTATTTGTTTATTTTATCAATATAGGTAAGTAACTTAGGATTTAAGTTTTAGATTTTTACATTCATAATGGTATTTTTATATTACTTATTTTTTTTCTATAACAATACAACTCTTCCTATCTGAGTGGATTAGGGACAAATTATTTTTACTTTTTATATTTAGCGATGTTGGACTGGTAGGTAATAAATAATAAAAGGTATGGTAAATGAAAATAAGGATTTGGTGAAGACTACGGAGCCGTTTCATAAATTACGTTAACCAAAATTTTCTTTTAAATGTAAGAAGGTAAACGGATCGGCCCATTTTTCGTAAATAAAAGCATTGCCTAAAAAGTATTTATGTTACAGATTTATTTTGGATGTAAGCGTTATCCTTATTATTCACGATGTTTATAAAGTAAGAAAGTAGTCAGGTAGTAAAAAATCAAGAAATATACTGAATATTTAGTTATTGTTTCCTTTTATCCGTTTTAGGGTTCCGTACCCAAAGGGTAAAACGGGACCCTATTACTAAGACTCCGCTGTCCGTCTGTCTGACTGTCTGTCACCAGGCTGTATCTCATGAACCGAGATAGCTAGACAGTTGAAATTGTCACAGATGATGTATTTCTGTTGCCGCTATAACAACAAAACTAAAAACAATAAAATAAATATTTAAGGGAGGCCCCCATACAACGAAACAAAACATGTTTTATTTTTTTGCCGTTTTTTTGGTATGGGACCCTTCATGCGCGAGTCCGACTCGCAATTGGCCGGTTTTTTTATTTTTAAAAATAGTTATTACTTCTTCAATTTACATACACACCAATTATTATTATCAATAATTGATACATAAAATTAAAAGTTCAAGAAAATTTAGGTCGACTTTAAACGTGGAGTATTTTACGGATGTCTTATTACGTCAATCACAAGTCACGTTGCTACTTGCGCTTATTTGCAAAATACGACAGGGCTGGCAAAAATACCGCTACAGCAAACACGATGCTCATCGTTATGTTTTCAGAATTGATACGATCTTAATGATTTATTATTTCAGTTTGAGTAAAAATATTTCATTGTTTTATTTTATTTTTTGCTATACTTCACTTATAATGGTGTTGTTAATGATCATTTGAAATATTTAATAATAAAAAAATTCTAATTTTGATATTATGTACCTGTTTACTTATGAATGTCATGATTTTTTTATCTTAAAATATAATAACTAATTACTTAGTGAAGTGTAAGTATGAACATTTACGTAAACATTATCGTTCGCGGTTAAAAATATAAGTACGCAAAAAAAATTACATCTTAAAAATTTTGGTTAAAAAAATGACAACAAAAAAATGGAATACGTAATATCTTCACAACAAAAAAAGAACAATTTATATTGTAATAGATATCAAAACTTTTATTTTTTCCGACACGTGACAAGAAGTCAATTTCCGTTCAAGTATGATGTTGGCAACCCTTGTGCATTTCGCAAAATCAACAAATATTTACCAATAAAATTGGGAACATTTCTATCAATGCTTCATTCAGTGCTTCGGAAGTGCATCGCGTCTTCTGACTTTGGAATAATCTACGAGACTTCTCGCTCCTACTCTACACCTCAGTCTTCGTGCTTTTTTCTGAGTGAGTTCCAGGTATTAGTACTATGTGAGTAATAATTATATTTTTTGTTGAAAGACTTCGTGTTTTTTTTCAGATCTTACTTCGGTCTTCGGTCGAGTAGCGAGTCCATTTCTTGGCTGTATGATTTTAAATTTAACGTTTATCTTTTTAAATCGCCAATAAATCGACTCACTCACCGATTTTTACTCGCTTTGTGCTACCGTATATTATAGGTAATTACGATTTTTTTCAGGTCGGATTCGGAGTTTGACGAAGTTTTCGAGATCCCCACGAAGGCGAAGGCGAGGCGCGAACCGGCGGCGGCTGCTCGAAACTCAAGGTAAGTTTGTTATTTAATCTAGTTTACAACTATACTAGTTTAGTCCATGTGCAAATGTAGGTAAGTGTTGTTGCTGTAGCTAACACGTCAAAGGTCTGGGTTTGAATCCCAGGTAGGTGAAATTATGATTGGTTGATAAGCAGGATCATTTTCGTTCACGGGTATCAGTTGTTACATATTTATTAAGGTTTTATTTACATAGTTTACAGGTTTATCTGTTTACTTTTAATTATTAAATAATAGTCTGAAATTATTTACCTTTTTTTCCAGAACCGACTCTGACGTAGAGACGCAGCATTCCCGAGACCCTATCAGCAGTATCAGCAAAGCTACAACAGTCAAAAGGAAAGCGACAAGTCGAGCACCTTCTAAGTAAGTTATTTATTATGTATCATGATAGTTTTATGCAAAAACGTATACGTGTTAACGTGATCATCGTTGTAACAAACTTATTTATTTTTATTTCAGAACCGCTTCTGCTGCAAAGAAGAAAATTACGAAGGTGGTGGACTTGTTCGGCTTGGGGTCTGACGACGAGGAGCCTGCGCTGAGCATCCCACGCCCGCAATCCAATCAGCTCCAGAGCAGCCTTTCCAGCAAGGTTGCGGACGGGTGTATCATCAGGCGCGCACAGCACGACGGGCGGTACTACGCCGAAGTCCGCGTGTACCTGACTAAAGACGCGCTCGACACCCGCCCGGAGCTGCGCTATACTAAGGCTCTAGCGACCCTCAAGCTGCAGCTGGACGAGGACCACCCCGAGTGGGAGCTGCTACAAAAGGTCTTCAAGAAAAGCAAAACCGCTTATTTCACCGAAAGCAAGCCAGTGTTTTACCCTGATAAAAAATAAATTTTAAATTATATATATATATTATAGCTTTATTAATAATCTTATGTTTTTAATAAAAATAAAAGTTTAAATTTTCATCGTTGTTAGCCTTTGTCCCTATTTCACACTAAGTAAAAGTTACATTTTCAGCCTGATTCTTTTTTAAAATATCATTAAAGGTTTCTGTTAAATTTGCATCATAAAAGATAAATAGAGCTACCAAGGCTAATAAAACAAAAGTTTAGATCTTAAATAGTATTAGTTAAATGTAATAATAATTACTGACCCCAAGCCTTAGTAGGATACAAAAGGTAGGTAATTTAAATAGGTAGGTTAAATCTCGTAGTAGAGTACAAAAGGTAGGTAATTTAAATAGGTAGGTAGGTATAATATTCTGATAAGGATTGTAATAGGTATATGGTAAGTACTGGTTTCGTACTGGTATAGGTACTTATCGACTACTTGCACTGGCACACGGTAAATATTCGTTTTTCGTTTTTTTATTTCGTTTTAAAGGGTTTAATTATTTACTACGGATTTGACTATAAAAGTCACGGGAAATTTTCTGTGTTACATTTGAATTATTTTTGTGATTCGTAAGATGCCTTTTTGTTCTGATTGCACCTTGGAAGTCGCGAACCGACAGTGGGTAGGGCATTTGAGAAGCAATAAGCATAAGAATAATGTTTCGACTCGGAAGGCTGACGTCGATGGCGTTGTGGAGTTCGCGACGGCTTTCCGAGGTCGAATCTCGTCATACAGAATTGTAGTCAGCGACGAATTACAAGAGTCTCTGCCGGATTCATTTTTACAAAGTTTATATTCTAAAATAAGTAATCTCTTGCAGATTGCTTTGAACAAGCATATAAGTTTAAAAGTGAATTTCGAATATTGTGCTAATTTTATTTTAATTAAAAATGATGTACCCGAAACAAAGTCCTTTACAACAAAAAAATTTATTATTCACCGTAATTATAATCACGATAAGTTCTTTCAAACACTTGTCAGTAGTATTAAAAAAAAGATCGAAGAGTTTGAAGATCGCGATAGTGGTTGGACTTTTTTAAGTAATGTATCTTTTGATGTAAACATTAATAAATTTGATCCTTTAAGAGGTTCAGGATCAAGCTATGTTGATCTACCTGTAACAATAAAAAAGCGAAAAGCGTGTATCAACGTTCGAAATAAAGATAAACATTGTTTTTTGTGGAGCGTTGTTGCAGCCCTTTACCCTGTTAAAAAGAATAGTGAGAGGACTACGTCTTATCCTCATTTTAAAAATGTGCTTAATATTAAAGATATGTATTTTCCCGTAACCTTTAATGATATAGCTACTTTCGAAAGCAATAATTCTAATATAAGTATAAATGTGTATTCATTGAAAAATAACCGTACTGTAGTTGGTCCAATTTACAAGTCTGAATTCAAATCGGCTGATAGAACTAAGATAAATCTCCTTTTACTTGATAATGGTGCACATAGCCATTTTGTTTTGATAAAAAACCTTTCTCGACTTGTGCGAAGCCAAATCACTAAACATCACGGCAAATTATATTTTTGTGACGATTGCTTACTATTTTTTACTAGTGAAAGTAGTCTCGAAAATCACACATGCAGTGGTGTTTGTACGGTTTTACCCGATAAGGGAACGTATTTGGAATTCAAAAATTTTGAACGTAAACAAGATGTGCCCTTTGTCGTATATGCCGACTTTGAAACACTTCTACAGCCGATTCAAGGTTGTGAACCAAGTCCATCTACAAGTTATACTTCGCCTCGTCAACGACACGTTCCAGCAGCTTTTGGTTACTATATAGTTTGCACTTTTGATAGTAGTTTAAATCGATTCGTTCAGTATCGAGGCGCTGATTGTGTAGATAAATTTCTCTCTAAACTTTATAACGATGTTAGAAACATTTACAAAATATTGAATAATGAAGTACCAATGGAATTCAATGATAACGATGCTGAGGATTTTGCAAACGCTAATGTTTGCCACATTTGCGATCGCCTATTGTTTTTCGACAAAGTAAGAGATCACTGTCATCTTACAGGACGTTATAGAGGTGCAGCACACCAATACTGTAACTTACGATACAGCGTTCCTAAGTTAGTACCTGTATTTTTCCATAACCTAGCAGGTTATGACTGTCATTTGTTTATAAAAGAGTTAGCTGAGAGTTCTGGATCTGTAAAGGTCATACCAAGAAATAAAGAAAACTATATATCTTTTACCAAATTTATACAATTGCATGATGAGAAATATGCTCAAATACGATTTGTTGATTCATTTCAGTTCTTAGGTACTAGCTTAGAAAAGTTGTGTAAAGGTTTGGATAAAACTGATTTTGTACATTTAAAAAATAGTTATCCCCATGAAAAACATTTTGAATTATTAACTCGTAAAGGAGTCTATCCATATGACCATATGAAACAATTTGATTCATATTCTGAAACAAAGCTTCCTCAAAAAGAGAGTTTTTATAATTCACTTACTGATGAAGCTATAAGTGATGCAGATCACGCTCACGCTCAAACAGTTTGGTCTACATTCAACATAAAAAATATGGGGGAATACACAGACCTTTATCTGAAAACAGATGTTTTGCTTCTAGCTGATATTTTTGAAAATTTTCGACAAGTTTGTAAGTCAAATTATCAATTAGATCCAGCCTTCTATTTAACTTCACCGAGTTTATCTTTTGATGCAATGTTACTCAAAACAGGTGTTCAATTAGAATTGTTATGCGACTTAGAAATAATACGATTCATACAGAAGGGAATACGCGGAGGGATTTGTTTGTGTTCTACAAGATACGCGCAAGCTAACAATAAATATTTGCCTTATCATGATTGTACTGAGCCTGATTCGTTTCTTGTCTACATCGATTGTAATAATTTGTATGGTTACAGTATGTGTCAGCCTTTACCTGTGTCAGATTTTAGACTTTTAGATCAAAATGAAATAGAGGAACTTAATATCATGAACATAGCCGATGATGCTTGCTTTGGTTTTATTCTCGAAGTTGATTTGACATATCCGGATGAACTACACAGTATTCATAACGATTATCCCTTTTGCGCAGAAAAATTTATACCACCTGGTGGTAAAACTCCTAAATTAATTCCTAACTTGTATTCAAAATATCAGTACGTAATACATTATGTTCATTTAAAAACCTGCATTAACCATGGGTTGGTTTTAGATAAAATTCATCGCGTTCTAACTTTCAGACAGAGTTCATTTTTAGGCGAATACATTAATTTAAATACCGAACTACGGAAAAAAGCAGTCACACCGTTTCAACAAGATCTTTTTAAATTGTTAAATAATTCCGTGTTTGGTAAAACATTAGAAGACACGGAAAAAAGAGTTGACGTTAGATTAGTTAATAAATGGTCCGATGAAACTAATACAACAAAAAAGTTTATTTCAGCAGACAAATTAATTGCAAGACCCAACTTTCATAGCGCAACAATTTTTTCAGAAAATTTAGTCGCTGTTCAGATGAAACCTGAAAGAATAATTTTAGACAAACCAATTTACATCGGTTTTGCAGTATTAGAGCTCTCTAAGAGCCATATGTATCATTTTCATTACTCTATTATAAAACCGTACTATGGAGACAAAGTACAGTTATGCTATACAGATACTGACAGTTTCGTGTACAAAATTGAAACGACTGATTTTTATCGTGATCTAAAATGCAATTTCTTAAACTATTTTGATACCAGTAACTATAAAGAAGATAATATTTTCGGTTTACCAATAAAAAACAAAAAAGTACCAGGCTTGTTCAAAGACGAACTGGGAGGTGAATTAATAACTGAATTCGTCGGTCTGCGATCTAAATTATATTGCGTAAAAACAGAATCGTCGTTTATTAAGAAAGCAAAAGGTGTTAAGAAAAATGTAGTAAGAGACTTGTCATCATCTGACTATCGTTCAGCTTTGCTTCGCGACAAGGTGATTCGCAAAAAGAATATTTTGTTCAGATGTATTAAGCACGAGATTTTTACCCAAAATGTTAATAAGATTGCACTGTCAAACTCTGATGACAAGCGATTAATTTTATCTGATAAGGCTTCTACTTTGGCATGGGGTCATTATAAAATTATATAGTTTATAAATATAGATTAATGTTATTGTAAATTTTACTTTTACTAATTATTACTAATATAACTTTGTAATTACTAGTTTTACTAATTAAAATACTAATTTTACTTTGTAATTGAACTTTTTATTCTAAGATAAAATAAATAAGTCAAAATAAAAACTGGTTTTATTTAAGAAAAAAATTTACCTATAGCATGTTAAGTTGCTGTTTTTACATTATTATCTAGGGCAACTATGACGCAAATACAAAGCGTCAATTAGACAAAAAATATTGAAACCTTTATTCGATCACTTTCCCTCACTCGCTCGTTGTCTCTAGCGAACGCTGCACTACCGTTTTCATGTAAGTATGAATTAATCATTAATTTTATTTTACTGGTTTTTTATGATAATTAGCAATATTTACAAAAAATATTTATTTTGTTGCAGATAATGGGTGACTCTCCAGACATTCTGTTTTCCCAGTACGCTCAAGATCCTCTAGAAGGGTTTACACAAGAGTTCTCTGAGCCAGCCAAACCAGCCAAAGTACCCAGACAGGAGAAGAAATGTAAGCAGAAAAAGGCTATTTCAAAAACCGCACCGAGATCAACTAAATCTTATGTGATTACGAGGGAACAGAAAGGCATAAAGTTAATCAAAATAAAGGTGATGGACATCGTGAACGACATGGGATCCGATCTCCAGTCTGACATTGACGCCAGTGATGACGACGGTAGCGTGCTGCTCAGTGCGCAGTACGTAGTGCAGAATCAGGTGGATGAAATCATGGACCTCACCGACAATCTCGTGAAAAAAATATCAAAAAAACTTTGCGGTGATAACTTTTAGTTTTCTAATGTATATCCATAGACTTATGTATAATAAATAAATAAATTGTGAATTATATATATTTTGTAAATAAATAAGTAGTTTTGGTTAAATAAAATACTTTAAATTATATTAAACTTGTTTATTTATTACAATACCACCTTTTTAGATAAAGTACATTTTTAGGCGCACAAAACTTTGTATGATAAACACAATTAAATTGTTTATCTTCCTTTTCACAGTAATAATCATTATATAGTTTAATAAATTTAGGACAACCTTTTTCGCCTAATTCTATGATTTCACAATCTTGACATAACTCTTTGATCCATACAATTTTTTCCAAACCTTTGGATAATACTTTTTTGCCACTTAGGTAGGGAACAATAACCCTTCGAAATTCACGATAGTCGATGAATCCTTCACTCCAAGTGATACCCCGATTTTTTTCCAACCATCGAACTTGCTTTTTTTCCTCATCAGATAGAGTTTTAAAAGTATAAGGTGGTTTAATTAGGAATGTTTGTGTATGATCTTTAGTTGCTATTGAAAATTCTTTAATAATAAATTTATTTTTTAAATCTTTAAATCCTTGTAAATCCACGATTATAGTATTGTCATTCATGATAGCTTTTTTACAATATTGCTCAAAGGTTTGTATTCAAATATACAGTCGTTCAGAATCAGACAATATGCGGCAGTCTGATCAGGAATCTCTCGGTCTGCTTCGATTTCAACTCGTACGTCGATTGACCCTTTTAGCGTCTCGTGCTGGCGTGAACAGTCAATCACAAATAAAGGA
The DNA here is from genome assembly GCA_950108535.1 of Agriphila straminella. Classification (NCBI taxonomy): domain Eukaryota; kingdom Metazoa; phylum Arthropoda; class Insecta; order Lepidoptera; family Crambidae; genus Agriphila; species Agriphila straminella. Next base: position 19,413,479 of record OX467307.1, on the reverse strand, counting down.
GCTATATCCTTGAATTCTTTTAAACTCATCAACGGTTCTGATCGACGTCCGTAATAAGACTGGTGAAATCTAGCATACTGTTCATATATTAATGTAAATTTATTATCTGCAAAATTGATATTCAGTCCTTCATAAGGGTAATATGATGAATTTAAAAAGACTCTGACATCACGTATGTTGCAATGATCGAATTCTGCCATTGACATTACCGCATTATGTTTACGGTTGGTTTGTAAAGCGATAATAACAAATCGGGGTTTCTCTACCTGTGATGAAGTTTTTATAGACCAAGTGTGTTTCCGTGTTTTGGGGAGTAATGGATATTCATACAAATCCCAATTACGAAATGCTACTGTTATAGGGCGATCTTTTTCTAAATGTTTTAATAAATTTATTCTTTCACGATCTGATACCTTAATATGAGGAACTCGCCAAACAATTTTATTTATTACAATATCATCTAGAACTTCACCCGTATTTAATTTTAGAGCATTGAGATTGGTATTGCTTCTCAAAAGTACCAACTCATGTTTACAGTTTATAATGATTTTTTCATAATCTTCTGCAAAACCAAGTACTTTGTTTAAAGGTATGGAAGCGGAAAAAACGCCATTGCCGACAGTACCCATAGTAGACCACCCCCAAACTTTTGCTGATTTTGATTCATTTTCATTCAAAGAAAGATAAGATTTCATAGTTGTGGTAATTCCTGCATTTTTAACTCTATCTATTTCTACTCCATTTAGTTCATATCGAATATCTTGAAATAAAAATAACGCCGGATTATTAATAAAATGCACATTCGAAATTTTTTCCTTTTCTTTGGCGCTGTTATATTTGTATACATCGACTCTGCCCTCAATATACAAACTGCTGAGAGCAGGCAATACATACAAGTCTTGCTGATTAATCGGTATCCGTATTTCATCATTCTTGTTGAAACTTGTCACGTAAGGTTTATACGAATGATATTCAAAACTTTCTATGCTGTTATCGTATGACGCCGGTTGAGATATATTTAAAATATTCATTTTAACAGGCCAAGTTGCTTCAAAAATTCTTTATTGTTTTTGGTTAGCTTCTTTTTAGGATAAAGCGGTGTTTCTTTGAGAAGGAATCTTTTAGAACTGACTCGAATTGACGAAGCAGATGGGTTTTTATTGAAATTTAACATTTTTTAAAGTGTAAATACAGTTGCACTTCTTCACCACGTAAATTGATTTGTCTGTTTTCAGCGTCCAAAAGTCTTATATTTATAGCACTTATTGAACTTTGGTTGACAGGAAAATAAATTAAATTTTTTGGTATTTCAATGATTCTATAACCAGGTGGCACGTTTGGCACGAATTCATAAATTATATGACTTGCTTTCCCGTTTACAAATGATCCGCTGATAACGTCGCATTCGATGCGCACGATAGTTGTTGATAAAATGCTGACAGGATACCGAGACTCGGTACTTATATTAGCCTCCACTGTTTCCATACCAAAACCCAAAACTTTTCCAAGTGAATTATTTCTATCGAAGTGAACATTTTCAGAACAGAATAAACATGTTTTTAATGTATTATTATTACAAGTCAACTTTAACGTAGCATTCTTTATGTTGCTTTTAAGAAAATCACAAATATCTTGAAGTTCGTAGGATCCTTCAGGTATTTCGATAACTCCATCGTTACCATAGTAAAATTTATTGTTTCTTTCGTCTATATGAGGAATAGAATTAAATGTTGAAAAATACAAGAGCCCACACTCATAGTTTCCGTCTAATTGTAGACTGGGAGAATAATTTGTTACTAAAGATGCCTCTTGGCCAGTTATTGACACAGTGAAAGACATGTTTGTACTGATCAGGATTTTTATTTCATTCTTAATATAAATAGTCTTTCCAATAGTCTCTTAAAAATTTTAAACAAAGATGACCACAGTTTATAGTACCAAACTTTTGATATTGTACATAATTATAGTTTATAGACATGTTTCTTAAATAATATACTAACTCTAATGGGGGCTTTAAATTACCAAAACTATCAAAATATTCACAGTAGTCATTTTGCTTAACGTAGGCTACCCAATGAGTTCCAGGATTAACAGAACTATCAAGATTTAGTATGGCACACTCTATTTTTCTTGGTTTTGATGGTAGTGTATCTCTCATAAAGACTCCTCGAAAGTATGGTATATCAGACGCATGCTCTAATATGTCATAATTAGTGAGAGGACGTGTGGGTAGCCGCTTAACTAGTTTTTTGAAGATTTCAAATATAAACCAGCTCCTTTTTTATGAGGCTTGATATACATTCCTTTTCCAAGGGCGACGGATTCCATCAACTTATTATGTCGTTGAGATTCTAGGAAGTTTTTCTGAGCAATTTTAGAATCATTGACAGCTTTTGCTATGCCCGCAGCACCTCCAGCAAGCGAGCCCAAAGCTGATAAACCAGCAAAAATTGGGATCAGAGGCAAGAAACCTCCGCTTTTGGGTATGGGAATACACCTTGGCAATCGTATACCCTTTCTATTTATAAACAATTTTTTTGCAGCTGCGTAGGCGTGTTTTATAGCAGAGGAGCTGTCTATACATTTCAATTTTTTCATTTGTGTATGTATTTTTTTTACAATAGACATAAATGGTCTGACTCCAGCACCAGCTTTTAGTTTTGCTTTCATTGCATTTTTTACAATCCATGATGCAACTTTTTCTCCCTTTCCTGCATCTTTTGATTTTAACCGTTTCTTAGCCATGTCCAAAAGATGTAAATCAGCTTTATGTCGAACGTCTAAATCACGGTTATTATAAGCAATATCGTGATACATACAAGCTTCATCCAATTTATTTATACCTCTATCACCTCTTAGTAACCGTTTCTGGAGTTTTGTTCCGGGCCCACAAAATTGATATCCAGGTAGATGTAACTCGAACGGTAATTTGTTTATTAAATCGTTAATAACACCACTTCCTTCCTTCATCGATATTATTGAAGTGACGATCCATAATTGTATCACATAATTTATATGCATTACAAAATTAAGGCTTGTTTATCAACCCAACTATTCTCTTCATCACTCATACCTAACCATTTTACGAAAAGCTTGCTACCTTTCCTTTTTAAAACTTTTTCAATGAGATAAATATCAGGACATTTTGTTTTCTGTAATTCATACTCATAAAAAGACCCCAAATTTTTTTGTTTGTGTTTATCCTCCAAAAGATAAGTTGTTGGTTCTGTTTGATTAACTCTAACTACAACAAATACTTCCGTTGACCAGTTAGGGGTATAACCTTTATAAAAATCTCCTTTAAACTTGCTAATACGAACCTGATCTCCAACCTCAAATTTTGGTTTTTTATTCGTCTTATGCGTTTGTGTTTTAATAATATTAGACCTGACAGCCATCTGGTTTGCTTTATTGACATCAATAGGCTTAAATTTTGTAATTCGATGAATTGTATTGTTATAGTTATCTACAACTGAGTTCAAATTTTCTCCCGACCACTTATAAGAACCGTGCAAACTAAAAAGTTTGTAAAGCTGACATTTTAATGTTCGTATTACTCGTTCGACAATTGAGGCCTTTTTTACAGAATACGTGGAATAATGATTTATCTTATACTTGTCTAATAATTTTTTAAAAGTGTTATTATAAAACTCTTTGCCTAAATCAGTTTGTAAATGTTTAGGTATTCGCGATGACTTTGTCAATATCTCTTGCATTGCGTTTGTAACACAATTTTTTTCTTTGGTTTTTATAGGTCTAGCCCAAACATACTTCGATAAGCTGTCTATTACCACCAAAATGTATTTATAACTTTTGTTATATTTCGAATACTTCTGTAAATCTATAAGATCAGCTTGCCATAAATCATCTATTCCTTTAATGAAAGTACATCGACGCGGAAAATTTCTTCTTGCTGCTTTATGGATTTCGTCGACTATATCTTTTTTACTCATTTTTGTTTAATTTAACTTCAATCAATTTATCTATTTCTGTTTTAGTATAATATAAAGTACTTAAACGATTCGTTGTTACTTTTTCCAAATTATTTAGATAATTTTTAACGTCACTCTGAACTTTCTTTATTTCTTTTCTTAGTTCTTGAATTGCTTTATCCACATAAGCTTTATTCACTGCTTCATCGTCTTCATTTGGAGATGATAAACCTTTTAATTTAGATGATTTCAAATCATAATATCCCGTATCTGATTTCGCCAAATAATCGTTGTAGGTATCAATATATTCTGCCAACCGTAAGCGCTTGTGAACGTGGTGACCGAACTTGTCTATATTCATTGCAGTCTAGATGCTTTGTTCAAGGAAATTACGAGTGCACTGCCAAATTTTCCCGAAGCATTGCGCTTTTTATATTCTTTTACGTTTATACTAATACCAGCCTCGTTTAATTCCTCAACTATTGATATTATTTCATTATCAACTCCAGTGTTACCTGCTTCTCTCGATGCTAGAAGTAGTTTTAAACGCTCGACTAATTCGTTTGGATCATCCCAATAAACATAGTCAGTATCCTTTTTATTTTTTTTCAAAACCTTTAAGCCCTCTCCTTGTGAAAGACTCTCCGTGCTTATTGTAGGATTTCTAGCGAACTTAAATATAGGTTTGATAATATTCATGTACTTTAATCCCTTGTTGCTATTTATTGGTTTAGCTGGATCACAATTGCGTCGGTGAGCATTGGTTTCTAATAGTAATAATTTATAGTTTTGTAAGTCAACGTCAGTAATAATATCTAAGTTAGGTTTCTTTTTAAACAAGAGCTCTTTTAACCCATTTGTTTTTTCCAAAGTACGAGCTCCTATTTTAAGGAAATTACCATCATCATGGACGCGGGTTTTGCCGAGCATTAGTTTCCCGCGTTCATTCCTTATTCCAAAAGGTATATCAGAAAATACTTCTGATGATGTGGACCATGACGATGACTGATTTTTAACGCTCGGTGATGAGTGAAAAGACTTGAACGATGTCTCGCTGATATTAGGATCTTCAGAAGGTGATACTATAAGGGTTTTGTCGCTGTTTAACCCTAAAGATGTCTGTTCGTCTTCTTCACTTTCAACTTCATTAAAATCTTCACCGGACGATGACGACGTTTCGCTATCTTTATTGCTACTTTTAACTTTTTTTAGTAAGGGTCTATATTGATCTTCTTCTTCAAGGTGTTTTTCATCATTCCTATTCGCTATCAAGTTAAGTGGGTCAACTATAGGTTTAAATATTTTTTCAAATGCCATATTATCATTATTTTTTGCATCCTTTATCATTTCAACTTTTCTTTTTACAGCTGCAGCAGATTTTACAATTTGTTGTTTAAGATTTTTCTCCATTTTAAATAGTATAATACTATCCGATTCCGAATCACGAATAAGAATGAGGAATTACTTGCATAACAAACAATTATGTATGTTACGTTAGTCCATTATTACAAACGTATCAAATGCCAATCTGTAGCCGCCGTTATTTTTTTCACAGTCTTTATTTATCACAAGGTAATTGTAAGGCTTACTCCAAACAGCTGAGCACATTTCCCGAAACTGGATCCAAGACATATCTGAACCTACATGCTCATCGTAAACGTGTTTTAAATTAATATCATCTTGTTTGAACAGTACTATTAGGTTCGTATTGTCTCTTACAAGCTGTTTAGGTATTTTAGTGTAAGTCTGATTTATATAAAAACAATCAATGTTCCTATGACGTCCCATAGCAAAATAATCTCGAATGTTATTTTGATTTTCACATGCAACATCATCAAAAATTATAATAGAATCTGGTAAAGCTTCATGCGGGCTCAAAATGTCAATATTATGGTTATACTTGTAAAAGGATGTGCCAGAAACCATACTCAAAACTTTCTCTAGATATAAGTATTTAGGTTGGTATAGAGATTTTGAATACACATAAAGGTTACGAAAACGTGGACCGTCTTTATGCAACAATAAACTTATTACTAAATTAGTTTTTCCACAATTTGAAGGACCACAAACAACACATCTTATCGAATTCGGTAATAAGTTGCCATGTCGTTTTGGTTGACTAGGTGACATAGGACAGATGCATTCTAATTTAAGTGATTCTTTCTGTTTGATAAATTTCATTACACCGTTTAAACTTGTCCGCAATGGTTCGTGAATTTCAAGTAAATGAGCATCAATTTTATCGTTACACCATTTAAAAGATTTAAAAATGCGACTCAATCGCAACCAAATTTATAATGGTTGCGATGTGGTGGCGAACTGCGAGGTGTGTGGCGAAAACAAAAGTATTATATAGATATTAAATGCGTGTAAGATATTAGGCTTAGGTCGCAACTACAACCGAACGATAATGAGCGACTCGCCATACGGAACGTTGAGGAATTGAACAAGCTCCTGTCCGTGTATGCTTTTGCGACGAGGCGGCGAGCTGCGAGGTGTGTGGTGAAACAATATTTTCGTGTAAGATATTGGGCTTTCTAACGCACGAGTGAGGTCGCGTCTGCGACCGAACGAAGTGAGTTAGAATGCCCAATATCTTACTACTAGTGTGTGATGCACTATTTATTATTATTATTATTATTATTATTATTATCATAATAAGGATTCGAATCATCACATTTATTTGAATCATCGTATCGATTCGAATGGACGATTCGAACTACTTACGTTACGGGCGATTCGAATCGATTCGAATACATTTTTTTTATTCGAGTCCCATCACTAGTTCTAAACCAGACACAGTTGGTGAATTCAAAAACTATTTGAAAACTGGAAGCGTCGGGATTGAAGTTACTGAAGTATAAACACAAAAGAATGAAAGAGCTCGCACGCTGACAACTCCGTACACTGAAAAAAAAGAATGATTGATTTTACTAAATTCCGCGTAAATTTTATCAAATTCGCGGGTTAATATAGGTCCTACACACTAAATTGTTGATTTTACCAAATAAAACTGGTTGATTATTTAACCCATACGTTTAGTAAATTTAATAGTATGAGTTCGTATATTCAACTAATCAAGTCCTGTATATATTACGTCGATGACTTTCGATATTTTACGATGAGATTTAATAAATGTCACTAAACGTGTTATGTAAAATATGTGAAATTAATATTGCTACATTTACTCATTTCGTTTTGTATATTTGACTAAAAAGTCCTGTATATGTTACGTCGATTACTTTCGATCTTTTACGATGAGATTTAATAAATGTCACTAAACTTGTTTTGTAAAATATGTGAAATTAATTTTGCTAATTTACTCATTTCTTTTTGTATATTTGACTAAAAAGTCTTGTATATTTTACGTCGACTTCTTTCGAGGTTCAACGATGAGATTTAATAAATGTCACTAAACTTGTTATGTAAAATATGTGAAATTAATTTTGCTACATTTACTCATTTCATTTTGTATATTTGACTAAAAAGTCTTGTATATTTTACGTCGACTTCTTTCGAGGTTTTACGATGAGATTTGATAAATGGCACTAAACTTGTTATGTAAAAAATATGTAATTAATTTTGCTACATTTACTAATTTCATTTGGTAAATTCAACTGATTCAGTCCTGTATATTTTAACATCGATTACTTTCGACCTTTTACGATGAGATTTTATGAGATTTAATAATTGTCACTTTATTTGTCTCGGGCTTTCTCTTCTCTTCACTTCTTCTTCTCTCTTCTTATTTTTTTCTTCGCTTCTTCCTCTTTTATTCCCACCACAATTTTTGAGACACTTCGTTATGCTTTTTATTTGTCCCTTACTACCACTTTCTGCCCTTTTCATTTTCATTCTTTACTATTTAATTTTAACTATTCTCTATCTAGCATTTTCTATTTACATTTTCTTCTATATAATAATGCACATTTGAAAACAATGAAACATTTGAATCAGAAAACCATCAACGACTGAGGTTCGAACCGCGGCCTCTTGAGCATTAAGCGAGCAGTCACACCATTACACCACGGCAACTTGAAAGTTAGCGGCTAAATTGGTCATTGCTTGATGCTCCACGTTTCATCTATGTCATGTGACATCCCAAATGTCACATTATGTACCTTGCACAATATGTATATTATGTACCAAGTCATATTAACGTAGCACAAAAATAAATAGAAAGAGAAAAAATGGGTAGTGTACTTGTACATCCGTGTCTTATAAATCTTACTACAAGCAAAATATCACTTAGGATTTAATGACCAGCGTCTCCAAAATGTAAATTAATTTTTTTTTGTACCTACACTACCTACCATGAAATAAGAATCAAAATCGAAATTAGAACACGAACCTTATAAACATTAAACACGTAATACGAAACGTAAAACGAAACAAAACACGAACCTGAATTCTAAATCGAACTTAAAATTGGAATCCAAAACCGGATCGGATCGGACCTGTTTTTTTTTCTTTTCGACACTATAAGGAACCTATTTAATTTGTATTAGCAAATAAAAATGTGAAAGTTTTAATATTTTATACTAAATAATATACGAAAAGAAACCACAACCCGCACCAGGTCAACGGGAATCGATCCCGCGACCTCCGGACATCCAGTTCAACGCTCCAACCACTGAACTATCGAGTCACTCAGACATCAACTTTTTTTTTAAATTTGTATAAAATAAAATAAAGGATAATGACTAATAACAAATATCGTCCGCACAGTAAAATTCTCAAGTGCTAAGCCAATCCGCATAATGGCGCTAATGAACAACAAGTCATCACAACTTATCTATTTTCATGTAATTGAATCACAATAGCTAAATAAGATTGAGTTAAGTCTGTACTAGATTTTGAAGAGAGAGAGAGAAAAGAAAAATCCGTGAAAGGGCGCTATTGTCCAACTTGAACTTCATAACTAATAGTACTATTATGTATTCTGTGAGTCTGTGACTATAGTAGTTTAAAAGCATTTACTAACTAAACAAAGAAGTACATTCTTGGGCAGTTTTTCAACAAGTAAGTTAAATGCCCCCCCTAAAGATACAGTCAACGGCACGCTGAGCCTCCACGACAGGTCAATGATATTCAATCAATTTTATAATCAAATGCAAGCCATCAAGGTTCAAAATAAATTACAGTTTTTTTTTATAACCTCATGCGTTGCCGACTGTACATAAAGGCACATCAAAGGGTAAACAAGACAATTTTAGTAGAGTAGCAAGCGTCACTTATCGGAAATTTGGAGAACTATGTTGCTAAAGTTGATTTTATTGACAAGCTTGTGTAAAATGTACATATTTCTAATGTCAATTATATTAAATATATATCTCATAATTTGTGTAAAGTAAAATCAATCCTCTAATTTGGTAGTTTTTACGAACAACTTTAGTAGAGTAGCAAGCGTCACCTATCGGAAATTTGGAGAACTGTGTTGCTAAACTCGTACTGTTGTTTAAACAAAAGTTCTTTGTTGATTTTATTGTCAAGCTTGTGTAAAATGAACATATTTCTAATGTCAATTATATTAAATATATCTCATCATTTGTGTTAAGTAAAATCAATCCTCTAATTTGGTAGTTTTTACGAACAACTTTAGTAGAGTAGCAAACGTCATCTATCGGAAATTTGGAGAACTGTGTTGCTAATCTCGTACTGTTGTTTAAACAAAAGTTCTTTGTTGATTTTATTGACAAGCTTGTGTAAAATGTACATATTTTTAATGTCAATTACATTAAATATATATCTCATAATTTGTGTTAAGTAAAATCAATCTTCTTATTTGGTAGTTTTTACGAACAACTTTAGTAGAGTAGCAAGCGTCACCTATCGGAAATTTGGAGAACTGTGTTGTAAACTCGTACTGTTGTTTAAACAAAAGTTCTGTGTTGATTTTATTGACAAGCTTGTGTAAAATGTACATATTTCTAATGTCAATTATACTAAATAATATAAAATTCAAAGTCTTGACTGACTGAGTGAGATATCAACGCACAGCCCAAACCGCTGAACCTAGAGACTTGAAATTTTGCACATAGGTTCCTTATCAGGTCTAGGGGTGCACTAAGAAAGGATTTTTCAAAACTCGCCCCCCAAGGGGGTGAAACGGGGTCCAAAGTTTGTATGAAAGTCCCTCAGTTTTGAAGCTAGGATCTTCTGGTTTTGTGTTTAGGCTGACCATTAAAAATTAATAAATACGGGTCTCAGCGTTTTTCAAAATTCTACCCCCGAAGGGGTCAAAAGGGGGATGAAGTTGTGTATTGAAGAAAATCCTTTATTTTCGAAGTAAAAATCGCTAAGTTTATAATTTAGGCTTATGGATGGAAATCTAACGCAACGTATATTATTTTTGTTAGTATTTCAACCTCTTTGGGGATGAAATGGGGGTGAAAAGGGGTAAAAAAAACCCAAAAAAAGATATGGATGTCGTTATTGGGGTTTTCTGGGATGACGATTGCAAAAATTACATTTATTTTGATGTCCAACACGGTGGACATGATTTGACCCCTAAAGGGGTGAAAATGGGGTTCAAATTTTGTATGGAAAAATAATCTAAAATAGACATTACAACTTTAAACTTCGTAGGAGCACATCTAAAAATAAATAGGCAAACATATATTTTGTAATTTAAAAAATCAACCACTTATGGGTAAATGGGGTGAGTAAACATAAAAATCGATATGGACGTCGTTCTTGAGGTTTTATGGGATGGTGATTGCGAAAATGAGATTTATTTTGAAGTCCAACAAGGTGGACATGATTTAACCCCTAAAGGGGTAAAAATGGGGTTCAAATTTTGTATGCAAAAGAATATAAAATAGACATTACAACTTTAAAATTTTTAGGCGCATGTCTAAAAATAAATAGGCAAACACATATTTTGTTATTTTCAAAATCATCCCTTAAGGTGTAAATGGGGTAAATATGAAAATCGATGTGGATGTCGTTCTTGAGGTTTCATGGGATGGTGATTGCGAAAATAACATTTATTATGAAGTCCAACACGGTGGATATGATTGGACCTGGACATGCACATCCAGGGGACGGGGACAGGGACGGGAACGGGAACGGGATACTAATATCTCTGGTTACAATTCTGAATATTATAAACTAGCTTCCGCCCGCGACTTCGTCCGCGTGGACATTCGATAAAATCAACATGTTTTAATTTCATTAAATTCTGATCAGCCGTTTTTACGTGATTAGGCGGATCCCCACCAAGCGAGCAGCCTCGTTCGAGGCCCGTGCGGCAAACGTCCTGCCTCGCGAGGCAGCGCGCTTGGTGGGAATCCGCGTAATCAAGTAAAAACGGCTGATCAGAATTCAATGAAATTAAAACATGTGGATTTTATCGAATGTCCACGCAGACGAAGTCGCGGGCGGAAGCTAGTACTAAATATATCTCATAATTTGTGTTAAGTAAAATCAATCCTCTAATTTGGTAGTTTTTACGAACAACTTTAGTGGAGTAGCAAGCGTCACCTATCGGAAATTTAGAGAACTGTGTTGCTAAACTCGTACTGTTGTTTAAACACAAGTTCTTTGTTGATTTTATTGACAAGCTTGTGTAAAATTTACATATTTCTAATGTCAATTATACTAAATATATCTCATTATTTGTGTTAAGTAAAATCAGTCCTCTAATTTGGTAGTTTTTACGAACAACTTTAGTGGAGTAGCAAGCGTCACCTATCGGAAATTTGGAGAACTGTGTTGCTAAAATCGTACTGTTGTTTAAACAAAAGTTCTTTGTTGATTTTATTGACAAGCTTGTGTAAAATGTACATATTTCTAATGTCAATTATACTAAATATATCTAATAATTTTTGGTAAGTAAAATCAATCCTCTAATTTGGTAGTTTTTACGAACAACTTTAGTGGAGTAGCAAGCGTCACCTATCGAAAGTTTGGAGAATTGTGTTGCTTAACTCGTACTGTTGTTTAAACAAAAGTTCTTTGTTGATTTTATTGACAAGCTTGTGTAAAATGTACATATTTCTAATGTCAATTATACTAAATATATCTAATAATTTTTGTTAAGTAAAATCAATCCTCTAATTTGGTAGTTTTTACGAACAACTTTAGTGGAGTAGCAAGCGTCACCTATCGAAAGTTTGGAGAACTGTGTTCCTAAACTCGTACTGTTGTTTAAACAAAAGTTCTTTGTTGATTTTATTAACAAGCTTGTGTAAAATGTATTTATTTCTAATGTCAATTATATTAAATATATCTCATAATTTGTGTTAAGTAAAATCAATCCTCTAATTTAGTAGTTTTTACGAACAACTTTAGTAGAGTAGCAAGCGTCACCTATCGGAAATTTTGAGAACTGTGTTGCTAAACTCGTACTGTTGTTTAAACAAAAGTTCTTTGTTGATTTTATTGACAAGCTTGTGTAAAATTTACATATTTCTAATGTCAATTATATTAAATATATCTCATAAATTTGTGTTAAGTAAAATCAACTTTCGAATTTTGTTAGTGTTACGAACAAATTTAGTAGCGTCACCTGTTAGAAAATTGGAGAAGTATTTTACAAACTTTCTTTAGTGTATTCAAATATTTGTTTAATGAATTTTACTATACTAAGAATAGTTTTAGTCAATCTGTTTTGTTATGTAAAATCAACAAAGTGTATTTTGTTAAATTCACCCTTGTTATAGTAAAATTAACCATGAAAAGGGTTGACTATGACAGTTCTCTAGGCAACCTACGCTACTTTAGTACATTCAACAATTCTTTTTTTTCAGTGTAGTGTTGATCCGATGGTGGATGAGAGTTTTAACTTAAAACTTTCATTTCTTCGATAGTTGTTCACTTTTGTGGAGGAGTATTATAAGGCAAATCATGCAGTATAAAACGAAAAGTTAAGAATATTATTTTCTTATCAACTATGTTGATATGCAAAGTAATCTTAACTTATAAAGATCTACATAAAAATACTGACATATATTCTGTATATAAAAAAGCATTATTTTGATAATGCATTTTTATGTAAATCGAGGATGACGTTTTACGCTTTACTCTTAGTAACGTAATTTAAGTAGTTTTAAGCTGTTGTTAACCCAAACCCAAATACCCTAAATAAATAAATATAGCAGGCAGTATAGGAGGCAGGCAGTTTCAAACTTGATGGATTTGTGATATTTTTAATGCGCCTAAAAATAAAGCTTTGCAATAATAAATGTATACGTTATCTCATTTTAATAGCTTACACCATCAATCACTTTATTTACCATATAATATAATACTAGCATTCGCCCGCGACTTCGTCCGCGCGCGTGGACATTCAGAAAATTTTTATAAGGAACCTTTGACCGGAATAAAAAGCTCAACATTTTCAACATTGCAAACAGAATTATAAATAGCGATTCATTAGCATGTGATACATGCTTGAGTAATAGATTAAAATATAAAATTACCCATACAAAAACGATTACCATCAAAACACAATACTGTGCCATTGTTCTTGGGTGAAATGTTTGCATTTAAATCAAAAGACGGCATTTCGCAGGCTCATTCCAACAATACCTTCTCCATTTTATAAGACCATAAAAACCACATCTCTTTCGCATCCCAACAGTGTCCCGGAATAAGTCAAAACCAACCATTGTTGTTTTCTTCTTGGGGACATAAATAAGAATTTTAGCGGGGGTGTAATGCAGGACCCTGTTACACTATCACATAAGGAGGGATTTATCGCACCCTTGATCACGATTTACTTACCGGCTTGAGAGATGAGCTGCTAGCGATTTACAATTTTAAGGTTAAACATTAGCAGGTGACTCGTATTGTAGGCACATGGCGTGGTTTCCCAGGATTTCAACTTTTACATAAGTAATATTATACTCATCAACTTTGTCTAGGGATACAGGTGTTATTTTCATACAAACGAGGTAACTTTGAAGCCTTGGTTTTCTGCCAGGGATGTACCGTGCTGTGATCTGATGATGGCTATCCAGGGAGTGAATGGAGGAGATTCAGATCGCTATACACACCTAACTGATCTGAAAAGCATTCTAAAAGATAGAAGGGTCAGAGTTCTCAGTTTTAGGATTTCCATACATGTTCATGCTATTTTCGCGGTTTTTTTAAACATGTCCTCCAATCTTTTAGAATGCTGGTCAGATCAGTTGGGTGTGTATAGCGATTTGAATCTCCACCATTCATTCCTTAGATAGCTATCATCAGATCACGTCACAGTACATCCCTGGTAGGAAACCAAGGCATCAAAGTTACCTCGTTTGTATGAAAATAACATCTGTATCCCTAGACAAAGTTGATGTGTGTATTTTAGTGTGTTCCGACAAAACGGCAATTTTTCACTATGAACTAGGTATGTTATCAAAGCAAAATAATCTCATTAAATGCAATATGTTAGTAGTATTTGCCGAACACAACTTTAATGTGTACAAATAAGTGAATAAGTATACACAATCCTGATGTGAAAGTTTGTGAGTTTGGATGTTTGGATGTTTCTACGGTCTGTTATAGCTAGTAATATAGATATAAGTGCTTTTGTTTGAATTACTGTTTGTTGCCAAAAAAATAATAAAGAATGCTGGTTTAAAAATAATATTTTTTTTCGCTTAAAACTTGCACCACTAACTACGAGAAAGCCTGATAAGGGAACGAATAAAAATGTTTTTTGTGTGATTCGCGAGCGAAACGTGGGGCGCTTTAGTTAACAATAGAAAAAAAAAGTTGTTTATCTCCCAATTTCTCCAGTATTAAACGTGATAGTTTCCGTTTGAGCAAATTATAGGGCAGGATAAAAGGAAGTGATATCCGAATCGTTGGTTTGGGAAGATCCTGTGCTTATTAGATTTGGAAATCGAAATGAAAAGTTAGAGCTCAAGGATATTTTTTCAAATTATAATTATCGTTTATCTTTAGAGTTTGTAGACAATATCGTGATTATAACAAGAGTTGTGTATTTTTTGATAAGGTAATGATACCATCATACCATTTACGATACTTATTGGAAGTGTAACAGCCACCTATTGAATAGGTACCCAAGTCCTAAAGTACTGTTTATTTAATTCCACTATAACCCATAAATTAGTTAAATTTCTTATTACGTACTTACAAAGGTCCAACATTAAACGGCAATCTCTTTCCCTTTTACATTTAGCCATAAACGACATCCGGTACCGTATATAGAGAAACTAATTTCTCTCAAATTGCATTTTATAGAAGCCGCTCTACCACGGCGGATAGCTTGATATAATTTTAATTAAAGCTCTAGACAAAAATAAATTAGGCAAAACGAATATAGATTTCATGAGATTTGTTTTAACGAATATTTAAAAAAAACCGACTTCAGAAAACCTACCTCTAAAAAGCAAGAAATAATATTCGTAATAATAAAAATACGTCTATTGAAGTCGGGTGGGGCTGGAGAACAGATTACTTTTTTTTTATTCTAAAAGCCCCACCCGACTTCAATAGACATATTTTTATTATTACGAATATTATTTCTTGCTTTTTAGAGGTAGGTTTCTTGAAGTCGGTTTTTTGTTTTTTTAAGCAATTTTTTATTTTTTTATTTTTAGTGTAGGTACCTTGTAGGTAAGGTATATTATAATGGAGAAAAATCGGCTCAGCCAAACGTAATATAATCGCGGAGAAACATACGGGTCAAACTGAGAACCTCCTTTTTAAAGTCGGTTAAAGAACTACAGTTAAGATATCCCTCTTTCTTCGATCAAGACCCTCTTCCTACAAAAAAAATATTATCTTATTCAGTTCATAAACAAAGAAGTAATACGACCATTATCATCGAGGTAATTCACACAAAATCATACTATTTTCGTGCTTTTTTCAAGATTAAGTACTTGAAAAGTACTGAACCGATTTCCAAATTTTAAAAAATGGGACTAACTTAGGAGTTTACCTAATGTAATAACGTTTGAATCATTTCAATCGGTTCAGCCGTCTTCGAGTAATCGGTGGACATAAACAAAAAAAAACTAATATACAGAGGAACAGAGAACCTCCGCCTTTTTTGGAAGTCGGTTAAAAATATAGAGCCGTAGAGTGCATAGATTTTAGCCATGGAAAGTATATCATGGTTGAAGTGTGTACTGTGGCGGCCGATGATTCGGCGATTGGCCGTCTGAAATGCAAAAGGGACTATATTATTATGTCCATATACGACTGTCAACAATAATGTTAGTCTGTAGTTTCTTTGTAGTTTTTATGTTGCTTTGGGTATATTTATGCGTCCTGTATTGGTGTCTGCAATCAGTGTAGGTATTCGTTTATGTTATATTTTATTTGAACTTTTGTTTTTGTTTTTTTTTGTTTCGGTGTTATGCTTCTTTTTAGCAGTTTTAATTTTTTCTTTCAGACAACCTGTGGGTACTGTATATGTGTAGTTTATTTTTATTTATTTTATGTATTTTTCCTATTTAGATATACTTTATATTTATGGATTTATCTCTAGATTCTGTTACTGATCTCTTTTTATCTTGTACCTCCTCTAGCTCCTCTGACTCCAGCTTCCATAGCATAGATCACCCACTGAATGAGTTACTTCATGATGCCTTCTCAAACGTTCCCAAAAACTTCAATGTCGTACATATTAATGCACAGAGTATACCTGCACACTTTCCAGATATGCTCACTACTTTCGATAGTAATAATATCCACGCTATCCTAGTGTCGGAAACTTTCCTCAACCCCTGTCTTCCTTCTAGCTCCTATTCTCTACCTGGATTCCAACTGATTCGTAATGATCGTGTAAGTTCCTCACATGGAGGGGTGGCTATTTATCTCCGCTCTCACATCTCTTATTCTATCCTTAGTAGATCTCCTCAACCGCCACCTTCCAATAGCGCCGAGCACCTCTTTCTTGAAATATCTTTGTCCCATACCAAACTTCTTTTAGGAGTCTTTTATAGCCCTTCACTTCGAGTTGACTATTTCGAGTCATTCGAACAGATCCTGGAAAATTTTGCCCCCTCATATCCTCATACTATTATTATGGGTGACTTCAATACCTGTCTGGTTAAAGACGATTCTCGTGCCAAAAAATTACTGTCGGTGGTTAATTCATCTAATCTACACATTCTTCCTCTACAGGAAACTCACCACTTTCCCAATTGCACCCCCTCCTTACTTGATCTCATAATTGTCTCCTCTTCAACCCTAGCTGCTAAGCATGGTCAGTGTTCTGCGGATGCTTTTTCCTACCACGACTTGGTATACTTGTCGTACCGCATTCGTCCTCCTAAGCTAAAACCGACCGTTAAGCTTCAGCGTAGTTTTACAAAAATCGATCATGAGCGCCTCCTCGAGGATGCTGGGAACAGGAACTGGGACTCGATTTTTGCCACTGACGATGTAGATGAGCAGGTAGCAATCCTAAATAACCACCTCACCGAATTGTATCATATCCATGCTCCAATTAGACCGGTAAAAATTAAACACCTTCCCGCGCCATGGTTAACAAATGACATACAAAAGTTAATGAACAGGAAAAACAGGGCCAAAGCAAAGTTTAAGGGCGATCCCTCGGATCGAAACGAGACTAAATATAATCGTGCTAGGAATCGCTGCAATACTGTGATAAGGGACGCTCAAAGACGCCACACTCACGACTCAATCGAAAACGAACCAGATCCTGCAAAGGTATGGAAATTTTTAAAAAGTCTGGGAGTTGGTAAATCTCGCAATGTCATCAATAGTAACAGTCTAGACTTAGATATACTTAATCGTCATTTTTCCTCGTCTGTGCTTATTGATGGCAACCGTAAAGCCAAAACATTATCTTACCTTTCAACTCTACCAACTCCTGATTCATCTTTTTCTCTCAATCTTTTTGCAGACCGTGATGTCAAGAGAACCATCCTGTCTATCAATTCCAATGCTGTAGGTGCCGATTCTATTAGTCGCAAAATGATCCTTCCTTTAATAGATATCCTTACTCCTATTATAGCAAAAATCCTGAATACTTCCATTTCAACTGGTGTTTTTCCTACATCTTGGAAAGATGCAAATGTTATTCCTCTCCCAAAAAAACCTAATCCAAACACCTTTTCTGATTACCGACCTATATCCATCCTCCCCTTCCTGTCCAAAGTCCTTGAAAAACTTGTATATGGCCAGTTAACTGTCTATCTCAATATAAACCACCTTTTTAATCCTTTTCAATCTGGTTTCCGCTTGGGCCATAGCACATCTACAGCATTGGTTAAGATAACGGATGACATACGCCAAGGGATGGAAAATCGCCAGCTCACACTGTTGACGTTACTGGACTTCAGTAACGCTTTTAATTCAGTTGATTTCGATATCCTCCTTGGTGTACTACAATCTCTGAACATATCTCCGGCTGCAATTGATTGGTTTCGAAGTTACCTGCTAGGGCGACGGCAACGCATCCACCTAGGAGATTTTTCCTCTGCGTGGTGTGACATCAACGCCGGAGTTCCTCAGGGTGGCGTCTTATCTCCATTACTCTTCTCTATCTTTATTAACTCAATAACAAATTCACTTTCAAGTTCGCATCACCTCTATGCTGATGATCTGCAGATCTATACTCAGGCGCCACTATCAGAACTTTCAAATGCAATAGCGGCTACCAATTCTGACCTTGCGCTTATTAGCGACTGGAGTAAATCATTTTGACTTACTGTCAACCCAGCCAAGACCCAGACCATCATTATTGGTAGTCCTCATTTCATTTCGAGGATCGACCTTGAGCAGCTTTCTCCTGTAACGTTTGATGGCACTGTGATTCCTTTTTCCAAAACCGTTAAAAACCTCGGCGTAATTTTTGATCAATGCTTCTCTTGGATACCTCAGGTTGAAGCACTTAGAAAAAAAGTATTTGCTGCGTACTACTCACTTAACCGGTTAAGAAACTTTTTACCAACAAGTACTAAAGTCACTCTCGCCCAGTCTCTTCTGCTATCTGTTTTGGACTACGCTGACGTCTGTTATACGGATCTGACGGAGGTAATGCTTAATAAGTTAGAGCGCCTGCAGAACATGTGCTTCAGATTTATTTTCAATATACGTAAATATGACCACGTATCCCACCTGCGTTCTAAGCTCAATTGGCTCCCTATTCGCCGGCGCAGGGACTTACATACTCTTACGCTTCTTTACTCCATTCTTTTCCATCCAGCGTCCCCAGCCTATCTCAAAGAATGTTTCTCCTTCCGCTCCTCATCCACACAGTGCACGTTGCGCTCTTCTTCCAATCTCACTCTAGAAATTCCTCGCCACTCAACTGATTTCCTCTCATATTCTTTCTCTGTGCATGCAGTACGTCTGTGGAATTTACTCCCGGAGGGTATCAGGATGGCTCGTTCTCTGAATTCCTTTCGCGATCAAGTCAGAGGACATTTCCTTTCTACTATCTAACTTATTTCCTCTCATTATTATCACTTCTAGTAATCTAGAAAAACTTCTTTTCTTTCTATTTATTCTTGTATATCTACTATATCTGTTCTCCTTCCCATATTTGCACCCACTTCCCACTATCCTCTTCTTCTCTCACTCTATTACTCAAGGTTGCCTGGAAGAAATTGCTATTTAGCAATAAGGCCGCCTTTTGTGTGCTTTCTCTGTTTATTGTTTTTCTTTGTAATATGTCCTGTCTTAGTGTGCAATAAAGTGTTTTTATTATTATTATTATTATTATTATTATTATAATAATAATAGAGTAGATAATTTTCCAGGGCAAAATAGATAATGAATGTGGTTTTTGTTTTATTAATTCAATATAGGATGTAGCTATCATCGTTTTTTGATGTGCATGGCCACATAATTAAGGACGCCAGTCTATTTTCATACCACTGAGGTTATTTTGAAGCCTTGGTTATCCACCAAGGAATGACCGAGCTGTTTTCTAATGATGGACATTCCAGGGAGTAAATGGAGGAGATCCAGATTGCCATACACACCCAACTGATCTGGATCAACATTCTCAGAGTTGTAAGCATTGTTTAAAAAACCGCGAAAATATCATTAAAATTTATGGAAATCCTGAAACTGAGAATTCTGATCCTTACATTTCTTAGAATGCCGGTCAGCTTGGTGTGTATAGCGATCTGGATCTCCTTCATTCACTCCCTGGATAGCCATCATCAAATCACAGCTCGGTCAATACCGGGCGGAAAACCAAAGCTTCGAAATTACCTACCTCGTTTGTATGAAAATCGACTGTCATCCATGATTATGTGGGTACCACTATTATAATGTATGTTCACGTGCTAAACCAGAAATCGTCTTGCGTTCAAATATGAAAAAAACAACATATTTCACAAATTTTCCCCTTGTAACTTAAGTAATTAACAATTATATTTTCAGTGTAAAAACAAAATATTTAATTATAAAGCAATTTATCAACAATAGTAGCAAATATTCTGAATTTAATATCATTATTATAATCTACACTGGCCTGCAAAACTTAGTACTACACTTTTAAAATTTCATTTTTTTCTTCTAAACTATAGAAGATAGAGATTTATATTTTTTTTTATAGCAATCAGCTTTCTTTGAAGCTAAAGTAAACCATACATTATTAACATTTTCAATCAACATAACAGAAAGTATATCTTGTGTACCTACTTAAAAAGTTAATGCAATTTTAAAAGTGTGATATTTAGTTTTGCTGGCCAATGTATAATTAAACAAAGAAGGTACCAAAGTCGAAGGATTTCTATCAACTTTGCCTCCACTCTATATTACCCTAATACCTTCAGCAAATTTCAGTTTGGGATCAATTTGAGCTTCTTATAGAAGTTTGGCGGCATTGTTAGAGTTGAGTTTCCCATCAGCTTCATATTATCCGATAGGGTTATATGTTTACTGAAAAGATATACAAAATATAGGTACAGGAAAGACATTTTGTGGGACAGAATTATCGGTAAAACTTATTTATTGCGATACTTTTATCGCATATGTGGGTATTATTTGATATATTTATTCATGAAGTTTGGTAAATATTAACCGCAAACAAGATTTAGATTTTAGCAATATTTTTTTACTTTCGATTAATAGGTTACAAGTGCGAGCGAAGCGTCTTTGTTCTGTTTTTCTCAACCGATTGTCGTGAAATTTTATGAGCCGGTTCGATAATTATATAGATCTTTGTTATCAGCTCAGTTTTTGGTTTTTTTTCAAAATTGCGGAGATTTTTTTATATAATAAACTTTAACTGTTCAAATGGACATTACATAACTTACTGGAGTCTCTTTTTACGGATATTGGGGTTGTCTCCTTTTAAGGAAACTTAAAAAAAAGTATTCAGCCTTTTTATTCATTTTTAAGCTATGCAAAGAGGTCTAACAGTTTACAGATCCACTATATTATGAATGTGAAAAAAATCGAGAATGAAACTCACCAGTCAGCTAATAAGACGATTTTTCGAAATTCCGATTCTTTAGCATTTTTTTATAAAACTATGACGTAACAATGAAATCGTGAAATTAGTAGAATTATGTGCTGTTGTATTACGACTGAAATTTTATTTACGTTTAGTAAAAAAAATACTGAAAAATTGGACCCCACTTTAATATACTTAATAGTCGCAAGGATATTGAAGATAATTTCCTCATGTAGAAAATGAACAACACGTTGTTTACTTGAGCATTTAAGAAAGTAGTTACTTACTAAGTCGTTAATAGATGGAATCCTAGCAAAGCTTTTACAGCGACGCTCCATAATTGATTGTGAAGCTAAAGCGTCTTAAACAAGGCACTCGTGAAATCGACTTTCATGTCGTAAGAATATTACTTATCTAGGAATAGAAGAGGTCGGAAAAAATATTGTTCTGAGAACCATCAAGCAAACTCGGTTACGTACAATAATGTTTGTCGTAAATATTGGTCTTATTCGTAGAAATAATATTGTTTGTTATTTTTGGTGTGTTTTTATTGACTATTCGTGACCATGGTTTGACTGGTTGGTAATTCTTCTTCTTCTTGTCAGTGCAGGCGGTTTCCGCAACTCGACGTCTATTGCGGCTAATTTGGGTTGGAGGATGTGCGGCCGGATCAAAATTCAAAATAATTTATTCAGTCTAGGCTGTTACAAGCACTTGTGAATGTCAAAGAAGCTACGCCATCGGTTCGCAAACCCTGAGCGGGAGACCTTGTAACGAGAAGAACCGGCAAGAAACTCGTCAAGGGCCCAAGATCACTCCAGCCAGCCCAGCTCAGCCAGGAACGCTCCAAAGGCTTTCACATTCGTGATCGCTTCCTGGACGCTGCCCGGCGAGCCAAGGTACCTCGCCCGGTAAGGGGCCACCCCTCTGCATTCCAGTAGTACGTAGGCGGCTGTTTCCTCTTCCTCCATGCATCCTCTGCATAGAGGACTGTCCGTAACACCTAAGTTAAAAAGATATCTGTTAAATTGTCCATGACCAGTAATAGCACCTGTTACCAGGCGAAGTTGCGGTCTGCACAGTTGTATCAGGGCCCTGGATAGACGAGCGTCCACGCGCGGTAGTGCGAGTTTTGCCGGTCTGCACGAGTCCAGCGAGCTCCAGTTCTGTTGGTGTAATTCTATGGTGCGTTCACGGATCTTACTTGCAAACCAGCTTGTCGGGCTACAAGGATAGGAGGGATACTACTAGTTGAGTGGTACTAATTTGTCTTAGTTCTTAACTGCAAAACTAGACTTAAATGAAATATAATGACTAGTAAACAGTTTAATTTAACATTTTGTTTCATTGATGATAAACAAATCACCAATAAAAAACAGACAGCGTTAGTATGTCTATACAAAGAATAATTAATAAGTTTTAATTATTTATGGGTAAGTAGTTTACTTTATGACTTTTTGAGTGTCAATAGTATTTTGTACGGTGTAACATCGTCATTACTTGTATAAATTTGTCTAACGTTGAGTTAGTTATATACGGGCTATTTTTTATTCACTATCGAAGGAAGTGTTCAGTCCATTAAAACTGAACATATTTTGTCTTTAAGAAACTTAGGGCCAAATATGTAAAAAATGACTTTTTATAAACAAATCAAAGAGATCAAGTGGACAAAAATTTTGCGGCGTATTTCGACACGAATCTAGACTTAATAGTTCCATTAAATTTGGATGGTGAATAAAAAATAAGCCTGTAAGTATATTTTTCATTTCGTTCTATAAGTACAGCCCAATCTATTTGTGTGGAAAGTATAAAATTAATGATAATTGATGTCCCCACTGCTGGGGCACAGGCCTTCCTTATGGGTGGTAAGGAGGATGGGCCATAACCCACCACGCGGGCCCAATGCGGATTGGTGGGTGTTAACGACTGCAAATGCAGCCGGGACCAACGGCTTAACGTGCCTTCCGAAGCACGGAGGAGCTCGAGATAATGAATTTTTGGTCACCCATCCCATGACCGACCCTTGCGAACGTTGCTTAACTTCCGCAATCGCTGGGCCAGGCGCTAAACCACTGCGCCACCGAGCTCCTCCTCCTCCGCTTCTTCACCGAGCTTCCTCACTGCAAATGTGTCGCACAAAAACTGTTGATTGAACCGCTCTCGACGCAAATTCAAGTGATAAAGTTGTTACAAAAATGATATTTTTTTTGTTTCAAATAATAACCAAACAATATTAAACACTACAACACCTTATTTATTTATTTTTATTATTTAAAACTTTATTTAACCAGTATACAACATATTTCTTCGGCACCACAATCTGTTGCGTTCTGGTAGGTTATTCTTGCATTGCAGTATCCCTTAGGTTTGCATTCTCCGCCATGTTTGCCGCATCTTGTATCTCTTTCAGATACTGTAATAGAAAACATACATTTATTATTAAAAAATTACATTTATTACTTACTAATTTTCATTAGGTGCCGGCACATAATCTGGCCAGACTAAGATGAGACAAAAAATGCACCGAATAGTGTTTGTAGCTGTTGTCTCATATTTGTCTTGCCGAGTTATGTGCCGGTATCTGTACCTGTAAAAATTTGTTTAAAAATAAAAAAAACCGACTTCAAAAAGAAAACAAGAAAACTCAATCACACACACACACACACAAACATACAAGCATACATTCAACATACAAACGCACACATGTATAGCGCATACAAACCATTTGTTAATAAAGAGCATAAGTGCCTATAAGAACAGGTTCGACCTAGTTTAGTGTACTTAAGTGTCAATTTATTAAGCTATGTAATATTTTTTGGAACAATAAAAGATTTTTTTTTATTATTATTAATCGAACAAAAAAAGAATCATTAAAATCGGTCCATAAATGTCGAAGATACGCGCAAACAACGATAAAAAAAAGTATACAATCGAATTGAGAACCTCCTCCTTTTGATGAAGTCGGTTAAAAAGCACGTTATAAGCGTTGGTTCTGGCTGCATTTGTTGTCATTAACACCCACCAATCCTAATAGGGCCCTCATGGTGGGTTTATAGCCCATTCTTCTTATCCACATTATACGAAAATCCTGCATCGCGCCCCAGCAGTGGGGACATTAAGGGCCCTACAGCCCTCAAAGTGGCGCCCTCATCTTAATTAAATTTATTGCTCGCTAAGTACATAATATATCAAAAACTCACATGTACAGTTTGAAACTAAGGCTCTATAGTTTATTTACAAACAATAACTTCAGTAAAATATAGTTCGTTGCAGTAGCACTTTAGGCACTTCTGCCTACCTGTGCAAAATCTTTCGATTACGATCGACTATTGTGATGGTGAAATATCTAAACTTATACTGTATATGTACTAAACTTATACTGTGTTTCACATCCCCTTAATACTGAAGAGTATTTTACATCCCCATAATACTGAATGCAAAAAGTATGGTTGTACTTAGGCTGCGTAACGTTAATGAAAAATATTTTATGAGAATTGGGTCCCTGACATTGGTGACCAAAGGACCCCTTTTTTTTTTTTTTTTTTTTTTTTTTTTTTATTAGAGTGAGGTAAATACGCTTTTTACGTATACATGCTTTTATGCATGTATACTGGGCTCGGTCAGGCACAGGAAGCCACTCCTGTTCTGTCTCTCACCGCCCCCGGGTCTCCCGTCGAGCCCGAATAGTAGGCTCGGCGGTGGATCCGGGGGGTTCTAACCTCTCCCCAGGGGGGGGGGAGAGGGAGAGAGCCTCCTCCCGATCCCCCCATAAGGTTACCCACTCAAGTGGGCTGACCAGATGGGACGATCGAGAGCAGGCACCACTACCAGTTAAACCCCTCACTTCTTGCTCTCTCTCCGTCAATCGGTCACGGGGGATATGGTGATAGTCACCCCTTTGACCAGACGGGTGGCCTAGGCATCCTGGCCCCTACGCGGCGGGAGACGACCGAGCAAGTGTGATCGTCTTCCCAGACGGCGTGCACCGTGCAATGTCAACGACAGGGCGCTCCATCGCCGGCCGGTAACACTATGGAATAAGGCGGTCATATTGACCAAAGGACCCCTAACCTATAGTTAGAAAAATGTGGTTTCAGTTAAATGTCCTGGAATTTTGATATGTTATAGATTTCGGTGCCTTGAGTAAAAGTCTCTATGGGTGCTACCACTGTTTCCGAGTCCCTTTCAGAGTTTCGTCTGATGATGTTTATAGTTTTTAAAATCTGATCAGGAGGGTCCTGATCAGATTATAAAAACTATAAACAACGGACAAATGTAAGAAAAACAGTGACATTCCCGCTACATGACAACATAGGTTGTATAATGTCAGATTGGAACTATTCAGTACTAATACTTTGTTATTATATGGTACAAAATCAGAAAAATCTCTGAAAGGGACTCTGAAACAGTGGTAGACAGTGGACAGTGAACAGTAAACAGTGGTTTTACTTTATGGGTACGGGTACTTAATAATAAGTTATTAGTTATCATCACAAAATTTATTCCACTGTGATAACACACTTAGTTTAAAACATATGACGATTTATGTAAATAGGGTGTCAACAGGTGTAACCCAAATTTTTTAAAAAAACTTTTTTTTTATAATTTTCCCGTCGATAAAATAGAGTGTAGTTTCCCTGATTTTGATATGTGCACTTTATAAAGACTCACACTGTATAGGTTCGGGGTCCGTTTATGCTAACAACAAAGAATATGATAAAACCCATTATTCTGACCTCCATAGCAACACTCCACTCCTTGCCACTTCTGGTTTGGACAAAGTCCCGTATCTTCAACTAACTGAGGGCAGTCCACGGCAAATGTGCAGATGCCACCATAGCTGGAACACTGTGGCCTTTGAACGATTCGGTCCAGTTTACGAACTGAAATCATTTTTTAAACAGTCGTCAATTTTCATGTTGTGGCTTAGACCGTCAGACTTAACAACTTTGTCTATGGGAACAACTTAATCAGAGCAAAAAATAATCAGCTGTTCCATACATTTTGGTCGAGTAGAATTGACCCCCTCCCACACAAACGATGTTCTCTGTAATAAAATTTATAATCGGAGTCTAAATCTGAATCAAATCGGCCTTATATATTTTAACATCACTTTCTTCACTAAACAAATCCATAATTTAATTTATCAATATTCTAAAAACAAATAAAAGACGGTAGATAGCCAATTATCCCCGAAATTCGAGATATAGGCGGAATCCAAAACGATAGATAGGTAAGCTATCGTCAGTAAGCTGACAAAGCATTATTGAAACGTCAAATGACAATGGGCAGAATGTTATAGGGTTCCAATAGTTAAGCTTGTAGTGTCGTTTGAAAGGTCTTATCAAGACGAACAACTTTTACAATGGGCACCAGTGTCAGATCTGGTTGCCTTCGGAGATATACATGCATCAATATTACTACTTATCTCTGTGGACTTATATTTTGTGGTGTGCATGTGCATATTTTTGCGGGCGGGCGGGCGGTGCATCTTGCATATTTTGTTTGCGGAAGTAAGCTACATATATTTCTTTTTTCAAAATGGTTTGGGACTTCCGCCAAGTGACGCCTGATTCAATCAAATATTTAAAAAGTGAGTTTAAAAAACACATCATGCGATGACGTCACGTGCCACGGTCGCCCGAACAAACACGGTGTTCGGGCGCCGACGTCATCAGCCAATCGTGAATTGGGAAGCGTTTTTGAGAATGCGACACGAAAATAGCTCTATCTTCGTAATTTTTGGTCCAATTTCAATAATTCTTTTACTGAAATAATTTATTTTGATGTGACTGAAACTCTACATATTTAACTAAAAACCTCGTTGATCCATTACGAGTACTAACCGTGTTTCATTATTTGAATCGGAACTATTTTCTTTTAATAAAAAAATATTGCCATATTGTTTTCGGTAGCATGTGGTGTGAAAACGCGTGCATAATTTCCATAAAATTAAGCATTATACAGATAAAGCGATTTCCTTTCAAATTAAATTAAATTAAATTTTCTATCGGGATCATTTGAATAAATTTGTAATTATAATCCATTAGCTAACGTTTAAATTAATTATTCGCATCAGGAAATTGATAAGAACTTATTTATGGCAATGTGCATTATGTCAATGATCTAATTAATTTGTGTGTAATTGCTACTTTTAGTAAAGATCAGGTTATTTAGTAGACTAAAATAAAATAAGTTATATATACCTACTTATATACAGCGAGTTTAGTAATCCTTACTTCCTTACCCTTTCCTTACTAATCATTACTAATATTATAAATGCGAAAGTCCGTTTATTTGTCAGTCATGAATTTTTACATACACGCTGTCAGGGGTACAGAGAAGGACATAGAGGGTACAGTACGAATCACAAAAAATTACAACAAATGGCGCCCATCTTCGTATCATAACTCATGAAGAAAAGACTTTAGAATAATAATATTTCAAAAACATATAGATAGTTATTTCTTTTTTACATAATTGTATGTCCATCAGCCATTTTTGATGTCCCCACTGCTGGGGCACAGGCCTTCCTTATGGGTGGTAAGGAGGATGGGCCATAACCCACCACGCGGGCCCAATGCGGATTGGTGGGTGTTAACGACTGCAAATGCAGCCGGGACCAACGGCTTAACGTGCCTTCCGAAGCACGGAGGAGCTCGAGATAATAAATTTTTGGTCACCCATCCCATGACCGACCCTTGCGAACGTTGCTTAACTTCCGCAATCGCTGGGCCAGGCGCTACACCACTGCACCACCGAGCTCCACACATAATTGTATAATGAATGATTATTTTGTTCAATGTATTTTCTTCATGAGTTAAAATACGAAGATGGGCGTCATTTGTGGTCATCTTTCGTGATTCTAACTATACCTTTCATCCCGAAAAAAAGCTTTGTTCCCGAGGGAACTTCCCTAGTTTGATTATAAAGCCAGATAAGGTACAAAGGGTAATTCGTATAATAAACCCTGGATAAAAATATTTTTATTATAAACTGCGTAGTGGCATTTATACCGACATTGTTTTAATAGGATTGAAATTCAAAAACAATAGTCAATTTGTGTCTAGGGTTTCACTTTGCAGTTTCCAAGCAAATAAAAAAAAAAAGAATTTTTCAGCCATGTGGTGATTTTCAGGGTTTTTAATTATTTTTTTCCGGGGTTGTATGTATGCGGTACACCAATCCACCCATCTAATCTACCATATTCAGCTTCATGACCAGCACCCTGTAGTTACTTTTCGATATTAATTACTAAAGATTTTACGTTTTTCGTAAAGTTTTATTATGAATATTCATTTTACATAATTACTTACCAACCATTTTCTTTAAATTATTTAACAACCGCGAAAACAATTGAAAAAATAAACATTAGTCTTTAGGATAAACAGCGGCTTTATCGCTTAGCTGAAATATTTTACGTTTAGTCACTGCGTAACTTATTGTAAATAGAGTTAATTATCCACAATATTGTTTTGTTTTCCTCTTTGTAGGTTTGCCTTAAAATGCTTGGAATTGTGATATTTATGTTACAATTTACAAATATAATGTGTCAATTATATCAACATTAAAGTTTAAATACCGTTCGTTTGCAGACTGATTCATGTCTTCACTATCTTTTATTTACGTTTGGTGTTTGAGATAATATACTACAAGAATTATAAATTACTGGCGGCCGCCCGCGACTTCGTCTGCGAGGACAGTTATTTCTCTGTCCCTTGGGAACAAAAACTTTTTTCAGGATAAAAGGTACCCTATGTCCTTCTCTGTACCCCTGACAACGTGCATCCAAAGTTTCATGATGATTGGTTTAGTAATTAAAACGTGACGGCGCGGCGTTACAAACAAACAAACGGACTTTTGCATTTATAATATTAGTAAGGTTTATAAGAATTGTTATTTTTATCCACTTGACATCGATAATTTTAATTATCTAGCTAGATAATAACTAACTATTAGCACCATTTTATTAACTTTGTGCTAAATTAAATTTCAAACTTATACCATTAATTTTAACCACTAAATAGAGATTTTATAATAATTAAACCAACCGCAAATTTGTCCAATTAGATTTTCAAGTTTCCCATACAAACTTTTATCCTCTATTCGCTCCCTTCAATATTAATTTTCGCGACAGACGGTAATATCTATGTTCCCCGTGGTTTAATCTATGTTTTTACTAAAATTAATCTTGTTTAGAGCTGATTTTTCAATGCCTAGATAGAGCTTTATCCGTTTGATAGCGTATTATACTGCCAAATTGAAAATGCTTGTCATTCATTTGTCTGTCACATTTTTGAATGACTTTTATTAGATTTGGTTAATATTTAAACTGACTGATATCTGTTATCTGAGGATTGAAAAATCAGCCCTTGCTTTAAAAAGTAACAAATAAAACAGAATAACTCAAATGTATGGATTAATACTATTTCCCAAGGTAAACATTTAATTAAAGTATAAAAGAAAATCAACTTACAATATTCTTCATCAGCGTACACTGCTACGAAAAGCAACACAAAAAATACTCGTAGTACCGCCTTCATGTTGATGCGTGCTCACCCAAGAATGTTTACTACGTGAGTGACGCACGCGCAGGCTCGCTGTCAAATGTATGTGCCATATGTGTACACAATGGACGATGAAGTGTTAAGGTCAGTTTCATCGAAAAAAAGTGTCAATATTTTAATGTTTTTTAAATTATGATTGGGTATAATGAAAAGGGCTATTTCAGTGAAGTTTTGTGACAAGTTTCTGAAAATTTAATCTTTAGACATAAAGAAGTGTAAAAATATAGACTCAATTTACTTTCCTTATAAACAGTTTTCACGCGCAATTTGAACTTTTTCAACAAACAAATTAATTATAGGTATTTTTATGTGAATTCAAATAAAAAGTACAAAAACAATAATAGTTCTTCAAATAGATTTTTTTTATACTGTACGGTGCAAAACTGAGAAGATCCGTCTCATAACATACAATAAACAAGGAATAAATCTGAGGCTGCTATTACAATTTCCCTGAGGCAGCTATTACAATTTCCTTTTTATTGAAAATAAAACTTTTTTTTAAGTATTTCCAAATGTTTATTCATATAGTTAACTGATTTCTGCAAAGTAGAAATTTTTTTTTAGAAAAACTTGTATAAGTACTTTTAAACTTTAACTTTTAAACTGACTAATAAAAACTCTGTTTTTGTGACATACCTTGTTCTGCCCTGTTCTGTACCTTTTCAAGTACTGAAAACAATCGAGCGAACACGGTAACGCAAAATAAAGTTTTCTCAGATAGCTTATTGAATTTTTATGTAGGTACATGAGGTACCAAATCTACATAAAAAAATTATCACGATACACTTGTTTAGTTTCCAAAACAGCCTCCATTCTGACGTCATGGTGGTAGTGACGTCTATTCTTCTAAATATCTCTGTATACTTGGAGGCACACAGATTTTCTTGAGAGGTACGCAAAGGCACACGAAGGTACCAAATCTGGAGTAAATTTAAGCCATTCTGAGTAATACACCCGCAATTTTGACGCTCACCAAATATTGGTCTAAGAACTCGTAGAAAAACTATGTTGTTATATTGCTGTGTTTTTCGTTGAAATATTGGTGAACGTGCTTAAAAAGATACTTAATATTTAGTTTTGAACTAAGTAACTGTAAATAAGCTTTAACTATATTTTTTTTTGTCTAATTGGAAATACCTCCTTCATATTGTACTTAAAGATGGATTTGTCTTAATATTCTCATTTAAATTGTCCAAGATTGGCATTCTGGATTTCAACAATTTTAAAGCGAGTATTTTTTTGTACACGAAACTAAAACGATTTAGCTTTTATCGTTATAAATTAGTACAATTGGGCCCCAGCGTGGGAACATTAAAGGCAAATTTAATTTAACCCACATTCTATTGGTTACGTTAAAAAAGAAAAAATCAATAAAAAAATAACATTAAAAACAAAATATAATAAATTTTTCCTCATTCAAATTGCTCTTTCTTTATACAACATATTTCTTTGGGGCCACAATCTGTTGCGTCCATGTAGATTATTCTAGGGTGACAGTATGCTGTCGTAGGTTTGCATTCTCCGTCATGTTTTCTGCATCTCGTTTCTTTTTCTGACACTGTAAAAAATATATACAACGAGTTAAGGCGGTTGTATGACCGAAAGTGGCGCCCTCAGAGGTTTTTATTTAATAAGTTATTAATAGAAAAAGATTTTAATAATGTTTATCGTGGAGATTTTAGGGCCCATGGTCTAGTATTTTTAGAAGGTATAACTACATGCCCTCGTAGTCATTCGTAGAAGTAGATAGCAAATGTGTCAAAACGGCCACTTTTAGCAGTTTTGCTATCTACTTCTAGCAGTGCCTACGAGGGAATGTAACGATACCGTCTAAAAATACTAGACTGTGGGCCCTAAAACTCCACGATAAACATTTTTAAAATTGTGAATTAGAATTATAATATTAAATATAATTCACCGCGGCGCCACTTTCGCTCAGGGTACCACCTTAATGGATGAACCATAAATGGGAAAACAGTTCCTTCGGACCATCAAACTGAATAACTATGTAACCAACTCTGAAATCGCAAAAAAAAGATTATTTATACAAATAACGAAAATACCAAAATATATAAGAAAACATTCTGTAGGTAGGCCCCCGACAAGGTATGTAGACCGACTCTGATGAAGGTCACGGGAAACTGCTGCCGCTGGTTGCAGGCAGCGCAGGACCGATCGCTGTGGAGATTCTTGGGGGAGACCTATACCCAACAGTGGGTGTCGTGCGGCTGATATGATGTGATGATGATGAAACACTGATTTTATTTTCGCGATTTCAGAGATGTTTCAGTAAAAGTTGTTCAGTTTCATTAATACCCTGTATAGTTCGTTGCCCTGTATGTTCCCTCCGGATCATAAATTCTTAATACCAAAACACATGAATGTCAAAATGACAAATTCTTAAAAACACCTATAATCCCAAAATGCCTGACATCCGAAATGTTTTGACTACATTTATCACTGATTATAATGTTGCCTATGTATATGTATGTTTGATATTTTTCCTTAAATAAAAGTAAAGCTCGATGTTGCCCTGCGATGCAACTATCGCAAGGGTTGGTCTTGGGATGGGTGACCAAAGATGTATTATCTCGAACTCCTTCATGGTTTTGATGGCACGTTAAAAGGTTCGTCCTGGCTGCATTTGTTGTCGTTAACACCCACTAATCTACATTGGGCTTATGCCCCAGCCGTGGGGACATTAACAATGTCTGATGTGCAAACCGTGGTCCATTTCGAATCCTTCAATTCCGATCGACTATGTAATAATTGTGAAGTATCTGAACCTAATAAGTAGGCATTTCACATTCAATTTGTGCTGAATGCGAGAAATGAGGTTGTACTTTGACTATTGGGTTCCAGCGATCAACTTTTATGCTAACATAAAAGGCCTCTCAACACTCGCGCGCTCGCAAACCTCCCGCGAAGCATGGGGCATGACGCTGGATCCGATTCGCATATTCGCGGCTTCGCGTCACGTTCGCGCCTCGTTCCCAGAAGTCCCGTCATAAAGGGTTCGTAAGCCGCAACATTCGCACTGTACTGTGTTCGCCTGAAGCACAACTTTCTTAACCTGTGAGTCTAATTTTGCGAGCAGTTTTGCGCGTATTCAAAATTGTTTTTCTTTATTACTAATTTTAATTACGTCATTATTTTTTCATATCGGTATTATAATAATTCGCTAATCTGCAAAGTAGCCTTGCAGCCGTAGCACTGCAACTTCCGCGTCCATCTTTGTTCAGTACGCAAACTATACTGTGAACCTGGCGCGGACTGTTGTAACTGTGGCAGTATTGTCGTAATTCGCACCGCGATTTCACATCGTGATAGGCGCGCGAGTGTGGAGAGGCCTTAAGGCGAGGCCAGTTCACGAAATTTACTCTTTCACTATGTCTTTAGAATAAGGTTGAATATCGCATAACTTTAATTGACGCTTCGCCAGAAATTTGACGAATTTTAGTACATTTTTATTGATTTCTGAAATACTGGATCATTTATTAAAAATGTACTCGGTTATTGTGTTAGATCCATAAAAAAGCTATAATTTTTGCATAAAAAATCATATCACTGTCGTTGAAAATTACGAAATCTGACGATTTGAAATTTATTTTTATAAGTTTTTATGGTGTTATTCAGGATTTTTTTACAGAGTTACCATGCCATTTTTCAATATTCTGTTCGGTTACTTTGCTTCTTTGTTTCTTTTTCAGTCTACAGTAATTTTTGTGAAGTAGAATTTTACATCAGTTCTGCACATTGGATGTTCAAAAATCAGACTTTTCATCAGATCGTGAACTAGCCGCGCCTTAAAGTACATGATAAAACCCATGATTCTGACCTCCATCGCAACATGATACAACTCCTTGCACCGGCTGGTTTTGACATAATCCAATATCTTCAATTAACTGAGGGCAGTCCAGGGCAAATGTGCAGGTACCACCATATGCCTCACAATTAAAATCTTGAACGATTTGGTCCAGTTTACGAACTGAAATCATTATAAATTAAATTAAATAAAAATTATGGAAATATGCATTGATGTAAATTGTGTGTAAATTCTACTTTTAGCAAATCTAAAACAACAATGATGCTATTTACTAGGGTATAAGAAAGTTAATTATACAGTTTCTTTTCGATATAAAACAACGGAAGAATTTAACTTTTTATGTAAATGTTTTTTATGAATATGCGTTTTACATTGTACGAGTAACCTTTTCTTAACCGCGGATAAAATTAAATAGCGGTCTTATCGCTAAGCTAAAATATTTTACGTCAAGTCACTGCGTACAATTTACAAATATTATTAGTCAACTAAATTTCTCAATGTTAAGGCTCCTATAGCCCTCAAGTGGCACCCTTATGTTAATTAAATTTATTATTGTTAAGTACATAATATATCGGTATAATACGGGTTTTTTTAAAACCTATCTCGGGCATCCGTCCTCACATAATGGCTTCTTTATTTTGTTACTATCGGTAAGTTAAGTTCTTTGTGTAACCAACCATTGTGTGATGGAAAATAAATACATTTTTATTATTTTTTATTATTTATTATATCAAAAACTCACATGTACAGATTGAAGCTATGATATTATAGTTTATTTATATGCCGTCCCAGGGACAGGTCTTTTACTATTTACAATTTTTTGTATGTTGATATTTGTTTATATTTAATTTGGTTACATATTTCTTGTGTTAATCTTATTATCTCAATTTAAAATATTTACAAATTAGTGGAAAAACTAGGTCAAACTAGCAATTTTATATAGTACTGAAGTTGAATAGCATTTACCTGAATGAAGAAAAGTTTTTTAATATTTTGTCCTGAATATTACTTTTTTATATAGTCAATCAAAAGATAACTTAGTAGTTATTTTCTTTTTTTTAATTATATTGACAGTAGACAATAAAATAGTTTATGCAAGTGTCCCTGAATGCGGACAGCAATGGACACATGAGTTTATACCTTGAAAATTTTAAATAATAAGTACCTTAATTATAATAAAAAGCCTAAAATGAGGTTTGAAGACAGTTAAAATACCAGTGCGTTAACAAGCCTACTGATTCATGATTTTTACTATCATTCATGTTACGTTAGTGTTTGAGACAAAGTAAAAAAACTTACAATATTCTTCATCGGCGTACACAGTTACGAAAAGCAAAACGATACTTAATACCGCCTTCATGCTGATGCGTCTGCCTGCCAACAAGAATTTCTGCGCACGCGCAGTTTCCCCGTATTGCATCATGTACCATAATATTTGTACACAATGGATGATTACGAATTAGGGTCAGTTTCGGCGTAAAAATTTACTGTAAAATATTTTCGTGTTTTTTTACATTATGGTTGGGTAAATAAAATGGGAAAAGGCGACAACCAGTGAAGTGTTTGACGAAGTCTCCTAAAAAATATTGGTTACCATAAAAATATAAAAAAACATCCTTGCAAATGGTTCTCACATGCAATTATATTTTACTAGCATTTGCCTGCGACTTCGTTCCCGTGGAAATAGTTTTTATGACAGTTTAGCTTTTGCCCGCGACTTACAATAAGGCAATCAGTTTATTATTTATATTATTGATTTATTAATATTACTTATTATTAATGCCAGTAAGTCGCTTTGTTAGGCAGAAAATCGTTTTAAAGTATTGATATTTTTATATAAATTGATAAAATAATTGATGAGGTACGTATACGTTTCTGAGAGAGAATATGATATGACTACTAAAATTAAACCTCATCTCATATCTTCAAAGGAACTCGTATTTTTAAAATTGAAAGAAAAGTATAAAAGAAAGAGTTTGTCGAATAAAGCCAATCTGAATACGACTTATCATTTATGCTTCCTTAAAAACACCTATAATCCCAAAATGCCTGACATCCGAAATGTTTTGACTACATTTATCACTGATTATAATGTTGCCTATGTATATGTATGTTTGATATTTTTCCTTAAATAAAAGTAAAGCTCGATGTTGCCCTGCGATGCAACTATCGCAAGGGTTGGTCTTGGGATGGGTGACCAAAGATGTATTATCTCGAACTCCTTCATGGTTTTGATGGCACGTTAAAAGGTTCGTCCTGGCTGCATTTGTTGTCGTTAACACCCACTAATCTACATTGGGCTTATGCCCCAGCCGTGGGGACATTAACAATGTCTGATGTGCAAACCGTGGTCCATTTCGAATCCTTCAATTCCGATCGACTATGTAATAATTGTGAAGTATCTGAACCTAATAAGTAGGCATTTCACATTCAATTTGTGCTGAATGCGAGAAATGAGGTTGTACTTTGACTATTGGGTTCCAGCGATCAACTTTTATGCTAACATAAAAGGCCTCTCAACACTCGCGCGCTCGCAAACCTCCCGCGAAGCATGGGGCATGACGCTGGATCCGATTCGCATATTCGCGGCTTCGCGTCACGTTCGCGCCTCGTTCCCAGAAGTCCCGTCATAAAGGGTTCGTAAGCCGCAACATTCGCACTGTACTGTGTTCGCCTGAAGCACAACTTTCTTAACCTGTGAGTCTAATTTTGCGAGCAGTTTTGCGCGTATTCAAAATTGTTTTTCTTTATTACTAATTTTAATTACGTCATTATTTTTTCATATCGGTATTATAATAATTCGCTAATCTGCAAAGTAGCCTTGCAGCCGTAGCACTGCAACTTCCGCGTCCATCTTTGTTCAGTACGCAAACTATACTGTGAACCTGGCGCGGACTGTTGTAACTGTGGCAGTATTGTCGTAATTCGCACCGCGATTTCACATCGTGATAGGCGCGCGAGTGTGGAGAGGCCTTAAGGCGAGGCCAGTTCACGAAATTTACTCTTTCACTATGTCTTTAGAATAAGGTTGAATATCGCATAACTTTAATTGACGCTTCGCCAGAAATTTGACGAATTTTAGTACATTTTTATTGATTTCTGAAATACTGGATCATTTATTAAAAATGTACTCGGTTATTGTGTTAGATCCATAAAAAAGCTATAATTTTTGCATAAAAAATCATATCACTGTCGTTGAAAATTACGAAATCTGACGATTTGAAATTTATTTTTATAAGTTTTTATGGTGTTATTCAGGATTTTTTTACAGAGTTACCATGCCATTTTTCAATATTCTGTTCGGTTACTTTGCTTCTTTGTTTCTTTTTCAGTCTACAGTAATTTTTGTGAAGTAGAATTTTACATCAGTTCTGCACATTGGATGTTCAAAAATCAGACTTTTCATCAGATCGTGAACTAGCCGCGCCTTAAAGTACATGATAAAACCCATGATTCTGACCTCCATCGCAACATGATACAACTCCTTGCACCGGCTGGTTTTGACATAATCCAATATCTTCAATTAACTGAGGGCAGTCCAGGGCAAATGTGCAGGTACCACCATATGCCTCATAATTAAAATCTTGAACGATTTGGTCCAGTTTACGAACTGAAATTATTATAAATTAAATTAAATAAAAATTATGGAAATATGCATTGATGTAAATTGTGTGTAAATTCTACTTTTAGCAAATCTAAAACAACAATGATGCTATTTACTAGGGTATAAGAAAGTTAATTATACAGTTTCTTTTCGATATAAAACAACGGAAGAATTTAACTTTTTATGTAAATGTTTTTTATGAATATGCGTTTTACATTGTACGAGTAACCTTTTCTTAACCGCGGATAAAATTAAATAGCGGTCTTATCGCTAAGCTAAAATATTTTACGTCAAGTCACTGCGTACAATTTACAAATATTATTAGTCAACTAAATTTCTCAATGTTAAGGCTCCTATAGCCCTCAAGTGGCACCCTCATGTTAATTAAATTTATTATTGTTAAGTACATAATATATCGGTATAATACGGGTTTTTTTAAAACCTATCTCGGGCATCCGTCCTCACATAATGGCTTCTTTATTTTGTTACTATCGGTAAGTTAAGTTCTTTGTGTAACCAACCATTGTGTGATGGAAAATAAATACATTTTTATTATTTTTTATTATTTATTATATCAAAAACTCACATGTACAGATTGAAGCTATGATATTATAGTTTATTTATATGCCGTCCCAGGGACAGGTCTTTTACTATTTACAATTTTTTGTATGTTGATATTTGTTTATATTTAATTTGGTTACATATTTCTTGTGTTAATCTTATTATCTCAATTTAAAATATTTACAAATTAGTGGAAAAACTAGGTCAAACTAGCAATTTTATATAGTACTGAAGTTGAATAGCATTTACCTGAATGAAGAAAAGTTTTTTAATATTTTGTCCTGAATATTACTTTTTTATATAGTCAATCAAAAGATAACTTAGTAGTTATTTTCTTTTTTTTAATTATATTGACAGTAGACAATAAAATAGTTTATGCAAGTGTCCCTGAATGCGGACAGCAATGGACACATGAGTTTATACCTTGAAAATTTTAAATAATAAGTACCTTAATTATAATAAAAAGCCTAAAATGAGGTTTGAAGACATGTTAAAATACCAGTGCGTTAACAAGCCTACTGATTCATGATTTTTACTATCATTCATGTTACGTTAGTGTTTGAGACAAAGTAAAAAAACTTACAATATTCTTCATCGGCGTACACAGTTACGAAAAGCAAAACGATACTTAATACCGCCTTCATGCTGATGCGTCTGCCTGCCAACAAGAATTTCTGCGCACGCGCAGTTTCCCCGTATTGCATCATGTACCATAATATTTGTACACAATGGATGATTACGAATTAGGGTCAGTTTCGGCGTAAAAATTTACTGTAAAATATTTTCGTGTTTTTTTACATTATGGTTGGGTAAATAAAATGGGAAAAGGCGACAACCAGTGAAGTGTTTGACGAAGTCTCCTAAAAAATATTGGTTACCATAAAAATATAAAAAAACATCCTTGCAAATGGTTCTCACATGCAATTATATTTTACTAGCATTTGCCTGCGACTTCGTTCCCGTGGAAATAGTTTTTATGACAGTTTAGCTTTTGCCCGCGACTTACAATAAGGCAATCAGTTTATTATTTATATTATTGATTTATTAATATTACTTATTATTAATGCCAGTAAGTCGCTTTGTTAGGCAGAAAATCGTTTTAAAGTATTGATATTTTTATATAAATTGATAAAATAATTGATGAGGTACGTATACGTTTCTGAGAGAGAATATGATATGACTACTAAAATTAAACCTCATCTCATATCTTCAAAGGAACTCGTATTTTTAAAATTGAAAGAAAAGTATAAAAGAAAGAGTTTGTCGAATAAAGCCAATCTGAATACGACTTATCATTTATGCTTCCTTCGTCAGATCCCTATTATCGAATCTGTAAGTATTTGTTGTGATGCAGTCCGTCTCAGAAGCAAGTAGTTTATCGTTTAGCTACTTTATCACGCCAACTTTATGGCGCTATATCGCGCGGTGACGCGCGGTAGGAGCATTCACATGATAGCGTATGAACGCGCGGCAGTCTGGCATCAACATTACCGTGGAGGAGGCATAACGTAGACATTATAACACAGTTTAATACAATTTTGTACCGCGCGGTCATAATATGAACTTAGCCTTAAACTTACAACACTGAACAAGCGATAGATTTGGTACCGACATGGTACTGTGGTGTAGGATAGGTAGGTGTGGTGAGGTGTGGTATAGTGGTGTAGGTAGGCAAATCACGTATACCATATTGTCATAATATAATCAACTAGCTTCCGCCCGCGACTTAGTCCGCGTGGACATTCTATAAAATCCTCATGTTTTAATTTCATTAAATTCTGATCAGCCGTTTTTACGTGATTAGGCGGGTTCCCACCAAGCGCGCTGCCTCGCGAGGCAGGACGTTTGCCGCACGGGCCTCGCACGAGGCTGCTCAGATCAGAATTTAATGAAATTAAAATATGAGGATTTTATCGAATGTCCACGCGGACGAAGTCGCGGGCGGAAGCTAGTTTATAATTTCCAGAATTGTATCCAGAGATATTGGTATCACGTTCCCGTTCCCGTTCCCATCCCTGTCCCCGTCCCCTGGATGTGCATGTCCAGGTCCAACCATGTCCACCGTGTTGGACTTCAAAATAAATGTCATTTTCGCAATCACCATCCCATGACACCTCGAGAACGACATCCACATCGATTTTCATGTTTACTTACCCCATTTACACCTTAACGGATGATTTTCAAAATGACAAAATATGTGTTTGCCTATTTATTTTTAGACATGCTCCTACGAATTTAAAAGTTGTAATGTCTATTTTATATTATTTTTCCATACAAAATTTGAACCCCATTTTCACCCCTTTAGGGGTTAAATCATGTCCACCGTGTTGGACTTCAAAATAAATCTCATTTTCGCAATCACCATCACATAAAACCTCAAGAACGACATCCATATCGATTTTTATGTTTAATTACCCATTTACCCCTAAGTGGTTGATTTTCAAAATTACAAAATATATGTTTGCCTATTTATTTTTAGATGTGCTCCTGCGAAGTTTAAAGTTGTAATGTCTATTTTATATTATTTTTCCATACAAAATTTGAACCCCATTTTCACTCCTTTAGGGGTCCAATCATGTCCACCGTGTTAACCTTCAAAATAAATCTCATTTTTGCAATCGTCATCCCAGAAAACCCCAATAACGACATCCATATCCATTTTTGGGGTTTTTTACCCCTTTTCATCCCCATTTCATCCCCATAGGGGTTGAAATACTAACAATAACAATATACGTTGCGTTAAATTTCCATCCATAAGCCTAAATTATACATTTAGCGATTTTTACCTTGAAATAAAGAATTTTCTTCAATACACAACTTTATCCCCCTTTTTTGACCCCTTCGGGGGTAGAATTTGAAAAAACGCTGAGACCCATATTTATTAATTTTTAATGTTCAGCCTTAACACAAAATTTGAAGATCCTAGCTTCAAAACTGAGGGACTTTCATACAAACTTTGGACCCCCGTTTCACCCCTTTGGGGGGTGAGTTTTAAAAAATCCTTTCTTAGTGCACCCCTAGACCTCATAAGGAACCTATGTACAAAATTTCAAGTCTCTAGGTTTAGTGGTTTGGGCTGTGCGTTGATATCTCACTCAGTCAGTCAGTCAGTCAGTCAATCAGTCAGTCAGTCAGGACTTTGAATTTTATATATATATAGATGACTTCTATGTATTTTACTTTTAAAAAAAAATCAGAAAAATGTTGGTTAGTAGAAAATATATCCTGTGGATTTTACTGAAATAAAACTCAGCTATAGATTGAAACGTTTGATTTTTTATTTTATTTTTTAAATGTAGGTGATGTTTTATTTTTAGGGGATGAGTCCTTCTCTTGATACCTGCAACTGGAAATCTAAGCTGCCGTAATGTAACTTAACGTTGGGAAGTACAATTTGTGCTCGGTTTGGTTGGTGGTAGGGCTTATTTTAAATCCTGGCTAGCTACCACCGTCTTACCTAAGTCTGACGCCATGACAACAATTTCAAAATTGTTGTGTTCCGGCAGTTTAGTCAGTTCCTCAGTGATGAGGATTCTGGGTGACTACACCCAGAATCCTCATCACTGAATCTCATCACATCACTCTAACTCTAAGTCACTTAACATCAGGTGAGGTGAAGGCTAAGCACGATCCCGTTGTAAAAAAAAATTAAAAGACACAATCATAGTGGCTTAAAAAAGCACTTTATAACAACATATGCATTGCAATCCACAAAAGAGCTCTATTTACATGAATAGTACGCGAGAAAGTCTAAGAAGTGTATGGGTACGTTGATTTTAGTACAAAACATACATTATGAAAACCGTTTTTACATAGTCAAAGTAAACACTAGACGGCTGATTGCGAAAAAAATGTACTACACTTTACTCAACAATCTAAACAAACAAATAATGCAAAGTTACTTTTTTAAATAAGATAAGATTTATCTTCAAATAAACCTTGTCTTAGCAATATTTTTTTTCTTTTATTTATAAAGTCAAGGTAAGTACAGTATTTACAAACTTGTTTTACAGGAAATGACTAAGTAACAATAAATTTTACCTTTCTTTAACTCGATCGTTGAATTACTAAAGTCATCACAGTCTGTAAGTTCTTAAATGATTGTAATTTTTAGCCTTTTTTATTTGTATTGTTTTTTCTCTTTTATTATGATTCTGTTGTTATTATTTGGATTAAAGATTACAGAAGTAGGTATATACAGTATAGGGAACATGCATCATTTTTTTGTATCAAAATCAAAAGTATAATGCGTGAGAAAACCAACTGTAATATTAAAACTTTTCTCTTGCGTTTTTTTCTCGTGATATTTTTCTCGATAACGCTCTAATACAAAACGGTCATTATATTTTGTGACATCACTAATGCCACGTTTCAGGCGCATTATTATGGAGTTAGCCAAGAATTTTCAAATATCTCCCTAAATATTTTGTTTAAGTACATAATAATATGTGTCATACAAAATATTATGTCTTATTCAATATTCTATCCGACTGTTATGTGCATTATATCCGAAAATGAAAAAAAAAATCGTTATTTTCCCCTGTGTGATATAACAAAAATATGTCATTTTTTTATTTTTTTTTTCTGTTCCATCATGTTTTCATACGTGTCCGCAGCGATCAAGCTCAAAATCGAAATCTGTGACTTATGCATGTTCCCTATTATACTTGACTCTAAACTATTCGTAACATTCAGTGTGCCTTCAAGCTTCGCTTCACGCATTCCTCGTAGTTACACCGGTCGTTACACCACCAGTGTAACTACGAGGAATACCCTGTTCCTCGTCGTTACACCATGGTATAGCAACGAGGAGATGATGAGATTGATGAGACCTTCGATTAGCACATAGTTTTGTTTTCGGCAGTTAGAGGTAAGATAGCCAGTTCTTTATTGATGAAGATTCCTTGTGTAGTGCGCTTCCACCTTCGGCCTTATCAACATTTAACATCAGGTGAGGTGAAGGCCCAGCACTATTCGGTTGTGCATAAAAAAATAGTAGCCACGCAATTGCAGCGCTTTTCACGCTTCGAATTAAAAGGTTTTCTTACTACTATTATTCCCTATACGGTAACATACAATACGCGTTGTAATTGGCGCTCTATAATGCCTTATCGCAGGTGAGCGATGGCCCGCATATCCGCGTCTTGTATCACAGGTGATTAACGACCCCTGCTCACTTCAGAGCGAGACAGCTGATGTTTTTGTGAGGATTCCACTTAGTGTTGAACGAGGCGACGTGACGTGATAGCTGTGTAAAATAAAAAGATGATTGGGTAGAAAAACGTTTTTTAAATAAAATGATTAAAAAAAATATGCTTTTTGAAACTCTATGCGAGATACAAAAAGCCTCAATATTTTCCTTTGCTTTTCTGTGTTGATGTTAATTACCTATTTTTAGGGTTCCGTACCCAAAGGGTAAAAAAACAAAAAACCGACTTCAAAAAAATCATTTCAATTGGTCCATCCGTCTTTGAGTAATCGGTGGACATACACAAAAAAAAACAAATATACAGACGAACAGAGAACCTCCTCGCCCTTTTTGGAAGTCGGTTAAAAACAGGACCCTTTTACTAAGACTTCGCTGTCCGTCTGTCTGACTGTCACAGGCTGTATGTATCTCATGAACCGAGATAGCTAGACACTTGAAATTTTCACAGATGATGCATTCCTGTTGCTGCTATAACAACAAATATTAAAAAAAGAATAAAATATAGTAAGTTGTATAAATTATACAACAAACGTAATATTTTGCCGTATTTGGTACGGAAGCCTTCGTGCGCGAGTTCAACTCGCACTTGGCCGGTTTTTATTTTTTATGTAAATTATCTTACATGTCCATCAGCCATTTTTGATGTCCCCACTGCTGGGGCACAGGCCTTCCTTATGGGTGGCAAGTAGGATGGGCCATAACCCACCGGGCCCACCCACCCACGCGGGCATACATTACTTACATAAGTACCTATAGTGGTTGATCTTACTTAAGTATCGGTTTTTTAATATTAAACAAATGTATGCCACCAAATCACTCGTCAGTGCTTGATATCTTTTAGAAATTAAATTACCTTACTTGCTGCTAAGTTTGCTTCTA
Organism: Agriphila straminella; assembly: GCA_950108535.1. NCBI lineage: Eukaryota > Metazoa > Arthropoda > Insecta > Lepidoptera > Crambidae > Agriphila > Agriphila straminella. Next base: position 19,369,557 of record OX467307.1, on the reverse strand, counting down.
TTGAAAAATTCACACACATATCTATCTGCTCTAGAACTATTTTCGTTCTTTCATTGAAAATGATTTAATAGACCATTTGATTAGCTATAGCCCGCAGACATATATTTTACAATCTGAGTTACACAATATGTTATCTGAGGTGATTGGCATGCCCGCATCATCGACATCAAACACTTTTGTATGGTCGTATTTTGATATCGGAATAAATGTGAAAAAAAAACAAAAAAATTATGCAGTTACTTTCATCAAACTCTTGGGTTGAGATAATACTTTGGATTCGTGTATTTTGCATAAAGGCATCTGTTTCCGTATTTAAACTGCTAATTGAGTAAGTGTTTAGTTGTTAAAAAAGTTAAAATCATTGATTATTAAAAATCAGGAAACTATCTAATTTAATGTTGCTTTTAAAAGTTGCAAATCAAATTAAACTAAGTTTGGTATAGCGGTTTCTGTGGACTGTAGTTTTGCGGAGCGGGGCGGTTGAGATAATGTGATGTGGAGATTTTGAGGGTCGGGGGAAAAGGCAAGGGGACTCACCAAAACGTCTCTTGATCAGCAGCTGGAGCCGAAGAAGAACGCCGTCTTTGAGCGTCTCACACCCAACACCTCGGAGACCGTAAATTTGCACTTTTACTGCCGGCCGGCTAATTAAACATCACAGATCACTATATAGGGCACTAATTAAAGTTTATAGATGCGGGAATAGTATATTTTTGCGGTTTACTTGGATTTAAAAGCGGAGATAAAAATCACTGCGTCGAGTCCAATTTGGTTCTCAATATGTAGTAACGGCGGTCAAAATAGTTCATCACTTTTGGCGCTGTTGTAGGCACAATGTTCTTTCTCTTTCACTCGACGTATGGTGATGTATCAGAGGGAATAGGAAAGGGATAACCTGAAGGACGCCACATCACGAAGAGCGCGAAAATTAAATTAGCCAATTGGCGTAAACATCCTCCCGGCCTTGATAATACGACGTATTATCAAAAAAAAAGAAAAATCGCGGTCAAGACAAAGGGGACAAATTATCAAAGTAACATACGAAATACTTATTATAATTACCTACCTAAACTATGGGGATTAAATTATTTTATAAGTTATTGAGAAGGCAATGGACAAAGTTTGACGATAGGTCGTTTAAACATGCCAGATGCAGTTTTAACTAAGGCGACGCGGACTCTACCATCTTTACCCGGATAAACCTCCTGTATAATGCCCAACGGCCAGCGGAGCGGGGGAACATCATCCTGATGTATCAATACAATAATACCTGGTTTAATGTTTTCCGTATTAGTAAGCCATTTTTGCCTCACTTGTAATGAATTAAGATATTCTAAACGCCATCGTTTCCAGTAACTGCACACCATTTGGTCCAACAATTCTTTTCTATGACGCAGAGTCTTAGTTTCATCGGAAACAGGCGCGGTAGGTAGGTATGTCAAAGGCGAAGCCATTATAAAATGCGCGTGAGTAAGAGGCTCGGGATGCGGGTCCTCTGATAAAATACAAAGCGGTCTAGAATTTAAAATGGTTTCGACTTGCGTCAAAACAGTTAACAGTTCTTCATAGGTAAGTAACTGAGATCCAATAACGCGGTATAAATGAAGCTTCATGCTTTTAATATTAGATTCCCAGAGTCCTCCGAAATGAGGAGCACGGGGCGGGATCATATGCCATTCGATGCGATGGTCGGTTAGCAGTTCGTTTATCTGTGACTTAGCGCCTACAAAATTCGTCCCATTATCGGAATACATATGCGAAACTGGACCACGCCTCGAAATGAAGCGTTTGAACGCGGAAATGAAAGCTTCGGATGACAGATCGGAAACTAGTTCAATGTGAACTGCTTTGGTTACTAAGCAGATAAACAAACAGATATAAGCCGTCTGACTTCTTTGTCCTCGGCGTCTACATAACGTAATTTTTATGGGACCTGCGTAATCAGCGGCTGTATGAACGAATGCTTTAGTTTCTTGCACTCGGTAAGATGGCAAATCAGCCATTTTAGTATTAAGATGAGATGGAGAATTTTTAAAACAAAAATTACAGGCGTGAACACGTTGCCTAATCACATTTCTTGAAGATAAAATCCAATATTTTTGGCGCAATAAAGAACTCAAAACATTGGCACCAGTGTGACAATGCAGGCGGTGATAGTAATCGATCAAAAGATGAGTAACATGGTCATGCTTAGGTAATAATGCGGGATGTTGAGCTTCGTATGGTAAGTTACTATTTGAAAGTCTACCTCCTACTCTTACAATTCCGTGATCATCGATGAACAAGTCTAATTTTCTCAGCGGCGAAGAAATGACTTTATTCGTTTTTAAGTCATGCATTAATTGAGCAAAGTGAAAACCCTGAACAATTTGGATTAAATATCTTTCAGCTATTATGAGCTGAGAAGCGGATAGTCGATTACTACGCGGTAATTTTTTAGTAAATATCAGAATATATGCAATAATTCGAATAATTTTATTCCAGGATGAAAATTTCTGCGTAAGGTCATAAAGTAAGCCAGGAGCGGATTTAGAAGTCGAACACATGAAAGTTTTACTTTTATATTCAGGCAAGGTCTCACAGGCCTCTGGAATAAAAGGTGTGATCGGCCAGTTTGATACTGGAGCACAAAGCCAAGTAGGGCCGTGCCACCATAGCGGATGAGAGAGCAATTGTTCTGGCAAAAGACCTCGAGAAAGGCAATCACTGGGATTCTCGATCCCACTGACATGATAGAAATGACGCGAATCAAGATTTTCGTGACATTTTGCAACGCGGTTACTAACGTAAATATCCCATCTATGCGGTAAAGAATTAATCCATGAAAGAGCTATTTTAGAATCTGAAAATGCGAATATATTATCAATTTTTGTACGAGCACTGTATGTTTCATGAATCAGACGCACAAGTTTCGACATAAGGACTGCGGCGCATAATTCCAGTCTGGCTAACGAAACTACTTTGACAGGGGCCACTTTAGATTTGGCGCATATTAAATTGACATGCACATTTCCTTCGCTGTCAGTGACGTGCAGATATACGACGCAACCGTACGCCTTCATGCTTGCGTCCGCGAACGCTACAATGTGGGTGGTGCAACCACTGGTTACCCCTAGATGACGCGGGATTTTACATGCGGAAAGAAGCGGTAGTTGTTCATTAAAACTTTGAAATAAAGAAAGTATATTGTCGGGTAAGGGATCGTCCCAATCGACTTTGAGTAGCCATAGCTCTTTAATTAAGAGTTTGGCGAATAATATCACTGGAGCGGCGAACCCAAGTACGTCCCATAAGCGGGCGATGCTTGAAAGAATGGTCCTTTTAGTAAATGTTTCCTTTGTAGGAGAAGTTGAAAAAGTAAATATATCCTGGGTGGGTAGCCATTTAAGGCCTAACACCTTCATATTTTGATTATCTGAAAATTCTATAGCGGCGCGGTTAGACTGTGGCACAGCATCTAATAACTCAGGTGAGTTACTGGCCCATTTAGTCAAATGAAACCCACCAGACTTAAATAAGTCAATGAGCTCGCGTGAAAGCGATTTTCCCTCGTCCACTGTAGGGACAGAAGTGGTTAAATCGTCCATATATAACTCGTGAGACGCCACATCAGCGGCGCGCGGAAAGCGATCGCGTTCGTCGATCGCTAGCTGTCGCACTGTGCGCATAGCTAAAAAGGGGCTGCACTTTAAACCGAACGCGACTCGATTAAACTGAAATTCGCCTATAGGTTGCGCGGGGTCAAAGCGGAATAAAATCTTTTGATATTTGCGGTGCTCTGGTTGAAGAAGGATTCTAAGATACATTTGTTTTATGTCTGCCGCTAACGCGACTGCAAACAAGCGGAAATTAAGTAACAGCACAAAAATGTCGGCCTGGAGATTCGGCCCTGTATGAAGAATATCATTGAGTGAAATGTCATTATGACATTTAGCACTAGCGTCAAGTACAATACGAACTTTCGTAGTATCTTTATCGCGGCGAACGACGGCATGATGCGGAATGAAATAACCTTGCGAATAATCCTCGCTGTTAGGCGGGACCTCGGACAAATAATCGTTATTTATGTAATCCTGTACAACCTCATTATAACTGACCCGTAGCTCAGGATCTTGAAGTTTGCGCTCCAACGAAAGCAATCGGCGAACAGCGACGGCGCGAGAATTCCCTAGTTCAGACGGATCTCGGCAAAAAGGTAAAGCGGTGCAATAACGACCAGTCACATCACGCGACACGGTAGCGGTGTAAATGTCTTCACATTGACTATCCTCTGGACTAAGAAACCCTTTGGAAGGCATTTCCTCCATTTCCCAAAATTTAGTCAATGTTTTATCAAGATGAAGTTCATCGAAGCGATCACGCGTCTCCGACGTGCCACTAGAACACGTGAAGAAAGTAGCGGTATTTATATTTTGAAATGCGCATACAGTGTCATTTTTATTAAAATTATTAATAGGAGCGTCACCCATTAGAATATAACCAAACACGGTTTCAATAGCGGACGGTGCGGGGGGCGCGACAACCCTGCCGCCTAGCAACAAGTGCGGAAACAGCTGAGCGCCGAGTATCAACTCGACCTCACCCGGAATGTGCCAAAACGGATCAGCGAGCGGTAAGTCCACCAAATGTCGCACTATCGAAGTGTCAACATATTCGGACGGCATGCGGTCGGTTATGTTATCGACAACTAAAGCGGTAATGTTATAAGAACATTGTTTATCCTTTGTGGTAACAAGCAGCTGAACGTAGCCACGAACCGTTTGTGAAGCGGACCCGATGCCCTTAATAAACGAATTTGCAAGCGAAATAGGTTTTAATTTGAGCTGTTCACAACATGCGGAAGTAATCAAGTTATTCTGCGAAGCGTTATCAATTAAACATCTAACCGAAATGTTTTGTTTGTCATTATTTAAAATATTTACTTGAGCGGTTGAAAGAAGTACCGTAGTACGCGGCGGGCTAGTTATATTATGAAGCGGCGTTTTATCAGAGCGAGCGCATAGCGACACGTTAGCGGGAGCAGGCTGCGAGTGCAAGCGGGACGGCAACTTCGCGGCGTCGGCGGCAGCGGCGCCCGACGCGGGAAGCGATTGCGCAAGACGCGCGGGCGCGGGGAGCGCGGGCGCGGGCGCATGGAGTGAAGACGCAGGGAGCGCGGGCGCGGGGGGCGCCCCCGCGGGCGGGTTCGCTGTCGATGGCTGTTGTTGCCAAGATGGCGCGTTATTATTATTCTCCAAATGTAACAGGCTATGATGGGCCCTTTTACAAGATTTGCACGTAAAAGTGGAGTTACAATGCGAAGCGGTATGAGATAAACTAAGACAATTTATACATCCTCGTTTGGATTTAACAAAATCAAAACGACCTTTTGCGGGAAGCGATTTAAATGCGGGACATTTGTATAACTGCTGATGATCAGACTTGTTACACATCATACAAGACTCAACACCCTTGCCGTTACTCGTAAAAAACGTCTGCGACTGGTAGGTGTCGCGCGCGCGGATAGGTTTCGCATTGTTAAGGTGCGGTTGCACTGAGCGGTTTGATTGCGATGACGAAGTACGATCCAATATTTTCACTTGACTCTTTGTGAATTCTATTAAATCCTTATAAGAAGGAATTTCCTTGTCTCTGATAAAAGATTCAAAGGCATGTGCGGTGGCAGAATCGATTTTACGCATTGCAATATTTAATAAAATGAAATCTTTTAAATCGTCAAATTTTAATTGCTCCAAAGCGGAGACAGCGGCGTCGAAAGTTTCAACGAAAGTATTTAATGACGAGGAAATATTAGTCGCGGGTTTTATATTAAAAAGTATGGACATGTAATGACACCCTAAAGCTCTTTTATCTTGGTATTTTTTAACTAAACCTTCCCAAATAGACGAGTAATTTTCGCCTGATGGAATGATGCCAGCGATTATTTTTAATGCTGGACCAGTCAATTTCCCGGTCAAATATTGAATTCTTTGAGCATCAGTTAACGATTCATTTAAATGTATATTAGTTTTAAACGACTCATAAAATATGGGCCAACTATCCATCTTTCCATCAAAGGAAGGAATGCATATTGGCGGTAATTTAATTTGGAGTGACGAAAGCGGACCTTTATTTTCGCACGATGAGCGCGAGGTTTGCTGAGACGAATTTTCGATGATACGGAAACGCGCCCTCTGTATCCTAGCGTAAACATCTTCAAATGCATTGAGAGCTTCGTAATTAGGCACAAACTTTGGGTTATCGACAAATCCTAGCTCATTAATGGAGTCTAGATTACGAATGAATTCTTGACGTATGACCGATAATGTCTCGGTTTCTGCCATGAATGTTTCCGTAGAACGACGATCGGAGGTAGATAAAGATATTTTCTTAGATAAATCATTGAGACTAGTTAAACGAGCGAAAATTGCATTGTTTTTAGCTTGTAATATGGCTATTCTAGCTGCCATGGTAAACAAATGGTGCGTAGGTAAGAAACAAATATGTACCGTAAGTAAGTAACTTAGGTAGGTAAGTAAGTAAAGTAAGCGGTTACAATTATGTAGGTATACACGAGAGACGTATAGTATGCCTACCAATACGGATATCAGACCAGGTAGTTAAGATAGGTAGGTAAAATACCTGGATATTTGCGTAAATACACCTATAGCACGCCTATAGGTAGGTAAGTACCTATGGTAAATATGGTAGAATGCGATGTAAAATAGGTAATAACCTATGTATATGCGGTAAACTTCTACGTTTCCTATCACGATTAGCGTGTGAAAACAATAAAATAAGTAAGTATTTGCAAATAAATGAACACCTAAATAGGTCAATAATAAGCGGCGCGGGAGAAGGCGGGAAACGCGATCGACTCAGTGCGATCGATGTGTAATTACAATACACCTACAAGATGGCGGTTTGATTTACGTGCAAAACTATCGGAGTTTGGCACCAACTAAGTATGAAATGAGCGGGTTGAATACGTGTAACCTATCAGAGTTTAACACCAAATATAATGAAAAACGCGAAAGGAAGGTCCTTATTATTCGGTTCGAAGTCAGACCAGTAAATGGTATAGCGGTTTCTGTGGACTGTAGTTTTGCGGAGCGGGGCGGTTGAGATAATGTGATGTGGAGATTTTGAGGGTCGGGGGAAAAGGCAAGGGGACTCACCAAAACGTCTCTTGATCAGCAGCTGGAGCCGAAGAAGAACGCCGTCTTTGAGCGTCTCACACCCAACACCTCGGAGACCGTAAATTTGCACTTTTACTGCCGGCCGGCTAATTAAACATCACAGATCACTATATAGGGCACTAATTAAAGTTTATAGATGCGGGAATAGTATATTTTTGCGGTTTACTTGGATTTAAAAGCGGAGATAAAAATCACTGCGTCGAGTCCAATTTGGTTCTCAATATGTAGTAACGGCGGTCAAAATAGTTCATAACTTTTGGCGCTGTTGTAGGCACAATGTTCTTTCTCTTTCACTCGACGTATGGTGATGTATCAGAGGGAATAGGAAAGGGATAACCTGAAGGACGCCACATCACGAAGAGCGCGAAAATTAAATTAGCCAATTGGCGTAAACAAAGTTTAATATTTCAGGTTTTGTTTAAGTATCTTTGGAAAGTATCGGCTTTCTCTTCAGGGTTTCTATTATCTGAGTTATTCTTTAAACGTTTCTTAATTACATTTTCAAATAAATATAATGTTCATTTATCCGAGTCTAATACAGGCTGTATTTTTATTCACTCTCCAAATTTTAGGGATGTGTTCAGCCCATGAAACTGAACAACTTTCTCTAAGCAAAACAGGGCCAAATATGTTAAAAGAAAAATTGACTACCATTCCATCAAATCAAAGATGTTGAATGATCAGTTTAGTAATGGATGACCAAAATTTTGTGGCGTATTTCAACGTATGTTTGTTCAGCTTCATGGACTGAACTGAACACATCCTTAAAATTTGGAGAGTGAATAAAAATACATCCTGTTATTAGAAATGTGAAAGTTTGTACTCAAACAAAAACGAAAATTTGGTACACAGTACCCTGGAATAAAACTAATTATACTTTTTAGCCCGGTCAAAGGTTCCTTAGGTATTTTCCGGATGTCCGCGCGGAAGAAGTCGCCGGAGGAAGCTGGTACACAATAATTATGGCCATTAAAGTTCAAAGACAGTTCATATTACGTATTTAATCGCTTCGCTTACAACCAGAACGTAAGTCTTTATCTTCTTCGAAGCTTCATAGAATAGACAAGGAGGTATCACCTAGTAAGGTGTGTGTATAATTCTAAAGCAAATCTAGATTGAGGAGCGGTTAAACACCTGTTTCAAGTATCTTTAGGGTTTTGATTAACTGTTCCAGTTGATTGTAGTGCGGCCCTTATGACATTTGAGTGATGGAACTGTTCGTTTATGTAATAGCCTTGGAACTATTCTATATTTATTGAATTTTTAGATTTTAGAATTCACAATGCTATTTTTATATATTAAGTTACTTATTATTCTATAGTTTTTGGAAAAAAAACAATATCAGGCCAAAATTTTGTTAACAACCTCTAAATATTTGATTGAATCAGGCGTCACTTGGCGGAAGTTCCAAACCATTTTGAAAAAAGAAATATATGTAGCTTACTTCCGCAAACAAAATATGCAAGATGCACCGCCCGCCCGCCCGCAAAAATATGCACAAGCACACCACAAAATATAAGTGCACAATACCTGCATTTAGCAAGACAGCAACACACCTTGCACCTTCACCAATTAGGCTACTCTACACGTGTTTCGCCCCAACCCGGAGCATCCTCAGGAGTTAGATCGTGCGTAAACCAACACCGAATGAGCAACTACGCCCTCCGACACCGTATTTATTGTCACTTCCTCCCCACTGCGCATCGAGTGACTGACAACGTTTGAAGAATGTTGCCAGTTTCAAATAAAAAAGAAAAAAGAAAGAAAACATGTTTTTTAATTTAAATTACCTACAAATAAATTGATATACATTAAATAATGTGTTTTATTAATTAGATACTTATTTTTAAGAATCATTATTATTTGAAAAAATACGCAGCAATGGAGAGGAAGAGACGTCAAGTTGATTGTTAAGTATGGTTATGGTTATGGTTCATCAACATTGTGTTTGATAATTTCTAGGTTTTCCAACGCGTTCAGCCGTAGACCTTTACTACAAGTATGTAAAATCTCATAGGAATGGCCATCAACTATCTGATGGCCATTCCTATGCGAAACACGTGTAGAGTAGCCTAATTGGTGAAGGTGCAAGGTGTGTTGCTGTTTTGCTAAATGCAGGTATTGTGCACTTATATTTTGTGGTGTGCTTGTGCATATTTTTGCGGGGGGCGGGTGGTGCATCTTGCATATTTTGTTTGCGGAATTAAGCTACATATATTTCTTTTTTCAAAACCTCTAAATACCTATGATTTTAAGAGACTACATTTTTAATTCCAACGTAATCGCAAACAAAAAGATTTAAACCCGAAAATTGATATTTTTTTACAACAAAGATTACATCACCGATTTTATCGTGAAAATGCCTTTATGGTCACCATATTTAGGCACCAAATCGAAATTCATAAATATTTAAAACGGCAAACTAATGATTTAAGAAGAAATCAAATGTAAAGTTAATAATATTTATAGCATTTTTGCCCTTTTTATGGAATCGATACTGGTTTGTATTTATTATTTTTTGGATTTTTTCTGAATTATTTAAAAAAATACCTAATATTATTTTTTACGAAAAAATACTGTTATGAATTAATGTTGATTCTTCATGCAGCAATATTATTCGACTCCAAGGGTATAGAGAGGGAATCAAGCAGTTGTAGCTTTTACCTACTCCAAAACAAAAAAAAAACAAAAACAAGAAAGCTGGAGCGATTCGCTGCGTGAATAAAGTGTTATATCTTAAACCAGCGGGTTAAAACTTGCTTTAAGTTCTGCTTAAAGTTGGGTAGCACTAGTGTAGCAACTAAAACACCCGTAAAGCATGAAGTTAAGTGGTTCTGCGTTCTTAACTTTTAAGAACTAAATAGATGAGGTTACGTTTTTCGCTTCATAAATATGTACTTATGAGAATTGTTATGTTTAGTAAAACAGGATGTTCCTTAAGCGCCACCGCTCACGGGCGCTTAATCGCCGAGCGATTTTTTGTAGCCCAGAATAGAACATATGGAGTTCAATACGTAAACGCCCACGAGCTACAAAAAGTAGCTCACACATAGCTCGGCGACTAATCGCCAACGAAATGACACTGACAAGAGTGACAAGCGGGTTTAACCCTAAAAGACACCACAATTTTTTTCGCTGGCTGACATAATTATTTTTGTAATGGTAGAGTTTGCAATAAAAAGTAAGAGAATTATTATTACATGATATGCTTACCAATTTATATAATTCTTGAATTTGCGCATATAAAGTAAATGCAGAATTTTTGTTCTTCACACTATTTTGACGATAAAAGGATCTGAACCCTTAGCACGAACAGCTATCAAAAAAATAATCATTCGATAGATAAATTTTGTATTGGAAATTTGTACAACGCCATCTATCGCCGATAAGCGAAATGAAATTTTCCATAGAGAATTATTGTCTATCGAGTAATTTTACGTGCGTTTTTTTTCTCGATAGCTGTTCGTGCTAAGGGTACTGAAGACATTTGAATCGTATACATTGTTTGCTTCATTTGTGAAAAGTATATAATTACTGACATAAATAAATCATAAACTTTATTTTATAGAGCTTAGCAATAATAAAAGTGATTGTTCTATAATATTATTACCGGGTGCCTTTTAGGGTTAACCTACGTCAGCGACTAAAAAGCGCCGTGATTGTCGCCGCGATTATCGCCGCGTTTATCGCAGCGATATCGCCGCGATTAACGCCGCGCTTATCGCAGCTACAAAATAGCGCCCGTCAGCGGTAAGCATTATTGTTTTGGGTCTGTTTGTAACAATAATGGAAGGGAAAAGCAAACAGACAAAACGTAAGCAATGTGAGAAGAAAATAAAACTATATTTAAAAAACCGGACAAGTGCGAGTCGGACTTGCCCACCGAGTAGGTACTTAAGGCAATTTTTTATGACTTAATTACAAATGTATAGTTTTTAAAATTTTTCCAGTACTTGTAGTATAAATAAGACAATATTACTTGCAAAATAGTGCTTAGTAATAATTTCTTTGAGAGGTATGTCTGTCCTTTGTTATGTTGTCTTTTGTGCCTTTTATTAAATAATTATAAAAACTTAGTATCATAATGATTTTAATACAAATTGTTTAGACTGGATTTTGACCTTGCGGCAGATGTTAAGCGGAACTCATTCCATTTCTATTTGGTGCATTTAAGTTGTTAACTGTTGTTGACTAAAATCTGCACGTATCTGTAATAGTTAAATCATTTCAGTGTTGTGCCTATAAATTGTGACTTAGTTTAATTTTAACTCAACTGTATCATTAGCTATACACCTTATTTCTATCAGTGGAGACTTATAAATGACTGTTTGTTGCTATTTTTATGTATTTAGAATGTATTAGTCGATAATCTTCCTAAAATTAATAAATAAAATAAAATAAAAATAAAATTTTATAATTCTGTGTCAACAAGAAGTACCCTATAAATATTGATTCACTTGAGAGTGTCGAATTACGTGTTTTTTACCGCGTGAACGGCTGCACTTTTTTCCACAGTTTCAAGGGACTGTAGACTTGAGTACCTATGTGGTTTTAATTTCAACTCGATACCTCTACACGAGGAGCTTGGTGGCGCAGTGGTTTAGCGCCTGGCCCAGCGATTGCGGAAGTTAAGCAACATTCACAAGGGTCGGCCATGGGATGGGTGACCAAAAATGTGTTATCTCGAGCTCCTCCGTGCTTCGGAAGGCACGTTAAGCCGTTGGTCCCGGCTGCATTTACAGTCGTTAACACCCACCAATCCGCATTGGGCCCGCGTGGTGGGTTATGGCCCATCCTCCTTACCACCCATAAGGAAGGCCTGTGCCCCAGCAATGGGGACATCAAAAATGGCTGATGGACGACGGACGACGACCTCTACGTGTTCCCGAGGTAAAGGTTTTTGACAGACATAATAATATGGTCAACAAAGTGATCCTATAAAAGGGTTCTGTTTCTTTCTTTTGAGGTAGGTACCTATGGAACTGTAAAAAAACTACTGTGGTGTGGGGCCAATAAATATCCTTTCAGCATAATTATTTATTAGGCAGTACATTAAATACTTGGGATTTGAATTAATTTAAAACTAGGCGAGTAGTTTATTACACAGATTACTTATAATAACGCAATTTAATAATAATTCTTGTGTTGATTAACCTTAATCACAAAACTTTAAACAAACTACTTAAACTTAAAATTTGTCTACTTAAAACTAAACGTAGGGTCTCTTTATTTAAAACTAACTTCCGCCTGCGACTTCGTCCACGTGGACATTCGGAAAATCCTTAGGGAATCTTTGACCGGGATAAAAAGTATCCTATGTTTCAATCCAGGCTATTAACTATCTGTGTGTACCAAATTTCATTTAAATCCGTTCAGCCATTTTTGCATGATTGAGTAACAAACATCTAAACATAATCTTCCACATCTATAGAATGATTTAGTCTAAAACTTATGCAAACAACTTTTGAATACTAGCTCCATCCTTTGTAACAAAGGTACAACTTGTTTGCGGTAAAAATGTGCATAAACTTTGGAACTAAGTGGTCTTGTAAAATAAACAACTTTTGATTATGTCCGGGCGTTGCTCTGTCGGCGGAATATTCCAGCAAGCTTTTTTTTAAATAATATTTTCGTCATTTTAACGAGAGTGAGTTTAAGTGGTTAGGATTGTTTTAAGGCTTAACATGACAACAAAAGGGTGGTATATTTTTGTAGTTATGTTTGTAAAGTAATAAAGGAAGTTAGTTAACCTATAATTATATAGGCTGCATTTTTATTACCACTCCAAATTATAAATATGTGTTGAGTTAGTCCATGAAACTGAACTACTTACTAAACTGATCACGTGATCTTTTTGGCTTGTATGGATAGTCATTTTTTTCATATTTGACCCTATTTTTCTTAGAGAAAGTGGTTCAGTTTCATGGACTGACAACCTCCTTAAAATTTGGAGAGTGAATAAAAAAACACCCTGTATATTCGAACATCTTTAATGTATGGTAATTGTAAGTACATTAGGAGAAAAGAGAAAAAAGCGTAGTCCAAAAAACCTACAGTCCATTTTGGACACTCAGAATATTGTTACCTAGATTATTTGCACTCAGAACACGATTCCTTTTGTCAACGTATTCTTTGACAAATTATATTTTATTTATTTTAATTTGCTGATGTTTTTTTTCGACACGACACTGATTAGTTCCTATAGTTTTACTAAACAAGATAAATACTTTTCACACGCTAATGCCTGTAACGTTACAAAAGAGAGGAACAGAGAAAGAGAGCCTACCTAGGATAAACGATTGTATCTAGCTAGGTAAGGAGTAGAGTAGAAAGATGGTAGTAGAGTACAATAAACATTTATTTACACCAGACCTACAAACAGAGAGCTAAGGAACTTAAAGATTAAAGAACGAGGGAGGATAGGAGTAGGAGAGGGCGAATCTTCAGGGGTTTCAGAGGGACAGGGGAACTTAATCTTGCACGCGGAGAGGGGGCGTGGAAGGGGCGTAGATATTACGTCGGCGAGCACGCGGAGACGGGCCGAAGATGGAGCGTGGTTGTCCAGGGGCTGAGCGTAGACGGGTCGCAGATGGAGCGCGGATGTACAGAGGCTGGCCGCAGATGGAGCTATCAGCAGCAGGAAAGTTGGAGCTGACCAGCAGGATTAACATGCCACACCTGAAATGATGGGCTATCTTCAATTTATGAGCGTTGCAGATCAGCATCAGCAATTTTTTATGTCCTCGCTGCTGGGGCCCATGCCTTCAGGAGGACGGATCATAGCCCACCACGCGGGCCCAATGTGGATTGGTGGGTAAGAGCGTTATCTTATCAGAATAGTGCCATTTTGATGCACTAATAAAGTACCTAATTCGTGTGATGCGGATTCATAAATGTTTATGTTGCACAATTTGCTGATCAGGATGCTTCTGCTTCTAGATAAGAGAGGCACAGTAGAGTGATAAGGTAGTAAATAAATTATCTTATCGTTTCTTGAATTTTTTTTTATATTTTTTTTTGTTAATCATATTAAGTATATTGTTGTCTTGATACTCTCCATTCATGTATGTAGTGTTCACCTTAAAAAATGTTGCACTCGGCATGAGATGTTACCATAAGTTAGTGTAAGTAATAGTGTAAACAAATACTGGCGTACCAAATAAATAGGTGTAAGGTATCTGAAGCAAGTTATTAATATTTTTTTTTGTATCAAGTTTAACTCTTATAATATTTTACAAGAAAAACAAGTGTATTATTATCAGAAAACTGGAACACTATTGGGGGATAGTTGTACACTAATTAATATTTGTTAGTTTAAGTAATTAAAATAATGGCACGGAAGTTTTTTCTAGCACTTTCCTATTTAATTATAAGTATTTCCTGCAATAAAATTCAAATGGAAAGCTATATTATACCCACAACCACAACTTCAAATATGAACAGACGACGATATCACATAAAGACAAGTACTTTGAAAAGTAAAATTTATATAGCTTGTTAAGGGTATATAATAAAACACTTGACAAGCTGTATGAATTTACCAATGTATTGAATATTCAAATTTATTGACATAAAACTTAAATTATTTGTAATGACTGTTTATAAATTATTTTAAATCTTGCTAAAGTACCTACCTATACTCTCTAATTAGAATGAAGTGAACCAACTGATTACATTGAACTGTGTCTCCCAGATTCCATTAACTCTGCGGTGGAGTAGATAATTAGGTTCCAGTTAGAAACACAGAACTTGTGATTGTCAGCTTGATGAGTATTACTTTACCTTATATTTAGTTGTGCGCGTTTATTAATTAACTTAGTTACTTATCATACTCGTTTAAATAGAACCGTATGACTTGTGGTGAAGTCTAACTTGACGTGTGGGTGATCATATTTTTGTAGGACCAATAATGTGAATTTAAGTCAAATTACGACTGAACGAGAGTGTTTGAAAGAGAGAAATGCTTCTGCGTCAGTTTTATGATTTAACGTTGTTTTAATCAGACTTTTTAGCGCACAAATCAGAAGTAAATACACACTGAAATTCTCATCATTTGGTTCCCACTCCACTCATGATTACAAGCAACTTTTACTATGGGGCCAACTCTGATATCGCGAAAAAAACAGCTGTACCATACAATACCTACTCGACCTTAATGTATGGAACAGCTGATTTTTTTACGCAATTTCAAAGTTGGCCCCACATAGTAAGAGTTGTTTGTAATCATGAGTGGAACCACCCCACTGCGGGAACCAAATGATTAAAAAAATCATGCTGTATATTAGTACAATTAGTATTTCGTTGTTTTTAACGTTAGTTGTCATGCTAAAATCGCAACAGTGTAAAAGTTTAAACTAAAGTTTTAAAATCCAGAGTTTCTTGCCTCAAACACAAATATTCAAACATAATATTATGTTTTTTATTTTATTTTATTTAAAGGGTCACCAACATAAGCAACAGTAATAAAATAATTTAAAAAGTAATAAAAGACACACACACGCATTCACACACACACACACACACACACGCATTCGCTCACACACACACACACACACACTTACACAATAAAAAATAAAAAAAAATATATAACTTTACTAAATTCGTTAGTTCATACATAGTATGTAAGTGTTACGATGGAGCGGGGCTGTTTGTCACAAGTATTGTAATACTCACTAGGCAGTCCCAACCTGCTGTTTTAAAAACCAATATTTGTAAAAGAAATAAAAAATTTTGATTTTTGTTTTTTTTTTTTTTGAATTAAAAAAAAAACAGAACAACAAATTGCTTATAGCTAACTGCACTTACAATTATAGGTAACCACAGCATGCGTTATTGTAGTTAGAAAAACTAAAAAAAATACATCTTAATTAAAATAGAAAAATACGTTCTAAAAAAAAATATGTTCGGAAAATATGTTTGAATATTTGTGTCAAAACATCCGAATTTCACTTCTGATCTCAAATCCAACACTAGAACTGAGGTGTAGCAAACAAACCGTATCACGGAACAGCTTGAAGCTCCGAGATCCAGGAAACAATAATCCAGGCGGTAAACTTATTTGTGTACTTCAAAAGAGTGAAACCACAGCTGCGGATAGGCAGTAGATCATCGAAACATAAATGAACCCACGACGCGACGGTTAAAATGGTTACTTTTACTTTTTTTTAATAAAAAGAGTAAAAAATTAGTTTGACGAACAGACTAGAGCTCTGAAAAAGACTCCCGAGTCGTCGAGCGTCATACAAACGAGCCGAGCCCTGTAAAACGACTCCGAGCTCTAGACAAATAAAAGAACTCGGAGGCTCGAGTCTTGTACATCACTAATTTCTTGAGAGTAAGGCATTATACAAGCCTTGTGTGGTAAGTGATAAACATTGCTTCGACAATGTAAATGCTCACTTCCCGCGCTAGCCTGTAACGTACTATTGTTTTATCTACACTCATAACTTAATATTCCAAATATGAATTCAAAAAATATTGTATAAACATGTACTATATTTTCGAAATAAAAAAACCATTACAGTGCAGTCAGCTGTATCATAATAGTACATTATGAGACAAGTTAGCTTAGGTTGCTCATTGCGCACAAGGCTGTGGGTTGCAGCCCGAGCCGTAGGCGAGGGCGTAACTCAGCCGAGTGTGCAATAAGCAAAAGCTCACGAGTTTCATACGACGTTTTTCAACACATTTGCGAGGAAAAAACAAAGTAATTTACCACACAGCAACAAATACGACAAAAACAAAATAATTATGACAATTATGGGAAAAGGCGCGCAGGTTTTTTTTTTTGTTTTTTTCACACGCCCAACGCAAGAATATTTTTCGAACAAAGGGGTGAGGAGCATACAGCCTACTTCAAAATTATAATTTTAAGTGATAAGATGCGAATATTTTAATATTTTAAAACAAAATATTGTGAATTATGAATAATTTAATAATAATAAACATTTGTTTGACTTAATTAAGGACTTACACATTTATTTATTAAAAAAAATATATGAATTTTCTACAGCATAAAACTTCTTTGTTGTTACTAAAAAAATAACTGTATTACCCGGCTAAATTGGGAATGCTCTGTTTACTTGCCTAAAACTTGCAGTAAGGTACTAATTTGACTTTGTAGGGTTAATTCTATTACGTACTAGTGTTTTATATATTATTGCACGCGTTTGTTTTAGCTCGGTTTATGGCCCTAAAAGCGATGTATTAGGTCTAAGTTTACAAGCAAGTGTGTTGAAAAATAACTTTTTAATTTTTGCAACACACTTTTACTCTTTAATTTATTGGCGCATTATGGGCTTATTGTAATATCTATGGTCTGTCGTGCGGGGCGCGTCATTTTTAACGCAAAACAAAAAAATATGATTTCAATTTTCACTTTTTGTTGTATACTGAATTTCGTAGGATTTTTTTTATTCCTGCTTTAAAATATCTGATAGCAGTGAATGTGACCAAAATTTGACTCCGCCCGACATTTTAGATGCAGCGACGGGTATATCGAGGTAGTACGGTAATATCAGCAAAGTCTTTTTCTCTTTTTTAACTTTGATCTTTTATTTAAGTAGTAGGTTCAGTCCCAAATTGTGTGAGTGTAGATAAAATAGTGTATGAAACTGCACATAACTATAATTATGAAACACTCGTGTGATACTACTAAAAACCTCGCCTCACACTCGTGTTTTAAAACCCCTCTTTATGTATCAGTTTCATAAACTACTACAACATAATTTAATTATTAATAACTAGAGTTAAAATAGTTTCTTTAAGTTTAATTCAAGCCACAAACCCAACTTATCTCCAAGGTCCGTCTGTTCAAAATCATCAGATAAACAACTACTCAAACAAAGCAGTGACGTACCGTTTGAGTTGTGACGTTAAAATAACGAGGGTAGTCATTACCTCTCCTGAAACTATTGTCAACTGCGATTAATCTTAATTCACCTTGTGGAGCCGGCCTGATTAGATGTAGTATTGTTTAGGCACCTCCTCCTAAGAAACTCAGGTGTTAAGTCACTCTCCCCTGTATTATAATTATTTATTGATGTGGATTTGTGGAGCTCGGTGGCGCAGTGGTTTAGCGCCTGGCCCAGCGATTGCGGAAGTTAAGCAACGTTCGCAAGGGTCGGTCATGGGATGGGTAACCAAAAATGTATTATCTTGAGCTCCTCCGTGCTTCGGAAGGCAAGTTAAGCCGTTGGTCCCGGCTGCATTTGCAGTCGTTAACACCTACCAATCCGCATTGGGCCCGCGTGGTGGGTTATGGCCCATCCTCCTTACCGCCCATAAGGAAGGCCTGTGCCCCAGCAGTGGGGACATCAAAAATGGCTGATGGACATGGACATTGATTATTTATACATACAGCTTAGAAGACGAGTCTTTAAAGACATTTAGAATGAAATGAAATGAAATGAAATGAAATGAGTTTATTTGACATTTACAATGCTTTCCTTATACTAGTTAGGTACTTGTTATGGTGTAGGTAAAAATAGCACTAGTATAAAGTGAAAGTTGGCTCCTACCCTCCACACTAGTTTAAACTGTGTTGCGGCAGAGTAGTGTGTCCCCGTCCACTTGTTACTGATCATGCATTTATACAATGGAATAGAACCGGTCGGTCGGGCGGTATGGCGCTCGTGATGACCGACGACACGGTCGCCTATGCACGCACAAATAAATACTAACAGTATATGCAGAACATACAGATAATAAAAATAAAATTTTTCGTTAATAAATTACAACCCCATTTAAAGTGCTTAAATTAATAGTATTTAAAGATACAGTGGCCTATTTATATATAAAAATTAAATATAACTACGGCATACTACCCTTTCTTAACAAATTAATAATATAAATAATAGTGATAACTTTGTAATAGATAATTGTATATATATAATTGTAATATATATTTATATATATATATATATTTAAACAGTGTTATTATTCTTATAAATTTATAGTACCTCATGTCAACAATTCCTCTGTAGCTACGTAATCTAAACTTAACAAGTATCCTGTAATTAATTTTTTACAAGTGTAATAGGTTTTTTCTTTAAGACTCGTGATTATTTGGCTGATTTTGTTATATAAACGAGGACCCTGATAAATGGCAAAGCTGTGCGAAAATTTAGTATTACAGTCAGGTATCCTATAGACTGTTGCAATTCTTCTAGCTGAAATTTGTGGTGGTGGTATGATACGGTGCTGCCTTAGCATAATTGTTTTTATAAATAACTGCCTTACCGTTAGTACTGGAAATTCTTCATATAATATTTTCGTTGGATATCGAAATTTTTTAAAATTAAGAACTTTGATAATAGCCCGTTGAGCTCGTTCAAGTTTCATTAGGTGAGTTTTCTTGGCCCCACCCCATGCAGATATGCCATATGATAGTAAAGATTGACAAAGTGCACAATAAACTAATTCATTTATTTTACTATCCTTTACATTCCTCAGTTTCTTAAAAATGCAAATTAGTTTTCTTATTCTTCCGCTAAGTATTTCAATTTGATGTTTCCAGTTTAGATTTTGATCAACATAGATTCCAAGATATTTCAAAGATGGGACCGATGATAATACATGGCAGTTACATGTAGGTGATTTCTTGCATGTATGGGCACGAATGTTTAGGTCTATAGGTTGATTATTTTTATTGATACTAAAAGTAATATATTTTGTTTTTTCGAAATTAAGGGTTAGAATATTGTCATTGAGCCAATTTAAAATTTTGCCAAAGCCTTCCTCGCTAACTTTTTTAACTTCCTCCCATGTCGGTGCGTTAAACAAAAGTACTGTGTCGTCTGCAAATGATATTATTTTTGTATTGGATAGTTGCATTTGTGTTAAATCGTTTAAATAAATTAGGAATAAGGTCGGTCCAAGGACTGATCCTTGCGGTACACCAAAATTAATATTAAGGTATTCACTCTGCTCATCTTCTAATTTTACGGACTGCGTCCTGTCTGTTAAGTAGGATGTAAATAACTGAAGTGGTATACCACGTACTCCAGCGTTTTCCAGCTTTCGTATAAGTATGGGAATAGAAACAGTGTCGAAAGCTTTTGCCAAGTCCAAGAATATAGCTAAGGATTTATTACCTTTGTCAAGATTCAGTACAACGTGTTCAATTAATTCATTGATTGCATCAGCGGTAGATTTTTTTTTCCCTGAACCCAAATTGTTGTGATGAAAGAAAGTTGTTTTTTTCAAGAAAACTCATCAACCTGGAGTTAATGGCTTTCTCTAGTACTTTGGCAAGGGTTGGCAAAAGCGATATCGGACGATAATTGTGGACACTGTTTCTATCCCCAGACTTAAAAACTGGTGTAACCACTGACATTTTTAGTAGGTTAGGAAAAATTCCAGTAGAAAAAGCTAAATTACATATATAACAAATAGGACCTGTTATGTAATCAATACCCATCTTCAAAAAGGTTGATGATATACTATCCCAGCCAGTAGCAGAGGTGCTTTTCAGTGACATAATGATTTTTTTTTTATTTATTTCGTATTCATCAGTTGGAAGTAGCATTAATGAGTCAATTCGTCCAAGAGACTTGCCAGCATCATGCACCAACTGATCTTCAGTTTTTTCAATACTTAATAGTATTTTATCAGCAAGAGTCCTTCCTACGTTAGCGAAGTGTTCATTTATACTGTTAATAGAGGCGTATCGCGTATCTTTAATTGTAAGTAGTTCAATTGCCTGTTGCTTTTGAGAGTCCAAGTTACAAATTTGGCGTATTACTCGCCATGTGCTTTTAATGTTGTTTCTATGTTTCTCCAATTCCGATTTTTCATATTTTGTTTTTATGTTATGTAGTAGCCTATTACAGTAGTTCCTGTATCTTTTATATGTAACAAGTAGAATTAAGTTATTGGGATTTTTCTTAGACTTTAGGTGTAATTTGTCTCTCCATTTTATACACCTTCTCAAACCGGGTGTTATCCATGGTTTGATAATAGTTTTCCTATTAGTAATCTGCTGTTTACACGAGCATTTTTTTAATATCAATGTTAAAATATTCAAAAATTTGCAAGTTGCTTCCTCAACGTCAAGACAATTTGTGACTTCAGACCAGTCCACTTTACTGAGTTCATCAACGGCTTTAGAATAGTCAATTTTTTGTATTACCTTGTTTTTTGTAACAGGTGCTATGTCCAGTTTTAATGATGTTACCAATGTAGAATGATCTGTAGTGGTCGTATGACAAACCACTGTCACTGCCTTACTACCTACACGAAGAAAACAGTGATCCAGACAATTTGGACCGCGTGTTGGGAAAGTATGACTTGGAAGTAGTCCGTGCATCGACAGTAGGTTCATATAGAATATTAATGAATTAGGCAAAATACATTTTCTTTTTTTAAATACACAACGGGATAGTACTTGGCCTTCACCTCACCTGATGTTAAGTGACGATAAGGCCGAAGGTGGAAGTGCACTACACCCGGAATCCTCATCACTAAGGAACTGGCTATCTTATCTAACTGCCGGAACACAACAAATTGTTGTTATACCGTTAGACTTAGGTAAGATGGTAGTAGCTAGCCAGGCGGACGTGAAATAAGGCCTACCTACCACCAACCAAACCGAGTACATTCGAGTACCGATCCCCCGCATCTTACACTGGTGGGCAAACCACTAAACCACAGAGGCGGTTAAAATATTTTTTCTACAAAATAATCAGAATAATAGCACTCATCGTTGTCCCACTTTAAAAGTTCGTTAGTTCGTTTGTTTGTAACGCTTGCACGTATTAACTACTCAACCATTCATCTTGAAGTTTTGCATACAAGTTGTCAGGGGTACAGAAAAAGACATAGGGTACCATTCATCTAGAAAAAAGGACTGTTTCTGAAGTACAGGAAAATAACAGTCTATAAGCAGACGCAGTCGTTGCGGGCCACTAGTTTTATAATGTTTTGATGACAGTGTGTCCACAGTGTCCACACGCAGGTAGTATGTATCACGATAATATGAATAAAATATGTTAGCGTCGTGACACAACGTATTTGGCGATCTGTTAAATTAGTTAAATGGTACATATCCGTAACTTGTTTAACATAGGCCTTTACAGTATTCAGTAAAGCTTGATAACTAACAATAACCATTCTCCCGGAACAGAGTGTCTTGTAATACACAACCAATGCCTACTAAATTAGCGTTTAAGTGCTAAGGCCACAACTAACTATATTGAGTAGAGCATCTGTTAAATGCCTCTATGCAAAGCCTTTATAAGTATCACTATACCGCAAACTTTCAAGTGAGCCGAGCCACAGCATAACCAACCTCGTTATGGAATCGTGCATTCTCACCGGCAGCGAGCGGTTCACCGTTTTAATGAAATTAGACTGTGGCTGAGTAGATTGTTAGGAAGATACTTGTGAATTGCTTAGTTATGGAATATTAAGTTCGTATCAACTTGAGGGGAAGCGTATCGCATAAGATACTGTGCATAAAGAATGAACTGTTCAAGTAGTAAAAAGGTTTTCACAGCTGTTTATTTTGGTTGAATTTTAAGTTATACAGAATTAAACTTTTTGAAGCGTTGTTGAATGGTTAAATAACTTTTATTTATTTATATTACTAACTTTCGCCTTCGATTTTGTACACGTGGAATTGTAAAGGCGGGGGTCTCCACTAGAGGCAGCCTCGAGTCGAGCGGCCGCCTCGACCCGCGGCTGCTCAAATTAATGTGCTTCAACCTGAGGCACGACTCGACACGCGACAAAATTCGTCGCCGCGGACCGAGCCAGATTTTGACGGGTTTTTGCGCGCGCTCAAAGGCGCCTCAGTCTGAGCCGGACGGGAGTGTATAAATCTAAACTGGTGAATCGCGTTGCCTCACTTCGATCCGCAACGTGCCTCAACCATCTGCCTCAAGGTGAGCAGTCTCAGTCTGCCTCAAAAAGAGGCTGGTCATCCTGAGACTTCTCAAGTGGATACGAAGCTTAATTTTTTTCTAAAAATACTTTCTGGTTATAATAACTAAGTATACATATAATAAACGAGTATACGACAAACTTCATACCAGTGCTGTGCTATGATGAATCAGTCAGTCTGAACAATTATTTTAAAGGTACATACAGATGCGATAATGGTTGGTTTATTTTATTTATACTTTTATTAAATTACTGTCCTTCTTCAATGGTATAATTAAAATTTTGCGCTAAACGAGATTATTATCGAAAACTACACGGAATTTCACTGATTTTACGGACGATAAAATTTTGATTCAATCCGCTTGCTGTGGCGAGTTATTAAAACCTTTTGTGCATTATCCATAACTTTGTGCTCGAAATTTGCATGAAAATACTTATTTTAATATCATTTGTGTTTTATCTGAGTTAATGATATTGGACGTCTATATTCGTATCATTTATAAATAAAACTATCTCTCAGAATAATGTAGAAAAATATCAATTTTTCCATATTTTTTACTTTTACTTACACACGGTTAAGTT
Organism: Agriphila straminella; assembly: GCA_950108535.1. Classification (NCBI taxonomy): domain Eukaryota; kingdom Metazoa; phylum Arthropoda; class Insecta; order Lepidoptera; family Crambidae; genus Agriphila; species Agriphila straminella. The sequence goes on along the minus strand of OX467307.1, from coordinate 19,345,915 downwards.
ATACCTAAACGTCGATCAATGCTAAATATGTACGTACTAAGTTATAGATATTTACCAGGAGCCCAATCGCGGTAATTCTGAACGATAAAACCAAAAACGTTACGTTGTCATTTAGGTTATATTTACCTAAAAATCTTTGGTTTAGCTTCATAATTTTCACTTAAATTGTCCCAGATTGTAATCCTAGACTCCTTAGGCAGAGTATTTAACATATTTTAACAAAACAAATGCGTCCCGTTTTAACCTTTTGGGTACGGAACTCTAAAAAGTTCAGTCTAATCATACATAACCCTAACAATAGCAAAAATAAAAAATAAAAACCCTCCTACACACTGTACCAAATTTCGAATCGATCGGACATATGGAAGGTAGTCAGATCCCCTCATCAACTAGAAAACAGCTGATGATCTTCAAACGGCTGAACAGATTTTCATGAAACATGGCTAAGAACACTCAGGATAAAATTATCTATGACACAAAAAAAACCAAACGAAAATCGGTTCATCCGTTTAGGAGCTACGATACCACAGACAGATACACAGATACACAGATACACAAACACGTTAAACTTATAACACCCCTCTCTTTTTGCGTCGAGGGTTCAAAGTTTCTAATTAATAGAGATTTCAGACGAGAAAAAGAATCATAAACGACTTATAACATGACCCACGCAGTTCAAAAAGAATACCAAATCACGGTTGAGTACGCTCGAGCACAGTATTCAAATAAGGTAATAAAATCTGAGCCTACAAAATACCTTTTTTAATACACTTTACATAATCTGTTAACAATAAAGACTTACAGCGTTAACAAAATGATTTTTTAGTATTTGAATACACTTAACGTTTTGTCGTCGTGTGACGTTGAATTTTAGAACTTAGGTAGTATTAAAAATTGTGTAATAATTACCTATTAAAACAGATGCTTTATACGGGAATTTCTTTTGCGCACTCCTTAACGAATGTTGTGTAAACTGTTATGCGTAATTTATTAAATTCTATTGTTATCACTGAAATTGTTACACACACGTCCAATTAGATAGATAGATAAATAGTTTATTTGTTGCATACAGCACACATAGAAACATTTGAAACAAGAATATAATAATAATTAAAAAAAAGATAACGAATGATCACTATGTACGTTAAACGTAGTACCGACAAATGTGCATAATATGCACATATTATGTGCAGCAGCAAACAGGGTCTAGGCTTGGTGTAGTATTTTCGCTCGTGGAATGGGCAAAACGCTGATTTTCAGCTACTGGACGGGAAATTTACTTATACAGGTAAATGTGGACTATTATGGTATAACTAATAGTTTTCAAAGCCTTTTATTATTTATAGTTACCTCTCAATTACTAATACAAACTCTACCTGTGACTCTACTTAATTCAGAACTAAATGATCGGTGTGAAATGTACTGGCAAAATAATGACTATAGGTTTACCACGTGATTGAATAAATACCTCGGTGGGCGTTCATTCTAATTAAAAAGGTCGGTATAACAAGCTCAAACATATCCCTCGTCAAATATTTTTACCAAAAAGTATTTAGGCGCTAAAAGTGGCTTTAATTAAAATATGTATTTTTCTCGCGACAGTACGAGCAAAACAGACTTGGTGAAAATACGTGAGCAAAATAATTTTTTTCATGTTCACTTAATTTACTGTTGATTTTTTATTCAATTACTCCGTGAGTAAAATGAGCTTTTTAATATTTGATGTATGAATTTGTGCTGACAAAGCGAAAGTATGAAAATATAAGAAAAACCGACTTCAAAAAACCTGCATCTAAAAAAAGGAAGAAATAATATACAAATCATTAGATACGCATTATCATTGTTATCATAAAACACGTCTATTAAAGTCGGGTGGGGCTGGAGAACATCTTCCTTTTTTTATTCTAAAAGCCTCACCCGACTTCAATTGACGTGTTTTATTATAACAATGATAATGCGTATCTAATGATTTGTATATTATTTCTTCCTTTTTTTAGATGCAGGTTTTTTGAAGTCGGTTTTTTGTTTTTTAAACAATTTTTTTATTTTTTTATTTTTAGTGTAGGTACCTTCTGCATTAGGTAGTGTAGGTATATTATTTAGGTAGAAAAATCGGCTCAGCCAAACGTGAGATAATCGCGGAGAAACATACAAACTGAAAACTTACCTCCTTTTTTTGAAGTCGGTTAAAAAGACTACACAACGGTATCCCTTCCCCAACAAAAAAAATCATCTAATTCGGTTCATAAATAACAAAGTTGTCAAGTTAGTTGATTTAATATCATAGTATTTTCAGGATTACTTGTAAACTACTGAACCGATTTGAAAAAAAAATAAATGGGACCATCTCGCAAGAAAACTCAATCGAACAAAAAAAAAATTATCGAAATCGGTCCATAAATGTCGAAGATACGCGCGAACAACGATAAAAAAAAAAAAAAAAAACATACAATCGAATTGAGAACCTCCTCCTTTTGATGAAGTCGGTTAAAAATATTAATTCTATTCGTTTTTCTTACCTTTTTGACAAAAACTCATGACAAAATTAATTTAGTAAAGTTTAGGTCAGTCATTATCGGTGTACACACGACAGCACATCAAGTTAAACACTTGAACTGTGAAAACGACTTTTATTGTATAGGGCACAAAGGCGGTCCCATGTTACGTTTGATTTGCCGTCGCCTGTACCTTTACTCTATGTAGTTTGGGCCATGGCTAACTATGTCTAATTATAGTAAGATCGCGTATGTACATTTTGCGTATTCTACAATTTGCGGATTGTACATTTTGCTAAAGGTGCTCATTTTTCGAATTGTACATTATGCTACGTAGGGATTTTTTTTAATCTGTTGCTAAATCTACGAATAAGAAATAATTTTACAAACAGTTATTATTATAACATCGAAATCATGGTAAAATAATACATAACATATATTATTTTCGTGAAATATTTCTCTGAATATATTTCTTCAGAGACTTCTTTGATTTTGTCATCAACTCTTAAATTTCTCCAAACACCCAATTTCTAATAATTTGACATTTCATGTCAAATTATTATGAAATAGGTAATTTATTGGTCTCGGAAATTGTACAAACAAACATCGTTATTTTCAAAGCACGCTGGCTAAAATGTTAACCAAAACAATTTGAAACTAGGGTTACTATGTAGGTACTACCGTATTTATAAAATGCTCGGAACTTTGAAAGTTATCTTGAGATCATACGTGAGATGCTGATTCTTATAAGAACAGCATCTCAAGTATGATCTGAAGATAGCTCTTAACGTTGAGAGCGGTTTATAAATATGGGCCTAGGTATTGTTACTATTCACCAAGCTTCAGTAAAAACAAAATTAATCTCCACCCTATCAACGTTTCTCCCAGTGTCCAATATACCCCAATATACCTACCACCTACATCCAATACCGTCAATTACTAACTCCAAGGATCAACTGCTAGACACAAGGCGCTTTCGTCAATTCAAATTAACATTCTTCCCCCGTACCCAATTAGATTTCCAATCACTAGAAGAAAGAGAAATCGGAGGGCCTTCTCAGGAAACCGAGCAACGAAATACTCGGACGGCGTTCGTTCTTCGTAACATTTTCAACTCCTGAAAAGTAGAACGAACGATGAACTTTTTTTTGTAGTAGGCCCTCAAAATCTTTCGTTTCTTTAATTTGGTGCCAGTGGCTAATGCAGCTGTCCAAATGCTATATTGGTTTTGCCTTACCTTGTTAAAGCTGAAAATATTCAAAGCATTTATTTCTTTCTCCGATTCGGTTTTTTTTAGTTCAATAGGTACTTATCTAGAATATTTTATACAAATTAAGTATATAAAAATTATATGCAATACAGAAACAGGTGATAGTGTTGCTAAAACTGAACAACTTTCTTATAGAACCTAATATACTAGGAGGTCACAACAAGTTTGGTAACGATCGCGTAAGTGGCTGACTCTGGGTTCACAGGATGGAGAGGCACTCTCTGATGCTAAATATGTCGGTCTGTTTGCGTGAAGTGGTTGCGTTCTTTTTATATGCAGGCTGACAAATGTGTTATCGTTACCAAAAAAAACGATAAGGTAAATGGCTGACAATAGTACAGCAAGTAAGTACTCGTTGTACTCATGTGAACTGTGTAAGTAAAATAAGTCGGTCAGCTAACCAATCCATTTTCTACAGGAGTATGAATATTTATTTTGGTTTTTGACCCTTTATTCCTTGGAGAGTTTCAGTTTCTTAAATATATATAACCTATTTCAGTATAGTCACATAATTTTGTTACGTCTTTTTAAATTGAGAAATTCTTTATATCAAGTTTTTGAAAAGAGTCAACTATAGAATTTTGTCGGCACAAACATTCCAGACTCAAACTTTACACATGATTGTAGCATTATGGGGGTTGGCATGTATTACTACCACATTAATTCGCCTAATCCCCATCTCAATTTATGGCAACTAGGGATGCCCATAAATCAGAATTAGGTCATGCTAATAGATCAAAGATTAAAAAAGCTAGAGATGTTATTCAAGATTAATACAAATAACAATCGTAACTCATTTACCAACTTTGATAGATTAAAATTGTACCTACCATGGATGGATATAGAACAATTTAAAGCGACAAACTCTCTCGTTACGGCTCGGCTCAAACCGCAGCCTGTAACAGTTTCTGCGGCGGCGGGGCCCGTGCGTGTCCCATATGTGACAACCCTATTAGTTTGCCCATTCAACTTCTTTTCTTAATTTATTTTACAGGTTAGGTAACAACTTGCCTAATTGAATCTCAACCGTTGTTTTGATAATTTAATAAACTGCTCTTAAAACACGAAAAAAAAACTATTAGTGGCCGAGTTGTTACCAAACTGAATTTAACAAAATGCAATTGATAGTTGATGCTAAATTCTATTTAAAATAATAAAATAATTCAAATGTCTTTAGTCCAAATGTTAATTAAGATTTCATTTAAAGATGTCGGCATTTTAAATTGAACTTTTTCAGGCATAGCTTCCTCTTCTCGCGAGTTTGAAAACGAAAAGAAAACATGCTCATATATTTTCCAAGAGTCTAATCTTCGTCGCCATCTTTACTCGTTTCGCGAAAAAAACTCAGACCCGGTCGTTTCATATTACACCCTTTTATCTTTTTCATTCATTCGTAGAAGTTTCTTTGAAGCAATATACGATTCGAGCGATCTGCAAAAAGAGAGATCACTTTTTTATAAACAAAATGAAAATACAAAAAATAATCAGATGAAGGTATCTGCTGAGAATAACATGTTTCGCTTTTTACTTTTTTTAATGTGGGATACGGTACCATTATTATTAAATAATAGTTACCGAATCTGTGTCTAGTGACGTGTAAGACGCAGAGGTCCCGGGTTCGATTCCCAGGATGGAGGTACATTTGTAATCGGTTTGGTTGGTTGGCGGTAGGGCTTATTTCAGGTCCATCTGGTTTGCTACCACCATCTTGCTTAAGTCTGAGGCCATAACACTTGCCTGTTAAAAATTGCTGGTGGTGTTATTGATTGCCCTGCTTTATTAAAGCAAATCAACATCTGGGTGCCACGCAAATTACCAATAAGACGTAATCAACTTTTAGTCATACCTAGATGTAACACAAATTATCGGCGTAACTCTTTCTTCATCCGTGCGAGTAACCTTTTCAATGACCTATCAAAAAGCAACAGCGAGTGAGAACTGTTTCGGACTAAACCCAAAAATATAACTAACCTTTTTATCTCTGAGTTTTTCGGCACCCTGAAAGTGACTAATTCAGTTACTCATTGGATAATGATAATACGTAAGTGATAAATCGTAACTTATTTTGCTCCAAAAACTATTTTGCAAATAGCTTAATGTGGTCTATGTACATCTTATAATCCATATGCGAATACCTGTTAATAGCTAAGTAGATTTAAGAAATTGTTTTCTATACAATGTATAACTGCTGTTGGTATTCCGAACATAATAAAAAAAAATAACAACAATTTAAAAATTGTTGTGTTCGGGTAGTCAGAGGTGAGATACCCATTTCCTCAGTGGTGAGGTGTAGTGTAGGTGTAGTGTAGGTGTAGTAGTGTGCTAAGAAAAATGTAAAGCATGGAAATGGTATGGTTTTTTTTTTTTTTTGTGTTTATCATGCGATCAGTCGTAAGACTAAGAACAGATGAGGTGAAATGGTATGGAAATAAAGAAGCTTTACTATTATTATTTTAAGGCCGAAAATGTAGGCCTTATCATCACATAACATGCGAGATGAAGGTTTTTCATAAAACAATATTATTATCATTCAATATTTGCGATAAAGTTTTACTTAGAAAAATATGATTGCAAACATTTTGATCTAACCGCAACCTACAAACACAAAATCCTTCTATCTTTTTCACAATATTTAGACGATTAAACATTTTTATACAAGCTTTATAATAATCGACTTAATACCTCTTCCAAGGTCAAACTAATAAGGATTTTATCTTATTGTGCGTTAACGCTGTCTGGTTTTCTTAATCATCCGGTGCCTCAGTAGTTCTTACAAAGTGACTTGTATTCGGTTCGCAGAGCAACATCAAAGCGTGTGCGAAACTAATATTTCCTTTGTCACCATCTGTCCAGTATTATCTGGCGTTTTCGGAGAATTTCGGCTGTCAAAAGCTAAATCGGTATCGTTAATAGCGCTATTGAGAGTTGCTAGGCTTGACGACTGATTTTTTTCATGTTTAATAGTGTGAACCACAGAACATTTGAAGATAATGACTGTTTCCAGGCCCTGGCAGAATAACAGTGCTTCTGGGTCATTCTGACCATCTACGAATGACTCAGAAGTTTTTTTTACTGAGACAGGGCCTTTTAGCAGCACACTTTGTTATCCTTTTTATCTCTCTTCTGTTCTGTGTAAATGTGTACCTACCTATATATTGTTTTCTCTTCTTAATCCTATTGTGTGTTGTTAATAAACGTTTTTCTATTCTATTCTATTCTATTCTAAGATGTTTTTGTTTGGCGTTTGCTCACACGACTGACTGAACAAAATTCAAAGATATGCGGAGCTTCGCATATTTGATGTTACACGGGTACCGCCCAAATGCGACTTCTACTGGGGCGGATTTTTTTTTTGTTTTGTGGTGTGAACATACCGCTTGCGAATATTGACATATTGTATTTCTCTGCATTTAGTTGAAATATTTCTGTAGAATTGCGACCCAAGACCACCACGGGAATTTATTTTGCAAAATATTAACACACTTCTGAGGTCACGAACAAATTTTATTTGGAATTAAGTAATGGTAAACTTAGAATAGAAGAGAATAACATTTTATTGGCAGCACATATCACATACACAAAGCGTAAAAAAAAATATTAGGACAGCACTTAAATTACAAGAAAAAAAAGAGAAGTCACACTGTGCAGTGTTAAGTGATGCCGAGACTGACCTCAGCTCAGTATAAGCAGCAGACGGAAAGAACATACACAGCAACTGGTATTCTGCCGAGACCAGTAGTGACATCACTGAACTAACAGAATTAATGATAAAAATATAAGAAAAACCACACTTAAAAGACTGATGAAACTCTGACGGTAGGTATTATTTTCTTTGCTATCATTAGATACGCTACAAAAAGTGTCTTAAATAATAAAACTAAATCCATTTTCTTTCAAAAACTGGCATCAATTTTCTACCGTAAACCTTTTATGTGTATTGTAATAAAAAATATGGCCGTTCGGCGGATATGAGCGAGGTTAAATTCGAACGTGTACAACACAATAATCTTCTCTGTTGAGGTGAAATCATATATAAATCTCCATTACCCTGGTTATCGTTAAAGGTACAGAGCAGCATAGTAGCAGCTTGCAAGCTCTGCTTGAATATTCTACTGATATTATATCCTAATAGATGTTGTTGGTATGTAACACCACAAATAATTTCAATACAATATTATAATATTAAATTAAAACCAAACCAAAACTTAAACTAATTAAAAATTTGATAAATTTTCATTTCTGAACGTTCTAAAAAATTCATCGCTTGAGGGTAGGCTCACAAGTAGCTTCAGTCCCCCGTGACCACGGCAGCTGCAAAGGTGCCGAAACGTCGGGAAAATCAAAAATCAAACCAAATACTAACTAATTACTAAAGTACTTTCAATAAAACCGCGCTAGCATCCGTTAAAAGTGTTTTATTTCATGTCTAGTGAGCGCGTAAGCGCAGTTCAGTTCTACGGAACTAAAAAATCTGTAGTTATGTGAATCGCAGTGAAGCGCTCATAGCAGAACTTGACAGACTGATCGTACTCGATCACTTTTGCTAAGCAACGCTCAGTCCAGCCAGGTGTCGGATGGGTGACCGTTAAGTGGCCATTACAACTGAGCGCTTCCGTGCTTCGGAGGGCTTTAAAGCGTCGGTCGCGGCTATTGTCATCTGATAACAGTCGTTAAGCCAAGTCACAGGCCTTAGGCTGCGTTCTTGTTAAACTCTAACATCAGAGGTGGCCACTAATACTCATACGATAAGAAGAAGAATCTCCATTGATGCCGTAATTTTTTTCTGTTTATTAGAATACGATCTCATAAAATGCGAAAGTTTTGTATGTAACCTTACCATATTTAATAAACTTTTAGGTCATCTGAATTCATTCACTCTGTGGTTATTACCTTCGTCATTTTCGTTTGCCCAGGGTTTGTCTGATACGCGGCAGCTTACACCGTAATATCACAGGGTAAAAAAAATGTTGGGTAATATTACCCCACGAAAATACCCCGGTGTAAAAATTCACGAGCCGACGCAATCGACTGACTTTTTCGAGTTATTGACCTAAAACATGATACATCGTAAATATTGAGATGTGCTGAAATGAGAAGCAACGTTTATGTAGCCGGTTAAGCATTAAGGGGCTTTAGTGTTTTGCTCTAGTTACAACTCAGGAACTAAACTCAGGAAAAACATTAAAAAAAAACAGACGAACTGAGAACTCCTTCTTTTTTTGAAGTCGGTTAAAAACTGTTTATACAGTAAAGTAGTTTAAAACTATGATCGTCGTCGCTATCATCGTTTACTAAGTAAAATAATAGGTATGCTTTTTGTAGTTTATTATAAAATGTAATAAAAGATATTTTGCTACGTATTGAAAAATAATAATACCTTGATCATTGTAACATTTAATAAAATGTCTTAAGCACTGTAAATTTTTCACCAGTATACTTCATATGGTATAAATAAAAAAAATCATCGTAAACAGACATAACATAGACATAACTGAAAGAGAGAAAAATTAACAGAATTTTTAAAAGATAAGCATAATTTGATGAGAATTCTTAATTGTCCTTTGCCAAAGTAAGAAGGGGTAAGTATCAATCGTTTTAATTTATCAAAAAGTTCTTTTCAAAGTTACGCTGTAGGTATTTTTTTTTTCTGTAAAAGGAAAATGAATTCTCTTGTAGCTTTTCCCGAATTATCTTTGTGAGATCTTTTCTTAGGCGATTTGGGAGTAATGGCGCAATTAGAGTGACTTCGTACAAAAGTTTTGACAATATTACTGTGGGTACACGAATTTATCGTCTTAATTTTTGGGAATTTAGATTTTTTTCATTTTTTGTAAAACTTCTTCATAAATAGAAAGAAGTAGATAAAACTTTTCAAAATCTACACCGCTACCTTAATATTAACTAGTTGTTAGCATGCACCCACAGATTTACCTAATATAATGTCTATAGAAGCTAGATTTGATATCTATGGAAGCGCCTTTTCATCTCGTCTTGAAAATACTCGGATTTCACCTACAGCCATTTCGATTTTCATATAATTGAAACTACACTGGCCTGCAAAAGTAAGTATCACACTTTTCAATTTTTTTTTCTTAACTATAGAAGGTAGAGGTTTAAGATTAAAAACGTTTTGTTGCAAATTTTATAGGCTTTAATTCTTAGAAACTAAAATTATACATTAGTAACATTTTTAACTTAAAAAAGATAAAACAATGAAAATAGACATTTTTAGTTTAGTGTAAAAAAAAATCAACTAAAATGTATTACTTACACGTTATTTAATTTTTAATAACTGGTATTGCCTCCAGCAGACCAGATTTAATACCAGTTATTAAAAATTAAATAACTATAACTAATAATTATTGTAATCAATAAAAGTAAAACTAATACAGCGAGCGAAACGCAACGGCAACGCGATAATGGCGCGCTGTAAGCTGTAGACATTCAGAAAATGTAGTATAATAATATAATAATAATAATCATTTATTTCATGAAAAGTTTACAAAAAACTTACAAATTAGGGACATTTAAAACATGTCTTAACACTTTTAACAAAATGTAGTTTATTAGTCATGCTGTTGTCCCTACTAGGCCAATAAAATGACCTGTGGCCCTACCATGAGTTGATACAAACTGTTTACGTTTCCGTAAACTATCGTTTAGTCTCTTTCACTCGCACTGACTGTGAGCAGTATATCCGATAGTTTACGGTAACGTAAACAGTTTGCATCAACTCATGGTAAGGCCACTGTATGAAGGACATCCAGACAAGTTTACAAAAAGGACTAATATGTAGTTGGAGAGAGACAAAGTAAGTTTTTTTTTTACTAGTGTTACTACATAATAGCACTGTAGGTATTTTCAAGTTTAGGATTCCATACAACTTTTTTGTATTAATGGTTTTTGTGGTAAATGTGTGAGGGTGTGAATTATGTGTGCGAGGTAAATATTGTATTAAGATACATATGGCATTACGAATTCTTCAGTTTCTGTGTAATTTTTGTTAAATAAATAAGTATGAAAGACGTCACAGAGCTCTGCTCCCGCTCACTGTCTGAAAGATTCGGCCACTGAGAAATAGGCTTTTTAGTTAGGTGTATTAAAAATAAATGAGAATTTTCTAGTGAATCTGTCTTCACCATTTGCGACTTGAGTGGCACCTTAATTGGTTTTTATTATTCTGTTAATTTGCTACAAAGGCTTTTGCGACAGAACTTTTAATGGGAAATTCTATGAAACAAGTTTAATGCTTAAGTGTTATATTCAATTAAAACAATAGAACTAAGATAGTAAATTTTAGTCCTAATAACTATAGATAAGTTTTAATTGATTCTCTCTAAGAATACTTTATTGCGAAAAAAATTTCTGTAAGAATCTAAATTCCATAGAAAGACACGTTATTATTTAACCCTGGCATCATGGGGTTCAAGCACAGATCACAAAAATAAATGTTTTTGTAATCTGAGGAATCAAAATAGGTACACGCATGTCAGATAATGCATATTATGGGTCATTATCATCCGAATACTTTTTAAAAGATATTTCAGAGTTGTTTTAGAAAAAAAAATGATTTGCCTATCGCTTGACGTCCCACTTAATTACGAATTAAAAAAATTACCATCTCACTTAAAATATATTAATTTATCAGTTTTGAATGGAATTCATATTTAAATATGAAAAAATATAAAAAGTCAAATATTTCTGAAAATAAATAACCAACATAACGCGATAGCACAAAAATGTTACACGAAATGAGGGGTTGGGTCAAGTTTACCTTTTTGAACTATGTTCGACTGTAAAGTAGCACCTTGCGCAGTTACTGCCTGAGTGATTTCTTGTCAAAAATGAGTTAAGGAATTTAAGAAGTCCAGCTACTGAGAAGAACGGCAATGTAACCTTTTTAGTTTTCAAGGAAAACCAAAAAATGTCGGGTAACTTTGACCCAAACCCCATAAAACCAGGTTAAAAAATTTCGAGTAGGTATATATAAATTTCAATTTTCATTAATCCTGTTTTTTAAGTACACAAATATTAGTACGTAAGAGACGTGTTGAACGTCTCTCATACGAAATATGAAATAAAAAAGGTGTGTTCTAAAATAGCGCTTTTCTCAAAACTGTGATAACACTTTGGATAGGGGTGGAGTTGAGGTATCTCCACAGGAATAACACAACAGTATTGCTATTCGTTCACGGACCGATTTTCGGTAGTCGATACTCTCTCTGTAAATCATTATCGCATTTACAAAAATCGGGTGGGGCTTTTAGAATAAAAAAAAAACTGTACTCCAGCCCCACCCGACTTCAATAGACGTATTTTTATTATAATTACGAATATTATTTGTTGCTTTTTAGAGGTAGGTCAAAATTTTAACCAAGTTTATATTCCAAAATCGATTACACCAAGTTTGAATTTATACCTACACTTGACATTGAATGACAATCAAACTTTGCAAAGTTTCTTAGAAACTCCATTATTACAACAAAAAATAAAGGCTCTCCTAAAATATTCAATTTTCACAAGAGCTACTTAGCGTTGGAGAAAAAGCGCTGTTTTTCATCTGAATAATGTTAAACTTAGTCTTAAAATGATTATATCCAATTGGAATCAAGACTCTCTACTAATCTAGTTTTTTTATTACTCAGACCTTTTTTAGATACCTAAATGGACCTTTGTTTTTACTTATCTACGTTTACAATGTAAGATAACTTTCTTACTGTAATAATAGAGATGTGATAAATGTGGCGGGTAGAGAAATAACTAGCACAATTCAATAGTAACAAATAAGTTTATTAAATAGACAAAGCGTGGGTTCGTTACAGTTGGGCCGACGTCGCACAAAATAACCTTCGGTCTACCACTGCCCTGGTTATCCTTCGGGGTTTTGAATTGGGATTTCACTTCGGTTACGCCTGGTAGTAGGAGTGGCAATATTTTTCAGAGTAGCTTTAGGCAGATCCTAGCCGGTGGTAGGTCCCTGAAATGATGTCAAAATTAGATAAAAAGTCGACATCCGGACCTCATGGTTTGACTGCGACATCATTGATTTCCAGGTAGTGCGAAGCAAAGCAGTTAGGTACATGTGGAATGACTAGCATAAATAGTGATCAATGATGAGGCAGACAAACATGAAATCAATAAGCACTTTCTATAAAATTTATATAGATAAATACAGTGATTCACAGAAACATTATAATCTTATTATTTATTTCGCGGCATCCATCTGCTTACATTCAAAAGCTAAGCGTGCACAATAATAACGTTGTGCAGGATAAACGCCACGAAATACTTATCGACACTACCTACCTATAGTTTAAAATCTACATCAGCCCCAGTACCTAGGAAGGTATCTGGTATTTACCAACACTAAACTATAATTTTACTTAGACTAAAATCAATGAAAGCCGCCTTCAAAGTCCTATAGAAATAATTACTAAAACGTATTCAAAACAGTAAGAATACAACCAAAAATAAAAAGTCGTTAAATTTTTAAAGGCGACCTTCGCGACAACGGATGATTTGCACATTCTAACTACAGCTAAAAGCGAGTATTAGTTTGCAACACTTACCCAATACGGGGAATTCACTTTTATATTAAAAGAAACAGCAACTCGATATGATTTAGGTGATTAAATAAGTATTTGAAAAAAACTCGAGAGGTGAGCGTGAACGAACAGAACACAAAATTAGTACGTGTTGTCGAGCCGGTGCTATAGAGCGAGTGGCGCGGCGGCGATCCCGCGCGCATGGCCTTCAAACAACCGGCCGGTGTTCAAGCGCGTTAACAAAAGAATTAGATAACAAGCGATGCGCTTCGGGTTTGCTTGTCAATTTAATTATTTTGATACAATAAAAATTTATTGTTATTTAGATTTAAGTAGATACGTTTTATAATTAAATTCTATTTAATCTTCAAGAAGAAATAGTGTTATTATTTGTTTAATTATTGTAAATAAATTTTAATCCCTTAATTAAGTTTTTAAAGTTTTTAATTTATGATGTAACTATTTTATAAGTTAGCTCACAGCTTATTTCGATAGAAAAAAGTTAAACCGTTACATACCCCCCTTTTTAGGTTAGGATTTTACTTATAAAATCACTTCGTCTCCTTCTTACTTACAATAAAATTACGCTAATTTAGTTTAAAATCTTTCAAGTGCCATGTTCCCAACCTGTTTCCTGACATATCTTCGAGTTCATAGACCAACCTAGACTTTTTTGCTGTGATACGACATTTAATGAATTTAGGTGCTAGTTTCTTTGAGAATTTACTATCTTTGTCACTTTGGTAAAAGGTACGTTTCCAAACAACGTCACCTACATTAAATTCAACGTTTTTCTTTCTAAGGTTATAGTTATTACTATTTCTTGAATGTGCCTTTATAAGGGAAGCCTGAACCTTATCGAATGTTTTACGTAAGTGGCCGATGTTTTCTGCATAGGCATCTCAAGGTGAGAAGATTAAGTGATCTTCGATATCAGCGTCAACATAGTGGGAACCACAAGATATGAGTTCTCGTCCGAATACTAAAAACGATGGCGTATAACCTGTCACTTCATTAACTGAGCTATTTAAGGCAAATTGGATCTTTGGTACTGTAACGTTGCAATTTTTAACGTTACATTTTCTTACAAAATGGTTAAATTGACAATAAACCAAATTCTTTAATTTCAATGAGTTTAGTTCCAAAACGTCTCAATAGATGGCGCTAGCAGTCTCCCAAAACTTAGTAATTCGATACTGATCGATATTGTTTTGTCTGAGCCTATTATTTTAAAAAGTAAAAAGTCGACTGACATGCATGACAGCTGTCAGGAAGATGAGGAGCTTGTCTATGTAATTCGAAGAGAGAGCATTTTGGATTCCAAGTTGTCGAAGGGTGGAGCCCTAAGGAAATTTGAAGAAGGCCTAATCCGGTGTGATCCGTCATGGCTTCTAAAATAAGTTTAAAATGGATGTGAAATAAATATTTTGGTAAGTAATCCATTTCCTTTTGTGGTATATTTTTTCATTATTTCCATAGTGGATTTTGTCACGACCATGCGCCTTTTAATTGCAGGGTGGGTTGTGGAAAGCATGATGTTCTGATGAAGATATTCCTAATACAATATAATCAGGAGACATCTGCAGTAAGTGCAACGATTTTCTAAATTTTCAGGTTAAGATCTGAAACATAGATTTTATTCTCACCTCAATGTGGTTTTGTTTCAGATGGGATTTTCATATTTTATTTTTTGAATTTTCATATTTTATATTTCATTTCTCAATTTTTATAATGTAATTTAATAATACTACCTTGTGATGTAATTATTTACAATCACTCACCTCCATTTTCCTGAAGAAGAAAAGACACATTTCTTCCAATCAATTGATGCTGTTGTCGTTGAAATGGCTCTAGTAAGAAAGGGTTAGCCGTGTTGGCTACAAACTGAAGGTACCCGCTTGGAGTTATAAGATGGCAATCAGGTAGCTTCATCATCACTAAAGGATTTCATCAGGTCAGTCACCTCGTTCGATCAGTGGACGCTCAGCCCGGTATAACTTGTGTTATATCTCGCTGAGCCGCCACCGTTCTGGAGTTGGATCTTCTGGCAGAGTCCGTCATGATAGAAACAGTGTAGCTTCTATATAAAATTTCGTTCTATAAGTTGGGATAGTCTGATCACAGTCGCGAATCAACATAAAGCGACCCTGAGAGTTTTAGTCTTTTGCATACAATTTAATGAATAAAGGTTCTCCAGTAAAGTAATGAATATATAATAATATAGGGTGATTAACAATAATATTTCTAAGTCCATAATTATAGAATAAAGCAGAACAAAGAGTAATCTCTGTATGTAATAGTTATGCAGAAACAATAGGAATAAATGAGCTGGCTTTGAGACAACTACCATCTTTGATTTCATCACCCCGTCATTACATTTCATTAAGTAACTTTGAAACAACATTTTATATATTTTATAACCACAGGAGGAAACAAACCTTTACAATGGCGCCCCTAATTGTGATCAAATTAATCCCAATTTATGATATTTATTGTTTTTTTTTTGCAAAATAGTTTAATTTGAAATTTAATTTTGTTCATTGAAGTGTAAACAAGTCATGGTTTGTGAACAGAAGTAACTTGTTTTGTAGTTTAAATTTGCAAACTCAAAACTTTATTTTGTAATTTTCTTCACTTGAGACAAATTGGAAACACTTTTTATTAGGTTTTGTCTCATTAGTCCACAAACTATACTTTTATTTTGTTATTCCAAATCAACAAAGTGTTGTTTAAAATTTGTTGATTTATTTCATTTTAAGAAAATAAAAAAAGTGATTTATTTCTTATTAAACTGTGTGGTTAAATTTATTGGTCTCAGTCAAACATTGTTTAAGCAGTGAAATATTTGTAAAAGATAATGCTTAACATAAATAAATGTTAACAATTAACATTGAAAGTTAACACATTGTTAAAAAATATAATTTAGAATAAGTAAGTATTTAGTGTTCAGAAACAGGTTAAAAGTGATTTTGTAGTGGTCACAAACATTAATTGTGAAAATATTTTATAGTTCATAAAGTAGGGTGACCACCACTTTGTAAAAAATTTTTTTTTTAGGACAAATTTTTTTTGTTTGTGCTACTTTATTGGAGAATTTAATAACAAAGAGGTACTATTTTGAAACAAAAATAACTAAACTTAACTTGTACGCAACTTAAGTTTTTATTTTATTTTGGTAGTCGATTTTTTTTTGCAAGATGGAATTGAACACAGTGCACCTTTATTCGCTGCACCGTGACGAGTTAATTTATGAGGTTTCTATTCGAGGTGAAACACCCGAGGACACAGTTTTTAAATTAAGAAGGCAGTTGAAAAATTTGATCAGCGACTTTAAGCCAGAAGATATTTTAGGCGACGACGATGCGCTTCCGTCCAAGGAGTTGCCGATTATTGGCGAGAAACTTAAAGACGTACGGAAACGCATCGACGATTTCGAGTCTTCAGGTGAACGCAGTTTGTTGGCGCGGGGTAAAGCTTTGTTCTGCCATTTATGGTTTAGGCTGGATAGGGTGAATACGGAAGCAGAGGCTGACGTAACAGTGAAGTCCGGTTTAAAGGACGTCCTGAAAAGGTTGCGTCAGCGTCTGGATTCGCATGATCCTGGTTCATCTTCGACATCTACGTCACCACCAACAACTGACAAAGCGATAGAACCTCTGGCGTCTGTGTCATCTCCAACCGTTTGGGCGGCGGACTCCAACGTCGCCAAGTGGAAAATACAGTTTGACGGCACGGGAAATCCCCGTAGTTTTTTAGAGTCAGTTTCTGAACATGCTACTGCTTATAATGTTTCTGAAGAAAAATTGTTTAGGTCTGCTTTTTCTTTATTTTCAAATCAGGGTCTGATTTGGTACCGAGGCGTCAAAGACCAAATCTCCTCTTGGCAAGACCTCAGCTCTTTGCTTTTGGAGGAATTTGACATTGTCGACTATGATTATCGACTCATGGGAGAGATTCGGTCTAGGACCCAAGGTCAAGATGAACCCATTCACATTTATTTCTCGGTCATGAGTTGTTTGTTTTCACGACTGAAGAAATCTTTGTCTGAGGAAGAGAAGTTAGAAATTTTACTGCACAATGTTAGGCCAACTTTCACGGAACAACTAGCGTTACACCATTTTGAAACGGTGACGGATTTAAAGACCGTATGCCGTAGGTTAGAGGCAGCACGGCAAAAAACAAGTTTGTTTACTGAGCCACCCAAGGCCTCAAGTTTGAATCCCGAATTAGTGTATAAGGGTAAAAGTAAGACACCGGTTAGTGTAGTAGGGAACAAACCTACGCAAAACTACATAACACCGAACAAGCACAACTTTGTTCGGACCCCGGAAAATAAACCTCGTAGCTATGATTCAAACAAAAAGGTTGTGTTTTGTGACCGATGCAAGGTCAACACTCACACCAGAGCACAGTGTCCGGCGGAAGACAAAAGGGTGAAGTGTTTTAATTGTGGTGAGCTCGGTTACACAATTAGGTCGTGTCCCAAGTGTAATGTTAGGCCAAAAAACTAAATAGTTTAAACCGCGGTGAAACCATTTCAGGGAAAGCCGACCCTGAAGATTGGAGGTACTGGCAAGAGTTAGTGGTAAAATATTTTAAATCACATAACGTCGCCCCGGTTTTGTTTGAACCACATTCAAGTGATGTTCGGCCTTATTTAAATGTAAATTTATTGGATTTGACAATTTGTGGTCTATTGGATTCGGGCGCAGCTGTTTCCATAATTGGTAACGGAGCTCATACACGATTGGTGAATGCGGGTTATCCGGTGGAATCTTCCACGGATACCAGAGTAACCGTCGCTGATGGATCAGAGTGTAATACTATTGGTTTCATGACATTGCCCATTACTTTTAATAATGTAACAAAGATCATTAGGTTTCATGTTATTCCATCTATCGTCTCAAACGTTATATTGGGCGTAGATTTTTGGAAAGCTTTTAATTTAATGCCTGAAATATTTAAAAACATCGCGTACGTCAACTCACCTCCTGATTTTTTGTTAAACTCTTCTAATTTAAATGGTCCGGTAGCATCAGTCCAATCTTTGAAGGATTTGACCTTACACCAAAAAGAATTGGCGGATTCTATGATAGAAGGCTTTAGGGATATCTCTTTCGAACGTAAGGGGTTGGGTCGGACTAGTTTAATTCAGCACACTATTGACACTGGTGATTCTCCTCCCATAAAGTGTCGACCATATCCAATGTCCCCGGAAAAGTTAGGTCAACTCCACAAGGAGTTAGACCGGATGCTGGAATTGGATGTGGTCACCAAAAGTGAGAGCCCGTGGAACAATCCTGTGCTGATGGTTCCGAAATCCGACGGTTCCTGGCGTTTTTGTTTGGACTGCCGTAAGCTGAACGCTATCACCAAAGGTGACGCTTACGCCATTCCATACATTCCGCAAATTCTGGACAGCCTAAAGAACGCCAAATTTATCAGCAGCGTTGATTTTAAAGCTAGTTTTTGGCAAATCCCTTTGGAAGAGGCTGCGCAGGAAAAAACGAGTTTTACTGTTCCCGGACGAGGACTATTTGAATTTAAAGTTATGCCTTTTGGACTTTGTGGCGCACCCGCTAGACAGCAGAGACTGATGGATATGCTCTTCGGTCATCCATTTTGTAGCGACGTCACAAAGGGCATGATTTTTTGTTATGTCGACGACATAATAGTGGTCAGTGAGGATTACGAGACGCACCTTCTATTACTAAACAGGCTACATGAACGGATTAAAAGTACATCTTTAACAATTAATTTTGAGAAGAGCAAGTTCTTCCGAAGCTCTCTCAAATATTTAGGGTATGTCGTGGACGAGTGCGGTTTGAGGACGGATCCGGAGAAAGTGAGCGCGATACTGAATTTTCCAGTACCATCGAACCCTAAGGAGGTAAAAATGTTCTTAGGAACGTGTTCGTGGTACCGTAGATTCATAAGGAATTTCTCAACTATCGCTGCTCCTTTAAATGCGCTGACGAGCACCAAGGTCAAGTTTATTTGGAGCTCGGAGGCTGATTCCGCCTTCAACGAACTTAAAAACGCTCTTGTTTCTGCTCCAGTTTTAGCCTGTCCTGATTTTGACCAACCTTTTACTGTACACTGTGACGCCTCAAGTTATGGTATCGGCGGTATGTTGACACAGGTACAGAATGGAGAAGAACACCCGATTGCTTACATCAGTAGGTCTTTGAACAAAAACGAGCGCAACTACGGTGCGACGGAACGCGAAGCGTTGGCAGTGATTTACGCAGTGGAGAAATTTGAACCCTATGTGGGAACACGCGAGTTCACTGTCATCACGGATCACGCGTCGTTGCAGTGGTTCCTTCGGCTCGAAAACCCTACTGGTCGTTTGGCACGATGGGGATGCCGGTTATCACAGTACAATTTTAAAGTCGTGCATAGGAAGGGTAAGGACAACGTCGTACCAGACGCGTTATCACGTCTCCTACCAGTCGAAGCGGTTGTTGGCGTCGACAGTAGTGACGACTGGTACGACCGAATTTTGAATGGTTGTCAAAGTAACCCGCAAAACTTTCCGAATTATCGAGTGGAAAAGGGCACGCTGTATCGGTTTAGTAAGTCCAAGTACAGTTTGACCCAGGAGTTTGATTGGAAGGTGGTTGTGCCCAAAGGACAGCGTGCAGAAGTTATTGCTGATCACCACGAGCCACCCACGTTCGGACATTTCGGCGTGTTTAAAACTCACAGGAAACTTTCCCTGCAGTTTTACTGGCCAGGAATGTACCGTGACGTGGTGGAATTCGTGAAAAACTGCAATACTTGCGCCGCATATAAGCACTCCACACGACTAACTCCAGGTCTCATGGGCCAACCGAAACAGTGCTATAGGCCGTTTCAAGTCCTCTCGTGCGATTTGGTGGGTCCCTTGCCAAAGTCACGCTCGGGTTTTGTACACCTTTTAGTGGTAACCTGCTGTTTCTCCAAGTATACTATGCTTTTTCCTTTGCGTCGTGCGACTAGCACTTTGGTGGCTAAGGCGTTTGAACATTTTGTCCTTCTAACTCATGGGATTCCTGAAACCGTAATTACCGATAATGGGGTTCAATTTACGGGATCGGAATTTCGTGGGTTATTAGAACGTTATAATATCCCCAGGGTACATTATGGCCCAAGATACACGCCACAAGTCAACCTAGTCGAGCGCTACAACAAAACTGTTATGACGGCAGTTTCGTCTTATGTTAAGGACGATCATAGGACTTGGGACGTGAATCTGTACAAGATACAGTTCGCGTTGAATAGCGCTGTTAATGAGTGCACAGGGTTTTCGCCATTCTTTTTAGTGCATGGTAGGGAGCCTATTATTAATGGCTCATTTTATAAAAAGTCGCAAGAGGGCGACTATGAAGTAACGATGCCTAGAGAAGAATATGCGGGCGAGTTCGGTATTCTAAAAGAGGTCTTTGAGAAGGTCAGAGAAAGAATACTAAAAGCGCATCAGACAAATGCAAAGTATTATAACACCCGCAGACGACCAATGACTTTAAAGGTAGGTCAGGAAGTGTGGAAGCAAACATTTGTCCAAAGCGATGCTGCGAAATACAAAGCCTCAAAACTCGCGCCGAAATTTGAAAAGTGCGTAGTGGCTAAAGTTCTTTCCCCTCTAGTGTATGAGTTGGTATCACTAGATGGAAAACCACTAGGTGCTTGGCACATTTCAAAGATAAAGGTTCGTTACTAACCTGCCATGCCGTAGGCCACTTTTTGTGTGTCGGTGTCTCGTACGGGACCCGGCGATGCCAAGGCGAACCCTTAGGTTTAGGTTAGTTAGGTTTTTTATGCTTTTAGGCGCGTTTAACAAAAGCTGCGTACGCTTTTGTACTTTAGTAAATAAAACTTTAAGTAAGTTTATTTGTAAGTTTGTGTTTTAACAACCCGAGGGTTTTCCCGTTGACGGTTGCGTTTGTTACCAACCCGAGCTGATGGTGCGTTGACGGTTGAGTAATTTTTTTTTAACTCGAGCGGTTTTACTCGCGAAGACGGTTGCTTTTGTTACCAACTCGAGGGTTTACCCCGAAGACGGTTGGTGATTTTAATTAATATTGGTAAATCCAATAATATTTTTTTAGGGAATAAAATTTTTTTGTCCTACATTTTCTGAAAGTATGGAGTTAGGAGTATCTCCTATAAAAAACTTTGGGGTTAGTGCATGGGGTGGCGAAAGTAAACAAACTTGTTGCTACGGTATTTCAGATGATGTATGAGAAGATGGATGAAAGGAGTGTGTAAGTGAGTCACGTGTATTCCGGACGGAAAGAATCGTACAATAGTCCTGAAGTTGGCAGGGGGGTTAGTGATGATCGGAGATTGGAGTAACATCAAAGTGTTGGAAATGGTTTACTTAGTCGTTTTGTAAGTCAAGGTAGTTTTGCTTTGGTCTAAGTGGTTTTTGTTTTTTTAGGCTATGGTGCTTTTATGGTAAATTTTTACCCACCATGCCGTAGGCCACGTTATGTGTGTCGGTGTCTCTTCGGAGCTCCGGCGACGCCAAGGCAAACCCTTAGGTTAAGTTGGTGATGGTTTTTTATTTACGGCCATGGGGATTTAGTTTATCCACCATGCCGTTGGTTGTTTTGGTGTTGGGATTTAGTTTTTAAGTTTTGTCTCATTGCCATGAGTTAGATTTTTTTTTACAGATGTGTTCTGTTCAGTATTCGACAGTTAGGTCCATTTTTTTTATTGAGGTTGTTCAATGTTTGTACACCTCCGTTAGGATTTTCTTTAGTGACGCTGAGGGCAGCGTAGTTTCTCGCTGCGTTCGAAACTTTCGTTGGTAGGGGGGTATTGTAACGTTGCAATTTTTAACGTTACATTTTCTTACAAAATGGTTAAATTGACAATAAACCAAATTCTTTAATTTCAATGAGTTTAGTTCCAAAACGTCTCAATAGATGGCGCTAGCAGTCTCCCAAAACTTAGTAATTCGATACTGATCGATATTGTTTTGTCTGAGCCTATTATTTTAAAAAGTAAAAAGTCGACTGACATGCATGACAGCTGTCAGGAAGATGAGGAGCTTGTCTATGTAATTCGAAGAGAGAGCATTTTGGATTCCAAGTTGTCGAAGGGTGGAGCCCTAAGGAAATTTGAAGAAGGCCTAATCCGGTGTGATCCGTCATGGCTTCTAAAATAAGTTTAAAATGGATGTGAAATAAATATTTTGGTAAGTAATCCATTTCCTTTTGTGGTATATTTTTTCATTATTTCCATAGTGGATTTTGTCACGACCATGCGCCTTTTAATTGCAGGGTGGGTTGTGGAAAGCATGATGTTCTGATGAAGATATTCCTAATACAATATAATCAGGAGACATCTGCAGTAAGTGCAACGATTTTCTAAATTTTCAGGTTAAGATCTGAAACATAGATTTTATTCTCACCTCAATGTGGTTTTGTTTCAGATGGGATTTTCATATTTTATTTTTTGAATTTTCATATTTTATATTTCATTTCTCAATTTTTATAATGTAATTTAATAATACTACCTTGTGATGTAATTATTTACAATCACTCACCTCCATTTTCCTGAAGAAGAAAAGACACATTTCTTCCAATCAATTGATGCTGTTGTCGTTGAAATGGCTCTAGTAAGAAAGGGTTAGCCGTGTTGGCTACAAACTGAAGGTACCCGCTTGGAGTTATAAGATGGCAATCAGGTAGCTTCATCATCACTAAAGGATTTCATCAGGTCAGTCACCTCGTTCGATCAGTGGACGCTCAGCCCGGTATAACTTGTGTTATATCTCGCTGAGCCGCCACCGTTCTGGAGTTGGATCTTCTGGCAGAGTCCGTCATGATAGAAACAGTGTAGCTTCTATATAAAATTTCGTTCTATAAGTTGGGATAGTCTGATCACAGTCGCGAATCAACATAAAGCGACCCTGAGAGTTTTAGTCTTTTGCATACAATTTAATGAATAAAGGTTCTCCAGTAAAGTAATGAATATATAATAATATAGGGTGATTAACAATAATATTTCTAAGTCCATAATTATAGAATAAAGCAGAACAAAGAGTAATCTCTGTATGTAATAGTTATGCAGAAACAATAGGAATAAATGAGCTGGCTTTGAGACAACTACCATCTTTGATTTCATCACCCCGTCATTACATTTCATTAAGTAACTTTGAAACAACATTTTATATATTTTATAACCACAGGAGGAAACAAACCTTTACAGTACATAAGTGTCCCAAGACCTGTGATCGTTCTCAATAAACGTAGAAATAGCGGTGATAATGGTTTTATTATAGCGTTCAACAGTGTTTATTTGTGGAGTGTAAAAGGGAGTATAGAAAATATTAGGAATGTTATATGCAGCAAAAAGTCCCTTCATAGTATTGCTGATGAACTGCCTACCGTTATCCATTAATAGCGTACTAGGTATCCCATGTACTAGGAATATTTGATCTTCTAGTATTTTAACGATTACATCAGCAGTAGCACGACGTATGGGAAAAATTAGACAATATTTTGAGAAACAGCAAGTGACTACTAGTAAATAGTTATTTTGTTTCCTTGTCGTAGGTAACGGTCCTACTAAATCTAAACTTAACATTTGGAATGGGCGGCAGCATTCTTTCGGTCTGCCCATTGTTCCTAAAGTAGCGTGGTTTGGATACTTATAAGACATGCATGTATCACAATTCTTCACGAATTTCGTCACATCATAGTGCATACTAGGCCAAAAATATTTCAATGATAAGCGTTTGTATGTTTTAAATATACCGAAGTGACCGGCTGTAATATCGCAGTGATTTTTTGATATGATATCTTGACGATATTCGAAAGGAATGACTTCCTTCCATTCAAACTCTCTGGTAAGTGGATTAAGGCTCTTCATAAATCGGTACAGCTTACCATCATGTAGACGATAGTTTAGGTTGGATGTTGGAGAATTCAAACATCCGTTGAATAAATTTAAATACCACTCATCTTTAGTGTTGGATTGATGTTGGTTTGAAGTAACATTGACATTAATAGCTGCTACTACAGGTTTAGATACAGAACGAGATAAACTGTCTGGAACAACGTTCTCAGCCCCTTTTCGGTGTCTTATTTCAAAATTGAATGTTGAAAGGCGAATACCCCAGCGAGCAAGCCTTCCACTAGGATTATTAAGATTTAAAAACCATTTTAATGAAGAATGGTCAGTATAGACTACAAATTGCAGCCCATTCTCTAAGTAACATCGCCAGTGTTCGATTGCTACAAGGACTGCTAGAGCTTCGCGTTCAGTAGCGCCATAATTGCGCTCCTGTTGAGTTAAAGATTTACTCATGTAAGCTATTACTTTTTCCATGCCGTTTATCTTTTGAGTTAGAACTGCGCCTAATCCATAGTCACTCGCGTCAGTGTGTACTATGAAGGGTTTAGAATAATCCGGACACGAAAGTATAGGTGCCGAGGCTAAACAGGTTTTAAGTTTTTGGAAAGCTTCATCAGCTTGCAGTGACCAAGTGAAAGGTGGAGCGTTTTTACGTTGTGATGTAAGTTTATTAAGGGGAGCTGAAATGGTACTAAAATTTGGTATAAATCTGCGGTACCATGACGCAGTTCCAATAAAACGCCGCACTTCTTTACGATTAGTAGGGGTAGGGTAATTAGTAATACTTTGCACCTTTTCGGGATCAGCGTGTAAGCCATTAACGTCAACTATATAGCCTAGATATTTTAGTTGGTTTCGGAAAAACTGACTCTTCGCCATATTGATGGTCAAATTTGCCATCTGTAGTTTTTCCAAGACCCGTTTTAGAAGTGTTATATGATTTTCAAAGGAATCCGAGATAATTATAACGTCATCAACGTATACAAAAACTTTGTTCTCAAATTCTGGACCATAAAATAGAAAATCAACCAATCTTTGCTGTGTAGCTGGTGCATTGGTTAGTCCAAAAGGCATACACTTAAATTGGTAAGTTCCGCGTGATGGTATATAGAACGCGGTTTTACATCTGTCCTCCTCTTTAATAAGTACCTGCCAAAAACTTTTTGAAAGGTCAATACTGCTGAGGTATTTAGCATCTCGAAGGTTATCTAAAATTTCTGTTATATAGGGTAAGCTATAAGCATCTTTCTTGGTAACAGAATTGAGCTTCCTACTATCTAAACAGAACCTAAGTTCACCATTTTTCTTGGGTGTGAGGAGTACCGGAGAAGACCATGGGCTCTCGCAAGGTTCTACTACATCATCTTTTATCATATCGTCAAGCTGATCAATCAAAATTCGTTGCTTTTCTTGCGACATGCGGTAATAACGTTGACGAATGGGTGCAGCGTCCCCAGTATCAATGGAATGAGTTATAATAGACGTACGACCCAAACCACGTTTCTCGTAGGAGATATTTTCAAATTCTGTAATTAGGTTATCGGCAGCTACTTTTTGTTCGATAGTTAAATAGTCATAAGGGCACAGTGCTACAGTTTTAGTTTCTGAGTGTGCTATTAGAGAGATTTCAGAGTCATTAAGGAACGAAATAGCGTCTAAGTGCTTAGGGAAAAGTCCAAATGTTCGCCAAAAATCAATTCCCAAAATTAAGGTAGTCTTAATTTCAGGCACGACAAACACTTCAATAGAAAGAATTGTGTTTTGAAAATTTATTGGTAAGTTCATTGATCCCAGACATTCTAGTTTCTCACCCCCTGCAGTTACAAATTGTGAATGTTTCGATTTATTTAGAGCGAAACCTAATTCGAGCAATTTATCGTGGCTTCCATTTCCCAAGATAGTGACACAAGAGCCCGTATCTAAGAGTCCCGTTAGTTTCTTATCTTTTACTCTAACTGTAACATAAGGACGAGTTTTTTCATAGGTAATGGATTCATCAGAATTATCGATTGACGCGATGGAATTATATGTTGAAAAATTTCTAATAAATTTAAGCCATTCTAACCATTCCTTATCTCGAGCACGCCAATCGATGTTTTCTAGTTTTTTGGAAGTTCCTTTACAACGGGATTGCAATCAGGACATTCAGGGTAACGCACATCCTTTTTACCGCATTTAAAACAAATTAAGAATCTCTCTTGATTACAATTCCCAAGAGAATGTGAGTTCGTTCTACATCTAGGACAGAACACCACCCTATTTGCTTCAGCAGACACAGCTCCAACGCTGTTATGTCTATTCTGACTATAATAATTATTGTACATATTAGTATTAGGTAAGTTAGCATTGTAATTATTATTTGTAGAATTAGGTTTGTAAGAATAACTGCCATTTGTGTAGTTATTTCTAGGTGTATATTCCTTATTAGTGTTGTATCTCGTATACTTTACCTCTTGTTCAGATCTAGAAGAGAATGAAGTTTTATTCTTATAGGCAAATTCAGGAGCAACAGTAGAGCTGTTAGCTTTTGCTGGTTCGTGAAAATGGGAGGATCTAGATATAACGCTTTCATAGTTCCTACAAATCGTCTTTAGTTCATCAAGAGATTTGATATTAGGCGAAGCTGCTAAAGTATTGGCATAACAAGGTCTAATGTTATGTATTATAATATCCAATTTCTCCTCTTCAGACAAGGATTTAGCCAATCTTGAAAACATGCCGTGCATAATGGAAAGATAAATTGTAATATTCTCTTGGTCGCCCTGAGTTCGAGCACGAATTTCGTTATATAGTCGATAGTCATAATCACTATTACTAAAATCCTCCTTCAACAAGATACATAATTCCTCCCAAGAATTAACCCTGCTTTTGTTGTAACGATACCAGTGTAACGCGTCATCTGTAAAAATTTCGTATGACATTGATAGTAATTTCTCATAAGGGATGCCTCTAGAATGAACGAACTCGTCAACTTTTTGAATAAAGGCATGAACGCAAGTTGAGCCAGAAAATTTTAATTTGCTGATATCATTGAATAAGTTGCGCTTACATGATACAACTGTAGTAGTAGTAGCAAGTGGTTCCGAGAAATTCTCAGGCACAGTAACAGGTTTAGGTTGTGAAACTGGAGGTTTCAACGAAGATAAGTCAGAAAGCTGGATATTTAGATTAGAAACGCAGTTTTTGTAGATATCATTAGTCTCGGGAGTATTAGCTATTCTCGCGAGTCTATGGTATACATGGTTTAATAGATTTTCGGTTCTAGAAAAAACGTTTTTGTCAAATTTAGACTTCAAAGTAGATAAGGCACTTAGTGACTTTATAAGGGACTCCTTAACCTGTTTCAAATCATCGACAGGAGTCAAATGTGACTCTAGAATATCTTCGGATGGCAATAATACTGCTAATTTTACTATTTCCTTCCGAAGTTCTTGTACTGATTCACCTTTGCTCCCTCGAAGTTCGACTTCATATTGCAATTCAGCTTTTTGCAATGAGAGAAACTTAATAGGATAAGCCATTTTAAAATTCTATACGTTTGGTAAATGTTGCACAACAAGTTAGTCGCTGACAAATATTTAGGCGTAAGTGTGATGAAAAATCACAAAGTAAAGCACTACAGAAAAAAACAGTAACAATTTAGCACAAAACTAAAAGAACACACAAAAACATAAGGGCCGTGGTGTACTATTTTTAGACCAGATAGGGTCAAACAAAATTCACAAAACACAAACTATACTAAATACTAAAAACCAGCAAGCTAAATGCCAACACCAAAGATAACTACTAAATGCGCGAAATATTAATTTGTGCGAAGCGGTTACCAACTGAATCCTGCAGTCAGGCGCCAATGTGGCGGGTAGAGAAATAACTAGCACAATTCAATAGTAACAAATAAGTTTATTAAATAGACAAAGCGTGGGTTCGTTACAGTTGGGCCGACGTCGCACAAAATAACCTTCGGTCTACCACTGCCCTGGTTATCCTTCGGGGTTTTGAATTGGGATTTCACTTCGGTTACGCCTGGTAGTAGGAGTGGCAATATTTTTCAGAGTAGCTTTAGGCAGATCCTAGCCGGTGGTAGGTCCCTGAAATGATGTCAAAATTAGACAAAAAGTCGACATCCGGACCTCATGGTTTGACTGCGACATCATTGATTTCCAGGTAGTGCGAAGCAAAGCAGTTAGGTACATGTGGAATGACTAGCATAAATAGTGATCAATGATGAGGCAGACAAACATGAAATCAATAAGCACTTTCTATAAAATTTATATAGATAAATACAGTGATTCACAGAAACATTATAATCTTATTATTTATTTCGCGGCATCCATCTGCTTACATTCAAAAGCTAAGCGTGCACAATAATAACGTTGTGCAGGATAAACGCCACGAAATACTTATCGACACTACCTACCTATAGTTTAAAATCTACATCAGCCCCAGTACCTAGGAAGGTATCTGGTATTTACCAACACTAAACTATAATTTTACTTAGACTAAAATCAATGAAAGCCGCCTTCAAAGTCCTATAGAAATAATTACTAAAACGTATTCAAAACAGTAAGAATACAACCAAAAATAAAAAGTCGTTAAATTTTTAAAGGCGACCTTCGCGACAACGGATGATTTGCACATTCTAACTACAGCTAAAAGCGAGTATTAGTTTGCAACACTTACCCAATACGGGGAATTCACTTTTATATTAAAAGAAACAGCAACTCGATATGATTTAGGTGATTAAATAAGTATTTGAAAAAAACTCGAGAGGTGAGCGTGAACGAACAGAACACAAAATTAGTACGTGTTGTCGAGCCGGTGCTATAGAGCGAGTGGCGCGGCGGCGATCCCGCGCGCATGGCCTTCAAACAACCGGCCGGTGTTCAAGCGCGTTAACAAAAGAATTAGATAACAAGCGATGCGCTTCGGGTTTGCTTGTCAATTTAATTATTTTGATACAATAAAAATTTATTGTTATTTAGATTTAAGTAGATACGTTTTATAATTAAATTCTATTTAATCTTCAAGAAGAAATAGTGTTATTATTTGTTTAATTATTGTAAATAAATTTTAATCCCTTAATTAAGTTTTTAAAGTTTTTAATTTATGATGTAACTATTTTATAAGTTAGCTCATAGCTTATTTCGATAGAAAAAAGTTAAACCGTTACATGTAATAATAGTAAAGTACATGCGAACTTCAAATAAACCACGCAACGCCTACTTTATTATTTTGTGACCACATTTTAATGAAGGTAATCAATAATAATGTAATGAATAACATTATTATAATATTTTATAGTAAGTACTTAGGATTATTTATGTATGTATTGCTATGTATGTATTGCTTTATTAATAAAGTTCCACAACAAGTGATTGATCTTCCTTTGCATGAATTTAAAAACCATGTTTAAAAAAACGCTCATGGGTAAAGGTTATTATAAAGTTGACGATTATCTTAAAGATCAAAATGCGTGGAAATGATGTAACACATAACTTGCTAATATAAGAACTTTGTTGAAGTAATATAATAAGTCTATGTTGTTGCCAATAATCATGTCACCCTGTTGTAATTATCTGGTAACGATATATTCAAGTTTGTAAATATCGTTACTTATGGCTGTTACAGCTGATAAGTTTCTTGCGCCCGTTCTTCTTGTCAGCTAAAAAAGTCTGGAACGGGTAGTAGAAAAATATAGACGATTCAAAAGTACTTAATAATTAAGTTTATTTGAATAAAGCTTATTTCACTTCACTTCACTATTTCACTTATGTATGTTTATATATAGTTATTGAAGCTAGAACTGAAGATCTATCTTATGATCAACGTATTTTTATTTAACTTAGTTGTCAATTTTTTTTGCCGCCACGATTTCTTTCTTTAACACCCTTTCCGGTCGACTGTTAGAGAATGCCTTAAGGCATTAAGTCCGCCAATTGTATTTTTCTTATGCAATAAAGTTTAAATAAATAAATAAATAATATAGTAATAATAGTAGAATTGTGTTCCTGATAGTAAAAGTTTTAATATAATTGTGTATAAGAGAACAACAGTGAATTGTCGCCAGATTCGAAAACTTTCTCCGATGGGATATGTTCAACCTCAATTTTTCGTATCATTGACTTTGATACACTTATTGTTGGTAAAGAAGTTTGTTCGGGAAGAATGGTTCCCTGTTCTCACTGCAATTGAACAAAATGTTTATGGTTATACTGAGAAGCGTCTATCAGCGAATGTTTACAGGTAGTGAAAGTTGATTTATACCTTTAGATGCCATTTTTAAAATTAATAATCAGTGGCCTGTTTATCAAACTTACAAGTCTACAAGTATACTTTACAAGAAAAAATTACAAGTTCTGGTAAATAATGTCTTTTTCCAAATAATGCATGCCAGACACTTGTAAAATTTTTCAGGCATACCTAATGGAGAGTCGCCGGATACCCTCAGAAATACTTAGCATTTTCCATATATTGTTTTTTACAAGTTGCAAGTTTTTTTACAAGTTGCAAGTTTTTTTACAAGTTGTGATTTTTTTATTAACGAAATCACTAATACTAGAGTGAAAACATATTAATTAAATAAACAAACATACATGTATAGGTAGCATGTAAACATGTATTCATAAGTAAAATGCTTGTATTAAGTAGGTACAAGACTTGTAAGTTTTGATAAATAGGGCACAACAGGTCAAAACGACGATCTGGTGAAGGTCGCGGGAAGCCGCTGGATGCGGGCAGCGCAGGACCGATCGTCGTGGAGATCCTTATGGGAGGCCTATACCCAGCAGTGGGTGTCGTGCGGCTGATATGATGATGATGATGAGGTCAAAACGTAATACAAAATTTGGAATAACTTACAATCAGAACGATCATTTAAGTTTTAGTCATTTAACATTCATTTAAAAGAGACGAGAATTATGTTGACTGAAATTTTGTTGCTCTGAAGGTCGAAAAACAGTGAGTGAAGTTGATCGTTGAAGTTGCACTGTGAAGTTTTTTTCCCCAGCAATTGTGAGTACAAAGCCTTAAAATAAACCAAAGTATAGTGAACAGGGGTAATTATACTTCAATTGTTTCTTTGTACTACCAGACAAATGCCCAACGGGGAACCAACAAAAAATAAAAATAAATATTTCCTACTAAAAGAAAACAACGGAGCTGTGATTCCGATCTCGGCATTTACACCAAGCAACCGTAAAAGGGAGGAACAAGGCAGGTAAAAAAGGGGGTAGAAAAAAACAGACCAGACGAGACAGTGCTTGTACAAAGCAACTAAAAATTCTAGTTAAAAAGCGTAGTTTTAGCTGGGAGAATGTTTGCTCGACCCACTTTATTAGGCCGGCGTACTTGGGGCCACGAGAATACCGTTAATGTGCTGAAATGAGCTTGTCGTTTGAATATTTTCAGTGCAATCTAATGATCATTGTTGAACAGGGGGTCTATTACGAAAAGTTTTACGCGATACACGCAGCTGCGTCCGTGCTTCGTTAGGAATGCTTCCTATTACAAAGCACTTGCGTATGCGATATCGCAAAGTAATTGCGTAAGTTTGACAGTTTTTTTCTAGGGTATCCGACATCATTCGTTCTTTGGGCTACGATAGCCAAATTGAAAATGTGTTTAATAGCCACAACCGACGAACTGCGTACGACTATCGTGACCAAGTGACTGCGTTACGCAATTGCGTATGTTATTTTCGTAATAGGCCTCCAGGTTAGGTACATAAAATACCTTAGAAATAATACCTACTTTTCTTTTCATTATGTTTACTAATATTAAAAACTTTAATAACAATGCGTAATTGTACCAATTGTACCAAAACGCAGCGATAATGAACAATCCCGCAACATAAAACATCAACGCCCCCCGCGTTAGGTACATATAATACTTTAGAAATAATATTTTTATTTCCATTATGCATCATTTATAATAGTAAAAACTAGTGTAATAGTACCAATTGTACCAAAACGCAGCGATAATGAACAATCCCGCAACTTAAAACGTCAACGCCCCCCACGTTAGGTACATAAAACACTTTAGAAATAATATTTTTATTTCCATTATGCATATTTATAATAGTAAAAGTAGTGTAATTGTACCAATTGTACCAAAACGTAGCGATAATGAACAATCCCGCAACTTAAAAAGCCAACGCCCGCGTCGCGTCGGCCGACAACTCAAGTGATGTGTGTCGCGATACATTCTGTCCCCTATTGTAGTTACCTATATACGATGAGTAAAGAGATAGTGGGCTTCATTGTAATTTGTATGTATAGGTGACAGACTAACATTATTTTTTACCATCTGTAGGTGGTCCCTTTAGATTTGGAATTGTAGAAAAACGGGTGTTTCCGTACATAAAAAGGGATTTAGCTTCTATGATTATTGACCGATAGTCATGGTAATAGTGTTAAAAGATGCAGAAGCAGACGAGAAACGTGCATTCGTTGGAATTTCGAAAATCGGTTAATAATATTTCGGTCGCGTCGAGACAGTCAGCGGGCGCTTTCGTGACACGAGGCGAAGCCGAGTGTCACAATCTTAAAAATAAATAGGTACTATACCTAGGTAACTTTAAAAATATAATAGGATTTTGCATTTGATTTGATTTTGGTGTTTCGTAAATTTTTGGGTTCATTTTCAATGCTCCGATTCTTGCAGGGACTGCGTAAAATCTGTGATTTTTTTATGCACAACGGGAAAGTGTTTGGCCTTCACCTCACCTGATGTTAAGTGACGATAAGGCAGAAGGTGGAAGTGCACTTCACCCGGAAACCTCATCACCGAAGATGAGACTGAGATGTGTAGTGTGTCTTTATAATAATATAATAATAATTCATTTATTTCGGATCAATCCATATCACACGCATACATTCATAAAACAATAATAAAATAATAAATAAAATCAATCAAATCAATAAAATCAAAACAATTAGACTAAAATTCATCAATTCATCAATAATAATAATAAAAATCATTTTAAATTAAAGTTCTAAAATAATAAAATAAAATAATAATGCTTAATAAAAATAATCAAAAACCTAAATAAAACCAATGTCAAGATATAAAATTAAAATAATATAAAATCAAATCATTAACGTAATCTAAATTTAGGTTTGGATCCAGAGTGCTCAACATGCAGCCTGTTCCAATGCTGCATAATTGAGCAGTCCTGATTTATAAAATTGGTACAATTATGAGACGGTTGAGTTATCTATCGTCAACATTTGCCAAATCACTATGTGCCTTTAATGTGGTATTTACACGAATGACTAAAGCCGCATGACTTTTGCCGCATGGCGAAAATCGACTGAAATTCAACCCATCAACTACATAGACGACAGCGCCACCGTCACCGATGTGTCACCTGTGATTCAATTTTACAAGCTCTATACGTCTCTAGGTGACTAAAGTCGATCATCACAGGTGACTAAAATTGACCCATGTAACTAGCCCATTTGTGACTTAAAATTCTGCCCAACGCCAATCGGTAAATAAGAGCGGAATAATGTTCAGTTTCAAAGTTTCAAGTAAATGACACATTTTTCGTGGCCCCATCGCACCAGCCGTAACAGCTAGTTTCAGCGCAGCCGGCTTGTTTATTTAAAACTTTTTTTTCAGGTGCGGCCTATTCAGCAATTTGATGACGTCACACTCGGTTTGCTACTCCCATGATGGATCGCAACCGTACTTAACGATGCGGCAATACTCGAATGTGTTTTACCATTTTGTTTTTGTTTACAAAAGCTTTTACCTTATTACCTCAAAATGTGCACAGCAAAGAAGTGAAACTCCCTTCCCACGTCTGGCATCTAAATATATTTCCTTATATCCCGATTATGTTCAAAGTTAGGGTGAATAGAATCTCCTGTGTGCGCTCGCTCCATCTTTGCTCGCCTAGATTGGGGTCAAGAGCAAAAACCTCCCACACAAAAAGCTAACTCTTAAAAAGTTAAAAATAATTTCAGTAAGTCATAATTGAAAAGAATACTACACATCGGGGGACCGATAGGTATCGTTATACATGTGACGAGCTTAGATGTAAATCCATTAACTAACTAAGCGGTCCCTCGACGTCTATTAAGATGTATATTTTCGTCATAGATCTATATTATGACTTGATGATATTATGAGTTTTTTATTAAGAGTTAGCTTTTTTGTGTCGAGGCCAGATGGTTTTTTTAATTTTAATTTAAGTTTTATTTGAAGCTTTTAAAAGGTTCGGTATTTATACTATTAAAGATTCACGTACACGGTACCAAATTTCGAATCGATAGGACATATGGAAGCTAGTCAAACCCCTCATCAACTATTAATGAGCTGATGATCTTCGATTTCTAACATATCACGTGAACTATACGAGTAAGGCATAAATACAAGTAGTCTTTCAAAAAAAAAGGTCCTAGCTATTTTTCTGTTCGAATAATTTGTGCTTTGTTTCCTTGGCTTAAAATGATTGTTTTTTCACTATCTCTAAATACCTATAGAGCATTTCACACTGGTAGTAAGTGTGTCAATCTACTTACACCTATATCCACTTGTTCTTTAAGATTTAATAGAGTATTCCGTCATTTGTCCGCGTTGGGGCGAAACACGTGTAGAGTAGCCTAATTGGTGAAGGTGCAAGGTGTGTTGCTGTCTTGCAAAATGCAGGTATTGTGCACTTATATTTTGTAGTGTGCATGTGCATATTTTTGCGGGCGGGCGGGCGGTGCATCTTGCATATTTTGTTTGCGGAAGTAAGCTACATATATTTCTTTTTCAAAATGGTTTGGGACTTCCGTCAAGTGACGCCTGATTCAATCAAAAAGTATTTAAAACTGTTATATTTTTGATATATCATTATAACATTACTTTAACTAACTCGTTCGTCGTTATCTTTATGAAGCGAATGTTTTGCCTTTGCATACCAATTTGACAGGCGGTGTCAGTTATTCACAGTGAAATAAAAACTCCCGGTTTGCTCGATAGAGCAACGAAAAACGCCGATAGAGGACTTGACTCACTGACTATAAATATCTTACATTTAGCGTTCTAGACCGTTATTTATTAAAAAAAAGATAATTCTAACAAACACAGATTTAATTAATATCAAAATTATAAACTTAAATTGAAAACTAAAAATAAGAGCAAAGTAAGAGCAAAGCAATATTAGTAGTGAACGTCCGTCCGATCCGATGGTCGCAGCAAAAGTGAGCGAGGCCCGCCCGCCTCACGCTTTATATGCCGGGCGGCGCGCGCGCCCTCAGCGCGCCCCTCCACGCGTTGTCCCACCATCACGCGATGCTGACGTCACAGACAGGCCACGCCTCCTTAGGCCTATTTTTCAGTTAATTTTACAGTATTTTACGATCGTGATCACGCTGATTGTCAGATTGTGCATTTTGGTATGCCTGCAGATAAAATTCTAACGTTTAAAGAAATAAACGAAAAAGTAAAACTTTAGGAAATTATCGAAAGTTTGGATAAACGGGATAAAATCAAAAAAGTTTGATCGATTCCCGCCCGCGAGTTTAACACGACTTTATGTTGAAAGGAGAATGAGATGAGAAAAGTTATTAACCTTATAATACCTATTGTTCTTTTGAGGAACATGAAGATAGCTTATATTAAAATAAGGTAAATCATTGTTTTGTTTTGGTGAAGTACCTTGCGTATCATACACCAAATACTAATTATACACTGAAGATATACACAAAAGTGTTAAAAAATAGTAGATTTTGGTCAAATTGAAGAAACTTTTGAGGCAAAAATCATTTCGATAATCAACAAGACGTTAGCTCAACTCACCACAATTTATAAAACAATATTTTCTTACCTAATACTCTTTCCAAGTGTGTATTCTTTGAGAAAGTTATCCTACTTATATCCTACTAATCCTACTTATATAATATTATAAATGTGAAAGTTTGTGGGTTTGGATGTTTGTTCCTCAATCAAGCAAAAACGGCGGAACGGATTTAGGTGAAATTTGGCACACAGATAGTTTATAGCCTGGATTAAAACATAGAATACTTTTTATCCCGGTCAAAGGTTCCCTAGGGTTTTTTTCCGAATATCCAAGCGGACGAAGTCGCGGGAGGAAGCTAGTGTTTCATAATTGCTTGAATTAAAAATAATTTGTATGTGAATTAATAATTCATACAATTCTACTTCCACACGTTTTAAGGAATTAATTGACGTTCTTGACAATCTCTTTTCTACAAGCTGCGGACATCCAAAGTAGGAAGCACAATATATTATCACAAGTATCAATCAGTAAGTGTTGTCACTGACCCAACGTGATATTTCTCACTGTGAAAAACTGTCAAATTGATTTATACACCGTCTAAGTGACGTCTACCTGTGAAAAATACTTTTTAACTGTTCACGTGGAAGTGATCAATCTTCTTTCGTTCAGTTGCTCTACTAATTGATAAAAAAATATATTGTTGTTTTGTAAAGTAAGACCTAAATAATGACTAGCGAGATTATTTTGAAACTCAATTTGTCTAGGCTACAAAGTAGGTACCTATTTGATACAAATAATTTTGTACAGTTTCTCAATTAGTCTTTGTAGTCACTCACGTTTTACATGCGCATTTCAGTGTAAATTTTCTTTTCTGTTTAAATAAGCGAGTATTTGTTTAGGTTTGTTAGATTCTATATTCAATAATAATTTGTTATAAAAACTAGAAAAAAAATTAAGAATTGAGACGATCTTGATAGTTAATTCTTATTATTTTAAGCTACAACATTTTGTTCTCTAATAAAAAATAAGTTGCAAAACACACATCAGCTTGCATTATTGTCAACCCTTCAATGCCAAAAGGAAAATCTAAATGTTAGCTCCTAATGGATGTTTACTTTTTTTTCCGCACAAAGCCAAAACACCTTGAATCAACAATCTGCAGGGTTGACGTTACGTAATCAAAATTGATTTCTCCAATACGGACGCAGGAAAAACGTCACTTCCAATATAGGAACTTGAAACATAACAAAGACGTAAAATGGAATTCGATGCGATGTTTCGGCAATAAAGAATACTTATCTTTGAACCAGTTGCGTGAGCCGGCGCGCAAAATTGTAGTGGCGTTAGTAAAGGTTGGATTACACTGCATACATATTCTGGACAAAGGTTCTGTGACTAGAACCAGGGGGTCAAGTCTGCTAATGTTAACGTCAAAATCGTGGTTCAATGGTGTTTGAATGGTAATGCTTTTTGACACAGTTCTTGTTTCTTAAACCCAAAATCGAGGCACAATGTGTTTTCGTTTAGGGTTTAAGAAACACAATGTATTTCGGTTTTGGGTTTAAGAAACAAGAACTGTGTCAAAAAGCATTACCATTCAAACACCATTGAACCACGATTTTAACGTTAACATTAGCAGACTTGACCCCCAGGGCTCAGTTTGTCAGTTGGGCAGTTTTGTCACTCCGCGCGCGAGTCTGAACCGCTCGGCGTCCTCTGAGAGGACGAATTTCATACATCAAAAAAGATAAGACCTACGCGATAGAAAGAGAGGCAACTACTGAGTGAATGTTTTGGAGCGAAGGGAGCGCTGTGCGACCTGAATTGCACCTTATTGTAAGTTGTTAGCAAGAGTCGCAATTTATTTAAACGATTTAGCGGAGTGCAACTTCTGTACGCTAGTACTATTGCTAGAACTCCACTTTCTCACATCGAAGAGTGTCTAAAAAAGTAACGAAACATAAAAATTAAAAAGTAAATCCATTGTAACTAATAAATTATTTATTGAACCCAGTCTTAAATAATAAAAAATAACAGTTATAATAATAAAAAGTTCAGAGACACAAGGGAAAAAAACACACTATTAATAATATTATCAAACAATCAAAATTAACGAAATAAATCAATGGAAATTTAAGGTTCTCTCGGTACACTTTACAAAACAAAATATCCCTTTACAAAGTGACCAACCGCACAGTAATCCCGCGTCGTACGTCACTGTAAACGATTCCTATGTTTCATTGGAGCATCGCCATCGAATAAATAAGGCTGTCAAATATAAAAGTTTTTTACTCCACTCACAATGCTGGGTTTTATGTCGCCAGAATGTAGGCCGATACTAGATCAGAACAGAACTCGCAGAACAAAATTCAAATTGAATAAGTAGGTACTTGTATTAGTTTTCATGTAGTTAATTATATTCGACTCTTGAGAATTATTAAGTTGTTGGATTTCGCACCTAACAAACATCATGATACATCCTTATTTTTAACCGACTTCCAAAAAAGGAGGAGGTTCTCTGTTCGTCTGTTTATTTGTTTTTTCTTTTTTTTTGTGTATGTCCACCGATTACTCAAAGGCGGCTGGACCGATTGAAATGATTCAAAGTTCAAACGTTATTACATTAGGTAAATTCCCAAGTTGGTCCCATTTTTTTAAATTTGGAAATCGGTTCAGTACTTTTCAAGTAATCTTGAAAAAAGCACGAAAATAGTATGATTTTGTGTGAACTACCTCGATGATCAGTCGATAACTTCATTGTTTATGAACAGAATAAGATAATATTTTTTTTGTTGGAAAAGGGATATTTAATCCTACAATAACTGCTTCGTGTTTGCCAGTCTGGCCTACCTATATCGTAAGTGCCGCATTCCACCGATCTGGAAAAACAATTAAGCCACCAGTCTTAATCGTCTGTATTTGGTGTGCTAAAATGTTTCCATCATGAGTGAAGAAAGACCCAACGAACACCGCGATACGTCCTCATTTTCAATTCCTCCAATAATGACTTCGTGTTTGCCAGTCCGGCCTATATCGCTAGTGCCGTAATCCCATCGACCTAAAAAAACAGTTAGGCCACCAGCACTAATCGTCTGTATTTGGTGTGCTAAAATGTTTCCATCATGAGTGAAGAAAGACCCAACGAACACCGCGATACGTCCTCATTTTCAATTCCTCCAATAATGACTTCGTGTTTGCCAGTCCGGCCTATATCGCTAGTGCCGTAATCCCATCGACCTAAAAAAACAGTTAGGCCACCAGCACTAATCGTCTGTATTTGGTGTGCTAAAATGTTTCCATCATGAGTGAAGAAAGACCCAACGAACACCGCGATACGTCCTCATTTTCAATTCCTCCAATAATGACTTCGTGTTTGCCAGTCCGGCCTATATCGCTAGTGCCGTAATCCCATCGACCTAAAAAAACAGTTAGGCCACCAGCACTAATCGTCTGTATTTGGTGTGCTAAAATGTTTCCATCATGAGTGAAGAAAGACCCAACGAACACCGCGATACGTCCTCATTTTCAATTCCTCCAATAATGACTTCGTGTTTGCCAGTCCGGCCTATATCGCTAGTGCCGTAATCCCATCGACCTAAAAAAACAGTTAGGCCACCAGCACTAATCGTCTGTATTTGGTGTGCTAAAATGTTTCCATCATGAGTGAAGAAAGATCTAACAAACAACGTGATACGTCCACATTTTCAATTCCCCCAATAATGACATCGTGTTTGCCAGTCTGGCCTATATCGTAAGTCCCGTAATCCCGCTGACCTGGAACAACCGTGACAATTAGTTCTACTAGCTTTCCATTTGCGACTTGTTACTGCAGATAATGGCGACAATAATTCTACGTGTAATTCTATGGCTGCTGTTCAACTAAATTTACATTCTGTGAAACGAAACGAAATGATTTTTTACATCCATTTGAGTTTTTATAGTTTATTATAATTATGTTTTCTTTTAAAAAAATAAATGTCTATCGCCTTCAATGTTCACAATGATTATGTTATGTTCTTTTAGTTCTGAATAAGTTCTTATTATATTCGAGCTTTTGTGAAATTAGATAGAAAAAATAACGAAGATGACTTTCATTACTATAATGATTTAGGTATACAAAAATTGAAGGAGCAGCTGCTTTTTAAGTTTTTGATTGTAAGATAGGTACCTACTATTATTATGAGTACTTTAATACACTGCATTGCCAAACGTCTTGTATGGTATACCCATAGAAATAGAGTGCCAAAGAACAACAATGTCAATAAACAGGTGATCCGAAAAACGAATGTACTTACACATTATATATGAGATACGTTGTAAAATATGACTTACATAAAAAATGACTATATTACGGGAAAGAAAATTAATAAACTATGTTCTATACTGTTTTCTTCGTCGATAACGAATAAATATACCGAAATTTGGTTTTAGAGAAATGTGTAGCAATATCTTATTTACCTGTGAAAAGTGTGATTACTTGGATTGTTTCTTTTTGTCACATCACAATCACTAAGAGAACAAGACACCATGGCTCCACGATACCCTTATTTAAAATTCTAATCAAGATTACCAAATATTTTAAAGAAATTGTAATTGCTTTTGCTAGGCGGGACGCTAGGGGCTCTTACTGTAAAAAATGTTGGCACATTGTCACATGATCCTTTGTTTTTTTTTTCATAGACCGTGTCCGTATTATGTTAACTTCTCTTTTCCACGCTTTGTTGGTCTTCTTGAGCGCAGTAAAAAAAAACTATGTCTATGGGTATACATAATATGTATACCCATAGACATAGATATATAGGTATTACGTAATCTCATGCGCCTTCTACATAGATACGGTGCAAGTAAACTTTATGTCGGTCGTATTCAGCGTCGAATCATCGTGTAACACAACACCTCAGTCACAAAGGTAAGCGCTACAAAAGGCACACACTTTAATCAAATCAGAGACAAAACGTACACCGATTCCTTTAACAGTCGTCTTTGGCTCGCGCATTTTACGACGTCGTCAGCATCGCATAGTGGAAATGTCAACAGCTAAACCATCGCAAGATAAAAAAATATATATATAAATATAAAAATATACTTCAATCGTACAATACTAAGAACCATCTAATAAAATAATAAATCTGATAAAGGTCGCGAGGAACCGCTGGAGACTGGCAAGTCAGGGCGGATCCTTGTGGAGACCTTCTGTGGGTGGCTAAGTAGGCATCGATCATGATTCACGATAAAAAGGTAAGTTGCTAGCTGCCATGCCGCCTGAAAGTAAACATTATCAGTGACAAACAAAAGAGATCACAATTCAGGATCTGAAAACCATCACGATTCTATGGTAGATTTAGTATTAATTCACTATTGATAAAAATCAAAATCAAATCAAAAAAACATTTATTCAGTCTAGGCTGTTACAAGCACTTGTGAATGTCACAGAAGCTACGCCATCGGTTCGCAAACCCTGAGCGGGAGACCTTGTAACGAGAAGAACCGGCAAGAAACTCGTCAAGGGCTGCTTTTTTCTCCCTGTATATTTCATACAGAGTCGTCAACATTGAAAAATGAGCTCCACATTTAAAGTGAGGTCATTTTCCATCACAATAATTAACAAAAGTTTGTACACAATGGGTAGGTAGGTTGAAATTAAATACCTACTACATATCGGATAGGTAATTGTGAGAGTAAATAACTTTCAACTAGTTGAGAAATCAGTAATCACTATGTCTGCTACTCGAAAGTGCACCTAAGTAGGCAAAATTTACCAAAAAAACACTTGATACAAGACATAAAAAATAATAATAAAAAAACGCAATTCTTACAATTCAATATGCGTTAAGATAGGTACTCAGAAGCAGACCCATTCCCACTGGCAGCACCCGTTCACGAGCATGACGCGTGGACCAGCCATCGCTTCGCTCAACCATATTTGAGGGAACGTAACGACCCGCCCCACACGACACCACCGCAGAAATGATTAAAGAGAGCATGACATACTTAGGCTACCCATCCTAAGGCACTGAATTGAAAACTAGTATCCAAAAGCTTTTCACAGGCCTTTACTTACAAAAACTACTGACTATAGAAAGCAAAATAATTGCAGTAAAAAAAAAAAGAGAAATCAAAACAAGGTTTACTTGCCTATTAGTTTTATGTTTTGAGTAAGAAGTGCCATACATATTGATAACATCAAACAGAGAAAAAAATATATATATAAATATACGACGCCCTTAGTACAAGCAGACAGAAGCAGACCCATTCCCACTGGCAGCACCCGTTCACGAGCATGACGCATGGACCAGCCATCGCTTCGCTCAACCATATTTGAGGGAACGTAACGACCCGCCCCACACGACACCACCGCATAGATACACCGCACCGATAGTTAAGTCAAGTATCAGAGCTCTGAAAAATTGTGTAAGTACTTAATAATTTTCAGCAAGTTGTCTTCGCTTGTAGCTCTCAAAAAAACCAGTGATGTTTCTGTATTTGGCCGATGAAATTAAACTCTTTAAAACTGTCTTTCTGATAGTGTTATGTTGACTATGAATATGAGAGGAGTATATTTCTAGCAGACAATGCTTCAAAGGATTTAATATCGTATTGTGATTGTGGACGTCCAGATATTTGGTTTCTTACCCCAATAATGTATCCGTCCCAACCCAAGATTCCTTGCGAGAGATTAAAGTATTTTTAGGAAAATAAATATTCGATGGGTCGGTATTAGGTTGGTAGTTATTTGAACTTTTGTTCAAGAGAATTTTTGGTATTTAAATGTATATTTAAGCAAAGGTTAAACCCACACAGTTTATCCAAAATAGTTTTACATACATGTATAATACTTACTTATATGCATTACTTATAATGTATGTGTACATGTCACCGTTAAAGTGCAAAAAATTGTTTTATTTCGTACTTTAACTAGGTAATCTGCAGATTCCCTAGCTAATCTGCACATTCCCTATCTAATCTGCAGATTATATAACGACCAAGGATTAGTTAAAGTACGGAAACAGGTTCTTTTATTGAAATATATGTGTAATAACATAAAAGGGGGTTGACACAATAGCGGGGGGACTTGGGGGCAAAGTCTTAAAGAGTTCAATAGGTTAGGTAAACGAAGTTTTGGTAAAATAAACTTTCAATATAGGCTTTTTACTTAAATTT
Organism: Agriphila straminella; assembly: GCA_950108535.1. Lineage (NCBI taxonomy): Eukaryota > Metazoa > Arthropoda > Insecta > Lepidoptera > Crambidae > Agriphila > Agriphila straminella. Next base: position 19,302,862 of record OX467307.1, on the reverse strand, counting down.
CCCGAAGCCTTGGCTATTTCACTCGCTGTATTCCGCACTATAACGGTGTAGCATCCTTTAATGTGCAGATTAACTATAGTTAAAGTGCGGAAATCGTCTATTTTAAGAAAAAATTCGCACTTTAACTGACTCGACCAGTTAATCTGCAGATTCACTAGTTAATTATGCAGATTAACGGATTCCGTACTCTAACGGTAACATATATACTAAGACTATTCTTAGTATAGGTATATACATGTATGTAAAATTAATTATCAAGAAAAAACTATCGACTACACTACTGGATTTACTCTACTTGCATTTCATAAAACGCTACCTAAAGCTATCTTTAGGTAGCTTTTTATAAAATGAAATTAGAGTAAATCTAGTTGTACGAGTATCTTGTATCGTCAATAGTTTTCTTTTAATATTTTTTTTATATTTGGAAGGGACCCAAATTGCACGACAGAGGGAATCCTAGTGTAGAATCCAGGGAGATACACGGTTTTTGTTTTTTCCTCTGTACTGTCTGTATAAAATAGATCTGTAATAATAGTCTCTGTTACTTGTCGTATTTTGTAAACAATCTTCACCCAACTCTTTATTGAAAAAAAAAACAATTACAAACTACAACAAATTGTTTTCCATACAAAGATTCCGAAAGAAATTACAAATTTATTAGTGTCAATTTTATTTAATAAGACAACATTATTTTTACATAGGTACCTAACGATATTAAAAGATGTATGACATGACAGCTGTCAAAAGTTGTTTATGTTACAATAATAACACCTTAGTTCCACTTTTGACCACTAGCTCAGATAAGTTTGTATCTGTTAAAGTAAGGGTACTTCTACACGGTGCAAGTAGCCCGCGCAAGTTGAACACTTGCACAAGTTACATGCTCCGTGTAAACACGTAAAGCTGGTCCAGCTCCATAGCATTGTACACCCGCGCAAGTAACCCGCGCCTCAACGTGAGCAAGCTACATGCACCGTGTAGAAGCACAACTCAGCCTAAATAAGACAAGACGGTTAAACATAAACAGATTAGAAAATAAAGCAGGTTCGACTTAGTATCGGTATTTTGTTTGTTTGTTTATGAAACAATAGAAGATTTTTATTTTATTTATTTTTTAATCTAGAGATAGTAATGCATTATCAGTTTTTGCAAACATGTACTATGCTCTCTTTTTTAAAGAGAAATGCTATTTTTTTCTGTAATAAATTGTAAGACATTATACAGGTACACTCCTTCATTACTTTCATTTGAAATTCTTAGCACCCTAAAGCAAATAGATAAGGTATGTATTTCAGTACAAAAAGCAACTTGTTTTTCCAGGGAAATCAATTCGAAAAGCTCGCTGAAAAGAGTCTGACTATCAAACGGAAAGGCGATACGAATATCAAACATGACACTAGGCTTGCTCCCGAATAATATCCCTGAATATCCCTGGGAATAAATGGTCCCGATCCTTTCGCTCGAATAACAAAGCTCAGGAGATACTGGTATTCAGTTTTAAAGTTATACGCTGTTTAGTCAACGGTACGATCGTTTTGAAGCAAGGTGTATCCAATTGTACTTCTGATTTTGAATACGGTTTTGAGTATCTGCTCAAAATTGTATGAATAATAATAATTACGCTCAATAAAATTAAATAAATCTTGGATTTAAATGTAATGTTCTGTGACATTGGGCCTTGACGGATATTCTTTTCAATGACGTATAACCCGTCCAAATTAAATGAACAAAAGTATTACAGTTGACAGTTTAAGTTGGTCAAGTGCTTTTTTTTATTTATTTTTTTGTGACATCGATGCACTTTTTTCGATTATTTAACTGTTTAAAACGCTATATCAAGTACACAGCGCTTGTTTTTACGCTTTAAACTCGAAATTTTTGCCTCAAACGCGGGCTTAGAGTAAGACGCGTTTCTGTTCGGTACGAAGCCGCGATGCTCGAAGAACGCGGGTAATGACTATAGTTATTATCATTATAAAAAACGGGTCAACAGTTTGTGGACACAATTCTATCCTGTTTTAGTTATTTTATTCCCGTATAATAAAAATAGGTGACTGTGATGGTTATGCAGTGGTTTTTTCAATTGGAAGTTTATTCTAGATTCTAAAACAGAATGAGAATTAGTAAATGAATAAATGAACAGAAATGTTTTTTCTGAACCAACTCAATTTTCGCGAGCCGCGTTAATTTCGCGGATGCTCAGTAGATGTCGCGCTATTGTAAGTAGGTATCTGATGTAAGGTTCCGACTGCACAGAAATCCAAATAGGCTAGTATTAAATGAAGTTCCGAAATCAGCAAAGTATAATAAAAATTGTCTGAGTATGTGTGTAAGTATTTATAATAAAATTCCAAATGACTTTAAAAAATTGACATTAAATGTATTTAAATGTAAATTATACCAGTGGCTGAATCAACATAATTTTTATGACATAAAGCAATTATTAGATTTCAAAAATTGACATACCTACTTGTAAAAATTTGCATGCTTCTTTAATAAGGGCAAAACATGTGCACATTATTATTGTAAGAACATTTTTTCACCGTGTTTTAAGCAAATAAATAATTTTGATTATGATGATTATGAATAAATTCATCAAATCATAATAATTTAAACAAAGGATTTGACTGACGGTTAATTTTATTGTCATGTATGACTTAGAAAAACTACTATAAGATAAATAAAAACAATAACGGTAGTGAAGAATAAATCAAAATGATAATGAAAAATATTTAAGGATTTTACTAATAGGCAATTTGAAATAAATTACTAAGTTATGATAGCTAATTCACTGTTTTATTTAAAAAATCTAACATTAACCAACCGTCATTAGTAAAACCTAGCATGTGCCAAACTCTAACGGCCTTACCACAAAACACTGTTTAACAAGTATTTAGCTAAAACACTGTTTAAATGTGATGCTGTCACTTTTTTGACTATATTATTTGAAAGAGACAGCATCACATTTAAACAGTGTTTTAGCTAAATACTTGTTAAACAGTGTTTTGTGGTAAGGCTGTAATAGTTAAAGCCCAAAAATGGTCTCCCTTTTATAAAATCCATACATTTACCAACTTATGTTGGTAAATCTTAAGATTTTCTAGTAAAACCTAAAATTTACCAATATACGGGCTTTTACAGTAACATAATACACTTTTAAACTTTCGCGAACACAGGCGTTTAAACTAAAAATTGGTGTTGAACACCTATTTCCCGACGTTTCGACCGAGTAGCATCGGCCGTGGTCATATTTTATTTTATAAAACAGTAGCAGTTGTGTTCGTTCGACAATTACTATTTATTTCTTTTATACTACCTACATGTTACCGTAGTGTCGAATATGGTAGTAGGGTACTATGCATACAACCCGGGAAAATTATTAAAAACCCTGAAAACGGCCGAATTGCTGAGAAAAAATTGGTTTTATAATTTGCATGGAAAACTGCGAAGCGACAACCCTAGACGCAAATACACAATTTTTTCGATAATCAAAGGGGCAATAATAGGAAAACATGGTTTGCGCAGGCCATATTTATATATAGAAAACGTAAAAATATACAAGTATTAAATTGCGTATAAACCTCACAGATAATTGTAAAAAAAAAACAGAATATCATCAAAAGCGCTTGTCGCGGGCCATATTTTTGGCGTAAATAATAGCGGAAACGTATTGAATTCTACATCAAAATACAATTTAACGTACTGAGCAGTAGCTCCAATAAATTTTTTTAAGAAAGATAATTGTGCTAAAGATTATGATGAAAAAACAACGAAAAACATCGAAAAAGTGCAGAAGTGAGGTTATTTTCCATACTCTTTACACATAAAGAAAAAGACAGAGTTTTTTCGCTCAAGTGAGATGAGAGAGACAAGTGATTTCGCGTAACGGAGCCTTAACGGGCAAAATCAAAACTTGACTTCAGTCTAAGGGTGTCTGCCACTATACAGTTTATAAAAAAAGTTTTTAAAAAATATGGCGCTTTTCAGGGTATAAAAATATCTATCTGCCATATTCGGCATTACCTACGGGTATTTTTGTAACACTTGTTAGTATATTCATTTAACTGGGCGAATTAATTTCGACATTGTTTGATACCTAACTAGTCTTCTATTTTAAGTTTCCTAAATAAATGTTACCAAATTCTGAATCAGACCATTCTTATATTACTTTTTCTTGCGTTACTAAAACCACTATTCCAAGAAAGTGAGTGGGATATAAAATTCTTCCACTATATATGAATAGCCCCCTAGGGCGTTGAACTGTAATTCTGTGCGAATGAGATCGCGGAAAAACACTATTACATGTTTGAGCATTTACCTACGTTTTCAATGTGCCCGTTATACGTATGATATACAATATGTGCCCAATTTACCTTTAAATCATTGATCATGAAGGAGCATGTTACATGTTTTTTTCTAGCGAGAAATTACTGACAATTATTATTGTTATCTTGTTTCTTCTGATTAATAATGGCAAACCAATTAGTACAGAGGTTTGTTATTTTTTGGATTATGAATGATCCGTTGATTGAGGACAAACAACAATTTCGATCAATATGTCACGCTTTTTTTATTGGTAACTGGGCAGGCTGACCACCATATTGTTTGGTAAACAGGATGTGGAGGTGTAGCTTGCTTGCCTTGGAAATGCCTATTCACTCTTGCCTCGAAACGACCAAGGTTGGGAACACATTAGCAGGCAGCGAATTCCATTCTTTAGCAGTTCGCATAAGAAATGTACTAAAGTAACCGACAGAAGTAATCGAAAGAAACTAAAGTAACTGACTCGAAGGATTGCTCAGCTGAAGTGGCAATGGGCGGGACACATAGCGAGAAGAACCGATGGCCGTTGGGGCGGAATGGTTCTGGAATGGCGACCGCGCACCGGACGACGTTCCGTGGGTAGGCCCCCGACAAGGTGGACCGACGATCTGGTGAAGGTTGCGGGAAGCCACTGGATGCGGGCAGCGCAGGACCGATCGTCGTGGAGATCGTGGAGGCCTATACCCAGCAGTGGGTGTCGTGTGGCTGATATGATGATGATGATGATAAATTAAATACTTTATATACTTTAATAAACTTGGCAATTTGTCACCTGTCCTGACAATTTTATATCCACTGCGTCAATCAATTTGAAAATAGAACAAACTACTCATAACTAAACCGCAATGCAAACCAAATTGTCATGACAATTGACAAATTGTCACGTTATTAAATAGGGCCCTGGTTCAATTTAATTTCAAACTTTAATAAGACTCAAATCAAAATGATTAAAAACTTTTCTTTATAATAACATTCTAAAAAAGTACATCGTCACTTTCAGTATTAAAATCTTCGTGGACATCGGAGGACCGTTCTGTCGCGTCATTACATTCAAATCAAAGTGATTGATGTTCTGTTTCAATACACAAAGGTAATTTTTCAGTACCCCTCCCCTCTCCTATTCGAAACAAGTGGGGGAATCTGCGCAATCATCGAAACCGGACAGTGGTATTTTTGTTGCTATTTTTTAAAAACTTGTATTTTTTAAGTTAGTATAACAGGAGCCCAATCGCGGTAATTCTGAACGGTAAAACAAAAACGTTCGTTGTCATTTAGGTTATATTTACCTAAAAATCTTTGGTTTAGCTTCTTAACTTTCATTTAAATTGTTCCAGATTGTAATCCTTGATTCCTTAGGCAGAGTGAATACTCTAACAATTTTAACAAAACTAAAGCGAGTATTTTTCTGTAAAAGAAACTGAAACTCTACATTGCCATAAATCAAAGTAATCATATTGAATGAAATTATTCCAAAAGCTAAACAAAAAAAAACAAATACTGCATTAAAAGATACGGCTTATCTTATAATTTATATTTTCACGGACAATAATGATAAATTAGACAGGTGCGGGAATTTCGTATTTTTCTTTTATATTTACCAAGAAAAAAATATGTCTTTGTACAGCAAACAGGGCCCAAGGGCATAACGTTGTCACAATTATGACCGCTCTCAGAGGTAACTTTGTATTTATTATTCCGCAGTAATTTCTAAGAAGAATCATTGTTATTTTCCGGGTTCCAATTTTAGGTAGGTACAGTCAGCAGCACGCCAGGTTATACAAAACTGTTAAGAATCTCCAATTTATTTTAAACCTTAATGTATTTGCATTGAATTATAATTATGATTACCCTGACGTTGTAGTTCAGCGTGCCGTTGACTATAAATAATTTTACAATTTTTTTATTTGTAATTGGACAGGAATTTGACTGTTATCTTGCAAGTTGGTAAACACTTGGTCTAAGGTGTAGCACATTTGCCCAGGAAATTCCTTTTCACTCTTACCTTGAAGAGACCCAGGGTTGTAACTATCGGGGAACACATGAGCAAGCAGCGTACCTATTCCATTCTTTAGCAGTTCGCATAAGAAATGTATTAGCAAAGCGCTTGTTACGGACTCTTTGAGTATCTACAATGTTAAGACTAATAGGTACATGTTAACCTGGATCTGGTACAGTCACGAGCAATAATATGTACACAACATAGAACTTTGTCACATTACGTTTTGAATAACCTAGGTATAACATTATCACACTGAGATATATTGATTGGATATGACATAGTTCTAAAGTGATTGAAAGTGAGTGACAATTGCTTATGTCATTTAAATAGGAAGGAAAACCACCGTTTACTTTTCCAAATATTTCTCGCAGTCCATCGAGTACCTATAGTATAGATAAACATTTGGACGTTCATCTTTCATAACTCAGTTTGTTCAAATTTTACTTGAACAAACTGAGTTATGAAACAAACATAATTAGGCGGAACTCTACTTCCAAATCAGTATGTGATACTATTGGTAGGTAGAAACTATGCTTTTATCTTGGGTTAGGTTATAGTTTTACCGCCTTACTAACAAAGATTGTATAGCAGATGTATATAGTTACACAATGGTTACTCTCTGTCAAACTATTTGAATTTGACATTGAAAAGAAAGTGACAAAACACTGTGTAACTATACATCTGCTATACAATCTTTATTAGTAAGGGGGATAGACTCAAAGTTAGAAGGAAAAAGATGAGTTATACCTAACGTCATCAAGTCAGGAGCTTAACCTCTAGACTTGATAACTTTGCTACTTTCACAAACTCCCTTCGAAATAGACTAGGTACATAAATCGTTTAAAAAAACGTTAAACTTAAAAACCGCCCATCGTGACGTCACAAGGCGACGTTACGCGTAATTCTAGCGACACACTTGGCCGGCTCTATTCAGGACTTGGATGTACTCCAAATTCAATAATGGCCATGTGGGGGCTTAAGACAAACTGTTATAAGTTGCAGTGGTATACTGATTTGTACTACACTTAGGAAATCTTGTTAGTAAAGTTAAAATTTTAACTGTAGAAGAATCTAAAGACATAAAACTTGGATGCAGGAAAATGACGATAAATTAACTTTAAGCTTCTAAGAGTACAATTTTTTCATACAACAAAAGCTTTGTAAGCAACTACTGCTTATTATGTTGGCAAAACTGAAACGAAAATGCAGGAACTGAATTCATTTTTTAAAACTTCTAATTTATTCATATCTCTGATTGACAAAAGATTTTAGTTTTGATTTTGCATTCACAGAGTCATTTTTGAATATTAAATTTTATACAAATGGTGAACGTAGACGATGCGGATTTTACCAAAAGGTGAGTGCAATTTGCGAAGGATTTCCTTCTCAACATTTTTATTATTATTAGGAAAACACCAATTTATTTATACCCGTAAGGTATATTATATAGAATAAAGAGATATTTCCGAGAGCCAACAATTAATTAAACAAACACCATTCTCATCCTCTAATTAGCTCAATAAAACAAAAGCTACTCCTCATCAGCACCAACAGACCACCGGCCTTTCGATGCTCGTAAAGAGGCAGTTACTGTTAAAAGAGCCCGTTAAAATACGGAAGCTCTCACTAAATTGCGTTTAAAAGCAACTGGATACTAAATAATACCTTTACAACCATTAAAAGCATGTAACAACTGTACTGACGGTCTATTACGAAAAAGCATCGCGATAAGCGTACGATGTTCGTCCCACTCCGTGGCACTATTGACTCACGAATAAGGTTCAATATCAAGTAAATTGAACGACGAATCGCGTCCGACTATCGTCATTCTTTTTTGTAATAGGCCCTTTGCTCCACACCGCGCTCAATTTATGGGGCTGTGTTAGTAGAGGACAATTAAAGCTACAGATGTTATATTTCAATAGCTTTTTTTAGTTGAGAGTCCTGAATATAATTTTAAATCTGAATTAGCTATAATAGGGATGTTGACTAATGAATAAAATAACGAAATACTAATAAAAATCGTAAACATATTAAACTTTTAGAGTAGCTTGTATACCTCTTGGTTTTATATATTGCATATTATTTGTTTTATGACCCTTCAAAGTTGGGTGGACAAGTCCATTTAAAAAGTATAAAATTTATTAAAATAAATGATACCTTTAATTAGTCCGTAAAATGTATAGCAAATTTGTCGAAGAAACCATTTTGATAAACACAATATTTAATATAGCTGCTGAACAAATTTCCTATGCGTTGCATACAAACTAGCACGGCTTGACGTCATAACGTGCAAGCCAATAGTATGGAGCGTTTTTGATCGAGTCCATTTGTGCGCATTTCACACTGTGATATATCGGGCAGTTTTCATGCTAGCGAATTAATTCTTTTACCAATGTTTCTTTTTTGAGAGGTAATTTATGTAATATAAAATAAAAAAAATAGTCAACATCCCTATTGAATAGGTACATTCACATGATTTGGTATGGATATGTTTTGAGAGGGGAAACAAGCTAAAAGAGAGAATATTAAATTTGTTGCATGAAGTATTTTTCTATGCACAACGGGATAGTGCTTGGCCTTCACCTCACCTGATGTTAGGTGACGATAAGACCGCAAGAGGAAGCGCACTACACCCGGAAATCTCATCACTGAGGAACTGGCTATCTTACCTCTAACTGCCGGAACACATCATTTTGTTTTATTGTTGTTATGGCGTCAGACAAGGTAAAATGGTGGTCGCTAGCCAGGCTGACTTGAAATAAGCCCTACCTACCTATCAAACCGAGTACGAATTGTACCCACCTGGGAATCGAATCCCTGCGTCTTACGTGCGTCGTCTACTCTCTACCACAGAGGCGGTTAAAAAGTGGAAGTAGAAGACTGCAGAAAAGTTGGTTGGATTGTGTGTGGAATGAATTAATCTGAAGGGATTGAAATATGGAGATGACGGGTATAAAGAAAAAATGGATGGAAAGGCCGTACTGTGCCGACGCCATATAATTTAAGATAAGGAGAGATATGATGAGGTTAAACATCCAGATATTAAAGTCTCAATAAAATATTGACCTATTATAGACATCTGAAGGGACTAGACCTTTACAATAAGTTCATGATAGAAAAAACGACAAACAGTTTCTTCTATCTCGTAGATTTTAAAGTGCCTAACTAGTACACTAGTAATATGTGGTAGTTCACTTAGTAATAATAATATATGTCTTAATACAAACTGTTTCTACTACACGCTCAATATAACATGCCTCTATTAAACTGCCAAATGTAAATTCTCGTGTTAAGACCGGTTTACGTTATCTTAGTCTTTAGTAGAGTGCTTTAGTAGCGTGCGAGTAGATTCGAATGCGAGTACTTTAGTCTTTCCAGTGAGCGTTTACATGCTTCCAGTACAGTGTCATTTGACTAAAGCACTCTACTAAATACGCTACTAAAATGTCGATATACATGCTTCCAGTGCGAGGAAAGTGCCGCGCGGTGGGTGAGCAGGCAGCGCGGGCGCGCGGAGGGTTCTACTGGAAAGCGATGATTCCAGTGGAAAGGCTACTAGAACGTTAGTCTCTTTAGTCATAAGACTACCGTTTACATGTTTCAACTAAAGCACTCTCCTAAAGCACTCTACTAAAGACTAAGATAATTTAAACCAGCCATTACAGCCAAGACGTTAAACCAACCCTGATATTCACAAATGGTCGGGTTATAATTCACCACAGACTTGAGTAGCCAGCTCGACTATTACACCGTTTAAGCTATTATGAGCTGCCGTAGTCAGTCTAAGCGAACATGCTTTAGCTTAACGACCGTATGAAGTTTTATTGGGTAGTTTCTTAGATTAATTAAGTTCTTTTAAAATAGATTATTTACTGTGTTTTTAGTAATGAGGTTCTTTATTTCTTGAATAATCGTTTTGTGCACTCCCAAAAATAGTTACAGAATCAAGATAAAATTATTGTTTTCAAAACAAGTGTTTTATGGAGCTTTTAAACGGTCGATTTTCCGGGCGACTTGCTATGTAAGCAAATCGAATCGCAAACCTAATTTCAATGAGATGGCATTATTCGATTTTACAAGCGATTGTCGATTCAAGTACAGCATGAGTAAATAAAAAGGATTGACTGCACCAGTTATCTACCAACTTGAAGTTAACGTAATAACGGGTAATTTTTATTTTATTTCATTTCATGGAAGATTTACAGTCAAATAACTTATTTGAATAGAATTAGTAAATACTATTGTAAATATTATAAATGCTATTAACAAACAAATCTTCACAATTACTAATTTTATAAGTTTAAGCTAAAATCCATAAAGATTGTTTTATTTCAACATTTATATTATTAACAGAATGTGAATACAAAGTGAGACAGCATTTTACTACACGTTATTCTCATTCCTTTTTATAACAGCTAGGAGGCAGATGATGCAGACTTTGAATTCCGTCTCATTTCAGTGGCACGTCATAAAAAATATGAGAGCAACGTTCATTGTTTGCAAACCAGTGCACAGGTTGCAGTTAATAGTAGATTATACAACAAGTGAAAAAAGAGGGAATTTAGTTGAGGGACTAAGTTGGATCCCGAGAGAAGCGAAGGATTCTAGAGTTGAATCCCGAGCGTAGCGAGGGATTCAAAAGATGAATCCTGAGCGAAGCGAGGGATACAAAGGACCGAGTATAATTTTTTTTTCACGAGTTGTGTACTCTACTTTTTACCATTGACTGCGAGAAAACAAATAGCAGTACTTATACCTATAGTATTTATAGTTATCACATTTTTATTATTTAGGTAGGTAATCAGAATCAGTAATACCTATTTAACCCGGCGTCATTGTGGCGGAAAAAAGTTACACTAACGTTGAGGTGGGTCATCATGACCCTGGTTACAATTGTTAAAATTTTGCCTAGTATAAAATAATTTTAAATTTTTCAAATTTTATATTAATTATAAATACTGTATTTATAATCAGTAGCAGCAATAAAACACATTGGTAATGAGTGAAATAATCTTTATTTTTCGTTTTTCTTATAGACTATTAATTATACAACAAAACTGTAACTCTTTTCTTAATTTTCTTATATCAACAAAAAACAATATCGTTTCTAACAAATACTTACTTAAATAAAATCTATACTACCTTACCTCTCTATCATTGGAAGATAAGAACGAACGACGAACACTAACATGATCTTCATATAAAATATATATAAAAAGTATATGGCACAAAACAGCAACGTCGCCGTTGAGCTGGGTCATAATTACCCTGTCGCAGGTTCACACACGTGTTGCTCGTTGCGCTGGTGATGGACGAATGAAGTGAGATACGCGAAGGGGAGGGGTGATCTTTAGCTGCAGCTACTGAGACAGACAGTTGTGGGTGGCAATTATTTCTAAGCAGTTTTCCGTATGCAAAACATGCAGGGTCATATTGACCCTGCCTCAATGACGCCGGGTTAAACATTAGAAAATAGTGAAACTTGAAGTTTTCCAATGACATAAAACAACCACGCTAAGAGGGAAATTACATGATCAGTCTGGCATCAGTCCATTTCATCAGTTTATATAGACTTTGAATTTTTACAGACTGAAGATCGTACCAGACTCATGCAAGACTGAACATCTAATCTCCCTCTAATATATAGAAAAGAATCCAAAGATAAGACACTAAAAAAAACCTAAATAAAATTAGCGAGATATTTTTTTTAATTTATTTGTATAACTATGGCGTTATCTATGGAATAGCTCCATACTTTCAGCACGTTTTTTTTTCTACATAATTCATACGATGCGCGCTTGTTCCAAATTCAAAATATTTTTATTCACTCGGTGAATAAAACAGCGTTTTATTCACTCTTATCGTTGAATAAAACGCACTTTTTCGAGTGGCGATGGTAAAAAAGAATTTAATAGCTTTAGGTAACAAAATTTTAAGCTGATATATAAAATCGTATACCAATTTACGCCTTAGATTCGTTGGCTAAAATTTAAATATTAACTACCATTTCGTATTAACGTAGTTTTACCATACAAAGTAAGTATCTAATAGTAAACAGCAAAAAAATCTAGATTATTTTTCATGTTAACTTAGAGAAAAAATTCACAGATCTCGTGCCTTTCACGATCTTCGGTACATTGAAAATGAATTTATTGAATTTTATAAAACTATATTCCTTTGTTTGAATTTACTTACAATACTTTGAAATCACAGAAAAGCTATTAACAATTTTTGTATCTATATTGGTATGAAATTCATATAAAAATATTTCATTGTTATTAACATTACTATTTTATTGAAAGGTAAATTAAAAGTACTACTATAACCTATAATATAAAAAAATCAAAGCAAACCTCCATAGCAACTCAGCGACGCGACGCGCATCTAAGGAGCGCGCTTCCCAAAATTACGCCAACACGCTACATATTGTAGCCCTCGTTGATACGCGTCTTTTGAAGCTTCAACCATTCATGTAGCCTTAAAACTTACGAAACCAAGGCGATGTCGCCTCTGAGTGAAAATGGAGGCTATACCGAAGCGATCAAAAAACATTTTCAATGTTAAAGGTTAAGCTACAGGGCAAACCCTTAACCCGATCGTCTTTGTTTTAGGCTCAAATTGTAGCTGACTAAATTGTTCAGAGGAATTTTTCTCAAAATTTTGATATTATTCTTCGTTTCCAAAATATCAGTTCAGTATTAGTTTTCAAAATAAAAAAAAATCGGAAAAAAATAGCTTTTTTTCCACTATTTCGGCCATCATTTTTTTGTTTTTTATTTTCCCGAATAATTATTTTTGCAGCTTGCAGCTCTCGTGAATACGCGTCTTTTGAGTCTATTTTGAATATCATATCTTCACAACCCTCTGAGATATAAGGGGATCGCACTTATTCGTGAAATCGGAGCCTATACTGGAGCGAACGAAAAGACATTTTCAATGTCAAAACGGAAACTTGAATCACTAGTAAAAATATTCTAAGCCTGCTGAGTATGATCATAAATAATACCTATTATAAATTGATCGGATTATGGAATCCGATAAGATTATTAACCCGGCGAGCATGTGGTGAAAAAAGTTACACCTAGCATGTGGTGGGGTTTGCCAAACCCCAACATATAATTACCTATAAATGCCAATTTATTAAACCAAGACTTAAGAATTTATTCGTATTTTGAAATATGGTTTATATTTAGTGTATAAAATAAAAAACAGTGTATATTTATATACTTTTATTGTATTATTTATCAGAAATACTAAAATATAACATTTCCAAAAAAACAAAAAAAGGAACTTCTGAAAAAGGAACTAAAATCAACTAATTCTTTAATAAAAATATAAAATCAACTTTAAAAACTTAAAGAATATAAGATTCTCAATAACATATTTTTTTTAAAGAATTAGTTGATTTTAGTTTTAGTATTTTTGATAAATAATACAATAAAAGTATATAAATGTACACTGTTTTTTATTTTATACACTAAATATAAACCATATTTCAAAATACAAATAAATTCTTAAGTATTGGTTTAATAAATTTTCATTTATAGGTAGATATATGTTAAAACTAACACGGAGCATGTGGCGGGGTATGACGCACCCCACGAACGTTTACACGCGTGTAGCTCCTGCGCCGGTTGACGCGACACTGCGGTCACGCCACTCTCCCCCCGCGGAGTACATTGGCTCCAGCTACTCGAAGCAACAAACCAATTGAGGGGCAAATTTGAAAAATACACGACTTCGCGCAAAGCATGGGCATGTCACACCCCACCACAAGCTCGCCGGGTTAAACGGAATTTTAGATTTTATCATAAGTAGGTTTTTCTAGTATGTTTCAATTATATTAATAAGTAGGTACCTACATTTTCTAGACAATAAAAGTAGTATTTATTTCCACTATAAGATTACACGCTGTCGCTTTTTGTAGCATCGCTGCAAAAAGTCGCCGTGGGCTAAGGCCGTTAACCATACTAATGCATTCACATGTTATTCCCTTCAGAACTCGCAACAAAATAAAAATCTCAGGTACTCCAATCTAAAATTCAATTTGCCAGTGCATGCTGTGTTGTAACTTCTAATATTTTTTCTCGTTATACGCTCCCTCTTGGTTCTAATAAAAGTTACGATCGTTATCACAAGAAATTTTCACTCTGAACAAAATGGACCGTTCTCGTATTCTACCTTACAGCACCGCGGGGTACTTATTAGCTGTTTAAAAAACACGAACTTGCTAACTGGAATTGTTTAGATTTTTAGTGGTTTACTTAAACGACGTTATTGTTAGAAAATACTTTTTGTTAGAAATGTGTTTTTTATTTGTTGCATTATTTTATATTTGAGCATGATTATTATTAAATATTATTAATTATTATATGATAAATAAAATATGATGGATAATATCAGCCCCCCAAGCATGACTACCGAAATACGATAAATAGCGATTATTTTATCGACACTCAACTGTTAATAATTGTCTTTGACAGTAAGTTAAACGTGATAAATCGCTATATATACCAGGGGGCTGGATAAACAAACACATGCCAGTGGCCCTACCATGAGTTGATGCAAACTGTTTACGTTACCGTAAACTATCGGATATACTGCTCACAGTCAGTGCGAGTGAAAGGGACAAAACGATAGTTTACGGTAACGTGAACAGTTTGCATCAACTCATGGTAGGGACCCAGTTCATATTAGTAGACTGATAGAGAGATGATAATAATAATATATCGGTTATGGCTTTTGTAACCTTTTTAGGGTTCCGTAGCCAAATGACAAAAAAGGGTTCCGTCCTTATAGATTCGTCATGTCTGTCTGTCTGTCTGTCTGTCCGTCCGTATGTCACAGCCAAATTATTCCGAAAGTATTAGGATTACACAGTTGAAACTTAGTAGGTAGGTAGATCTGTATTCTGTTAACCGTTTAACGATTTTAACACAAACATAAAGATTAAGGGGGGGCTGCCTATACATGGATCTAAAACTGAAAAAAAAATCTCTTCATACCAATACGTACGGGGTGTCTATAGATAGGTCTTTAAAAATGACATTGAGGTTCCTTAGACAATTGTTTCTCAAAGTCAACCGTTTGAAAGATAAACACTGCCAAAGTGGTAAAATGTATGTCCCCCCCCCCCCTCCCTACCCTCTAACTTTTGAAATAAGACAGTGAAAAATCAAAAAAAAATA
Source organism: Agriphila straminella (assembly GCA_950108535.1). NCBI lineage: Eukaryota > Metazoa > Arthropoda > Insecta > Lepidoptera > Crambidae > Agriphila > Agriphila straminella. The sequence goes on along the minus strand of OX467307.1, from coordinate 19,287,349 downwards.
TTTGCTATAGATCTTAATAAAAACTTTAAAAAAAAAATTGGTTTGAACGAGATATAGCAATTAGTTTTCGAGATATATCATATTTTCCAAAATCGCAAATATAACTTTGTCATTTATACGAACACTGTGAAAAACAAAGTTATTTCTACAGACGAAAAATGATAGTTGCATTAAATAATATGGTAATGGTAAAGGTAACTATACGGAACCCTACGGCGCGTGGCCCGACACGCACTTGGCCGGTTTTTTTTATGTAAAACATATAATAATGTATGCAATTCCCAACCCTTCCTTACCTTGTCATTTCCGACCCATCTCTATCTTACCATTCCTATCTAAAGTTCTCGAGCACATCGTCCATAAGCAACTCTCTTCTTTTCTCCTGTCCAATGGTGTTTTAAACCGCTACCAATCTGGTTTTCGCCCTGGCCACAGCACAGTTACTGCCTTACTTAATGTCACTGACGATATACGCTGGGCCATGGAAAACAGAGAGCTGACTGTTTTGATTCTGCTTGACTTCAGCAGTGCTTTCAACTCTGTCGATTTTGACTTACTTCTTGCCACACTTCGCTCTATTAATGTCTCTTCTTCAACTCTCTCCTGGTTTGATTCTTATCTTCGAGGGCGCAAGCAGTGTGTTCGCCTTGAAGATAATTTATCTGACGGGTGCGAACTCTCTGCCGGTGTTCCTCAGGGAGGTGTTCTTTCACCACTCCTTTTCTCCATCTTCATCAACTCTATCTCTAGAGTCATCTCCTCCAACTTTCATCTCTACGCAGATGACTTGCAGCTTTACCGTCATTTTAAACTCGAAGAGGTGGACCTAGCCATAGCTCTTATAAACGAAGACCTAAATCGCATCAATACCTGGGCAAAGCAATATGGACTTTTAGTGAACCCTAACAAATCACAGGCCATTATCGTCGGCAGTCGGCATATGCGTAACTTAGCCCGTCCCTCTCAGTTGCCACCTGTGGTGCTGGATGGGATTACTATCCCATATAGTGACAACGTCAAAAATTTAGGTATCACCTTTGACTCCTATCTTTCCTGGACGACCCATGTCGCTGATGTCAGTCGCAAGGTCTACTACTCGCTACACTACCTTAAATGCCTCCAAAGTATTCTACCCTTGCCCACCAAAATCACTCTTGCTCAATCACTTATTCTACCTCTTCTCGACTATGCTGATGCTTGCTACTTAGACGCTACAGAGCTACTTTTGAACAAACTTGAGCGCCTTCAAAATGCTGCTATACGCTTCATTTTTGGTCTGCGTAAGTATGATCACGTTTCCAACTTCCGGAAGGATCTCAAGTGGCTCCCAATACGTCTGCGCAGGAATGTCAGAATCCTCTGTCTCCTCTTTAACGTCCTTTTCAACCCTGCCTACCCCTCTTATCTCCGTGAACGTTTCTCCTTTGTTCATCCTCCCAATACCTCGTGCAGATCCCATCTAAAATCCCTTCTTAAGTTTCCCTCACATCATTCCGACTTTGCTTCCTATTCCTTTTCCGTACATGCCGTCCGTCTCTGGAACTCGCTACCAGCTGAGATACGAGACAGTGAAACGCTTTCTCTTTTCAAAAAACGTGTAAAGGAGCATTACCTAACTACTTGTTCTTAGCATTGTTCGATTTAATTATATTTTCATCTGTCCTCATCATCATGTATTATTGTGTAGTATATTTATATGTAGGTATTAATTATAATATTAATTATTTGTGTATGTGTATTTATTTAAAGATAATATTATATATATGTATGTTTATAATATATATACTTATCATAATATATTTTTGAGGTACACACTGTCTGCCCTTCTCAATGTTTTTTCCTGTCCCGGGCCTACTGGAAGAAATTTCAATGTGAAATAAGTTGTGCCCTTGTACAATTCTTCTGTCCATTTCTTTTCCGTTTGTAATTGTGTGTGTACAGAACAAATAATAAATAAATCCCTAAAATCTATCTAATACACAAAATAGCAGATTGTTATAGCAGCGGTTTGGGCTGTGCGTTGATACCTGAGTCACCAATCAGTATCTTCTTTTATATTTTTTTTACTGATTTAGAAGTCAAGCACAATTAAATTGGCATCAGTCATTTTTAATGTCCCTGCTGCAAGGGCCAACCTGGACCAACGGCTTAACGTGCCTTCCGAAGGATGGAGGAGCTTGAGATAATAAATTTTTGGTCACGAACTTCGAATTTTAGTTACAGCTACTGATGTAATTCACTCATGAACTATCCCATCTTTAGGGGTAAAAATTGATGCTAATCCAGGACGACTTAACCAAACTAATTTTTTTATTACCCATCCTATGACCAAAGTTGCTTTACTTCAACAATCGCAGGTACGCCATCCAGCTCTTCCAACAATCAAATATTATTAACAAATGTTAAGTAAATAGTCCATTAATCCATCAAATAGCAGTTCCAAAAGCTGAGGCAGGGTTTTTATTGGCCACACATTTTTTTCTTCTTCTTTGTTTCCTATTTTAATTTAAGTGTTGTTTTCTGTAATTTAATCCTATTCCTTTGTTGTTGTTTTTTCTTATTATTCTCTGTAAATGTGTGTGTCAATAAATTATATTCTATTCTATTCTATTCTAAATGGATTAGCGATTAACGCACAGGTTCAACATAATATCGGTTCGAATCATGAAGTCCGTGTCAGAATTGTTGTTTATCGATAGCTATTACGTGTGACGGAATCGATAACTACTCGATTAGGTGCTCAATCGTTCAGTCATTGGTGATATTATCGCTGCGCACCTTCACTGAAAACAGGGTAATTGTTTTAAAAAGAAGAAAAAAACTAATATTGCTTCCATAGTAGCTGAAAATTTTGTAAGGTCAACAACGAAAGTTGTTTAACACTTTAGTACTTTGTCGTAGTAAATTTTTTGACTAATGTTTTAAACCGTGAGACACTCTGTCAAATAAGTTGCTGTGACAAAGAACCTAAGTGTTAAGCGACTTTTATTGCTGACTGTACATGTCACACTAATTCTGGCATTCTCATAAAAGTGTTGCATTGCAACTGACAGAATAACCATTATAGTAATTGGTGTGACAAATACTAAAGTTTTCATCAATTTCTGAGACTGAATGTAATTATTGAGATCATAATTATTATTAAATTTTAACAATAATTATTGAGATTATAATTATTATTAAATTTTAACAATATTGCTTAGCTTCAATCAGTACGTTTAAATTTAAGGGCTCCAGTTATAATATTTTTTATTTACTTACTTTATTATTTACTTGGAAATTATTTACATACTAACTAATAAGTTTACTCTTTCTCTCTATTGAATGTCGCCTCAAAGATAATTGCCAAATAATACTTTAATAATAAAAATTGTTGTCACAGATAACTCAATATTTGATTTTCGCTGTCTATACAGCAACAACATTTTCGTAATTCATGAAGGCAATCATTATTTCTGCCTATACATCAATAAATGATAAATAAATATTGGAAAATATCAAATCCATTGCTCCGTTTCCAAAGTTATAAATAACTTGTGCTATGGAAGAGACAACGGTGATTAAGGAAAAAAAGACGTATCTACCATTTACCTTCCAACCGAGAAAAAAAAAAATTTTTTTTTGGAAAAAAAACCGCTGGGCAATTGTAATGGTAAATGTTTTAAATTTTAGTATGCAAGATTGTAGGTCATAGCTTAAGCTATATTTTGATATAATTATGTCACTAACACCCAGACCTGAGGCGATGTGGAAAAAATGGTTTTCTAAATTGACCCAGCCGAGGATCTAACCCGGAACCTCAAAAACCGGTGTAAAGCCGTACTCGACCAAGGAGATCGTTTATAAACTTAAAAAACATAGAATATACACATTATAACAACACGTCTGTGAAATGACCAACTTCCGCTTCAGGGATTTGGAATCGGTCATTCGAAGGTGAAGCTCTGAACCGAACTCGATTAATCATTTATATTTGACAGGTAAGGCGCTTACAACGTTCGCCCGCAAACTTGGACGTATTAAAAAGTAGCTGCAATTTGCGACAACTTTTAATGAGCAAGAAGGGTAAAAATTCGTTTAATAGATGTTCTTTTGTCTTTTTTATGGCTACAGAGAAGCGCTTTACCTTCATTTTACCTGATTATGTGTATTGATAGTAGTGGAGCTCGGTGGCGCAGTGGTTTAGCGCCTGGCCCAGCGATTGCGGGTGTTAAGCAACGTTCACAAGGGTCGGTCATGGGATGGGTGACCAAAAATTTTTATTTCGAGCTCCTCCGTGCTTCGGAGGGCACGTTAAGCCGTTGGTCCCGGCTGCATTTGCAGTCGTTAACACCCACCAATCCGCATTGGGCCCGCGTGGTGGGTTATGGCCCGTCCTCCTTACCACCCATAAGGAAGGCCTGTGCTCCAGCAGTGGGGACATCAAAATGGCTGATGGACATATGGCCAAAGATGGGAGCGTACTCCAAACGGAATCCTCATCCACTGAAGAACTGTCTATCTTATGGGGCATTCAATGTTCAATTAACATTTAAATATTTTAATTATTTTATAATATGACCTGTGTACATTTTACACGGGTCAATTTTCCGTGCTTGTAAATCGAATCGCAAACCTATGAGGTGGTGATTCGATTTTACAAGGGATTATCGATAAAAAGCCCTAATCGACTTAAGTCGTCTAGTAAGTCACCCGAAAAATCAACCCTTGTAAATGCCCCATTACTCCGCTAATTATCAAAACTAGCTAGATTGTTTCATAAGTGTTTCAATATTGATTTTATTTGAAAGTTTATTAAGAGCCAAAAAATAGAGGCTCAAAATAAAACTAATAACTAATAAAAAAACACTAAACTCTTTTTCTATTGTTTATTTTTCTTATTTATAATTTTTGATTGGATTGTATCTTTCTACTCTTGAAAAACATTTTAAAACACTATTTTAAGGCAGAAATGAGTATACTTTAAAACACTAGTTTGTGGACAAAATGAATAAGATGTTACAAAGAGAACTTTGTACCTACCCAGCTTTATTGTGGTCTGTTTCAGACAGGTCACTGGACAAAGAAAGGTTAACTGACTGTTATATATTTATTTTCACTCCTCTTGCTCAAAAAGTGCGTCATTGTAACGTACAAGAGTCGAGATAAAATAGCATAATAAGCCCTAGGGGATAAAGTTTTTTCTTTTTTAATGTTTGTCTATTACCAATGAGCGTACTAAAACGAAAAAGTTTTTATTCATAATCACGAATAAAAACTCGCTCGACTTAATACTGGGGGTCTATTACGAAAAGTTTAATGCGATACACGCGGCTGCGTCCGTGCTTCGTTCTGATTGATTCCTATTACAAAGCACTTGCGTATGCGATATTGCAAAGTTGCGTAAATTTGACAGTTTCTCTCTAATAAATCCGTCATTATTCGTTCAATAGACTATGGACTACGATAGCTACATTGAAAATATTTGTAATAACTATAACCGACGAACTGCGGACGACTATCGTGACCAAGTTTCGTAATAGGCCCCCAGTTTCTCATTCTTATTTTTGAAAATGGAACTAAAAGCATCTCTTCGGTAAAATCATAGACTTATTTATACTCTGTGTACAGAGTGAATCGTAGAATGCGTGTTTGTGTTGCTTAGCTGCTACAGCAGAAATTAAAAAAGGTACCATGGCGCGAAATCTTTAGAATTTTTTTATAATTACAAACTGATTGAATTGTGTGACTGTAATTGGAAAGAAATAATTTTAATCTTCTGCCGTCAAGCACAAATCATTTATTTAAATATTATACAAAAAGTTTATGAAGTGGAGGAAAAAAAAACGAGTGGATTCGTTTACGGAAGTAAGTAAGTAGGTATAAACTATTTAATATTGTATTTTATTTTCTCGCAATCGTAGTGAAAAGTATAGTGTAACACACGACGCTAAAACCCATTGTAACTCGGTTTCTATTTATTCCCTCGCTAAAGCTCGGGAATAAAAATACCTCGTATGCAATGGGTACTTTTAGCGTCTTGTATAACAATCTACTATTTTATTCATAAGTAGTATATTTTCTTTAGTTTAAGTTATGTCTAAATTTTGAACAAGATGACAAATCTTAATAGGACTTTATGAAAGAAAAATAGTTATTTAAGGTATATGTGAGGGTCATATACACAGTGACACACACAACACACACACACAAACAGAGAGATGAAAAGAGAATGAAAGAGAGAGACATAATGCGTAATTTTCTGCAACAACGGTATAAGTTGGTACGTTAAATAAAATTTGGTGTTAGAAATAAAATTCGCGCTGTAATCCGTAAAAAGTGTTTTATTTCCAACTAGCTTCTGCCCGCGACTTCGTCCGCGTGGACATTCGATAAAATCCTCATGATCAGCCTAATCACAAAATTTGAAGATCCTAGCTTCAAAACTGAGGGACTTTCATACAAACTTTGGACCCCCGTTTCACCCCCTTGGGGGGTGAGTTTTTAAAAATCCTTTCTTAGTGCACCCCTGGACCTCATAAGGAATCTATGTGCAAAATTTCAAGTCTCTAGGTTCAGCGGTTTGAGCTGTGCGTTGGTATCTCACTTAGTCAGTCAGTCAGTCAGGACTTTGAATTTTATATAATATAGATGATACGCGCGGAAGTCTAAAATTGAGAGTTCTTTTTCGTAATGATGAGTAATTAGTGCGTGCCATTATATTTAATAGTTTTAAGAGCTTGCATTCGGTCTTTCTTTGTTTTGTTTCTAATAATAGAATAGAATAAAATAGAATGAACATTTATTGACACTCACACATATTTACAGAAGATAAAAAACGAAGAATAAAACAAATACGTACAGAGTAATGACAATAAATATAGAGAGGTTTCATAATAAAACTTAAACTAGTAACATAATCAAAATAATATTGAAACATAGATGTGCGTGTGAGGCCAATAAAAACCTGCCTCAGCATAATATATGCCTCTGTGAGCGGTGCACAGTGCACAGAGGCGCTGTTTTTCTGACAGGGTCAGTGACGTACCTAACACAAATTACTATAAATAAATACTGTGCTAATAAATTACAATAGGTAAATACTCACGGAAGTCTAAAATTGAGAGTTCTTTTTCGAAATGATGCGTAAAGAGTACGTGCCATTATAATTATTAAGAGCTTGCATTCGGTCTTTCTCTGTTTTATTTCTAATGATACACGAGGAAGTCTAAAATTGAGAGTTCTTTTTCGAAATGATGCGTAAAGAGTACGTGCCATTATAATTATTAAGAGCTTGCATTCGGTCTTTCTCTGTTTTATTTCTAATGATACACGAGGAAGTCTAAAATTGAGAGTTCTTTTTCGAAATGATGCGTAAAGAGTACGTGCCATTATAATTATTAAGAGCTTGCATTCGGTCTTTCTCTGTTTTATTTCTAATGATACACGAGGAAGTCTAAAATTGAGAGTTCTTTTTCGAAATGATGCGTAAAGAGTACGTGCCATTATAATTATTAAGAGCTTGCATTCGGTCTTTCTCTGTTTTATTTCTAATGATACACGAGGAAGTCTAAAATTGAGAGTTCTTTTTCGAAATGATGCGTAAAGAGTACGTGCCATTATAATTATTAAGAGCTTGCATTCGGTCTTTCTCTGTTTTATTTCTAATGATACACGAGGAAGTCTAAAATTGAGAGTTCTTTTTCGAAATGATGCGTAAAGAGTACGTGCCATTATAATTATTAAGAGCTTGCATTCGGTCTTTCTCTGTTTTATTTCTAATGATACACGAGGAAGTCTAAAATTGAGAGTTCTTTTTCGAAATGATGCGTAAAGAGTACGTGCCATTATAATTATTAAGAGCTTGCATTCGGTCTTTCTCTGTTTTATTTCTAATGATACACGAGGAAGTCTAAAATTGAGAGTTCTTTTTCGAAATGATGCGTAAAGAGTACGTGCCATTATAATTATTAAGAGCTTGCATTCGGTCTTTCTCTGTTTTATTTCTAATGATACACGAGGAAGTCTAAAATTGAGAGTTCTTTTTCGAAATGATGCGTAAAGAGTACGTGCCATTATAATTATTAAGAGCTTGCATTCGGTCTTTCTCTGTTTTATTTCTAATGATACACGAGAAAGTCTAAAATTGAGAGTTCTTTTTCGAAATGATGCGTAAAGAGTACGTGCCATTATAATTATTAAGAGCTTGCATTCGGTCTTTCTCTGTTTCATTTCTAATGATACACGAGGAAGTCTAAAATTGAGAGTTCTTTTCCGTAATGATGCGTAAAGAGAGCGTGCCATTATAACCGTTATAAAAGCTTGCATTCGGTCTTTCTCTTTAAATTTTATCTGACCTACATAAAGGTATCGTTGTTTCAGAAAATCGCAATACATTCTAATACCATCGACCTCGTATTTCAAACGGCTGAAGCATAACTGTAAAATTGTTAAAAGGTTGTAATAAAAATCTATGTTTTACACCCGAACGACGGTGCTATAAACATTGAAAGGGGATTTTACGACTTGAGAGTATCGCCTTAGCGTGCCGTCGTCGTATACAGTTTCGCCAGTAAATGTTAAGTAACTCTATCAATGGCCGCTCTGAGATGGGTGACCGTAAGTTACGAGCTGAAAGCCGCTATACGAGTTGAGTGCTATGATAGTATAAGGCAATTTTTTACTAAAGTTTAATATGGATAAAGAATAGTATAGGGCCCAATATTGATCCTTGGGGCACGCCCATACTAATATGGGTGTCAGTTGATTCAGCTCTAAAAAAGATAAATCGTTGAATGCATTTGCTGTCTTTAACTACAGCGTTGTCTTAACTTACCTACGTCATCTGAAAAAATATATACTTTAATTTGTCTAAGTGTTGTGGGCAATAAATTAATTCTAAAACAAACCCCTTGTACTGTAGTTAAAACTTTAACTAAAAGTTTCAATAGCCGAGGATAAAACCATATTTTCAACAAGTGAAAATTTCATAACATAATCACGAACCTATCAAATTTAATATTTTATCTGACTTCAGTATAACGCGCGATAATAGACTTTATTATTATGAAGTTACGGTCGTCAATATGTTGATGCACAACAAACAAACCATCGGAGGTAATTTTGAAGGGTGACAGTTTGAAAACAACGAACTTTGAAATTGTTATGCAAAAGTTTAATTTATGCGGTAAGTTTGATATGAAATTAAAATATACAGAGTGCCGTTGCGGAGAGTTAACAGATAATGGGGTTTCTCTTTATTATAGCTCTTTTTAAGCACAACTTATTGTATTCAAAAAGGGAAGGTAGTATTTAATCGGGTAACAATAAATTCCCATTTGGGTATCAAAAATACTGAACAATTATAGCGTACTGAAATACTAAGTGGGTGACGGACTGAGGGCGACTATACAAAAATTTTAAATGGGTGAAATTAAAATACAAATTGAGTAACTATAGTAGTTATTCAGAACGGGCGACCAAATTTCTATTTGGGCGACAACCACAGGGCACACAATACATTTAAAATTTGGCATATTTGTTATTTATAAAAGGCGACTATTAACCTACATCGAGGTGACATAAATACCATGTTGGGCATACTTGGTATAATAGTCGCCCACTTAGTATTTTTGTCACTCATTTAAATTATTTATTTTTGCGTATTTTTTGTAATCCACAGTTTGTCGCCGGTTTAGTTATTTTGTCGCCAACAAAAGGTTTAGTATTTAAGTATCCCATTAACAGTCACTCTTTATTATTTCCAGTCACCCAATTAAAAATATCCCGTTCAAAAAATCTAGCACTCTTTCCAAGGTTTCAACTTTACAAGAATTAATTTAACATGTTAGTCATTTTGAGTCATAATATTCTGTCTAGAATAAAATCATGTTAAAAAAAATCAAACAAGTAAAACGCTTTTTTAGTTTAATGATATAGTATTTTAACTAAATGTCTATAAAATAATGCATTGTTTGTATGCAATATCTTTAAGTACCTACCTACATTATTATGCTACTGTTAGACGATCTTTAACCCGGCGAGCATGTGGTGGGGTGTGACATGCCCATGCTTTGCGCGAAGCCGTGTATTTTTCAAATTTGCCCCTCAATTGTTTTGTTGCTTCGAGTAGCTGGAGCCAATGTACTCCGCGGGGGGAGAGTGGCGTGACCGCAGTGTCGCGTCAACCGGCGCAGGAGCTACACGCGTGTAAACGTTCGTGGGGTGCGTCAAACCCCGCCACATGCTCCGTGTTAGTTTTAACATATAACTACCTATAAATGCCAATTTATTAAACCAAGACTTAAGAATTTATTCGTATTTTGAAATATGGTTTATATTTAGTGTATAAAATAAAAAACAGTGTATATTTATATACTTTTATTGTATTATTTATCAAAAATACAAAAGCTAAAATCAACTAATTCTTTAAAAAAAAATATGTTATTGAGGGTCTGATATTAAGTTGATTTTATATTTTTTTTAAAGAATTAGTTGATTTTAGTTCCTTTTTCAGAAGTTCCTTTTTTTGTTTTTTTGTAAATGATATATTTTAGTATTTTTGATAAATAATACAATAAAAGTATATAAACATACACTTTTTATTTTAAACACTAAATATAAACCATATTTCAAAATACGAATAAATTCTTAAGTCTTGGTTTAATAAATTGGCATTTATAGGTAGTTATATGTTGGGGTTTGGCAAACCCCACCACATGCTCGGTGTAACTTTTTTCACCACATGCTCGCCGGGTTAAAGCCATGTGTAGTCTTAAACCACAATTATATAAATAAAGCCTTAAAAGTCAGGTTCAACAACTCTTATCCAAATTAATTCACAATTTGAGGCCAATTTTCTCCAAATCTAGACTTGACTGACAAGACAAATGAAGTTGACACTGTAGATATAGGTATGTTTTATAATAATCAATTTAACTTTTTGAATTAATAAGAGAATATGTTTGACTATGAATCGCGGACATTTTCTAAGCCTCTTTTGAAAACGTTTTGCGTACATTTAAATCAATATGTAGGGTCGCAATCACGCCTCAACACAATACATGAATTGTTTTACAGATGAGTGTCAATAAAAATAAATGTTACAGTAAGCCTACATATTAATCTAGTATTGATACTACGTTTTCCTCGATATCCATATATCATTTACAATCACAGACATTACTTATAACCAAAAGACCACGCTTCTTTAGAATTCTGTATGAAAACAAAAGAACGTAGTACCTACTTGTTGTATGGTCTGTGTTTTCATCAACATTAAAAATAGTAAAGGTCTCTTGACAGCATAATATTAAAATAAAACAAATTAGTTTAAGCATTGACAGTTAAAGTTTAAATTTTGTCAAATGAATTAATGCAATTTAATTTGTGATGTCACCAAGTGTAATCTACAGCTATACAATGAACTCAGTAGTTGGTGTGACAAGGTACTTAAGGCGAGGCCAGTTCACGAAATTTACTCTTTCACTATGTCTTTAGAATAAGGTTGAATATTGCATAGCATTAATTGACGCTTCACCAGAAATTTGACGAATTTTAGTACATTTTTATTGATTTCTGAAATACTGGATCATTTATTAAAAATGTACTCGGTTATTGTGTTAGATCGATAAAAAAGCTATCCTTTCTGCATAAAAAATCATATCACTGTCGTTGAAAATTACGAAATCTGACGATTTGAATTTTATTTTTATAAGTTTTTATTCTGGATTTTTTTACAGAGTTACCATGCCATTTTTCAATATTCTGTTCGGTTACTTTGCTTCTTTGTTTCTTTTTCAGTCTACAGTAATTTTGTGAAGTAAAATTTTACATCAGTTCTTCACATTGGAAGTTAAAAAATCAGACTTTTCATCAGATCGTGAACTGACCTCGCCTTAAGTGTTCGCTACTTCTGTCGTCGCGTCGACCAAACATTCAATATAATTTGAACTTCTAAGCTGACTTGTAACAGTAACATAGTTTGTCGCAAATTTAATAATTAAGGTAACTAACAACTAAAACTTTATTATGCTACATACAATCATAGACAAGCTTTTACCCCTAGACCGATTCACCTGGTCTAATTACTAAACTTCAACCAACTCGCTACTTCGTAGTTAGATGAAGCAATTTCTAATTTTCTTGCTCCCATAAACTTTAACGGTAAGATATTGGCGCGATTTTAAACTTTCGAGGTGAAAGTAAATATTTTGATGGAAAGACCATTTTCGAACAGGAAGCAATTCAAAATTAATAGAAATTTAATAGATTGGGAATGCAATCTTGTAAAGGAACATTGAATTTTGTTAATACTATGGGTGGTTCAATTTAGATTGATAATTGGTTTTCTTTATAACTCTTTTGAATTAGAGGAACTAATCATTTTTAAAGAGTATCAATAACAGTTTTAATTTAATACAAGTAAGAAAACGTAAGGAGCTCGGTGGCGCGAGGAGCTCGGTGGCGCAGTGGTTTAGCGCCTGGCCCAGCGATTGCGGAAGTTAAGCAACGTCCGCAAGGGTCGATCATGGGATGGGTGACCAAAAAATTATTATCTCGAGCTCCTCCGTGCTTCGGAAGGCACGTTAAGCCGTTGGTCCATGGCATTTGCATTCGTTAACACCCACCAATCCGCATTGGGCCCGCGTGGTAGGTTACGGCCCGTCCTTCTTACCACCCATAAGGAAGGCCTGTGCCCCAGCAGTGGGGACATCAAAAATGGCTGATGGACAAGAAAACGTTATTTCCCGAGCAAGTGCGAAGCGTGAGCGAAGCGTCTCCGTTTCAGCTTGGGCCAAATTGTTTTCGTATGTCTGTCCGCCTCTTCTGCTCTACAGGTCGCAAAGAGCTACTATTAGTTTTTAAGGTTTTAATTAATCATCATAATTATTATTAGATTATTTTAAATTGGCGACAGATGTTTTAGCTTAGCCCTTTTGATATTCAAAATATTTATTAATTCATCGCGCATATGTACGCCAGTGCATTATAAAATTAAATATTTTCACGAAATGTGTATCTTCATAATTTATGTGAGTACTTTCACAGTTTTACCATCCTTTCTACTTAATTCACGCTTATGTCCCGTAAAATTTGTCGTAAAATTGCTCTTGTACATGTCGCCGTATGATACTAAGTGCTAGTCAAATTCCATTATGGATTGTTTCAGCACAGAAGTCTCATTCTTATTATCTGATATTTATATATTTGTCATTATTAAATAAATCACATGTTTCTAAATAACAAAAACCGCAAAAGTGCGCGTCTGACTCGTGTGCTGAAGTTACCGTGCTGATAACTTCATTTGATGACATTGAAATAGTCCGGATTTTAGATCTAAGTCAACTCTTTCTCTCTTTAATCTTTTTATTAATTTGACTTATAAAGGAGACAGGGAGACCTTTATCCATAGAAATAGAATGTCAAAGATAAACAATGTCAATAAACAGGTGATCCGAAAAACGAATGTATTCATTTTATATGAGATACGTAAAATATGACTTACATACATACAATATGACTATATTATGGCAAAGGAAATGAATAAACTATGTTCCCATACTGTTTTCTTCGTCGATAAACGAACTTGTCTAACATTTCTCTAAAATTTGGTTTTAGAGAAATGTGTGGCAATATCTTATTTACCTGTGAAAAGTGTGATTACTTGGATTGTTTCTTTTTGTCACATCATAATCACTAACAGAACAAGACACGATGGCTCCACGATACCATTATTTAAAATTCTAATCAAGATTACCAAATATTTTAAAGAAATTGTGATTGCTTCTTTGCTAGGCGGGTCGCTAGGGGCTCTTACTGTAAAAAAAGTTGGCACATTGTCACTTGATCTTTTGTCTCTTTTTTCATAGACCGTGTCCGTATAATGTTAACATCTCTTTTCCACGCTTTGTTGGTCTTCTTGAGCGCAGCGAAATTTTTTCTAAGTCTATGCCTTAATCCTTTTTATATCAATTTGATACCTTCACTCAAACTCACTTCATGCGTTCCTGATAAAGAAAGGGTTTTGATTTAACAGAAAAACATAGAGACGGGCGGACATCTTAGGTCCTGATAAAGTTCAATTTTCCCTTTTGAAGAACGGAACCACAGTCTTTTGTATCAGGAGTAAACAATTGCGTTATAACGAAAGTAATATTCAAAATAATAACTAAATTGCCACTTAAGTATTTAAGGTCTTTTACCATCAGGTGGATATAATTTAATTTAACAGCGATGTAGTAGCTAAGTAAAAACGCCTAAGTAGAAAGGATGCTAATGCAACTTACATTAGTAATTCCCCAGAACAAAAAAGGTATATGACCTTTTCTCTCGAGACATAGAGAGCTTTGGTCTCAAGAGTAACTCTTATAGCAAGAGATATAAATTGATGAATGATCCACTGTTTAAATAATGCAAAATCGCCATACTACATTCTCTTTAGATCAAGTTAATTGCAGTAAAGAAAATAGTGTCCTCAAAGAAAATTAATTTGCAAGACAATTATTATGAGCTTATCTGCAGCTACAAAATACAGCTACTTATAAAAAATATAGTATCTCTCATTACCTGATAATGGGAGATTAGTATTAAGATAAGTAATACTTCATTTATCATTATATTTTTTTTAGTTTAAATGGATTTTAGAAAAAAAAACATCCTACTATTTTTGTGACTAAAATTAATTTAATGGACAAATCACAATCACATGACAGACGCACTTTCCAATGCATCGTTACTTCTATAAATTAAATTATAATTATTAAACAGATATCTTTATGCCGTAGTATTTTAGTAAGACTTTGACTTCTATCTGTTTTCTTGCTGCAGTAACCAGAAAGCTGTTTAATATGATTTATCGGAATACGCATCGATAATAAATCATCAATGAATCACAAAGTTAGTCCAAAATATTGACGCTCTACTCAACTCCTACCACTCTGTTTTTCTTTGACAGCTACTATTAGTTTCTGAGTATTTTCTTTTCAAACATTTCTAATTTACTGAAAGATTTGTTTTGGCAGTTACATTATTTATTGGAGTTCTTGAAATTAATATTGTAACGATATTAAAAATAAACAAAATAGAAATAAGTAATTTGTCTCTTTCAATGAAATCTATATTGCTTTCAATACCAAAAGGTCTTCTAATCTTCCATCTGAGTGGTTAGAGACAGTTTTTATAGACTTTATGGCATTGTGAATTCAAAACTAAAAACTTTTAAATTTTTACCTTTTTTGACTGCAAAATTTTTAACATTCTTAACTGAATATCCGCATAAAAGTTCGTAGCACCTGAAATATTACTTATTTTGATTAACAATGAACTTATATTTGTGTCTTCTAAAAAAATCTAAAGGAAGATAACTCATTAAGTATTTTGCATTGTCATCTTATTGTTCAATAAAGATTTAAAAGACCTAAAAAACTTTTTCATTACAAAACAATCTGAACATTTGTTCGATAAAAAGAAAATATCAAGAGACAAAAAGCAATAAAGGCATTCGCTTCCGTCTCCAGATCCCCCATTTATCTTTCATTCGCAACTATTCGTTGAGGAAACCCTTTCTTTTTCAAACAGCCATGAAGGAACATGAAACGAGCCGCTGAAATTGTTCAGGCCGCGTTTCCTGAAAGCCTGAGTGACGTCACATCAAACCAGCTTTTTTCCCCCCGAGCGCAACATAATTCATGAAAAAATGGATCGCCGTCGTATTTTGTACACCTTGTATAGTAGGTATGCCGCAGTGTTTCTATTATAAACAAAAACTTAAATACACTGGAAGGGTACCTACCTATAGTGTTTAGGAAAAAGAAAACAGTTAAAAAGACAAAGCTTTAACAGTGAGGTGTGGTAATTATGAGTTGAGACCGAAACTTGATTGGATTAAGAAAGAGACAGATGATCAAAAGAATGACATCTTTTTTTTAAATCAATTTGAGATAGTCCATCAGCCAATTTTAATGTCCCCACTGCTGGGGCACAGGCCTTCCTTATGGATGGATAAGGAGGACGGGCCATAACATAACTCACCACGCGGATCCAAGTTGGATTGGTGGGTGTTAACGACAGCAAATGCAGCCGGGACCAACGGCTTAACGTGCTTTCCGAAGCACGGAGGAGCTCGGGATAGTAAATTGTTGGTCACCCATCCCATGACCGACCCTTGCGAACGTTGCTTAACCTCCGCAATCGCTGAGCCAGGCGCCAAACCACTGCGCCACCTAGGTCTAATTCTTTAACAAAACTTTAACAACAGCTATTCCAAAAAAAAAATTTCAACCAGAGAGATAAGTCAAGTCAAATGTTTCAATCCAGAACACAATTCAACGCATTTTTTATTGGCGATAAAAATATCACTAATCTTGACTATGACTTGACTATCATGGAAAATTTACGGTAGGTATTTGTATAATGATATTCATTAACTTATGCGCAATTTGCCAACAGCAGTCAGAACATGTGTGGCTCGGTATATTCCATTTAGATGTATGGGCAAATATCTAAGCAAAATGGCTTTCTGCCAGCCAAGTTTGAGTCAGGCACACGCCACGTATAATTTATATTGCCAAACTCTACGTGAATTAAGCAGGTATTATTTACAAGTTCTAGGTAATGAGGATGGCACTAGAAACATGGGAGGCGTATAAGGACTTTCAAATAAAATTCCCTTATAACTTTGTTTGTTTTTCCTTTACTGGATGGTTTTACTCTTATAATGTTATCGATTACAACTAAACTGTACAGAATTTTATTATTGTAACTAAATAATAAGGAGGATAATTTTTGCTAAACAAAGATGAAAATGATTTATCAAATATCTATAAGGAAAAAAAATATTTAAAAGTTATAAGCCACATCCAGATATTAAGAGCTCATGAACTCACATTCGGGTAAGGGTCGTGATTTATTCCAGCGTGGTTGCCACAATATGTCACGCGACACGCATCTAGTGTCTACCAATCACGCGTCACTATTGACACGCATCCAAAGTGTTGAAATAAAACCGATCATCATAATATTTTGTACAATACAGACAGCGCCATCGTGCTCTGCGTGACTCAGTGCGACTAGGCTTGGTTTTTTATACAGGGTCATTCTGAACTTATCATCCAAATTTCAAGGATGTGTCCAACTGTCCAGTCCATGAAACTAAACAACTTTCTCTAAGAAACATGTGTCGAATTTTGCCACAAAATCTTGGTCATCCTATACTAAATTGATCACGTGATCTCTTTGACTTGTATGGATAGTCGATTTTTTTACTTATTTGGTCATGACTAAGAGAAAGTTGTTCAGTTTCATGGACTGAACACATTGTCAAAATTTGGATGGTGAATACAAAATGACCCTGTATATTAGCTCAGGTACCTAAGGTTGTTTTTGTGAGCCATAATAATAGTTTTTTGGTCACCGATCCTCAAAACAGCCTTATCAAGGGTCGCTTACAAATCCAAAACTTTAAAAAACTATGCATATTCAGAGAACCAACCCACATTTTCATTCAGGTAAGGCCGTGATTTATTCCGGCAGAGTTACCGCAATATGTCACTCGGGTCCAACACGCATCTACTGTGTGGATCACTCGCTATGTCGCGTGTCAAAGAAATTTGTGCTGTATGCTGATCCTGTTATGATTCCTTTTTGTTTCTGACGATTTACCGAAAAGATAGTGAGACTGTTGTTCATATAAGTTTAAGCCAGACGAATGGGTTTATTGACAGCATGATTATTATCAAAGTAAAAGAATAATTAGACGTTGATTTTCAGGTAGGCCCGAAAAAGAGGTACGTTTACAACAATATCGAATAGTTATTTAACTACACTGGCCAGCAAAACTAAATATCACACTTTTAAAACTGCATTAACTTTTTAAGTAGGTACACAAGATATACTTTCTGTTATGTTAATTGAAAATGTTACTAATGTATTAGACCGAGCTCCCACTGCATGAAACCTTACCTCATAAGGTGGAACAGCAGACATGTGTTACAGCAATAGATATTACTTAGGAACACTGGATTTTAGTGGGTTGCCATCGCATATCCTGGAAGAACATATATTTTTTTTCGTTTTCGTATCGCTATTTTGACCGAAAATTACATCATGAGGTGGAAGATCAAAATGTTCACCCATCGAAAGAGAAACATGTGGAGGTCAAGGAGGAGGATATGCGATGGCAACCCACTAAAATCCAGTGTTCCTAAGTAATATCTATTGCTGTAACACATGTCTGCTGTTCCACCTTATGAGGTAAGGTTTCATGCAGTGGGAGCTCGGTCTATATGGTTTACTATGGTTTCAAAGAAAGCTGATTGCTATAAAAAAATATTATAAATCTCTATCTTCTATATAGTTTAGAAAAAAAAAGTTTAGTAAGTACTTAGTTTTGCAGGCCAGTGTATTATTGTTTGTATCTCTTGCACTGCAATACACAGGCTGTTTGGCAATAGCCTTAAAAAGCCGAATATGGTGGATAAGGTAACCATGCATAGCATACATTAAAACCCCCGGAAAATTATTAAAAACCCTAAAAACTGCCACATGGCTGAGAAATTCAGTTTTTTTTTATTTGCGTGGAAAAATGCAAAATTACATTCGTATTTGTCGTATCAATCCCATTAATGTGCAAAAGCAATTTCATCAAAATCCGATCAGCCGTTTTTACGTGAATTTGCGGGTCCCCACCAAGCGAGCAGCTTCATGCGAAGCCTTCCGCACGCGGCATGCTTGTGGGGACCCGGCCAAATCACTTAAAAACGGCTGATCGAATTTTGATGAAATTAAAACTTCCGTCCTTGCCCGTTGTCCACACTTCCTATGCTGGTTATTATAGGGGACCTCCCTATGGATTTTCTCGAATATCCACGCGGACGAAGTAGTGGGTGGAAAGAAGCTATGATTGAAACACTATACAAACATACACAAAGAAGCCATCAAGATTTATCCGCAAACAACTAGCTTTACCGAGTACAATGAAGCAATTACGTAACGATCGCACACGAGCACAGATTCAATGTGAATTCTGTGGCGGCTTGGTCAATCTGACTAAGGGTCACCAGACGCCAGGATTTGTCTTGACATGTCAGGCTTTTTGGGTCCCTGACGGGATGGGATTCCGGCCGGATTTGGAAAATGTCAGGCTTTTTGGATTACTTACATAAAGAAAACAAACCTTAGAAATTATCATTTTTTTGGTAACTAGGAAATTTTCAGTTACCTACTTAGCAATTAACTAATTTTGCAATCAATAAATAACAATTAATTTATTGGAAGAAAATGCATGTTATCGTGAATACTACGTAAGTACGTCGCACCATGTCAAAGGAGTTTAGCAATATTTTTTGCCAGATTTTTTAACCGACTTAAAAAAGGAGGAGGTTATCAATTCGACTGTTTTTTTTTTGCTTGTATGTTCCTCGATATCTCTTTGAATCGTAAACCTTCGAAATTCGAAAGGGTATATATTATGCTCTAGATGGTCTAATCAGTTAAGTAGTTTTCAAGTAATAAAGTCGTTTAAATACTATGATTTTGTATGAACTACCTTGACAGCTTCGTCGTTTTTTATAAACCGATTTAGATTAATATTTTTTGTTGGGAAAGGGATATTTCAAATGTAACACGCTTACACGCACCACAAAAAAGTTGAAAATAAAAACAGAAACTTAAATATTTACCTCTAAAAAGCAAGAACTTAATATTCAAATAATTAGATATCAGTTTTAATAAAACACGTCTTATGAAGTCGGGTGGGGCTTTTAGAATAAAAAAAGAAGATGCTGTCCTCCAGCCCCACCCGACTTCATAGATTTATTATTTATTGCTTATTAAAGGTAAATATTTAAGTTTATTTTTTTATTTTTTGGTTTTTAGATATACCATCTGGTAGCCCTGATCAGACCCAACTTGCACACGTGTTCCTGTCCCCATTACACGTTCCGACATTAGGAACAAAGTAGAAAGTATTCACGGTGCTGGTTTGATTTTCGTTTGCTTTGTGCATACATTCCAGACTTTATCCGTTTATCTACCAACTAGAGGTCTGTTTGAAAAGTTGATAAGTCTTGAGTCTTGACTAGTTCCTCAGTGATGAGGATTTCAGGTGTCGTGCACTTCCACCTTCGGTCTTATCGTCAGTTGCGCATAAAAAAATCTAAACTTACGATTAGTCCAATAAAATTGTCGCTTTAAAGTACTTTGCGTCAAATCCGGTAGTTCTGATTTTTTGCCGACTTGTTTATGACCGAATGAATAATCCAAGTTTGTGACCTCGAGAGCCGAACGCAACTATGTCAAAAATCGAAAAAACCACGTAAATTTCGGAGTTTCGCGATTATAACCCTGAAGGACTAGCAATGCAAATTTAGTCTACTTCAAAAACGTCTTAAGAAGGTACTATCAAAAACTAGTCCTTTATGGTTAAAATCGCCAAAATTTACGCGATTTAAGTCTGCAAAAAAACAGAACTACCGGATTTAACTCAAGGTCCGATGTATAATTTTACTGAGTTAGATTAAAGATTTATATTAAATTACAGTTAATAGTAAACAAACGTACGATTTATTTTCTGAATCTCTGGAAATATCCATTCAGTTGAAACAAGAGCACACATAATTTAGCAGATAATATTGATTTAGTTACATAATTTATACATCTTTGATCTACTACCTCTACTGTTTGTTGAATAAAATAAATAAAAGCTTGTGATGAACGGTATGAATATTAATGCATATAATATGGAAAGGTGAATTCACTTGAGATATCAATATATTGAACACTAGACTCCGCCCGCAACTTCGTCCGCGTGGACAGTAGAAAAAATATATGGCGAACAGTTTAAATGACCTCCTTAGTGTATAAAAGCTAGTACTACCACAGAATAGATAATAGTACTAGCGTACAGAAGTTGCACTCCACAAAATCGTTTAAATAAATTGGGACTCTTGCTCCGACACAATAAAGTGCAATTCAGGTCGCACAGCGCTCCCTTCGCTCCAAAACATTCATTTAGTAGGTGCCTCCCTTTCTATCGCGGTCTTATAGGTCTTATCTTTTGTGATGTATAAAATTTGTCCTCTCAGAGAACGCCGAGCGGTTCAGACGCGCGCGCGGAGTGACAGAGCTCTGGTAGTACAAAGAGTTCAAGCTGTTTCCCTAGTTCTACCCACCCAAATTAGATGAAACATAGCTTAGATTTTAAGTCAGACTTCAAGCTACAAAACTGTAAAAATCCTATCAAATACGTTCTGCAAGTTTTGCTTGATGCGCGCACAAACTACAGTTTTATCATATGTAAAGATTATTTATTTACTTTGTATGTTTCCATATCATTAGGTTAGGATGGATGCTCTAATGAGCCATCGACTCTTCAAAGAGATTCGAATAAATATTGACCTCTCATTAGTATGAAATACACAACCTCTATCAATTAAAAGTCAACGAACCGCAAATGATAGGATATCGAACCGTGATTACGAAGTGCTTGTACCCCAACTAAAACAACCTTATATCGTGGAATACCACTCAATTAATTCCGAACTGATAGTTCTCACCACTACCGCAGAAAGTGGAATCGAAAAGAGACAAAAATGAAGTAAGTATTGAATATAATTACTTATTCCAATAATTGTATAAATACTTACGACAAGTTAAATTGAGGTATGTAGGTTGAACGTCGGATACTAAGATTAAACTTTGGGAACCTTGCGGCGAATCCATTTAGTCAAAATTATATAAAACCACGCGTTGCTCGCCAGGTAGGTAAAATTCAAAATCTTAATAAAGCATTGTTCTTTTCAATAGCCAGGTAGTCGCTAGTAATA
The DNA here is from genome assembly GCA_950108535.1 of Agriphila straminella. Classification (NCBI taxonomy): domain Eukaryota; kingdom Metazoa; phylum Arthropoda; class Insecta; order Lepidoptera; family Crambidae; genus Agriphila; species Agriphila straminella. Next base: position 19,265,546 of record OX467307.1, on the reverse strand, counting down.
TAAGACTATACAGATAGTATATTTGTATATTAGCTTATTAAACGAGTTTTAAAACTAAACATAGGTGATAAAACCTTTTCCCGACTATAATAATAAAATTAAAATCAACGCGAAAATAAAAAGTGTATATTTTTATATTATTTTGTGATTAATTTTGTGATTACATCAACGTTACCTAATAAGAAGTATTTATAAAGTTATTAGGGAACGTTGATGATAAATAAAGCCCCTAGCATGACCACGGAAACACGATATAAATCGCGTGATATAGCGTTTTATCGGCACTATAGACTGTCTAAATCCATTGTCTTTTGACAGTTAAATGTGAGAATGTACCAAGAAAGGAGGTTAGAAAATTATATTGCTATAAATAAAGCCATGATAGAAAATGTGCATTAGAGTCTGTTCGGAAAGAGAACCGAATTTTATGTATTTCGTAACAAACAATGACTTCAAAACGTCATCACTCAATGTATTTCATGAGCGCGCATTATAAACGTTGCCTTTCAACTCAGCCGCACGCAGCTGTGTAACATGCACTCGCAGGCGCGGTCTTTTGTACGCGTTACATGGCGTGGTAATGTATGCAATGTTAAAATCGTTTCCCAGCAATAATTTTTAAACAGAAATGGTCCTGATGATGAGCAGAACACGTAGACCTCGGCTTCGTTGAGGGTCTGGTTACACCCGGTATAATAAGTACCTACGAAAAAGTGTTGCTGAGTTAATCCACAAAATGTTAATCTCTGTCCGTTGTGTATCCTCTATACCGATAGTTTTCACCGTAACGGGGTTTATTGAACTCCAGTTATGGTAATGAAATGTCGTTATTCGCACACAACTCCCTTGATGCTGGCAATTTCGCAAGTAATTAAAAATATTTATTGAACACACCAATTCATAGCAAACTTATTCATAATTACTTTTCACCGTGGAAACAACATCGTTAAAGGTTTCACAATAATTACCTACATTTTTTTATGTACATCAATTAAACTGTTAATTGCACACATTGTGAAATTGATTGTTTGACCCCAATAAACTAAAAAAAAACAAAAAAAAATGGAAAACTGAATAGTAGGTAAGTACCTATCTATAAATATGGTATTTATTGCGAGTCGATATTTTTCGTTATCTCGGCACAGAACAACCTTTTGCTTCTACAAACAACTGAGAACTGAGACATAGTATGACTGAGAGCTATGCATGCCAACTCCACACACACCAGGTCATGCATGATGGTTATAACCTTAACAGGCATAACCAAGCGGCAAAAGATATGTATTTTGATATTTGTCAGGTTGCATGAATAGGCGTGGATAGTATTACCTATATTATCTGTGGCGTGGATAACTGCACAGTTTTGTCGCATACACGCTAGGCTTTGCCTGTCGGTTATGCCTGTAAGGTCAAAGTTGTCATGCATAATGTATAACCTATCTAAATGTATTATTCCGGGAATTGGAGACCTGGTGACCTGCAAAGCAGGTTCCTAACCTTAGTACGGGCGCCAGTCTTCACATTACTTATCAAACACTTACTTATACAATCAACCATAAATGTATAAACATTGTAATTGTGGAGAAAATAAAGCATTTTATTATTGTTATTTATTATATCTCGTATGGCCTGCTTTACGCTGAATATTTCGTTCGTTCCGCAAATGTTTCGCTACCGCAAGCGATTCGCTGCTGCATGCAAATGCGTCGGTGTACTATTAACTAAGGGAGTAAATTCAAATCTCATTATAGTTATAAGAGAAAAAAACATTTTCTGTTAAAGTAAATCCAAGCCTTTCATCACAATTTATATTAATAACCAAATGGAACTTAATGTAATCATTCAACACCAAAATGAGCTCAAAGATATAAAAGTAACAAAATATGCAAGACGCATTTTGTCGGCAAATGATAAAATGTCTCGACTCATGATAGGGTTGACGGACGCTGACTATATGTAAATTGGACAAGCGAAATAAGGTTCTGTGTCTAGTTAACCAGTATTCAGATATATAATAATATTATAATTTAATATTTTTTTTTTCGCTCCACAGCAGACACGATACTTTTTGAATCGGCAATCGACGATTTAGCTGCTTCTCGGACGACAAATTACTCCACACAAGAAAAAAAAATCGCGGCAATCGAATTGCTCAGCATACTTTTGAACAACGTTGGCAACTCGATAGCTCGATGCATCGATGCTAGCTACTGATGTTTTGGACACTTTGATCGAATTGAGACTTTTTAGGGTTCCGTAGCCAAAATGGCAAAAAACGGAACCCTTATAGATTCGTCATGTCTGTCTGTCTGTGTGTCTGTCCGTCCGTCCGTATGTCACAGCCATTTTCTTCCGAAAATATTAGGATTACACAGTTGAAACTTAGTAGGTAGATGTATTCTGTTAACCGCTTAACGATTTTAACACAAAAAAAAAATAAAGATTAAAGGGGGGCTCCCCATACATGGAACTGAAACTGTAAAAAAAATTTTTCTTCATACCAATACGTGCGGGGTGTCAATAGATAGGTCTTCAAAAATGACATTGGGGTTCCTAAGACAATTTTTTCTCAAAGTCTACTGTTTGAAAGATAAACACTGCCAAAGAAGTGAACTGCCAAAATGGGTGCCCCCCCCTCTAACTTTTGAAATAGGTGAGTGAAAAATGTAAAAAATATATATGCTATACTGCTATAGATCTTAATAAAAACTTTCACTGAAAATTGGTTTGAACGAGAGAATAAAAAAAATGAAGATTAAGGGGGGGCTACCCATACATGGAACTGAAACTGAAAATTCTTCATACCAATACGTGCGGTTATTATTTTTTCACTGACGATTCGGAGACCATTATAGTTAAAGTTTGTACAGTCAGACAATAAGTTTTAAATTCCTAGAAAAGCTTTTCTAAATATAGTAGCAGAATCATCAGAAAAACATAATATAAAATTGTAAAGTGACAATTCGGACAAAGTGTCCGACATTATTTCGTCCGAATCAACTGCGACTAAACGCGACTGCTACTTGTAAAACACGATGTAGCATCGATGCAATTGCAACCATCCATCACTGATTCTTAAAAAGGCATACCTGTTAGGGTTCTTAAAAAGTGAAAGTGAAATAAGCTTTATTCAAATAAGATTAATTATTAAGTACTTTTGAATCGTCTATATTTTTCTACCACCCGTTCCAGACTTTTTAAGCTGACAAGAAGAACGGGCGCAAGAAACTTATCAGCTGTAACAGCCATAAGTAGCGATATTTACAACTTGAATATATATAGAATTAGAATTATAATCCTTAGAATCTGAGTAACGGAAAGGCATAGTTTTATCCGTTTTAGCCGATCCAATTTACAAGTAAAAAATATTTTTAAAAACATTTTCGAAGGGTAAACTACTAGGGTAAGGTTTCCACAGTAAAAGTTTGCTTGTTGTTTTATACTTGAAATTTAATTTTTACCACCCTTTTAATAGATAACAATATGAAATTCTGACTTTCTTGAAATTAGTTTAAAAATATTAACTAAACTATTAGCTTCTTTTAAAAAGACTTAAACTACAATTAGAATTAGTTGAGCAAGAGAATAAAGTTTATTTTCATTTTTTACAAAGAGCTTTTTTGGTCAGGTGGATCCAAATTTTTCGCTTAACAGCAAAGTCGCTCGTAAAGCGAAATACTCAAGTTATTCCCACCTGAACAATTAAAGACAAATTTATATTTTTTTTATTAAAAATAATTATCATTTAAATCTGAAATTTAATGTGAAAATAATAAAAATACAATTCCTCCCTTCATTGTTAAAAGTTCACTGTTGAACTCTAGCTAAGCGATAATATACTGCTAACCAAATAGCCACTGACCCTTAAAGCTGCGTAAATGCTAAAATGAAATCTACAGCATTGACTTAAGGATGACAGTTGCATGCAGCTGTGACAGAAGTTATTGTTGGTTAGTGTGCAGTGCGGAGTTTTCTAATAAATCATAGTCGAAGTTACAACGAATCCAGCTTAGTAGCTTAGTATTAATGTGGACAACTATTACACAGTGTAGTAATAGAATATTATAAAATGTTGAAGTACATTTTATGGAATAATATACAACGTGTAACAAAAAGGGGGTATCAACTCGAAAGGAGGTCAATGTACTCGTGAATCTCCAACTTCCAAAAAAAATAAACATATCGAAAAAAAATTTTGGAGTCCATAGAAAATTTAAATTTGCCCAACATTTTGTATTTATTTGATTTTTTTTCTGTTGGAAGGTGTTCAGTTTTACGAGTACATTGACCTCCTTTCATGTTGATGCCCCCTTTCTGGTACACGTTGTAATAGGTACCTAGTTAAAACCATAGAATAATAACACCTAGAACGATAGTTCTCTACAAAGCGCACTGTCAAAAGTGAGGCAACTAAAAGAGCCAAAATGGCTTTTTATTCTCCATTATTACCTAATCATACCGAATAAGTACAAAACAGTTTAAATTTTCCTACATATATTAGATTAGTTACTATATTATTGGATTTTAGTTACGATTAGGTAACGTATGAAGGATGTAAATCTGAAAACTAAGCCATTCTGGCTTAATATTAGTTGCCTCACTTTGCATACGAGGACACGGCTTCTAGGTGTTATTATTCTAAGGTTTAAACACAAAAAAGTACCTACAAACATAAAACTTACACAGTCATTTTATAATCAAATTTGTGCAACTTGGTGAAATATTAATCTTTGTTGAATATCCGTAAAAAAAAAGGTAAGCCCCCTGACAAGGTGGACCGACGATTTGGTGAAGGTCGCGGCACAGAATAACTACTGGATGCGGGCAGCGCAGGACCGATCGTCGTCGGTCGTGGAGATCCTTGGGGGATGCCTATACCCAGCAGTGGGTGTCGTGTGGCTATTATGATGAATCGTTGAATACCCAAAATCGCTCGTTTTAAGAGTATGATTACTGAACCTTCTGTACTAGATTGCATAATCATATCTATCAGGTGGCCGTAGCTTTACCTCTCTCAAAAAAGACCAAAAATAAAATATTATTGACTTCCCAACCTTTTAAATGAGAATTCTATAATAATGACTGTTAAGTCTAAAGCAAGTGTGCATTAAAGCCCATTTATACTATCCAATAAAACGGATACGCTTCGGTGTAAATGTAAGATGGAATTTGCACTAGGATCCAACACAATCCTTTTATCTAGGAGTGATCCCGAGGCCAACAAAAAGCCCCTGGATCTCACTTCATTACTCACTTCTCACTGAAAACTCGAAAGATGACAACAGACTTTCCTCATAAATATTAATCGGCGAAGCGATGAGTTAGCAGAATTTTGATTAATTAAAGAATTTGTTTGTTGAGCGCGATCAAGTGCAAAGAAGCACTTTTTTATTTATTCGGTTGATAACCCTTCTGTGAACAAAATTGAGTTGCTTAATTATGATGAGCTTAATAAAGCTGAAAATCAAAAAACATTTTTAAGTTATAGCTTGATTCAGACAGTTATAATGATAGGTACGAGTACCTACTCAGAAGTGGCTGAACACTTGAGTATTTTGTCGCACCAACTACCAACAACAGAATAAAATTCTTGTTCAGAAGTTGCGTCTAAAAACGCAATAATTGGGTGTGACATGGTTCTACTATGTTCAGCTACTTATAATATAAGGCTACCGTTCAGTTCAGTTACTTAAGTTACTCCTAAAAATCGTTAAGTATTTTTTCATATTTTTATTTATTTCTGCATTTACATAAACATTATTATTTAAATTAACTTGTTCTAAATCACAAAAAAGCGTAAAATTAACGCGAACTGTCTGTCTGAATCTATTCCGTGGCCAGCAAATCTGCTTTAAGCCTCGTGCACACAAATAGACTAAAGTGGCCTAACACAGACTTTATCAAGGCCATTAGTTCAACACTTTAGTGGGTCTAACTACTTTGCAGTGTGCAACGGGGCTAATCGGGACTTAGTGTTGATCCCTCAAAAAACAAATAGAAAATCATCTATTATATTTTATCTGTACTGAAAACCACATTAATGTAGGTACCTACCTAAAAATTACGCAAGGATGTAGGTATATATCATCAACTTATTTATACTGTTGAATATTAAGTTTATGGTATATATTTAAGTGGAATATGATTTATAAAGTATGTCTACTCTAATTAATGGGCTATTTACATGGGTAGATTTTAGTCACCTGTGACGGTCGACTTTAGTCACCTTTTTTTTTTTTTATGCCGAAGGAAAACGCTTTTATGCGCTTCCTCCCCGCAGGTGAGCAGGGAGGGGTATGTGGGACTCGCCAGGAGGGGACCGCAACATTCACCGTTACGGCTCCCTCCCGACTGCCTCCCGTGATCCCACCCAGCCAAATGGCTCGGTGGTATCTCGGGAGGAGGGAATACCCACTAAAAACCTCCGGCACTTGCCCTCTCGCCGCCGATTGGTCCTGAGGGACCCTTGTAGGATTCCACCTCATTAGACCCGGCGGCCGACTTTAGTCACCTAGCAAGTCGCTTCAAAAATTGTATCGCAGGTGATGGCGTTGCTGTCGTCTATGTGGTTGATGGCGTAACCTAGGTAACAATATATGTAATAACGTATTCCAGTTTTGGCCACTGGATCAGATAATTTTCTTCAGTCACCTGCCTAGGCCTAATCGCCATTTACACGGTCGATTTTTGCCGTGCGGCAAAAGTTGTGCGGCCTTAGTCACTATTAGCACAGAATAGATAATAGTACTAGCGTACAGAAGTTGCACTCCGCAATATCGTTTAAATAAATTGCGACTCTTGCTCCGACACAATAAAGTACAATTCAGGTCGCACAGCGCTCCCTTCGCTCCAAGACATTCACTCAGTAGTTGCCTCTCTTTTTATCGCGTAGGTCTAATCTTTTCTGATGTATGAAATTTGTCCTCTCAGAGGACGCCGAGCGCTTTAGACTCGCGCGCGGAGTGACAGAGTTCTGCTATTAGTTCATGTGGTATAAATTTACATTAGTAAATACTTACCACATAAACTACCTGTAAAATAACTACAATATTTGTAGGTCATTTAACTTTCAATTTTACTTACCCATGAAATCAACTAACTTTTGCTGGATTCAAGGTAAAGTTATTTGATTTATGATGTATCATATATTTAAGTTAATACAATGTGTCAATATTGCAGTATTGGTTGTCAATATTCCCAACATCTTCAAACCGCATTAGATACGTAGAAACTACAAACAATATCGGAAGCAATACCAATATAACTGAATGTCTAATGAAAATTATTAATTCATATCTATATGGAAACCAATCAACTCGACACATAAGGACTAAAATGCAAATAACGTGTTTCAGAGGCAATGCATTGTTATTGACTAATATTCAGTCTTTACTTATGAAAAAAATTATTAACAATATCTTGATATTATCTCAAATTATGACCATGATAGTCAACTAATTATTAGTAAAAATAAAGGCCTTATTTTAGCTTTCACATTAAAGAAGATCTTGAAAGTGACTCTTTTTTGACAAAAAAATGGTGACCGGAGGAACTTAGACATAACATTATTTTTTCGCTTATCGTAAATGGAATAAGTTGGCATAGTGTTCAAACATTAGTACCTATAATAGTACTTACATAAAAGTTTTGTAACATGAATGTTAACAGTTGTTAAGGCGAGGCCAGTTCACGAAATTTACTCTTTCACTATGTCTTTAGAATAAGGTTGAATATTGCATAACTTTAATTGACGCTTCGCCAGAAATTTGACGAATTTTAGTACATTTTTATTGATTTCTAAAATACTGGATCATTTATTAAAAATGTACTCGGTTATTGTGTTAGATCGATAAAAAAGCTATCCTTTTTGCATAAAAAATCATATCACTGTCGTTGAAAATTACGAAATCTGACGATTTGAAATTTATTTTTATAAGTTTTTATGGTGTTATTCAAGATTTTTTTACAGAGTTACCATGCCATTTTTCAATATTCTGTTCGGTTAATTTGCTTCTTTGTTTCTTTTTCAGTCAACAGTAATTTTTGTGAAGTAGAATTTTACATCAGTTCTTCACATTGGATGTTCAAAAATCAGACTTTTCATCAGATCGTGAACTGGCCTCGCCTTAAATGAACAAAGAAAATGCTAGTATGAAAAATGCAACTTCTTGAAATATTAGGTTATTATTTGTAGATAAATAATAAAACCTTAGCTTCAATCTGTGCATATGAATTTTCGATACATTATGTACTTAGCGTAGCGAGCAATTTAAATTTAATTAAAATCAGGGGACCACCTTAAGGGCTATAGGGTCCTTAATTAGGTACTATCGACAACATATCCGCTTTTAGTAAAGACATTTTTCTTTGTGTTTTATTATTATTTTAACCTTAGCTCCAACGAATTTTTCAACACCGGTTACTTTTTTTTATTTTCAGAATCAGATAAAAAGTGATAGTATAAGTATTATTTAGCAAAATAAAACGTGATATAAAAATTACTGCAATCGATTCTATTGCTGATTCTGAACAAACTGTTTTCGGGTTTCATGTATGTTGGAAATAACCTTTGTATATATTTTTTTCTCTTCTTTTTAATATTCATAATCCCGTTGTTCCACTTACATAAGTATGTATAGACATTTTATATTTAAGTTACAAATATCGAGGAATCACTGACACTGGAAATACAGATTTTACTAGTTTCGATGTTAGGGACTCATCCCTTTAGATTCAAAAATATATCAGTACCATGTAAGCATAATGCACTTTGTAACATCATTACTGGGTTATGAATAAATGTCCATCAGCCATTTTTGATGTCCCCACTGCTGGGGCACAGGCCTCCTTTATGGGTGGTAAGGAGGATGGGCCATAACCCACCACGCGGGCCCAATGCGGATTGGTGGGTGTCAACGACTGCAAATGCAGCCGGGACCAACGGCTTAACGTGCCTTTCGAAGCATTGAGGAGTTCGAGATAATAAATTTTTGGTCACCCATCCCATGACCGACCCTTACGAACGTTGCTTAACTTCCGCAATCGCTGGGCCAGGCGCTAAACCACTGCGCCACCGAGCTCCTCATGGATTATGAATAAATGAATTATTATTATTATTATTATTTCTGTAAAGTATATAGTAGCTCGTCACAGCTCGTCCGTCGTAGAGATCCTAGAAGGCATCTATAATATCATTGCTTAATCATGTAGAACGTTCTAGTTTTAAATGCTGAAATAACTTGAGTGAGTAGTTGCACCACTGCAAATCAATTCCACCGTCATCCAGATCGGTTTTATTGAGCTGCCGTAAATTTGTTCGCCGCAACACGACGCGGGCCGAAGTTCGTCGATAGCAACGATCGTAAACCACCGCCATGTCACGATTGTAGGGGGGCCATTAGTTCTGTTGGCTTTGGATATTATTATGTTTTTACATGAAGTGACTTGGCAGGTGACTTAAGTCAATTGTCCATCAGCCATTTTTGATGTCCCCACTGCTGGGGCACAGGCCTTCCTTATGGGTGGTAAGGAGGATGGGCCATAACCCACCACGCGGGCCCAATGCGGATTGGTGGGTGTTAACGACTGCAAATGCAGCTGGGACCAACGGTATAACACGTGCCTTTCGAAGCACGGAGGAGCTCGAGATAATAAATTTTTGGTCACCCATTCCATGACCGACCCTTGCGAACGTTGCTTAACGTGAGCTCCACAACTTAAGTCAATAAGCGTTTTTTTTATCGACAATGGCTTGTAAAATCTAAACGCAAACCTAAATTCAATGAGGTGGCGATTCGATTTTACAAGCGATTGTCGATAAAAGCGCTAATTGACTAATGTCAAGTCCTGCCAAGTTGCCTGCCAAGTCGCTTTGTGTAAATACCCCATGACGCTTAGCACGCAAATATGGTACCAACTGGCAAAACTATAGTATGTCTATTTAATATAACTGTATAATAATGTATGTGTATAAGTTAATAAGAACTGATTTCTGTCCCAATGTCAAAATCCCGAGCCCAGGGACGTGAATGCAATGATCGATAGGCAAAAATGTCCGATTCTATGTCATACATATCGATATTGATTCTGTGGAATCGATAAACAATTTGTTTTATTATAAATAATGAAATCAAATAAAATACAATGGGAATCATTATATAAACGCTCTAAATAATACTTAGATAGAAAAACTTTTGATTTTAAGTAAAATTTGGGTGCAGGAAATTCGGAATCACTAAAATTTTCTATTGTGATTATTACTATTTTTTTAAGGTGAATAAGATACCTACATACAGCATACAAAATTAATATTTTCTTGTTGTTTCAAAATAATGTTGTCACTGAGATGCTAAACAGTTTTAACAGCTGAATTATTACGAAATAAAAAAATATTGAGAATTTAAGTTAAAAATTAAACACGTGTTTTGTGGTTACCCTTCGCATAAGGTCGATTCTCTCATTATAGCGCCGGTATTTTTACGGCACAATTTATACGGCAGATATTGGAAGATTAAGTAAAAACTAACATAAAACTTCCAACTATTAGTTCTTCCCCTCACAGAGTAAGTTATTGTGGCGTATTTAATATCTTATTTTGTTCTTCTGTTAACTTATTGAGTAATATTTTAGTAGTAGGTATTATAGAAGAAGGAAAAGCTCGCATCCTAAGCTATTCGGCCAAAGAATTTTTTTACACAACCATTCCCTTCATAATCAAACAAGCAATACTAAAAAAATCGACTTGACGTCGTACTTTTTATATTTGATGATTGAATGATTACATACTTTACAAAAAGACTTTATTTTGTATGTCCATCAGCCATTTTTGATGTCCCCACTGCTGGGGCACAGGCCTTCCTTATGGGTGGTAAGGAGGATGGGCCATAACCCACCACGCGGGCCCAATGTGGATTGGTGGGTGTTAACAACTGCAAATGCAGCCGGGACCAACGGCTTATCGTGCCTTCCGAAGCACGGAGGAGCTAGTGATAATAAATTTTTGGTCACCCATCCCATGACCGACCGAACGTTGCTTAACTTCCGCAATCGCTGGGCCAGGCGCTAAACCACTGCGCCACCGAGCTCCTCCTCCTTATTTTGTATGGTTTAATTATAAATGTATAGTTTTCAGATTTTTCTCTGCACTTGTAGTATTTAATAAAACGCTTTTACTTGCCATATTTCATAGTTCTGGGTCAACGGAAATTACCTTATAAATTTTGATTCCCTTGAGAGTGTCGAAATATGCGTTTTTATGCGGCATTAATTCTTAATAAGGCCGTATTTTTTTTTACGTTAACTTAAAAGTTTGATTTTTTCACAGTTTCAAGAGGCTGCAGAACTGAGTACCTATATGGCTTTAATTTCAACTTGATGCTTCCACGCGTTCCCGAGACAAAAGGGTCGTGACAGACAGACGGATATAAAGACAGACGGCCAACAAAGTGATCCTTTAAGGGTTCCGGTTTTTAACCGACCTCCAAAAAAAGAGGAGGTTGTCTGTTCGTCTGTATATTTGTTTTTTTTGTGTATGTCCACCGATTACTCGAAGACGACTGAACCGATTGAAATGATTCAAACGTTATTACATTAGATTAGGTAAACTCCCGAGTTGGTCCTATTTTTTACAATTTGGAAATCGGTTCAGTACTTTTTATGTAATCTTGAAAAAAGCACGAAAATAGTAGATTATGTGTAAACTACCTCGATGATCAGTCGTATAACTTTTTTGTTTATGAACTGAATAAGATAATTATTTTTTTGTTGGAAAAGGGATATCTTAAGTATAGTTCTTTAATCGACTTAAAAAAGGAGGTTCTCAGTTTGTCCCGTAGGTATACTTATATGTTTCTCCGCAATTAACTCACGTTTGTCTGAGCCCATTTTTTATTACCCGACTGCGGGTTATGTATTTCGCGCGTATCTTGTAAGTATGTATGTTTGTATGTAATATTCTTTATTACCTCATATCTCTCAAACGGCTGAACGGATTTCTATGATTAAGATATCGTTAGATTGGTCTTTTCAGCCCAAGTGTTCTTAAGAAGGTGGCGTTATAAAAAAACCAACATGGCGGCTGTACGGTGCTATTATACGTAGTGAAAAAAAAAAAAATTTTTAGAATACTGCAATATGGGTGTCAAATTAAAGGGCTTATTATAAGGATTTCAAAAAGGTATATCATGACCGTAAAATATAATAACTAAAAAGAGATAAATAAAAAAATAAATTAAAAGAATTAAAAAACCCGCCTGCATAAAAAGACAAGTCGACTGAAAAGATGGAAACAAGATTAAATAAATATTAAAGGCAACATGTCATAATAACATGCAGTCGGAGGCATATAATTCAATTATCCATAATGTCACTTTCTTTATGCATGCCTCCGACTGCATGTTATTATGACATGTTGCCTTTAATATTTATTTAATCTTGTTTCCATCTTTTCAGTCGACTTGTCTTTTTATGCAGGCGGGTTTTTTAATTTTTTTTAATTTATTACCTACACTACCTAATACAGTAAATGTTGACCTAATGAGTGTTGATCTTAGGTATCAAACCACCTCTAAAAACAAGAAATAATATTCGTAATAATAAAAACACGTATATTGAGGGGCTTTTAGAATAAAGAATTTGACTACAGCCCCACCCGACTTCAATAGACGTGTTTTTATTATTACGAATATTATTTCTTGCTTTTTAGAGGCAGGTTTTTTGAAGTCGGTTTTTTGTTTTTTCTTAAATATTTTTACTAAAGCAACAGCTTGAAAACAATGGAAAATCAGACGTATAAATAACTAAATCAAAATAACTTCGCACCCTGTTATCCGAACAGTTTCATGTTGTGACAAATTCAACCTGACACTCGCTGCTTGGAAATGTTCACGGCCGAGCGCCCCGGCAAAGCGGTGCATCATTTTATTTTCATTTTCATGATCAATTTTTAACTATAATAAATTGTTTTGTTATAAAAGTGGATATGTTGAATTTTAATAATTGTACTCAGATTATTTCCATTCCATAGTATGTACAAGCTCATATGGGCTGCAATGCAATCCGACAGTTGCATGGTAATATTAATTCTACTTATTGAAATGGTAATTTTAATTTTTGAAGTCGGCTGCCCTACGCAGAATTCAAGTTACTCAGTTTCCAAATATTTCATTTGCAAATCACATCTACCAATTTTTTATTTTATGGAAATTCGGTTTAATTCGGAAAATAAAGCCAATTATTGGTTTCAAGTATCTTTTTCCGTTTGCAAAATCTACGCTAAATAAAATACCTACATAGGTATATTTCCCGTTTCTAAATTAAAAACAAGTAAGTGTTATCAAGATACTTGTATTTGAGAATAGAAATAGATTAGGAGATACTTGATTTCTATGTATTCATTTTATAGTGGTAAGTAGAATATTCTGCTAAAAACAAGTGTCTACGGGGATACTACTAAAGTTTAATAGAGAATCTCAAGTTACTTGTTTATAGCGTAGAATATTATTGACAAATCAATAAATATTTCGACGCAGAACACTATTTTCGTTCGTCAAAATGTAGGTAGGTATAAGAACTATTTTTTTTACAGACATATGTTTTTACTTTAAATACCAATGATATTACTTTAAAAACCCTCGTAAAAATTTAAGATTAAAAAAAAAACGTTTTTAAGCTCTCCTGTAAAATATGTCTGGAATGAGATACTTGAATTTGGTTTAGGGAATCCGTAGTGTATATTACTGTGTAAGTTAATTTTTTACGTAACTTTTAGGTAGTTCCACTAAGACAATGTATTTTAGAATGGAAGTTTTATTCCAAAAAGCACCTAAACAAAGAACTCACAACCATTTACTTCTACCGTAGCCGTTTTACTGTTTCAAAAACAATGCACACATTGACAACGTCTAAACAATGCAATGTCTTGACTTCGTCCATCAACCGAATCCCTGAAGTATTTATTTGGTAGTGTCACGAAATGCGACAGAGCCAACACTTCGAAAAGCGATCGGTGTCGCTCTGGATTTGCGGAGGTGCGAAATTGTTGCTCTGCGGTCAGAACGGTGGCGTCTACTAATCTATTAACCTCTACAACTTGTCAACATGTCGAAGATCGAGAGCCATTGTCATTGGCGTAGGGGGGGGGGGGGGGCAGTACAGTCTAGAAAAACATAAAACCCTTTGCCCTTGAAAACTCTAACGCGCGGCTCTAGCACCATGGCTGGATTTTTACATTATTTCTTAGAGTTCAATTTGACATAAACAATTTTTCAAAACTAAACTTTTCGAGAAAGTATGTTTAGCTTTGCTGTACAATTTATTTTTTATAACACTTTCATTGTCATTCCTTGAAAATCATTTTGAATCATTTGAATAAAGTCAATGTCTGCAGAATGACGCCATTTTAAACTTCTGTGCCAAAATGCTGAAATCGATAAAAGTTGACTAACACTCATTGGTACATGGCATTCACTTTAATGTACGAGGGTGGTTTGATAAGTCCATGACTTTGAAAAGAAGAAATACTTTTTTCATAACTTATTTTTGTGTCTTAAAAAGAAACTCCTAAAGGCATCTTTACAGTACATTTTTTTCAAAATCGGCAAAAGATTATTATTACTTTTGGAAACAAAAAGCTCAAGCGACTTCTAACTTTTCTTAATGACCCTGTCAACCCTCTCGGCGGCACTCGTGACATCAAAACTCATCGAATGAAGATGCGAATCCTTCCTATTCTCTAGATTCAACCCCAGTGAGATTTTTTCTCCTACCAAACATGAATAAATGTCTTGGCGGGCAATGATTTTCATCAAGCCGGTGGTGTCTGACATGGGCCCTCATTTAGTTACCAGTTTTCAGGCGATGAAAGAAAAAAATAATGGGTTAAAGAGGTAGGAACTTCGTTGGACTGAATACGCAGAGCTACAATAAGATTATGTAGAGAAATAAAACAAAATACTCCGAAAAAAGTCTTTCTTCATTAAAAAGTCATGGACTTATCAATCCACCCTCGTATGTTTCAAACCTCATTTCACTTCACAAGTGTTGTAGGTGATTTTAAATGTAGAATACAAAATCAAAGGCCATTTTTATAATGGTAGTAGTGCAAAGTGAGATGCGAGTTGAGTTTTTTTTCGAATTTCAGAAATTCGCAAGCCTGGTAATATAGAGGTGTTTACATTTCACATTCGGACGAATGTAGGTTCAAGAGTCTACGTGCTTCTGGAGTATGCAATAAAATGACTCTCGTACTCTCGCTGCGCTTCTGCTTTAAGCAAATATCTGATATGTGTGTTTTGAATACAGATGCCTTCGTTTCGCTATGTAAATAAGTTGTTTTTGCTTTAGAAGATATAACAGCTCTGGCGGTTTTTTTTTGGATATTGCACTTAGTTTTTGCTTATGCATAGGATCACTTAGTTCTCCCAGTAAAGTCTGCACACTAGCGCCAGTAGCGCTACCATTGAATCGAGAAATAAAGACGAAATTGTGAATTATCTCTCTATAGTGCACTCCGAAAAACTTTGTGGTACTTTTTATCACCTAAACAATATTTTCTAGCCTGACGTCAAGTTCAATGGACTTTTTAAGTAATTTTGTAATATATAACAATTTGCATATTTTCCTATTTTGTTGTCTTTTAGTGATTTATAGTTATCTCTTACGATATATGTAGAATTGTATATACTATACTAAATAATATACTAGAAAAAATACGACTTGCACCAGATCAATACTCAGACGGGAATCGAATCCGCGACCTTCGGATATCCGGTCCAATGCTCTGACCGCTGAGCTACCGAGTCACTAGTGACATTGTCGAATTTCTTCTAATATATCCTACTCTTACGCTGCAAGCCAGCGTTATTTCACCAATGAGTAATTACCTCGACATTCAATTGAAATATCTTTCTAGATATTTGGCAATCGATTAAGATGAAATAGCTATGTAATTTTTAAATTTGAGATTTTTGCATTCACAATGCTATTTTTATACAATACTAAACAATATACTAGAAAAAATACGACTCGTACCAGATCAATACTCAATTCGATTCGATTCCCGTCTGAGTATTGATCTGGTGCGAGTCGTATTTTTTCTAGTATATTATTTAGTATTGTATAAAAATAGCATTGTGAAAAAATTGCAAAAATCTCAAATTTAGGTTTAGGTTTAAAGATATTTATTCTCATACAAACATTAATGTTCACTTATAATGAGATACAAAAGATACTTAATTAATACTAACATCGTGCCTCTGGCGCGTCGGTATCAAACAAAACATAAAATTATTCGTAATATAAGTAGGTAGTTATAGTTACAATGTGCACACGTATTCCTTTAGCTTAGATTTAAATGAGTTAATGTGATTACATTCTTTTATTTTGTTAGGTAATTTATTGTAGTATTGGACACCCTCAAACAATATTGTTTTCTTACCGTAATTTGTTCGTATATTAGTTAATAGTAGTTTATGTTTATTTCTTAAATTGTGTCTATTTTCTTTTATATGTAGTTGTATATTGGATCGGACAGAGTTATTAATAATTTTCCTAATAAGAACACAAGTGGAGTATATATATATCTGTCGAAGGTTTAGTAATTTAGTTTTTTTGTATAATTCTTTAGTAGACATTAAATAATTAAAACAGTGCAATACTTTTATTATTTTGTTTTGTGTTCTTTGCAACGGTTTAAGATTTGTTTCGGCCGCAGATCCCCACACTTCTATAAGGTAATCGAGATGTGACTTAACCAGCGAGTTGTATATGATAGGACGTATTCTGGTGGGGATGCAGTTAACTATCTTACGTAACGCAGCAAGCAATGACATTAATTTTGATTTTACATGATCAATGTGAAAGGTCCATGTTAATTTGTCATCTAGCCATAAACCAAGGTATTTTTCTTTGTTGGTTTGTTGTATGACTATATTGTTTATAGTAATCGGAGTAAAATCTGGTATTTGTTTATTTTTTGCAGCAAAAATCATAAAGGATGTTTTTGAAGTATTGATGGTAAGTAAATTGTATTTCAACCATTCGTTTAAAATATCAAGGTCTTTTTGAGCATCCTTTATTATGTCGTGAAGCGACTTACCAAAGTAGAACAAACAAGTGTCATCCGCGTATAGTGTTAATTGTCCAGACAAGCCAATTTTACTTATATTATTTAGGTAAATCAAAAAAATTAATGGACCGACTATGGACCCCTGCGGAATTCCGTAATTTATATTTTGCTCACAACTTTCGAAATTATCGATCTTAACAACCTGCCGTCTATTCTGTAAGTATGAAGAAAACATATTAAGTGCTGTACCTTTTACGCCTATGTTACACAATTTTTGTAGCAGCTTTTTATGACTTACGGTGTCGAAAGCTTTTTTTATATCAATAAATATTCCTAAAGCAATACATTTTTCGTCTATCGATGTTTTTATTTTTGTTACTAGGTCTATGGTTGCAGTTAAAGTACTTGATTTCGATCGAAAACCGTATTGTTGATCAATAAAAAAGTTTTTTTCGATAAGGTAATTATTTAAACGATCGTAGAGAATACGCTCAAATATTGTATATACTACTCGAGTGATTCTTCAGATCAACGTGAAGATCTAAATATTTCATATTCTGAAGACAAACTACCTATACAAAAACATAAGCCATGCATACGTCTCAAGAATCACCCACCAATGTTTAGATAAAAAAAAACAAATATCTTTTTTCTTCTTGTTGATCCTAGGTCGCCCCGGTTCTTTCTTGGACGAATCTGTTTTCTTGCTGAGCCTGTTAAGTAGTTTTTTCTTTTAAAGGGTTTTTACAAAATGAAATTGGCATTATCAGAACATTCGTTAAAGTTAATAAAAGCTCGCTTCATCGGCACCAATAACGAGTAGTTTAATTAGAGCAAGCTTGTCTGCCCCATTGACAGAAGCCGACCAATTGGATTTTTAATCCACATTCTCTTGAAAATATTTTTAGCGTTAATTTATTTCAGTTTTCCTATTGCGAGGAACTTAAAAATGCAATGTGAAAAATATTTTTCCATTTATTTAATAAATGATAGGGGTAGTAAACTTGCTGAAATACCAGGATATAACAATTTAACTACATGGAGCCAGATAAAATAAGGAGCCATTAGGATCTGTCAGCGGATCCATAAAAAATGAAATAAATTATTCCAAACTAAACTCAAAGATAACAAACTTACTAGATTACAAGGTAATGACAATTTAACTACATGGAGCCAGATAAAATAAGGAGCCATTAGGATCTGTCAGCGGATCCATAAAAAATGAAATAAATTATTCCAAACTAAACTCAAAGATAACAAACTTACTAGATTACAAGGTAATGACAATTTAACTACATGGAGCCAGATAAAATAAGGAGCCATTAGGATCTGTCAGCGGATCCATAAAAAATGAAATAAATTATTCCAAACTAAACTCAAAGATAACAAACTTACTAGATTACAAGGTAATGACAATTTAGCTACATGGAGCCAGATAAAATAAGGAGCCATTAGGATCTGTCAGCGGATCCATAAAAAATGAAATAAATTATTCCAAACTAAACTCAAAGATAACAAACTTACTAGATTACAAGGTAATGACAATTTAGCTACATGGAGCCAGATAAAATAAGGAGCCATTAGGATCTGTCAGCGGATCCATAAAAAATGAAATAAATTATTCCAAACTAAACTCAAAGATAACAAACTTACTAGATTACAAGGTAATGACAATTTAACTACATGGAGCCAGATAAAATAAGGAGCCATTAGGATCTGTCAGCGGATCCATAAAAAATGGAATAAATTCTTCCAAACTAAACTCAAAGATAACAAACTTACTAGATTACAAGGTAATGACAATTTAACTACATGGAGCCAGATAAAATAAGGAGCCATTAGGATCTGTCAGCGGATCCATAAAAAATGAAATAAATTATTCCAAACTAAACTCAAAGATAACAAACTTACTAGATTACAAGGTAATGACAATTTAGCTACATGGAGCCAGATAAAATAAGGAGCCATTAGGATCTGTCAGCGGATCCATAAAAAATGGAATAAATTCTTCCAAACTAAACTCAAAGATAACAAACTTACTAGATTACAAGGTAATGACAATTTAACTACATGGAGCCAGATAAAATAAGGAGCCATTAGGATCTGTCAGCGGTCACATTAAAAGATGGAATAAATTCTTGTAAAGAGAATCAATTGGTTCTTCCATTTAACCATTTATACCTAAATGCTGCTCAAGGATAACAAATTAACTTAAATATCAGGATATAACAATTAAGCTTCATGACCCTGATAAAATATGGAGCTATTAGGATCTGTTAGCGGATATACAAAAAGATGGAATAAATTCTTCCAAAGAGAATCAATCGATTCTCCCACTTAACCTTATAACTAAATGTTGCTTAGAGATAACAAACTTACTAAAATATCAGAATAAAACAATTAAGCTTCATGATCCTGATAAAATAAGGAGCCATTAGGAGCCTGTCAGCGGATAGATAAAAAATGGAATAAAATCTTCCAAAGAGAATCAATAGATTCTCCCACTGAACCATTTATGACTAAATGTTGCTCAAAGATAACAAACTTACTAAAATATCAGAATAAAACAATTAAGCTTCATGATCCAGACAAAATAAGGAGCCTATAGGATCCTGGCAGCGGATACATAAAAAGATGGAATAAATTCTTCCAAAGAGAATCAATCATTCCTCCCACTGAACCATTTAAGAAAAATTAAATGTTGCTCAAAGATAACAAACTAACTAAATTGCAAGGTAATGACAATTGAGCTACATGGAGCCAGATAAAATAAGGAGCCATTAGGATCTGTCAGCGGATCTATAAATAGATAGAATAAATTCTTCCAAAGAGAATCAATCGATTCTCCCACTTAACCTTATAACTAAATGTTGCTTAGAGATAACAAACTTACTAAAATATCAGAATATAACAATTAAGCTTCATGACCCTGATAAAATATGGAGCTATTTGGATCTGTTAGCGGATATACAAAAAGATGGAATAAATTCTTCCAAAGAGAATCAATCGATTCTCCCACTTAACCTTATAACTAAATGTTGCTCAACGATAACAAACTTACTAAATTACCAGGATATGACTGGAGCCTGATAAATAAGGAGCCATTAGGATCTGTCAGCGGATCCATAAAAAATGGAATAAAATCTTCCAAAGAGAATCGATCGATTCTCCCACTGAACCATTTATGACTAAATGTTGCTCAAAGATAACAAACTTACTAAAATATCAGGATATAACAATTAAGCTTCATGAACTGATAAAATAAGGAGCCATTAGGATCCTGTCAGCGGATACATAAAAAGATGGAATAAATTTTTCCAAAGAGAATCAATCGTTCCATTTAATTTTCCTTAATTGGTTCTCCCACAGAACCAATTAAGGAAAATTAAATGTTGCTCAAAGATAACAAACTAACTAAATTACAAGGTAATGACAATTTAGCTACATGGAGCCAGATAAAATAAGGAGCCATTAGGAGCCATTTATACAACCATACAACCATATACCAAATCACATAAAAGAAATAAAAGAAACAACACAATTTGTAACAACATTAAAAAAAATTCTAATAGATAAAAGTTACTACAACATAAACGAGTTCTTTAACGAAAAAATTTCCTTGATTTGATTTGATTTGATTTAATTTACTTAATATTTTAAAATTATTTATAAAATTATTCCTTTAATCTGTGTGTGTGTGTAATGCTGGGTTGTATCGTAATGCAAGGCGTCTACATTACATTATTGTATTTAATTTTATTGCATGAAGTTGAAAACTTATCTTTACTTATCCTTTTTTATATATATTACAATCATTAATGTGGATTTTAAATTGAATTTTTTTAATTTTTAATTTTTAATTGTTATTATTATTATTGTATATTTTATGATTTGATTTTATTTAATGGATTTAGTAATTTTACAATGTTTTTACTGTATTTTAATTTAGCTTAATGATTTTTTAATTACAATTTAAGTTTTTCTCTCGCATTGCAACGCCCTCACAGGGCGTCACAGGAACTGTAATACTATGAATCATCTTCTTACTATGTGACAAGCAATAAATGAATAGGGATGTTGACTAATGAATAAAATAACGAAATACTAATAAAAATCGTAAACATATTAAACTTTTAGAGTAGCTTGTATACCTCTTGGTTTTATATATTGCATATTATTTGTTTTATGACCCTTCAAAGTTAGGTGGACAAGTCCATTTAAAAAGTATAAAATTTATTAAAATAAATGATATCTTTAATTAGTCCGTAAAATGTATAGCAAATTTGTCGAAGAAACCATTTTGATAAACACAATATTTAATATAGCTGCTGAACAAATTTCCTATGCGTTGCATACAAACTTGCAAGGCGTGACGTCATAACGTGGAAGCCATTAGTATGGAGCGTTTTTGATCGAGTCCATTTGTGTGCATTTCACACTGTGATATCTCGGGCAGTTTTCATGCTAGCGAATTAATTCTTTTACCAATGTTTATTTTTTTGAGAGGTAATTTATGTAACATAAAATAAAAAAAATAGTCAACATCCCTATTATGAATTAGGATCTGTCAGCGGATCTATATGAAGATAGAATAAATTCTTCCAAAGAGAATCAATCGATTCTCCCACTGAACCATTTACAAATAAATATTGCTCCAAGCTAACAAACTTACTGAAATACCAGGATATAACAATTTAGCCACATGGAGCCTGATAAAATAAGGAGCCATTAGGATCTGTCAGTGGATCCATAAACCTTTGCCGGAGTTGTGCAGCCGTGATACGAGTTAATCAAACTTCAAGCATTTGTAACGGTGGTGTTGAAATCAAACCAATACTACGACAACTCGATCGAAAAAAAAATTGTTGCATGACTATAATAAATGAATGAATGAATATGACAAAACAATAACTTATCTAATTCCTTGAAATGTAGCTGAAGTTTTGGGTTATTTTTAACCGACTTTATCAAAAGGAGGAGGTTCGCAAATCGATTGTATGTTTTTTTTTATTTTTATTTTTTATTTTATCGTTGTTCGCGCGTATCTTCGGCATTTATGGACCGATTTAGATGATTATTTTTTTGTTCGATTGAGTTTTCTTGCGAGATGGTCCCATTTATTTTTTTTTCAAATCGGTTCAGTAGTTTACAAGTAATCCTGAAAATACTATGATATTAAATCAACTAACTCGACAATTTTGTTATTTATGAACCGAATTAGATGATTTTTTTTTGTTGGGGAAGGGATACCTTTGTGTAGTCTTTTTAACCGACTTCAAAAAAGGAGGTATTCAGTTTGTATGCATGTATGTTTCTCCGCGATTATCTCACGTTTGGCTGAGCCGATTTTTCTACCTAAATAATATACCTACACTACCTAATACAGAAGGTACTTACACTAAAAATAAAAAAATTGTTTAAAAAACAAAAAAACCGACTTCAAAAAACCTGCCTCTAAAAAGCAAGAAATAATATACAAATCATTAGTATATTATTTCTTGCTTTTTAGAGGCAGGTTTTTTGAAATCGGTTTTTTTGTTTTTTTATGGGTATTCGTTATCGAAAGTTTGAACTATAAATGTTCAAGATGTCAAGGTCTGGCATTCCGAGAGTAACACTAGCTTACGTCACTTTCCAGTTGCGTGACTTTTTAGTAACAAGCAAAGAATGAAGGATTTTGTTCTGTCACTTGTTACAAAATTATTATGGTTTTTAACAGTTCAATTAAAGATGAATGAACGTTATTTTCAATACCGATAGCGGAAATGACGTAAGCTTGTATAGACCACGTCACTTGCTCTGTATCGTATCGGAGTATATTATTGCGCAGTATATATATATACCTGGAGCAGTATACAGGGTGTTACTAGCACCCTAGGGAAAACTTTCAGGGCACAGTCGACTCATGATTCTGAATCTATCTGATGTGGTACTTTCCGTCGCAAAATTCATGAAAAATTGAATGTTTTTTCTAACACACAGATTCTGTCTTAGTTGCATAGAACCTTAAACAGAAAAATAACTAAAATATAAAAAAAAATTATAAACCCGCAATGTAAAACTGTTTACTCGCGATATAATCGAGTTTTTACGCGTACATTTCTTCTCAACGAAAAATCAAAATCTCAACAACTATGCGTTTGCGACAAGTGGTTCCATAAAAAAGTTGCTTATTTCTATGCTGGGTTGTATCGTAATGCAAGGCGTCTACATTACATTATTGTATTTAATTTTATTGCATGAAGTTGAAAACTTATCTTTACTTATCCTTTTTTATATATATTACAATCATTAATGTGGATTTTAAATTGAATTTTTTTAATTTTTAATTTTTAATTGTTATTATTATTATTATTATTGTATATTTAATGATTTGATTTTATTTAATGGATTTAGTAATTTTACAATGTTTTTACTGTATTTTTATTTAGCTTAATGATTTTTTAATTACAATTTAAGTTTTTCTCTCGCATTGCAACGCCCTCACAGGGCGTCACAGGAACTGTAATACTATGAATCATCTTCTTACTATGTGACAAGCAATAAATGAATAGGGATGTTGACTAATGAATAAAATAACGAAATACTAATAAAAATCGTAAACATATTAAACTTTTAGAGTAGCTTGTATACCTCTTGGTTTTATATATTGCATATTATTTGTTTTATGACCCTTCAAAGTTAGGTGGACAAGTCCATTTAAAAAGTATAAAATTTATTAAAATAAATGATATCTTTAATTAGTCCGTAAAATGTATAGCAAATTTGTCGAAGAAACCATTTTGATAAACACAATATTTAATATAGCTGCTAAAAATAAAAAAATTGTTTAAAAAACAAAAAAACCGACTTCAAAAAACCTGCCTCTAAAAAGCAAGAAATAATATACAAATCATTAGTATATTATTTCTTGCTTTTTAGAGGCAGGTTTTTTGAAATCGGTTTTTTTGTTTTTTTATGGGTATTCGTTATCGAAAGTTTGAACTATAAATGTTCAAGATGTCAAGGTCTGGCATTCCGAAAGTAACACTAGCTTACGTCACTTTCCAGTTGCGTGACTTTTTAGTAACAAGCAAAGAATGAAGGATTTTGTTCTGTCACTTGTTACAAAATTATTATGGTTTTTAACAGTTCAATTAAAGATGAATTAACGTTATTTTCAATACCGATAGCGGAAATGACGTAAGCTTGTATAGACCACGTCACTTGCTCTGTATCGTATCGGAGTATATTATTGCGCAGTATATATATATACCTGGAGCAGTATACAGGGTGTTACTAGCACCCTAGGGAAAACTTTCAGGGCACAGTCGACTCATGATTCTGAATCTATCTGATGTGGTACTTTCCGTCGCAAAATTCATGAAAAATTGAATGTTTTTTCTAACACACAGATTCTGTCTTAGTTGCATAGAACCTTAAACAGAAAAATAACTAAAATATAAAAAAAAATTATAAACCCGCAATGTAAAACTGTTTACTCGCGATATAATCGAGTTTTTACGCGTACATTTCTTCTCAACGAAAAATCAAAATCTCAACAACTATGCGTTTGCGACAAGTGGTTCCATAAAAAAGTTGCTTATTTCGAAGGGTAGAATCATCCCTTAAAATTTTCGCTAGGGTGCTACTAACACCCTGTATGATTGTTCCATGATTCCCATTTCGCAGATACTATCACTACTGGTTTGTATCCAAAACAGTGGTAGTATCTGGGAAATGGGTGAGAATCGCCACAGAGGCGGCAAACAGCAAACTTTTCGAATCAGTCTCGGAAGTTTCTGTGCTCCACCAATCTTTTGATGTATCGGAAAACTATCGCTATTACCTATATTAAATCTGGAACGTATGTTATATCCCCTTGGATTTTCCTCTCTGAGTAGGGTTCGGTAGCTTGAAACGGTTTTTTGGCGATGACGACTAATAAATAAAATAACGAAATTTATATATTGCGTATTATTTGTTTTATGACCCTTCAAAGTTGGGTGGACAGGTCCATTTAAAAAGTAATGTATAAAATTATTTAAAATATAAGTCCGTAAAATGTATAGCAAATTTGTCTAAGAAAACATTTTGATAAACACAATATTTAATATAGCTGCCTAGGCGTGACTTCATAACTAGTTAGCCGTTAGTATGGAGCGTTTTTGGGTGAGTCCATTTTGTGTGCATTTCAAACTGTGATATCTCGGGCAGTTTTCATGCTAGCGAAATAATTCTTTCACTAATGTTTTTTTTTGAGAGGTAATTTAATTGTAACATAAAATAAAAAAAATATTCGTCATGCCTATTCAATATACAGAGTCGGTATTCACCATCCAAATTTTGAGGATGTGTTCAGTCCATGTATCTGAAAAACTTTTTCTAAGGAACACATGGCCAAATATGTAAAAAAAATCGGCTAATTTGCATGGACAAATCAAAGAGATCACGGCACGTGATCAATTTAATATGGGATGACCAAAATTTTATAGCGAAGTTCGACACAAGTTTCTTAGAGAAAGTTGTTTAGTTTCATGGACTGGACACATCCTTGAAATTTGTGATGGTAAGTTCAGAATTACCCGGTATTTTATTTATGTTATAAATTTTGCGGTGGATTGTATTTTAATTTGATTTACAACAGGAAAAACGCTAATACATTTGAATATGCAAAAAGTTATGACAGTTTTAGGGTTTTTCAAAAAGTTTGCAACAAAAGCATTACCAATAATCAACACTTGAATAATGTATGAATTCCTATTTTTATATTTGTCCATACAAAACCTAAAGTATATTTCCAGTCTGATTGCATATAAAAGTTAATCATAATATTGCTGTAATGCAAAAAATATATCATAGCCAAAGAAATTAAGACGTTATCACATTTGGCCGGATACAGACCTTTATTATGTCATTACGACATTCCTTTTATGGCCATAAGGATACTGCCGGCCATAAAAAGCTATGTAACAATTTAGATGTTTCTGCACTGTCATAAGAAATTGTTTTTTATTGTTTGTTATCGTCATTAATTGTTACCATTGCACCAAACGGTTATTAACGTTTATATTATACAGTCAGCAACGCAAGTCGCTTAACTCTTTAGTACTTTGTCATAGTCTCTTTTTTGACAGCATGTCTTACAGTCTGAAACATTCATCAAAAAAGTTGCTACGACAAAGTACTAAAGTGTTAAACGACCGTACATGGGATAAAAATTAGAATAATAATAATAATAATAATACGAGTAATAGAAGAATAATAATAGTACGAGGCAAACATCTTGAAATCGAGTGGGGATTGCGCAGAACGCGTATTTTGGGTATGCGTAGCGGTGAGGTACGCGGGCGGGCGGGAGAGGGGCGCGCGCTATTGGCCGCTCACAAGTGCAAATGCACGAAATTATCTCCACTCCGTCAAAAATGTGTCAATATGTTTGTCTCGTACTGTACCTTTTCTATCAAAAAGGGATTACAGAAATACTTGTTTGTCCATCAGCCATTTTTGATGGCCCCACTGCTGGGGTACAGGCCTTCCTTATGGGTGGTAAGGAGGACGGGCCATAACCCACCACGTGGGCCCAATGCGGATTGGTGGGTGTTAACGAAGCACGGAGGAGCTCGAGATAATTCATTTTTGGTCACGCATCCCACGACCGATCCTTGCGAACGTTGCTTAACTTCCGCAATCGCTGGGCCAGGCGCTCAACCACTGCACCACCGAGCTCCACTTGTTTAGTTAATGCCATTGTTGTTTAGAGTTAGATTATGATAATAATTGTTAACTGCATTTATTCAAATTACCATAAATGGTATAGTAAAATTTAACTAATAAAAAACAACCTACCTATTGAAGAAAAACAGAAACCTAGACAAAAGTTGTGAATTCTAATATTCAGTACTTACCTTGTCATTTTCTGTCTCATTCTTGAGTCGTTTTTGCATTACCAATTGCACAACACATGTTGCATATCGTCGATGAAGTGACAATACCTCCTAACTGTATTATGAAATCTACTTTTTAAATGTAATAGACTTACTTAATAATGTCATTTTGGGTGAAAAAAAAAATCTATCTGAATGTGGAAATAAATAGCTGCTATGTTCACAAGTAAATATTTTTTATGGCAATATCTCGTGTCTAATAATCTAATAGCATGTTCACAGATAGGAGGTATTGTCATGTCACTTCATCGCCGATATATTATTCCATCCTTAAATGAAATTAATAGGTATCCAAAATCCTGTAAATCCTTTTAACCTTCAACCTCCAGGGTCACCCAGTATAACCATTCCCTATAAGTCATCGGGATTATATCCAAGGACGCATGGTCCACATTCCACAGCGACAAAGAAAACAAAGAGGCTACTATAAAAAACATGTAATAATCGGACGATGTTCGTTATATGTGTCGGAGTAGACCTATCTGGGTTTCTCAAGTATTTCTTGCCGACATCAGATATTCTTGATTGTGGGTATATTTTTCTAAAATAAACTCGCAGGCGTTTACTCTAATCTTATTTTATTACAATTTCACAATTAAAGTTGACTGTTAACTAAAGCATGGCCGGGATGAAGACTGATTAGAGAAACGCAGTGAGTTCTGAGGCCTTTCACGATTCTCCATGAATGAATCACAACAATCACAACACAACTCGCAATATTCAATAATCACCATTTTCCAATATTATAACCTCCATCTTTCTACACTGCGCTCACAGAATAGCTATCCGAGGGAGACGGACCCAACCACAGACCACACTCCAACGTTATGTCAAAACTGACGTAACGCTTGCTTGACATTTCTCCAACAAGCCAGCCAACAATACCACCATAAAGTTAATATACCTATTAACTTTATTAATACCACTGAATTATTTAACACTTGACACTGGCAAAAATTACTTCCTGAAGAGGAGTAGATTGCCATAATAAAAATAAGAAGAAGAAGAACCATTACCATAATCAAAGGAGTTTAACAACATAAGGTTTAGTCGCTTAAAGTAAGACGCACTTCTGTACCAGAAGTCGTCGTCGCTGCTCGAAGTTTAGTCGTATTCAGCCTGCACCGATTCTGTTCCGATTAATCACCAGCATTTACGCTCTCGCTCCGACATTATGATTAACTTAATTTTTGACTTTTATTTTAACAACTTATTTATTAAAGTTATTAAAGAGAGAAAGAAGTTTTTACCTTGACTAAACAAACCTTAGAGCATTCTACCAAGTATTAAATGATCTAAGAAACAAACCATTATAAAAATAATAGTTTGTTGTAATTTGAAGTAACTATTGGCGCTTCGAAGAGGCATTGATAGCCATTTATTACTGACGACTTATATGAGTTCTTTGGATTTACAAGGTTATTTTTTAGTATATACGAAACCTGAAAACTGTTTGATCAGAATCAGTAATAGAATCGATTGCAATATTTTTATAATAATATCATGTTTTATTTTGACTACATAATATTTACATCACCATAATTAACGCACGCCCTACTAAAATGTCTCGCGCGCACAACACAAAAAGCTTGTAATTACCTGAGTTTTTAAGGTATCATTATCAATTTATTTTACTGATTCTGAAAATGAAAATATGTGACCCGTGTTTCGGCTTTCGTATATACAAAAAATTATGGAAGAACGCAATGTCTCGAGGCATTGCAAGGCAAACGAAAGTCGTCCGTTTAATAGTGGTATGGTTTTCGGAGTAGAGTTCTCAGTCATCCCCCTCCAAATTACCCCCTGCTCCGCCAAAACGTCCCCAATATTAAGTAAGATTATTTCTTTATTATTACGCGTATGGACGACGTCTTGCCGCGATAAATTCAGCCATAGATTAAGTAGATTTAGCTGAAGCAATAATTTTATTAATTAACTCTCGGTATTAGATTTTCAAGTTGGGTAAATGTTTTAATTAATAAATTTAATAAGGTAAGTACCAGTAAGGTATATTTTTTAATAAAAAAATACTTATTTTTATTTATTTTAGATTGCTTTGAAGTTAATGACAATGTTCTTAAATTTTACCCTTAAAATGTAAATAATCAGAATCTTGCTAAGTTTTACTTTCTATCTTAATAATATAAACGAAGTTTGGTTAAGTCGAATTGTATTATTACTTTCAAAATATTTCAAGCATTTCAATAAAATGTGGAATATTTTTAACGATAGAAATTCTATTCCCTTGATTCTCTCGTACTGTGAATTCCTTCATTCAATACAACGGGCTGTTTCTTAACAAAAGGTAAGATCTAGGTTGACTCGAACAACTTTTGAATATTAAAAAGCAGCATTTGGTGCGTAACTTTATGTAGGGACCTTGTACTGAGCAAATGTGACAAGATTAGAAGTTCTCTATCTGAAATTTACAACGCTATTTTCTTTGATTGTTTCTTAAATTTGCATGCTTGATTTAGTTTTATTATTTTCTTGCAATACAAAATTTTTAACGTATCCAGAATAGTCACCCATTTTAACGATGTTTGAAAATTTCGGAAAATTTCAAGCTTTCATTGGGCTGAAATTGTAATTGGTAATGGAAAGTGTAAAAAAAAACAGAATTTTCATGCCACTGAAAAACATCGATGATTATTATTAATAAAAAAAAAAACGATTTGACTTTAGTGTGTCAAAAACAAGGTTATGCTTTTGCAATAGTTGCTTCTTATTTGAGCCGAAAAGGTTTTTCTTTTAGAATATTTTTTTAATAGTTTTCCTTTTGGTTACGATGGAATTTATGTAAAAATTAATAAGTAAGACGATAACTTTAGGTCTTGGACAAATATTGTTTTATTATGGTTGGTGTCTCAACAGTGCTGACATTTTTGACGTTAAAAATGATCATAATCACTATTTCTTTAAATGCAACATTATTAAAGAAACTCAATCATTTCGCTATTAATACGGAAGTACCTACTACCCTTTTAGCTGAATTTATAAAAAAGATCCTGCCTCATCAATTATTGATGCAAAAACATCCCAAAAGGCTTATGCGATACCATGTCGACTCATTTATTGCTAAGCCCGATACGCTCTGTTACTTTACAGTAAAAAAACGAATACAAACGCAAGATTGTTCGTTGGACCACAGCCAAGTGTCGCCTGACCCAATATCTTTCTGTACTTAGCGCTAGGCTTACACTGAGCTCAGCAAAATTGTTTTTACTTTTAACACTGCCGATTGTGTTTGAATTTTCCTTGAAAACTAATTGCTCTTTGATGTCTTTCTTTGTTCATTCAAAGAAGAAATAAGTGAACTGTATGAATTGTTTATTTTGACGGAACACACATTATAGGGCTCTTTTATCGGTTTGGTATTGAAGCAATTTATTTGTAAATCATTATATTTTGTGGCGGTGGCGCAGTGGTTTAGCGCCTGGCCAGCGATTGCGAAGGTTGAGCAACGTTCGCAAGGGTCGGTCATGAGATGGGTGACCAAAAATTCATTATCTCGAGCTCCTCCGTGCTTCGAAAGGCGCGTTAAGCCGTTGGTCCCGGCTGCATTTTCAGTCGTTAACTTTGGGCTCGCGTGGTCGGTTATGGCCCATCCTCCATACCACCCATAAGGAAGGACATTTTTTATTTTTATTATATTTGTCGGAGCGAGAGCGTAATGCTGGTGACAATTCGGAACAGAATCGGTGCAGACTGGATACGACTAAACTTTATGTTGCTAAACTCCTTTGATTATGATAATGGTTGACTGGCTGGTTGGAGAAATGTCAAGCGTTACGTCAGTTTTAACATAACGTTGGAGTGTGGTCTGTGGATGGGTCGTCTTCCTCGTATAGCGATTCTGTGAGCTCAGTGTAGAAAAGATGGAGGATATAATATTGGAAAATGGAGATGGTTGATTACTGCGAGTTGTGTTGTGATTGTGATTTATTCATGGAGAATCGTGAAAGGCCTACTCAGAACTCACTGCGTTTCTCTTATCAGTCTTCATACCGTGCTCTGTAGTTAACAGTCAACTTTAATTGTGAAATTGTAATAAAATGGGATTAGAGGAAACGTCTGCGAGTTTATTTTAGAAAAATATACCCACACTCAAGAATAACTGATATCGGCAAGAAATAATTGAGAAACCCATAGGTCCACTTCGACATCAGAAGTGAGATAGCAACCTATTGCCCACAAAGATGATAAATAGTGAGAGTGACGAAATATCACAACAAAGTATGATGTCAATGACCTTTATGTATGATGTTGAAAAATTAGTTAAAAATTGGAAATCCGAATCTGAATTGCGAAAAACGAGATTATGGGCAACCCGATGCTGAATATTATGAAACTCGGTTAGCATGTTTCAAGAACTTATCTTTGTTTTACCAATGAAATATCTTCAAATCAAGTTTTGTGAACCAATACAATGTAAACTGCAATGACGGTGTGTTAGCGACGTGACGGCTTATGGAAGTTGACGGCTCCACTAAAATAGACAAAGAACGATTTGCCACTAGCGACGTGTTTTGCTATTTTTGTATGGTAATCCAGGATGTCGCAACGTTTCAAGGATTAAAAGCAGGTCATGTGATCGTTTCATTGTTTTTATTGTGAATTTACATGTCAGGCAACGACCAAACGCGGCTATGATTTTATGCTTCAGGTGTATTCGACTGGTCGCTTTACAAACTAGTGCCCGTGTGCTCCTAGAGCGCGCCGCCAGCAGCAGCAGCGGCACCAGTGGCGTAGCTGAGCACGGCAACCAGCAACGCTGGCACTGTGGCGCTAGTGACGATGGCGCAGCACCGGCAGCAAGGGTGGCAATGCAGCGCTGAATGTGACTGCAGTACTGAAATGTTCTGATCGTGATGTGTGGTCAGTCTAAGAGGTTACTTGTAGTAACGGTGAGTCGTAACCATTTTATTTTGATTTTATTACCGAAAAGTAAAGTGTTTTTGTTCGTTATAATTATGATCTAGATAATTGAGATTAATTGGAGTATGAACATTTTCATAAGTGAGAGTTATTCGAGTTAAACAATTAAAAGTTAGAATTGAAGTAATGGGCTAAGTTTGCGTTTTGTCATGATTGGTGATGTATGTAGACGGTTATAACAGACTTTTTAACAAACAACAAATTAATTAATGACAAACAGTACGGGTTCCAAAGAGGGCGTAGTACCTCGCAACTGCTTTCTCGATTTGTCAATGAGGTCAACCATCACCTGGATAATCGGAATCAGGTGCTGGTTGTCTTCATTGACTTCAGTAAAGCATTTGATGTTTTAAATTATAGTATGCTCTTTTCTAAGTTGCAGCAGATTGGTGTGCGGGGCCCATCGTTGGAATGGTTTCGAGACTATCATAAAAATAGACATACATTAGTCAGTGTAAATGGGGACACCAGCGATCCTATTCCCACTGAACAGGGCACGGCCCAGGGTTCAATCCTGGGACCTACTGAATATCTGGTCTACGTTAACGACATGTGCAACCTCTTCCAAAACGGCTCCGTGTACCAATTTGCTGATGACACATGTTTGGTTGCGCACAGTAGGGATATTCTTGAGGCGCAGAGAATTATGCAACACAATTATGACTTACTATGCAAGTGGGCACACGACATGGGTCTTGTTATCAATGCCAATAAAACAAAACTTTTGCATATAAGATCACCCTACATAAAATGTCTTACTGATCCAACTGTTATATCACATAGCCACCAATGTTTGCATGACCAGCCTGTCTCATGTAGCTGTGAAAAACTTGAAATAGTGAGTCAGCATACTTATCTGGGCCTCATCATTGATAAACATCTTAATTGGCGACCTCATGTAGAATACATATGTAACAAATTAAGATCACTTCGTGCTAAATTTTCTGTACTTAAATTTAAATTACCATACAATATACTAAGAATGTTGTACTTATCATTAGGTGAATCAATAGTAGGTTATGGACTCAGTAGCTATGGTCGAACATATAAAACTAACATTGACTTAATATACAAACTTCAACTAAGTATACTTAAAACAATCATTCCAAAATATATTAGAAAAAAATATAAAGAAGACGAAATAGGGTTGTTGAAGTACTGCAGAATTATGTCAGCTCACAATAAAATCAACTATCAAATAGTACTTGAGGAATACCATCACATTGAGTCCCTAACTGCTAAAATTAGGCATAGTAAACTGCGCAAACTAAGCAGTACACCAATGTTTGTTCTACCTAAATATAATAATGAATATGGTAAAAGGACGTGGAAATATACGCTACCCAATATATTAAACAGGCTTCCGCACACATTGCAAAATAGCATCTTAAAGAACTACAAAACGTGTAAACACTTATTAAAAAAATACTATATATTGGGATCGAGTGAGTGACATTATAATGCTGTAATGCGACTCATTCGCGCAAGTATAAACCTTTAATAGGTTTAGAGCGCGTCTAGTTTTTAACTTTTATAATTGTAATATTATGAACAAATAAATAAAAAAAAAAAAAAAAAACAAAGTGTAATAATAGTGACTGTGTTCGGTCGGCGAGCGGAGCGTTGTGCCTTTTTGTTAGGATATTGGCGGGTAGGAAGGAAGTAAAACTATGATGATATGATCGCGGCGGCAACAGACTGAATAGAGATTATTGTTATGATGATTTGAGATTGTTTATTGTTGTTGCTAAGCGGGGTAGGTATTCACTAAATGATTTTATTGGGCTTTGTTACGATGATTTGAGATTGTTTATAGTTGTTGATAAGCGCGGTAGGCGTAGCTAAAAGACAATTTATGGGAGTTTGAAGTACGTCGTGAACATAATGATGACTACATGATCTTTGTGCATGATATCTTAACGATATGGCAGCTATTGTTTCTGTTGGAATGTGACTATTTTTATGTTGTGAATATGATTGAATTGAGTAAGTGGCGAGGTGGCCATCAAGACGAGACGTTGTAAATAGGTGCAATTTAAAGAGTGGTGACTGCGCATTTATGGTCTAGCGGCGAATTGACTGAACTAGATTATAAAGGTGGCTGTCTTTAGATTATAAACATGCGAGTTGGCTGTTTATAGGCGGCGGGTTGGCTGCTTCTAAATTATAAACATGCGAGGTGACTGATTATAAACGTCGAGATGGCTATTTCTGTTATTTATTTTTGGTGCTATGGATTTGGATAGTAGAGAGCGTGGAAAGTTATTTATTTTTGTGCTATGGATTTGGATAGTAGAGAGCGTGGAAGGCAGGTATTAAAAATTACGATTAAATTTGTGAAGACTTTGTAAGATACTACTCTTTTGTATTTTTTTGTGCTATGGATTTGGATGGTAGAGAGTGTGGAAGGTAGTGTTAGTAATTAATTTTGTAAATCAATTGTTTATCAATCCTAATATCTGTTGACCATTTCCTTGTTGAGTGTCATATGTCAACTTGACAATACTTGAGATTGACATTAGTGTTGCCATGGTTCGTGCAGTTGTCGGCGGTCACTCCTGTGAGTGATTGCCGGCAGCTGCGTGAACTGTGGCAACAAAACATCCTTCTGACGTTTAATGCTAGTCTGTGAATCGTGGAGCAAAGACTGACAGATTGATTGACGTGCCGTGGCGCGACACGGCACGGCGCAATGGTGTGTTTCCGGCTCAAGTCTATGCTCCACGTGTGTTTATACTTGACGGTTGCAAGTCTATGGACAATTCTATGATAGTTATGGTAAAGCGTATAAAAGCGTTGGTTTTTGTAAATTGTGCTCACTTTTGCTCGAGCTATCGTCTGAACTGGTCGTGAAATAAAGTATTACTTCTGTTAACGTGGTGTATGATTTATAATCAACCTTAACAGTTCAGAAGTGCGCGTTTTTTTTTACCACGTGTCACGTTGAACAATCGACGCACACGGCATCCTACTAACTTCAAGTGACGATGAAGAAGAACCGAAGAGAGCTCCGAGGCGACCGATAATAATATCGACCGAATTATGCGGCTGGACCCATTGCTGGAACAAATTATCAGACAACAGCAACATCCAGCGCCCCAAGTCTCCAATGAGGAGTGTATTATGCCAGGTACGTCCACTGATATAATAATTCTACCAATCAATGTTTCCGTCTTAAAACCACACCCTTCTGTTGAAATTAACGTGCTGTGCAAAATCAGCAAATTCAAGTGAGCCTACCACCTACCCACCTTGTTCTACCACTGATCAATTTATCCCACCCAGCTAATACCAGTGCAAGTCACAACCCTGATGTTGATGGGAGACGAACAGATTTAGGGCTCGGTTATGCGGAAACATTTGTCTGTCTTTTTTATCTTTACGTGTGAACAGTATGGAAAATAACCTCACTTCTGCACTTTTTTTTTTAAATGTTTTTCGTTGTTTTTTTTCATCATTATCATTAGCATAATTATCTTTCTTAAAAAAATAATAATATTGGAGCAAAGCTTCATAGTATACGTTTAAGTGTATTACAATACGTTTCTGCTATTAATTACACTAAAATATGACCCGCGCAAACCATGTTTTCCTATCATGGACCCAAATACATCCTTGTTACATAATTTTAGAAATAATAGGAATAGTTTATGATTTATCGGAAAACCTGAAAACGTGCCTAAATTCGTAAGAAATTCTAATGCTATTGTCTCTTCACGCATGTTTTCATCGATTGGAGTCATTGGCGAATATCTACGGCTGAACACCCTCCTACCACCACACGACTGGGTACTCTGGAAGGCAACGCGTTCGTGGTATGGACATCAACAAGACATCGGACGTGACCTGGGACGAGTGGAAAAAACGTCTTCAAGACTATTAGTTTCTCCGTCATAACTGCTAACAGTAGGTACCGTGAGGAGTCACAGTGGGTAATAGACTTTTATTGTAAGAAGCTATCGGCGACGGCGCTAGGTTAACCTTGTGAGCTTAACGATATTAATTGTGGTTTTATAATTTATACATTATCCATTGGTTGAGGCAGGGGCTCATGATCTCATGGTGCAGGTTGTAAGGATACACGTGTATTGTTGTATTATCTTACCGACGCACAATGCATCGAATGTATGGAGGAAAAGGACAAAAATCATAACTTCAGTATCCATTTTTATTTTATTTTATTAATTATATGATTCTGAAAAAAAACCAAAAGTCGCAGACAGACTCACTCAAAATAAGTTTGAATTTTCAATATAATATAATAAAAACAAGAACACATAAAAACTACGAATAGATATTTAGAGATTTTTTTTTTAAAAAGCTTCATCAAAGGAGGTCGGCCTTCCTCTCCAAGTTTTCTTTCGCCATTTCTTTCTTGGAGGGGCCTCACAATTTTATGAAATGGTAGTAGTTTCAGTAGATTCTCTCTTTTTGCATATAAAATTAAATTAAAACCAAACCAAAACTTAAACCAATTAAAAATTTGTTAAATTTTAATTTCTAAACGTCTTAAAAATTCATCGCTTGAAGGTAGGCTCACAAGTAGCTTCAGTCCCCTGTGACCACGGCAGCTGCAAAGGTGCCGAAACGTCGGGAAAATCAAAAATCAAACCAAATACCAACTAATTACCAAAGTACTTTCAATAAAACCGCGCTAGTATCCGTTAAAAGTGTTTTATTTCAAGCTTCATCAAAGTTTGTTACTGAAATAATTTACGAGTTTATTTACTATGAAAACTTAGGTGGCATACAGAAAAAGAAATAATGCAAGTTTGTACAAAAAAATTTCAATATCTTGAAGTAAATACCTTGGTTTGTAAGCTCCATAAAAACTTTTTACAAACAATCCGCAGTACTTTTGAATATGATGTGTTTTCTAACATACATAGTCAGTGAATAAAAAGTATATTTGAGCGTCTCATTTTTATAACCAAAACTTTACACTTTGTAATTAGCAAGTGTGAGCCGGCTATAAAATAAATATGTTCTCCTTTGAACTAATGATTTATTGTCCTTACAATGATCACATAAGTACTTACAAAGTCGAACTTTTATTTTTGGGTATGAATCAATGTATTGTACGACGCGGCAATCGATTATTTACCCCCAAAAAGTAGTGAACTCTGAAAATGTAGATTATAATGTATATAATAGAGTACAGTCAACGGCACATCAGACTATTACATTTTGACCTTGATACCTTCTTTATATCATTCTTACGTAAATAAGAGCTGTATACGTAGTTAAACTGTTTAACTTATTGTGCTGTCGTGTGTACAATTCAGTTGTTGCATATTCGCAGTCCATCTATTTTGCCAATAATAGGGCATGTGAATTGAAAAAAAAAAACACAATTTAATAATTAGTGTTATTGTCAAAATTTATAATAGATAGTTAATAATAGATGTACAATTTAGAGAAACAATTTACACATTATGCCATTATTTGATTATTTTATGTCAATTTTACAAGTACTGAAATATTCCTCAAATAAGTAAAAATATTTTGTTGGGCTTAAGCCATTCAAACAGAATGTAGCATTTTATTAAAGATCCACACACATCTTATGTAACAGTTCCTCTTGTAGAGGACGGTCCGCATTCTGGGTAATAATAGTTTTTTTTTATGATGCCTATAATTCTCATCATATAAAATGTATCCCTATGCACAATTAAATATGGATAGGGTTTTGACAAACTTGCAGCACTCGAAAATATATAATTAAGGAAGAGTAAATAGGTTTAGGTTTGCTTAAAATTTAGATTAAATTTGTGAAGACTTTGTAAGATACTACTCTTTTGTAGTGTAGAAAAGAATTCAACTGTTACGCAGAAAGTAAAGCAACAGCATGTCCTGTGTTCGTTCTTTACTTGGTCAGGAGTGGCCGAAGCGCCTTATGTAATAAGTACTGTTTCTTGTTTGTAACCGTGTCTTTTATTTAGGTACTAAGTTGTAACGTCTAGTGAATGAATGAATGAATCGTTTATTTATCTTCAAATAAAAATTTAAAAATATGGTCCCACAAAGCTAATTAAGTAGTTTGTCTGCGGGTACAGTCTCACAGGTAAATAATAAAATAATCGATGCTTAAATAGACCAAGGGCCTGCTTCACAATATCTGATTTAGTTCCAATTAAGTGAAACCGGTAACTTCTCTTGATTTCTTATGAGATATTTTGGCCCTATTGCGAAGAGTCCTAATCCTTGAGGGTGTGTAATCGTCTGAATAAGCGAGTATTAAGATTGTGGACTGGCCAATGATTCTTCTTTTCAGGCTCCCAGTCACACGAGGACGTGTGATGCTGCAGGATGGCCGTGTCGGAGCGAGAGCGTAATGCTGGTGACAATTCGGAACAGAATCGGTGCAGACTGGATACGACTAAACTTTAAGTTGCTAAACTCCTTTGATTATGATAATGGTTGACTGGCTGGTTGGAGAAATGTCAAGCGTTACGTCAGTTTTAACATAACGTTGGAGTGTGGTCTGTGGATGGGTCGTCTTCCTCGTATAGCGATTCTGTGAGCTCAGTGTAGAAAAGATGGAGGATATAATATTGGAAAATGGAGATGGTTGATTACTGCGAGTTGTGTTGTGATTGTGATTTATTCATGGAGAATCGTGAAAGGCCTACTCAGAACTCACTGCGTTTCTCTAATCAGTCTTCATACCGTGCTCTGTAGTTAACAGTCAACTTAAATTGTGAAATTGTAATAAAATGGGATTAGAGGAAACGTCTGCGAGTTTATTTTAGAAAAATATACCCACACTCAAGAATAACTGATATCGGCAAGAAATAATTGAGAAACCCATAGGTCCACTTCGACATATTTATTATTAAGGGAAACAAACAGCTGATTTTACACAAGATGACATGTATGAATAACAATGCAATAGCCAATACAGTTTCCACAATTAGCATAAGCAGACATGCAACAGTATTAAACTACCTATTATTCGACTTATTTTTAGTTTACATAAAAAACGAGTTTTAATGCTTCAATCATGAACATTTTTGTATGAGAACAAATTAATGACCTGAACATTTAAACTACAATTTTACTTTTGTATTCCAAAACACAAAAAAAAACTAAATGTCAATTGTACAAAAAGAAAATCCCGAAAAGTTGAAAAAAAATACGATATAACTGATTAAAATGGCATTCAAGCGATGCGCATCCGTGAAAGGCCCAAATGAAGTACTACCTGTCTAGGCCCGCCGTTGCCCAGAAGCAACGGTCGCACGGTCCGTACCTTGTCAAGCACCGCCGTTGCCTGGGGGACTCAGAGGTGACTCAGAGATCGCACGCCTTATTGTCTATGAAATAGGGTTTAGA
The DNA here is from genome assembly GCA_950108535.1 of Agriphila straminella. NCBI lineage: Eukaryota > Metazoa > Arthropoda > Insecta > Lepidoptera > Crambidae > Agriphila > Agriphila straminella. The sequence goes on along the minus strand of OX467307.1, from coordinate 19,226,282 downwards.
ATTGAATGCAATATTGTTCGAATTTGGAATGCGCCGGCGCTTATCAGTTATCGCGCTTTTGTAATTTGAAAGGACGATCAAAGGACAGTCGACGTAAACGATCATACAGGATTTATTAAAAATACAGTTGAAATTTCAATTAACTAAATTTAACTCAGTAAATTATTGAAAAGTTTAATGAATGATCATTTATATTATAAAGAACGATAATTTCTTGTAGACAAAGACAACTGATGACTTTTATTAATATGGATTAGCAATATCAAACCTTTAGTAACGTTTGACTTAAGTACTATAAGTACGTAATAACAATTCTAAATTATTACTAATCAGTGTGATTACTAATTATTTTGTTTTCGAACTCAATTAGTACGAAATTTACATTACAAAATTCTAGGAAAACATTTGCTCTGACTTTCTACAATTACTTCGAACAATACAAAGTCGTATTTCTACTTCAAGAGACTTGTGTTGAATCAAATGAGAATTAATTTACCAACAGTCACATATTTGTGCAGACTGCATCTCGCATGCGGAATTGTATTATCATTCCATTACCCAAGCAAAGGCGAAGCGACGTGACGCTTGCTCTCGCAACATATTTTAATTTCCCGTATCTCTTGTGGAAAAGAAGTACGGTTTAGAAAAATATCACCATCTGTTCAATGTTAGTTGTTTAAAAAAAATGATTTTCTTGGTTTCATTCACTCGAATCGTAAATGTACCAAGTACAATTTGCGGCCCACTGATGAATTTAGAAAGTTGTATTAGAACAAAATGAGTTGGATACAGCTATTGTCTTCTCATTGGTAACACTCTGTATTAATTGTATAAAACATAGTTTTCTGTCAATAGAAACATAGACTGAAATCCTGTAATAATGTTATCCTTATTTCATTATTTCATTAATTTGTATCAAAGTTGTTATAGCATGCTGTGCAAAATGGCTAAATAGGTTAAGGTACCATTTTTATTTCTAACATCTGAATTGTAATTACCCTATTTACAGCAGATAAAGTTATATGTATTTTGTAATTTGACAACTAATTCGATTCAAATTACCACTATCCTTGACGGTTTTTTGTTTGCCATCCAACGCTCACCATGTAATATGTCTTCAAATACCTTGGTTGTCTTCTAAATTAAAAAAGACTGCTTTCTTTTTTCAGTAAAATTGTATTATAAACTACTGGAGTGTGAAATCATTACTACTACAACCATAAACCATATCGATACCCTATAATATTCCAAATTGCTCAGTGAAGCCGCACATATCAGTCATTATGAGAATTGTCAATTTAGTGGTTGGTTTAGATTTGGGATGAGGACGAAGATTAATCACAAAACGTCCTTTGAAGGGATGCTGGGACTCCTATTAATCCTGGTTTCGGAATAAATGATTATAATAATGATGATGAAACTAGCGAATGTGTTGAAGATACGCTGATGATTTTTGAAAACTTACACACCTAATTTAAAATAGCATTTTGAATGCAAAAATCTTAAAGTCTAGCTTGATTAATCCGGCTATAAATTGTGATAATATAAACAGCTTGAGTCTAATGATTTTTCCATTGGTACCAAGCTGGCGATAGGTAATGTCCATCAGCCGTTTTTGATGTCCCCACTGCTGGGGCACAGGCTCTCCTTATGGGTGGTAAGGAGGATGGGCCATAACCCACCACGCGGGCCCAATGCGGATTGGTGGGTGTTAACGACTGCAAATGCAGCCGGCACCAACGGCTTAACGTTCCTTCCGAAGCACGGAGGAGCTCGAGATAATAAATTTTTGGTCACCCATCCCATGACCGACCCTTGCGAACGCTGCTTAACTTCCGCAATCGCTGGGTCAGGCGCTAAACCACTGCGCCACCGAGCTCCTATACTAATAAACAACTAATAACTAGTGGTGGCTATAAACTCTTCTTCAGAATATCGCAAAACTTTTATCTTCTCAGCTAGAGTTTTCATTGTAGACAAAACATTCAATTTGAACTCTAAACGCATTTTATTAGCTTATGCAAAATGTGTTCTAGTTGTGAAAGAGCTATAAAACTTTGAAAATACATTTTCAACTTAAAATATTGTTTTAAATTAAAAGTTTAAATTCATCGCAGTTTGTTTACTATAAAAGCATTTGAATACTTCGGGCTTAATCTCCGAAAGCTTAGAGGAGCACAATTAAAATTTTAAATGAAACGAAAACACTAATTCAGTGCAACCAAGAGTTGTAAAGCATTCTCTGTATACACCGTTAATTTTTAAGTATATCTAAAAATAATGAAATGGGGATTTCAGACCACGTGAATGAACAACTTTTACTATGGGGCCAAACACGGAATCTCGAAAAAAAAATCAGCTGTTCCATAGAAAAGTTCAACATCCAGTCGACTATAATGTATGGAACAGCTGTTTTTTTTAGCGATTCCGTGGATGGCCCATAGTAAAAGTTGTTCATTCACGTGGTCTGAAGTCCCCTTTTCATTTTTAGATATAAGTACTTAAAAATTAACGGTGTATAGAAGAGCCCACATAAGTTGCAGGTAACACTTGAATAACTTGCTATAGTTCAAACGACTTAAAGACTGAAACAAAAAGTGATTCTAGCAATATGTAACCTACTGTACTCACAAACAAAAACGACAGGTTCGCTTTTGTAAAGCTTACTTCCAATTATCACATAGGCAATGTTATAATAATATTGATATATGTAACGCACAATTTCTAATTGTTCACAACTGCTAAAAGTGACAAACTTTCTGCATCATAGTAAACTTCGGTCTGTCAAAAAATGCTCGTAATATGCACAATAGCATGTTAACGTGAAAAATCGTCGTCGGACCAGTCCCGGGAATCAACACGCCATCGGCACGTCCCTGCACGTCGCCCGCATGTGTAAGTGGACGGCTTAACACGTATGAAGATTTATGGGGGGTTTCAACTCTGGCGACGTTTCAACTACGGTAGGTACGCGTGGTAATTGGGAATTATGCTAGCTGTGTATCAAGCGCTTAACGCCCCGCGCGCCGCGCCACACGAAGCGGAGTACGGTACGTTAGTACTATTATATATGTATACTGTGGTACGGTGGTGGAGAGACGGATCGAGTCGAATTATAAATTTGCGCTCTGAGCAAGCGTTAGTTAGCTATAAAATGCGTGGCAACACCACACCATGTATTAGGAATTTACTCGGAAATAATTGAAAGGTTTATTAATGATTATATAACGTCTTTAATCGCCGAGTCTTTTTCTGCTTATGTATTATTTGTAAAAAAATCTAAATATTCTAAAGGGCTAACGCCCATGATTTTTTTTATAGTTTCCAAGAATTTGAACTTACCGTCTTCAAAGACAAGCGACTATGGGCAACTTTATGTCACTATGTCATCATGACATAGAGTTTAAAGTTTCTGATGGGTTTACCAATAACTCTGAAATTGTGTTTCAACTGATAAGTCGTTTTTATAATTTCGTTAAAGTATGTTATCAGCAAGAAGAGCATACCTTCGAATTCCAATCTTAGTTTTGACAAACTAAGCAAAACAAAGTTGAAAAATGTAGTATTAAGATATATTTTTTATGCACAATGGGAAGGTGCTTGGCCTTCACCTCACCTGATGTTAAGTGACACGCACTACACCCGGAATCTTTACCACTGAGGAACTGGCTATCTTACCTCTAACAGCAGGAACACAACAATTTTCAAATTGTTGTTATGACGTCGGACTTAGGTAATATGGTGGTGGCTAGCCAGGACAACTACTTGAAATAAGCCCTACCACCAACCAAACCGAGTACAAATTGTACCCCCCCTGGGAATCACGCCCGGGATCCCTGCGTCTTACACGGGTAATAATTAATGTAGTAACCACTTGTAACCACAGTGGCAGTTAAATATAATAATAAATATGTTATAAAAATTTAAATATAGTAGGTACATTATAAAACAAAACATCGTGTAAAATATTTCTAAAGATCAAAGCGTGTTTCTTTGTTTGAAAGGGCATAGCATTAAATTCATCTAATTTCGTATCTCCTTAGAAGTTAATCATTCAGATACCCAGAAGAACAATAGATTAGACGAAAGATGTACTCGTAAACCAGTATTCTAATCAAAAGTTACAATAAACATTGTTTGAAACAACACTGCAGGCGAGAACAAATCAAAATACGCTGAAGTTGGGAAGTTTCGCTCTAATGGTACCAACAAAGTTAAGAGACTCTTTGCTGATAATAGAAACGTAACAAATGGTAATTAAGCTTATTTTGTTTTATTTGTATTGTTTTAGAAACGCATTGTCTTGGCGATAGACTGTTTTTAACTGACTTCAAAAAAGGAGGAGGTTCTCAGTTCGTCGGAATCTTTTTTTGGTATGTCACTCAATTACTCGAAGACGGCTGGACCGATTTGAAAAAAAAACTTTTTTTGTTTAAAAGCATAAACTTTCTAGGTTATTTCATCGTCATCAGGTCAGGATCTTATGATTGGATCTTGGAGAAGCTAACCAAGGAAACTCTTCAAATATTATAGGCACAACTATAGCGATTTGGGTATTTTCTTAAGTAACTCATAAGTTTGCTTTCGGAAAGCACTCTTTGGTGAAAAACTGATTATGAAGACCACAGATGGTAATCGTTTAATAGTAAGTATTTCGCGGATGCGATACTATTAATTTAAATATGGAAACAAAGAAATTTATGCTCGTTATAATGCACATGGTGAAGTGGAGCTGATAGTGAAGCACCAGGAGAACTCCTCAACAATTAATGTCCCTGCGTCGGGAAAAGCATAATTTTGTAAAAAGTGATGAGCAGTTAGTATTAAGCTATTGTAATTTAGATAAAATCGTCGTTTGTGATAGATGATAAAAAAAGTAAAAAAAAATCAAATCTTAAAGTAAAGTCGAGAGAAAGTCGATATCAACCATTTATAGGTACTAGGGACAAAAGTTGGTGTCCTACTTCTGTTTTCAGTTACGTGATAAGAGACAAAAATAAATGCACCAACTTACTAAAATTTCTAAAACGGATTTTTACATAAACAAAATATAGAGCCAAATTTTCAGACTTGCCTGAATTTATTATTTTAAGCACTATCTTTTGTGTAAAGCACAGGAAGTTTTAGCTTCAGCCCTCGGGACAAAAACACTAACAGCGGCTCCCGCAAGTCCCGCAGAAACTAACCCCAAAGCACGTCAAAGCATTTAAGGATTATGCTCGCTTTGTCTGTGTCGCTCTGTGCGAAGCTGCTGGGAACTTTAATATAACTTATATAACCCATACAGTTTTATCCTCACTTGCATTATATTGGTAGAGATAAAATAAATTTTACTAATTCTAAGATTAAGCTAAGTAACAAACCATCCTGTTGAAACTAGCCCGCTATTAAGTGTTTTTGCACTTAACCCAAAATAAAGATTTTGTGGCCCTAAATACATATTATGTGTGTTCAGTAGACGCGACACTGTATTCTAAAACATTTACGTAATTAGTTTTGTTGATACTTTTATTTTCTGTTAGGTGTTTTTTAAGATTTCTACTATTTTAAATAAGTCTAAATTTAATTTAATTTAAGTACTTACTTATCAATATTGTTATGTCCTTACAGGGCTCATGTGTATGCACCAAAATAATTTTAAGATTCTTATGTACCACATGATATTCAATAAATAATTATTATGATTCTGATTCTAATTGACAGTGATCCATGGCAACTTTAGTCGAGAATGGCAAACGTAGTAAATTTTACAGATTAAAATATATGGTTTAAAACCGCAAGCGCTCTGAACCCACTCCCCCTCTGTCCTCTTCCCCTTAATATTTTTCTTTACAACGGTTGCCTGGAAGAGACTGCTACATAGCAGTAAGGCCGCCTTTTGTGTACTTGTCTTGTATATGTTTATTATTTGCTTCTTTGTAATGTCTTTTTCTAGTGTGCAAATAGTGGTATGGTTTGGTCGGATATTTTTCAGGGCGTGTTTTTTTTCCAAGCGACTCTTCCAATAAGTTTATATTTTGTGGACACAGTCTACCTATTTTATTAGACTGCTAGTGATTGGACTCCTCCAAGGATCTGGATGCCGATCGGTTTTATGGTTTCCACGTAAAAATAGCAAAATACATACGCTCGAAAAACATAACCCTTCTTTTGGGCTTCGCAGCTGTCGCAGTCAAATTCTATAGGTTCTCATATTACGAGTATTTATAAGCTTGCGATACACAAGGTCTCATTCTTAATCCTGTAGTTATTGTTAATTTTCGTTTACATGGTTACCTTAACGGTAATGTAATATTGTTTTTCAAGGAATAAATATAGGTTATGACGGAGTATAAGGCTTTATCAATATTCCCACTTTTGTACGATTTCTTATTACACTGGAGAAGCACCTTCAATTTAGATTTTAGCTTTATTTTTTATAATATTCGCCTCATTGTATCCATGGCGATCGGACTTAGGACTGAATATTTCAAGAACACATTTCGTCAAAATAATTGTACATTAACAAATCACTTTCTTTATAATATTTCTAAAGCTATCAAACTTATTGTATTACCTAGAGACGAGTCATAAGTAGCTACATAAATTTCCAAAATCGTCGACTAAAGACGATGTGTCTGTCTCTTTCGCTCTTAAGTGTACTTAAGCGAGTCTAACTACCGTCTGCTGCGACCGATAAAAGTATTTAAGTGACGCGTTCAAAAGTGTTTTATAGTTCGTGAATTTACTCTAGAAAGTCTAACTACATACACTGTGGCTTGTTAGAGTTGTAGCGTAGAGTGTTCTACAGATTGTTGGTAAAAGTTGTGGAACACTTTAGTTATTTTAAATCTATAATGTTAGAGTCTTTAGATACACGCATGGATTGCTATGCTCAGGAATTCGAAACCTCGGAATCTTAGTCGAAACTCTATTACTGACATAACATAAGTAGAACTTTGTGCAATTAATAAAATGTACAGCGAACTATTTTCTCTTATCCCACCGCTTTAAATATTCATTTTCATGGTCTTTGAAATCTTTTGCGTTTCTTATAAATGTTTGATTGATCTCGTAGTAGATCTTAACACTTTCAAGTTTATTATTCGCGTTTAGCGAAAAATATTTTCATTTTCTTTAAAAAATAAATAAAAAAGCAATTGCTGTTTAAACTAATTAAGGATCGCGTTTTTTCTCTCTTTCCTTATGGAAAGAATATATGGTAAGAAAGAAAGAAAGAAAGAAAATACATTTATTTTGAACACCACACAACGATACACAACATTACAAAGACAATACAAAAACTAAAACAAATCTAAGGCTAATTACAATAACATTGCGCATCGTCGCATGAAGTCAAAACTGTACTCGGCTCAGTATAAGCAGCAGGCAAGGCCAGCTGCACTGATATTCTGCCGAGCACAGTAATGACATCAGGACCGAAAACACATATAAAGTTTAAAAAATAATAATATAAATAAACACATTTCAGGAAAGTAGATTGCCAAAACAAAAATAAGAAGTCTGTGGTCAAGCGCACACAAACCATAGATATAGTACAAAGGGACACAAACCATAGATATAGTATATTAAAAACTATATCTATGTATTAAAAGGACACAAACGCAAACTTTGATTGACACATACACTTGACAGTGACACATACACTCTTGCTACAAATTTGTAATCTGTGGTCAGACTAGCCGTTTATTCTGCAAGAATAATTTAATTTTACCTCCACACATTTTAATTTTAAAAACAGCAAACAAATAAATGGACACGTAGTGGGGTGGACATGTGGTAGACACGTCATCAGCCGCCATTGATAACAATATTTATGCAACGTGGCAAGCAAAAAACAAAAAGAACACAGAAACGTACAAAAAACTTGTACTTGTAACAAAACAAACAAAATAAATGAGGACAGGACATAAAAATAGTGTAACAACTTTATCTCGCACCTCGAAGTGATCAAACGACTAAGCCTCCCAAAGCACAGCATGTATCGCAGCCCAGTAAGTTTGTACCTATTTTTAATTAAGTAGCTGTGTGTTCAGTAAGAAATCCTTATATGCCATGGTAACGATATATTAGCATCGTTTTTATTCATGTTCATATTAAAGTGAAAATAAAGAAAACTACAATTTTTCCTTGTTTTTAATGATTTCATAAAATGTCCACTAGTGGCTGTGTGTAAAATATCACGAGAATCTGTTGAGAAATGCGACCTGTAGATGAGAACGGACGGACAGCCGGACAAAAACATTTTTATTTTACCCATGCTGAAATAGAGACGCTTCGCTCGCTCTCTGGGGAACATGCTAAGTCACTGATTATGATAACTTTGAGCTTGATCGCTGCGGACACGTATAAAAACATGATGGAATAGAAAAAAAATGTATATGTAGCAAAGGACTACTATAAAAGTAACATCAGAAACCCTCATAGACTGGTATTAGATATTACGCCGCGAACTGTGTGTTTTAATAGAAATTGTTACTCAATGTGTATAAAAATCTACAATAAGATACCAAAATCTATAAAAGTACTCCCATTTAATAAGTTCAAGATGACTCTAAGGAAATGGTTGACTCAAAATACTTTTTACTCGATTGACAAATATTTAAAATGTTAAATAAATGTATTAAATTAGAATCTTTATTTGATCTAAGTTGTAACGTAGCTGCTGTAGACCTAAACTTAACTTATGTAAGTATCTAATATTATTTGTATGCCAAATTTTGGCTAAATTTGAGATCTTCCTAACTTATAAGTACCATCTTTGTAAAAACATGTTTAACACAAATAAATGATTGAATTGAATTGAAAGTATTATTTTAGTTTTATCACACAGGGGAAAATAGAGAATTTTCGGTTTTAATGCACTTAACAGTCGGATAGAATATCAAATAAGAAATAGTAATATTTTGTATGACACGTACTTAAACGCAATATATAGGGAGATATTTGAAAATTCCTGGCTAACTCCATACAAACGTGCCGGCATAAGTGACGTCACAAATGTTGACCGTTTTGTATTAGCATTAGAGCGTTTTCGGCGGGTGCTGCTGCGCGCTAACTTAAAGTGAATATATCACGAGAAAAAAACGCAAGATAAAAGTTTTAATATTACAGTTGATTCTCTCACGCATTATACTTTTGATTTTGATACAAAAACAAATTGATGCATGTTCACCATTATCCATCTCCAAATTAAAACAACCAACGGTATGTAGAAAAGGTTTCCCAGCCAAGAATGTCTTCGTTAAAGTTTAAAAACCAAAAGTTCCTCTTATCATTCTCTCAACAATTTTCCTTGTTCAACCCGCTAGTACATCTAGACGGCAAACTCCCTCTGACGAATATTAATCGTATAAGCCCCTTATTCTAAATTCTCAGCGGCTTTGGTCTTCATTTAACTTTGCGCGTTTATGCGATGCTAGTTCACACCACCCAGGTCTGTTCGAAATTAGTCTCTCAATATTTATGGATAAGGATAAATTTAATTTATCTTTCTCTACTAGTTTTGTATTCAGGTTGTGCATGAAATTGTATTGATCTAGGCAATCGTTTGATTTTTATTTTTTTTGATTCGTGGAAGCCTTTTCAAAGGCTTTTACGGTGATTCTATTAATAGAGACGCTTTTAAAATTTACCATTTTTAGTCTTAATTCTTTTGATCTAGGACACTTTCGTCAGATTCCTTTTTCGCCAGAAAAAATATAGGCTGTTTTTTTTTGACGAAAACGGGATTCCTCTTTGGTCAGAACAAACTTAGTTTTTTTCGTTACACTTTCGTCAGAAAAAAAATATAGGCTGTTTTTTCCTGACGAAAACGGAATTCCTCTTTGGCAGAAAGAACTTTGTTTTTTATATTTTTTTATAAAACTTTGATTTTTTAATTACTTTTTCCTTTTTTTGACTTTGGAGAAAAAACCACGGTCATCTTCCTAATATTGTCTTCTTCCCAAAAGTCGTCACTTTCCTAAGTTGATGATTCTTTTTGTTTTGTTTTATCGAATAACTCTTTAATACCTTACATGCTTTATATGAGTTTTAAAATGAGTTTAACTTTTGTTAAAGCCCCGTTTAAAACTAATAAGAAGAATGATAAGTATTAAAGACTTAAGTATATAATAAATAATAAGTGTTCTACCAAACAGACTGACTAATGGTGGTGTTATTAGTGAAATGCAAATGTATGAGAATGCTTCAAATTGTAAATCTCGAGACGCTCCTGCTTTTAGCTGGTGTTAAAAGCGGATTATATTCTGTATAATTTATAATACTATAATAATACAAGTTTACATTACATAATCATTAAATATCTCCAACAATAAACAAGGAGCTTTATAGTAATAAAACATTCTATAACAATTGACTTCTCATTTATTTTTGGATACTTAGAAAAAACAGAATGAACAAAAATAGTACCCCGTACTTTAGTATGAATTTCAAAGTCATTTTGTTTTACTTTTGGTATTAGGTCGGAAAAGATAGTTTGTTTGTTACGCCTTCACGTCTTAACTACTGAACCGATCATCATGAAATTTTGCAAACACGTAGTCAGGGGTACAGAAAAGGACATAGGGTACCTTTGGCGAAAGTCGCCCATGTAAATACCACATTATCAGTTCTTCGGTTCCAAAATAATCGAGACTGGTTTAGAACAAAATTTGAGAACATTTCTGACAGTTAGAGACTAGGAACGAGTGCAGTCTGAGTCGGGAGTAGAGCTCCTGCCTGGCACAATAGGATCTCTTTGTTATTAAAAAAATCTTAATCTACACCCAAAGCACCCCAAAGACCTTTGAAGTGGTAACTTTGGTTTTTTTCTTGGGTTTTTTAATAATCTACAGACGAGAATTACGGCACCTCTCTCGGTTTTTTTTACATTACACTTCTGTTTATTAATTGAGGAGCCAAAGCAAAGCCCTTTAATATTTGACGAGGATACCCTTTAAGGATTAAAAAGGAACATTTTGTAAGATTTAAGTTAAACAAGAGGTTTAATTTGACGAGGGAGATTGTTAAGGTTTCGATTTTTATTTCCAATCCCAGTTTTAATTTATATTACTTATGTGAAACGAACCCGGTTCTTGAATTTGTAATAGGTAGCATAAAGAGATTATAGTTTATATAAAAGATTAAAGAAAATTTTAGACATTTAATACCTACTTTATTAAATCGACAAGCTGAGCCTGTAGGTACTAAGTGAAACTTGATACAATAAATTTATAGAAATTAAATAATGTTTTTTGCTATATTTGCATTTGGAACTATTGATTTTGCCTGCAATGTAGCGCTTTATAACTCAGCCGTTATAATTTCGTACTTTAATAATAATATGTTCTAATGTATATATATTTTTTAAATGACATAGTTACAGACAACAGATTAAAACTTAAACAATAAAACTTAGTAATAAGAAGGTACACCAATCTGATGTCCAATTACTACTATGTTCAACTGTGGTAAGGTTAATTTTAATTTTACAATAATAGTAATAAACTAATAATTTATATAATATTAATAATAAACTAATACTCATAAATATCACCTTTGTGACGACAGTGTGACTAGATAATTTCACCTCTTCAGCACTAAAAGGGTGCTTGTGCTCGCTTTTTGCTGTGAGCGTGAGTTTCGAATCACTGTTCCTTACGCTCGCAGCAAAAGCACTTTTACTGCGAGTTTTCTCGCTGGTAGAGGTGAAAAGTTGTATGATTTACACGAGAACTTTTTTTAAGTTTTTTGGCTTTTAAATCATTCACTGTACTCTCCTGAGCACAGTGTATCAGTGTGTGTTTAGTCTATATTTTCACCAATTCGTGATTTAAAGTAAGCAATCGTGCAAAAATAACTATAAGTATCTTAGGAGTTATCGTAAAAAAATTACGCGTGCGAATATAAATTCAGGCATGTTTCTTACACCGATGACGACGGGACGGGCGACAAAAGCGACGGAAACAGACTTTTGGAGCGAATGGGTGACGATTGTAAGGTATTTTTTTTTGTTGGATGTTGTTGGAAGGTCGCATTTGGCAAAAAAAAGAAGTAACCGAAGCGAAGCTCGGTGGAACGCAGAGCCAAGAGATTAATAGGCGATGGAGAACTGGTAGCAGCTAAGCTTAACAGTTTAGCTCACCGCCGAAAAGTTGCTTGCCTATCGGTCTTTTACAGATTGTACTTCGGTGAGTGTGCTCAAGAACTGCATGAACTCATTCCACCTTCTCCTTTCTACCATCGGACATCCAGACGCACTGCAGGTTACCACCCGTTCTTAGTTGATTGATATACCTTTTCTGCGTACCAAACGCTACTCATCTTCGTTCATAATGGAACTTCGTTCGCACAGCTATGGAATGGAATTCCCTGCCGGCGTCTGTGTTTCCGAGCGCATACAACCTGACTCTATTCAAGGCCAGAGTGAATAAGCACCTTCTGGGCAAGCTCGCTCCATCGTAGACCCTGTCTTTGCTTTTGGGCAAGACTGAGCTCAAGAGTAAACCCATTAAATATAAAAAAAAGAAGCGAGAGCGGGTCGCTAGTTGTTGAATAAATAACTATATATGCTATATGCTTACCTAATGGTAAGGTTATTATTGTATTCGGAGTAAAAGAGATGATGTATAGTGTACGAGTCGAGTACCTACATTGAACAAGAATACAGTATTTTCGTGTAAACATGTAATCCTGAGCAAATGACGAAAGAAACCTCTTGAGTAATCCATTGTGTCTCGATGTCTGAGGGCCTATTACAAAACAGAATCACGTTAGTCGGACGCAATTCGTCGGTTGATTTACTTAATATTGAACCTTATTCGTGAGATTATAGTGCCACGGATTGGGACGAACATCGTACGCTTATCGCAATGCTTTTTTGTAATAGGCCCTCTGTTCTCTGCGGTACAGTCAAAAGAAAAAGTTTATTTAAAGAAAAACTAACAAAATTACATGTCATGTGCCTTGCTTGTGCCGCCGTTAGGAAGGGTACCCACTTAGGTTCGCGAACCTTCGCGTTTCGCAAACCAGGTACAGTGCGCCATAACAAAAAATAGTACATTACTGCAGCGGCACGCAAGACAGGCGTTGAAGGACGAACGTGAAAATGTGGGCCGAGGCGAAGCCGAGGCACACATACGTGAGTCCATCAATGCCTAGTTGCGGCCAAGGCTTGTATAGTACTTTTCTCAAATAATGCGCGGAAATTCAAACCAAGTAGGTTTTTTTAACTTTTCATTTTTATTTCAAAATAAAGCAAAAAATTTAAAAAAGAAGAAAGGAGCCAGTTTCTTTATTTTTTTGGAATGTGCACATCAAGGCCTTTCATTTGATACCCATGTTGAAAAAAAAATTGTTTTTCCAGTTTTTTCTTTTTTATTTTTTTTCAGTTTTTTGGGATGTACTCATCAAGGCCTTTCATTTGATACCCATATTGAAAAAAAAAAATCGTTTTTTTTTAATATTTTTGGAATGTGCTCATCAAGGTTTTTCATTTGAAACCCATATTTAAAAAAAAAAAATTTTTTCGTTTTTTTCGTTTTTTTCATATTTTTGGAATGTGCTCATCAAGGCCTTTCATTTGATACCCAATATACCTAATATTAAAAAAAAATTGGATTGTGCTCGCTCATCAAGGCCTTTCATTTGATACCCATTATTCGTGTTTCATTAAAAAGTTCGCTCCATTTCTGAATTACACGTGCGTAATGAGTTTTAATAGAAACATTGCCGGTCAGACGCCGGCAATTTTTGTATGAAAATCCATTGTTACACGTTAGTAATGGATTCTCATACTAAGATTGGTTTAGGTCAGTCCGGAAACTCCGATTTAGCACGAAGAAGGTTGTCAAAATAATGTTCGAATTTCCAAGCATGTTTGAGAAAATATATATCACTCAATTCACTTTGGCTACAGTGTGTACCAGGGCGAACCAGGTTCGCATGCGTGTTCCCTTACGTACACACTATGGCGCACTGTTACAGAACCAGGATAAACATTTTTGGTGCAGGTTCGTGGAGCGTGGAGGTTCAAGAACTTAAGTGGGTACCCACCCTTAGACACAGTTTATAAAACTTGTCCATAAAGGGCTATTTGTCAAAACACTCCAGGAAGGCGTGGTAGTATCAAGTTTAAATTATCCTTTATCAGATGTATAACCCATTGGAACTGTAAAACAATCCGGCTGTTGGGTCAACCCGAAAAAAAAAAAAAAAAAAAAAAACCCGCCTGCAGAAAAAGACAAGTCGACTGAAAAGATGGAAACAAGATTAAATAAATATTAAAGGCAACAATGTCATAATAACATGCAGTCGGAGGCATGCATAAAGAAAGTGACATTATGAATGATTGAATTATATGCCTCCGACTGCATGTTATTATGACATGTTGCCTTTAACATTTATTTAATCTTGTTTCCATTTTTTCAGTCGACTTGTCTTTTTCTGCAGGCGGGTTTTTTTTATTTTTTTTTATTTATCTCTTTTTAGTAATTATATATTACGGTCATGATATACCTTTTTAAAATCCTTACAATAAGCCCTTTAACTTGACACCCATATTGCAGTATTCTAAAAAAAAATTTTTTTTTTCACTACGTATATTAGTACCGTACAGCCGCCATGTTTATTTTTTTATAACGCCACCTTCTTAAGAACACTTGGGCTGAAAAGTCAAATCTAACGATATCTTAATCATAGAAATCCGTTCAGCCGTTTGAAAGATATGAGGTAATAAAGAATATTACATACAAACATACTTACAAGATACGCGCGAAAAACATAACCCGCAGTCGGGTAAAAAACGTAAGTATGGCAGTTTATATGACACTTATTTTGACTAGATGTATTTCCCGTTGACCTAGAAATTGTGGAAGGCAAAGATCAAGATTAACTTGTCTGGTTTAGGGGCTGCGTAAGGACTTTAGTACTCGACTGTACCTTTGCGAATGAATGAATGAATATCTAACAAGATACGTAATGGAAATCTGTATAACACTTGGCTGTAAGATATAGTTCTTTACTTTACTCTAACTTTGGAACATAAATCCTTAATACTTTATTTTGGCACTAGCTTCTAGAGGTAGTGGACAAGAAAAATCTTCAATTTTTTTTTCCATAGATTCGTATGATTTTAGCATTATGTATTTTGCTAAAATCATACGAATCTATGGAACGTGTTAAGACGTCATGGTGTGTACCGCCGGACTCTTAAATAAAATCAAACTCAAACTCAAATCTCTGCTTGAGTTTAGGAAGAGATAGCGCTATATGCTTATATGCGATGAATAGCACCATCCTTTTCTAACTGTACTCAAGCAAAGATTTGAGTTTGATTTTGATTCTATAATACGAGCCTAAGTACCTAGTTCAAAAGTAGTTCTTACAAAGTCTGCAATAGAAAACCTCTCAGAACGAGGATCAACGAGGTTTTTAGTTAAATATGTAGAGTTACAGTCACATCAAAATCAATTATTTCAGTGAAAGAATTATTGAAATTGGACCAACAATGACGAAGATAGAGCGATTTTCGTGTCGCATTCTCAAAAACGCTCCCTCGCTGTTGACGTCATCAGCCACGTTCGCCGCTCAGCGGCGCGGCGGGTGTTTGTTCGGGCGATCGTGGCACGTACGTCATCGCATGCCGGCCGCGTTTTTAAACTCACTTTTTACAACTTCAATAATTTTGTCGTTACTTAATGGATATGAGAAATTTAAACAGAGATTTACTCAGTTGTTGATATTGTATTTGATGTGATATACAAAATTGATTTATTCAATTGTCGTGTTGATCCTCATTTTATGACGCATTGCTATTTTAATTTATACCGTTTCCTAATCTTTCTATCAAATCTGATTTGATGCTTTGATTTATGGTGGCACTTCAAGTTTGACTTTTTTGAGTGATGAATTTTGTTTAGCAGAATAAATTTAGGGTTTATGGAAATCTAGGGTTTTTATACCTACATTAAAAACGACAAACTTTATTCTAAATAATCCTTACCAATATTATAAAGCGCCTATAAGAACAGCCCCCCTAGACAAGGTAACATTTGGAAATCTTCCGTTATCGCTTCGCTTCGAAACATGTATGGATTTGACGTTTTAAATTCGATAGTTAACGAAACCTTATGTCAATTCCATACACGTTTCGAAAGCGAAGCGATAACGAAGATTTCCAAATGTTACTTTGGCTAGGGGGGCAGGTTCGACCTAGTTTAGGTACTTAAGTGTCAATTTATATATTTTTTGGAACAATAAAAGATTTTTATTATTATTATTATTATAAATTAGATAGTTTGTTTGTCACCCTTTCACGTCTTCACCAACCCAATATGCAAGCTCGGCAGATGAAACATTTTAAAACAGTTCATTCACTGAAAAACTCGATAGCAACAAAATTTACGAGCGTAATCTTTCCTGCTTCACAAATTCGTAACAAAAAAAAGCAATTTAATCAACAAAAAAACTCTTGAGGGGCAACCCTATCGCGATCAAAGTAGATGTTAACAACTCGAAGCATCAATCAATGTCAGGGCTGCGAGCGTCGAGACGTTCACGTAATTTCATAAAGCAAGAACTTTTATTATTGTTATTTTCTAGGTAAGGTGGGCTAATTCGATTTGTTAAAAATAAGGAAAAACATTAATAACATGATGGAAAAAATTCCAAAGTAATGAACTGATTACTTCACAGCCTTTAGTTGAATCGCACTGTAACAGCTACATTACTGAATATGTCCGGATTTGGCCTGAGATTGCCTGTAAGAAATGTTTATAGTACCTAAATATGTGTGCGTGCTCGGAAAACCGCGATTTGTTCCGAGTAGATCTTTCGTACTTTACTATTTGTAATGCTTACACTTTGTTTTCTTGTAAGTCTTATGTGGTATAATTACACAAGTGACTAAAGCCGCACGACTTTTTTACATATTGTTACCTAGGTTACGCCATCGACTACATTGATGACAATGACGCCATCACCGATGTTGTCACCTGCGATTCAATTTTACAAGCGAATTGCTAGGTGACTAAAGTCGACCCTCACAGGTGTCTAAAATCCACCCATGTAAATAGCCCGCCATTACGTGGGACTTACAGGGATCGACTTCCCAGGCGATTTTAGTCGAATGGGGCTGAGGATCATCACGACAATTGAATATATCAATTTTGTATATCACATCAAATACAATATCAATATCTGAGTAAATCTCTGTTTAAATTTATCAAATCCATCAAGAAATGACAAAATTATTAAAGATTTAAAAAGTGAGTTTAAAAAACACGGCCGGCCCTTGCGGATCATGCCATGACGTCACGTGCCACGATCGCCCGAACAAACACCTGCCGCGCCACTGAACGGCGCACGTGGCTGATGACGTCATCAGCCAATCGTGAATTTGGGGAGCGTTTTTGAGAATGCGGCACGAAAATCGCTCTATCTTCGTCATTTTTGGACCAATTTCAACAATTCTTTCACTGAAATAATTTATTTTGATGTGACTGAAACTCTACATTTTAACTAAAAACCTCGGTGATCCTCATGGCTTGTAAAATCTAATCGCAAATCTTATTATAATGAAGTGGTGACTCGATTTTACAAGCGATTGTACTAGTCGACAAAAAGGCGAAGTTGACTAAAATCACCTAGCAAATCGCCCGGAAAATCTATCAGTGTAAATGCCCCATTACCAGTTCCAATTTAGGATTAGGAGTAAACAAACAAATGCAGGCTTCGACAAAGCGAGTATAGGGTCAAGAATTTATTTGTTTACCACTTTGAGACTTGTTGACTTCAAATAAAGTGTAGTGAAACATTGTAGTGCCCGCGGTATACACACTAGCCATTTGTGCTTTGATTTGTTTATGCCTGAAACCGTAATTTTACCTTTTTTGCGTAGCGCTAGAAAGAGGTTGCGTCATGGATTTACGAGTATTATCTTTTTACTAAACCTAAAAAAATGATAATAACAAACACTCAACTGTATATTTAATTTAAAAAATACTATAAATTTTATAGTATTTTTTAAATTAAATATAACGGTTACTTTATTCGCTGGGCGCGAAGGTATAATAACCGATCGCAGCGCTCATGGTGGCAAAAAGTAGAAATAATGTAGGCTCTGTAATCTGTTTGAAAACGATATTTAATTTAAATTACTAGCGATACAGGAACGATTATATATGTTTATTATCACTTAATAAAATTATTCAAGTAGCTTTATCCTCTTGTTATACAAAATCTACAACTAAAAAAGAAGTAAACAAACCCTGATATAACCAAAATAAAACACTCTTTTTGAATAGATTTTACTTGCCATATTTAATTTAAATGACCAAAAATGATTTCACAACACTTTGTCCACGCAAATCACAGTAATTTTGAAATTTACATTAATAACACAATATGTATAGTATTTTTTAACATTTTGTCACAATGCCGCCATTTCATATTATTATCAAAACGTCAAAACGATCAGGTCAGAGCCAACAAAGTTGGGAACGCTAGGTGGCGCTAAAAGCGTACAGGGAGCCAATAGAAAGCTGCAATGGAAATGATTTTTTTGTTTTTTTTTTACAAACATCCCGAGCGAACTAATTTGAACGTGAACGATATGAGTATGGATATCGAATATTACTTCTGGTAACCAGAATTTTCATTTCGTTTCATGTTTTTTGGCTATTGCCCGTTTCTGCATTTCTGTGTGGAATTTTGTTTCCCATGGGAATACAGGAATAATAGTAGCCATATTCGATTCCAAGAATTATTCTATCTTTGCACGAAAATTAAACGAAATCAGTATAGCGTTAAATTTGAAAAACAAGCAGACAGTTTTACTTTTGTAGAATAACAATTTTAGTATATTTTTTTAACAGAAAATGTAAAAAAAAATATCGAAAATGATATCACGTGTGTAAATTGTCCTTTATTAGTTCAGAATAAAAGGCAAAGACCTATTTACTTAGCCTTAACTTAAGCAGGTTTTATTAAGCTACTTAAATACGTTTGACATTAAATACAAAGAGATATTTATCTCTAAGTTTAGTAATTATATCTAACTTTTAAAAATTTCAGAAACGAAAAAGAACACGAACTTAATTAAAAAAGGCCTTCAATACTCATTTATTTTACCAGGTTTTATATTTCTTTTTGACATTAAGAAAATATCCATTAGGGAAATACTCTTACTTCAAGACAAATTTAATTAAGCAGGCAGGCTTTGAAAGTTTTGTCAATTTGAGTAATTTGAAAAAGTTAAATTTTAAGGAAATTAAATTTAGGGAAGTAGGTCAGTACTAAATATTCTACATTCAGCTTGGTATATTTGTCTTATATTATTTTAACAGTTTCATCTTACTTTACTTAAAATATCATCGTCTTCACTACGTTACAATACCTACTATTTATGAAGTGCACATAAACCTGTCTATCTGGAGTACACGTCCGCCAACCAACTCCCTGACCAGCGGTGTCCATCAGAATTGATCTGTCTTCACCGAGTCGCTTCAACTTTCAATTTAACTTGCATCAATCGCATGCAATATTGTCTCCAAACCGTGCGCTTTTCCTTTCAACTTTCTGCCATTACTATTTGAGTGTTAGGGGCTTTTGAAGCTCTGATAGAGCTGTAGTCTGCGACCTAAAAGATCTATTGTGACTCGCCTCCCGTATAGTAACACTTTAAGCCCTGCGGCGTCCAGAAAGACTAGTATCTTCCTTTCTGCCATACAAATTTGACGTTTTTGAGAAGATATGGCATGCGATGCGATAATGCATGCGCCTTGAGGCATGCCTCTATTGAAATGGCAAGAGGAAAGCGAAAGCGCGTGATCAGCGTGCTCTATTGAATGCCTTGAGGCATGCTTGAGATGAAAGTTAAAGGTAATGGGAAAGCGATGACTGGCAATAGAGATACAAATAGAGGTACGAGGCAAATATCTTGAATTCGGGTGGGGATTGCGCGGAACGCGTATTTTGGGCATGCGTAGCCGTGAGGTACGTGGGCGGGGCGGGAGAAGGACGCACGCTATTGGTCGCTCACAAGAGCACATGCGCGAACTTATCCCCACTCCGTCGAAAAATTTCAAGATACTGCCTCGACTATAGACCTTGGTATTTGCCAACCATGTCGTGGTTTCAATTTGGTCGCAAGCCACTGACTAAATGGTAGGCGGCTGAGGTGGCGATCGTGCTTACTATTCTTTACGAAGAGACCTTTAACTTGAGCAATAATAGTTTTTGATGAGAGAACAATTCAAAAGTGTTGTTTTGATTAAAATAATTATAAAATATAAGTAGAAAGGCGAATGTCCTAAAACAACATTCCGTACGCCGTCGAAGAATTAAGTTGTATTTTAATATGTGGAACTTTTAATATTGTTTCCAAAAGTTACCTCAATAAAACTTCACTTCCACACCAGTAACATGAAGCTAGCGATACACTGTTTGGCTTAGAGGTAATTTGCAAACAAAATTATTTTGAGACTTCCAAACTTTGTTTGGTTAATCCTGACGCATGAAGTTTGAGAACATCGAAGCCTTGTACAATCAGAAGCTACACTTTGTGTAATTTTGAAAAGGAAATTATATGACGAGCACCATGATTTACCGCTTGTGGTGACTTTAATACTTTGTCCAATTTAAAGTTGCGACAATTTGTATTAGGTTTGGTTGGTGGTAGGGCTTATTTCAAGCCCGCCTGGCTAGCTACAATCATCTTAGTCATCTTACCTCAGCAATTTAAAAATGGTGAGATAGCCAGTTACTCAGTGATGTGAATTCCAGGTGTAGTGCGCTTCCACCTTCGGCCTTATTGTCACTTAACATCAGGTGAGGTGAGGGTCAAGCACTATCCCGTTGTTCATAAAAACATGTTGTATATTGCCAGACCGATTTATTGACTATAGCAACGACGTTACCAGATACGTAGTCCATTAATGCTATGAAATAACTCAATTATAGGATGGTTTGCAAATATCATCTATGTAGTCAAGTCAATTTCTCGTATAAGTTTTCTGGAAAACGTGGCTAGCAACATTGCCATGGTACTATTGGAAAATCACGAAAAAATTAAGATGAGACAAACAAAATTCTATTATTTTAGTGCTTCTGTTAAAGTTTTATTGGATGGATCTCAAAAGTGCTCTATCGAAATTAAAAATTAAACGGTAAATACTACTACCTACTATTAATTTCACCGTTTAATCGTCCATTACAATAACCTTCTGAAAATTCCCAAAGAAATGCAAAGAAATATCAGATGTACGAAATATTCACCCATTTTAATACGCTAAGATTTACTTTCAAAGCCAGAGATGTCACAGCGAAACAAGATATGCCCCGAAGAATTATAAGAGCCGAGATAAATTTTAAAATCTAAGCAAATCCGTGTCCCAATAACGGCCCTCCGATAACATCTTATTTGTATTCAGAGCCCATAAGGCAGTTCGGCTCCTTATTCTGGATTTATGAATACTTGTGCTTAACAACATTGTACAAAATAGGCTCTTAAAAATCGATGATTCTTGCTTGTGAATTTATAGTCAGAAGGAAAATAAAGTAGTAAACTGCTGATTCCGTTATGTGTTTTAAACGTTGTTGTGAATCTGTGGGCTTTTTTTTGTACTTTGTAACACTTTTTTCTCGTAATCCACATATTTCCTGAAAACAATCAATGATTTGTTTACTTTTAAAGGTTAAGTTCAGTGACATTAGTTAAAATGTCAATTTGGCATTTCTCTTTGACGTTTTGCCCGTTCCGTTCTACGGACGCTTTGAATTGTTTTGATGAAAAGTTAGTTATCGAAACATTTCTCTTTTTATAACAACTAATGTTCAGTCGTTTTCTTATAAAAGAATATAAATTCAGTAAGTAAATTAAACTTCAGTAGTTCAATCAATCGATTACTTATCGATCAATCGATAAGCAATCACTTTTAAAGTTTTGACTATAAACTCATAATTTTTGATAGTAAGGTTTTAATTAAATAGCTTTATCGCTAGTGTCCGAAGCTGTGAATTTTTGTTTCTTTATCGTTTGACATAAGGTGACGAGGCACTTTCTTCTTCCTTTTGGATCGATAGCACGATGATGTGAAGGAAAGAAAAATCATCTTTTGAGTCCTAATTTCGTCGGGCTGCGGCCCATTTTTATAACTTAATGTTTTGAAAACCCATGGCGTAAACATGGTAAGCATTTGTTTGTTAAAATACTGTAACTTCATGAAGTGCGAGCATCGGTCGCCACGTGCATAACCTGATGTTTTTGTTTCAGGGTTTTTTTATTGTTTTTGCAGTTCCTCCAGATTTTATCGTTAAGTTTTCTGGCCTGATCATTAGGTCCAGCTCTTTTATTGGATGTAATCAAATCTTGTATTACATTTAACATAACGTGTTGGGAATGATCTCATATTCTCCACCACCAATATGAAGTGGTAACTACCTCTTCATTATATAAGCATCCTTTGCACTTAAAATTCTACGTGTTCCGTAACCAAGATGGAAATTTGTCTTCACTGCGACTGATCAACTGCTTGGATACCGAGAGAGGGAAGCAAACCTCAACGACAAACCACCTGGGAAAGCAATGATGAAGGTTCTGCAGTGACTATTCCATTCTACTGATTGTACGGTAACTTTATATCTATTTTATAACTTAGTAATAAGTCTTATGAGTTGATCTTTTAACTTTAAGCGGGAAATTTGTACCCTACTTTTCTAAGAAATAAATGTAGTTCTTTACATTCAATTACTCTCTTTATTTATCTCTGAAATCGTTTGCTGCAGCGTATAAGGCGCCCTTATCTTTATAAATTTCTAATACGCTGTACTCCAGGGTCGGAAGAATCACTCCCTGAACATGCTCAAGCCTAACTGAGCAAGCCGCACTACAAACTTGAGCTGACTTTAACACCTAATTGCCGATCGCTCACTATTTAGCTCCCAAAGTCACCCCGTCGGAGAAAATCTCTTACAACTTTGGAAGATAAAAAAACTGTTCTTATTTCACAGCACAGTCAATACTGCGAATTTTCCTAATAGCTTGGACTAATCAGTAACAATAGGTCGCTTAATCTGTATATGCGTTCCAAGATGAGACAATATACATGCAGAAAGATCTCAAATTTGCTCATCACTTTAATTCATTCGCAACTATTCATTTACTTATTAGTTCGTTTCCTCAGCATCTTCCTCGTATAGTTGCAAAAATGAGTATCATTCCTCGTCCCTCGAACATTCCAGTATAGAAGCTGATTAAATCCAACTTCAGTATAGATGCTGTATAAAACCAACTTCCTACTATTGCGAAAGTTTGTGTGTGTGTGTGTGTCTTTGTTATCTCTTGACGTCTAAACAGCTGGACGGATTTGGATGAAAGGTTGGTAGATAGATTAGACCTAGATCAACATATAGGGTCCACTTGGATGAAATCGCGGACAGCCGCTATTGACCTCATAAAACTGAGTGAAACAAAAACCGGGACTGGATCATTGACTTTAACACAAATAAACCAAATTTATCATTTTACAGCAAAAACAATAACCATAAAAAGCACCATTTACACAATCATAACTCAAGAATACATGGAACAGTAAAATTCAGTTAAAAAAATGGCTCCTATGTCATTCGTGCTTCGTCCCCTTCACATGCATTTGTTCAAAAGTGAATTCAGCGTAGGCCAACCATTGTTTCTATTGTCGAGCCACTCGTGAAGGTAACAAATGATGCGAATGGGTTGGCTATCTAACTCGTCGTTTCTATCTTTAAATAATAAAAATATTTTAGTACGAAAGGATTAAATATTTAAATTAAATTTATTTGATTTAAATGAATATTATTAATAAATAATATATATATATATATATAACTATTTTGGCAGAAAAATGTGTTAGTGTACGGGAAATTTCTGACTTTCTGAGGCAATGGGTCAGCAATTTCATAGATTCCCGTTCAATGATTTAAAAGTTGTATTAAATATGTGAATAATTTACAAACACAAGTGCTACATTTAAATCAACAAACAATATTTTCGCACAAGTCTTTACGACTAAGCTCATATTATTATAGACCTTAGTCTCAAAGACTTAAGGAACATTAGTGCAATAGTGTAATAATAAGTAGGTATACGTGAATTAATAAAGAAATTTCGAGAATGAAATGTGATTTTATTTAAGTAGCAAGCTATAAAACTCTATATAACCTGAAGGGCTTTACAAACTCTTAAAATTTGCGTCTCTTTTATTTGCTACACAATGAGAAAGAGACGCATTTATAGCCATTCAGAAAACTGACAAGTTTTACAAAGTGAAAGTGAAATAAGCTTTATTCAAATAAACTTAATTATTAAGTACTTTTGAATCGTCTATATTTTCCTACCACTCGTTCCAAACTCTGTAATATACCCCCTGAGCAGTACCAGTTGGACATTGTGAATTTCATGTTTATAAATCCTATTGCATTTCTAGGTCACATTGTGGATACAATCACAAACCTAAGATTTTTAAGCTTTTGGATGATTGTATTTTTAGTAAGCCGTACACTCATGATGGGTTTCTAATTTAATTTTCAACACACTTGCTCGTAAAGTGAGCCCTAATACATCGCTTTTAGGGCCATAAACCGAGCTATAACAAACGCGTGCAATAATATATAAAACACTAGTTCGTAATGGAATTAACCCCACAAAGTTAAATTAGTACCTTACTGCAAATTCTATGCGAGTAAACAGAGCATTCTCAATTTAGCCGGGTAATACAGTTATATTTTTTTTGACAACAAAGAGGTTTTATGCTGCTGAAAATTCAAATACATTTTTGGAATAAATAAATGTGTAAGTCCTTAATTAAGTCAAATAAACATAAAAATTATTATCAAATTATTCATAATTCACAATATTTTGTTAAAAAATATTAAAATATTTGCATTTTGTCACTTAAAATTATAATTTTGAAGTATTAGTAGTAGGCTGTATGCTCCTCACCCCTTTGTTCGCAAAATATTCTTGCGTTAGGCGTGTGAAAAAAAAACAAAAAAAAAAACATGCGCGCCTTTTCCCATAATTACCATATGTTGTTTTTGCCATATTTGTTGCTGTGTGATAAATTACTTTGTTTTTTCCTCGCAAATGTGTACGAAAACGTCGTATGAAACTCGTGAGCTTTTGCTTATTGCATACTCGGCTGAGTTACGCCACAACCCACAGCCTTGTGTGCAATAAGCAACCTAAGCTAACTTGTCTCATAATGTACTATAATTAAACATATGATACATTTGAATATTTAAAGATTCCATCGAGTTCGTACAGAATACGGCGACTTCCGCCAGATCGATGCCGTCCCGATGCGGAAATTAGTATGGAGGGGACGGTGTTTATAATAATAATAAACATTGTAGAAAGAGAGAAAAAAGGGGCATTTTTTTTAAGACCTGACCCTTGTTCGTCGAAAGATTGCCGCAATGTCTCATGGTATTAATTTGAGATTCCTTTTTTGTCATCTTTGTTTCTTTCACGTTTCTGTTTGATTCAGTTGACTTTCATTTGTTTTGGGATTCAAATTAAGATTATGAGGACAGAAAATGTTTGTAAAATAGCATAAGTAATTTTTTAATTTTTTTTGGAAATCACAATAATTGTATCACGAATTAAAAACCAAAACATGTCATTATTGAACTTTTTTAGATTATTTTAGATTTTAATAATTTTAATCTTTTCTTTGTAATGCCTAAGTACTTAAACTTATTTTTATTTTGTCATTTAATTTATTATTGTTCTTAATGTGTCGATTTTAATGTGTCGATTTTAAACTGATTTATGGGTGTGAAGCCTGAAATAAATAATTTTTATTTTTAATTAATTTATTTATTTCGGCATTCACAATGCTATTTTATATTAAGATAATTAACATAATTGAAAAAATACTAGAAAAAATCGACTCACCCGTAGCAGCATATTTTATCTAGAATTTTTTGGCATATATTAATTATCAAAACATGTCATTTTCACCTAAATCTTTGGTTTGGCTTTGGAATTTGCATTTAAATTGACATCCTAGGCTCCTTGTGTATAGCTTTCAAAAAGATTTTTTTTTTAAAGCTTGCAAAACTAAAGCGAACTTTTTTTTAAAGCGCAACTGAAAGGTAAGCGATTTTTAGTTTTATTGTTGAGTATTATCGCGATTGGGACCCTGAAATTGATTCCGAATCATTTCTTAAATTAAAAATGTATGAAAGAGTCACCATGTTTAGTGCCCTGCTGCTCTTTGTAGGAAATTCCTCGCTAAATAAATAAATTAAACGATATTTGCTTTGAAGTATGAAAATTTTACTATTGACAGGAAAAGAAACAATGGAACGAAATTACATTTCTTCTTAAACCATAGCATAATAAAAAGCATCACATAACGTGGTATAATATTAAACACACCACTTTAATATTTTCACACCTATTTTAATTAAACGATTAAAACATTTGCATTTTAATACAGTTCCATTACTGTTATTGTCATTTCGTCTTAATTAAAATCTGGGAGATTTGGACTGTAAGAAAATTTTGCGTAAAATCTCAGATGAGATAAAAAAAACTCAATACATCCTGACAATCGAAAACTCTCAGAGGATTCTAATGACAGACGGACTCTTCAAAGTGATGGCCAAGTTCCGGGAAACGACTATTAACGTCCAATAAAATGTAAATCAAATCAGAGGCCTTTAAGCCGCTCAATACGAAGACGAGCCTTTGTCGAGCCCCCTTTAGCCCTTAGGATGGCCGCACATTGGCATCTGTCACTTAAGCAACTGATAATAATGTGAACACTTGAGTGTTAGTTCTTGATTGAATGACCGCGCACCAAACGACCCACCGTGGGCAGTTCCCTCACTTTAAATGTTGGATAAACGATCTGGGGGTATACCAACTCTTTAAACATGCCAGGTTATTATAGTTACATCTCTTTCTAGCTTTATAGCAAAAAAAGGACACATTCATAGCCATTGCCAGAAAACTGAAAAGTTTTAAGAGCTTGTAAGACGTGGCTGGAAAAGGTCGCGAGAAGTCTCTAGATTCGGGCAGTGCAGGACCGATTTAATGGAGATTCCATCTATAGGGAAACCCTTAACCCAGCAGTAGCAATAGTGCACCTGATATTATGATTATATAATGAGACCCATCTGTGCCGAGCAATGTTGGTGTGATTACTAGTTTCTTTATCATAACATTAACTAGCTGTTTCTCAAAAAAGGGCCAGCGCTTTGATGAATCAAGTTTTATTATTCAGAATCATAAAATAAAACACCTTTTAACGGATACTAGCGCGGTTTTATTGAAAGTACTTTGAATTTTTTTTAGATTTTAGCAATGCTATTTTTCTTGATTAAGTTACTTAATATAATTGAAAAAATACTAGAAAAAATCGACTCACCCGTAGCAGCAGCAGCTCAGACGGGACTTTGTAGTACTTTGGTAAATAGTTAGTATTTGGTTTGATTTCGGCACCTTTGCAGCTGCCGTGGTCACGGGGTACTTATTAGAATCACTGAGACTTTTCGATTGACAGAAATTATGTGAGTTCAATATTTTACTGCACCGAGAGAACAAAGGGCCTAGTACGAGTTGGTTTTTTGTTCTCACTTCACTTTGCGAATAGTTAACTATGGTCTTCTCTCTTTCACTCGTTCACTCACTCGCATGATTTTCTCTCTTTCACCCGATACTATTCGCAAAGTGAGGTGAGGAACACAACTCGTACTAGGCCCTCAGTATTTGAAGCAACTGACTTTCGAGAGACAAATTATTCAGTGTGTGATTAGCTTTATACTTTCGTGAATACAATACGTTGAAATATAACACGTTTAGGCTTAAATACTTCTGCGCGTACATTCACTACAATAGCAAAGGATTAACTTTTATTCACCAGTGATTTGAATGTTTTATTTATGGCTGTGATCATCACTATCACTACATAATTATAAAACAAAGTCCTCCGCCGCGTCTGTCTGTCTGTCGTCATGTCTAGCTGTTCGCGATTGGTAGAAATATGATGATAATTATTATTGTTGAAGAGGTCGGCAAAAATTAAGCCGACTGAGAGCTTGCGTTGAAAACTCTGCTTTATCCTTTTGAACTATAACAAAATAATATAGGATAAGGAATTGATTGTCTTTTATACATCTACAAAAAAGTCCGCAATGGCATATATTTATTTTTTAGAATAGCTTACTATAACCATTATATCTTCAAAAAAACTAATTATGTACAATGCGGTAATTTAGAAAGCTATTTAGAAGGATGCAGTATTAGTCCTTATCAACTTAAATTCCTTGGTTACCTTAAGCATTTAATGCACATGATTTTAACCATTTACATTACACATACCATTTAAATATATATCTTCGGAGTTGTGGCAAAAAATAACGCGCGCGAAAATAAATTCAAGTGCGTTTCGTACATCGATGACGGGACGGGACTCGAACGGAACGGAAACAGACTGTTGGAGCGAATATGTGACGACTGCAAGGTATTTGTTTTCTTTTTGGGTGTTGTTGGAAGGTTGCATTTGGAAAAAAAAATAAGGAACCGAAGCGAAGCGAGGGCGGGTCGCTAGTAGGAAATAAACGGAAGTCAGTATTTTAATTAACTAATAATTATTTGACATCGAACAAAACATTGATTGCTTAAGATACTTGTATATTCAATGTACAAAATTATAATTTTACGCAAATGAGATCAAACTGTGAACATGATCAATTATTTACGAAATCTGTCGGAACGCACGGATCCATCATGAGTGGGATCTTTGTAATTAAAATTTGTGGCCGTGATGGAGCGGCCATGTCGACTGTCAATACATCATGTTCCGTCTTGTAAGAGTTTAATGGATGATGGCTTTTTATTTCAGCGCGTTTTTGAGGGATATTTCCTTAAAATAAATCTGGATTAGATTTTTTAATCTTTTACGAGTATGTAGGTGTATTGCAAGAATGAGTTGGAATGGATAACTTTATTTATATGTGTTATTAAGATGTTTTATTTCATTGTGTACATAATGACGTCATTTGAGCGATGTGCTATTTTAAATAATGTTGTTGCTATCTCACTTTTATGCTGTCTTTAATTTCCGCTTCATAGTCGTTATCAGTTTTACGATGTCTTCAAGTATATCTCACACTTTAAGATTTCGTACCATCGATAGTAGCTAGTGAAGAGCCGTAAAGATGGTTGGTAAAGTCACTTCTTCAATATGGTTTCAATACTACGACGACAAGACAAAAAAAAAATTATCACACTTAAAATAATATAATAATCGTCTAAAAGTAGTTCTTCGATGAAATAAGGAATAAACAAAAAATAATAAACTCACCCCAATAAAAGAGGAAATAGTTGGATATAATTTTAATGGTTAAGAAAACTTTGAACTAGAAAAACAATTAATTTGTCTTAAGGCGCTGTAGGTAGTGAAACTAGCGCCGCCACTACATTAATTTTTATAACTCGTAAACCAAGTCAATATTTAAAAAAAGCTCATGTAATAAGCTTATGTAAAAATCCATAATTGCCATAAGTGGCCACTTTGAGCTCAAATGGATTTAAAAACTTACAGAAAGAATGAAAACTGTTGAAGAGTTATTCAAAAAATATTAGAGACAATTTAAGAGATTATGACATGAGATTTTTTAAATATTGACTTGGTTTACGAGTAATAATAATAAATGCAGTGGCGGCGCTAGTTTCACTACCACCGCGCCTTAAATCGTTTCTATATAATATTAATTTGTTTTACAGTTCGAATTACTTCAAAGTTCTACAAATTACTTACATTATGGCATTGTGAATCCAAAAATCTATAACTCAATGATAGAAAATCCTTTTTCGTTTCATATTACTGAATGTCTTTTTATTATAAGTCAATTTCCCCTCTGTTTACAAAATCTCTTTTCGTAAAATGGCTTTGTATGATAAAACATAGGGAGATTCATCATACAAATTGACAAACGCGTGCAATCAGTTCTACAATATCCGGTAACAACGTTGGTACGTTAAGTTACGTCAAATCGCAACTTGAGTGAACTGGAACGAGATACATTGTTAAAGATCTTTTCCTGTTGACAATATTTGCAACTTTCACAATTTGTTAACCAGCCTCAAAATAAAATTGACAATAAAGGTTGGATTTATTATAATACTAGCGGCCGCCCGCGGTTTCGTCCGCGTGGTTCCCGTTCCCGTTGGAATATTGGTATAAAAAGTATTCTATGCTTTAATCCAGACTATCTACTATCAATGTGCCAAATTTCAACCAAATCCGTTCAGTAGTTTTTGCGTGATTGAGGAACAAACATCCAAACCCACAAACTTTCACATTTATAATATTAGTAGGTTTTTTTATAATTTAGTGTTACAATTCGTGAAGTTTTGGTAAACAACAAGATTATCCAATGAATATCAAAATACTTATTTCTGGATCATACGAGGATATTTTTTAAAGCCAGTATACTATACCAAGCCAGTATTGGTAAGCCAGAAGCCAGTATCGGTAAGCCAGCGAGCCAGTTACTTTGGCTTCATGTTAACAGAACTGGCTTCATCTCTGGGCTAGTAAGCAAGAGAGCAAGCATGTTCCGATCAACTCAGTTTTTGGACTGCAACTGGCATGAAATCCGGAAACAAATGCCGATCATACAAACGTCGCGGTCATTGCTTGTAACTACAAAATATAAGCTCTCTATCTATTACTATACTTAACTATAAAACTAGAAAACAGATTATATAGGTATATAAGACCATGTTATGTGAAAATATTACTCTCTAACATAATTCTATTAGCTAAAGGAGCTGAGACGGAGCTGCTTCACTTGCATAAATGAGATTCATTCAAATTCATGGAGCACAAAATTTAAATGTCAAAGCATTTCTCCTGTTTACTACATCACTACCTTTCGCCTGCGACTTCGTCTGCATGGACAATTGGACATCTTCAAAAATTAGACGTAACTGACAACGCGATTTTTTTTATAAAAAATATCCTAGATAACGCTTTACGAACTAAAACAGGAGCCTAATCGCGCTATTTTCAACGATAAAATCAAAGCTTAACCGTTACCTTTTCAGTTTCGTTTACAGTAAAATACTCGCTTTAATTTTGTTAAAATTGTTGAATACTCTGCCTAAGGAGTCTAGGATTACAATCTGGGACAATTTAAGTGAAAATTATGAAGTTTAGCTTCATAATTTTCACTTGAATTGTGCCAGATTGTTAGGTGTCCAAAGATTTTTAGGTAAATATAACCTAAATGACAACGTAACATTTTTGGTTTTATCATTCAGAATTACCGAAATTATGCTCCAGCACGCAAACGTGGCACCGACTAACAAAACAAAAAGCGATTCGAAATTTTGAAATTCGAATCCCCACATGAATATTTTATCTTGGTACAAATTACTATTCTTTCCAAATTCAACTTTAAATAGTGAGAAACAAAAAAGAGAATACTTTGTACAAAATAACAACCCAGTTTGAAAGTGGGGTGTTATTACGTGGCGCCGTTTTTGAGACTCTGACCTTGATCTAGGGTATTCTTGATCGAAGACTAGGGGCTTTTTACAGGTTGCAGATAACACTAATTTTCTGATTAAATTTAAAAATGAAGTTATCAGTCAGGTATGCTATTATTATGGAGCATATAAATAGAAACAGTAAAACTGGTCAGTAAGTAGAGTATTTATTTATTGGTTCTGTACACACACAATTACAAACAGAAAAGAAATGGACAGAAGAATTGTACAAGGGCACAACTTATTTCACATTGATATTTCATCCAGCAGGCCCGGGACAGGAAAGAACATTGAGAAGGGCAGACAGTGTGTACCTCAAAAATATATGATAGGTATTGACGAATCCAAGAAAAGTTTTGTGTAATTACATCAGAAAGTCAAATGACAAACAAAAGGCTTATTCTATATCTCGATTTAACTAGGACAGTATAGGAATTACTCCTGTTGAGCTTGTCATACTATAAGATCAAGTGAAGTTAGAAGCTTTATTATGTACCACGAATAGAAACCATTCTTAAAATGGAACTTAGCGCTTCTAGGTTTGAGATTGGTCGTATAATTTTTATTTTTTTATTTTTATATATTAATAATAAAGACCAAAAGGATAATAAAATGGATATGTACTATAAACTTCGATAAAACAACGCTGTAGCAATCTGCGATTTCATTGGCATAGATTCTTAGTGCTCACATGCATTATAAAACCGGCCAAGTGCGAGTCGAACTCGCGCACGAAGGGATCCGTACCAAAATACGATAACAAAACACGTTTGATATATGCGAGCTTTACTTAAATATTAATTTTATTTTGTTTTTAGTTTTTATAACACATGATATGTCAAATTTTCAACTGTCTAGCTATCACGGTTCATGCCTGGTGACAGACAGACTGACAGTGGAGTTTTAGTAATAGGGTCCCGTTTTTACCCTTTGGGTACGGAACCCTAAAAAGGAATCCTTGTACAAAATTTGAAGCTCCTAGTCCCAATAGCTTAGGCTGTGCGCTGCCATCAGTCAGTAACTCAGTGTCTCCTTTTAAGTAATTGATTGAGCCGAAATTGCTCAGAAATCTATCGAAGCGTTCCGAACTCCCCAAAAAACTCCAAACTTAGCCTTAGGCAATTCATCTTGAACAACAAGACTACCGAAACTTTATCAAAGTTGAGTTATCACCACCGACACTCAACATCATTGAGTTCGCGAATCAAACCGTAATGGTGCTGCCTACAGCCGCCGTCTAATCAATGGCAAAAGGCATGAATAATGCCTATCATTTGAGTAACCGTTTGGTACTGTTTCGAATAATTAATTTTCGGGGTGTGTACAGTTACGTTGGCATCGGCTAGATTTTGAGTGGGCATGCGCAACGCGAGCCGGCTGAGACAGATCGTGTAGGGTGGCCATGTTTTTTTTTAAAAAAAGTACAAAAAACCATTTAAAATAAAAGAAGTCTGTATTTAATTTTAAATGACACTATTTAAGTTTTCTGCTCAAAAATAAGAAGAATTATTATTGAATGTCAAGATAAGTAGGTACAAGGTTTTGTGATTGTTACTTCAAAACGCTATTTTTCGCTCATTTTTGAAAAAAAAACCGAAAACTTATAAAAAAATATTTGGATCACACCTAATTATTATTCCAAATTACCAATGAAATAACCGAGTTCTTCATTTCAAAGATAAAAATATGTTAAGGTGGTTAAACCACAGAAAGTGGCGCCCTTTAGAGGTTTTTATTTAAAAAGTTGTTAATAGAAAATTATTTTAATAAAACTTTACCTGGAATTTTTAGGGTTCATAGTCTAGACAATGATTATATTATACCCTCGTAGTCATTCGTAGAATTAGATAGCAAATGTGTCTAAAACGGCCACGTTTAGCAGTTTTGCTATCTACTTCTAGCAGTGACTACGAGGAAAATTATAATGATACTGTTAAATAATACTAGACTATGGGCCCTAAAAATTCCACTTAAAGTTTTATTAAAATTGTGTATTAGAATAACAATATAAAAATAAAATTCATTGCGGCGCCACTTTCGGTCATACAACCTGCTAAAAATACGAACTCCTTAACATAATTATTATAAGAAATATATCCATTTCAGAGTTAACAATTCATCTAATACTTCATTGAATTTAGTTACATTCTACACTGCAAACTATCGAGGATTGGTACTTTAAACAAATTAACAACGTGTGAAGTAACAACCCGCACGGAAGTTACTCGTGACGTTCTTCCACCGAATACACTGTATTGTGGGCACCCTAACTGCAGCCTCCAGCACCCGAGGAGGCTTCATATTGACCTATACGTATTACGAGTACTCTCGCCACGCTCTCTTTCAGGTTGTGTAAGCGAGAAGCTCGACTTCAAAGTCCCGAAAACACACTAGCGAGACAGGGACGCAGTATCAGATAGACGGCCGGGTTTCATTTCAGTTGGTACCGAACGCCGGTAGGTTTCGGTCTAACGCGTTTGAATTTCGAAACGAGTTCGTAACACATTTTTTTTAAAATTAGAACCTGTTTTGTGTTTGACAGTGTATAATAACCTCTGTGCTGTGTTTGTTCATTTTATCTGTGATTTTTGAGCGCGAATTGTACGAGATTTTGTGTAAAGTGTGGTGGTGTTTAATTTTTTCCACGAGTCTTCGGTCCTGGGAGTCTTTATCGTTATGTGAGTAATTTTAACGCTTTTAAGAATTGTGTAGCTGTGGAAAAGTGAGGTTGTTTTCAGTTACAATTTGCACTAAAATATTTTGATAAGTATTGAATTTCCTTCATTCTACGAAATCGTCAGCCAACTTGGTGGTGTTTTGAGATAAACATGTTTATGTTTTAACAACAGAGAAGTGTAAGCTAAGTAAGCCATTATTATTATTAGTATTTGGCTTTGTAGTTCTGACAGAGCTGTAGTAATTGAGACCTTAATATATATTGTGACTCAACTCCTAATTATATTACAATGCGATTAAATTAACAATGTACAACTGAAGTAAATACTTCAGAGCGCTTACGGTACAAAAGACGTATTTAAATCTGGAATATTTCCTCTTTGCCATACATTCTCGAGTGACGAGCAAGTGTGAGTTATTTTCAAAAGTCAATTAAAAAAATGTAGTTACTTACTGTAGTGGCAGAAATAAGGTTGGTTATTTTGATGAAGGAAACGATTAAATTAAGCATAAATTACTGTTTACATATCATTTCTTCGACAATCACCAAAAATAAATAACAATACATGAAGTTAATTACCTATTCAATTTTTAAATTTTTTTTTTATGAATAACATAAGGATAATCTGCAACATTTATTTGTTGTAGATTATCCCTGTTATTCAAAAAAAAAAAAACCTATTTAAGTTGAAAAGTGTTAGTCTTTTTCTTTCGTATTATGAACTGAGCTTTACCAAAAAAGACAAAACACGTTTTAACTAAAATAGGATTATTAGGCGTTTAAATTTTTATAAATAACACGCTATATTAAAAAAACAAATTAAGTCCACTTTATTACCAAAGTTATTGTTTAAGTTCATTTAGTTAGTAGATACAGATAATTCCTATGCAATCCAAGCTGCCCGTCTCTGGAATGCATTGCCGGATGAAATTAAACGTGCACAATCCCTAGATATATTTAAGCGACTTGTAAAGGAACACTATCTATCATTGTCACCATAGCCTTACCACACTTTATCCCTTCTTGTTTAAGTCTTATATAATATTTTTGTAACTATTTGTAGTGTATGTATTGTATATAATTTTTTAGGTATATGTCATATTGTAATATATAGAATCATAGTGTAAAAGCACCATAAACTGCCCACTTCATATTCTTTTTCTTCCAGTCATACAAATGGTTGCCTGGAAGAAATTGCTTTTTAGCGATAAGGCCGCCAAATTGTTCTTAATATGTATTTCTTTTCCTTGTAATGTTTTCTATTATGGTGAACAATAATAGTAGATTGTTATACAAGACGCTAAAATTACCCATTGCATACGAGGTAGTTTTATTCCCGAGCTTTAGCGAGGGAATAAATAGAAACCGAGTTACAATGGGTTTTAGCGTCGTGTGTTACACTATACTTTTCACTACGATTGCGAGAAAATAAAATACAATATTAAATAGTTTATACCTACTTCCATAAACGAATAGGTACACTCGTTTTTCTATCCTCCCCTTCATAAACTTTTTGTACAATATTTAAATAAATGATTTGTGCTTGGCGGCAAAAGATTAAAATTATTTCTTTCCTATTACAGTCACACAATTCAATCAGTTTGTAATTATAGAAAAATTCTAAAGATTTTTCACCATGGTACCTTTTTTAATTTCTGCTGTAGCAGCTTAGCAACACAAACACGCATTCTACGATTCACTCTGTACACAGAGTATAAATAAGTCTATGATTTTTCCGAAGAGATGCTTTTAGTTCCATTTTCAAAAATAAGAATGAGAAACTGGGGGCCTATTACGAAACTTGGTCACGATAGTCGTCCGCAGTTCGTCGGTTGTAGTTATTACAAATATTTTCAATGTAGCTATCGTAGTCCATAGTCTATTGAACGAATAATGACGGATCCACTAGAGAGAAACTGTCAAATTTACGCAATCACTTTGCAATATCGCATACGCAAGTGCTTTGTAACAGGAATCAATCAGAACGAAGCACGGACGCAGCTGCGTGTATCGTATTAAACTTTTCGTAATAGACCCCCAGTATTAAGTCAAGCGAGTTTTTATTCGTGATTATGAATAAAGACTTTTTCGTTTTAGTAGGCTCATTGGTAATAGACAAACATTAAAAAAGAAAAAACTTTATCCCCTAGGGGTTATTATGCTATTTTATCTCGACTCTTGTACGTTACAATGACGCACTTTTTGAGCAAGAGGAGTGAAAAGAATATATCTATCTATCTATCTATCTACAGATTCTATTATTAATTCCTCTTATACAGGGTGGAAACTTTCAAATGGGCAGTAAGGAAAGTACCTTACCCGTTGCAGCTAGATACATGAAAAGTTTTTTTAAATTTCTGACTTTTTTAAATACACCAACCAGAGTTGGTTCCATTATACGTTTTTGATCAGTAACCTATTAAGGCTACCAGTAACGATCAATTGCAATTGTATGTGGTAAAACGTAATTTCGGTTTACTCTCGAATAACTGGTCATTTAATCTAAGAATAACAGTTATTCTCACTTGGTCAAATCCGCCCTTAAAAAATTAACAATTTTTATCTAATTAAAATTTAATGATATAGTTAATAAAGTGTTAGCCAGGGATTGAAATATCGTTAAAAAAATAACGATACAAAAAAATAACGTTAAAAATACCGTTAAAACATTTTATCGGTAAATTTACCGATAAAAATAACGTTAAAATTATTGTACTGTACCGGAAAATTATCGGTAAAAAAGTAACGTCAATAATTAGAATAACGTTCATTCACACAATTTTTAATATTTTATTTTTATTTTTTACTGATTTTGTTTTTATTTTTCACTTTTTTTTTTCTTTGTTTGTTTGTGTTTTTTTTCTGTTTCTTGTTATGTAAGTGTGATGTGTGTCAATAAAATTTTATTCATTCATTAATTTTAAAGTAACGGTAACAAAAAGTAAGAAATAACGTTCAAATTAACATTATTTACTGAAATAACGTTAATTTCAATGTACCTAACGTTATATTGGCATAACGTTAATGTTAAAAGTAACGGTAAAAAAGTAAGATATAACGTTACATTTAAAAATAACGTTATCAATCCCTGGTGTTAGCATTTATAGTTAATTAGGTGTTAGCAATAAGTATATTAAAATAGATTGACGTACCTACTTAATTCAATAATTTTTATTTTCAGAAACATTAAAGATAAGCCTAGCGAATAAAATTGTAGGTGTAATAATAGTAATTTCACTCTGCGCCAACAAAAATGAAATTTAACCCCCAAAAATATTACCATAAATTCTTATAAAACTTCCAAAGTAAACTGATATGGCAGTCGATTACATCATTTATTGGATTTGTTTTTTTGCGTGTTGTGTTTGCATAACGTAACGCCGATATAGCAGAACTTTCGAGAATTATTCGAATCGTTCAGTTATATAAATGTTATACGTTCCCTCTCACATTCCCATGAGATTTATGGGTTAGGCGTGATGACAGCGACCGTTGGGGTCTATTTTGCACATAACTTTGGAATTCCATAATACGATAACTTAGGTTATTGGAGAAATAAACGATAAACTTAATTCTACTGGATGAAACGGTTTGTAACTGGAACGTGTGGTCTTTTGGCGTACAAAAACAATATAGTAACACATTATAATGTCCATTACTTTAGCACAAAAATTACGGTAAAACGTATCTGAAAATAATATGACCAGTATCTTGTATGAGATATCCCTTCGGGTTTTCAAGTCGGTTCAGGTAAGCTGGCGAGAATAAAAGGCCTTTTTCATTTCTCATATTCGGAAAGTGATGTATATTTGAACTGAGCAGCGGGTCCAAAACTCTTCGTTCCACCCTAGGGTGGAAAAGTAATTTAAAAATAGAACTGAATTTGGCAATGAAAAAGTTTACAATAGTTAAAAGCAAATGGTTTAAAAAAAGTTGCAGCCTTGTAGGGCGCATTCACGAACAACAACAAAACATGGTATAAACAGCCAGTGCAAAATTAAAAACATTGGGCGGAGCGGCCGGCGACGCGACGTGTTCCAAATTTAAAATAAGAAAAACTATAAAATATTGGAGGGAGACTTACTAATACTCTTTGACTTTGAGCTGTGTGTGCCGTATTAAAGTTTTGTGTTGATTTTCTATTTACTAAAAATGAGTTTAAAACTAAAACAAAAAGTCCAAATAAAAGAAAAGAAACAATAAGACTACGCTGTAATTCGCCTACAGGAAACAACTACTTCAAGAGAGTCTCTGCCATGGACTTACCGTCTGATCAAAGACCAAAGAATATCTCCAACTTTTACAGGCATCCAACAAAGCCAAATCTGTCATCATAATAATTTATATCAAACTGTGAATATTCCAAGCAAGAATTTAACTTTAAATTTCACAAATTGTTCTAATTTTTCTAGGTAAGTTGGTATAGGTAATAATTATGAGGTCTACCAATGTAGTTACTAAGTAGGTACATGTTTTTATTAATAAACATTTTGGAATAACTAAGACTTTTTTTACTTTCCTGAAATTCGAAATGAAAAGTAGAGTGTTTAACACGGGTAAAAGTCATCAATTCCTTTTGACCCTCGTATAACAATCTACTATTTTACCTCTTCACTTAAACAAAAATTGGTATTCTTTGAAACTACCTCAACATTTTACGTTAATTGACACTGATAATAATATTCGCCCCCTAGCCAAAGTAAGATTTGCAAATCTTCGTTCTTGCCTTGTTCTTGCTTCGATTCGAAACATGTATGGGATTGAAATAAGGTTTCGTTAACAATCGAATTTTAAAACGTCAAATCCACTTGTTTCGAAGCGAAGCGATAGCGTTGTGGCTAATACAGGCTCATATATTTTTTGAGACGCGATAAGTCAGTGTTGGTTGACTATGATGACTCACTATCTTCTTCGGACGTACTAACGTGCAAAAGACTTAATGCATTGTACCCTTTTCTCTCATGCCATTTTACGTTACTATACCTATATATTTTTTCAGTAAGGAAATTTTGCTCAAAACATATCTGCTATGAATTTGTAATGTTTACTCAAATAGGTTACAAGCAAATATTTGAATACCATGCACGTCTGAAGTTGTGAGGTTTCGGG
The DNA here is from genome assembly GCA_950108535.1 of Agriphila straminella. Classification (NCBI taxonomy): domain Eukaryota; kingdom Metazoa; phylum Arthropoda; class Insecta; order Lepidoptera; family Crambidae; genus Agriphila; species Agriphila straminella. The sequence continues at coordinate 19,186,968 of OX467307.1, read as the reverse complement.
GTCAATCAAAGTTTGTGCTCAAGACCTGCCGCCAATGGCTTCAAAGCTGGCTTCGCTCCAAGAAACCATTCTCATGAAACGCACAGTCTCAGTTTAAGATATTAGGGTATTAAGTTCGCTTTTGTTTTCCGGATCGAAACTTTGCCAGTATGGAAAAAGATATCAAGCAAATTGAGTTCGTAAGGTACGATGTCGATGTTTGTGTATAGGAAGATAGTATAAAGTTTATGTACGGTTTATATGTACTTATTATATCACTTTTGTTAACATGGCGGCCGCGTCATCGACTCGTTGTTACCTAGAGTATCATTATTTTATTATTGCTTTTTAAAACGCCAACTAAATCGATTTCACATATTAGATAAAAGAATCGTCTATATTTTAAAATAACTTGTAACGTTTACGTAAAGACATCTCTACTTCAATCTATAGCGATCTTTGTCGATTGTAAGTGTTTTTTTCAATAAGTACCTATTAGATACGCTCGCAAATATAGTAATATAAAATCCACTTTACTGTGTCTTAATGCATTATCGTTACTTTTTTCCTTACATTTTATGTGGGTATCATAATATATTTTTATGTATGAGCACACATTAATTACATATTAAGTGTCTCGTTGGAGCCACTTTGACGTAAAGTGGGCTAATGTCGTCCCTTGACGACCATTAATCTTTTTTAGTCTCCTTACATACGATTCAATTGGAATACCTTGGAAATAGGTCAGATTATATCGCTATTTAGGTATTAGAAAGTTAGTCAAAATTTTATATAATTAAGTACAAACACAAGCATAAGATTCTTTAGTTGCTGAAAATATTCTTTTTTGAAAAAATAAATGTATGTAGCTTACTTCCACAAAAAAAAAGCCATATGCAAGATGCACCGCCCGCCCGCCCGGCCCGCTAAGCTAAAGTAAGCTACATAATATTTCTTTTTTCAAAATGGTTTGGGACTTCCGCCAAGTGACGCCTGATTCAATCAAAAGAAAATGTTCTTCTTATTATTATTATCGGTTTGGTAATCTACTCTCCTCTTTAGGGAGTAATTTTTGCCAGTGTCAAGTGTTGAATAGTTCAGTGGTAGGTGTTGTTTCAGTTAACATTAGAATGCGGGAGGCATCGTAATCCAAAACTGCTTGGAGCATTCGGCACCAAGTATATCAAGACAGTTAACTCGGTAAGTTCTGCCGAGGTAGCACCATTACAATAAAAGTCTCAGCTTCACACAACCAAGATCGCGTCTATTTCAATTTATCCCACATATTGTTTTGTTGCGTTAGTGAGATGTACCACAAAACTGCACCAATTTTAAGTCACAATATCCACAATGAATCAATTTGCAAATAATAAAAATAGTCACCGAACCGCTCTCGACAAAATGGCGCCAAAAACTCTAGTTGAAAATGGTAACGGAATTTTCACTATCACAACGAAATAATAAAAAAAGGCACTACTCCGAACTGGACTGCCAACAGTACGTGAAGTCTGATGTTGCTGTAGGCAGCTCGGCCTGTGTAAAATACGGAATTGAAACGCGCAAAACATCGATTAATGCTACTGCGATATCACAAGATTGCCATGCCTTATCGCGAGATCGTCATTGCGAAGCCACATGAGTTCGATGCACGTTATCGCAATAGATCGTCATTGTGGAGCCACATGAGTTCAAAGCACGTTATCGCGATAGATCGTCATTGCGGAGCCACATGAGTTCGATGCACGTTATCGCGATAGATCGTCATTGTGGAGCCACATGAGTTCGATGCACGTTATCGCGATAGATCGTCATTGCGGAGCCACATGCGTTCGATGCACGTTATCGCGATAGATCGTTATTGCGGAGCCACATGAGTTCGATGCACGTTATCGCAATAGATCGTCATTGTGGAGCCACATGAGTTCGATGCACGTTATCGCGATAGATCGTCATTGCGGAGCCACATGAGTTCGATGCACGTTATCGCGATAGATCGTCATTGCGGAGCCACATGAGTTCGATGCACGTTATCGCGATAGATCGTCATTGCGGAGCCACATGAGTTCGATGCACGTTATCGCGATTGATCTTCATTGCGGAGCCACATGAGTTCGATGCACGTTATCGCGATAGATCGTCATTGTGAAGCCACATGTGTTCGATGCACGTTATCGCAATAGATCGTCATTGTGGAGCCTGATGTGTTCGATGCACGTTATCGCGATAGATCGTCATTGCAGAGCCACATGAGTTCGATGCACGTTATCGCAATAGATCGTCATTGTGGAGCCACATGTGTTCGATGCACGTTATCGCGATAGATTGTCATTGCGGAGCCACATGAGTTCGATGCACGTTATCGCGATAGATCGTCATTGCGGAGCCACATGAGTTCGATGCACGTTATCGCGATAGATCGTCATTGAGGAGCCACATGAGTTCGATGCACGTTATCGCGATAGATCGTTATTGCGGAGCCACATGAGTTCGATGCACGTTATCGCGATAGATCGTCATTGCGGAATCACATGAGTTCGATGCACGTTATCGCGATAGATCGTTATTGCGGAGCCACATGAGTTCGATGCACGTTATCGCGATAGATCGTTATTGCGGAGCCACATGAGTTCGATGCACGTTATCGCGATTGATCTTCATTGCGGAGCCACATGAGTTCGATGCACGTTATCGCGAAGGATCATCATTGCGAAATTACTTGACTTCGATGCACGCTATCACGAAAGATCGTCATTGCGAAAGCTACTTAACTCCACGAGCATCTCAATAGCAAAGTCATCTTTGCTAGCTTCGTATCTTGCACGATTTGGTCAACATCGTTGCGTATCTTGCACGATTTCTTCGACAGCGTCTACAAGAAACGTTGCTGTGACGAACAGTTTGAGTCGCAGTGACGATTTCTTGTATTTGTTAGAATCGAGAGAAGAAAACCGGCAGTATGACCAAAATAGTAAAAATAAAATACCTCTGCCTGTGAGGACTCTGTACCATTACTTTCTGGACATGCTTTGATGGGTTATGCTATTATTTATTCTGTGCTATGGGTTTTTAATATCTGATCTATTAACGTGATTTATTTCCTTTTCTTGGTGTAATTTTAACCGCCCCTGTGGTCTAGTGGCCCACTCGTGTGGCGCACGGGTCCCGGGTACGACTCCTAGAAGAGAGGTACAATTTGTTCTCGGTTTGGTTGGTGGTAGGGTTAATTTCAGGTCCGCCTGGCTAGCTACCATCGTCTTACCTAAGTCTGACGCCATATAACAACAATTAAAAAAAATGTGTTCCGCCAGATATAGTAGGAAAGATAGCCAGTTCCTCAGTGATGAGGATTCCGGGTGTAGTGCGCTTCCACCTTCGGCCTTATCGTCACTTAACATCAGGTGACGTGAAGGCCAATACAAGCACTATCCCGTTTTGTATAAAAATATAATGCGTATAGCTCCTTTATCACCCACTGAAGTAAAGCAGAGTACACATAGTCCCTAATGAATAGAGTATGTTTGTATAGACTAGTAAAAGTGATAAAGCCTTCGTATCCCCTTGAGTGGCTGCTAATTAATGTTGCTCCAACAACGCTGAGATGATATAAATTAATTAGTGCTGGCTACGTACATATAAATAAACTACAGACAATTATTATACTTATTTACGATAACAATAAGAGTCATAATAAAAGTTAGAATGACGTTATTTATAGGTTTATTATTATTTATTATTATTATTTATAGGTATTTGACGTTGTTTATAGGTTTGAATCATAAAAATTTTTTCGTTTCCTGTTTATTCCGTTCCAATTTTCATTTTTTGAAAAATTTTGTAGTATTATATTTTCCTTTCGTGATTTAATATTAATTATTTAAGTCATCGTCAATATTTCTATGAATGGAAAATAGTGTTCATTTTAACAAAGCATTAACTTGACGTATCTTTTAGTGTTGTGTGCAATAAGTGTAATATTTTAGGTGTAAAATAATTAAATATACAATATACATATAATATGTATATTGTGGAGCTCGGTGGCGCAGTGGTTTAGCGCCTAACCCAGCGATTGCGGAAGTTAAGCAACGTTCGCAAGGGTCGGTCAAGGGATGGGTGACCAAAAAAAATATTATCTCGAGCTCCTCCGTGCTTCGGAAGGCACGTTATGCCGTTAGTCCCAGCTGCATTTGCAGTCGTTAACACCCACCAATCCGCATTGGGCCCGCGTGGTGGGTTATGGCCCATCCTCCTTACCACTCGTAAGGAAGGCCTGTGGCCCAGCAGTGGGGACATCAAAAATGGCTGATGGACAATATTTCTATGAATGGAAAATAGTGTTCAAACTTGACGTAATCTTCTAGTGTTGTGTGCAATAAGTGTAATATTTTAGGTGTAAAATAAATAAATATACAATATACATATTATGCACTACACATAATATGTATATATTATATATGTTTAGTGCATCATATCATACATACATTTTCGTTTGAAGTGGCCGCGGTCCACCGTCCGTTGTCAAATTAATCGCATTGAACCTAGTATCTTTTCATACTTGGATAAATCATAATTTAATTTGCTTTAATGTCGCATTAATTATCAAAAATATCTTAAACCCATTACTCGCTCCACATCCTCTCGTTGTTAACAACCCTATAAATCTGTGTAAAATTTTATATCAGACTTAGGATATATTATATTAATTACACAAGGGTTATAATTACATTTCCCGACGAATTCCCTAGTACATTACACCTAACCCTCCGATGCGTAGGTTGTCACTGAGAAACGTCTAATTGGGTCAAATCGACCCTTTGTTGGGCCTTCATCTGCACAGTGGGCAGGGACAATGGCCGCCTATCAAAGCTCGGGTAATTTTAAGAGTTGCAGAAAACGGATTTTGGGCATTTGGTATAATTCGAAAAAAATGCAAAAAATCAAGTCCAGAATGAAGGTCGATTTCCTATTTGGTGTTGTTTATTTTCAAATAAATAAAAAAATCTTTAAATCAAACAATATTTATTAATTTATGTCACAAGCTAAGGAGACAGTAAGAATAGGTTTATCCATTAACTGTAGGTATTAATATTAGTTATTGGTTATAAAGCCACTAACCGTTAGAACTACCCAACCGTCAATTCGAAAACTGTACGTATATTATACGTATGTATACGTATAATATACGTACGTATACAAGTTTTATGTCCATAGATGTAAATAACACTAATATAGCATTGAAAGTAAGAATGCGACTATATCCCTATTATCTTTGATGGACACTTCAGACCCTTATCATAAATTGAAACTATAAACTGTTGACTACAAAACTCAAAGGTCACCACACGTCTCATATTACACGCGTGAAATCGGGTAACCTGCCAAAAATAGTATTTAACTAAGCATTTTATAAATGTTACAGCCACTCATTTCCCATTAATGTACTTACATAACTAACCGACCGGATTAGGAAATGGCCGGTAACTATGAAATAATAACGGTGAGGTTAGTAGTAAACAGCACGCACGTTATTATGTGCACGCAGGGTCTAAAGGACCGTGTCGCGTCGGTGAAGTATTAAATTTGGTTAAAGCCAACCTTTCTATTAATTTTGCCGGTAAACGGGTACATTTTGTCGAACGCAATGTAGGGTTAATTCTGTGTTTAATTGAGCCACTTTGGCTTCAGATTAATAAAAATTCAAACTGCATTGTGTTTAATGCAAAATGCAACTGTAAAATTCAGACTTCTTATGATTGTATGGACGTCTAAAATTGCACATTCCTTTCCTTAATTTCCATACGTAAAGGAGAAAATCAATTAGGTACCTACGTACGTATACACAGCATGTTGAAAGTTTTTGAGCTTTCAACAGTTTTAACTAACACGATACCTACATAGAACTTGAGACTTCTGTAAATGTTATTCTTTTTATAGTGCTAATGCTAAAATAATAAGTAAAGTTGTAAATTGTAAAAATAATGTAGCAGATAGCAGACGACAGCCTCTGCCTCTGTCACAGTGACGTCCGTCAGTGACAGTGACAGATTAGATAGCAGAGTCACAGACTATTTTTAAATTGCTGTGTGTTTTATTTTTTTTTTTTATTTTTTGTTATGTGTGACCGAATCGCAGCGTCAACAAACCGGTCCCACGGAAGACCAGCATTATGCTGAGTTGGGACCGTTTTGAGACAAATAGTGTTTAAGTTTTATTGTACTACTGTATTGTTTTATTGTGTGTCTCAAATAAACTATTTTTCTTCTTTCTTCTTCTTCTTTCTAAACGACATCGCATAGTACGAAATAAGCTTTCGAAAACTGAAGTAAGAACGCAAACTTTAAAGCTGTTACGTCTATCACCCAACGTCAGCAGCAGACAACAGTTGAGCTTATGTTACGCGATTTCAGGCTTTATTAGGAATAACGAGCCAGAAGCTGAAACATAAAATTCGATAGAATTTATAACGAAATTTCAAGCTTATTTTATCGTCGACATACATCAAGTAGCGAATACGGTTCACACATGTATGACCTACTTTTAAAAATGTTTATGTGTATTTGTATGTTTGGTACGTGGTGTGTTAGAACAGAATACACAATACACCATTGTTAAAAATAAATGAAGGCTTCGAACAAACAAACTGTCCCCAGAAGATTTTTGCGAACTGAGTTAGCTCTAAAGAAGGGATGAAAAACTCTGTTTCCATCTCATTACATACGGAATTCCGAATCGTAATGATTCCGAACGCAGTAAATCCATACAAATCTATGGCGTTCGTTCGGAATTTTCATGCATTGTTGATATTCCATTTCGGAATTCGGAATCAGATTCCGTCTGTTTGTGGCCACTCTAATGGTGCCTATGCACCTACCTACCAACCAAATTTCCAGGACAAATTGATTACCTAGGTTTTAAATCTAAGTTAAATTAATTAGCACCTACAACCGCATAATTTTCACATTTCATATTAACCAATGCATTTAACTGAATGCAGTTTTTATTGAATTTTAAAAGTTACATGTTAAAATTAGCTTTTGTCGTGCGATTTAATTTGTTGCCCACACGACTCGTGTGTTGTGCTGACGCCGTACCTACCCATCACAAAAGCACGCGATTGCTTCAGGAATCGAATAAAAATTGGATGAAACAGTTTGCAAACACGATATCAAATATACAAGGCTTTTGGCGATACCTTTATTATCCCTTACAGGCTTGTAAAAATATTCATAATAAACAAGTTACTTTTAATAGGGAATCATTAAAAACGATGATTTAATTTTTTTTAAACTAAAGTTGGGAAAATTAGTAATTACCTATTTCAATAAAATCAAAATCAATTTTTATTTAAGTACTTATCTCAATATAAATACAGCGTTTAAATAAAATACCTAACGCAAAATCTTTAAACTAATTAATATAAAGCTCATCATTACGAACAAATTTTTATATCGCAGCGATTGAAATATTTTTTTTTTGTTTTGTTTGCTACGCTCTCCTCCCCTATATACTAAGAGCTAGCCCCGGAAATAGGTGGACAATTTACAGAGCGACGAAACCCCTCTTGTTAGTGTGCTATACTATCATTATTAACAGATCCGAGCATCTGGCAGATTTTCAGTAGCGGGGATGGGAGTGGTTGAGCAACAAAGTGGCTGAAAAACCGGTTGAAGGTATACAATAGGCTAGTTGACAAAATTTCAATAACTGCTTAATATTTCAGCTTATTAGGCATTTTATCGAAAAAAAAGATTTATTTATTTTTAATCGAGCGTTTACATTATAAATTTTGCGTTTTAAAAAACCAATTATAATTTGGTTCCAAAACGCACAAGACTGTCATGGCGTCTTGAATGACGTCACGCCGTGCAAAACAAACAAAAGAGCGATCGTGTCTTCGTACGTTATAGCTAGTTTTTATCGTTTAAAAACGAATTTCTCATATTATAAGTACTGTATAGTGCCCCAGTGTGATAGCACGACTATAAAAACGCTAAACCAGTTATTTATATATGTTCCAAACAATGGAGAAATACGGAAAAAGTGGCTAAAACTTGCGTTCGGTTGTGGTTAGGTTGCACTCGGAGTGTAGGTTTGGAACGCGCCTCCGGTAGTGATACTCGAAACGTCAAAGACAAGATTGGAGTTTCGCACGGCATGACGTAACGCTTTCTGATTGGTGTTCACTGTCACGTGACTAAAGGTTTCATTTTACGAAATTTATTTTTTAAAAATATTATTAATCTTTAACGCTTTTAATAATTAAAATTGTTTGTTATTTTCTCCATAATATAATTAATCATTATAAACCCCTATCCATTACATTTATTCTTAATGGAAACAAGCCTATTACAGAGCTCTGTATTTGGTGTGGTATAATAGCAAACTACCACTTTTTGCGCACCTTTGATGCCGCCTGGCACTACTTTCCCACCAGCCAAAATGCCTGGCAATGTTATATTCGATTTAGATACATGATTGGCTTGCTATTATACCACACCAAATCCAGAGCTCTGTAAATTGTATACGTTCAATCGCTTTTCAGCCCCTTTGTTACTCAACCACTCCCACCCCCACCACTGAAAATCTGCCAGATGCTCGGATCTGTTAATAATGATAGTATAGCACACTAACAAAGAGGGGTTTCGTCGCTCTGTAAATTGTCCACCTATTTCCGGGGCTAGCTCTTAGTCCACTAACATGACCACCGACACACGATATTCATATATCGCGTGATATAGCGTTTTCTACTCTCTACTGTCAAAATCTGTTGTCATTTGACAGTTACCCGTGATAAATCGCTATATTATCAAGCGTGTCGGTGATCATGCTGGCTAGGGTGACAAAAAAAGGGTAAAAAAAAATTGAACTGGAAGAGCACTCAGTGAAATAAAGCGTACGTTGTGTTGGGTACGTATCAGAATGTCTAAAGTTAGAATGTCTAAACTTAAAATGGCAAAGTTCAAAATGTCAAAAATCAAAATTCAAATGGTTTAAAATGTCGAAAATCATTATGTTTAACTTCAAAATAGCAAAATTTAAAGTATCAAACGTATCAAATACTTTACGAGTTGAAATATCAATGGTCATTAAGTCTAAAGTTCACAATGATTTATTTGAATTGGGTTGGATCTTAAAACGAATCGCTTTCTTTGAGGTTAATTGAGTCTGTGGAGGTCTTTGGGCTTCGCCTGAAATGCTTTATAGCAAATTTAGCTGCCGGAAATGAGCCTAAACTAATCTACTGGGACTTAGAAACCGTAGACCATAGGTCACGAGATAGGTGCGAGGAGCGTAGCGACGAGCATGTTAGGTTGACATGAACCCAGCGCGCGAGCCGAGCGAGCGAAGCGAGCGTGCCGCGGCAGCGGCCAGCGAAGCGCCAGAAAAAAATCTATTTCAAACTCAATTGGTGGATTTTGTTCGGCGGCTACAGAATCAGTGACTGGCACCGGCTACCGAATCAGGGAGCGGCGTGGCTATGGTGATGTGCGGCGGAGACACAGAGGTTAACACGCAATTATTTTACCTAATTAATTAGGTACCTTAATGAAAGAAAGGCATAAGTAAATTCTTTACGTCTTTATATGTATTTTGACGGGTACGTATCAGAATGTCTAAAGTTAGAATGTCTAAACTTAAAATGGCAAAGTTCAAAATGTCAAAAATTTGAATGTTTAACGATTAAAATGTCGAAAGTTCAAAATGTCAAAAACGAAAATGTCAAACGGTCAGATAGTCCTAAATAAAAATGTCTAAATTCAAATGATCAAAACTTAAAATGTCTAATATTTAAATTACCAATTCATAATAAATGCCAATTACATTTTTTGATGATGTGATGGTAGTAGCAGTTTACCAAAATTGAAGTTGAGAAAGCGTGATTTAAATAAGTTAAGAAATTTTGGCGTAAACATAAAGCTGGAGCTTTTTCAAAATCCATGATGACAAATAATGGATATAATGTAATTTCATTTTTGTACAATATTCAGGAATCAAATCAAACATAACATCATATTATGATGCTTTTCTTTGTGTGTACAAAGCGCAAATAGTAACGGAAACGTTTTTTCACAGTTGTATGTGGGGCCATGAATGAATATCTGAGGAACGATTTTGAAGGTTCCATCCATAATCCAAAAAAAGTAGCTTGACTCAACAATAGCATGAGTTCTTTCGTGCTAAACAGAATCACTCTTTTACACTGTGCAAAAGTCCTTTCTTTTATGAAAAAGTTTTTGTTATTGTAAGTTGTCAGTTGTTCATCAATATATAAATCAAACTCGGTTGGTTCCTTACCTAGTTTTTCTTAATGCTTTTTTTTCTCGCGATTTATTATCTATCGCATCGAATCTTTTGTTGGTAAATAGATCGCAATATCGGTACTTGTAGACGCTATATGATTTTGCAGGGCTCACCTTTCCATTATCAGACCACGAGTTTCGAATTCATATTTTTTTTTATGTTAAGAACTCATGATTTGGAACACGCATACGAAATTTTATGTTTAGGAACCAAATAATACGCGAGAAAAAAAATCTGAAAATTAAGTTTTTCTAGGAAAAATGACAATTTTAGATTTGTGTCGTAATTTTTGACGTTTAATAGCGGCGCACTAAGTTGGTAGCACTACTAAAGGACCGCAGGTCACATGATAGCTGCGAGGAGCGTAGCGACGAGCATGTTAGGTGTACATGAACCCAGCGCACGAGCCGAGCGAGCGAAGCGAGCGTGCCGCGGCAGCGGCCGGCGAAGCGCCAGAAGCGACTTTTTTTACGTGCGAAATTTTGTACGTACGTCCCCTCCCCTCTCCCCACCATTTTTAGCCTCCCATGCTTAATTTCCAAATTTTTTGTTTTTTTTTAACCATTTTAAAAAAAAGTATCCATCTCCTAACTTTCAAACTTTAGGGAGGGGTTATTAAATATTTAAACTACAAAGAATTGCTCACAAAATGTTGCAAGGCGATAAATGAAAAAAAAGGCGAATTGTTGTTTTCAAATCATTGTAAACCTTTGACTTATGGACCATTGATATTTAAACTAGTTTGATATTTGAACCGTTTGACATTTTGAATTTTGCTATTATGAAGTTATACATAATGATTTTTGACATTTTAAACAATTTGCATTTTGATTTTTGACATTTTGAACTTTGCCATTTTAAGTTTAGACATTCTAACTTTAGACATTCTGATACGTACCCATTTTGACTATTAGACATTTTAAGTTTTGATCATTTGAACTTAGACATTTTTAGTTTGGACTATCTGACCGCTTGACATTTTCGTTTTTGACATTTTGAACTTTCGACATTTTAATCGTTAGACATTCAAATTTTTGACATTTTGAACTTTGCCATTTTAAGTTTAGACATTCTAACTTTAGACATTCTGATACGTACCCGTTGTGTTGCTTTCGTTTTAGTATTCAGCTGATTTCTAACTAATTAAATAGATGGCACTGGTTTTCAATATTTTTAAATTCTCATGGTGAAATTGATAATCTTAAAAAATTTCGGTGATTCGTACACAGGGTCCACTATTTTGAAGTAAAATTAAGGAATCATGAATATTTTCTAAGTATTTAAGGCACAAAAAACAGGTCCACTCCATTTTTTACCGACTTCAAAAGGAAGGAGGTACTCAATTCGACCCTTTTTTTGTCTTTTGTATGTACACCGATTACTCGAAGACGGCTGAACCGATAGAAATAATTCAAACGTTATTACATTATGTAAACTCCCTAGTTGGTCCCATTTTATAAAATTTGGAAATCGGTTCAGTACTTTTCAAGTAATCTTGAAAAAAGCACGAAAATTTTATGATTTTGTGTGAATTACCTCGATGATATGGTCGTATTACTTCTTTGTTTATGAACTGAATAAGATAATTATTTTTTTGTTAGAAGAGGGATATCTTAAGTATAGTTCTTTAACCGACTTAAAAAAGGAGGTTCTCAGTTTAACCCGTATGTATGTATGTTTCTTCGCGATTATCTCACTGGCTGAGCCGATTTTTCTACCTCAATAATATACCTACTCTACCTAATACAGAAGGTACCTACACTAAAAATAAAAAAATTGTTTAAAAAAACAAAAAACAGACTTCAAAAAACCTACTTCTTAAAAGCAAGAAATAATATTGGTAATAATAAAAACACGTCTATTGAAGTCGGGTGGGGCAGGAGTACAAATTCCTTTTTTTTATTCTAAAAGCTCCACCCGACTTCAATAGACGTGTTTTTATTATTACGAATAATATTTCTTGCTTTTTAGAGGTAGGTTTTTTGAAGTCGGTTCTTTTTGTGGCACAATTTATATTAAGTTACGTTCTTAAATTAGGCGTCGTTTTACACAATATTTTCATTTCGCCCTCGCCTAAAAGATTTAATAATATTCAATATACAAGATTGAGAGTGGTCTCATAAAATTATTCCTCTATTTTTATCCACTCCCATGTAAATTTCGTAATAGACATCCGCTGTTTATTCAAAAGAAAATTAGTCGCAAGAAAATTATGCTTAAAATATTCGGAACTTCATTCCATAAATAATTATTTAAATCTCGAAATTTCTCTTTAATAAATTTATTTGATAATTTAACCAATCAACTGATAATTGGAAAATCTTATTTAATTAACTTTTTCCACCATTTTTTCTAAGAATTGGAATATTAAATCACGCTAACTTCGTAATGAGGCAATTATGTGAAGAAGTACAAATATACCTTCTACATTTATAATTATCTTATTTTTGGAAAGGACATATTTAATTTTGTCAAATAATTGTACAGACCTATTTAAGTGAGGTCCGCAGTATAATTATTTTATAATAAAAAAACTAATGAGTGTCGCGCCAAAGCAAGAAATTGCTTCTTAGACTTTTTACAACTTACACATTGATTTTAGACAACTGCAAGTTAGACTTTCTAATTAAAAAAGGAGAGTTTTACCACCACCTGAACAAATTACGAATGACTGTGAAGTATTTTGAGACATAAACGTCTACCTAAAGAGTTTTTTTTTATAAAATACATTTGTTTCTAAATAAATCTCATACAACTGTGATTATGTGATATCATTATGCCACATAGAATTATACGATATTTCTAGTAGAATAATATCATTACCTATATTATGGTATTTACTTTGAATATAAGTTGATGCCTCCAAGAGATATACATCGAATAACAATTTTGATGTAATCATGCCATAAATTAGTTACAGAATAATGTTTACTTAATTATGTAAGTGGGCAACTTTGATATGGTTAATTTTGTTAAATGACATACTTCAGATTTTACTTATAATATTCAATAAACTTTTAATATATTCACACTGTTATCACAAAAAGTAGATAATGTTTGCGAGTTACTCTTGGATCCTTTCGCAATCAAGTCTGGAGTCATTTCCTTTCTTCTATTCCTCACTAATTATATTTAAGTTTAATAAGGTTGCCTGGAATAGATTGGTGTCTAGCAATAAGGCCGCCTATTATGTACTTTCTTCTTTCCTCTGTTTCTTTGTCTGTATTGTCTTTTTGTGTGCAATAAAGAATATTATTATTATTAAAATGGTATTTAATTTACACGGGTCGAGTTGGCAGGCGACTTGTTGGTCGATTTTACTAACTATCGACAATCGCTTGTAAAATCTAATCGCAAACATAATTTTCAATGAGCACGTCAATTTGATTTTACAAGCGATTATCGATAAAAAGCACTAGCATACTAGTTGGTTAGTAAATACCACATTAATTGTATTTTAATCACACCTACGCTCATTCTCAATGGTCAGAACACAGACACAATAAAAATGAAGGTCCTAAATTATAAAAAGTAATTTAATAGGATAGTTTAATTTAGCATCAACTGTAACAATATTTTCGTTCATTAAGCCTAAAATAGTTTCACAGTGAATACTGTACTTAATAAGGTTTGTCTGCAATACAATAAATTAATTTATTCTATCAATTCTATGACAAATAAGATTGATGCAAAAACAAAAGAGAAGATAATTCTATTCTCGAATTTTGCCCAAAATATGTGTCGACAGTTTATCGAAAATGTTTTTGTTGTGGAACCAAGTAACGATAAAGTAATTCCGGCCGACAAACTCCAACATTGGAATCTGTAAACTCGATAATTGTTCGATTTGAACAACTCCTCCGTACCAGGTACGTGTTAAGAAGTTTGCGAATCGAATTAAGTTCGATGTCAGTTATCAATTAAGGAATGTTCGTCGCGGTTATTAATATTAATTTAATTGAAATTTGCTATTTCCACTTTACAAATTGTTATATTCATAGTTCTATATTTGTTTGCGGCGTTAGTGCGTTACTAATTTGCTCAGTGACTTTCTCTTTTCCCAATTTTCTTAATCAATACGGTGTCCCTTTATAACTTTCCCAATGGCAGTTAGTGGAGCTTGTGCTCGTGAATTTAACTCTGACAATTTTAGTTGTCAATACGGTGTCCCTTTATAACTTTCCCAACGGCAGTAGTGTAGCTTGAGCTCGTGAATTTATCTCTGACAATTGTAGTTGTCAATTGTTTTAGTATCAAGATTAAGGAATCAGAATAATGTACAATGTGATTTATTTTTAACTACATCCAATTTTATTAATCTGTCTATTACATTATCAGCACACTTTGTCGTGTGCGGTCGTATTCTAACTTGTATTGACCTACCAAAGTGTTGTGACCAAATCTTAACTTAATCAAAACATTACCACACATCTGATCTCAACCTCATTTTGTTCTCGAATAATAAATTCATGGGAATACCAGAGGCTTGGCTGTCTTCCAACTTGTGTATATCTCGTACAGTTATCTTCTTAACCCGGCCTAATGTTATGTGTAGCGTATATTGAATATTTATACATTTCAGCGGTTTTCCGCTCCAACATAACTATCACGCACATTTTTGGGGGGAAAGTATTTCCTTTTCTAGTCGTGGAAAGGTTCCCTTTCTTTCAGGGTGTTGGTATGAATAATTAACTTGCATATCGGATGTCGACTGTTCCTGCGGACACACCAGTTTTTTTCCAACTATTGTGGCAAATGGAAAATTTCAGCTCAGTTTTTACCAGCATTTTGGTGAATTTTTTGGAAACTAAAAGAGATGTGGAATAAATAATTACTTAGTGAATTTAATTTCGTTAATGATTTATGATAGCCAATGGTTTATTTTTTTATTATTTTAACAATCTTTATAGTACATTTATAAAACAAATGTTACAAAAGGCAGACTTAATGCTAAAGCATTCTCTCCCAGTGAATCTTTAGGAAACAGAAATATCAACGAAGACGGTACAAAAAGTAAAATACAAACAACCTATAATTTAATACATATAGGTAATATAGTATATAAAAATACCAAATATTTTAATTTAAAAATAATAATCTACAATATTTATCAATTAAATAAAAAGGAGATACAAATAACGATGATTTTACATTACCTATGAGCTTTCTAAGAGTAACGCATGAACTTTCTTTGTATCTAATTTATCTGTTTTTATCTATGTACTTTTAAATTAGTTTTTTGTTATTTTTGTTTATTTTGATCTACATAACCTAATAAAGTTAATTATTAGCAGTATACTTAAAAATTATAATAATAAAAAAATAACTTTTTCAATCCAAAGCAATGTAAAAAAGTCAATCTAACATTTAACATAATAATTAAATACAATCAAACTTAATGAGACAAACTGTTTTCCTTTGTACCTAATTTAGCATTCACATTAAACTTTCCGCTTCAGAGCAATGAAAAAGGAGCATTCAGCATCACCCGCAATTAATTACAATCATTCCAAATCTTACCCCATCTTACCCCCAGTAATTGGCTCCAGCAAAAAACAAAACTTGCAATTTTCTGATTCATTAGGCTGATATAAAAAAACCGCAATCTGTGTACAGCATTACGGAACCCATTAGCCGTAACAAAGGAGAGGTAGGTACAAACAAAATGGCGCCGGTTTTATTAAAACAAAAGATATTTTAATTACTTTTCTACCAATGATGGATGCCGATGTTATTTGGTTTTTGCTGTGGTTTTGGCGCATATCGTGTGTCTGGAAAATGAGGGACGAGTTTTATCATTACATTGTATTAATACGTTTAAAGGACGATAAATGGGTGCACGTTTGTAGACATGATGGCAAACAGAGTCTTACAGGAAAATGTTACACTGGAGATCTCAAAGAGATAAAACATTACTGCCGCGGGCTATAATGACTGCGATGCTGGCAGTGATGGTGATAGCTAGCAGTGCAGTCATTTATGGACCAAGGCTTGTATAGTGCTTTGCTCAAACAATGCGAGTTAGTACTCGAAGTACACTTGTACTATTAGTTATTCTGTGGTAGTACACAGAATAACTAATAGTACAAGTGTACTTCTTACTATACTATACTTACTTACTTACTCCGATGGCTCAGCGACCCGAAGTGAGTCTTGGCCTCCGACACAAAGGTGGCGCCACTGCTCCCTGTCTTACGCGATCTCTTGCCAGTCGCTAGTTTCCAGGAGTTCACGCAGGTCCTTGGCGACTTGGTCCATCCAGCGGTACTTGGGTCGGCCAACTGGTCTTCGTCCTCTAGGCACGCCCAGGTAAGCACGCTTCGTCGCCCGATCCTCCCCCATTCGCTCAACATGCCCGAGCCACCGCAACCTATGCGCTTTTGATTCTCCCAATATATTGGGTGTCGCCACTAGTTCCTCTATCTCAATGTTCTTCCTCATTCTCCAGCATCCATCGTCTGCTCTTACCGGTCCCAGAATCTTCCTGAGCACTTTCCTTTCTGTTACTAGGAGTTTATTCTCTTCTTTCTGTGTAAGTGTCCAAGTTTCACAGCCGTACATCAAGATTGGACGGATGACTGTCTTATATATACGAATCTTGGTCGCTCTGCTTAGAAGCTTGGACACCAATACCTTATGAAGAGCAGCGCAGCACCTCAAGGTATAAGGTATATACTATACTATAGTAAGTACTAATTAAAATTACAAAAATGCAAATATTTCAGAAACTTAGATAAGAGGTATTCAATTAAATGTCAAAAATATTCAAGTGCTAGTTTTTACTTTTCTCATACATATTTTAGGTGAAAGTACAAAAACGTCATCTGTTTAATAGGGTTTTCTCTCCTTGATGTACAATGTAGGTAGTACAATGTAATTTTCAATTTTTTTACATAATTTGAAACAAAACTCGACAATAATGGATTCACAAAGGAAATTGCTGTTGGCTAAAACGCGACAATAATGAAATCCCATACAACTTTGCTTGCCACCATCCGAGGAGCGCGACAACCCCGACTTTGCTCAAAGACGGTTGTGAAAATAATGACCACATTACAAGCATTTTTAAGTAAAGGTATCTTTTGTCAGCTAAGGTGTCTTATATTATATCACCTTCTGCTTCAAAAAATATATTATTTGATATTTTTAATCACTTTATATTTAATCCTTCGGATTGCATTTTTGGTACAAACCAATTGATGGCGTAGCATCGACATTCACAAGTGCTTGTAACAGCCTAGACTGAATAAATAAATTTGAATCCTGAAACTTCAAAGAATCATGAACATACTTTTTCTCTGCGACTAGCAATAGGTGTAATTCAACACTATTCTACTTGTTCAGTGTAAATTCGAGTTCAACAGATTATATTGCGCTTTGGGAAAGTAACCATCCATTAGTGGCACCATTTGCATAATCAGCTGAAAGCCGGCGAGACACGAATCCAGTCGAGGGTCATCGGTGATTAATTGGCTATTGCATTAACCATTTCAAGATTACTTGTGGTTTGCTAAAGGGAAACACCCGTATTTAAGAACAATACTTAAACGACCCTTACCTATGCAGACGCACTGCGTTGAAATATAGCTCTGCTATTGGTTATTTTGTTTTACGTGTGACATGTGATTGATTGTTGGGACGCTGTGCGTCTGCGGGCACTGTGAGACCTCATAGTAATGGGTGATACTACCACAGATAATTTAATATAATAAGGTAAGGCATAATGTAAAAAAAGAGAGAAGTTTTTCTCACTGACTTTGATCCTTCTTTCCCCTTACCCTAACGACGCGACTGTCTTTTGTCAGTCTGATACAGATACATCAGACAGTCACGTAAATCTATACAGGGTTCAATACAACAACATTTTTTCTACGATTTTTCCAAAAACAGACAAAAAAATTCGACTTTTCATACTAAACTCGATCAGCTGTTCGGACATTTGTATAGGGAGTCGGATTTTTTTGTCTGTTTTCGGAAAAGTCGTAGAACAGTTGTTGTTGTTTATGATGATAGTAATCTATTCCTACGAGGTTGCTGGCGTTTTATAAATAACCCTGTATAATATAGTAAAGGGGTTTAAGTACTTCAGTAGACAGTTATTTTATTCCCGTTTTATTCGTTTACAAAAGCACATGAAAGCAGATGAGACTGATATAATATTGACATTGTAATTTAATTCATTGTTATTTGCGACTCATTACAAAGCAGAGATTCGTTACATAGATTTTCGTGAACGGGTTATGCATTGTTCGTGTATTTTCATAAAAGAAAAACTGACTCATTTTCAACTAAGGAAATAGTAAACAACTAATTAGAGACATTGCTTTTAACGCAAAAGTAGTAAAATATAAAATGGTTTTTCTTTCAGAGTTCGCAAAAATACGATAAGCTAACTCTTTGGTAAACCTAATTCAAATATCAAAATTTTACGGAATTTATGACTTCACAAGTCTCCTTTCATATTACATGATTGTCTCCTTTATATATATTTTTAGATTAAAATTTAATTAATATAAATATTTTAAGCTTGTGTTTATGCTTAGAATATTTAAAATCTTACTTCTCTAAATGTTTTTTTAGGTGCGATAAACCCAATCTACGCCATCCGATTTGGTGCTGAAACTAAAAATTCATACTAACATTGTTTTTTTTAGCAATGCGTTTTTAAAAAGACAAATTCTAAACTATATTGAATACCACTTTTAGTTATTTTTCAGAGTCGGTATAATATCTTTTTCAGTTTAGTGTGAAAAGGATTCTTTTCCTCTTAGAACAAAAGAAATTATTACATAAAACGTTATCACGTTCGAGGGTGCTCAACCAAACGCGCAAGGGAATATTCCTTAGAAGGGAAAAATGTCACCTAGAACAATAAATTAATTTCAGGCTGAGTCAATGTAGTGTAATGCTGATGACCCCAAAATCTGTGAGTTATAGCGTTTCGGACGAGATGTTTGAGCCAGTTACATGAGAAGCTGATGTAACATTTGTAACGAGAAAATTTATCTAAAGACATTTACACTAAATAATGTCGTCTACTCATATCGGAAGAAGTTAGTGATTTACAAAAATGCAGTAAGTATGTACAAATTCTTGTGTTCACTAATATTACACTTAGGTAAATTAAACAAAATCCTTTAACATGTTTCAACATACTAATTCTAAAAGTACTCAACATATTAAGAGAGTTGGTAAGTTTTACAGCTGCATTTACCTGTTAATTACACGATAAAGTTTAATTAAACACGTTATATAGCTTATTATCCAATAATCGTGAAAATAATAGCTAGGTATTGTTAAAAAGATCTTCAGAACTTTACCTTATCTTTATTCGCCAAGTTTACCCGCACTTTTATTAAAAAAGTTATAGAACAGAATCGAATTATGCTTTTAAATCAGATAGAATTCTCGCTTCTTTATTTTCATAATCAGAAACGATGTAGGTACCTAGTTCGTATTAGGTTACTTAAGATGCGTTTTACTAACTTAGTGCTTGAGTGGCTTGTACACTGGTTCTTAAGTTTTCGCCATCTCTGAGGGTTCGATCCTAGCCGTTTGTACTTTTACGTACTATCGTTATTTCAGATTCACACAACACACAGGTCGTCAACTACTTACGTTAAGACCGGAGCAACTACGTACTCATACTATACGTAACCCATTTAGATTTAGTAGTATACGCCAAACCCAACCCCTCCCCCCCTACCCCTAGTTTTCACGTAGTATTCATTGATAATGGTTTTTACATATATCATATTTGCTCATATTTGTCTTTTTATTAGAACGGCGCGGCGCTTGCCACGTAACGCCAAGAGTAAGTGCCATAATTTTACACAAGTGAAAAAAAATATCAAGAAGAAAACCCACCCCTGTGACCAAGCGTGGTATTTTAAAGATTAACTCTCTATTAATTTGTCCAGCGATTTTTCTGTGTCAGAGTAGATTTTATTAAGGTCAGACGAGCTTCTGTGTAATAAGATACGATTGACAAAATAAATAAAATTACCTTCGCCTAGATAAATTACGTTATATTCTGTAATAATATCGGATTAACCAGTTCAAACGAATATTTTACAGCACGTAAATATTTTGAGACTTTATCTCTTTAATAAAGCTTTAATGATGTAACATGAGCGATCTGTGCCTAAAATGGAACGTATATAAACTAACACCTGCCTTTTGTATTGTCACACACATGTGACTCTTTCAAATAACTCAAGTTTGACATTAAACGACGAGTAAAATAAAATTGAGGAGCCCGGTGACCCAGCTTGCAGAGGTTAAGCAACTTTCGCACGGGTCGGTCATGGAATGGGTGACCAAAAATGAATTATCTTGAGCTCCTCCGTGCTTTGGAAGGCACGTTAAGCACGTTACCCCCGCTGCATTTGCAGTTGTTAACACCCATCAAGCCGCGTTGGGCCTGCGTGGTGGGTTATAGCACATCCTCCTTATCCATAAGGAAGGCCTGTACCCCAGCAGTGGGAACACTAAAATGGCTGAGTCAATAACAAAAAAGATTGCCAATGACTTCGATTCTACCCTGTACACGGCATGATACAATCCAATGTACATAAATTAATACAATATCAACCAAAATAATTTTTGTTCACAAAAAGGTAAACTCGTTTACTTCATCGAAGCTATCTCTAACCATTTAACAAAGGGATGTATTTAATAGCACTTTAAACTTGATGAAACCAGCTACAAAATTAAAATAATGATAGATCTATAATTTAGTACTATCACTACAAAAATAATGGTTTGCACTATAACAATTTTGTCAGCACTTTAAAATAATAACAGATCTATAATTTAATATAATCACTACAAAAATAATGGTTTGCACTATAATTCCGAATCCATTTAGTTTCTGTCCAACCATGTCAGACTGACCACTGTTAAAATGAGAAGGCAAGATGATAACAACTTGTGGCATAATGCATACACACCAGAAGGTCGGTTCTGGCGTTGTTGGTCACAATGGAACCTAATCTCGGCTCCTCTCTCGCTGCGCCCGCTCGTCGTCGCACCTAGTCTGTTTACCAGTACTAAAGTTATAAAATTAATTTGTATAGTGCAAAGTATTAATTTTAAAGCTTAGCATATTTATAGTGGCAACCATTATTTTTTATAGTTCATTCAATAAATTTTGAAGCTAAACATTTTAAAGTTTGTTACATTATTTTTAAAGTGCATTTATATATTAACAAACTCGGCAACTTTAAATTATTTCAACGACTCCAATTAGCTTCATTTCCTCGCCACTGCAATCAGAACCTAGAAATTTGGAGTAACAAATGTTTATTACCGCGGTAATGAGGTGCAGTCGGTGCATTTGCGGTTAGAACTTCCATTGAGTCGGTTTTCCGTCGTTCATTAAGAAATTGGAAAGGTCTACACTTGAAATTTAAGTTGAGAGCTGCCAAGCTTCTCTCTGAAGGGCAATTTTGAATATGGTTGCTTTCAGGTTGATGGGGTATAATATTTTTATTGTTGTTGTAAAGATAATTGATGGATGATAGTGTCCGATGCAATATGTAAGTAAGTACCTACCTACACTATTAATTGCGTTTAAGCGAAACAGTTTGTTACTTTCTTATAGAAATCTCTATAAACTGTTCATTTTGTAGATACAAAATAATGTTCTCTGTCATCATCAGTTAAAACTTACTAAATTAAGATAATTAATAATATATTAGAAAAAATACTAGAAAAAATCGACTTACCCGTAGCTTAGCTCACTAACACACTAACTTAATATATTTAAAAATAGCACACGCAGCTGCATCCGTGCTTCGTTATGATGGTTTCCGATTACAAAGCACTTGCGTATGTGATATTGCAAAGTGATTGCGTAAGTTTGACAGTTTTTCTCTAGCGTATCCGACATCATTCGTTCAGTCTTTGGGCTACGATAGCCAAATTTATTGAAAATGTGTTTAATAGCCACAACCAACGGACTGCGGACGATTATCGTGACCAAGTGACTGCGTTACGCAATTGCGTACGTTATTTTCGTAATAGGCCCCCTGAGGTGATACAGGGCGAACCCAGATCCATGTCAATATTGTGACGGATTTTGTCACAAGTTATAAGCGTGTGTCACCCGTTGGGTATGTGGGTAAGGGACAAATATGTACTATCTGCAACGAAAGCCTTTATCATACCAACTTTTTTGAAACATTTCTCACAGTTTCAAACATTAGATTCCCGTCTGAGTATTGATCTGGTGCGAGTCGTGTTTTTTCTAGTATATTATTTAGTATTGTATAAAAAATAGATACTTGATCAATAATCTAGCGTTGCTAACCACATTATGAAAGTTTACAATATTAATATTGAGGAATAAATATTTTTTTTTAATTACACAAATTTTCCGTGTAACTTTTGATCAGCCTATGTAGTTATATTACTTTTTTCAAAATGAGAAAAACATTTTGTGAGATACCAGCCAAAGCAAATTTAATTTACTGTCAAACCATAAATAAACGTTTGCTTGAATAAATAAATTAAATCAAAAAGCTTTTTATTCAGTACACTCTTTTGTTTTGTGTTATTGCTTGCGACCAAACGATGACAGGGACTCGGCTGAAAATCAGTGTCTGGTTCCTCGGAACTATCAACACTGAGCTTGAGTTCCTTTTCAGACTGCCACTGCTGCACACTCCGGTACGGTATTATCTTGGACAATGTTTTTAGTTTAAGTTATCGCATTTTTTGCATTTTCTCAAGTGTTCCTGTTGTTGTTGTTGTGTGTTGTAGTGGTTTATGAATAAAATTTTTATCTATCTATTCAATTAAATGTACACTTCAGCGTCCATCACCTCACTCAGAAACTCGATAGAAATATAAAAATCCGTTTGAAATTTTGTGTTTAATCGCATGGTCTCCAAACTTGCCTCGGACACGGATGTGTCATAGTGCTGTAAGTAAATGGATTCGCGCGTCACGCGACGTCATCGCGACATGCGGTGTCATGCGTCAATTTCGACACGGAAAATTGCTTTTTAAAATGTTTGTAAACTTCTTTCGGATATTAATCAAATTGGCATTTGGCATTTGTTACATAATATACAGGGTGTTATAAAACCGTAACGCCGAATATGGTAGATAGGGACCAACAAACTGAACAATTTTTAGGAAGGGGGTTAACTCTGAAATCGCGAAAAAAATATTATAACGAAAATATCAAATGTATGAAACAGCTGATTTTTTTCGCGATTTCAGAGTCCTATAGTAAAAGATGTTCAGTTTGATGGTCCCTATCTACTAAATTCGGCATAACTGGTGTATGTAACACGTTGTATTACGATATTTTTTTTTATATTATTATAAAGCATGAATTTAATTTTAAAATTTTAAAGAAAAACAAATATATACAGCTAAAATACACAACAAATATATTCTGCCCATCAACAGGACAATTTCTGTTCAAAATTATTACTGGGAAACCATTTTGATTTTTGGTGTTAAAAAAGCATTGCATGCATTACCACGCAATGTGACGCGTACAACAGGCCGCGCCTGCGAGTGTATGCTACACAGCTGCGTGACATTAGATACATCGAGTGACGACGTTTTGAAGCCATTGTTTGTTACGAAATACTTAAAATTTTGGTAATGTTTCTTTAGTCAAAAAGTAGGAAATAACGAATAAAATAAGATTTCATAAAAATTTTGAAAAAAAATGTTGACTTTGACCTTCAATAACGTCGTTACTATTGGTTTCCCAGGTATAGTCTAAAAGACAAAAATGATCCTGATGATGGGCGGAATACGTGGACTTCGGCTTCGTTGAAGGTCTTGTTACACCCGTTATATATATGGCCACAAAAGATTTTAAAACACTGTTCAACAAAGTCTTTAACTTAAACACTGTTTTAATGTGATGCTGTCACTTTTTTGACAATATTGTTTGAAAAAGACGGCATCACATTTAAACAGTGTTTTAAAAACTTGTGTGGTAAGGCCGATAGTGTTGCAATACAAGTTAGCGGATATAATCACATTAAATGTTTCATAAATATTATAACTTTACTCCTACGCGGCCTATCTCAGCAGTATTGTGTGTACAGTCGTCAAACAACTTGAAGTAGTTTCCCTAAGTTTTCATCTATTTTCGTTATTTACTTGTGATAAGATAAATGATTGATCCTAATTATAGGGTTTGCGTTTAGCTTTGTTTGTACTTACTATGAGTTAATCACCAGTTTCATAAACTCCGCTTACTTAATTGGGGTGGCGAGCGACTGGTATCAAGTTTCTCCATATAATAACTGTTATTAGAAAAGCAAAGTGATTATCGCTATGAGCTTTTGATATAAACACGTTGAACATGCTTAAACTGTAAAGCCTCAGATATTTAGTTTCAGTTCAAAATGTCTCTCTTAGGAAAAATATACTAAATAAAAAATGTGTGTTTTAAAATACTTTTTTTCTCAAATCTGCCGGCTCAGATTTTGATGTTCCTTTGCAGAAGGGTGGTATTTGAGGTATCTTCACAGGAAAAACACAACAGTACCTTTTGCTATAGGTTCACGATCAGGGGTTGCTTTTTGGCCTACGTAAATGTTATAATTATTGCATATGGCCCATCTCTTAATCTACTTCCCCATCCCTGCATTAGGGGGACAAACAACATTGTGAACCGTATTATTACTTTATTATGGGCTTAACTTCCAGTATTGACAATATTTTTGTACTCCAAAAAAGAGCTGTTCGCGCCATATACAATCTTCGGCGAAGAGATAAATTGAGATAATTGTTAAAAGAAATAAATATCTTAACTTTGGCGGGCCAATACATATATGAAAATTTAGTTTATGTAAGGAAACACTATGATTCATTTGCTAAGAACAGCAATATTCACCAGTAATACAAGAAATGAAGATAGACTTGCCGTTCCAAGATTTAGGCTTAATAAGATAAAAACTAGAGGTTCATTTATGGGGAAAGGCATAGCCTTTATTAATAAAGTTCCACAACAAGTGATTGATCTTCCTTTGCATGAATTTAAAAACCATGATAAATAACGCTCATGGCTAAAGGTTATTATAAAGTAGGAGAGTAATTCGGTCATGCTAGACAGGCTGTTGTAACGATATACTTATTCAAGTTTGTAAATATCGTTACTTTTGGCTGTTACAGCTGATAAGTTTCTTGCGCCTGTTCTTCTTGTCAGCTAAAAAAGTCTGGATCGGGTGGTAGGAAAATATAGACGATTCAAAAGTACTTAATAATTAAGTTTATTTGAATAAAGCTTATTTGACTTTGACTTTGACTCCGTTGCCTGTTGTCAAGGCATTTTATTTTTTGATCTAACATCATAATATGCGAGCCTCACAGGTTTTCAACATAATATTTACAACAGCGCACATATTCTGTTCTGACTGCCACCTCGGAGGATATTAAACTTCCTATTTTGCTAGAATAATCTCGTAATAAATAACAATAAAATATTTTGTTTCCTCCTTTCGAATGGTACTATTAGTACAGTATTTATTTTTGTCCCCGAAACATCATACCACCTACGGTTTTATGTCTCTGTTGTAATATAATAAATTATAATAATAATTGTGATATTATCATATTTCAAGAGACGGGTAGGATTGTTTTGTTTATCACTTACATACATTGCAAACATAAATATTGTTTTCTTTTCCTTGTCAACATCATTATATGTTTTTGATTCCATTGACAATATTGAAAAAGTATAGCTTTTCCTTATAGCTCATTTACACGGATCGAGTTTACAGACTAGCTCTGCGGCTTTTGGCTTTTTATCAATAAATAGCTTGTGAAGTTTAATCACAAACCTAATTTCAATGAGGTGGCGATTCGATTTTACAAGCACTTGTCGGTTAAAATCATAGACCTAGAAAATTTTTCGCTGCGCTTAAGAAGACCAACAAAGCGTGGAAAAGAGAAGTTAACATTATACGGACACGGTCTATGAAAAAAAGAGACAAAGGACCAAGTGACAATGTGCCAACATTTTTTACAGTAAGAGCCCTTAGCGTCCCGCCTAGCAAAAGAGCAAATACAATTTCTTTAAAATATTTGGTAATCTTGATTAGAATTTTAATAATGGTATCGTGGAGCCATAGTGTCTTGTTCTGTAAATAATTGTGATGTGACAAAAAGAAACAATCCAGTTAATCACACTTTTCACAGGTAAATAAGATATTGCCACACATTTCTCTAAAATCTAATTTCGCTACATTTATTCGTTTATCGACGAAGTAAACAGTATGGAACATAGTTTATTAATTTCCTTTGCCATAATATAGTCATATTTTATGTATGTAAGTCATATTTTACGTATCTCATATAAATAATGTATACATTCGTTTTTCGGATCACCTGTTTATTGACATTGTTGTTCTTTGACATTCTATTTCTATGGTTAAAATCGTCTCGTGTAAATGCCTTATTTTACACGATTGGACTTAGATCTATTTTACGCCCTAATTACCCCATAGACATAAAGTGGCGTTTACAAATTAGTTCAAACGCTCCTATTTATAAGGCTGCTCTAGATGGCGTGTCTTACCCTGGTTATGATTATGTCAGTTGGAGCACGTACGCTGTCAATTACCCAACAGCACGAACGGAGGTAGAATTTTAATAAACTGCCTTGATTAAATCTGTATAATTAAGTATTAACCTTTAGTAGGGTCTGAAATTTTAGATGACACATAATTTTTGATAGCAAAATCTTTTTAAAAAAGCTGAATGAGCTTCCGGCTCTCGTTTAATCATCGACTTCCCTTGCGAATATAAATAAAAATAATATTTAAAGAAAATAAACTATTTACACACTGGACTATCAATTGACGGAAGAACTATTCTCCATTGTAAAATAATATTTTATTAGGCTGGTTTGGATTAAGTAATTTAATTTGTAGCGAAAGTAACTTTTACATATACATACTTACACACACTCACACACGCACACACACTCACACACACACACACAAACATACATTCAACATACAAACGCACACATGCATAGCGCACACAAACCATTTGTTAATAAAGAGCATAAGTGCCTATAAGAACAGGTTCGACCTAGTTAAGTGTACTTAAGTGTCAATTTATTAAGCTATGTAATATTTTTTGTAACAATAAAATATTTTTATTATTATTTATTATTATTATTTATTGAGTGATATTTCAGTCACGTGTAAATGCCAAGAAAAATTGATAAAAGCTAGGGTTTCCTAAGAAAGCGGTGCCGACACATAGCGGCCGTAATTTTACATACGTAAAAAGATCTTGACTTTACGGTGTCCAGCCACCGCCACAGCTCTCTAGGTAACCGCGCCGTATTGTTTACATATTCAACGTTCTACGCCACTAAATTACGGCCGTAATATGACGGCACCGTCATATTAGGAAACGCTAGCTTAAGGGAGACTTTGACCGGGAGGTACCAGCGAAATCGCGGTAGTTTCGCCATAGTTCTACCATAGTTCCGCCACGAATTGTCTTCTATCGACGACGGTATCATATGACGAATACTTACTTCATCGGAGTACATCGGACGTACTTCATCGGAGTAATAAGCTGGATTATGGATTTCTTCAAGCTAATTCATTTCCAATAACTGAACAAGAAAAACACTAGAAAATCACAGCAATAAGCTGATAAACAAACTACAACAATTAGGTCGTAATTATGATTACACTGTTTCTGTCAAATCTGTCAATCAGTTTTTTTAATCAGTAAATGCAAAGGAACTTCGTGTTCAGCTGTACGTTTGATATTTTATCGCGATAATAATATAAAAAAAAATATTTGGTTAACAAAGTAAAATAAAAAAATCATTATATTATTTTCTTTATTCTAGAAACTTGTGCTATCAAAAAAAATATATAAAACAATTCTCTTCGAAAACGTTTACCAACCCCATTAAAACTAGAACTTTTAATTGCTCATGATTTTTATTTTAATCCCTTTTAACGGATTCGCATCCTTACTTTCGCGTGTGCCAACGGTCGGAGCCGATGATCGGGTGAAATCGCGCGTGAAAAACTATGCATATTAGAATAGGCTGTTCGCATTTGTTTCGCTTGTCGAAGTCATGGTTAACCTACTGCGGTATTTTGCGGCAGCGGAGGTGTGCTACAGGCGTGAAACGAGAAGAACCCGTTACTTACAGGCTTGCTGGGTTGGCTTGACTAGCCATACCAATGCTATGTTCACGCATAAAGGACCAAATGGGAGTCTAAATGCGGAGAAAAGAGCCCATCACCAATACCAATACCAAATAATACTTACAGGCTTGTACATAGTAGGTATAAATAAAAAAAATACCTGAGCTAAATAGGTGAGGTCACTTTCCGTAGAAGATTTAGAAGTGCGGACGTGTAGATTAAATAAATAAAAGTAGATCTCAAACGATGTTTATTTTAGATACTATTGCATAAATGAGCGGCTTTATAAGGGTAGGTTTATAAAAGGTTAACGGATTGCAATAACATTTACATTACCTCTATTATACTTATACTTACAGGGTCATTTTATATTCACCATCCAAATTTTAAGGAAAATTCCATAAAACTAAACAACTTCCTCCAAGAAACAATTGAGTTGAATTTCACCATAAAATTTTGGTCATCCCATCATGTGATCTCTTTGATTTGTATGAATAGAATAGTCGTTTTTTTAATATTTTTTTTACGTTTATTCATTAGTGAAAGTTGATCAGTTTCATGACCTTAACACATTCTTATAATTTAAGAAGTAGAAAGAAAGAAAAAGCATTTATTGACCGCAAAACATAAACAGTAAAGGTAATTAAAAATAAAAGTTGGAAAGCAAAACGAAAAAAAACAATATACCTACATAGACTTAGAACTAATTAGTGAGCGGCCAACTAGGCCCCAACCTCAGCAATGCTACAGTGGCATACCGGAGTATGTCACTGCAACGCTGGTATTCTGGCGGAACCTACTTGCATGGTGACGACAACGAACAGACACAAAAGTTATTATTTAATAATAATTCGGAAGACATAATAATAATTATCTATGGTTTGTCCAGAGAAACCATGAATTAAATATACGATTAAAAAACTATAATCTAGGTTCTGCCTTCTGTAGGTCTAAGAAGCGAGGTGGTGTGTGCATCATACACCATAACTCTATTGAAATAAAGCAGCTACCATTTGTTGAGGAATTGTCATCGGAGTTGACTTTCGAATGTTGTGGTGTAGAAATTGTGAATTATAAAATAATTTTAGTGTGTATTTATAGAATTCCTAAGTCTGACACACGTATATTTTTTGAAAAACTGACTATTTTACTTGATAAATTAATAAGAAAAACAAATAAATCCATTATAATAACTGGAGATTGGAATATAGATACATTGAAGGATTCAAAGTTTTCACGCGAGTTAAAAGAATTACTAGACAGTCATAATTTAGTCTTACATATTGACACGCCTACGCGACGACAGTCCTGCTTAGATCATTTCGCAAGCAACATCAGGGAGGCATTTGGTTATACGTTACCGGTTTCCTTGTCCGACCACGAAACAGCACAAATATTGACAGTGCCAGTTAAGGGTCGAGTAGAATCTTATCAGTTCTTTTACAAAACAATTAGAGATTTTAGTTCTGAAAATATAGATAAATTCAAGCAGTGTGTAACAGACTATCCATGGTCAGACTTGTATAATTGTAATGATATCGAGAAAGCATTTAATTTATTTCATACAGAAATATGTCTCCTTTACAACTTATGTTTCCCGAAATACAAAATTAAAGTAATGAAGAGAAAGCCTGGGCCAAATTGGCTGACAAAAGGTCTGAGAACCTCTTGTGTAACCAAGAGAAAGCTACGTTTATCTTTTTATAAAAATAAATCTGACTCCGTGAAAATAAAATATAGAAACTATTCCAAATTATTAAAAAAATGTATAATATCGGCTCAAAAATCACAAAATAATAAATATATAAATCATGCCAAAAATAAGTGTAAAGCAACTTGGGACATAATAAACGAGGGTCAGAAAAGTGTTTCAATAAATACTGTAGAAAATTTGAAAATTAATGAAAATGAAATAATTATTGATACTGAGCAAATTGCATCGAAATTTAATTCCCATTTTATTAATATACCAAAAGTTATCCCAGATTCTGATACGAAAAACTATCCTGGCAGTCTAAAACATTGCAATTCCACTCTATTCCTGGCACCCACTGATGAAGTCGAAATAAAAAATGTTATCAGATCATTAAATAATACTGGCGCTACGGGATATGATGAAATAAGCACTAAAATTATTAAAGCATGTGCAAATGAGTTGGCTCCTATATTGACATATTTAATAAATTTATCATTCGCCACCGGAGTATTTCCCTCTTCATTAAAGCTTTCGATAGTGAAACCGCTGTACAAAAAAGGAGACAAAGACAATATTAATAACTATAGGCCTATTACGCTCATCCCCATTTTATCAAAAATTTTCGAAAAGGTATTCTATATAAGATTGTCATCATTTTGTACAAAATTTAACATTATACATTCAGAACAATATGGATTCCAAAAGGGGAAATCCACGTCTATGGCATGCTACCATATCGTCCGTCACATTTCATCCTTGATGGATAAGCGTATTCCCGTTTCAATGATACTGTTTGATCTTAGTAGAGCCTTCGATCATGTTTGTCACAAAACTCTTCTTAAAAAACTAGAAGCATATGGTATCCGTGGGCATGCACAGGAGTGGATTAGATCATATCTTGAAAATAGAGCCCAAAAAGTAGAACTTAACAAAGTTGACAAGTCTTTACATTTAACCACTTGTCACTCTGATTATTTGAAAAATAATTTTGGTGTTCCCCAGGGAAGCATCCTCGGACCTCTCTTGTTTGTTTTATATTTAAATGATCTCCCGTCTATCACTGGGTATCGTTGCACACTGTTTGCTGATGACATTTCAATAATTTTACATAAAATTCCTAATACTGACTATGAAACTGAAATAAATAATACAATCATTAATGTAATAAATTGGTTAAGGCATAACAATCTACTAGTAAACATAACAAAAACTAAATTTATACAATTTTATAATAAAAATGGACGACCACAAAAAGTATCTGTGATGCATGATGGTAAACAAATTGCAGAGTGCACTGCTGCTAAATTTCTTGGCATTGAAGTAGACACCAATTTAACATGGAAAAATCACGTCTCATGTGTTTGTCAGAAAATTAATAGATTTTCTTATGCTTTATATCGTTTAACGCGGCTAAGTGGTCAAAAGACAGCACTTACTGCTTATCATGGTTACGTGTGCTCAGTTTTGAGGTATGGTCTTATTTTATGGGGAAACTCGGTTGACGTTGACCGTGCCTTTTTGATTCAGAAAAAGTGTATTAGAGCTATGTGTGGTGCAGGACCCATGGATTCCTGTCGACCATTATTCAAAAAACTAAATCTATTAACAGTCCCATCAATGTATATTTTTGAATTATGTGTCTTTACGAAAAGTAATCTGAATTTGTTTAAAAAAAAGCATGAGGTGTGTACATTCTCAACCAGATATCCAAATCAATTAGTGTTGCCATCTTGCTCAACAACGTGTTGCCAAAGGAATTGTTATCTCATGTCAATAAAATTATTCAATAAACTACCAATGGCAATGAAAGACTTACCAATGAAACAATTTAAATGTGCGTTGTATCGATTACTGACTGACAAATGTTTTTATAGCGTTAAGGAATTTATTAATTGCAAAATTTGAACACTATCAAACTATTTTTTTTTTTTTTTATATATATTATGTATTAGGTCTCATTTCAATTCGTTTATTACTTTTGGACATGATTTAATTATTTTTATTTTTATGGTTTAATTTGGTTTTTATTTTATTTATGATTATTTCGCGACATTTTTAATTTATTATCAGACTCAAGACCCATCTCTAATTTGCATACCAATGTTATTTGGTTAAATGTGAGAAACAAATCCAATAAATGTTATAATCTTGTACTGACCACATTTAAAGCAATAAAGAATTATTTCATTTCATTATTTCATTTCAATTTAACGAAGTAATAGATAATATTAATATCAACAAGCATCGATTTAATTTGGATAATGAATACAAAATGTATAAAAATATATTTATTTTTCTCAGCTTTCATAAAATCCTACTGGTTTTTATTTAAAGACTTATATTGTTAAGACATGAAGTAAGAATTACTTTACTTGATGCTTCATGATAGAGTAGTTTAAGATCTGTATAAACAATTATCTTGACTCTACCATTAGGGGCGTAAAAACTGGTAGAAATTTTCATAATCAAAAATCTTGAAATTAATAAAAACATTATCGTTTTTAATTCATGAACTATGGAACTATGAACTAATGAACTATGTCTTATTTTGAAAAATTATCATCCCAAAACTGGAGAGATTATAGGCTAGTTTTTTATTATAGTTTCAAGATTTTGAAAAACTACAAAATTGGAGGTCACTTTACTATTTTTTATCGAGAAAAGTTTTAGCTATCATGTTTCTCTGGGCGGATTCGACCAAGTGAGAATAGCTGTTATTCTTAGATAAAGCGACCAGCTATTCGAGAGTAAACCGAAATTGCGTTTTACCACATACTATTCTCAGACTATTTTGCCTAGTCAGGAATAGTCACTATACCACCATTTCGCGGGGAATAACAAAGTTAATCCGCGAGTATTTTAATGGCATCCGCGTGCCGTATGTCAGTGACATTTGTTTGACATTTGACCGCTACAGATACGTACAAGGCGATAAAAAAAGCTGACAAGACTTTGCCTTTTAAATAATTCATTTATAGAATAATGACAATTGGCCGGATAA
Organism: Agriphila straminella; assembly: GCA_950108535.1. Lineage (NCBI taxonomy): Eukaryota > Metazoa > Arthropoda > Insecta > Lepidoptera > Crambidae > Agriphila > Agriphila straminella. The sequence continues at coordinate 19,153,832 of OX467307.1, read as the reverse complement.
TACGTTCATTCACATATTCACTCACTAATGAAGGATTAAGAATCCCAAGAGTAACTTATCTTTGGATTGCATGGAAAATGACCATTTCTTTACTCAAGAAAAAAAACGTGGAATAGATGTTTTCTTGGTATAGTTATTCCCGTTTATATTGAAGTTTGGACGAATCCACCAATCACATAACTGATCTACTTTCCACATTATTTTTGGGACCGAAAAATCAAGTAATACTGTGTGAAATCGTTCTTCTGTTATGTGTACCTTCTTGACGATGTACGGCCACATAATGTGTAAATTCTGACATATCGTATTTTTTTATAGCTATTTATTTTAACTTCGTTCTGTCAATAAACTATATGTCTGCCATTGCTATACTTCCTGTAACAAACGCTTATGTACCCAATATTTCATGCGCAAAAGGGGTAAAAACACAAACAAACTCGCAAGGAATCTCACCGAATTTGTTATTTACTTATACTTTCGGCCGCTCCTGATAAATTAAGCTATAAATTAAGTGATATACGGGCGCCTATTTCTCATTCAAAATTACCGCAGCCTCTACGAAGTTGTCTATTTTTGTTACTATTTTTTCTCGAAAATTCCAATGAGTGTTAAAAAATCCGTTGCGATTATTTTTGAATTGGTATCGAACATAATACCACGTTTTCCGTTTAAATTCTAAACACTGTAACTTAAGTTAAGTTACAGAATATTTGCCTTGGAGGAGTAGTGCCGCGATAAATGGACGCGCCAGGATCGCGGCACGGTCGCGCTATAAATGTGAGCGAGCGGATCAGTGGACGCAGTAAAATAGACGATAATGAAGTATTTCAAGTTTGATTCTAATTATTCACACAATATAAAAAGTGCCTTTATACTTTATACCTCCTTGTAAACTGAAGTCAATGTACTAGAAATAGTGTTTTGGTTGATAAAATAAACTCAAGCGCTCATTAGAACACAGTGGATGTGTTATATTAAAGTAAGACTAAATTATTGATTTTCATTATGTTGTTGGATGTGGATCTCTTGATTGAGGAAGAGGAGAAGGAACCAGCAGTCAACCATAATCTGTAATCAATTCAATTGAATGACGCCTATTATTTTGAAGCATAAAGACATAAGTGGCGCTGCCCAATCGGTAACTTTTGTAACTGCTCATATTATTCCAAATAGTCAGAAAATACTTGTTGCAAAACTGACAAGCTACATTGCATTACATAAGTCTGTTTATTCTCATCACATTCTCTCCAAAATTTCTCGCGTTATAAAAGTGACATCAGTACTAATGGTACGCGACATTCAGGGTCGTCAAAAAAATAAATGGCATATTTACGGGGAGGCCTTTACAGTGAAGAGTGATGAGGGAGATAAGAATTCGTGTTCTAAGACGTGTCTATTGGGCCTTTTATGGGTTTCGAGGTTGAATGGCTGCGGAATCTTTTGTCTGTTCGCCTCACATTTACATAACCAAACAATCGGTGTGGAAATAAAATGGATTCGGTTTGTCTTGAAAATACATTGATATAAAATCGGTTAACGTTTCACAAACGACTGGAGTGTTATTATTGAATTGATTGTTTGCTTCGAAACTGGACTGGAAATCTCTGGAAGGTTGCTTGGAAATTCCAATTTGTTACTGTTTTTAACCGAATTCAAAAAAAGAAGGAAGTTCTTAATTCGATTGTATTTTTTTTTATCGTTGTTCGCGCATATCTTCGACATTTATGGACCGATTTTGATGATTCTTTTTTTGTTTGATTGAGTTTTCTTGCGAGATAGTCCCATTATTATTATTTTTTTAATTCGGTTTAGCAGTTTTCAAGTAATCCTGAAAATTTTGTGATTTTGCATCAACTACCTTGACTACTTTGTTATTTATAAACCGAATTAGATGTTTTTTTTGTTGGGAAAGGGATACCTTTAGTGTAGTCTTTTAACCGACTTCAAAAAGAGGAGGTTCTCAGTTTGTCCCGTATGTATGTATGTTTCTCCGCGATTATCTCACGTTTGGCTGAGCCGATTTTTCTACTTAAATAATATACCTACACTACCTAATACAGAAGGTACTTACACTAAAAATAAATATATATATATTTTTCTATAAAACAAAAAACATACTTCAAAAAACCTGCCCCTAAAAAGCAAGAAATAATATACAAATTACTAGATACGCATTATCATTGTTATAATAAAAACACGTCTGTTGAAGTCGGTTGGGGATTTTAGAATAAAAAAAGGAAGTTGTAGTAAAAAAAGAAAGCCCCACCCGACTTCAATAGACGTGTTTTTATTATATCAATGATAATGCGTAGCTAATTATTATTTGCTTTATTTATATATTTTTTGCTTTTTAGAGGCAGGTTTTTTGAAGTCGGTTTTTTTCAGTGACAACTTGAGTTCATTTGTCAATTATTATTATTAGTTAAGTATTGTTTTGACATTAGCCATTTTTAATGTCCCCACTGCTGGGGCACAGGCCTTCCTTATTGGTGGATAAGGAGGATAGGCCACCACGCAAACCTAATTCCTGATTCGGATTGGTGGTTAGGTTAAGTTAAGTATTGTGTTTTATAGGAACCTACTACCATGAATTATGTATAATGAAAACGTGTAAATGTTACTACAGAAATGCTTACTACTAAGTTTGCCACAATATACAAACTCACTTATTTTGACTTTGCAAAACAAAAATTTGCTCTCACAAAAACTCATCCACCAAAAATAGACAAAATAAACTTTATTCCCAATTCATACCCCATCTACGAAATAGTAGATGAAACCGAAATAGGATAATAGTTGCGCACCACTACCGTTTCATACTAATAAAAACTTTTTGGTACGAAAAAAGTTGGGCTAAACTGGCTAAACGTAATTTCGCTAACAGTGATAGCGATACGAATCTGCCATTCTCGGTACAAACGAGTTTAGTATCGCTAAATGTGGCCCTAAAACGTTTTTATGGTGTATCCAAGGTTCGACGAAATTAAAGTTCTGCTACCAAAACTTTACCTGGCTTTCATAAAGCTTATTAATATAGGTTAATGTATTAAATTGGGCAATATGATAAAGCTGAAAAGATACTAAAAAAAGTCCTACTGTGTCAGAGGCCTTCCTTAAGGCGATTGTATGACCGAAAGTGGCGCCCTCAGAGGTTTTTATTTAATAAGTTATTTAGAAAAAGATTTTAATAATGTTTATCGCGGAGATTTTACGGCCCATGGTCTAGTATTTTTAGAAGGTATCACTACATGCCCTCGTAGTCATTCGTAGAAGTAGATAGCAAATGTGTCAAAAACGGCCACTTTTAGTCTATCTAGTTCTAGCAGTGACTACGAGGGAATATAACGATACCGTCTAAAAATACTAGACCATGGGCCCTAAAATCTCCACTATAAACATTTTTAAAATTGTGTAAGTATTAGAATTATAATATTAAATATAATTCACCGCGGCGCCACATTCGCTCAGGGTACCACCTTAAGAATTGTTTGTGGAGAATGCCATTAACGATCTTGGGACAATAATTAATAATACCGAAATATAATATTGTAGTTGAAATTAATCATTTTTACCAATGATGATGGTAAGAAGTTTTAACCACTAATTTAGAATATTTTTCTATTTTTAGGGTTCCGTAGCCTTATGGCAAAAAACGGAACCCTTGTAAATTCGTCATGTCTGTCTGTCTGTCTGTCTGTCCGTACGTATGTCACAGCCACTTTATTCCGAAACTTAATAGTTTCGGAATAAAGTGGCTGTAATCCTAATGGATTACATAGTTGAAACTTGGTAGGTAGGTAAATGTATTCTGTGAACCGCTTTACGATTAAGATTAGGAGGGCTTCCTATACATGGAACTGAAACTGAAAAAAAAAACATTAAACCTATACGTATAGTACTAAATAATATACTAGAAAAAATACGACTCGCACCAGATCAATACTCAGACGGGAATCGAACCCGCGACCTTTGGATATCCGGTCCAATGCTCTGACCGCTGAGCTACCGAGTCACTTATTTAGTATTGTGTAAAAATGGCATTGTGAATGCAAAAATCTCAAATTTAAAAAATAGTTAAAATAGTTATAGGTAACTATTTTTTCTCAAAATCAATCGCGAACGCGTTGGTGTACTAAGGGCATTTTTTATGCACAACAGGATAGTGCTTAGCTTTCATCTCACCTGATTAAGATAAGGCCGAAGGTAGAAGCGCACTACACCCGGAATCCTCATCACTGAGGAACTGGCTATCTTACCTAAAACTGCCGGAACACATAAAATTTTAAAATGTTGTAATTTTGAAATGTCAAATCAGTGCATTGTTACTTCTGGCTTTTCTTAGTCATCTACAATATAAATTTTCGAACAGTTTTCATTACCAACAAAAGGTAGAACTGGTAATAAAAAACCAACACTTAATTTACTTTTACAATTATTACGGGTAATATCAATTTCAGCATTAACTTTTTCGTTTTATTTGGGATTGAAGATTCAGAGAAAAAGCGATAAAAACCAATAACGATTATCTTTTAATAGCAATAGTAACTTTTAAGATTGTATTTAGAAAGACCTTAGTAGAAGAAAAAAATCAATTATATCAGACGAAATAAAGGTGCTTGCACACTGTAGACAATTACTGACTGCTGACTGGTTTCATGTCTTAACTACTCAACCAATCATAATGAAATTTTGCTTACACGCTGTTAGGGGTACATAAAAGGACATACTTACATATTTTTCATTCCCGGCTTCCCGGCTAAAACAAGCAATTTATCAAAAATCTTTGAATGCATTTTAACTTATTTTTAAAAATAATAATGGACACACTTACATACCTTTCATCGGCTAACTAAGACAAGCGATTTATTAAAAATCTTTGAATGCATAATAATTCCTTACAATAAAATTTGCCATCATCAATATTTAGGGTACTTTCCACCCAACTGCCGTCTTTTCCACCCTGTATTGCTATAAACTCTTTTCTTTTCATAGAATGACCTAAATGTCTGGTGTTCGATAAAAGAGGTTGAATTAGCTATTGGAAAATATCTCAAGAAAGAATATTGGATCTTATTCCTCACAAAGCTTTCTTTGTTCTACTAATGGATTATTATAATAGCTGTTTGTATCAACGCGGATATGTTATATCTCAACGACGTGATACTATTATTAACACAATAAAGAGTGGCTTTAAGACATTAAAGGTGTGAATAAAAGTATGCTTGGTATATATGTATGGAGTATATTCTCATTTGCCACGTTTTTGAGACATTCCAAAGGATACATCAATTCGATACCCACTCTTTTCATATGGTCAAACATGAAATCTCTTCTGTCTTTTATGATTTTCAATATCTGACGTTTTTTGTTTACTCTTCTCAGTACTTCCTCATTTGTCACCATCTCAGTCCAGCTTATCTTCTCCATCCTTCTCCAACACCACATCTCGAATGCTTCTCTATCTCTCTGTGTCGTTGTCCAAGTTTCACATCCATAGAAGGCTATACTCCATACGAAAGTTTTGATGCACTGTCTTCTTATGTTTTTAGCGATTTTTGCCTTGAATATACATCCATTCCTGTGGAAGGCTTGTTTTGCAATTGCTATTCTAGTTTTGATGTCTAAAGCGCATTAGCATCATTTGTTATTATGCTGCCTAAATATTTAAAGTTATTTACGATTTATACCTTACCTTTTACGTTACCTTGTTGTTATTTCTTCAAAATACAAAAGAATATCATGTGTCTGAGAAAAAAAATGTGTTTTTTGTAGAGCCTCTTAGTGTTTTTGATAATTCCGAACGTTGTTTTGTCTAATTTAACTAATATTTCCCAAAGCAAAAGAAAATTAAATAAGCAGGAAATAAATCCCTAATGCTCAGTATCTAACGTACTATCTAACGGGGTCCGATAAAGTAGGTACCTCAGAAACCGGGTGTAAGAAAGTTTCACAGTTTTAGTTTAGCCTACCTGAAAGGATTTTTTTTAAAACTTCTATTCAATTTCCAGTTGAATCATAAGATATCTGTAACCTGTGAATCTCCGAATTGTTTACATAGAAAACGTTGTACGCCGCTAAATTACGGCCGTAATATGACGGCACCGTCATCCTAAGAAACCCTAGCTTTACAGGGTGGATGTCTAAAACTGGAATTGATAATTATTTTTATTCTAACACCTTTATTCACAAACATTAAGTACTACTATGAGGTCTCACAGCGTCTGCGGACGCACAGCGTCCCGCAAACTAATCACACGTAATACGTAAAAAACCAACCAATCACAGAGCTCTATTTCAACACGGTGCGTTCGCTTAGTCAAGGGTCGTTTGAGTGTTTTGTTAGGGAATACGGGTGTGAGTCTCATCAGCACCAACAAGTGCTTGATTACAGACTTATTACTGCACATATTTTTTAATTTTTTATTGACGACCTGAGTGGTGCAGTGGTCAACATGCCAGTCTACCACGCAAGAGGTCCCGGGTTCGATTCCCGGCCGGGCAGAAATTGAAATGACGAATTGTAATTTCTGTGACGGGTGGGTATTACTATGTATAATAAGTATAATCGAAATCGGAATATAGTCGGACTCACGCACGAAGGGTTCCGTACCCAAAAACAGCAAAAAAAAAAAACACGTTTGTTGTACCTTAAATATTTATTTTATTCTGTTTTTAGTATATTTTGTTATAGCGGCAACAGAAATACATCATCTGTGAAAATTTCAATTGTATAGCTATCACGGTTCATGAGATACAGTCTGGTGACAGACAGACAGACGAACAGTGGAGTCTTAGTAATAGGGTCCCGTTTTTGCCCTTTGGGTACGGAACCCTAAAAATTATATAAGTGGAATATTAGTTGTCTAGCCGCATATAAGCTTTGTTACATACAAAAATATAAAAAATAATTTATTAAACACTACCTCCGTTTTATAAATGTAAGCCTGCAAAACCTGCGTCAGGTTACAAATTTAAATACGGGAATTTCTCACTGTCAAGCTACACGGCATCTTAATAATGTATTATGTAATCCGCTAAAATAGAAACTTAAGGGAAGTAAAACTGAAAAATGCGCAAAATCCAAACCACTTAGCAGTCTCGGGGACACAGAAGGAAAGGAAGATTATAAAAATTTCATTCGCTAAAACGCGCTAAGACGTCTCGGAATTAGGTCGGGCAATAAATATGTTTCAGGGGTGTCTCTTGTAAAAATTAAATAAAAAAATAAATAAAAAAATCGTTGTGAAAATATCTCACTGTGTATTTACACACATTTCCTTATAAAACTTTTTCCTTGGTTGACAGCCCTATTAAATTTAGATAGGTAGCTCTGTCTCACTTAAAACATTACTTCAAATTGCTTCAAAGATCTGAATTCTAAGTTAAAATAATTACAAGCATACCCTATAAAGAAATTATTTATTCGCCTCTCACTTTTACAAAAGAGATTTTAAAATAACCTAAGCGAGAGACTGGGTCATTATTTTCGCAAGCTACATTTAAAGACTACAAAATATAAATAAATAAATAATCTTCGTACATGTATGCGAATTTTCTCTAGAAATGTTATTCTAATATTAAAGGAAATTGCTACAATACATCTCTTCACATGTACCTACTCTGTCGTAATATTTTCATTGTATCTGTCTACTTCGTTGGAGCGAAGTAGTAAGATAAATAAGTAAGCTATTCGTTAAAAAGCGCTTAGCAGCCTCCAAAATGGGGTCATGCAATAAACTGAGACAGGGTTGCTCATGCTCTAGTTGTTCAAATATTGAAATTGCTTTAGTTATGTTTAGTGAAAAGGGTGACAGAAAATGGGACTCTTTCGGAATATCGTTTATAAATAAATTGTTTGTGAAAAACTTTCGAAACAAGTTTTGATTTGAATTTGCCTCAGCAATATTAACTTATATGAGACTTGTATTATTGGGGTTACTGTACCAGTTTAAAAGAAAAAAATGTATTTTTGTTTTATGGGTTTACTGTACCTACCAATTTGAAAAGAAAATTAAGACACAATTCACTATTCACGATCACATACATTCAAGATTTATTTATCATCAAAATAGGTTCTGAAATGAGGCTTTTATATTTGACTCATTACAACCATCCGAGACCTTTCCCCAAACAATATTTACACTTTATAAGCTACTGCAGCCACTCGAACAATATTACGGTAGAAGAACACTCGACCGATATTTAAGTGGCAGCCCTAACCGACGTATCTTGACCCGTTTCTGCGTTTGAGGAGGCATTACTTTGCGGATTTCTCCCAGTTGGTACAGTGAAAGGAGGTTTTTTTTCCCCGGATATTAGCAGGTCACATTTGCTGAGTCAGTTTTGAAACGATTGGAGGGGACGAGAACGAGAAATGGATTTAAGTGGGGATGGCCGTGGTGCCTGCACGTGTTTAGGGAGGGGACGCTCGGAAAAAAGTTTCTATTTTCTAAAAAAACATAAAAAGTAAAAATTAAACGAAGCATCTAATATTAATTTAAATTAGAACAAAGATTTTTGCAAGAATTAAATCATTACAGAAACAATCGAATTTCAATTTGAACATTTTCAAAAGTTTGTACAAGTTTATTTTTGATAAAGGATACAAACTTTAAGGTTGTTGTCTGACGCTAAAACTGAACAACTTTCTTCAAGAAACATGGGTCAAAATACGTCACAAATATTTAAACTTTATAATTAAATAGAGATCATGGCCCCATGGATCATGGATCCCAAGGCCGTCTTAAACTATGCTGGGGCCCTTGGGCGCACAAGAATGGGGCCTTTTGGAACGAAAAAAAGAGATTTTTTACATCATAGGAATATAAATGTGGGTCGGCCGGTGTTGAGCGAAAATCGCTGACAAAAGACGTTGTACGCTTTTATTTTTCAACCTTTTACGCTTGATATACGGTCGATGCAAAGAAATTTTTCGATTATTTTATTTTGATCTGTAACTTTTTGTGATACAAGTGTTTGTGCCCGGCAATTTTTTTTTGAGAATAAATTGTGAGAGAAATCGTCTTTACTTTGGGGCCCCTCAGGATGGGGCCCTGGGCACGGGCCCTGTGTGCTCTTAGTGTAAAGACGGTATTTTGAGACAAAGGACCCCGAACCGATAGTTAGAAAAATGTGGTTTCAGTTAAATGTCCTGGGATTTTGATATGTTATAGATTTTGGTGCCCTGAGTAAAAGTCTCTATGGGTGCTACCACTGTTCCTGAGTCCCTTTCAGAGATTTTTCTGATTTTGAACCATATGTAACAAAGTGTACCTACTAAATAATATACTAGAAAAAAACAAAAAACCGACTTCAAAAAACCTACCTCTAAAAAGCAAGAAATAATATTCGTAATAATAAAAATACGTCTATTGAAGTCTGGTGGTACATATTCCTTTTTTTATTCTAAAAGCCCCACCCGACTTCAATAGACTTATTTTTATTATAACGAATATTATTTCTTGCTTTTTAGAGGTAGGTTTTTTGAAGTCGGTTTTTTGTTTTTTTTTTTTATTATTTTTTTTTTATTTTTAGTGTAGGTACCTTGTAAGTAAGGTAAGTATATTATATTATGTAGAAAAATCGGCTCAGCCAAACGTAAGATAATCGCGGAGAAACATACTTAAATACGGTTCAAACTGAGAACCTCCTTTTTTAAGTCGGTTAAAAAACTACACTTAAGATATCCCTCTTCCAACAAAAAAAATAATTATCTTATTCAGTTCATAAACAAAGAAGTAATACGACCAATCATCGCGGTAATTCACACAAAATCATACTATTTTCGTGCTTTTTTTCAAAATTACTTGAAAAGTACTGAACCGATTTCCAAATTTTAAAAAATGGGACCAACTTGGAAGTGTACCTAATGTAATAACGTTTGAATCATTTCAATCGGTCCAGCCGTCTTCGAGTAATCGGTGGACATACACAAAAAAAAACACAAATATACAGACGAACATAGAACCTCCTCCTTTTTTGGAAGTCGGTTAAAAATACGACTCGCACCAGATCAATACTCAGACGGGATTGATCTGGTGCGAGTCGTATTTTTTCTAGTATATTATTTAGTATTGTACAAAAATAGCATTGTGAATGCAAAAAATCTCAAATTTAAAAAAATGTACCTACTTAAAAGTTCCAATTCCTAACTTCTTATGTAAAACAATTGACATTAGATTCAACCTATGTTGTTATGTTGGAATGTCAACTTCAAATGCACATCGATGTACATTTATAGATATATCATTTCACATCTTGGTAATAATATGAAAGTTAAAAGTTACGTTAAAAGTGTAACATTTATAAAAAATATGATTCGGTAGAGGTGTATTATGTAAATATAGATTGATAATATTTAATCTAAAACACAGTTTTTAGTACAGTAGTAACACTCAGGGCACCGAAATATTTATGATACCAAATTCCAGGAAATTTAACTGAAACCACATTTCCTAACTATAGGTTCGGGGTCCTTTGTTTTAGAAAGATATAAAAGGCCGATAACATACAGCAAATTCGTGTATTTTGTATAGCAACATTGACCGCAGAGGCAGCGGGCATTACGCTTTATCGCCCCAACACGGATCGCACGTGCGAAATGAAAGCATTCCACGACCACTTAAACGGTAATGGTACGGAGCATGATGGCTGCGAGAGTGGTTACAGTGTGGCCATATACTTATGTAGAATAGAAAAATTATAAGTAGTATCATAGGTAGGTCATTACATTGTACAGAGGGGTATAGAACCAAAGACAGCTAAGTGAATAAATGTCAAATTGACAGGACACGTCTTTTAAGTTTACCTCAGTAATAACGTGGCTCACTTTTGTATGGGCCTTAGCTGCCTTTGAACCCAACTTCATTTTTTAGACGCAGTTTAAAGGGCTTTAGCTATTTTTGTTTCTAAAATAAAAGAAGTAAATAGTTAGAACCGAAAAATTCCTAGATGTCGTGATACTCAGTTCATTTTCGTAATTTATGTCATTTAGCTGTCTTTGATTCTATACCCCTCTAAGAGCAAGTGTTACTTTCAAATTGTAAGTCGATATAAAGTGTTGGTTATAAAAAAATACTTACAATCAAAATAAAACATTATGATACGAGTACAACGTGTCCAAAGACTTATGTACATTAGAAAAAACCACAATATGTTGCAATAGTATTAAAAGTGGCTACACAAAATATAAATGCACTCTAGGCTAGGACCAAACTTTTTTTGTTTGATTGCCGTGTGATGTGATATAAAGATGTTGAGTTATAATAATCTTAAATCTAAATAAGTACCTAGTTTTATAAGCTAATATTTTGATATTTTCTTAAGAATAATGACATGATTTTATAATTTCTACTTATGACCTCATAAAAGCTAAAAGTTGTCAGTGGAGTAACCAATGTAAATAACTACAATAATTACTACATATAATTATAATTTTAACCCAAGTTTCAAGTCATTATGTGTCAGAAATTGCAATTAAAACTTTGAAATACTGAGCCGCTACAACAAATTATTTAATCGTAACTTAACATTAACTAAAATACCTACATCTACTCAAAGGTAATGGTAAAATAAAGAAAGAGTATTAAAAAGTGATTTATTATAAAATTACTTATGCATTAGAAGATAATTCATAATTTATTTATTGCATAAAAAAAATAGTACAATTAGGTTTTACAAAATAACAATAGTCTCACATATTTTACTGTTGGACAGCGCATGCAGTATTTTAATTTTAATTTTGTAATGAATTACATAGGTGCCTATGCCTATAGATTATCATAATATTCATAATACATTTCATTAGTAAACATAAATTTAAATATATATTTTACATAGTACCTATCTTAATCAGTCGTCATATTTTTTTTTATTTTTTTTTATTTGGACAACCAACAAGTACATACACCCTTACATGCTAAGAAGTACATACATTATATTATTTTTAATGAGTATACATGGTGGTGACTCAATTATAGGCTGCCACGGAAAGCATTAACTGAATTAGTTGGATGGGAGCAGGAAGCATCCCCTAAGTTAAATTAATTTTACTAACTTACCTAAATTACTAATATTATTATATAATTATTGTAACGAAAACAGAAGAAAAAAAAAACAAAATATGTGCGACATTAAAATTTAAGTGCCGAGTAACATTAATATAATAACATTAATTGCTTTTTAAATGCAGACAATCGTAACTTAAATATATCCACCACCTTACTAACACCAACAGTTATTAATCTAGTCAGGTATTTATTAGATATATTATTATAACCTACAGTTGGGGTAAATGTCAGCGAGAACAGCCTGCGAAGTAGGTCTCAACCGCACATTATCCATAACTAAATGTAACCGTTGCACAACAACGTTGTTAGCGTACGTGTTAATATTACAAATTCCGGTCCGGTCACGTATGCACGGTTCCGGCATTTACTCCGAAACCGGTGCCAACTCCGAACGAGTCGAATGATTAGCGCGAAACAGTCTTTGGGGAAATTAAGACTTGTCTGGCGTGGTTCTAATAACGAGAAAAATGGCGCCAGTTGCATTGAGATCGTGTTCTTACTAGCTCTTAGTGACTGGAATAGCAAATGAAAAAATGGAACGATTTACAAATCTTCAACGTGGTACCCTGAGCGAAAGTGGCGCCGCGGTGAATTATATTTAATATTATAATTCTAATACACAATTTTAAAAATGTTTATCGTGGAGATTTTAGGGCCCACAGTCTAGTATTTTTAGACGGTATCGTTTCATTCCCTCGTAGTCACTGCTAGAAGTAGATAGCAAAACTGCTAAAAGTGGCCGTTATTGACACATTTGCTATCTACTTCTACGAATGACTACGAGGGCATGTAGTGACACCTTCTACCGGCTTATACCGGCCCTAAAATCTCCACGATAAACATTATTAAAATCTTTTTCTATTAATAACTTATTAAATAAAAACCTCTGAGGGCGCCACTGTCGGTCATACAACCGCCTTAAATCGTAACAAACTATCGCATTTCCCGCCGTTTACTGTCGTTTCAGTACTTATGGTTGCTGCCGTGGTCCCGGATGACAGGAGCTTATAATTTTGCATTTAGGTATTATGTCCCCCAACATGAGACACACCGCGTTTAAGCAGTACCAAAGTAAACTGTTTTCTTAGGATTTTGTTCACCTTTGTATGTTTTTGAACGCGTTATTACGTTATTATCCTTTCCACCTAGTAAAATAATATACTAGCTTATCAAAATAGATTACTTTTCAAAGTAATTTTACTTGTAGAAATTTTAATTGTAGCTAAAAGGTTAAACAGAAATAAGCATAATTACTTATGCCCATCCTCATTATCCAACCATAAAGAAGGCCTGTGCAAACAGTGAAAAATTAAAAATGGCTACGTATTTAGTTTAGAACCAAAACAACAAGCAAAAGCTAGTTAGTGTCAACGTGTGCGTCAAAATGAATTTTAATTATAAAGAGGCATTTCGCTGGATGGGTTTTAATTATTGAGTTCAACGAACCCGCTTCGGGACCGAGCGACGTTTTCTTAATAGCTTTAATTATTTCGAGCCTCAATTACATTCGTACTTCAGTAATAATCTCTGAATGTTTTATTACACCCCTCGGTAGTCAATGAATTAAATAAAGTTCAGTAATTTTACTTCGATTTTGTTAATTAGGTACGGTATTATCGGCCAATTATGTAAATTTTTTAACAATACTCATTCATTTATTTTAAAATAACGTAATGAGTGGATTATTGGAAACAAATGTTGTGCTTTTTTACAAGTTTATATGCTATTTATAGCCCTCGAAATGACACCCTCATCTTAATTAAATTTATTGCTCGCTAAGTACACAATGTATCGAAAATTCACATGCATAGACTGAAGCTAGGGTTCCATAGTTTATTTACAAACAGTAACCTCAGTAAAATAGTTTGTCGTAGTGAGCAAAAAGTGACCACTTTTGTATTCTATTATTTCATTAGATTTGTATTAACTAAAGCATATGGAATACCAGCAATACGCAAAAAACATTGTCACATTTTTTATTTTTATTTTATTTATTTAAACACAACAAAAATTTTACATAAATAATTTAATTTAATTTACCAATATTTTATATATACATAATGATAAGACGCCTAAGCACGCGGTAGTTTAAAACTGTGCTGCAGGCCCCGGATTCTTCCAGAGAATGGCACTAACATTGTGACTTTAACATTGTGTATTTGAACGAACAAAACGTGAGTAATATCATGAAAAACCTGAAAACAAATAACCCTACATTTCTACAGATACGCTGATCTTCGCTCCATGCGTCAAATCCAAGAGATAATTTCGCATGAAATTCCAAATATCTTTTTTTTTCCCACACGTCAATTTAATATATTGGTAACCTCTTTTCGTTCTTCAGAGGCATTACATCGTAATTTCTCGATTCCATTTTCCTACATTATGACAAGAGTCTTATGGGCATATAGACGAAATTGCTTACATATATCATATGTTTGAAGGATAACGTCGTTCCAGTCACTCTTGCGTTAAAAAAACGCAATTGATGGTTCGAAGGCAGCTAATCGTGTTTCATGAAACTTTTGATCGGTTAAGGAAACGAGTCTGAGAGATATTTTATCTACACTCACAACGTAATGTTCCAAATATGAATTCAAAAAAGGTTATATAAATACGTACTTTATTTTCGTGAATAGGTAAAATAAAAAAAAAACTCATTACGATGCAGTCACCTGCATCATAATAGTAGTTTATGATACTGATGCATAATGAGGGGTATTAAAACGGTGAGGTTTTTAACCATACCATGTAACATAGCTAATACAACCAAAGTCTCTGTCTCTCTTTTCTAACGTTGATCTTTTATTTAGTAGGTTCAATCCCAAATGTATGAGTGTAGATAAAGTAGTGTATGAAACTGCACATAACTAGGTATTAAAACACTCTTGTGATACTATTAAAAACTTCGCCTACAGCTCGGTTTTTAAACACACACTCATGTTTTAATACCCCTCATTATGCATCAGTATCATAAACTACTATTATGAAATCTTATTAAAGCTTTCATTGGTTTTAAATAGGTCTAAATTTAAAAAATTAAAGGTATCCTCAATAATAGTAAGGTAATAGTATAGGTAATAGTATCCTAAAAAAAATTTAATCGATGAATGACCTAATTTTTTTAGTTTAGTATAAGGTATAATAATCATATTTTTAAAAATTGCCTAGTAACTGATTCATAGTAGACGAAGATCTCTGAATATAGTAATTAGGCACTGCCGTTATTTACCAATAACGTTACACTAAATGAAAGATAAAAAATGTCAAACAAAATCTATACCCGATAGTAACTGATTCATAGTAGACGAAGATCTCTGAATATAGTAATTAGGCACTGCCGTTATTTACCAATAACGTTACACTAAATGAAAGATAAAAAATGTCAAACAAAATCTATACCCGACGAATATACTATATCTATGCCCGACGACGACACAGCATATATTGTAACTATCAAATTTCACTTTGTCTGTCACAAAGACTTGTCCGTGATTGGACAAAAACTTTTCCGAGAAATAATAGGCTAACCGACGAAGGTCGCCTTTCATTCCTTTCCAATAGTCCTATTTTGCATGTAATAAATAATGAAACTTTGACGTGGGTCAGACGGCGCAGTGACAGCTACAGCCGATGGCAAATTTTTTTTCTCCGAACAAGTTGGAATTTATCGAAAGTTGATTTTCTGTTTTAGAATATAATTGAGAATACTGTTAAAATCAAGACGTTGGATCACAGGCCAGTATATTCCAAATTATCGAATTTGGCCTATGTTGAGTCAACGATAAACAATCAAATATTCTTTATTTTGAGCAAATAAAAATTATGTTGAAGTTTCATTAACGATTTTGATTATTTGACGGTTAAAAATACGATATTCGTATCTTGACTCGACTAAAAAAATATGCAAAGACAAAGAAAATTCCTTATGAAACATCTCATTCCCCACCCTGCATTTTTATTCCTCTAAATCAGTATAAGTTATGGCTAATCGGCTATAAATTATTCGTCTTTTGCGGCAGTCACAAGCCATTAGGGCTCGCATCGCCGCCCCATATTGCATGCATCGATTCCTTGTCACATAAAACATCTCTGGAAAATGGAGTTTTCCAGTGAAATATCAATGAGCTCCTTATGAATTATGCACATTTTAATAAAGTTTGTTGTTGGGATACTATTCTCAAAGGAATTAAAATTACCAGCCTAAAATTATGTCTTGCATTTATTATAAACTACACTGACGTAAGAGTTGAAAATAAATAAAATACTTTTGAAATTAACCCCGCATTTTAGCACCTGCAAAGTTTGTTTCTAAATAACAAATTCGTCAACAGAGTAAAGTTGGCTGCATTTAACCATTTCTAGGGTTCCATAGCCTAATAACAAAAACGGAACCCTCATAGATTCGTCATGTCTGTCTGTCTGTCCGTCCGCCCGTATGTCACAGCTACTTTATTCCAAAACTCTAAGAATTGGGATGATGTGATGACTAATGAATAAATTAACTAAATACTAATAAAAATCGTACACATATTAAACTTTTAGAGTAGCTTGTATACCTCTTGGTTTAATAAATTGCATATTATTTGTTTTATAACCCTTCAAAGTTGGGTGGACAATGCATTTAAAAAGTATAAAATTTATTAAAATAAATGATACATTTAAATAAGTCAGTAAAATGTATAGCAAATTTGTCTTAGAAACCATTTTGATAAATACAATGTTTAATATAGCTGCCGAACAAATTTCCTACGCGATGCATACAAACTACTCAGGCTTGACGTCATAATTGAGTAGCCGTTAGTATGGAGCGTCCATTTGTGTGCATTTCACACTGTGATATCTCGGGCAGTTTTCATGCTAGCGAAATAATTATTTTACCAATGTTTCTTTTTTTTGAGTGGTAATTTATGTAACATAAAATAAAAAAGTTGTCATCATCCCAATTACACAGTTGAAACTTGGTAGATGTATTCTGTAAACCACTTTACGATTTTTACACAAAAAATATTATTTTTAAGGGGGCTCCCCTTAAATGGAACTGAAACTAAAAAAAAATTTCATGAAACCTATACATAAAATGCAATAATGAAAACAGTCCGACATAGAATTTTCTTCTAATTCAGTTTCCAAAAGTTCGTTGCGATGTTTTGGAGGAGAAAAAAGTCGAGAACGGAACCTCGATTTTTTAGTTTTTTTACTAAGGATTTTAAAGTAGGAGCAGCAGTTGTCCTTATCGCACTCCCGCGCGGTCCCGCCTACGTCAACGCGACGGAAATATTAGTTTAGAATTCTTGAATCTGAAAAAGGGTTCAGCTAATGTTACCTCTTAAACTAACTATACCTACATCAATTTTCACATTGAATTAAATGATGTACAGGAAGATACACGATGCCAAGACGAAACAAACACGTTGCAGTAATGAGGTTGTGTATTCTGCTCCGGCAAACAGACAATTTGTTCCTTGGCGTTGGAGAGAAAATCCGAAGATATTCTCTAATCTTATACAATCTAGCAAAGTGATTGCAAACTCTAGAATGACGGGCTCCGTTCATTATCGTTTTAGAGCCATTAGTATCGCTTTTCGTTTTGCTAAAAGTGTGATAATTGGATTATTTGCCTTATTGCCTGCCCGAACAGCGTATAATCTGTACTATATTTACTTAATACATTACTGCCGCGGTATATAATGACTGCGTTGCTGGCAGCGATGAAGATGGCCGAGAGCGGAGCTTAGCGCAGGTCCAGGCCGTCACAGCGCGGTCAGCATTGCAGCCCGCGCATTGACAAGCTGGAATAAAGCCCTTATAATAGCGCGGACAGAGGGCTGCAATGATGAACAAGCTTGAAGGCTGAGAGCGCAGTTAAGCTTAGCTCTCTAAGCTCTAAGCTCAAAGTTTGTCAAAATAATGACAACATTAGAAGCATTTCTGAGTAAAGATAATAATTATAACCCTCGTTCCTCTTAAAGTTTATTGTCACTTTTTCTACAATACAAAATCATAATTTCAAAATATTCTAATCAAACCAAATACCAACTGATTACCAAAGTATCTACTTTCAATAAAACCGCGCTAGTGTTCGTTAAAAAGTAATAATAATAATAATAAAACGCTATATTCCACACTAGAAAAATATATTCCAAAGAAGCAGACAATAAACATGGACAAGTACATAAACGGCGGCCTTACCGCTAAGTAGCAGTCTCTTCCAGGCAACCTTGAGTAGAAAAAATATTAAGAACGTAAGGATTTGAAGAGGACAGATAGGGAGTGGTGCAAAAATACTAATAGCAGGACAACAGATAAGAGATGTACATAAATAAAATAGAGAGAGAAAATATGTAAGTATATAAGGGAAATATGAGAAAAAAGTGGTATTAGGTGGGAGATCTGTCACAAAGACTTGTCCGTGATTGGACAAAAACTTTTCCGAGAAATAATAGGCTAACCGACGAAGGTCGCCTTTCATTCCTTTCCAATAGTCCTATTTTGCATGTAATAAATAATGAAACTTTGACGTGGGTCAGACGGCGCAGTGACAGCTACAGCCGATGGCAAATTTTTTTTCTCCGAACAAGTTGGAATTTATCGAAAGTTGATTTTCTGTTTTAGAATATAATTGAGAATACTGTTAAAATCAAGACGTTGGATCACAGGCCAGTATATTCCAAATTATCGAATTTGGCCTATGTTGAGTCAACGATAAACAATCAAATATTCTTTATTTTGAGCAAATAAAAATTATGTTGAAGTTTCATTAACGATTTTGATTATTTGACGGTTAAAAATACGATATTCGTATCTTGACTCGACTAAAAAAATATGCAAAGACAAAGAAAATTCCTTATGAAACATCTCATTCCCCACCCTGCATTTTTATTCCTCTAAATCAGTATAAGTTATGGCTAATCGGCTATAAATTATTCGTCTTTTGCGGCAGTCACAAGCCATTAGGGCTCGCATCGCCGCCCCATATTGCATGCATCGATTCCTTGTCACATAAAACATCTCTGGAAAATGGAGTTTTCCAGTGAAATATCAATGAGCTCCTTATGAATTATGCACATTTTAATAAAGTTTGTTGTTGGGATACTATTCTCAAAGGAATTAAAATTACCAGCCTAAAATTATGTCTTGCATTTATTATAAACTACACTGACGTAAGAGTTGAAAATAAATAAAATACTTTTGAAATTAACCCCGCATTTTAGCACCTGCAAAGTTTGTTTCTAAATAACAAATTCGTCAACAGAGTAAAGTTGGCTGCATTTAACCATTTCTAGGGTTCCATAGCCTAATAACAAAAACGGAACCCTCATAGATTCGTCATGTCTGTCTGTCTGTCCGTCCGCCCGTATGTCACAGCTACTTTATTCCAAAACTCTAAGAATTGGGATGATGTGATGACTAATGAATAAATTAACTAAATACTAATAAAAATCGTACACATATTAAACTTTTAGAGTAGCTTGTATACCTCTTGGTTTAATAAATTGCATATTATTTGTTTTATAACCCTTCAAAGTTGGGTGGACAATGCATTTAAAAAGTATAAAATTTATTAAAATAAATGATACATTTAAATAAGTCAGTAAAATGTATAGCAAATTTGTCTTAGAAACCATTTTGATAAATACAATGTTTAATATAGCTGCCGAACAAATTTCCTACGCGATGCATACAAACTACTCAGGCTTGACGTCATAATTGAGTAGCCGTTAGTATGGAGCGTCCATTTGTGTGCATTTCACACTGTGATATCTCGGGCAGTTTTCATGCTAGCGAAATAATTATTTTACCAATGTTTCTTTTTTTTGAGTGGTAATTTATGTAACATAAAATAAAAAAGTTGTCATCATCCCAATTACACAGTTGAAACTTGGTAGATGTATTCTGTAAACCACTTTACGATTTTTACACAAAAAATATTATTTTTAAGGGGGCTCCCCTTAAATGGAACTGAAACTAAAAAAAAATTTCATGAAACCTATACATAAAATGCAATAATGAAAACAGTCCGACATAGAATTTTCTTCTAATTCAGTTTCCAAAAGTTCGTTGCGATGTTTTGGAGGAGAAAAAAGTCGAGAACGGAACCTCGATTTTTTAGTTTTTTTACTAAGGATTTTAAAGTAGGAGCAGCAGTTGTCCTTATCGCACTCCCGCGCGGTCCCGCCTACGTCAACGCGACGGAAATATTAGTTTAGAATTCTTGAATCTGAAAAAGGGTTCAGCTAATGTTACCTCTTAAACTAACTATACCTACATCAATTTTCACATTGAATTAAATGATGTACAGGAAGATACACGATGCCAAGACGAAACAAACACGTTGCAGTAATGAGGTTGTGTATTCTGCTCCGGCAAACAGACAATTTGTTCCTTGGCGTTGGAGAGAAAATCCGAAGATATTCTCTAATCTTATACAATCTAGCAAAGTGATTGCAAACTCTAGAATGACGGGCTCCGTTCATTATCGTTTTAGAGCCATTAGTATCGCTTTTCGTTTTGCTAAAAGTGTGATAATTGGATTATTTGCCTTATTGCCTGCCCGAACAGCGTATAATCTGTACTATATTTACTTAATACATTACTGCCGCGGTATATAATGACTGCGTTGCTGGCAGCGATGAAGATGGCCGAGAGCGGAGCTTAGCGCAGGTCCAGGCCGTCACAGCGCGGTCAGCATTGCAGCCCGCGCATTGACAAGCTGGAATAAAGCCCTTATAATAGCGCGGACAGAGGGCTGCAATGATGAACAAGCTTGAAGGCTGAGAGCGCAGTTAAGCTTAGCTCTCTAAGCTCTAAGCTCAAAGTTTGTCAAAATAATGACAACATTAGAAGCATTTCTGAGTAAAGATAATAATTATAACCCTCGTTCCTCTTAAAGTTTATTGTCACTTTTTCTACAATACAAAATCATAATTTCAAAATATTCTAATCAAACCAAATACCAACTGATTACCAAAGTATCTACTTTCAATAAAACCGCGCTAGTGTTCGTTAAAAAGTAATAATAATAATAATAAAACGCTATATTCCACACTAGAAAAATATATTCCAAAGAAGCAGACAATAAACATGGACAAGTACATAAACGGCGGCCTTACCGCTAAGTAGCAGTCTCTTCCAGGCAACCTTGAGTAGAAAAAATATTAAGAACGTAAGGATTTGAAGAGGACAGATAGGGAGTGGTGCAAAAATACTAATAGCAGGACAACAGATAAGAGATGTACATAAATAAAATAGAGAGAGAAAATATGTAAGTATATAAGGGAAATATGAGAAAAAAGTGGTATTAGGTGGGAGAAAGGAAATGTCTTCTAACTTGATCGCTGAAAGATCTTAAGGTACGAGCTTTATATTACGGATGCACAGAGAATGAATAGGAGTGTTTTTTTCGTGTAAAAGTGTTTTATTTCTTGTTTAAGAGTGCATAATTCTATTGCTATTGTATTAAGTAACACAGTAGTATGAAAAACACAGCACAAAGCATCAAGTTTATGTCAGTAAGTTTGGTAAATGGTAAATAAAAGTATTAACGCTGCTTTTATTACCAAAGGGGCCTAATTCTTGCAATATTAGGTTTATTACGAATCCGTTCTTCCGTGCACCACAATAAAATTCAAATTAAATTTTACGACGGCACGGAAGCCTTCTGCTTGTCACGACTGTACACAGTAGATATGAAAATACAGAAATCTGTGAATTTGAAAGCTTTTTAAGGTACATACGACAACACATCAAGTAAAATAGTTGAACTTCGAAACAGCTTTTATTACATAGGGCAAGGTAAGGTTGACATAATGTACTCCAACGTACTGTCAACTGTACATAGATAAAGGACATTCTAGCTAGTCACTATAATTTATTATGTCTTAAAATTTTCTTGACTAATGAAAAATATTGTCGAAGCGCATAGACCATAGTGCATTATTATTTTTACGCGTCAGTCTTAGATCTTAGAAGGCACCGAATACACGCATATAAGTAAAAACCTTTAACTACTTACTTACGAATTTCGTTCAACCCTAGCATTTCATCCGTCGTCCGAAACTTGTCTAGAGTCTAGACCTTCAAATCCCAATTCACTTAAGTCTTAGTGTGTAGGTAAAAGCTTAAAACTTAGTAACAGGTTTATCTTTCTAGTACAAAGTTCAAACAAAGAGTATCGCCAATGCCAACGTCAGCAAAGTTCCGAAATGTAACCAAACGTTATTTGGTCGGAAACTCGATTTTGTGGAGTTGTCCTATTTGCATATGGGGCTAAGATCATAGTTTTTCGCAGAATATGATATCGGCTGCCTTCCCGATTTATGTTGGGCACGTGAGCAGTTTAGTATGCTCGTGTTTGTGGGATCATTGAAACTATATAGGAATTGCTTGGCAAAAAGTGCTATAAAAGTGCCAAATAATGGAGATAGGTAATAATAGACTTGAACCTCACTTTGAATCTCACTTCACTGCGTGGGAATTTTAAATCATAAATGAGATGATGATAGGCTGTATTTTTATTAAAAAAAATATTTAGATAGCCACGGTAGCTACCTAAAACCTTTTGCAATAAGTAAAGTAGCTAATATTAAGCATATTTATTAAATTCACGCGAAGTGAAGTGAGATTCGAAGCAAGACGCGTGTTTGGTTAAAAAATCGACAGGGTTAAAGAAAAGAAATATTAAAAAGACTTAATAATAGACACATTATTGTACATTAAGACAAAAACATATTACAGAAAAAGAAATAGAAAGAAAGCACACAAAAGGCGATATTGCTTAATAGCAATCTCTTCCAGACAACTTTGAGCAGTAGAGAAATAACGGAAAATGGAGAAGGGGGAGTGGGGAGTGGGTGTAAGTACGGAAGAACATTAAATATAGATGTACATGAATAGAGATAAAGAAAAATAAAAATATAAATAATGAAAAAAGTAACAAGGAAATATGGTAAAATAAAATGTCCTTTAACTTGATCGCTAAGAGATCTCAAAGTACGAGCCTTCCAAATTCCCTCAGGGTTTGCGTAGAACAAAGAAGGCGTATGATTGGCGCCTAACGTGGTTGAATTGTTTTTTATGCTTGGCTCTTTCCTGTTTTTTAGTCGAAACGTAGCTAGTTTTGTGTTGTGGTTTTTTTGTGAAGCGTGTTTTTTTGTTTTTTTTTTCGTGCTGCTGAAGTGCACTACATTTAAAATAAGTAACGGTTTATAAACGACACCTTTTTTTTGTCTCGTTACCTGCATGTTTTTGTCTTTTTTTAAATATTTCATTAAAATTGTTATTGGAGCCCTAATATGGCGAATAAATTTATGTGATTTTATTATTAATTTATTTTATACTTACTTTTTACTCAAATAACTTTATCGTGTGACATTAATATTAGCATTGACTTTTACATATACATTGAATTGGATCGTGAAATTTTACATTTTTATTATAATCGTGAATTTAATTTTAACAATTTTTTTTAATTGTGGAATCAATGCTATTATTTTTGTCAGTATTCTTGACGTTTTGTAAGGTGCATTCCAGTAGCACGGATAATATTTGATTTGCTTTTTGTTTTTTTGTTGCAATTTTAATTTTTTCCTGTTTTTTATTTTGTTTTTAATTGATTCTTGTGTGTTAAAAAAAAATACGTATTATAATTGATTTTGTAACGGTGCGGAGATTGTGCTTTGATTATTTTTGATTATTTTGTTTTTAAATACCACTTACTCCATCGGGCGTTTATATATTTTTTTTATTTTTAAATTTTTACAATGTTGCCAATTAAATACCTATCTTTACAAAAGTCGGAGCTTGAGTACGAGGTGGGCATTAGAGGAGCCACTCCAGCAACGTCTGTTGATGAATTACGGAAACAAATAGTTAAATTGGCTCCAACATTTCCTTCGGAGCACATTTTGGAGTCACCTTTAGAAACAAAACAGGATCTTGCTGGTTGTATGGACGTGGTGTCAAAAATTAAATTAAATCTTGACATTGCTGATCCTAGTATTCCAGTACTTTTGAGAACGCAAAATTTTTTAAACCATTTACATAATCGAATAGCGAGAATAACATGCACCGACGCTATTAAAAAGGAATACGACAGCGTTGTTATGAGCCATAAGCTTTTACTTCAAAAATTTACTGCTCTTTCAGTTAACAGACCTTTACCTGGCGGTGTTTCGTCGGTAAACCCTAGTACTAGCAGTGACAGTAGACCAGTGGTACCTGATGTGTCTAATGTGATATCAGTAACGTGCGATCGAAGTTCGGCTGACTTGACCAAGTTCAAGTTTAATGGAAAGGCTTGCGTTAATGCGTTTATACAGCGTGTCGATGAATTTGTTGAGGCTCGAAATATTCCTTTGACAAAGATTTTAAGTTTTGCCTCCGAAATTTTTCAGGACGATGCCTTGCATTGGTATCGCTCGATAAGAAGTAAAGTTAACTCCTGGCCCGAGCTAGTAGTAAAGCTAAAGGAAACGTTTGGATCGCGGGACTTTGATTATAATTTTATTCCTGAAATACGTGCTCGCACCCAAGGTGATTGTGAGAACATTACTATATATCTTTCAATAATGAGCGGAATGTTTTCTCGTTTGAACGAGCCCCTCTCTGAAAAAGAGCAGCTAAAAGTACTACTTCACAATGTCAGACCCTGTTATGCCAGCACTTTAGCGTCTGCTGGTGAAGTGATATCTATAGATATGTTACATTCATTATGTCGTAATTATGAAGTAGTACAGGATCGTTTTTCCAAATTTCAGGAACCGCCTAAAGTAACTTCGGATACTCTTGCTCCAGATTACGCATACAAGAGAGAAACAAATAGGAATACATTTAAACAAAATAGCGGAACTAGCAATTCTAGTAATAATAATAATTTTAATTATCAACATAGACCATTTCCTCACAATAATTCTCTTTACAACCCGCATAATCAAAATAGAACTTACTCTAATATTAATAATAATAACAATAACAATTACAAAGGAAATTATTCTAAACATCAAAACTATAGTACAAACCGTAATCGTGGACAATCATCGTCAAATTATTTACATTCAATTAATACTACCCATTCTCAACCTTACTGCCCCAGATGTCGCAGCAACTCTCATCATATACGGCAATGTCAAGCTAGTCGTGATTTGTTTTGTTTTAAGTGCGGTATGAAGGATGTGAAGACGCCTGATTGCCCCGTGTGCTCTAAAAATAACTTACCTAATTCAAAAAACTAGTAAAGCAGAATTGTAGCAATTTTGATAGGGAAGATTGGGATAACTGGCTTGCATTTTTAAGAAAATTTTCTGCCACTTATAAGGTTTCTACAATTCTGAATTCTAAACCGGCTAATGATTCCAGGCCTTATGTTAATATTAAAATAAATAATAAAGAAGCTACTGCTTTGTTGGATTCTGGCGCTGCGCTTAGTATTTTAGGCAATAACTCTCATCTTAATTTAGAAGATGAATGTTTATTGCCCTATGACAATCACACTAATATGATTGCTGCTGGTGGCCAGTCTTTGCAAAGTATTGGCTATATGTTTTTACCAATTTCGTTTGAAGGCCAGTTTCATATAATTAAAGCTTTTATTGTGCCTGAGGTCGAAACCTCTATCATATTAGGTATAGATTTTTGGCGAATTTTTAATTTATGTCCTAAGTATTTGGGTAGTATCACATTATCTGATGTCCAGATGGCCGAGGTAAAAGACAATTCTAATGAAACTTTTATTCATTCTTATGTTAATTTATCAGATTCGCAAAAGTTATTGGCCGATAATGTCATTTCACAATTTAAAGCTATATCCACTGAGGTTAGGGGCTTAGGTAGAACGCATCTTATAACACATCGTATCGACACTGGTGACGCTCAACCTATCAGGCAGCGTTATTACAGAATGTCTCCCGAAAAACAGAAAATTTTAATTGAACAGGTAGACGAAATGCTGTCTTTGGATGTAGTAGAGCCTTGCGAGAGCGCCTGGTCCTCTCCCGTGCTCATCGTAAACAAGAAGAACGGTCAGCCCAGGTTTTGTTTGGACAGTCGTAAGCTAAATGCAGTCACGAAGAAGGATGCCTACAACTTGCCGTACATTTCAGAAATCCTCGATAATCTTCGTGATGCTAAGTATTTGTCCAGCATTGATTTATCAAAATCGTTCTGGCAGATCCCTTTAGCTCTTGAAGATAGAGATAAGACTGCGTTTTATGTCCCCGGCCGAGATACATTCCGTTTTAAGACTACTGCCTTTGGTCTGACCAATGCTCCGGCTACACAGCAGCGATTGGTCGATTTCCTCTTTGCTGACATGGAGTCTAGAGCTTTTGCGTACCTGGATGATGTTATAATTGTTAGTTCCTCGTTTCAGGAGCATGTTTCGGCTCTATTACGCGTTTTAAATAAACTGCAGAATGCCAATCTCACAGTAAATTTTGAAAAATGTAATTTTTTCCGTAGCCAACTCAGATATCTCGGTTATTTGGTTGATGCTAGAGGCTTGCGTACGGACCCTGAAAAGGTGGAGGCTATTCTCAACTTTCCGACTCCCACAAATAAAAAGGAGTTGAAGCGTTTTCTTGGAACTGCTACGTGGTACAGGCGTTTCGTTCCCAATTTCAGTACCGTGGCAGCACCACTCAATAGATTGACATCTAATGGCAAGCGTTCGCCTTCTTTCGAATGGACGCCTGAAGCTGATAGGTCCTTCAATGCCCTTAAAGAATGCTTAGTATCTGCGCCTGTTCTCGCTTGTCCGGATTATTCGTTACCTTTTGAGGTCCACACGGACGCGAGCAATTATGGCATTGGTGCGATGCTAACACAAAATATAGATGGTAAGGAGCATCCCATAGCGTATATGAGTAGGTCTCTTAGTAAGCCCGAACAGAACTACGGCATCACTGAAAGGGAGGCTCTAGCCGTGTTGACAGCACTCGAACATTGGCGTTGCTATGTGGAAAATGGGCAGACGATCACCATTTACACTGATCACTCTGCGTTGAAATGGTTCATGTCGTTGGAAAACCCTACAGGTAGATTAGCTCGTTGGGGTGTAAGATTGTCCGCTTTTAATTTCGAAATCAAGCATAGGAAGGGAGTAGACAATGTCATTCCTGATGCTCTCTCTCGTGCCTTGCCTCTCGCTGCCTTATCACTTTCGAATTCCGTGCTCAACACTGAAGACTCATGGTATAAAAAGATTTATAATGGTTGTTTGAACTCGCCAATTAAGTTTCCTAATTTCATTATTAAAAATAATTCATTGTATCGTTTATCTAAAAATAAATGTCAATTAACTTCTGAGTTTGCGTGGAAAGAAGTTGTTCCCGAGGAGTTCCGCGAGAAGGTAATAATGGAAAATCATTCGGAACCAACAGCAGGACATCTTGGTATTTTTAAAACTTACAGGCGCTTATCTTTAAGCTATTACTGGCCTGGCATGTACCATGATGTAGTAAAGGCTGTGGGATCTTGTTCCACCTGCTTATCATATAAAGCCCAAAATCACACTACGTTGGGTCAGATGGGACGTCCGAAGCAGTGTTCAAGGCCATTCCAAATGATTTCAATTGATTTCGTCGGTCCGCTCCCTGTCACCCGGAAACAAAATAGTTTTATGCTCGTCATCACTTGTTGCTTCTCAAAGTATTGTATGATTTTCCCGCTGCGTCGTGCTACTTCAGAATCGGTTATCAAAATTTTGGAAGACTCAGTGTTTTTAGTTCATGGTGTACCCCAAACAATTTTCTTGGATAATGGTACTAAATTTATTAGTTCCGTAACTAATACTTTATTTGAGAACTACAAGATCCCTAACATCTATTTTACTCCGAGGTATACGCCTCAAATCAATACGGTGGAGCGCTATAACAAAACTATAGTGACTTGTTTGGCCTCATTTGTCGAAAAAGACCATCGCACTTGGGACACTTTTATTCCTAAGGTGCAGTTCGCCATAAATAATTCAGTGAATGAAGCCACTGGTTTTACACCTTCATTTTTGGTCTATGGCAGAGAATTGGTGCGATGTGGATCTCATTATACAGATACTGATTTGGGCGACGAAGTCTTGTTCCTTCCGCGCGATATTTACGCTGAAAACCTTGGTTGCTTGGTATGTGGGAAGTATGCTTTGGAAGTACATTTTATTTGTTAACTTTTGGTACCTATTTTGTCGGTATAAGTGTGTTTAGTTAGACACAGTGAGATAGTAATAGAGTGCTTTATATTGCTTGTCGTGATATTATGTTTGTAATCAAAGATATATTAAAAAGTTTGATATATCATTGCTTGTAATAGCTAATTGAAAACTATATCATTATGTTAACAAAGATTTTCACCCTTTTGCTAAAATTACTTATAAAATCCTGGCTTTTAGTAGAATATTGTATTCCACTTTTCTAAGGGGAATATTCCAGTTTTTTTACACTACGCTGTTGCTGATTGTTGACTCTGAAAGTCTTAATAGTCTTTGAGAAATTCATTAGCTTAATTCAATTTCTGTTAATTAATTAACATGAAGGTACTTTACTTTGTATTAAGAATGTAAGGTCCTTGTACCTAAAAAACCTAAGCAATAAAATACTTCTCAGAAATACTTAGGTACTATAAAGCGTTTCAGATAACACAGAAGGTGATTCATATTTATAACTTTAGGCGTCTTGGGTACTTCTACGAATTGTGGAAAATATACGCTTTAATAATACGGAGGCTGCAAAAGCAAAGAGTTGAAAACTTATGTTTTACCTGAGATAACGGCTTACCTATCGCTAGCGATTTTGTGAACGGTTCTAAGAAACCAGGGGCCGTATTATGACCTCTTATTTCCTGGCAGTTTTCTGACTGGCTATCAATCTATCTCTTTTATTTGCTATACTTTTTGTTTATGTTATGCCGTGCTTGTGCCTATGTTTTATTTATATAATGCCTTCAGCTTATAACTTAGTATAGTACATTTATTTTATTTTAGTTAAATTTGTAATATTTGTATTGTTTTCGTTTCCGTTCCGTGATGTCACGACTGGTCTCAGCAGAATACCAGTGCAGTAGTCGTTGTCTGCTGCTTATACTGAGCTTGAGGTCAGTATTGGCATCACATAGCACGTAACTGTAGGTATTTCTTGTTGTTGTTTATTTTTCCTTTTTTTATTTTTATTTATGTTTAAATTATTTGTGCCTATTATGTGTGTGCTATGTGTTGCTAATAAATAATATTCTATTCTATTCTATTCTATTCTATACAGCGAGAAAGAGATGTAACTATAGCAATTCATAAACCTGGCAAGTTTTAAGAGGTTGTAATACCCCCCCAGGTTCTAATAATTACTAGTAGGGATAGAACAATAATATCATGTTTGTGTTGTGAGTCATCATACAAGTACAAGCTATGTTTAGTTTAAAACTAAATTAGTAGCGAGATTTGCCCGGTTTTTCTTATAAGGGATATCGTTTATCCGAAATAAAAAGCTATTCATAACCGTAACCAAATCCGATATAAAGTATCTGGTAATTTCGGTTAGGGGCGAAGACTAAAATGAGACTTTATATTTTTTTTCTGTCCAGTCGAGCCCACACTAGTTTTACTTTAACAATTTCTTAAAAATATTGTACCTATCCGTAACAGAAACTATCCGAAACTAACAAATAATCCGAAATTATTTCATATCAGCAACTGTATCCGAAACCGATATAATATTATTTCTAAATCCGTATCCAGCCTATCTATAGTCTAATTTCAAAATTTGTTTTTTCTGTCCAGCCGAACCCACACTAGTTTTACTTTAACAATTTCTTTAAAATATTGTACCTATCCGTAACAGAAACTATCCGAAACTAAAACATAATTCGAAATTATTTAATATCATCAACTGTATCCGAAACCGGTATAACATTATTTTTAAATCCGTATCCGGCCTATCTATTGTCTAATTTCAAAATATATCGCAATCGCTTTCAAGATGTAATAGATTGATGCTTCTTTTTGGCATAAATAAAAACTAACCAAAGAAATGCAGCCATGTGTCACATCCATCTGTCAAATGAAAGTGATTGCGATAGATTTTGAAATTAGACCCCCCGATCCGAATTTTTTTGTATTTTTTATAGTCTACGAGTCAAAAGTGCTAAAGAGATTTAGTAGGAATACCTAAAGATGTTACAATAATTTCAATACTAAATAATATACTAGAAAAAATACGACTCGCACCAGATCAATACTCAGACGGGAATCGAACCCGCGACCTTTGGATATCCGGTCCAATGCTCTGACCGCTGAGCTACCGAGTCACTAGTGACATCGCCGAATTTCTTCTAGTATATCCTACTCTTACGCTGCAAGCCAGCGTTATTTCACCAATGTGAGGAATTACCTCGGTAGCTCAGCGGTCAGAGCATTGGACCGGATATCCAAAGGTCGCGGGTTCGATTCCCGTCTGAGTATTGATCTGGTGCGAGTCGTATTTTTTCTAGTATATTATTTAGTATTGTATAAAAATAGCATTGTGAATGCAAAAATCTCAAATTTAAAAATTATATAGCTATTTCATCTTAATCGATTGCCAAATATCTGGAAAGATATTTCAATTGAATGTCGAGGTAATTCCTCACATTGGTGAAATAACGCTGGCTTGCAGCGTAAGAGTAGGATATACTAGAAGAAATTCGGCGATGTCACTAGTGACTCGGTAGCTCAGCGGTCAGAGCATTGGACCGGATATCCAAAGGTCGCGGGTTCGATTCCCGTCTGAGTATTGATCTGGTGCGAGTCGTATTTTTTCTAGTATATTATTTAGTATTGTATAAAAATAGCATTGTGAATGCAAAAATCTCAAATTTAAAAATTATATAGCTATTTCATCTTAATCGATTGCCAAATATCTGGAAAGATATTTCAATTGAATGTCGAGGTAATTCCTCACATTGGTGAAATAACGCTGGCTTGCAGCGTAAGAGTAGGATATACTAGAAGAAATTCGGCGATGTCACTAGTGACTCGGTAGCTCAGCGGTCAGAGCATTGGACCGGATATCCAAAGGTCGCGGGTTCGATTCCCGTCTGAGTATTGATCTGGTGCGAGTCGTATTTTTTCTAGTATATTATTTAGTATTGTATAAAAATAGCATTGTGAATGCAAAAATCTCAAATTTAAAAACAATAATTTCAATCAAAGTAATAGCTTAGGTATGTAATTTTCTATACATTGTAGTTCACTTAAAGCAAATACCCCTTCTCTTTGTAACGTTGGCATCCCTTCTAAATCACGTTACTTCTATCTGCCCAATTACCGACCTTTCCTTCAGAAACAAAAGACGTCTCCCAATATCACATGATCTCAGAAAAGGAAGTATTTTAATACGCTTCATTAGTCGTGTTCCGTCTTATAATAATGGCACTTTCATTGATTTATCACGAGAGTTCGGAACGAATATCGAATAAGTCATTTGTCATCTTTTTTAACGTCTCACGGGAATGCCCGTTTCAGGAGATCGATGTTCCTCAATATCAGATTGTGGATCACAATCATTACATATGAGATTTTTGCAATATCTGTTATATGGTTCATTGCTGTGAATTTTGTCGTGAAATAGTTGTTAAAATTGATTTTGTTGGTTTGTATTGTATGTATGGTAGTTTTACTAGCTTATGATTTATAACACGTTTTGTCTATGACTGAAATATTTTGTTATTTATTACCGATGTTGTCGTCGAGAAAAGTATTGTCTGTTCTAGAGAATCTTACTATAACAATGTTACGTTTATTTGAAAGTAAAAGAAAAGTAGTAAAAGCTGAAGAATGAACTATAAAATAGGAAAACTTATTTTATAAAGATGCACCTATATGCTTCTTATGGTGGGTTTACGGTAGTTTTTTTTTTATTTTGTTAAGTTTCTAATACAAAATTCAAACTGTGTAAGCTCTTGATAATAAATGACGTTTAACATCTGAAAAAGGATTTTATTTCAATGAATCAAATAAAAGAAGATAAATAATATGAGAAAACTCAAGTGATGACTTAAGGACAAATGGTTACGATTGGTAACGTTTAGTAGGTACTTAATGTTAGCCTATATTATATTAACTAAGCCTAATTTCGTGTTAATTATAATTTACTTGAGTGTTAATGAATAATATTCATTATTTTAGTATGATTGTATGTACGTTTAATTAGTTTTGTATCGAGTCACTTTTATAAAATGTACAAACCTCGATGCAAAGAGATATGAAACCACTTTGCAACAAATCTCAATGCAAAGAGATTATTTAACCTCCTTTGCATTTCATACGATCAGTTTATTTTTCTTAAACAAAAGAAGATCGATATTCAAAATATGGAATTGACATCCCGCCATTAATTAGCGGGTCGTACGAAAAGGCAAATGTAAAACAAACATGTTATTTGCGTAATTTTGTAATAAACAGAACAAAATTTCTGTCTTATCCGAATTTGTGTCCAATGTCTTTGGTTTTTATTTTTTCTGCTTAATGTGTTTGTTTATTCAACTTTAGATACCAATGTGTAAGCTATTTGTGGAAACTGTTTTGGCAAATGTGTGATTCAATTGTGGTACCCATATTTATTGTAAAATTGCTGTTTGTTTCCCTAATAAACTAAAATAAAATAAAATAAAAAATAAAAGTACAATAATTGCTCTATTATTCAGCATTCCTTGCATTTTGATGTTATCCCTACATTAACTACTTAGTGCCCGTTCATACAGTGATCTGTTTTACAGGTCCGTTTATCCAATTAGTTATTATTCGACGTTGGCGTATATAGTTGCATGAGCGTGATCACACAGAACACAGTATATTTGATCCGTATGAGTATTGTATCAATACGATAAAACGGTTCTATAAATGCGTGAACATCACATACAGTAGCGATAGATCCGTCATAAGCGGTTCTGACGCACCGTTACTTAGATTAAGTTAATCAAACTTCTACTGAATCCCAGTGGAGTAATATTGTGAGTGATACTAAGTAATGTCAACCTTTAACATTCTCTCTCATGATATACAAATTAAGTCTAAAAACCCTGTACAATTCTTCACTAGAAATAATATTACGAGAGAAATTGCTGTTGGAAATATTCCCCGAAATACCGTTAGGCAGTTTATGAATTAAATATCCAGTCCGAAACATGACCACATGCGAAAAAAGACAAAAAGGATTTGTGGATAACATTCCGGGCATAACAAAAGGACTGCGTGGCAAAAAAATCCAAGGCTCAGCATTTATCTGATTGAATATCTATATGCCGTAAAAGGGTACACAATTTTTCCCTATAATTAATTCAAGTTAACGAGCAAACAGGGCTCGGCTTATCCGGTTTACTAGAATGTCGGATGAAATTCACGGTTGGAATCATCGGTATTTAGCGCTCCAAAAAACTCATGCACATTTTCATAACAATTCTTTTAAAGCTGCTCATACGCTGTTAAATACGACGTTTCTTATACGTACCAAAGTCGTAGGCATTGAGTTTGTGTCTGTGTTTACTTGTTTACCCGAATTTTGCGGTCACTGAGTCATTAACCTTTTTGTCAAATTGTTAAAGTATTTAATCATTGCATGTATTCTATTGATTTGAGACAAAGAAATGATTTTTCGAGGTACGGATATAGTATAACATGTACCTCTTCATAGTTTCATACTTTTTATTTAATCTTCATGTTGGATAATCGCTTTTGAATACATAAGAGTCCAGAGTAAGTACATAATTATGCTCTTTTCTTTCTTTTCAAGATAGTTCTGTTTGAGCGAGTCGCAACATGTTCAAAAGTGAGTGTTGCAGTTCTCGGTACTTTAATTAGGTCAATTGGCAAGTTCTACGAAAACGCACACAGCAAAGTGGACAGTAAATTAACTAGAAGTTTTGTACTAATTCACGAGAAATTGCTCGTAAAACATCGGAATGCTTAACACTAATTGATGTTTCTTTCGCAACAAATGCAAATCTCTCGTTGGGAACGTTTGTTACTGTAAATGAAATTTAACAATCTGTTTAGACTTAAAATGTATATTATGTATTTGTGTTATCCATATTGTTTATAGTAAAAGTCTAACCCCCTTACTAATAAAGATTGTATAGCAGAATGTATAGTTACACAGTGTTTTGTCACTTTCTTTTCAATGTCAAACTCAAATAGTTTGACAGAGAGTAACCATTGTGTAACTATACATCTGTTATACAATCTTTATTAGTAAGAGGGTGAGGCCATAGTTTTATTAGGTTGCGGTTAAGGCTTTTAAGTCAAAAAGAAAAGTGTCCATGTTCATCACAGATCACTGAGCAGCATATTATTTTACTTCGAATTGTCACTTTAATCGATTTTAAACCAAGACCAAAAATTGGTGATATTTGGCCTCGAGATTGTACTTACCGACTTTATTACTCAAATGAAGTCGAAACTTTAATGTAACACCTTCAAATAAATCTAGGGTTAAATCAAACTTCTGCGAAAACAGTACTGCCAATTAGAACACAACATCTTCGTATGTGACTTAATTAATTTCTAAATAATTGTTCCCTTGTTACAGGTACCGAATTGGACGTGCTTAGTAAAATGCTGTGCCAATCAGAAAGGAGAAACTTAATTAAAATGTCGTGATTTCCCAAACAATGAGGTCGACACCCAAATCGCTACAGACTGAATAAAAGAAATGGGGTCGCAAAGGTGATATTTACAGAAAATGGCTACCGATAGACTGCCACTTCACCTTTGCAACTCAATAAAACAGTACTGGTCAAAAATAGTTTTTAGCATAAAATATACAGTAGAGGTAATACAAACGGAGACACTAGTGAAGTTGAAGAAGAATTTTAATTTGGACGTGAAGGAGAGATTCAAATTAGTTTTACTGTTAGTGCTATTGCTGAGCCAGAACTCGAGCGGGAATAACTTCGGCGGTAGAAATTCGATGCTAAGAACGAGGGTAATTGGCACGAGATACGGCAAACTGCAAGGCGTTATACTGCCAATGGATCAGCATAAATATTTGAAGCCGGTTGAGGCGTATCTAGGAGTGCCGTACGCTACGCCTCCGACTGGATCTAATAGGTATGTCCTATTAACTATTCTAGAAGGAATTGTTATGTTTTTTGTTAAGAGTTTTGAAATACTAATAGTGAACAACTGTATGGATGAGGGAGCTACCTAAATCAGCTGTTTTTTGGCTGATTCTGATAGTGACAATTAGAAATTAACTTTCATTTTTGACACTTTACAAATTGTTATCGTCTTTGTTTCTCAGATATTAATTTTGGGTTCAGCTTCAAAAGTGATAAACATTATCATAATCCAGTCATTGGTTGTAGAAATGTATATGAAGAACGGTACGTAAGTTCTTTGTTTACTTATTTACTTTCTATAGTTACAGCCCATATCTGTGCCGCAAAAATATCAAATGTTCTCCCCAATAGAATCGCTTTGGCCAAAGAAATGTTTCGGCGGCAATTTATTAATGCTAAATCGGCATTTCTTGGCGTTTTCCTTTATTTTCCCTTTCATGGTCTAACAAATAATCTTTGATTTGACAAACGCGTATTTTTATTCTATTTTACTGAATTAGTATCGAAAGCTCCTTAGCTCATAATTACTTTATTACTAGAAAGAAATTAACAATTATATTAAACACGCTTAGATTAAAGACGAATTCATAAAAAGTTTGGCTTTTTCGTCAATAAGTAATAGAGAGAAACGAAATTCATTTGGTTCGAACCATCAATTGATTCAGGTAAAACTAAATGAGTAAAAGTACATAGAACTTAATACGACGTTCTCTTTCGCCTTTAGTCTAAGTTGAAAGTTAAACCACGATATTCAGCGAAAATCGTTCAGCAATTGTTTTTTTTTATAATAGGCCCTTTTTAACACGAGTTTCAGTGATTAACTGTCAATATCGTTGATGAGGTTATTGTACTAATCATGATAGGTAACAGTGGTGAAGGGTTCATACAAGCTGATTCCTATCAGCTTACCTTATAAAAATCCCACCCCATCAATCCACTATGCAGATCACAACATTTTTGTAGAACGGCTTACCTACGCCATAATTTCACCACTTGCCACTGAGGTAACTAGAGATGGGCAAAGGACCCGATTTCGACCCGACTGCTGGGTTTAAACTCAGACAACGCCCATAGAAAATTTTGTTAAACTAAATAAAATCTGTAGAAATAAGAGATGTTTGAATATTTTTCAATATTGATTTATCAACAAATTGTTTCCGTAGCAACGTCTTATTGACATATCAATGGAAATAAAAAAACAAAAAAAACTACGAGTATATAATACAATGTGGGTTTTTATGGGTCCTTTGCCCATCTCTAGAGGTAACCAATACCTTTGTCCCAATAGGTTTGCACCAACGAGAGCACCAGCACCTTGGGACGACGTGAAGACAGTAGACCAAATGGGCCCAGTTTGTCCACAACGACTTCCGGACATCAGCAACGAAACATTGGCCTTGGAGCGGATGCCTAAAGGGAGACTGGAGTACTTGAGAAGGTTGCTGCCCCGACTCAAGAACCAGAGCGAAGATTGCTTGTATATGAATATTTATACGCCAGTGCAAGGTAAGATCTATACGATGTTAATAATAAATATTTCAAAGAAGAAAGAAAAGAACAAAAAATACACAACATCACATACATTAATACATACAGCTAAAAAGATAAACTTATTTATAAGTAATAATGATATAGGTAAACATAATAAATCTAACAACTTAGTTCAATAGCTTTTTATCGAGTTACCTATATAGGATAACTTTGTAAATAATATTATGTAATCATAAGATCTGAAAGGCAAGGTAGAAAACCGATGTAAAAGAATCGAGCTGACACGGAGGTGAATACTGTGAATATTATTGGTAAACTTTATGAATAAAGTTGTTGAATAGCTATAGTAAATATTTATCTTATGGTAATAACTCAAACAAACATCACATACATCAAAATGTCAAGGCACGCTAAACGTTTGAGGTATTTGTATCACAAATACATCAAAACATTATGCCGTTTCTCTGAACCATCAATATTGGCTTCGAATACTAAATTATATAAAAGTGGAATACCGTACGAACTAAAAATATCGACATCAAGAGTGGCGTTTTCAGAAAATTCAATATTAAACATGATTCTTGTGGGAAGTGGGACGAGTTTGCATAATGTATGTGAAAGGAAGGGGTTAGGTTCTCTAGAGAAACATATATTTTTCTAATGCCGAGTCAACCAGTAGTGTAATGTATAGTTTATTTTATCAAGAATTCTATTTTGAATGTGGTTCTCTCGATTGTATAAGTCTATTTTTACCGTATTATTTTATTGATAAACGTCGTATAGCGATTTGTTACTTAGATTGTGTTTCTGTCTACTGAGACAGACATTTTAGTTGCACACTCTGTCTCTGAGTTAGACAGAGTGTGCAACTAAAAATCCGCTAAACAACATTATAAGTTTGGTCGTAAAAACAATAAAACAATAAATACAATAAATACAACTGTATGAAATACATGTCAATTAACTCTAATTTTTAACCGACTTCAAAAAAGGAGGAGGTTGTCATGTTGACGGTTTCTTTATTTATGTTTTAACATAACTTCGTCAGTTGTTAACCGATTTATACAATTCTTTTTTCATCTCAAAGAACATAGTTCGTGTGTGGTCTCATAATCTCTCTCAGAGATCTGGCTAGTAGTTTTTTCATAATCCAAAAAAAAAACAATTATTTAGCTTGCCATCGCACGAGTTTTTACGGAATTTCGGACATAACATCTTTGTTTATGAACCGATTTAGATGATTCTATTTTTGTTTGAAAGGGTATACTTCAAGAATGGTCACATTTTCTTCATTATAGCTATTCATGATTAGGCTGCACGTGTTTTTTTTATGTCTCAGCGCATCTTTATTATCGGTCCGCGTGAAACGGCAGCTCAATACTTCAGAAACTTGTAATGGCCTGCATTAAGTTTTAACTACAGAAAACAACTTTGCTATATCAAAAATTTTAGGTAACGACTACTTTTAGTACCTATCTACCTACAAAGTTGAATAACTTTCTAAAAAAATACGGACATGTTTACTATTTGCTGAAAACAAGAAAAAAAGTTGAACACACCGTAGTTTACATCTTCGAAGTTAACAATATCCTACCACGATTGAAAACAATAAATCCATGCGCGCATTCGGTACAACAAATCGATATTTGAGAAAGGATCTTGCTCACATTCAAGTCCTTTCAACCGTAAGATACAGGTGTATGGCGTGGAAACAGATTTGCGCCGAAACGGTTAGTGGTTACGTTGAAAATGCAAAACAAATGACAGTGGTGTCAATATTTCATGGCACTTTATTGGAGTCTAATAGAGAAAGAATCCGAATACTGGACCAAGTTGAATGCAATTTGATGTTAGGTGCGATGTTGATATAGTCCGTATAGTTCTACTGTTTTGTTCTACTAATAGGACTAAATGGAGAAAAATATCCGTTTATTCCTATCAGTAGAACTAAAAAAACAAAAAAAACCGACTTCAAAAAACCTGCCTCTAAAAAAGTAAGAAATAATATACAAATCATGAGATACGCATTATCATTGTTATAATAAAACACGTCAATTGAAGTCGGGTGGGGCTTTTAGAATAAAAAAAGGAAAATGTACTCCAGCCCCACCCGACTTCAATTGACGTGTTTTATTATAACAATGATAATGCGTATCTAATGATTTGTATATTATTTCTTACTTTTTTAGAGGCAGGTTTTTTGAAGTCGGTTTTTTTGTTTTTTAAACAATTTTTTTATTTTTTTATTTTTAGTGTAAGTACCTTCTGTATTAGGTAGTGTAGGTAAGTATATTATTTAGGTAGAAAAATCGGCCTAGCCAAACGTGAGATAATCGCGGAGAAACATACATACAATACCTCCTTTTTTTAAAGTCGGTTAAAAAGACTACACAAAGGTATCCCTTCCCCAACAAAAAAAATCATCTAATTCGGTTCATAAATAACAAAATTGTCAAGTTAGTTGATTTAATTTCATAGTATTTTCAGGATTACTTGTAAACTACTGAACCGATTTGAAAAAAAATTAAATGGGACCATCTCGCAAGAAAACTCAATCGAACAAAAAAAGAATTATCTAAATCGGTCCATTCGGTCAATTACAT
Source organism: Agriphila straminella (assembly GCA_950108535.1). Lineage (NCBI taxonomy): Eukaryota > Metazoa > Arthropoda > Insecta > Lepidoptera > Crambidae > Agriphila > Agriphila straminella. The sequence continues at coordinate 19,114,597 of OX467307.1, read as the reverse complement.
AAAAAGGATTTTTTTCTCCGTTTAGTTCTACTAGTAGAATTAAGCTATAGAACAATGGCGATGTTTACCTCCTATTTTGAAAATAATAATGAAGTATGTGAGGTGGAACCAAAATAAGTGCCAATACTTCAGAGGGTCTTAACTATTTAGAACATATCGGTGAAGGTTTATTTTCTAATTTCATTTTCATTTTTTAGAGTCCAAGACCTTGCGGTGTCGAGCGACATCCATTGTATAAAATAAAACAAAAAGTACCTAATGAAAAATATTTTCTTCGCCAATGTGTTTTCAACTTCTCCTGAAGTATTGGCATTTATTTTGGTATCACTTTATTTACAAACTTACGAAGATATAAATTGAAAATAAAAATAAAATAGTAGATACACAAAAGTACAAAATATACAAGAATTATAATAATGTATAGTGCAAGCTAACATTCTATAATCACGACTCACTATTAATTGTTTGTATTATTTGGATTTCAATAACGTAACATTACGGTAGGTATATGATAACAAATATAATACAATAAATAAATAAATAATAAATTTGTTTGCAACAGCAGTAGTCTAGTTTTCACAATAATGCTATTGTCTGAGGTTTAGATATGACAATATTTTATAACGAAATCAGAATACTTTATACAACATTTTTTCATTCATAAATAGTTTCATTGAAACAGACAATGCTTACTAAAGCATTGTCCTCCAAATGTGGTGAGCTCATATTTATTTAACACAACAATATTTCCCTCAAATGCTTCCATGAAACAATAAGAGCATTTTCATCGGAATCCAATGAGAAAAACATAATTCATATCCGTTGGAGCTTGGCCAAAGTGAGTCTATCTGACGGGCGCGAATCTGTCATGCGAAAAGTAGATAGCAAAGTGGAGCAAACGCGCACTTTGTGCGACGTCCTCTGTGTGTATATGAAGTCTAAGAAATAATTCTCAACTAGATGTTTATTAATAACTAGCGACCCGCCCTCGCTTCGCTTCGGTTCCTTCCTATTTTGCCAATTACGACCTTCCAACGGCACTCAAAAAGAAAACAAATACCTTCCCACTTCCCATTCAAATTCCAAAAATCCGTTTCCTTCCCGTTCAAGTCCTGGTTGAAATGATAATTATAATACCGTGAGGATTGGTCAGCTGGAATGCACCCTTTTCCTTAGTTGAATGGCGCCATCTATGAACATAAAATTATACTAAAATGTCAGCTGTCTGAAAATCGCACGCAAAGCACGATTTTGGAACCCCTGTCCAGCGGCGCGACATTACCGCCATGTTGTAGTAATAAGTAGAGCGAAATTTATTTCTTTTTAATTATTTTAATAAGTAATCATCAACTATATTTAACAATATCTTAGGAATCTGATAAATTATTAATAATAAATATTGTTATTTTAAAAATAATTACTGTAAATAAATATTTGTGATTAGCGCCATTGCGGATATTAAATAACTTCGGAAAAAATTATAGACTCATAACCAAAATTACTTTGAATTACTTAAAAATGTCAATGATGATAAAAAATTCTTAAATAATTTAAAACAATCACTAACAAAAAAGTGTTATTACAACTTGAAGGAATATTTAGAAGATGAAAATATAGAAATATGAATATTGTATATAAAAAGTCAACTTAATTAAAACATTAAAATACTTAACTTAAATTAAATACATAAGTGCAATATAATTGAATAAATAAAATAGTTTTTATTAATTAAGTAATAACTACTATTGTAATGAAACTAATATACTTACTAATATAAAATAATGATAAATAAGTGTTTGCTATCTATTATTGTTGTTGTGCCCGACAGGGTCCATAGTGATCTAAAATATTATAATTTAAGAACTAGGTACTGTAACACTGTGGAATGCAATAAATGATTTGAGTATTGAGTACTTTTAATTCTAATAACTCGTCTGGTAATTAAATAACAATGCATTATGTAAAATAAAAGTAAATTATAATATTATTTATTACGACAAATTGTTTTGTTATATCTCAAAAGGATTAGGTAGCGATTTCGATAAAAGCTCCCATGTAAAGCAGCTCGACTTTTTCCGACACTTCCAACAATTTATCGTTATATTTCTACCAATTTACACAAAACTTTGATATATTATACTTCCAAACCTTTCTCATGAATCACTATCTATTGGTGAAAACCGCATGAAAATCCGTGCAGTAGTTTTTGAGTTTATCGCGAACAGACAGACAGACAGACGCGGCGGAGAACTTTGTTTTATAATTATGTAGTGTAAGGACGTAAACTCCTTGGAAGAATGTACCTATCCTAATATTTATAGAAACATGAAGAAAATTGTGTTATTGGTCAACGTTACCTTTTCTAAAGCTTTGCTTGTTTTGGATTAGAGATTCTATATTTTTGCCATATTTTTTATCGATGTACTTTAACAAAATCAAATCTTTTTTAAATTTGAGATTTTTGCATTCACAATGCAATTTTTACACAATACTAAATAATATACTAGAAAAAATACTCGCACCAGATCAATACTTTAATAATTCCTCACATTGGTGAAATAACGCTGGCTTGCAGCGTAAGAGTAGGATATACTAGAAGAAATTCGGCGATGTCACTAGTGACTCGGTAGCTCAGCGGTCAGAGCATTGGACCGGATATCCAAAGGTCGCGGGTTCGATTCCCGTCTGAGTATTGATCTGGTGCGAGTCGTATTTTTTCTAGTATATTATTTAGTATTGTGTAAAATCAAATCTACTCAAATTACTGAAAAAAATATGCTGGAAATTTGATGCATATTTTTAAAGTTGAAAAGTCTGATAGGAAGTAGTTACTTGACTGTATATAAAATATGAAAACTTTTATAATAAAGCATTGAATCTTTTTCAGTACCTCTATTAAAAAATGCCCCTTCGCTTACCAGGTTTAATCACGTACTTCCATCAATATATACCTCCCATCAAGAAGTTTCTTCCCGGAAATCGGAACTTCCAATTTAAATTCAAATTAACCTTGATAGGATTTAAATTTACTCAAATCCTTATCGTGTAACGCCTATTTAGTGGGTACGATAGATCATACTTCATTAATCGTGCCACAAAAGAGGTCTGTACTTATACTATGGTATACTTATCCGTTAACAATAGCTTTCCTTTTGTCACCACTAGGGCTTTCTGCTCCTCTGTAAACAATCACACGTGGCTATTGTGGAGGTGGACAAAGAAAAGCTTATCAGGGAACAGTGGAAACGTATTATGGTCTTTCATCAAAATTTTGACCTTACTAATTCGATAGGTTGATGTAAGGATTCTAACAATACCCCATACCACATAATCCAAATCCGTTAAGGCATTTAGAAGTTATGGTGGAATAAAGAAACTCTCACGTGGAGCTCGGTGGCGCAGTGGTTTAGCGCCTGGCCCAGCGATTGCGGAAGTTAAGCAACGTTCGCAAGGGTCGGTCATGGGATGGGTGACCAAAAATGAATTATCTCGAGCTCCTCCGTGCTTCGGAAGGCACGTTAAGCCGTTGGTCCCGGCTGCATTTGCAGTCGTTTACACCCAACAATCCACATTGGGCCCGCGTGGTGGGTTATGGCCCGTCCTCCTTACCACCCTTAAGGAAGGCCTGTGCCCCACAGTGGGGACATCAAAAATGGCTGATAGACACAAGAAACTCTCATACCCACATATAAACATACATGAACCTTGAGCACATTACACTCCCTGTTTTTTTGGGCAGTCGTTTAAAAGCCCTATTTTAATTCGTTTTTATTAGGTTTCTTTCTCGTTTTTTTTTTTTTCAAATTAAACTCATAAATTCGAAATTTCCCCATGAGTGTCCGAACAAAGACGGGCCAAGCCGCGCAAGCTTTTGTCAACCTGTGATTAAAATTCCCAGCTGGTAACACAAAACTTAAAGATTTTCCATTAGAACTCAGACGTTTCATTATTTTCTGAATGAACACTATTGACATGAAATATTAAAATTTAGCGGAGCGAAATGACAAAGAAAAGCAGCGACGGGATTCGAGTTTGCAAATAGTAATTTCTTTTCAGTCACGATTTCAATTTTAGAATGTGCGGTCGGTTGATATAGAGTTTGGATTGTACGGTTTCAAATTGATCGGTTAAATGCATAATCGAACACAGTTTTGATATAGGTAGTTGTTTTTTTTATCTAATGAGATTAACGTTTGAAGTTTCTATCAACGTGATTAGTTTGAAAAATCTAAACACTAGTGGCTCGTGACCTTGCGATTTTACCATTGAAAATGGTTATCAGATGCAAATCGCATAAGACGTACTTTTGGCCATATCTCCGAGGATTTTGGAAGGATCGAGATGGGAATAGTACCAAAAGTTGAGGAATTTATCGAGACAACTGTGAACGTTTGAATTTTAAACATATACTAGTAACTTTTATTGGAATTTTGCAAAATTCGGGTAATTTCGGGTTTTTTGGGGGGAGTGCTTGTTTACTAAATTGTAAATATTTCGGGAAAAAAAACCGACTTAAGAAAACATTTAAAAATGGGTTCTAGGGTATTAGTTTGGCTACAAAATCGTAAAAAATTTTGAAAATCGGTTCATAATAAATTGTGACCTGTAGGTGGTCCCTTTAGATTTGGAATTGTATAAAAACGGGTATTTCCGTACATAAAAAGTGATGTAGCTTCTATGATTATTGACCGATCGTCATGGTAATAGTGTTAAAAGATTCAGAAGCAGACGAGAAGTAAATTCGTTGGAATTTTGAAAATCGGCTGCGTCGAGGCAGTCAGCTGGCGCTCTTGTAATCAAAAAATTAATAGGTACTGCCTAGGTAACTTTAAAAATATAATAGAATTTTGCATTTGATTTGATTTTGGTTTTTCGTAAATTTTTGGGTTCATTTTCAATGCTCCGATTCTTGCGGGGACTGTAAAATCTGTGATTTTTTTTTGTATATTCGCCATTATGAAAATTAAAAAAACAGCCCCCCTAGCCAAAGTAACATTTGCAAATTTTCGTTATCGCTTCGCTTCGAAACATGTATGGATTTGACGTTTTAAAATTCGATTGTTAACGATACCTTATGTCAATCCCATACATGTTTCGAAAGCGAAGCGATAACGAAGATTTGCCAATGTTACTTTGGCTAGGCCCTCTGATTCGTCAACAAAATCCCCATATAAATATTGAATCTGCTCACAAAATTCAACAAGAATCGGTTGAGTAGAGGAGGAGAACAGCCGGATTTCCCTAGTTTTTTTGTCTACGCTGAAACGTAGACGCTAGACGTAGTTTTTTTTTGTTATAAACATTTTCATTTATATAGTTAAAAATGTTAGTTGATAGGTTTTGATACCTATATCTACAACGACGTTGTCTATTTTAATTAGGTTTGCAATTAGATTATACAAGCGATTGTCGATAAAAAGTGCTTGACTAAAATTGCTATATAGTTGACTAAAATATTAAAGCGATTTGCTTTAATATTTTAGTCAACTAGCAAAGCCAGCCTGCCAAGTCAACCCGTATAAATACCACAACGAATTTTTGTTTAAACTTTGAAGATTTTGTAGTAGTTAACTTCTAATTAGTATAATTAATTATATCTGGCAAAGTAACTAAGCAAATTGGACTAACAGGTTAATTATAAAGCATACACTAAAACCAATCAAGTTAAAATAACAACTTAGTTAAACATTATCAGAGGAATATTCTGATTTTCACGAATTATTAATGAAATTTCTATGGTAATTTCGATATTATTTACTAAAGTTAATGGATTCGGTAGTTTGTTTTGCAGGTGAAAATTAATCAACTGTTTGAGTATTTACTCGGTACCTGTGATGTCGCCGACATTTCAATTTGCAAACAAATCTGAATATTATTAGATATTTATTATTATGAAAGTTATTCTGAGGCTCATACTTCTTTTCATGTTTTTTTCGATCGATGTTTTGATGAAAACACAATGTCAAGGAGTATTTGGTGTTTATTTGAAATTATAGAATATGTAGTTTATTTTTTAAATTTTAAGATCAGTACACACACAATTTCACACACAGAAGAAATAAACAGATCAATAATTATTGTACAATGCATAATGAAGTGGTAATTAACCTAATCTTGTATTTTTATTTAACTTAAAATATGATTTAAAGATACATAAACAAATGCAGTGGAGCGCCTGGCCCAGCGATTGCGAAAGTTAAGCAACGTTCGCAGGGGTCGGTCGTGGGATGGGTGACAAAAAATATATTATCTCGAGCTCCTCCGTGCTTCGGAAGGCACGTTAAGCCGTTGGTCCCGGCTGCATTTGCAGTCGTTAACACCCATCAATCCGCATTGGGCCCGCGTGGTGGGTTATGGCCCGTCCTCCTTACCACCCATAAGGAAGGCCTGTGCCCCAGCAGTGGGGATATCAAAAATGGCTGATGGACACAAACCACAAATTTAATGCACAAACAGAATAATTTGCGACCGCTTGTAAAAATTAAAATAAATTATGAATAATTTCATTATTATCCGAAATAAAGTTATTATTATTATTCGACATCAGTCATTTTTAATGTTTGGGCACAGGCCTTCCTTATGGATGGGATAAGGAGGATGGGCCATAACCCACCACGCAGGTCCAATGCAGATTGGTGGATGTTAACGACTGTCATGATGCAGCCGGGATCTGAAGCACGTAGGAACTCGAGACAATACATTTTTGGTCACCCATCCCATTACCGGCGCTAAACAGCTGCGCCACCAAGCTCCTCATTATATTACAATTACCCTATGTTGAACCTTTTTATTTATTAGTAACTGGGCAGGCATTTGACCATCATCTTGCTTCATAAACAGGATGTGGTCTATGGTGTAGCACGCCTGCCCAGGAAATGCCTATTCACTCTTGCCTTGAAGAGACCACGGTTGTAACTATCAGGGAACACATAAGCAGGCAGTGCATTCCATTCTTTACCAGTTCGCATGCAATGTATTGGCAATGCGCTTTCAAAACAATAACATTATTTTTCCATTGCAGTCGGTCCAACTCTTCAAGCGAAGTATCCTGTGGTAATCTTCATACATGGGGAGTCGTTTGAATGGAATTCCGGCAACGTGTATGATGGCGCTGTGCTGGCGAGCTACGCTGGCATCGTCGTGATCACTATTAACTATCGACTTGGTATTCTAGGTGAGTTAATTTTAATTATTTTTTGTTTTTCTAAACCCTGGTTTAAGACCGAAAGACCAAAAGACCCCTAGGTCTCCAAACTACGGCCCGCAGGCTAGCTCCGGCCCGTGAGCAGTTGGTACGATGAGCTAGCTAGGTCCGGGCCCTTGGGTCTTCGTGGAAGAGTTAGTCTGGCCCTTGAGCTAAAAAGTTTAGCGACCGATGACCTAAACAATGTGACAATTGATCTATGTTAGAGGACACCATCACACATTGCTCCGGCCTCAAAGTACTCGTAAATAGCAAAAGCACTTGTGTTTTGGCAATCAGAAACAATGAAGGCACTACATATACAGGTACATCCAGATCTGAATTATTATAATGAAAAGTTCGTATGCTAATTATTATTGATCTAGCTGGGAATCCAATCCACCCCACCTTACTCAAATGGCCAATTCTCTATTCGTTGGCTAACATAAAAAATAAAAATAAGCCAAAAACTCTAAAATCACATGTCTTAGGCTTGTCAATTGCATTCCAAAGAACAGTGTCTGTGATTTACATAAGCTTGCGACATGAGACTTGATCGTCTAATTGCTTATTTTTAACACGAATAGAATGTCGGCCCTTCTCAGAGATAACGTCACTATAAAAACCAGTGAACAAGCCAGCCACTAACGGTTTTAAAAACACTTCTTTGCATTTATCATCGATACGATATCTTTATTTCTTAAGTTACGATACAAAATAAACAACTCAGTAAATAATTGTTAAGCAGAAGGAGCACGCAATTCCCGTTGCAATATCTAAACACTAATTTAATAAAACTCTTAAAAAAAATTAACGTGAAAATTCTTATAAAGAAAGTTAACGCTTATTTTCTTTTTACCTCACGGAATTAAAGGCCTTCTAATTTCGAGCGATGTTAATAAATTTTCTAGTTGGTAATTTCTGTTAACGCTCGGATGATTTATTTTGAGCCGTGGAGAATTGTTGACGTCAAGCGGCCCGTGCTCGGAGGTATTTTGTTTTAAATATTTGATGAAGTCGCTCGAATTAATAAAATTTCATTATCGCCGAATACTTGGCATTTCACTTGTATAAAGGCTTGTAGATATATTCATAGCTGAAAATCCACTACTTTTAGTTTAAAAAATGATTTCATTTTCCAGTTAAGTCAAAGGTACCTAATAAATTGTATTTTAATAACTGTGAATTTTCTAGATTTTAATGTATACATAATTTTTATCAATGAAGAAATATCTTTATGTAAGAAAAATATTGGTTGGACGTGTTCTAAGTAAGTACGTTTAGTGTTTCAAGGCTTTGAACTGCTTTGAGAAGTAATTTGTGAGATAGACAACGATTTTGAATAAACGCTTTGCCTCAAAAGTACTGGTAAAAAATAATGACCTCCAAACATCACGTAAAATACTTTAAAATATGTAATCAGGAGATGGTAAAAATATTTATGATGATTATGTTTTTTTATTAATTTCAAATATATTTCATTTGTGTATTTTTATTAAAAGTATGATTAATGCTTGTGCTCTGTTAGGGCGTTAGACAATGAATGAATAAATGAATGCAAGTATTTTTTCATTCATTAATTTCTTTCATTCATTCATTATGGCACTTTGGTTTTCAAGAAGGATATAGTTCTGTTCTACCCTTTCCAACACTATCTTGACATGTGTAGAGTGCATTATACTTTGCTCACTCTACTAGTAACAAGCACAAAAAATTACTACGGTATTTCCACTAATACTACTTTTACACGTTGTCATTTCTCTAGAGAGATACTTCTCTAGCGTAGCGAGATACTTATCATATATTTATAATCAACGCAAAAGATTTAGAAAAAAAAATCTTAAGAAAATACTAAAGTCGTTTTTTATCCTTTTAATCCATGTTTTAAAAGCTACTAAACTCTTTGTTGTGATGTTATCAAAGTGTAAGTGTAACATTCCAACACAGCATTCACTAACTTCATTTATTATTCTCGCAGGGGAACGTAAACTTAAATAAGATCATAAATCAAGTGGAAACTTAAAGTCTCAACTTGGAACAGTTATTAAAGTCAGCCTTGAACGAAATATTTCGTAGTGTAATACAACCTGCATTTAACACATCTGGCAGTGGACTAGAAAATGGGAGTTAATACTTGATATCGCGATACAGCATCTCGAAAACTGTAATAGTGTTTAATAGGGATCATTGTATTATAAATAAAATCTGATAAACCTTAAATAAATCAAAAGAAAATAGGAGCCACTGTATGGTTTTCCATGCAAAAGAGCTTACTTTGGCAAAGTTTTTTTTTATATAAATTAAATCTGATTTTATTTGAATTTGATATGTTTGAAAGCTGTAATAGTAAACGTGTGGCCTTTACTGTCGATTTTACTGTATTATTTCACCTTTTTGCCATGTGTCAGTTCGTCAGTAAATCTGCAAGTTGACTTATCAAATACGATTTACTACCTAATATATTTACGTATTGACGCAGTTTAGTATTTCCGCAGTTCCGTGTTGTCGCTGTTGACTGTTTCGCTGTATCATGAGTCGTCTTTCAGTGGTTGAGTCTTCCAAACAATATCAAATTTAAATAAAATCAGACTGTTTTTTTTTTTTTATTCAACATAACTTAGTACTACCATTACACATTATATTAAATAAACCTTTCCAAATATAGCTCGTTTGTATGGAAAACCATTATAGGGGCCTTTATTTTATTTTTGAGCTGTATAGTTAAATAAATTAAGCAGAGCTTAGCAACACAATAGCGACTACACGAATAAGAATTATAAATAGATACAACTCGAGAAACAATGCTTAGACTCATTACACGAAAATATGCATCTACCAGAACCCGAACCTTTGGCGCAGTAGGTCCCAAACAATCATCAAAATTATTAGAACCTACTTCGAATATTGTCGTTTTAACATTAAACTATGGTATTGATTATCATGATAACACCCAACAACGACCCAAATTTCAGCTCTAGTCTAATGTAACAACCTCATGATAGCTTTATGCAGGAATTAGGGAGCATATAGCAGCTATTAATAGGTACCTAGCGATTTCGGTACAACAGTAAGTACCCAATTTCGGTTTGGCAAATATTAGTAGGAATAGGATAAATAAATAATTTTGAATTAGTCTATAGGTTTCAAAGCTGGTCTGTAAATGTTGACAATCATTGCTACATGGTTTAAAATAGAGGAAATCAGTTTCACACCAAACTTTCTACCAAGCACATACCTACGTAATTTGGCATAAAACCACTCTCTACATTGTTTTAAACTTCTGTTTGAAACCATCGTTTAATACCGTGTATTAGATGCTTAAAAGAACTAATGAGATATTAAAATTTATCTCATAGAAAGCTACAATATCGCTGAGTGCCAAATGCTATGTAATTTTATTACAAGAATTGCTACAGGAAGTCAAATTCCACGCGGTCAGATCACTACCGAATGCTCTTTGATGACAGTCAATCGTATTCCATTGACAGCAACGGAATCTTAAATAAATTATAAGTAGGTATCTTTAAAGTTATTGCAACATTTACAAAGTTGACGCCCATGAGCTTCAGCAAAATATTTATTAAGCAAAATTGTATTTTTCTTTAATGTAATTACTCAATGCTACTGCAGTCCTATGACTTCGTCACGTTTCACCTTGCTTAATTAAACATTTCTTGTCGACTTTCGCCGTTTTCATAAAGATCAGTTTAATTTTCGCTCGCAATTCGCAGGTTACAGAGCTCATTTTGCGTTACCCGAAATTTCGTCAATCCAGTTTTGAATGCAGAGTGTGTACTTTGCAAATATTTTTCCACGCTCTAATAAATGTTTAAAAAATAAGCAAAATTCATATGATATAGGGTGACATCTTAACTGAAATTAAAGATCTACTTAATTTCCTTTATAATTTTTTTATTGGATCCCCTCGCCACGTTTTTGATCAAAATCTCTACCACTTTTTTTTCTTTGATGAGTAACACGTTAAAGTCAATGGACATTGCCACGCGTAGCCTACCATTTAACTCGATACGAACGCTATATTTATTGTTAACGTGTAATGTGTTCTAGAAAATACTTAAACAGTTTATCTCGATCCGCCTTGAACCAAATAATAACCATATTTTTGCTTACAGGTTTCCTCAACGCCAACCCTATCCCGCACCTAAAAGCCAGAGTTGCCAACTACGGGTTGATGGATCAAATAGCTGCTCTCCATTGGGTGCAACAGAACATTGCACTATTTGGTGGTGATGCTGGCAACGTCACGATGCTAGGACACGGGTCTGGTGCAGCTTGCATCAACTTCCTGATGATATCACCTACTGTAATGCCTGGTAAGATAGTGTGTAAATAATATTGCAAAGTAATGATAAGCTGAGACAAAAATCTGATCCTGTGTAAAAAGCAATAAAAAACAAATCACCCCTAGGAGGTACAAGACAGATTAGAAAATAATACTAATAAAAACAGGTCTTCAGCAAAACAGGTAGATTGTATTACGCTTTCAATTACAGAAAATAATGATGAAAAATTTGATACCAGTCTTGTAAGATTCTCGTTTTCGCATAACAAAGAAAATGTTTATTCTGTTAAATTAGGTTATCTTTCTAAACAATTTCGTGGAAAGATGGAAGAAGCACTTTATTAAAAAGGCAATTTACACGTTTCTATGGTAGTTCTGAGTTTAAGTTTGTAAATATCCACGTTTCTATGGTAGTTCTGAGTTTAAGTTTGTAAATATCCTCTGTTAAAGCTGATAAGTTTCTTGCGCACGTTTTTCTTGTCAGTTTAAAAAAACTGGAATAGGTAGGAAATTATAGATGATCCAAAAGTTTATTTTAATTAAGATATTTTGACTTTGACTTGTTTTATTGGATTGATTTTATTTATTCGAATGATAGTATCATCAAAATAAAATACTTACTACACTATTCGTTTTAGGTCTATTTCAACGTGCCATACTCCTATCAGGATCAGCATTAAGTTCATGGGCTTTAGTAGAAGATCCCGTCAGCTTCTCCCTTCAATTAGCTAAACAATCTAACTGCACATTACCTGAAGACATCGTGAAGGACCACGAACTAATAGTAGATTGCCTCCGAGAAGTTCCACTGGAAGAACTAATGTCTGCAGAAATCAGTACACCAAGTTATTTGACGGCGTTCGGACCTTCCGTAGATGGGGTTGTTGTCAAGACCGACTACGCAAAAGAATTGCTAACATTTTTCATTCCAAACGACCTCCAAGGTTTCACTAGTGTATCCGGAGTTAACAATTTCAAAGCGGATAAAAGGAGCGGCGATAGGACATTCGGGATCAGGGGAGGTCAGAATAAATACGATCTGCTATTTGGAGTGGTTACTAGTGAGGCCCTTTGGAAATTCTCGGCTCAGGACATACAAAACGGATTTGAGGGCGAGAGGAGGGATAGAATAATAAGGTGAGGGCAATGTTTATTCAGCAAATTGGTGTTCGACCTTAGGGTTCCGTTATAGAGAGTCTTCATGGAAATGGGTGGTAATGAAAGGCTCTCCGGTGATGTTGCAGGGATTATTGTTGAATAAATGATTTTGAGAAGCCCTCTAAATAGGATATTTTAAATCAAACTTAATAACTTATGTACGCGTTACGAGCCTTGTTAATTTCTGTTTGAATAATGCATAATCTAATTAATGTGTGTATGAGCTGTTTGTCGAGCAATATCCAGGTTGTAATACCAATATTACCGTTTGCCGTTAGCGGCGGAGCACAATTATTATGAGCATCCATTTCACGAGATATGAAGCTACGTGATATAAATTCAACAACATTGCCTTTAGCTTCTATCATACCACTAACAAGTTCCAATTTGAAACCTACGTCATCAATTTCAAAGCAAACTTTATTCCTGAAATATACATTACGCTGTAAATATACTCGAAATCTGGCAAGAGGAAAACGTTTCTAGATCCTTTCATGTCACGTTCCGTACACGTGGCACAATATAAAAAGAGGTTTGCTACAAAAGCTTTTAAAATAATACAATCATGTTCATAACACGACACTGAAACAGAACGTGGATAAAGGTTTTTTTTTAGTCTCTTTGTATAAACAGGCCGTATTACAAAGCCTACGCAACGAACTGGCGCTAACAAGCTTTTTGCAAAATTGTCTTTGCATTCTATTACTAAGTAAAGAGCTCTAATTGACTGGCACATACACGGTTCGGAGTTGTGTATTAATGATCACACCTTCGTGTCGCAAAAGCTATCATTATTAAATTGAGCTTGCAATTGTACTAACTAATGAATTTACTACAATCAAGCTAAAAGTGTATAAAATTGTATCAGCAAAAGACATTAATTATGTAGGTATGCTATTGAAACTTTGATGTCTAAGCGTCATGCGGCAGATATTAAAAAAAAAACTTGTTAAAAATATATATCGAATACTTACTGTGATATTTCTTACAGAACATACGTGAGAAACGCCTACACATATCACTTGAGCGAAATATTCTTCACAATCGTCAACGAATACACGGACTGGGAAAGAACTGTTCAGGTGAGTTTGATATTCATCATCATCATCATTATCAGCCGCACGACACCCACTGCTGGATTTCCACGACGATCGTGCGCTGCTAGCATCCAGCGGCTTCCCGCGACCTTCACCAGATCGTTTAATATTCAGTAGATAAATAATAATGAAATAGTTCCGGGTAATTCTTACCAACATTCACACAACGATTTGCACCTACTAGGAATACGATAAACCAAGCAGTTTTCAATTAATTAAATTAATAAAATTGTTCATTAGTTGGCTGAGCATTATTTTGATTCGTATTTACCACGTAATGGCAAACTGTCTTTAGGTAGTTAATGAACTGCGCCTTATTTTCTTAAAAATTATAATGTCATGCAATTTAAGATGCAGCAAAGACCACGCAAGACAGCCTATTATACAAGTCAGTTCCAGAAGTAGACACATTTTATACCACACCAATAATGTGTTCATGTAGGGTCGTCTAGATTAATAATACAGAGTTACAACTTACTGAACAAACTGATACCAATGTTCGTCGACTTTTAAGACGGACATGTAAAGTCCTACCCTAAAATTTGGTCTTAAATATTTGCGACCATACCTCTCACAATCAAACATACGATTCCATGTTTTATAGGCTTACTTAATATATCTCTTGACCAAGTTAATCCATGTTTGGCTTTGTCAACCACACTGGGGCGCATGCCAAAAAACAATTAGGGTCGCGGTCGGTAGCCGCATTGTAAATTATTGCTATTATACTGTGTTTACAAAAAAGCACGGCTTTAAGCGTATGGTAGGTAATAGAATAACTGGGTTTTATGAAGGACGTGGGTGTCGTGCCACTTTCAATAGATTAAGTTGGGCAACTAAAAAGTTATTTATCGTGGCAGAATTCTTAGTTTCTACTAAATGAAAGTAGAAGTATGTACACTAAATCAAAGTAGAAGCAATTTGAAAGCATTTGGTAGAAACAAAATGCTTTCAAATTGCTTTAAATGCTTTCAAATGTATTTAATAAGCTTTTTGATTCTAATGTTAGTTGTTATCACAGTATACAGAGTTATTTGTAAAATACCAACAACCTCGCAGGACTACATTACTACTCGTAACATCATAATATGTTTAAGTCTTATATAATATTTTTGTAACTATTTGTAGTGTATGTATTGTATATAATTTTTTAGGTATATGTCATATTGTAATATATAGAATCATAGTGTAAAAGCACCATAAACTGCCCACTTCTTATTCTTTTTCTTCCAGTCATACAAATGGTTGCTTGGAAGAAATTGCTTTTTAGCGATAAGGCCGCCAAATTGTTCTTAATATGTATTTCTTTTCCTTGTAATGTTTTCTATTATGGTGAACAATAAAGAATATATCTATCTATCTATCTATCTATCATACATAAACAACAACGTTTGTTCAACGACTTTTCCGAAAAGGACAAAAAAACTATTTACCATACAAATAGAACAGTGGAGCTACAACAGACATTATTTTGTGGCAGGCTTTTATGTATTCGTTCGAGATGGTTCGAGAACTCGGATTTTGAGTTGGAAATTCAAACTACGTCACTGCATGTTCAGAAAACTCATTAAAAAGCTAATATCTGCACATTGTGGCTGTTTAAGTCCACTACCTTTTTCAAATGTAATGAAACTACAATAATAACGGTGAACCACTTTTACTTTTTCCACAGGAATACACTATGACTATTATTAACTAGGTTATAGCAACAGTACGTTAGCATTTTTCCCTAACTACTTCTTTTCCCGACGGTTGAACAGTGACTGAGCTCCCAACTGACTTTCGTTCACTGTTCTCCCGCCTATCCCCACTCCTTACCTCCCCATTCCACTACAAATGGCGGGAAAATATGGCGGGAAACGGTGTTGCCAAGCTATTAAACTAAAATACTACTATTTTATCATTTCAATTTGACTCAAAATCATAACAATAAAATGGATAATTTACTATCAAACGACAAAACGTCACATTCGTCCATCCTGACCTCGTGCATGTCCTCGTGCACGGTCAACTCAAA
Organism: Agriphila straminella; assembly: GCA_950108535.1. Classification (NCBI taxonomy): domain Eukaryota; kingdom Metazoa; phylum Arthropoda; class Insecta; order Lepidoptera; family Crambidae; genus Agriphila; species Agriphila straminella. The sequence continues at coordinate 19,098,839 of OX467307.1, read as the reverse complement.
ACATTCTAACGTCACATTCGGCCAGTTGTATGTTAACTTATACCGCATTTGATTTAACAAATTTAATTGGTTTGACTTATTGTTATAATTTAATTTTGTGGATTAATTAATGCTAAAAGAGAGAATCTACTGAATCTACCACCATTTCACAAAATGTGAGGCCACTCCAAGAAAGAAATGGCTAAAGAAAACTTGGAGAGGGTTGTCGACCTCAGTCTTTTATATTTAATAATTTATTTTCTTTATTTATACATTTGCACTACATGAGATTTATAACTACTAAGTAGATCTTAAAGTAACTACTTATCGCATGCACCTTGACGGGCATAGCAACGTGAAAGAGAGGGGCAGACATTAAAATATTCGTTACCCGAATAATAACATTTAGTTAGTAACAGATGTTTTAACGAATTTATGAACTTATTAATTTTTGGTTCGGCTTTTAGATTTTATAGTAATTTATTATAATATTTTTTTTTTACTGACATCGAGTAAGGACCCGAATTATGTTAAGTTAAATTAGATGTAGTTTGCACAAGAGTATTTTTATATCGCGGGACATTGTGACGAGGCGCGTCAATAGTTTTAATATATAGATTTGGATGTTTCCCAACAAACTTGCACATTTCTAAATAGTATAAGCAGAGTAATGTTAAAATTTTTAAATTTTTAAAATGGGGTTGCATTTGCAAGAGGAACTAACTGTTGTAAATTATTGCGCCTAGTATGATCATCAGACCATAAAGCTATGACATTTTGAAAGCCAGTAATATTGTGACACAAACATTAACTCTAGAACATCTTGAAAAATATATTACATTACCATATTTTTTTTTTCACAATAAGCAATCAAATTCTTTATGTACTACAACATTTCTTATTAGTTCTTTCTACTAAATCATGGATTTTATTATAAAATTTAATAAGAGATAAGTATAAAAAGTAGATATAACAGTCGACGGCGCGCCATCGCCGGGGTACCACGAAAGGGTAAACAAATTCAATCACAAATTGTAGACTTTTGACAGATAACCTGACGTGCTGCCAACTACATAACTCAAATTATCAATGGTATCAACTTATTAAACTTCCAATAAGTCTTACAGTTTCTTATAGTGGGTACCTATACAATTTCAATTTACTATTATCTACTAGCTATGCAAAATGCAAGGTAATAATAATAGGTAATAGTATTATAATTAAAGTTGTGTTGCAACAATCATTATAAGTCAATGATATTCATTGTTATAAATATTATTTTTATTTACTTCACAACCCACAGCATGAGCTATGTACTTATAGGTAATATTTAATTTTGCTAGGCTATACTACAACTACCTACTTTAACAGGTTCTGAATAAGATTGAAATACATTTGATAAATCAATGCATAGGAATTCTGGTCCGTTTCTATGTTCAACCAGATAATTGCAGCTGAAACCTATTAGCCGTCGCAGCCTGTTGTTGTCGTGTCACAAAAAACTAAGTTCAACGAACAGTTGTTTCGATCCATCCACGCGTCGCACACCGCGCAACACTCGCATTAGCGACGTGTAACGCATCGGCATCTTGTCAGATGCAATATGTTTCTGAAATATATAAAACATAATCGACAGTAACCGTCCCTAAATCATAGGACAAACGTCATCAAAATAAAACATCAGGGTCAAAAGGAAAAATATTTGAATCTATTCATAAGAACAGCTTCATTGTGAGATAAGAGACACTAATACCACAGTACATACAAATTCACATAATTATGTACAAAATGATATTTAGTTGCATTGTTATTAAAACATTAATATTTCCTGTCAATTTATTCATTTTATTCCACAATTTGTGGTTCTCTTGCATTTTATTATGTATTGTGCTCAGTTTTAGTAATTGTTAATGTCGATGCTCGCGGGACTACCGTTTGCCGCTATGTGGACACGGCCTGTCAAGATATATATATATTCAGGGCTACCGTTTGCCATAGTGTGGACACGGCCTGCCAAAAATTCAAGCTAAAGCTATCAACTGAGGACACACATGGCCCATACAATACGACACACTCGGCCGCTTAACCGGTATACTTTAGGATACACATGACCCATAGACGCGACACACTTGGCCGCTTACTAAGTACTACCCTTAAGGACATACTTGGCCCATAAGCGCAACATACCTAGTCGCCTAAAAACTACAAATAGTTCATATAGTAGTAGCTTACACACTGCTATGTACTTAACATTGTAAGACTTATTTTCTCAAGCATAAATATAATGTATTCAAATTAACCATAACTATATATATAAGCATCGAATTGCGATATTATAAACAAAGAGATAACCAAGTAAAATGAAGTTTTGTCTTAAAGAAGAACGCGGTCTTCATAAAGTCTACTTATTTCTTTTTACAGATCTTCGTTCGTACATGTTTAATTGAAAAGTATCCCAATATATTTAATTAAGGGCCCGTGCACTAAGTTAAGCAACAACAACTTAAATAATCGTTTGCAGATGACGATTTGAATATGAAATTAATAAAATTGCATAATGTTGTCACATAAACGTGTAACATAATTAAATGACAACCTAGCCTTGTAAACTGTAGGTGCATCTAGCCTTTTAAACCGAAGGCACGTCTAGCCTTTTAAACCGAAGGCACGTCTAGCCTTTTAAACCGAAGGCACGTCTAGCCTTTTAAACAGAAGGCACGTCTAGTCTTTTAAACCGAAGGCACGTCTAGCCTTTTAAACCGAAGGCACGTCTAGCCTTTTAAACCGAAGGCGCGTCTAGCCTTTTAAACCGAAGGCGCGTCTAGCCTTTTAAACCGAAGGCGCGTCTAGCCTTTTAAACCGAAGGCGCGTCTAGCCTTTTAAACCGAAGACGCGTCTAGCCTTTTAAACCGAAGGCGCGTCTAGCCTTTTAAACCGAAGGCGCGTCTAGCCTTTTAAACCGAAGGCGCGTCTAGCCTCTTAAACCGAAGGCGCGTCCAGCCTTTTAAACCGATGGCGCGTCTAGCCTTTTAAACCGAAGGCGCGTCTAGCCTTTTTAACCGAAGGCGCGTCTAGCCTTTTAAACCGAAGGCGCGTCTAGCCTTTTAAACCGAAGGCGCGTCTAGCCTTTTAAACCGAAGGCGCTTCTAGCCTTTTAAACCGAAGGCGCGCCTAGCCTTTTAAACCGAAGGCGCGTCTAGCCTTTTAAATCGAAGTATATTTCTTCAAACTAAGAAATTAGGACAAATCATGTACTTCAAAGTAAACTTACATCATTCATTTAGGAACAAATAAAAATGAAATCAAAATTATAATCTTTTACTAGTAAACATACCGCGCATCGAAACCACGTAAAAAATTTAAAAACGTAGCTCGTACACCAGATAATGAAATTATCTTTCGTATTATTTTATTCACGAAAGATGAGCTACTTGTAGGTAGGTAGTTTTTTTTTTTTTTTTTAACTGAGATCACTTCTGTAAAATCACGTTAATTAGTGAAATCGGCAATTTTTGTGATCGGCCTCTTAATAGAATAAGAATTAACTTCTTGAACTAAAATAAAACTCCTTAAGGGTCCATTATAGGAAAACATGGTTTGCGAGGGTCATATAATATAGAAAACGTAAAGTTGTAGTCACAAAAAACATACAACAAGCTAAAGAGATTATCTAGTAGCTATAAGTATTAAATTGCGTATAAACCTCACAGACTACAGTAAGAATCACATCCGTTTTATTCTCCGTATCCGTACATCCCCAGGGTACAGTGTTAAGGTAGACTACTAACGACAATTACCTACAATGGTATGAAATATAAAAAAAATAAACATTATAATCTCTGCGGAACACATTGTCCGAGATAAAATTACTCAGTAACATAGATACTGAAAATATACAGTTCCTATTTCCATAATTCATTAAGTAATGCATTTCCAGAGTTTAAATCACGAAAGTTACAGTTGGGAAGTAAAGATAACAAAACTTTCATTTCATGACCTCGCTTTATACAATCATGAAAATTACTATTCCATTATCATGCACTATTTCATCATGGTGACTGACGACTGAGTGTAGTTTTGTGTGCAGTGTATTGCACGACCGAAGTGTAGCCTCGATCACGTGCAGTTTTGTGTGCAGTGTATGCACGACCGAAGTGTAGCCTCGGTCACGTGCAGTTTTGTGTGCAGTGTATGCACGACCGAAGTGTAGCCTCGATCACGTGCAATGAATGTGAATTATGGTATATGTATGCACGGCCGAAGTGTTGCCTCGACCACGTGCAATGTTTGTGAATAATGGTGTGTATGCACGGCATGGCAATGGTGTATATGCAGTTTATTAAAACTTGAAACTACCCAACTTAATTTCGTAATTTTAGCTCGGTTTAAAACGTTAGATAAGTAAGAAGTTCGTGAGCGTACATACCTTGGTTCTTCCACTGCTGATTTGTAATGAAACTACAATAATAACGGTGAACCACTTTTACTTTTTCCACAGGAATACACTATGACTATTATTAACTAGGTTATAGCAACAGTACGTTAGCATTTTTCCCTAACTACTTCTTTTCCCGACGGTTGAACAGTGACTGAGCTCCCAACTGACTTTCGTTCACTGTTCTCCCGCCTATCCCCACTCCTTACCTCCCCATTCCACTACAAATGGCGGGAAAATATGGCGGGAAACGGTGTTGCCAAGCTATTAAACTAAAATACTACTATTTTATCATTTCAATTTGACTCAAAATCATAACAATAAAATGGATAATTTACTATCAAACGACAAAACGTCACACAAAGTCGTATAGTTTACAACGTATTAAAAAGTAAGTAGCTAAGTGGTTTTTAATGTTTCCCCAACATCCACGTGCATCACTGTGCGGTCTAACCACACAACTTGGGTTTGAAACAGTAATAGTAGCTGAAACTCGTGCTTATGATATTATTAAAATTTTAGTTTAAGTGCTTCTAATACTATTTTGATAATATTCTTTATTCTTTATTCTTTTTTTGGCAACAAACAGTCATTCAAACAAAAGCACTTATATCTATATACTAGCTATAACAGACCTATAGTGCCGATAAGGATGATTATTCGGACAAGTTATATATATAATACTTAACGAAAAACAAAACAGTAGTAAGTAACTAATTTACACTTCAGTAGTAGGTACACATTAGTCGTTTTGTGTATTAAGGTTTGCACATATTAATCGTTTGAATTTAGGTAAAGAGTTACTGAAAATATCCACCTCTGAATCAACCATGTCAAGATTACAATAATCATCATTATATTTATTTATACTTCTGATTAGAAATCTATTACGTGTATGTATCTAAAGTTTATTTGATAAAGGTCTCAGAATTTGCATGTACACTAAACGAAAATTTAGTTTCACAAAATTTATTAAAGGTTGCTTAATTACAAAGTACCTAACATCAAAAGGCAGCTTTTAATTATAACTTAGTCCCTCGTCTTTCATACAAAATGACAATACATAAAACACTTTTATAAAGACGGCATTCGCTGCCTAGCCTCTAGGCTGACTTAATGCTGTGTCATTAGTAGCCTTATTTCGCCTAATTAATTATGCCTAAGTGTCCTTTTGAATATGGTTGAAATGGTGAATAAAAAATTACTACATTAGGTAAGTCGTTTTATGATGTTAAATCACGAACATAATATTATGGTTGACTATTTTCGGTAAAAAAAATAAGCAAAGTTTAGGGGAAATAAAAAAGTTGCAGAAAATGTTTAACGAGATGTTTTAAGTTTGTGTGTTGAGCAAAAGGTTTAATTGAAACTCATCAAGTAGACACACATCGAAAACATCTAAAAATTCACTTTCGTCGAATTGGAAATTTTAAGTATCACCTATTATAAAAAAACTTTTGATTTGTCACTTATCTTCCGATTCTTTCGTATCCAGCCTGTCAATTCTGTAAGAAACTCGCATCTCACTTCGAACCTCACTTCACTTCGCGCGAATTTTAAATCTTAAATGAGAAAGTGAAAGTGAAATATGCTTTATTCAAATAAATTTAATTATTAATTACTTTTGATTTAAGATAATGATAGACTGTTTTTCTAATCACAAAAGATTTAAGATAGCAATTAGTAGCTACCTAAAACCTTTTATAATCGGTAAAATAGATATTCAGTTAATTTTTAATAACAAATTCACGCGAAGTGAAATGAGGTTTGAAGTGAGATGCGAGTTTGGTTAAAGAATCGACAGGCAGTCATTGCCAAGAAATACTCCGCATGACTCCGCATAGAAAATTCGGTGACATCCGGTGCCATAATATGATCTGGCATTTGGTTGGCTTGGCACTGACTTGCCATTTCTTTTGTTTCCAAGTGTTTCCAAAAGTTTAAAATTGACTTTATTTTACTCGATTGACATAAAAAAAATGTACTTAGTACTTACCTATTCTTTTTCTTTTAATCCTAAAATACATTTAAGACCTTATTGAATAGCTTATGGGCTATTTACATGGGTCGATTTTAGTCACCTGTGACGGTCGTTGGTTTATTATCTTGCTTTCTTTATATTTAATTCGATGTTTTAAAATAACTCGTTGGGTAATTGAATAATTGTGTTAAGTGAAAAGTTAAACTTTAAAGTTATAACGTTTGTTTTAATCCCAACCGTGATATAAAATGAATCAAAAGACTGCTCACTAAAAATACTTTGATATTTAAATCAAATGCAGCGGCCCCATTTTTAAATTATTCGTTTGAAATCGTTCGAGTGACTCAAGTCACATGCAGCATAATGACACAATTCACAACTAAATGTCGCTCTAAAACTGCTTACCAAAGACAATGACTGATATGATAACTGAACAACGAGCGATTAAAAAATACGGATATTGCTATGTCGAATGAAAATGAGTTTGTAAAGAGCGCTCGGCGCCAACCGAGGGTTTCAGAAATAGAGCCCCAGCATATTAGGGACTTCCTTTTATTCGCCAAAACAAAAGCATACAAACAAAATTGTATCAGCCGAAACCACGAATAACTTTCGGATACTTTATCAGCACCACTTCGTACATTTCGTATCTCCGATTACATTGTCACGGATATTGATATCGTAACGTAAATTAAGCTCCATAATACCCTGTCAGAAGAAGTAAACGAGGTCATTAATAACCCTTCCATATCGGTTTCGGATCGAACGATTTCTTTATTAACGAAAACAGAGGGTTAACAAGCAACCAAATATGGGGCTGATATTATTGTGGATACATTGAACTTTCGAATATAATATTGATGCCAATGAAAAAGACAAAAAAGGTTATGGTTAGTTTTTATTGGAGATTATTAATTTGATTCTTTGGGATATTAAACATACAAACATAAAGTAACATCTTTACTTCTTTCTACTTGCTACCAGATACACTACAGATTTTATTCGCTTAATCTTCTCTCATCATTAAACATTATCGTTTGTAATACTAATTATAGCGAACATGCATAAAGGTTAAGTTACTTAATATAATTGAAAAAAATACTAGAAAAAACCGACTCACCCGTAGCAGCTCAGCATTGTGAATGCTAAAATCTAAAAATTCAATGCATAAAGGTATGATTTCGATGTCGGCAGCAAGCAGCAGTGCTTCGCGACAGTGTTGCCGAGCTCGGAATGTAATCTCATAATAAACCTATTGAGAATGTATGGGGACCATCAGTGGTGCTGCGGCAGCACTGCTGCGGCAACACTGCAGCTTGCTGCCGAGATCGGAATCATACCTTGATAAATTTGAGCTTGATCGCTGCGGACACGTATAAAAACATGATGGAACAGAAAAATAAATAAAAAATGTATTACTTTAGTTTTATCACACACGGGGAAATAACGATTTTTTTTCATTTTCGGATATAATGCACTAAATAGTCGCAGAGAATATCAAATAAGAAATAATATTTTGTATCACACTAGGGAGATATTTGAAAATTCTTGGCTAACTCCATAAATTATTATGGAGTTAGCCAAGAATCAAGGGCAAATCAAGAAAAAAAGTGACATATTCACTTCTCAAGCTTACGCGCTCACTACACATGAAATAAAACACTTTTAACGGATACTAGCGCGGTTTTATTGAAAGTACTTTGGTAATTAGTTTGATTTTTTATTTTCCCGACGTTTCGGCACCTTTGCAGCTGCCGTGGTCAGCCCCCCGTGACCACGGCAGCTGCAAAGGTGCCGAAACGTCGGGAAAATCAAAAATCAAACCAAATACCAACTAATTACCAAAGTACTTTCAATAAAACCGCGCTAGTATCCGTTAAAAGTGTTTTATTTCAAAAAAAGTGACGTCACAAATGTTGACCGTTTTGTACAGAGCGTTTTCGGCGGGTGCTGCTGCGTGCTTACTTTAAGTAACTATATCACGAGAAAAAAACGCAACAGAAAACTTTTAATGTCACAGTTGATTTTCTCACGCTTTATAATTTTGATTTTGATACAAAAAAAATTGATGCATGTTCATTGTAGTTGACATTATTTGACCATAATAAATTCAGATCAAAATTTCAATATTACAAGCTTTATCTTAAATAATTTACGCAATCCTATTAAATCAATCAAAAGGTAAAAAATATACCGTGTTATTTACCATTACCCAACTTTAAAGGGATCGTGTTGATCCCATTAATATCATGTTTCATTATGCGTATCGTCTTGACTGCTCCGTTAGTCAAAGCTTTGGGATCAAATTTAAATTGAAAACCACTTGCTTTACATTCCTTTACTTTATAAATCCTTTTGAGTGTAGGTTTTGATAGCAAACATAATCAAAGTGGCCACTTTTAATACTTTTGATATCAATAATAACAAAACACTTTACATTATAGAGTTTTCAAAGAAAGGGCCTTTATTCCACTTCCATTTGACGACCTCCGTGGTCGAGTGGTTTGCACGCCGGTTTTCAAGGCGTCACCATCTCTTGAGGTCCCGGGTTCGATCCCGGCTGGGTCAATGTAGAAAATGAACTTTTCAATATTGTCTCAGGTCTGGGTGTTTGTGATACCACCGTTGTCTCTGATTTCCATAACACAAGTGCTTTAGCTACTTACTTTGGGATCGGAGCAATGTATGTGATGTTGTCAAATATTTATGAAACCATATTAAAAAAACTTACCAAATGATAGGGTTTCCCTTTCGAAAGGGTTAATCGACGTTATGCTTACCATATTGATAGGGTTTTTGAAAACAAGCCTATGAAATACCCAATCAAAAACCCTTTTAACGGTAAGCGGTTCATGAAATACCCAATCAAAACACTGTTAACGGTAAGCGGCTCTGGTCCTTCGGTCCAGGTGGAACTAGGTATAAATTGCTTGAACAAGTTTTAAAACCCTTTCATAAAGCCATCATAGGGTTTCCTCGATAGGGTTTTCGTATTCGGTAAGTGCTTACTTGGGTTACCCTTTCGATAGGGTTGCCGTATTGATAGTGTTTTTGAAAACAAGTCTATGAAATAGGTACCCAATCAAAAACCCCTTTAACGGTAAGCGGTTCCGGTCCTTGCTTAAGAACTCAAACACACAGGAAGCGCTCCAGTCATCCAATCCGATCGCAGATCGCTGCGAACTATGCGATAAATTATGGAGTTTTACGTGTTTATTTCACGTGTCGTCCACTTCGTTTCTAAGACACGACTAGCTGTCCAGTGACGCAAAGAGGAATAAACACTTAAAAGATGTGCCATAGTCACGTTTTACTCATTAATGGAGTTTATTATAACGAATGTAGCGTTGATTTAAATAATATTCACTTTTTTTATAATCTATTAGTGTAAAGTAATTATTATTGTATTAAAAATGTACAATAAAGCCGCAATTCATTTTTAAGCCGTGGTTGACGGTGTTGGATTGTGTTATATAAGATTAGCTTGTAAACTGTTTGTCGACCCCAATAAATAGAAAACAATATATATTTAGCCCACGCCGCGTGTCTTCACGCTGCCTGACACAACGGGCCGGTGATTAAACTATAGTGTCGTGTTGCTACGCAAGCTGGCAAATTTTCATCCGCTTGCTAGGTTTTGCACCATCCCACGCTTACACTACTGCAAAGTGAGTTGATACGTCACAATCGCCGCCACTAACGACCCCACGCCGATTGGGTTCGAGCAATCTGCACTGCGTTGCGTCAGGTGGCCCCATGTAATCAATCCCATATGTATGAAATGAAACTGATTACCTCCCCACGCTTTGCGACAGGCGGCGTGGGCTAAGTATTATCTCTTGAGTATTAAAAAGGTATTCTTTTTCAGCACCCGATAAACACGAGAGACGCAGCAGTGCTGGCGATATCAGATGCTCAATACGTAGCCCCGCTAGTCCAAACTGGGGATTTCCTCAGCGTTGCGAAGAGTTCACCAGATTCTGGGCCTAATACGTTCTTCTATGTGTTCGATTACCAGACCAAAGATGGCGACTATCCTCAGGTAGGTGTTAACATTTATTATATATTTTTTGTGATAATAAATGAGTTTGTCAGAATTTAAAATTATTTAAAAAGCCATACTTTTTCTTATGCACAAAAAAATTGTGTTTGAACAATTTGTCGAAAAAAGTAAACTTTTCCACTCTTCATAATAATATAAAGCAGAGAGTATGGGAGATCCAAAAAAAGAGAACTGTCTCTGTCTCATCATAATGTAATTTAACCTATGATTCTCAAAAAAACTGTTTACTTTCATGCACTGAACATTTTGATTCATTAAAAAAACCTGACTTAACTATCAGGCTGCGGTTGGTCATAGTCAGTGTCCGGTATAAAACTGTATTTGTTTTTAATAAAAGCTTTTTTTTATTTCCTTAACGAGACATTTTTTAAATGTAATAGTGTATTTCATGTTTAGTCTAAACACCTAATATAATCACAAAAATATCTTCACAGTTTCTGTCAAAGTGAAATTGACAAAGGCCCTCGTATTTCAAAGACTTTTAGCACAAGGTCAACGCTAATGAAAAGCTCAAATGCTTCACGAACCAACTAATGGAACACTAACTAATACATAATTAAGGCGAAACAGCCTTCAAATTCACAAAGTTCATTAACATCCGCGGAAAACTAAGGTTTCTCAGAATTCAACAGCTAGGTATATATTTTAATAAAGTTCGAGCTTTGAATTAAGCATTTCCATTTTCTATCGAATGATTTATTCAGAATGCGGTACCATTAATAACAGTCTTGTACTATCGGAAACTGCGCCATAGAAATAATCGTTTTCTGTTGCTTACGAAATTAATCATTTGTTTTCTCATTCCATATTAGGGCTACAGCAGACACGATATTTTTTAGCATCGCCCTTTTTTCGTTAAATGGCAGATTTTGTTAATGGCAGATTCTGTCAATACCAGATTTTGTAAATGGCAGAAATACAGTCCCAAACAACATTAAACAACGATCGCCGCAATTGAGTTGATCAAATCGACAACTAAACACTACACCGTCGTACACGTTTGAACGCGGCCAACCGCCAGTGATATCGCGTTTTGATATCGCGACTAAACGCATCTAGTCGCCAAAAAAAATGCAGCATCGATGCAATCTCGAAAACACTAATAGCCGATGATAAAGTATCGTGTCTGTTGTGGCCCTTACTGGATCCTTAATATTTTTCTGTAACCGAAAACCTTTCGCATATTATTTATTTTTGGAGTAGGGTTTTCATAAATCAGTATCAAATACTGAGTATTTCCTTTTCTGGGAATAGATAACGATATGTAGTTGCTTGCGAATTTTATGCGAAATATTCAAGAATATTAATATTGACCGAGCGCGTTTTAACTTGGGCAAAAATGTTTACATATGTCCAGCTGTCCCGTTGTCCGTCTGTTCTCCTCTACAGGTCGCATGGTCTCAACGGATTCTCATGTAATTTTGTTGTTGATTTAGTTTTCCGATTTTTTTATAAATGGCAGAGATATAGGGAAAAGTCATGTTTCAGCCATTTCTAAAATGTTCAAAAATATCGCAAACGCGAAACTTACAGCTCACAGTTTACTAAGGGTCTGAGAAGCGCGCAAGAGTACTTCTTATAGTAGGAAATAATTTTATTTATAATTAAATAGTGTTTTAAACATTATACCTAAAGCAAGTTAGTATATTGTATATTCATGATCATCGATTTGCATTGAAAATTTTTAGGTTATGATGAATGGTACAGTCTCAATCAATTTTATATCTTGTTACACTAATGATATGAAAACGCGTTTTCGTTGCTGGCCAACTTGACATCCGTCGCCAAGCAACTCAATGCTCAATTTGACGCGAGCATTTGACGAGCAGCTTTGCGATGTCGATACACGGCATTTGAAATGCTTATTTAGTTTTATCTCAATGATGGTAGTAAAATAGTATGTTGCTTGTGGCGGCATCTATCTACGATTCACATACCAAACACACGGTGACAACAAGATTCACCACCGTTTCTCTATATAGGGCTATAGTGTATAAGCAACGTGAAGATTAGTATGGAATAGCACATCTTATCTCTAGATCTTATATCTAGATTAGTATGGAATAGTATGGAAAACCTACATCTCGCTAACGGAGTTCTCTCACCGACTCAGCATATGTACAATTTCCAACCATCATCGGTGGACCGCGGTGGTTCCCGGGCTAATATCACCCAGCCCGAAGGAAGATCTTCCATTTGGCCTTCCTTCCTATCGGTGGCTACCTAATTGAGGTAGCTACCGATAGGATACCATACTACAATTCGTACATACTAAAATACATTTGTTTTCAGCGTATGGGTTCCGTCCACGGAGAAGAACTGCCCTACCTATTCGGAGCTCCACTGGTTGAAGGTCTGGGCCATTTCCCCAAGAACTACACCAAATCTGAAGTGGCGCTGTCCGAAGCTTTCATACTTTACATGGCTAATTTCATCAGGACTGGGTGAGATTCACCTTAATATAGATCAGTTTTTGTAAACCTCATTTTAACGGCACCTTTTTAAATGTTTAGCATGTAACTATTATGTTTTGTAAATTTATAATGACTTCGAAGCCCGATTGGTTAAAAAAACAGTGTTAAGTCATTTATTTAGTTCCAACTAGTTCGTTCCATAATAGGTTAGGATATTCCCGCTTCAGAATCGCGAAAAACTGTCTCATTTTGTAAGTACAGACATTACTGCTAAACAACGATGTAAACTAGTCTTCTAAAACACACATAAACCATTCCACAACTATTGGAATCAAACAGAAACGTAGATAATACAATTTATCAATTCCACATATGCTATGACTAGTGAAACGTCGAGACTTAACAAAATTACACCAATACGCTCAGCGATGGCCGCCGGAAAATGAAACGGTCCAATGCTTAATCTTGTCAAGGACGTAAATTCAATCGGATTAATTCCAATAGTAGAAGGGTTCGTAAGCTTTATCCTTTTCCACATCAAGAATCACATCGGCAGTTTTGACCAATCACTATTCTATTCCTGTTTTATCTCCGTTCAATTATTGATTTGGACTTAATGCCGTAAGTTAGATAATGAAAGACGATTTAATCTAACCACAGTCTTTTAGTTAGTGTTTGAGACTATCTGTCAAATCGCTCTCATATTGGGATTTTTTACTGTCATGAGGATTAAGTCATTTCTTTTCATGGCCCACAACATATAAGTAGTACCTACTTGGTTCTAAAAGCACCGCTGCTGTATACAAAGTTATTTTTAGACAAGAAACTGAACAACTTTCTACAAGAAACATTGTCAAAACTCGCCACAAAATTTTGGTCATCCCTTACTAAATTGATCACGACGTGGTCTCTTTAATTTGTATGGATATTCAACAACATTTTTACATATTTGGCCCTATATTCCTTGTTAAAGCTTGAGAAGAAAACAAATAATCCAATGAATTTGTCCAACAACTTTGTAGTACAGACAATAAATACCTACCAGCAGTTAGATAGGTATGTCAGATAACCATAAAGGGAGGCACTACAGAAAATTAAACTGTAGCAATTAAAGCAACAGTTAAAACAAGCTCTCAAAACGGTAATCAAACGCTTATGTCCTCATCAAATGACAATACTCGAGCGGAAAGCTAAACAAAATTACCGTTAGTTAATTAAACGATAGTTAGCTGCCGGTAACGTCCAGTGAGGTTATCAAAGTTTAAAACTACCTTTGTGGAAATCAGTGCCAATCCAAAATGACCCTTGTGATGTAAAGGCTTATGAACTGTGTTGATGTGACACTTTTGATGTGGAAATGCTTTGATTTCTGAGGTCCTTTCAAATATGGGTTTTGGACGGAATTTGGAATTACATAAATTTTCAAGTTACAGTTATATTGTAACGGATCAGTTCTTTGAAGTTACGTAGTTAAATACCGGGTGTAACAAGTCGCTCAACGAAGCCGAGGTCTACGTATTCTGCCCATCATCAGGACCATTTCTGTTCAAAATTATTGCTGGGAAACGATTTTAATTTTTGGTGTTAAAAAGCATTACATTACCACGTAATGTAACGCGTACATAACACCGCGCCTGCGAGTGAATGTTACACAGCTGAGTGCGGCCGAGTTGAAAGGCAACGTTGGTGTGCGTGCTGTGCGTGCTCATGAAATACATTGAGTGATGATGTTTTAAAGCCACTATTTGTTACGAAATACATAAAATTTTGATAATGTTTCTGTAGACAAAAATTAGGAAATAAAAATTTTGCAATAACTTGATAGCTATTGGTTTCCAGGTATACTCTAAAAGACCAAAATGATGCTGATGATGCGGATTGCGAGGACTTCGGCTTCGTTGAGTGTCTTATTACACCCGTTATAGCCAGTTCATTTAATAGTCATATTACTTTGAAAACTAATTTTAGTAATTTTATGACTTTAACTTATTTTATAAATGTTTATGTTATCAAGTTACTTATGCCATGATTAGTCTTTTCTGTTACTTTTTATATATCGTATAAAAATCCCGTATATTTACTTAACTTTAGTTTTATTGAATATATCAAATTGAATTCAATTAACACTTTGCTTTTAAGTTGTTATTTTAACTTCTGCCGTAATTTTTCAAAACGACTGTATCCAACCGAGTAAAGTCACTGCACAAACTCTCTACGTTTGCAGTAAATAACACAAAATAATAG
Organism: Agriphila straminella; assembly: GCA_950108535.1. Lineage (NCBI taxonomy): Eukaryota > Metazoa > Arthropoda > Insecta > Lepidoptera > Crambidae > Agriphila > Agriphila straminella. Next base: position 19,083,723 of record OX467307.1, on the reverse strand, counting down.
AGTATCATTATTTTCGCGATTCGGTGAATACGAAAATAACAGTTACAGGGCCGCTAACGGCCGGTTTCCTGTTTCGTAGGGGATGGAACATTGTTGCGGGCCGACCGTTTCATTTGTTACAGTTTTTCGGTTAAAAGAATCTGTTTTAGGCTTAATGAGTTTGGGGTGCGAGATTTAAGGTACGGAGGGGTGATTATGATTTTTGTTGGGAGCTCTTTTGGAATTGTAAAAGTTTAGTTTTTCTTCAGTTATACCTATATGCCTTGGGTACCTAAAGTAATCGTTTTTACTCAGACTTCAGTTATGTATGACTTGGTTAAAGTACACTTATTTTGAGAATTGAATATTGGATTATAGGTCACCTAATATTTTCGATTGTATACATATTTTAGCGTAATCAAAGTAAGGTGGTAATGTACACTTCATTAAAATAGCACTTTTTTGCCACCTCATTGAAATTAGATTTAACAAGCGATTGTCGATAAAAAGCACTAATTGACTAAAATCGACCAAGTCGCCTGCCAAATCGACTTGTGTAAATGACACATAGGTAACACGAAAATAAAATTGACTTTGACAGATTTGTGGGTGTGAATTGAATTTCAACTCAGAGCTGGAACTTGCTAATCGTAACATACATAATGGTGGATTGTATTACTTTTTATGCTTAACATTATGATTATGTCTTGATTCATAATTAACGTTTCTCAAAACAAAGTATATAAGTACAACTTATTCGCGCTAAGTTTGCCGCTGATGCGTATTGACGTGCATAGGTACTACAGACAGGAAAACTTCGCACGAAGGGGCCCTACCGCCTAACTCAAAGCTTTAGTCAGAGCGATAGCAATGCTCTGTCCGTCCTTGTCATATCATAACACGATGACAAGGACGGACAGTGCACTGACGTCATAAACCAAATCCAGAGTCAAAGCGATAGAGTTAGGCGGTAGACCCGCGGGTTATACTATAAGTAGTTCTATGTCACCAACTTAAACGAAATGCTTTATCAAGTTTAATAAACAACATCCAATAATAATATGTCTACCAAACTCCGCATTAAGGCTATGTCGTCTCATGTTGACTTATTTATTTCGTAGCAATCCAAACGAAGCCCAACGTCAAGAGGGCCTCCTCCCAATATCGAGGGAGAGGAACCGATATAAGAGCATCGTTTGGGACGAATATGACACGCTCCACCAGAAATACTTGGAAATTGGTAAGAAAATACGTTTATATTTGTACCGAGTTTGTATGTTTTAGCGAATATTTTTCTTTCTTTATTATTAAAAGAGGAAGCAAGATAAATATCAATCACTTTTCCCAATGGACTAAAGAATGCAATATTAGAAATTAGAATGTCAACTTGTTGTATTAGGTTTATTACCAAAAGGATGATCATTATTGTTTTTATAACTAGTAAATTTTTTTATTCAACGTTATGGTAATGGTATGGCTGTAAATAGAACATTTTAAGGTTACTTAAAACTTTAGGGCTGAAATTAAATTTTCGGCACTAGTTTAATTTTCTAAACATTCTCGTGAGCTCCGTCACTTTCATACGACATCAATTTCAAAGTTAATTACTCAACCCTTCAAGACCGAGCCATTTGGCAGCCACAAAATTCCTCGACCCTTTCACATTCGAAAATTCTATTGCAGGCATGAAACCGCGCATGAAAAACCATTACCGAGCCCACCAGCTGTCCGTGTGGCTTCGGTTGATCCCCGAGATCCACCGGGCCGGGATGAAGGACGTGGTTGCGAAACACAACCTTTTTAGAAACCACAACGATCCGGAACTATACGACGGCCTCGTCCGACCCGATCCGCTCACCCGAGCTAACTATTTCGACCCGACCCTCGAGTTATATCGGCGGCCTATCTATAACGTTACGCTAGATATACCCTCCACCACAATGGATACATACGTCACTACCTGCATAAGTGTCATGTCAGCGAGGCCAGGGTCCGCTGTCACTCAAAGTCATGCGGCGAACAATACGAGCGCTCAAGACGTATCTAATCTAGAAGTAGCTGGTTACACGGCTTACTCCACTGCCTTGAGTGTTACCATCGCAATAGGATGCTCACTCCTAATACTAAACGTACTTATCTTTGCTGGCGTATACTACCAAAGAGATAAGACTCGCTTGCAAGTCAAAGCGTTGCAGCAACAGCAGAAGAGAAGCCATAACTCTACTTTTGACAGCGTATCTTCCAAACATCCTCATTACTTCGTCGGACATTCTCAAAGTTCCAGCACCATAGTAGACATCGACCATCAAGACAAGAACGCCATTATAGCTATGACGAATAGAGTCCCACACTTTGCCAGTTCCAATTGCCCTAACGTTTGTCACACGGGAATTCAGATGTCCAATATGTCGCAGAAAACTAGTCCGCCTACGAATCGAGGAGGGCAGTGTACAACTTTACCGAGAAAAGTGGGGTTCAGTTACCAACAACAAAATCAAATATGCAACGCTTCCAATTGTATGACCTTGCCGAAGAATGCAACTTTTATAAGCAGCGCGAGTAACTTGCCCGACGTGCAAGCTCAAACTGGACAGTCTCAAGGTCCTGGAAACGGGTCAGTGCTTCCTCCCCCCTCTTCACCCCCCTCACAACACTTCCAAAAGTCCAGAGTTCCGCAAGCCGCCATGTCCGAAATGAATGTATGAGAAATGGAAGATATTTACAATTATGTGTAAAGTGTTACAGGTGTAGTGACGCTAATAAGTGTAACCACTGGACAAAGCATGGTTGTAAATATCATAACAAAGTGAAAAACTATTGTAAATGAAGTGAAATGTTCTATTCGTGTAACATATAAAATTACAGGTAATGTTCTAAGGTTTATAGATACATTATAGCGTGATGGTACTCGTAAAATAATTCTCTGAAATGTAAATGATACCAAAACTTTTTTGTTAAAATTGTAAATAAATCATGCTTTATTGACCTTTACCATTGTAAATGGACAAGAAATAATTAATTACAATTGAAATATGATATGAATTCTCCAGTTATTTATGTGAAACGATAAATTTGCCTGTTTGGCAATCTTTGATGCGATTACGAAGGAACGAATTCCTATTGTTTTATTCTAGTCTAGTCATCTAATGACGTAATTAATGTACATATTAGAATCTTAAAGACTGTATACTGTATAATGGGAATATTTATTTGTTTGCGTGGGGTACAGATGAGAGTATTAATTTAGAAAAAAGTGATAAATGAAAAGTTCTCTTTTCTATGTCTTATCAAAGGCCCAGCATTAGAAACATAAAAAATAAAAATAACCGATCATGTTAAACTGACTTAACAAATGATTTCTTGAAATGTGTTCTTTTTTAAATGCATTAATAAGCAAAGGAACCAATTTTGTCGCAACTCAATACAATTTTTTACTATCAGTTTGTATAAAAACAGATTGCTGATACTTATTTATTCTGTGCTATTACTCATTATTTGATTGGAAAAGTTCTCTCGCCACATTGGTTTTCAGCTACAGAAACGCGAAGAAAACCCCGATGCGCTAACAAAAAGACTTCTATATAGGTATAGAATGAAACAAAGCATTCCATAGTACTGCGTGATTGCGCGTGATAACGCCCCTAATGTCTGACCCGAATAGCTTCAGGCAACCAAATGTTTACTTAGATCGACTCGAGTAAAGCGCTTAATCGGGAAAGCATTCTATCTAATCAACTGATAGCATCTCATCTGTGCCATTCGCTTGGGTTCTTTTAGATGTGCAATGAAATCTTGAAACTGAACCACAAAATTGGATTACTTATTGAGAGAGAGCGAGAGAGATTTCACAAAAAACAGGTCTTAGGGCTAACCAGATCCTACCTCAGCTTGTGTTGCCATGACACATAAGTGTCACAGCAACGCTGGTATTCTAGCAGGACCTTTTATATGCGTGGCAATGCGCGGTATGTGACAAACAAAGGATTTTATATACATGCATACATACATAATTAAAAAAAAAACAAAATTATTAAAAGACACGGAGAATCTTGCGTCTGTCTGACACATAAACTTATGTAAACTAAGTTTATGGTCTGACAGAAGCATGTAAAGATATTAATTAACTTTTGGTCTTTAACAAAGTAGAAAATGGAAAAATCTTTGCTCTGATAATTCGAATTTTATTGGTTTCAAAAACAAACCTGTAAGAATCGAAATATTTCCATAAAGTGGATCTCTGTTTTCACTCAAGATAGCTATTAACTTTCGCATAGAAAAGAAACCTTCTTAAAATATACCTAACCTATAAATTGTATTTATTCAAATATCTTTGAAATAATAAACCTTTGCTCTTTCTGATCTGAATAATAAAATACATTATGCCGCAAAATAAGGGCAAATACAGACAACCACTGAGAAGGTTAAAATTCTTACTGAGAATTATATTTTACAGCAATCCATTTCTTGCGGTTTGTTTAGGACTCTAGAAACCATTAATTGTGCTTGTAACGTGAATTATTATACTTGTAAGAGAAATTATACAAAATAAAATGGTTTGATCAAAATATCAAATTGCGTTCCACCACCACAGATATATAAAATAGTGATATTGAAGTCTGGTTGAAACACTCAATTACAAAAAAATTGTTGTTAAGTTCATACTTCTCTACTCATAACAAGTTTGTGAAACAGTGTTGTCAATGCGTGGATTCGACTGTAATACTTATTTCGAATAATAATTGTCAATAATTATTTGTTAACGTAATAATGAATCTAAACAAATACTGCAAAGTTAAAACATAATCACGGAAACTCTATAGAACTCTCGAGATTTATGTTTGCTTTGTCAATGATAAAGTCTAGAAGGTTCTTGAACATTTTTCAAGTGTCGAAGAACTTACCACTCCAGAACTAGACTGCAGATTGGTAGTGCAGTATAAATCTTGCAAGCGTGATACAGGCTGCAAAGTAATACGTACTTTGCATTACTATTGCAAACTACTACTTTGAAATAAATACTAAAACATACCTGAAAAGCTATTGCAGTCGACGGACGTAATACAACTAAATATATTTTATGAACTTTCTTGTTATGTGAATAAATGTAAAGTTGGTTATGGATGCTGCATTTTATGTCTCTAACAAACAATTTAATAGTAAAAAAAATAAGAATAACAAATTATAAAATAAACTAAGTATAACTAAATATAAAGTGTAATTACAGAACTTTTTTACATTTTATTGTTTGTTACCAAGAATCGTTTGGTTTATGCCGGTTATTAGTCTAGGACGTAACATTTTTTTTAATTGTTTACATTACTATATATAAGATTTCATTGCACAAATAAGTATATTTGTTAACCTATTTTCGTTACATTATTATTGATATTTTGTAATTTATCTATATTTTTGTGTAAAAAAGATTTGCAACTTCATAAATTAACAAAAATTTGTTGGAGGTTTATAAGATAACACGTTATCTAACCGTTACTAAGAAATCTTATGACAGTATCAAAATAAAAAAATAAGACGGAATAAAATTCGTGACGAAAATAACTTGTTTTATTTATAATATAAGCCACTTATTCTTAGCTCTGTCAAAACATCATAATGTTTTTTTTCATGGGGTTTTTTTAAAGCTCGCAGAGTTTGGAATCTCAATATTCCGATTAGTGAATAAAATGTTCTTGTACGGTAGACGGCACGCTGGGCTTCCACAACCTGTCAAATTTCTTCAATCATTTTTAAACTTTAAGTCGAGCAAATTAAGGTTCAAAATTCATTGTAGATTTTTGACAGTCATGTATAACTTGATATGATGATAGATATATTAACATAGTTTATATTCATACCAAGAAACCTTTGCAGAAACTTCCAACCGCATTTACTGACAAAGAACAACAATTTTTTTTATTTTTTTATTTATCCATTTAACATAATTACAAGATATATATAATAGAATTACTTAAATAACACTAAGAAACCACAAAGATTTATCATAAGTGTTACTTGTTGTCACATCGAGATATCATTGAAATGAAATGCCAACAGAAAAAATAATATAAAATTATAAATTATATGGATAAAAAATATCCTTTTAATTTTGATTTTATGTTTTGATCATTAATATTCTCGCGTAGTTCGTTAATGAACCTAGGAACGAGGTAATCAGATGTTCGCTTTCCGTAACAATTGTTTACCCGTGTCGCACTCGCACAGACCCGTTTCCGAGCGATAGCCCGCGTGTATACAGGGTGGCTTACCAATTGTCTGTAACTGTCATTAAAAATGATTTCTTTAAATATTCCATATTTAAATTGCGTTTGTACAGGCAAAACATTACAATGCGTAAATAGTCCTTTGTCGTCATTGTAAAATTGTTGTTTAATTTTGGGGGATACTAGTTTCCGAATTATTTTTCTTTGGAGATTAAAAATGTCATTAAGATAAGAATTGTAGGTACGTCCATAACTGCTAAGACCGTATTGTACTAAAATAAATAGGACTTCTCTATTTCCATCATAAAAAAACTCTCTCTCAAAAATTTTGAGCTCCAAATACCTATAAAGAACCAAAGTCACTCACGCCTAAAACATTAAAGGAATAAAAAGGTTCTACTGAGCTTAAAAGGCAGTCATTTTGAAGGCACTCGCTGCAAAAGGCGGCCCGGTGCCTCAATAAAGCGACACACCTTTGACAAAATTATCTTTTGCATCTTTTTCATAGCTCAAATTACGGACATTTTCACAGGAAGTGAGGATAAAATGCTAGTAGACTTTAGTGCCACTTTTTTATTTATAGTTTCACTGTACTTGTTCAAGAATATGAACAAATAAACTGGCTGCTGCGTGTTTAACAATTGTGATAGAAACGTTCTATTAGGTACCTAGGTATTTATTTACTATGGTTTTTAGCATTAAGTGAAAAATATAATATTCAATTGATTGAAAAAAATGAGATACATAGTTCGTAAATTTATATAATAATGGCGACAATGTGCTCTCTCGTCTTGTTAACCTATTGAGCCCGGCGGGTGCCTCCGGGCACCCGCGAGGCGGGTTATACGTCATTGAAAATAATATAGGTCAAGGCCCAATGTCACAGAACATTAAATTTAAATCCAAGATTTATTTTATTTACAATAAGGCAAAATATTGCCTGGCAAAATATTTGATCTCTGGGTGCCTGGAGGCACCCGCGATGCTTGACGGTATAAATTTCTCGTGGGTGCCTGGGGGAAAAAATGGCTTCTTTATTTTTAACTTGACGTACAAAATGTATATTTACGTTTTCAAAATATTAAAACCATGAAATATTGTAGTCTCAGTAAATACATACTCCGAGCACTTGGATTTCCATTACAATTTATCACCAACTTTTGAGGCAAAAACAAGTTCCTTACAAGGCTCTAAGGAAACTGTTGCCAAACTGTATAAGTGAAGTTAGTTTCCAACTAGTTACACATCGAGAAAGTTGGAAAATTGGTGGTCTTGGTATATTGCATCTGATGCCGTAAAGATTAAAATTGGTTTCTGATATCTAAACGAAAAAAGTATCTACTAAAGATACTACGTACATATTTCGCCATGGCTGGTAATCATTATCTCATTAATTAAAAAAACGTTTTTTAATCAGTAAAGATAAGCTCATTCGTTTAAAAACACAATTAAAATTTAAAAGCTACGTCATCTATCCATATAACACATCTACCCGCCTACTAATGCAACACAAAAAAACTAAAGACAAGGCTGTATAGACAAAGACTTCTTAGCAAAGAAAACTGTAACTGTCAATTTAACTTTTTCTAATTCTTCTTACGAACAGTAATGGCGCGCGCCTCGTTCCGTTAAAACTTCTTTGAACTAAAAAAAATGTGTGAAACCAGTGTTTAGTGCAGTTTCAATTCAGTTCGTGTTGTACCAGGCAGCTTCCAGTTAGTAAGTATCATCACATTTTAGTAGAATTTAAGATAGATCTACCCAATATTTCCGAGGCGTGGCACTATGAGCACATTTTGTAGTTGGAACTCGTAAAAATGTGTACCTATTGGTTGTTTTCATGTTTAACCTATTTTTTGTTTTCCAAAGAAATTGGAACGATTTATGTAAAAATAATAATAAACAATCTTCTATTATTCGAGAACGTTTAAAATGTTATTTAGCAGCAAGTTAGTAGTAAACTTTTATAAAAATTCTCACAATTTGAAGGGTAAAAAAATAAACTTTTCATAAACTTGTTTTGTAGCTGATTTCGCAAAGATTACGAAAGCTGAAAATAAGGTAAGTCAATGTAGAAATTCAACTTTTTTAACTTACTTCATATTTATTGCGAAAATACTGCGACTATATTTGGGTAAGGTCATAAAAAATTGTAAAATAACACACTGGAAGGCATAACACACAATAACACAATAACGCACTGGAATATTGTAAAGGTTAAATATTCATCGTTCAGGTTGAAAAAAGTAATGTTTAGGATCTCTATTTATTTATTTATACTCGTATCATATCAACTAATGAACTACAAACTACAAAATTCTAGTGTGTTATGTAACATACCACCATAACACACATAACGAACTAGACAAACACACCAGAAAATTCTAACTTCAACAATAAGTACCGGCCACAAATTTAGTTCGATTTCAATGAAAAACACGGTTTACTCTGTTCATTGACTGTATTTTCATTATTACTAGCCCAATTAACAATATTTTCGTAATTACCGTGTAAAAATCACAGAATAAATGCTCAAAATATGCGCACCAAAAAAAGAGATTCACAACCGAAGATTGTTGCGACCACAGATGACATTAAAATTCCAAGTGACACTTGACAGTGTTATCGTAAGGTGTTGCCACATCAAAATGTGTTAAATTTTGTTGCCTACTATATCAAACAAAAAAGCTAGATTAATAACAAAGAAGAATAACACACTAGAAAACTATTGGAGACAAATACTAAATATTTTTTATGGTTATCTGGATTGTTCAATTTGAATAATTTATTTATTACATTATGGTATTTTTATTGCTTTGTACTACAGGTAAGCTATGTATTGAGAGCCATAACACAATATATTTTTTCTAATGCAAATCTTTCTACCTCCGTGTAGTGAGGAGACAAATAATTTAAGTACTAGTTTTTATTTTATTGTTTTGGAAATGTATTGGTATTTTATTAAATTGCAGCCACAAGTAAATTCTGGTTGTTTCTTCGGTATTCTGAGCATATTATTACTTCATTCTAATAAATGAAAAAATATTAAGAGTAGTCAATTCTCAAAAAAACATGGGCTGCCTTTGAGACTATCAGAAAGTACAATTTTTTACGACCTTACCCATTTTTTTATCCACAACGGGATAGTGCTTGGCTTTCACCTCACCTGATGTTAAGTGACGATAAGGCCGGAAGTGTAAGCACACTACAGCCGGAATTCTCACCACTGAGGAACTTGCTAAACTGGCTATCTTATCTCTAACCGCCAGAACACAACAATTTTAAATTGTTGTTATGGTACCAGACTTAGGTAAAATGGTAGTAGCCAGGCGGACTTCAAATAAGCCCTATACCACCAACAAAACCGAGTACCTACATATTGTACCTCCCTCCTGGGAAACGAACCCGAGACGCCTGCGTCTGCGTGAAGGCGTAACAAACAAACGGTCTTTCGCATTTATAATATTATTAAGGATCTACATTCTACAGTAATGACCTCATAATATTCTATTATCTCTTCAAACCAACTTAGAAAATGACATCAAATCAAATTAAAAATTCGCAAGATAGGATTTTTGCCCTCGCTGACCCAAATTACCAGACCCTCGGGGCCTGAAGAGCCCTTAGCATCGCCACAGCGTATGCAACTGCACGTAGGGTTGTCACTCGTACGAAAATTTTAAGCAGGTATACCGAAAATGTCTTATGTTTAGTCACGTTTGAAGAAAGGCCTGTCTCTTTAAAATGGTTTGAATTGTTTACCTTTGAAAGAACATTTAATACTTTAGAAACTGTCAGGAATGTTTTTGTAATTATGAAATAATCTGATATTATCTTTAAAGCGAATAAGTAGTGGTTCTGTCACAGTTTTAAATGGTGGGGTCACATTTTTACTAAGCCTTTAGGATATCTAACGATTTCTGTCGTGTCACAAGAATATACAAAAAAAATGCTTTTCAGTAATTTATTTTAGTACACATGTTGGCGCTGACTGCCGCTCTCTCTCGCACATTTCATGTTTTCTCAAGACTTCTTAAATCTAAGTGCGTAATTGAAAAATGTATCTCATTCACTTTTCGCAATATAAGATTACGGACATTTCAACATATATTTCAGTTCCGAGTTGCTGAAGTACAAAAAGTTATCGTTTTTGCCAGTTCAAATAACTATTAGAAACGACAACTTTTTGTACTTTAGCAACAAAAAACTGAAATATATTTTGAAATTATATTGCGAAAAGTGGCCGAGACACATTTTTTAATTACGCTCTCAGATTTGAGAAATCTTTAGAAAACATGAAATGTGCGAGCGAGAGAGCGGCAGTCAAGTCAGCGGCAAAATGTGTACGGGCTCTTAAGATCTCAGCATTACATGTTCGAAATTTTATCTCCCATGAAAAAGTCAAGTTAATTATCCATTGTAAGAGCCATCCCTAACGTTGTAATGGTCGCAAGAGCCATTCCAGCACTTAACGTGTGTCTAACGCGCGCGTATTCGTATACATAATGTACGTGGGAAATTGGCGAGATTTACACAAAAATGTAAAGCCTTAATGTAGCCCACATTTAATATTTATGAGCAATAACGGAACGCGAGCTGACACGGAATATCAATCGGGCTAGTGAATATAACCTTGTAAATGAAATTCAATGTTTTTTTCTGTGTTAATTTAAGCACTAGGCTATTTGCTGCTGTTTGTCCATCAGCCATTTTTCATGTCCCCACTGCTGGGGCACAGGCCTTCCTAATGGTTGGTGGTAAGGAGGATGGGCCATAACCCACCACGCGGGCCCAATTGGTGGGTGTTAACGACTGCAAATGCAGCCGGGACCAACGGCTTAACGTGCCTTCCGAGGCACGGAGGAGCTCGAGATAATAAATTTTTGGTCACCCATCCCACGACCGACCCTTGCGAACGTTGCTTGCAAAACATTCATTTGTTTAAATTTTCTATCGTTTGAGACTTAAAGTAAATAATATTAATGTGTCTGTTTGTCTTAAAAATAATTTAGTAAGTATAATGTATAACTAATTAAATTTAATAATTTAAGGGCACCATAGGTTATCACTGTCACCCCTTAAAAGGTCATCAACTATATCACTAAAATCGACCAACTTTCTTAATAATTCAGGAGACTCCCAATCAAGAATTTGTATTGTTTCATTCCAGACAGAAATAATCTAACGTCTTAGATAATTGAATAAAGTATGTTATCCACATTTATCTTGTGCAAGCTAATTTAATTTTACGTCATGTCTAAGTCCTTTCAACACAGATTAGAAGCGAGGCAACACAGTCCATTACGTGTACATTGTTTCTAAGACAAAAGGTTTTACACAATGACTGTACAATCTGTAGACTCGCAACATTTAAGAGCCTCTATTAGTTATACGTAACGTAAAGTGAAATGTAGCTAGTATACCTACTACTACGTCATATCAGTGCGTTTATACAGGGTTATTTATTAATAGGGATGTTGACTATTTTTTTTATTTTATGTTATATAAATTACCTCTCAAAAAAAGAAACATTGGTAAAAGAATTAATTCGCTAGCATGAAAACTGCCCGAGATATCACAGTGTGAAATGCGCACAAATGGACTCGATCAAAAACGCTCCATACTAATGGCTTGCACGTTATGACGTCACGCCGTGCTAGTTTGTATGCAACGCATAGGAAATTTGTTCAGCAGCTATATTAAATATTGTGTTTATCAAAATGGTTTCTTCGACAAATTTGCTATACATTTTACGGACTAATTAAAGGTATCATTTATTTTAATAAATTTTATACTTTTTAAATGGACTTGTCCACCCAACTTTGAAGGGTCATAAAACAAATAATATGCAATATATAAAACCAAGAGGTATACAAGCTACTCTAAAAGTTTAATATGTTAACGATTTTTATTAGTATTTCGTTATTTTATTCATTAGTCAACATCCCTATTATACTAGATTGTTCGTAAACACCAACAATCTTGAAGGTGCAGATTACATCACAAACAACAACGACTAAAACACTACTTTCTATACTAATGTCCGAACAGCTGATGAGTTTTGAATGAAAAGACAAATTATTTTTGTCTTTTTCTAGAAGTCGTAAAACAAACCCTGCGAGGTTATTGGTGTTTTACATTACCCAATATAGCAGAGTTGCAAATTGCAGTACAACACAATAATGGTTATGATTGATAATAATTAAACAGAATAAATTTGACGCCAACCACCGATCATAATGAGCACAAAATACACCGTATTTAAAAACTTCCTTTATTTTTGTTGCGCTAGGAACTGTTATCGTTCTGATGATTTCCCGGTTTGACCCGATATTGGCTGTATGTAATGTCTTCTTCTTCTTCTTTAACCTCAAGTTACGCCATCCCCTTCGGTCTTGTCCTTTTCTCATCCAGTTTTTCCCCGCTACTTAGATGATGTCGTCTTACCATCTAGCTTTTTGGCGGCCAACACTTCTGGCACCGGTCCTTGGTCTCCACTCCAGCACCTTTCTGCTCCACCGGTCAGTGGTTCTGTGACATACTCGTATATGACCGGCCCATCGCCACTTTATTTGAGCAACGATGCACCTCACGTCAGTTAGTTTAGTGCGACTCCGGATCACAGTGTAAATGTAATGTATCATCATCATCCCCCTACCCTTATCCCAATTTATTTGGGGTCGGTGCAGTGCGTCCTTCTCTTTCATTCCTTCCTGTCACTCGTCATCTCCTCATCCACTCCCTTCACATTCATATCATTCCGCACACAATCCATCTATCTTTTCTGCGGTCTTCCTCTTACTTTCCAGCCCTCAACATTCATATCCATTACTCTTCTAGTAACATGCCTTTCATCTCTTCTCATAACTTGCCCAAACCAAGCCAGACGATTCCCTTTCAACTTCTCTGTTACTGGTGCTACTTTCAGACTTCCTCTGACATACTCATTTCTAATTTTATCCATTCGCGTCACACCACATATGTATATGTGGACAGTAAGAATTTATTCTAAGCATCTCTTCGGTTTCAAAATTCGAACCTAAAATAGTCGAGACTGAAAATCTGCAATCTGAAAATAAGCCGTCACAACTAATCTGTGAGCGCACGAAAATCTCACTTATCTTTATTAAAAATCTCACCCTTGAAAATTTTCATTAGACCGTCCCAAAGAAACAAACGATACAAGCCGGGGTGTAAAACGAGAAATTGAAACAACTTTAGAACCCGTGAAGCGCAACATAAAGGGAATTGTCTTTTTAGGGTTCCGTAGACAAAATGGCCAAAAACCCTTACTTATAGATTCGTCATGTCTATCTATCTGTCCGTCCGTATGTCACAGCCATTTTATTCCGAAAGTATTAGGATTACATAGTTGAATCTTAGTAGGTAGATGTATTCTGTTAACCGCTTAACGATTTAATCACAAAAAAAAAAAAAGATTAAGGGGATACACATACATGGAACTGAAACTAAAAAAAAAATTTTTTCATACCAATACGTGCGGTGTCTATAAATAGGTCTTTAAAAATGATATTGAGGTTTCTAAGACATTTTTTTCTCAAAACACTGCCAAAGTGATAAAATGTGTGTGTCCCCCCCCCCTCTAACTTTTGATAACAGAGTAAAAATCTAAAAAAATATAAGCTATAGATCTTAATAAAAACTTTCAACGAAAATTGGTTTGAACGAGATATAGAAATTAGTTTTTGAGATATATCATATTTTCCAAAACTGTAAATATAACTTTGTCATTCATACCAACACTGAAAAACAAAGTTATTTTTACAGATGAAAAATGATAGTGGTATTAAATATGGTATGGTTTAAGGTAACTACGGAACCCTACGGCGCGTGGCCCGACATGCACTTGGCCGGTTTTTTATTTTTACACGACGACGGATAAAAGTTTATGCGGATTTAAAGGCCACCTTGGTTTGTTTTAATAAAACACTGTCGTCACAGTGTTTTTTTTATTTATTTTATGTCCCTGACGACTGCTTTATGATGACACAAGATCGTTATTTTTTCATTGCTTGTAGTCTGTTTTTGTCTTCTATATTTATAAAATCGTAAACTGAATGACTGACTGACTGACTGACTGACTGATCTATCAACGCATAGCCCAAACCGCTGGGTCTAGAGACTCCAAATTTGGCACGTAGGTTCCTTATGAGGTCTAGGGGTGCACTAAGAAAGGGTTTTTCAAAATTCACCCCCTAAGGGGGTAAAAAAGGGGATCAAAGTTTGTATGAAAGTCCCTCAGTTTTAAAGCATCTTCAAATTTTGTGTTTAGACTGACCATTGAAAATAAATAAATACGGGTCTCAGCGTCTTTCAAAATTTTACCCCTGAAGGGGTCAAAAGGGGGATGAAGTTGTGTATTGAAGAAAATCCTTTATTTTCGAAGTAAAAATCGCTAAATTTATAATTTAGGCTTATGGATAGAAAACCAACGCAACGTATATTGTTATTGTTAGTATTTAAACCCCTATTGGGATGAAATGGGGGTGAAAAGGGGTAAAAACCCCCAAAAATAGATATGGATGTCGTTATTGGGGTTTTCTGGGATGACGATTGCGAAAATGACATTTATTTTGAAGTCCAACACGGTGGACATGATTTGACCCCTAAAGGAGTGAAAATGGTGTTCAAATTTTGGAACGGGCACGGGAACGGGAACGGGGACGGGGACGGGGACGGGGACGGGAACGGGGACGGGGACGGGAACGGGAAAGGGAACTGGAACGGTAAGCCACGTGCGAGGCCCGCCACACGCGGCAAATGTCTTGCCTCGCCAGTTAGCGCCCTTGGTAGGAACCCGCCTAAATGCGTAAAAATGGCTGGTCAGATCCTGGTTAAAGGTTCCCTAAGGATTTTGAAGGTTCCCTAAGGATTTTTCTAATATCCACGCGGACGAAGTCGCGGGCAGAAGCTAGTACTGTATAATACTGTTTAACAATTTACTGCTGGCATTTCACCATTCTGGTATTTTATTAAAATGGTAATGGTACACACTGTTTTTGTTTTATTTAATGAAAAAGATTTTTTTTTAATTTATGTAATAATTAAGTTAATAAAGATTTTTGTTTGGTATATTCTCTGGTACACAAATTATAATTTGGTCTATAGTCTAGAGTTAAAGATGTTATAAAAGTTTAGGGTATGCTTCACATTAAATAATATACTGAATGGATATACGTTTATATATTTTGTAAGCTCTCCCCTGTGATTTGAATTAAATACGACTTATACGATGCAATGCGAAAGCTAATAAGTGCTTATTTTTTTAAAAAAACTGGCCAAGTGCGATTCGGACTCGCGCACGAAGGGTTCCGTATCAAAAAGACGGCAAATATCACGTTTGTTGTATGGAAACTCCGCTGACATATTTATTTTACTTATTCTGTTTTTAGAATTTATTGTCAAGCGGCAATAGAAATACATTATCTGTAAAAATTTCAACTGTCTAGCCATCACGGTTCATGAGATACCTACAGCCTGGTGACAGACAGACAGACGGAGAGTGGAGTCTTAGTGATAGGGTCCCGATTTTATCCTTTGGGTACGGAACCCTAAAAATCATGGAAGAAACTATCGATAATTTTTCATTTTAAATAGGTAACAGACTTTGCGAAAACGGAAACACAACGTTAATAATTTTCAAATCGGAGACATTTCGAAACTACTAAAGAATCGTACTGCAGAAGTCATTTGGTAACCAACGCTATTCAATGCCATTAAAAAAATATAATCATAATCAAACAAAGTAGCAGTAGGTACTAAGTATTATCGTTGGTCGTCCTAATATAACGTAACAATCGTGCCTCAATAGTGGTTCAATAGTATTGCTTTTTGTCACAGTTCTTGTACAAAACACATTAAACAAATACTATTGAAACACCACCGACACACGATTGTACCAGAATCAAGGCCCATAAGATAATTCGGAGATTTAATTCCGAAATGAAAGCGTACAATGTTGTTTACGATATTTTTACGTCACGATTAACTATGATGGAATTATGTGGACTAAGTGCATTGCGGACTGCACGATTGTAAAGTTTTTATTAAGGGTGTAAAAGGAAGTTAAACTAATATAGCCTTTTATAACACGCAATATTTTTCTAGCCCCACCCGACTTCAATAGACGTATTTTTATTATTACGAATATTATTTCTTGCTTTTTAGAGGTAGGTTTTTTGAAGTCGGTTTTTTGTTTTTTTTAAACAATTTTTTATTGTTTTATTTTTAGTGTAGGTACCTTGTAGGTAAGGTATATTATATTATTTAGAAATATCGGCTCAGCCAAACGTAAGATAATCGCGGAGAAACATACTTAAATACGGGTCACACTGAGAACCTCCTTTTTTAAGTCGGTTAAAAAACTACACCTAAGATATCCCTCTTCCAACAAAAAAAATAATTATCTTATTCAGTTCATAAACAAAGAAGTAATACGACCAATCATCGAGGTAATTCACACAAAATCATACTATTTTCGTGCTTTTTTCAAAATTACTTGAAAAGTACTGAACTGATTTCCAAATTTTAAAAAATGGGACCAACTTGGGAGTGTACCTAATGTAATAACGTTTGAATCATTTCAATCGGTCCAGCCGTCTTCGAGTAATCGGTGGACATACACAAAAAAAAAAAATCAAATATACAGACGAACATAGAACCTCCTCCTTTTTTGGAAGTCGGTTAAATATGTAAGCAGGAGAATTGAAATTGTATAAGTATTGAAAACTATACGAATAAACAAAGTAGATATCTTGAAATTTCACCTGGTATTCTCTTCCCACGTATGGCCCAAGACTACGTCACGATAAAGTCTTACCAGAGAGTTGCTGACATGGAACAATTTTGGACACTGTCCGAAATTACACTTTTTAATTATATTAATATTTCACTGACGATTCGGACATTTTATTATTTATAACTTTTTGTCTGATTGTACAAATACGCTTCAACTATAAAAACGTATAAATCGTCAGTGAAAAGTATAATAAAATTACAAAAAATATCATTTCGGACAAAGTGTCCGAAATTATTTTGTCCAAGACGTCAGTAACTTTTACCTGATTGGTCGTTGGACCGCATCGCAACATTTCGATTGGTCGTGACGAAGTCATGGCCCAGTCACGTGGCCTAGCTGTCACGGGAAAAGACTACCTTTTATTCTATTATGGGAATAATATTGAAGTTTTTTTTTCAACTACTCAAATTTCACTTGTCTAAACTAAATTAAAAAAGGTAGAATTAATATTTTGATATTACACCCTGTTTCAATATTTTATTGACGTCTGTTTGGTGCGGTGATAATGATTGGACAGGTGGCGCAGTGGTTTAGCGCCTGGCCCAGTGATTGGGGAGGTTAAGCAACTTTCACAAGGGTCGGTCATGGGATGGGTGACCAGAAATTTATTATATCGAGCTCCTCCGTGCTCCGTTTGTCTCGAATGCATTTTCAGTCGTTAACACCCACCAATCCGCATCGGGTGCGTAGTGGGTTATGGCCCATCCTCCACATTCACCTACCTTTAAGGAAAGCCTGTGCATGGCTGATGGTTATTCAATGAAGTAGGGGTCTCGGGTTCGATTCCAGGTATAAACAAATAGTATTGTAATTAACTATCTATATTTACATTGTTAAGTCTTAGTTTTGTCTTTTACTAAGCCTGTTTTGAGGTAATTAAAATTTTGAAACGCTTCCGCAGAGGAATCGTTCACGAATGTTTATTCCCCTACTTCCGGTACGTTAGAAGAATCTTAGGTTTTTTTTTATTCTAGCTTCATTCAATTATATTTCTATTCAAACAGACTTGCCCAAATCACAGCAATTACCCCCTTTTGTTTTAACAAACTCTAACTAACTTCGTAATTCGTGCCACAAAAAATGAAAGGCTTGAACATTCACATTAATATTCGTGGTTGTTTCCAAGTCCACAAATGCTATGCAGACTAAAATTTGCCCAACAAAAGTTAGCGGTCCACGAATTTTAATAGGAAAGTAGGTAAATTTAATTTCCTACCCTCATAAATTACTCTCATGAGGGTTTCCATCATTTTCTACGTAAATTAATGAAGCTTCCGGATCTGATACTGCTAATTATTCTGTACATACAAGACTCAATATTTCTGCAGCAAATTCTTAAAGGAAATTGTTATATGCGGTAGTATCATGTTTAAATTAATTTAGACTGTGGTGTTATAATAATGACAGGGATGTTGTAATAACTTACAATTACAAATACTAAAAAATATGATCGTCGAAAAATAGGAGGTATTAAAACTTTAGTCTTTTTATTATTATTAGGAAGGGGATAAAAAAGGGGATGAAAGTTTGAATGAAAGTCTCTCGTTTCAAAGCTTAGGAGTCTCAGCGTTTTTGACCATTCTACTCCCAAAGGGGTGAAAAGGGGGATGAATTCATGTATAAGAATCCTCAATTTTCGAATTAAAAATTACCATTTTTATTATTATATTCTTATGGTTGGATACTAACGCAACGGGATGTCGCTATTCTGGTTTTATGGGATGTTGATTGCGAAAATGTCATTTTCGAACGGCATAAATGGCAGAGAAAGAGAATGATCGATTTTCCTTTTCCTCTTTTTATCTTCATAAAACACTTCACAATAAGTTTAATGTGAACTATAACTAGTAGTTTCTCCCACTGTTGGTATATTTCGAACATTAATATTTTGACTCTGAGTAGTGGACTCATAGGCATTGCCCATTACGCTAAGTAGGAACCCATAAAAGTGGGAGGAAAAAAGCATTTCGCTTAAGCTCAGTGCAATCAATACTCTGAATCAGTAAATGGACTGAAACGACCGCTTTGAAGAAAAAGTATCGAGAGGATTTTCAAATTATT
The DNA here is from genome assembly GCA_950108535.1 of Agriphila straminella. Classification (NCBI taxonomy): domain Eukaryota; kingdom Metazoa; phylum Arthropoda; class Insecta; order Lepidoptera; family Crambidae; genus Agriphila; species Agriphila straminella. The sequence goes on along the minus strand of OX467307.1, from coordinate 19,064,646 downwards.
CGATTGTTTATTTAAAAGACAGTCATTTGTTTTGTGTGAAGATACAGTGTAGTTTTTCATGAGTCAGATTGATTAAATGCTCAGTATCAGCTCAGTATATATGTTACTGTAAAAGCCCGTATATTGGTAAATCTTAGGTTTTACTGGAAAATCTTAAGATTTACCTGCCTGAGTTGGTAAATGTAAGGATTTTGTAAAAGGGAGACCATTTTTCGGGCTTTTAACATTAGAGTTTGGCACATGCTAGGTTTTACCAATGATAGTTGGTAAATGTTGGATTTTTTTAATGGACCAGTGAAGTAGATATCATAACAATGTTCGAAATGAACCAAGATCACAGAACAGTTCGAACTTTTACCATTAAGAGTTGGTAAATATTAGGTTTTACTGGAAAATCTTAGGATTTACATAAGTTCGGGGTTTTACAGTAACATATACATATACCAACACCACCAACAGCTAATCAAATAACACAAGGGGACATAAAAGTGAAAAATATTATTAAACATACTAACTGATTCAGTTTGAAAGTATCTCTGCTTAACTAAGGAACACAATTATTAGTTGTGCAACTAAATTTAACTATGCAACGGTCACGAGTAAAATTATTTCTAACTGCTGCTAAATTCTCAAAGTTTTTTGATGAAACTTTGCAAGGTGTATGTTGGGGCTTATTATCTTTTCATTATAAGTTTCACAATATCCAATTTCATGAGAGCAACAAAAGTTCCGTGCTCTTAATCACAAAGAAGTTTAGAAGCCATGGAATTTCAAAGCACGTACTTATTAAAAAATATTCATTAAAACTTCCATTGTTCATATTATATTTCCTTCACGTATTTTTATTGAAAACAAAATAGAAACCTGTGTTATAGCATAAAATAAAAGTCTTGTGTTGTTCTGCTATTACTAGACAGAAGTGTCGTTCAGCCGTATTTGAAAACGCTTTCGTCTTTTGTTTTTTGCTGCCTTTGTCAAAAGATTCTTCTCCTTCCTCGTATCTCCATGACTGGAGGTCACCACAGCATGAAGTTGGCTTGAGATTTCTATTAGCAATGTAACTTTTTTGTGTGCGTGCACGGAAAACTGCAACTTCGCGACAAATTTTGTGCCATTTTGGTCTCTGAACGTTTGACTTTTTTACATAACGACAGTTGGACATTTTAACTTAAACGAATGTTACCTATCTTAGAAGTTTCTAATAATAATATATGAAATCAAATGGATGGAGTTCTCGGAACTGAATTGAAATTATATACCTATAATTTATGTGTAAAAACATGAATAGATTTCTCGTAACTGAAATCAAATAATATATTTCGTAGTAAATATAACCTGAAAAAGTCAGGCAACAGGTTCCCTATAAATAATAATTCTGGGAAATCTTCAAAATGAATTTTTTTATTGCTGAAATGGACTTTTTCAGGTGACTGATGAAGTATTTAAGAATATGTCTATCAGCCATTTTTGATGTCCCCACTGCTGGGGCACAGGCCTTCCTTATAGGTAAGGAGGACGGGCCATTACCCACCACGCGGGCCCAATGCGGATTGGTGGGTGTTAACCACTGCAGATGCAGCCGGGACCAACGGCTTAACGTGCCTTCCGAAGCACGGAGGAGCTCGAGATAATACATTTTTGGTCACCCATCCCATGACCGACCCTTGCGAACGTTGCTTAACTTCCACAATCGCTGGGCCAGGCGCTAAACCACTGCGCCACCGAGCTCGTCAGGTCAGGCTTACTCTGGTTTCCCTTTAAAACGTACAAATCTTTCGCCTTTTAAGAGTATAAGTACAGATAATTATATCCACTTACAAGTAAAATAAATTTTGATAAATATAAAAAAACAGCCCTCACTTAAATAATTTTTTTTAGCTGTTGAACAAACAAAAACTGGTTATATTTTCGCAATCAATAAAAACTTCAAAAATATTTGGTGAATATGAATATTTTATATTAAAAAGCTCGAGAGGGTCATCATAATTTGTGAGTTATACAGTAGGCACGAGTAATAAATCACAATGGAAAATACTCTTTTAAATTGCAAAACAAACTTATTGTTCAATTGTTGTTTTTTCATTGCAAAGAGTTCTCCCTAGTTACGACGAATAAGTGCAATTCGAACAATGTGATTTCAAATAAGACACTTACAAAACGTTTTCATTCTCCCTCTTTTTATACGATCGGCGAATGTTTTTCTAGTTGTGGAAAGTTTAAGGACAATTTTCTACGAATCGTTAAGGTTCGAACTTAAAAAGAAGAAAATGTTCCTAGATTTATACCTACTTAAAGTAGTTCGTTTCTTGCGATTAAAGGCAAATGGGGTGATCTTTGATACAGCGGTTAGCACGTTCGATCTGTGAATGAGATGGGTGGACATGAAATTGCTTTAATATTTCATTTAATTATTTTATCAAAGTGCAGCCATTTCATGCACGTTTTACTTGTTGATTACTGCATCAAGTATCGTAATCACCCAGCAATCAAGGAATGGCCAAATTCTTGACTAATGGCGTCGCCTGCAAATAACACACTAACTTGATTGCGTCTCTGCTAACACTACACGTCTTCTTCTTCTTATTTTTGTTATGGCAATCTACTCCTCTTCAGGGAGTAATTTTTGCCAGTGTCAAGTGTTAAATAATTCAGTGGTATTGGTTTCAGTTCACATTAGAATGCGGGTGCATCGCATTCCAATGCTTCAAATATATCGATACAGTTTACTCGGTAAGTTCTGCCGAGATACCCACCACTACAATAAAAGTCTCAGCTTCACACAACAAAGATCGCACCTATTTCAACTATCCCACATATTGTTCAGATGCGTAGACACTTGCACTACAAAACTGCACCAATTTTGAGACACAATATCCACTATAAAACAATTTGCAAATAATTAAAATAGCCACCGAACTGATCCCGACAAAATGGTGCCAAAAACTCTCTGGCAACCGACAGTTATCACAGTGTTAATATTCGTTGAAATTAAGTACCATTTAGAGGCATTGCGTACTCTTTGGTAGTGCGTACTCTTTGGTAGTGCGTACTCTTTGGTAGTGCGTACTCTTTGGTAGTGCGTACTCTTTGGTAGTGCGTACTCTTTGGTAGTGCGGTGGCTTTACCCTAATCAAAATTTTATGACGATCGGTTGAGTAGTGAAGACGTGAAAGCGTAACAAACAAACAAACTGACTTTCGCATTTATATTATTATTATATACTTACTCGTAATATTAGCACAGAATAGGATATAATTGGTTATCCAAACAATAGAAAACCACATAGTCAGACAGAAAACCTAACACAGCATTTTCACGGATCGTGGATCTAAGTTAGCGTGAACTAAGTTCCGCTGCGTTAGTTATATGTAGTTAGAGTTTACAGAAGCAAAGTTGGTTTGCTTACTTCGACTTATACTTTATAACCTTGTGCTTAACGCTTACATTGAGATTATGATGTGAAAAGTTATATAACTATAACGGCATTTGGTAAGGTAGGTTACAAAATACCTAAAGCCGAATATGTTATATAGAGACCATTAAACTGAACAACTTTTACTATGGGACCAACTATGAAATCGCGGAAAAAATCAAGTGCGAAGATACCATAATGTATGAAACAGTCCATATTTTTTTCGCGATTTCAGAGTTGGTCCCATAGTAAAAGTTGTTTAGTTTAACGGTCCCTGTTTGAACATGTTTTCTATGAGCCTACTTAATAAATATTTTAAGTGTAAAATATTAAAATAATCTTTCGATATTAAACACATTTGGTATAACAAATGAATTCAGTATATCAAGTTACAAAATAATATTTCAGGTGTTTTAGTAGAACCCAATTTATTTCATTCGCTACATCACTTCCAAGCTAAAACATTAATCTTAAATATTTTTAAGTTACTTAGAAATAATATTGTATCATTTATTATATCTCCAACATCATAAATTATTGTTTTGCGATCAACTAGATAATTAATTCTTTCTTTCTTATATATTTTTCACGGTATGATATTTCTTAGCACTTTATTTTTTTCTATTTTAGTATCTATGTTGTAAATTATATCTTATAATTTACAAAAGTGTCTTAAACAGACTTTTAATAAACGTGCTAACAAATTGATTATACAAACTTTCTTGCATAATAAATAAGATATATCATAGTAATTCGCTTTGGTGCTAGGAATCTTTTCCCAACTGATTGTCTTAGCTGTTAAAAAATAATGGTTTTAACTGATTTGGTTATACAATTTTAGACGTGTTCAAAAAAATTAAGTTATTTAACAAGTTAAAGTGACGCAGTATCCGCAGTAGTAGACGCAGCGTCCGCTCGCGAATTCGGCCGCGTGGACCCTTAATTTGACCAGGATAAAAAGTAACTTGTATGATAATCTAGGTCCTAATCTGTCTACCAACCAAATATCATCTAAATTCGTCCAGTCTTTTAGACGTGAAGGGGTATCAAACACACGCACAAACGTCGCATTTTTGATACTAGCTTTCGCTCGCGATTTCGTAAGCGTGGATATTCCGGAAAAATCCTGGAGAACCTTTGACCGGGGTAAAAAAATACTATGTTTTAATCTAGGCTACAAACCATCTATATGACAAATTTCATCTCAATTCGTTCAGCTTTTAAATTTACAATATTAGTAGGATTAGTAGGATTTCTCGAAGAAAGAGACAACAGATTTCCGATTGTAACAATCGTGCTGTTCCGTTAGTAGGATTTGTTGTATGGTCTGTGTTCCGTGTTTTATATGCAACGAGTAACTTAGTAGTCCATATCTACCACAATATGGTAGAGGGACCGTCAACCTGAACAACTTTTACTATGGGACCAACTCTGAATTTCTTTTTTTTTTTTCGAAATTTAATAGCGAAATAAATCTGCTGTTTCATAAATTTTCGTTATTAATTTTTGTATGAAACAGCTGATTTCTTTTTAGCGATTTCAGAGTTGGTTCCATAGTAAAAGTTGTATTGTTTGATGGTCCCTATCTAACTCTGGTTTATACATATAGTTACGCTTTGTAGGTATTCACACTAGCGGCTGCCCGCGACTTCGTCCACTAGATCCACTAAAATCCATTGTAAAGATCCATTGATGAATCTTTTTGCACTTTTATGTCCACTTTAATCCTTGATTCAGGATTTTTGCAAAGTGGATTTTTAGAACTAACGTGTGTCTGAAAATCCATTAAAGTATGGAATGACACATGAAATGTTATTTTATCAAATACAGGATTTTAGCCAAATGGATTTTTTAGAACTAGCGGGTTTCTGAAAACCCGCGTGTTGGGATCGAGATTTAATTGCAATATTTTAAAAATATTATTAGAAACCAACAAGGATTGAGGTACAATTATTTTAAAAAGTACCAGGGTCACATAAATCTAGAGGAGGTTAACTTTAATTTGTAAAAATATTTTCAATGTATTTTTTTTTTCCAAATTTCATAAATATCATCCGTTATTTTAATGGATTATAAGAAACACGTTTGTTCTACAAAATCCACTTTGCTAAATTACTGAATCAAGGGTGGGTTTTTGTGGAATACGGATTAAAGTGGACATAAGAGTGCAAAAAGATCCATCAAAGGATTTTTTGAATGGATTTTAGTGGATCTAGGAGACTTCCTCTACGTGGATAGTTATTTATTATCCCACGGAAACAGTACATATATTCGGAAGGAAGTTACCCTTTGGCTGTTTCTTTATTCCTGACAATGTATGCAAAATTTCATGTTATCGCTTGAGTAGTTAAAAAACAAAACACTTTTGCATTTATAATTTTAGTAATACCTAGGATTTAACATCAAAAGTCAGACAAATAACAATGACTTTCCATTCCACTAAAACAACTCATCAACTTCACTAGCTCAAAGTTTCCGTATACAACATAATGACGTTAAAACAGCGAACTAAAATCTATGGAAGTGTAATTGCATACAAATTAATATTGCCACCACGGGGCTAAAAAATGAGAACACGCACAGCATTTTAGTTTGGCCAGCCACGCGCCCGGTGACAGACGTTAGCGTTCTTTACAGTAACGTTCAGTGACGTTCTGCGTAGTCAAATGGTGTAAAAGACGCAAAGAAGGCAAAAAGATGCAGTGATAACGTATCATAAGTATTTAATATTATTTCGTTTGTATAGAAAATATCTATGAGTATACAGATTATGGTCGCTATTATGCAACCAGTGTTCGGTCGCTTTGTGTATAGCTAAATGCCAGCATTTTTAGCCCATCCCACTTAATTGTCATATTCTTGTAGTTCTATATTTTGATCGGAATGTTTGTTCCATAGATTTTAGTTCACTGCGTCAAAACACAGTTCGCACAAAGCGGCCCATTATTTTACCCAGTCATCCCCAAGCGCAGGTCACTTGGATTTTGGGACTCTATCCCTCCCACCCCTTCCGGGATGTGATTAATTACCTTTTTGACACGCGTAGTGAGAGTTATTATAAATTGTAAAGTTTTAAGTATCAAGCTGTTCTGTCCATAATGAACAACGTGATAATTAATTTGGTTATTAAAAAACATTATTTTTACTGCGCGATTCTGGGAATCGTTTGGTTTTTATAATAGTTTGGTTGGTTTTCACTGAGTGTAGCCTAATGTGGTATTTACACAAGCCGACTTGGCAGGCGACTTTAGTCAATTAGCGCTTTTAATCGACAATCGCTTGTAAAATCGAATCGCCACCTTGATAAAAATTTATTAGGTTTGCGATTAGATTTTACAAGCGATTGTCGATAAAAGAGCTAATTGACTGAAGTCGCCTGCCATGTCGCTCCATGTAAATACCCCATTGTCCATCAGCCATTTTTGATGTCCCCACTGCTGGGGCACAGGCCTTCCTTATTGGTGGTAAGGAGGATGGGCCATAACCCACCACGCGGGCCCAATGCGGATTGGTGGGTGTTAACGACTGCAAATGCAGCCAGGACCAACGGCTTAACGTGCCTTCCGAAGCACGGAGAAGCTCGAGATAATAAATTTTTGGTCACTAATCCCATGACCGACCCTTGCGAACTTTGCTTAACTTCCGCAATCGCTGGGCCACGAGCTAAACCACTGTGCCACCGAGCTCCTCAATACCCCATTAGTTAGCCTTTATTAACAACTAGCGACCGCCCGCGACTTCGTCTGCGTGGATTTTTTTTGCTATCCCTCGGGAACAGTACTTTTCTGGGCGATAGGTACCGTATGTCCTTCTCTGTACTCCTGAGAACGTATATGCTAAATATCATGATGATCGGTTGAGTAGTAGACGTGAAGGCCTAACAAACAAACAAACGGACTTTCGCATTTAATATATTAGTAAGGATGCGCGCAATGAAACAAAATATCGCGGCAGACGTGACGCCCGTAGATGCCTCATACTTCCTGTTATTATTCAAAACTATTTACCAACGAAAACATGGAAGCAGCTGCACGTAGTTTCAAGTGTTTCCTTTGCGAATGCCGTCGAAACAGCGCTTCTGAAATAACAACGTTACATAAAGACAAGCGAAACCTGACGAAACAAATCTCCCGCAGAGAGCCGCCCGACATTATGATAATGCACAACTTGGGCAAGGATTCACGCTTTTGGTTCCCCAACAAGTTCGTTTTGCCCCTTTGTTAAAAGTTCATAACTACGGACTAGGGATGAGCCAGGACAATTTCGGATTTGGGTCTGGATTCAGATATTTAGGAATAAAGACTTCATACCTACTGGTTTAAGTTTTTAACAAATTATCCGATGGTTTCAGTTTTTAGGATGTGTTTATACTACCTATAAAAAAATATTAAGCCAATTAGATTTTTTTTCAGACATTCCCCTTTTCGGATCAGGGTATGGATTCAGATATTTTATGAATAAGACTTATACTGGTTTAAGTTACGGTTACGGATATAATAGTTTAACAAATTATCCGATAGTTTCAGTTTTTATTAAGTGTAAGAAGAAAATACTTGTACTAATACTCGTAGTTACATGGCAACGATTTGACTTTATTAAATATTTTAAAGAGACACGCCTCTCTGGAATCATTCAAAACTTATACCTACATCAGATCCGGTTACAGTTTCGGATACTTTTTTGGATATGTGACGTTTATGGATCTCTATAACGTTTTTGGATTTGGTTACGGTTTCGGATGTTTCGGATATTCACTAACTTCGGTTACGGTTACATCCCTGCTGTGGACGTCGTATCGTGGCTGTGTATCGGGGCTATAATAGGCCTCGCGTGGTCTCGCGTCAGCGCACAGAAAAGTTTTCCTTTTGATGTTTTGTAGTAACGTAAGGCATTGTCTACCATTCATCATTGTGTACTGAAAAATAAATTGAATCTTGGGAGATTTTGGTAACGGCCATGTAGTGGTGCAAAAGTGTTCTTAGTAACCAGATAATCATGCTGGAAGATATTTTCATAGTAACAATTAACGAAAATTAATAATTATTAAACTATTTATTATTTTGGAAAACTGACTATCACAAAGTTAGAGAGTGAGTTAAGGTTTGTTTTTTATAGTTTCAATAATATAGGTTTATTATTGGTTGGCACAGGCAAAAACTGCAAAATTGGAGGTCACTTGGTCCCGTCTGAGGTGCTACCACAGAACAAGAAGAAGAAGAAAAGAAAGAAAAACATTTATTGGCCGCAACGCATTGTACAAACAGATACAACTTAAACTAAAACACAATTTAAACAAGGAAATAAGAAAGTGGAAGAAGTGCTAGGCCAATGGGTAGCTGTCTAAACAAAGAAATATTTTTTTACATTACTTGTTCTATGGGTGCTACGGATGAGTCGATTTCTAGTATTACTTCGACATCAAAGTGCCAATACCTCCTAAATGTCATTTTATTGTAGATGTTATTTTACAATGTAATGGAGTGAGTTTTCGTATGAACTTCGTAGTTTGTAGTTGTTGTACAGTCATCAAAGTAGTCCTGTATTGGCTTGCTTTACCCAAAAGACATAAAATTGAGATAACAAAAGCATCTTTTGTATAACAACAATCAAATGGAGGCAAGTAAAAGATGAACTTTTAGTGCTATCCTTGTAAGGGAATTTGTTTTCAAACTGTTAAGGTCATAACTTTGCTGATACCTAACGAATATTTCTGATCTAAAATAACGCTTATTTTGGTAACGTTTTAATTAAATTGTTAAATGAAAAATTCTACCTTTTGTACAGCGGCCTAACTTTGAAGGTTCGAATATCGATAAGATTGTTGAGTAACGAGTTTTAATATGAAAAACACTGAAGATTTTTTAATCTGCGTAATACATATTTTTTTCCATACGCGCCTATCTTGAGACACTTCGCGCGGACGATGACCGCAGTGGATGTATGATAACTCCTCTGGGCGTCGTCCGCGCAGGTGGCCTCTGAGGTATTCGAAATTTATTAAATTCGTATTCATTTGTACTTATCTAAATTTACTAACCCTTAATTTTAAGTATCTTTTATTTACTAACCCATGGATCTTTGTTGTCTGAATAAATGAATAATTGAATTAAAATTGAATAAATAACGAAATGCAAATAATTTTTATTTAAATCTACTTTCTATTTTATTATTTGCATACTTTGACAATTTATTCAAAACATACTGAATACTCTGCACTTTTCCGTAGTTATAACTAATATTTTAATATTTTTTGGCAAGACTAAGGGCGATGACGAAAACGGCATTTCAAACAAACTTTCAAGACCATATTTTTTGAAATAAATGAACCGATTTTAATGAAACTTCGCGAGACATAGATCTGAAAAATAGAACTTTTCAAAGTGTCTTATTTTAAAAAAGATAATTGGAAATTTATATTTCTATCTAAAATTAAAACATCGGTCTGATTTAGATGTAACACTATTTATCGAAATTATTTACAATTAACTTTTAGACCAATGTATTCTTCTTTCATTAAAATCGGTTCATTCATTTCGAAAAATAAGGTCTTGAAAGTTTGTACGAAATACCGTATTTCGTCAACGCTCTGAACCTAGCCTAAGCACAAATAAAACTGACTTCGAATCTAAGTCACTCGAAGGATTTGAATCCGAAACGCCCCGAGTGTTAAACTCGTTGGTTTCTAGTGTTAGCTTGAATCGGTTTCCCGATAAACTGCAAGCACGTTTGATATTCAGAGGCACATTCGAATCGGTCACTGCAGGAAAATCGGAATTCACTTCTTTAGATGCAAAGCGACTGGAAGTGATTTTAACGATGTCATTGTGAATATACCTTCTTTACCTTACTTTACCTTCTTTTATTAGTAAAGTAAGAATGTTTTTTACACATACCCATGCCTGGCAAAGCGCATACCATTTTAAGAGTGCGATTTTGTCACATGATGGCAACGTATGGGTTTCTTGCATCTCATTTTCTGCACCTGAGATACAGGTTTCCTAGTTTGGGTGCAGATGTTTTTAAATCTTAATTGTAAATTGTTAAGGTTTAATCTAAATGGTTTTCAAAAGTTTTGTTTTTGTAAAAATTTGTGTCAATATTTTTTTATTATTTATTATTATTATATTTAACCTTCACCACCAGGAAAAAAGGATCTATTTGTGGTATAATTTTTGTACTACAAAATTACAGTGCGTGCTAGATCTTATTCCAATGCGCGCTAGGTCTCGTTTTTTTGCGCTAAGTCTTATGAATTTCTCAATTGTATTGCGTGTACGCAATATCTTTAACTTAATTGACAACAAAACTTCTTATGACCAAGGTTTAATTTTTTACAACGGAATAGAATGAAAAAACGACAAAAGATTTTATAAATTTTAAGATTCATAACCAACAATACATGCCCCTAAAAATTAATGTTTTTTTTCAATTTTACGCATTATGACACATTTTGATTACGCGAAATGACATACGTTAAAATCGATTTTATGATTACTATCAAAGTAAGTAATCTTACAAAACGTGTGCTTTAATAGTTATTTTACAGCTCAAAGGACTATCACACTACATAGTCTGCCAAGTACAAAGTAGGTTTTCAATCACTAGACGAACGTAAAATGTCGTTTATACCTAAATGTCGGTTCAGAATTTGAATACCTACCTTAAACTACGCAAACCCTTAAAATGATGATTTAGTTTTTGTTCAAACATTTTTTATTCCTTATCAATCATGCATGCCTCATGCAGACAAGATGACTGAAAGTCGTTTGCGGTGGTATGGACTTGTGATGAGGTGGATTGGAGATTACTTTGTGAAGAAAGCTTTGGCTATCCTAGATAAAAGGCTGGCTATAGGTTTCAGGTGGACAACTGTTGCCAAAGATTTAGAAGTCATGTTAGATAAGTCTACAATCGGCGAGGGTGGCGCTTATGTCACCCGCCAAAATTACAGACATGTACATGCGACCAATCGGCAAATAACATTCAAATTTTTAACCACTTTTGTGGTCTAGTGGTTCGCCCTCCCGTGAAAGACGCAGGGGTTCGGTTCCCAGGGGGGGGGGTACAATTTATACTCGGGTTGGTTAGTAGGGCTTATTTCGAGCCCGCCTGGCTAGCTCCACCATCTTACCTAAGTCTGACGCCATAACAACAATTTAAAAATTGTTGTGTTCAGTGGTAAGATAAACAGATCTTCACTTCAGCGATGAGAATTTTGGGTATTGTTGTGTACCGGCAGGTAGAGGTAAGATAGCCATTTCCTCAGTGGTGAGGATTTTGGGTGAAGTGCCCTTCCACCTTCGGCCTTATCGTCACTTAACATCAGGTGAGGTGAAGGCCAATCACTATCCCGATGTGCTTAAAAAAGAAAGGATTTTGATTGCTAAGTGGCAGAGCGTCGACCACCATAATAAAATTGTACAACTAACAGACTACCTTGGCGCCTAAAACGAGAAGAGGCGAAGACGCGCGAAGGAAGATTGCATTACTTAATTATTTGCTACTGTTTGACAGCATTTACACCGGATACTATCCGTTGTCAACTTCAAAGTTAATTAAGAAGAAACATCACACATCCAGTTCAACAACAGTTGAATTTCTGATTTCTGAAAGCATTGTATACATACATCCTATGAAGCCGGTACAGTGACGGCGCATATGCAAATGAGACTTCTGCAATTCAATATCACCCCTTTGTCGTGGAGATGGTGTATTACCGTTGAACATTGCAATTGAGTCAGCAAGAGAAAATTTATATTTTTAACTAGCTTCCGCCCGCGACTTCGTCCGCGTGGACATCCGAGAAAACCCTTAGTGATCCTTCAACCACGATATAAATATTCTAAGTTTTAATTTTATCAAAATCCGATCAGCTGTTTTTACGTGATAAGGCGGGTCCCCATTAAGCGAGCAGTCTCTTGCGAGGCCTGCTGCACGCGGCAAACGTCGTCCTGCCTACACTAAGGTATCTAAGTGCAAAATTTCAAGTCTCTGGGTTCAGCGGTTTAGGCTGTGCGTTGATATCTCAGTCAGTCAGTCAGGACTTTGAATTTTATACATATAGATTTTAGAACATAATCGAGAAGGTCGCTAGAGAGCTATTTAAAAACAATGCTAATTAAGAGTCTTAAATTGTATTCATTCACTCACATAAGAAAACTAACATTTTCGTACATTTCTATTCAACTAAAAAAAAATTTAATCTTGTTCATTAGTCACAGTAGTTAAATTTTACGTTTTTTTTTAGTTAGATAGCGTTTTTACTAAAATAAACTGTAGCATTAGGAAAGGTTTGAAAAGATGTTAGAATCTATCTTAAGAAATGGCTTCAAAGCGGAAGTACGTACTAATACGGCTTCTACACAACAAAGAAGTGCTTTGAAGTTGCATTGCTAACCTACTTAAGATATTCAAATATCTAGATCTAAAAGATTTGAAACACATTTACCAATGAATCTCAAAGCAAAAGGATAATATAATTGAATTACGCTCCATTAAATGCATAGTGAGAATGAATAAGGTCATTTAAACAATAAAGTCATTAACCAGAAAGAGAATAAACAAAAAAAAAATATTTATTATGTAGAGCAAGTATCAACTGAATTTTGCCATACGAGATCACACCATACTGTACGAGTACATATCATGCGTATAATGTCGCTTTCAGCAGAGAATCAGTTTAGGATGTGTTTGGAATCGAATATGTGCTATTGTTTATTCGAATGATTTCTCGAGGCAGAGCGAGAAGTAAAATCTATTCTTAAATATCTGCGACAAATATGCAGTAGCTGGCTTTCAAATACTCAGACTGGTTATGACTTTGAACATAGTGGGCTATTCTAGAATTGATCTAGAATTTATATGAGATTGTAACATTAACATTTTGTTCTATCACGAGATAGCTTTTATTATTTCTTCAAATCAAATAGAATTAGAAATTCTAGATCATTGTTTTTATAACTATTTTCCTTGATCATTGTTTTTTATTTTTTTATAACTACGATTATTTTCGTTCTCTAAAGATTTTACAATAAGTGTTAAAGATAGGTACAGTCAGCAGCACATCAGACTATACATGTTGACCTTGAGACCGTCTTTATGCCGTACGTAATAAGAGCTGTTTTCGTAGTTCAACTGTTTAACCTAGCGTGCTGTCGTGCGTACTGTATCATGAAAATCATACCTACTTCAGTCTTATATTTAATTAGACATAATCATTTATTATTAACAATTAAAAGGTCAATTTATTAAAACACTATCCTCTAGATTGAGTATACTAGCCTCTCATTCAATTGATACTTTGAACCATGGTGTCTTAGTAAGATATGGCATTAAGTCGTAGTTTCAGAGATGATTTATTCAGTGCAAGGCGAGTCACGTTTCGAATGTAAATAGAAACCGAAACAGGCCCGTTTGACTATACGTATCAAAGGGTATTTTTGACTTCGAACTAAGCTTCTATGTGAATTACTTACTGAAGACTTTGTACTCGTAAATGTATGTATTTATGCCGCTCACTCTGAATATTTTAATTTTCTTTATCTTTGAACAATGTGATGTATTTATAGATTTTATATAAAAAGGGCAAAAGAACCCTGTGAAACATTACTACTTAGCTTTTATAACTGACCAAAGTCCAAATACGAATAAATTCATGATTAAAATTTTCTTAATAGATTATAAACTACGTATTTACAGTATAATATGCACATTGCATTTAACATGTAACTTGTTAACCGAATACTTTCCGAATATTAAATTAATTATCGACGTCAATGGAACCACATTTATCTGCTAATTGTTACGAATGAATTCGATAAAAGCTCAATATTCGTTTGCGAAAATGAATTGACTACCTATTAATTTGTTTTATTCGTACTGTGCCTATTATCCGTTATTATATACCTAAACCGTTTTGATTAATAGTTTCATTCATCCTAAAAACGTTCGCAATTAATTACTTATTATGTACCTATTTAATTTGTGTTAATACAATATGTTTTCGAGCCTTTTTTTAGTCTGTATTAATATCGCCCAATAGTTTGTACTTGATTTGCCAGAATTAAGTTTTATTTAAATTTTATAGTCAACTTACCACTGAATAATAAATTCAATCAATACTAAAGTTTATCTTATTTGCGATTAGTTTGAGGATCGTTATTTAAGTAACCCTGGCATATCACATGCATAATGCTGACCCTACATTTGATAATGTTTTCTGTGACTAGTATTATTTAATCTAATATTTCCTTTAGTATGTATGTACGTACATACATACATTCAATCAAAGTCGCTTCAGTAATGTTCCCAGAGAAAGATTAATATTGAATTTTCGTGGGCGTGAAATTCAATTGCGTGATTGTCGAACGAAAACTTACTAAATTGATATTAAATGGTTCGTTTTCAAACTGTCGTGAATTATTTATGAATTCCCCAATATAAATAGCATTTTGCTACAAATCATCAAGACTGATTTCAACTTCGTATTTCGTGGAAAGTTTTTGATTCCGAATGGTTTTCGATTTGGCGTTTGACATTATTTAGCTGGGTTCCTTTCGTCCTTGTTGATTGAATTATTTTAATTGAAATTGAAATAATCTTTATTTAAATAAGCTCACATAATAAGCGTTTTTAAATCGTCAATTCTTTTTCCCTACTACCCATTATGACGTCTTTTAACTGACAAGAAAAATGCAACTTGCCAGCTTTATCAGATGGAACGATATTTTTAAATATATATATCGTTTCCAGACATTATGTTAACATAGATTAAGAATAAAAATTACATTATTTAATTAACACATTTCATTATGAATCAATTTACAGGGTTCAAGCTAAGTTCAATTTTCAGTTAAAAGTCAGTAATTAGACAGTCTAGGCACCTTACAAAAAAAACTATTCATACAATTCAATATGCGTTAAGATAGGTAGTCAGATGCAGACCCATTCCCACTGGCAGCAACCGTTCACGAGCATGACGTGTGAACCAGCCATCGCTTCGCTCAACCATATTTGAGGGAACGTAAAGACCCGGTAATTAACTGCTTTTGCTACTTTACGGCTTAATTTTTTTTTTTTGCATTTTCGAAAATTAATTGACTTTGAACGTATGTTTAATAATAACATAAGAGGTATCAAGTATTTGAATGCTTTAACATTTTACTAATTTTATAGAACTGCTAATCTTAATTGCTCAATTACGGCTATACCTCAGTGTTAGTGTAGCCTTTTAAAAGTGAAATAATTTATGTAATTGGATGCTCTATAGCAGGTAATCTCCAAAGGTACCTACTAACTAATATAGGCTATAAGTTTGACTATTCAAACTTATAACCTTTACCTCTTTGCAATATTAGTGTAGATAAAATCCACTCTTAATTCCACTACTGAAACTCGTAGAATCATCTAACTCAATTCCTACGCTATCTAAGACAGAGCAAGGATGTCATAACGTTATATATTATATAAATCATAATTTGGAGTGTCGACGCTACCAATTAGTCACCGATTCGACTAGCTTCGTCAGGAAGCGATACATCAACCACCGGAGTACGGTATCATCAATTGTTTGTTCCGATACATGATACATGTGGTTTTCACCATACTTAGTACAAAGAAACTATTATATTCGCGTACTATCTCGTAAAGGATTGTTTAGCAACTTGACATTTCAATTGTGCTTATTAATGGATGGAGTATGCAGATATTATAATAAGAAATATTTGTGCTTTTATAACATTGCTGTTTTACTTTAAGTCAGCGTGCATATTAATTCCAATTGCTGTTTTTATATCTGCATTTGCAAGTTACAGTGCCAATATTTTGCAAATCCACTAACGTAGTATTATACAATTTGCTCTGTGGATACTACTTTTGCTGCACGCGAAAATCGAGTGTGTAAATGGCAATTCAATCTAGACCGCAAATGACTTAAATCGACGAATGCGCGTAGTGACTAAAATCGACCGTGTAAATGCGTACCACGAGCCCAATCGCGGTAATTCTGGACGATAAAACCAAAAACGTTACGTTATCATTTAAGTTATATTTACCTAAAAATCTTTGGTTTAGCTTCATAATTTTCACTTAAATTGTCCCAGATTGTTATCCTAGACTCCTTAGGCAGAGTATTCAACAATTTTAACAAAATTAAAGCAAGTAATCAAGTGTCTGTAAACGAAACTGAAACGGTAACGACTTAGCTTTGGTTTTATCGTTAAAAATTTGTGCGATTAGGTGGCAAAATCGAGAACTGTTATTTTAACCCGTCGAGGATGTGGTGAAAATAGTTACGTGGAGGTTGTCAAGGGTCTTTTTGACCCTGTATGTCATTAGGTTTAAAATAGCTATTTTTTTATTTTTGAACTAAAGATTTAAAGAGATTATGCAATCTAAGTACTATTTTTATGCCTAGATAAATAAAACACGCATATAATAGTACAAAATATAGTAATTAAACCAGTTTTAACAAAGAACTAAAAAATCAGAAACTTTTTCATAAATTTACTCAAGTAACACTAAAGTAACAAAAAATGGAAAACTTTTATATCAATTACCTTGTAATTTGGTACATATGTAGAGATCAATCAGTTTCACTTACTCTTACAGTCACTTATAAACTACATGTCATTATTGTCTGTGTTTGCAGCACAATTCTGGCAGAGCGAAACAGTGTGGTCGGGTCAAATATATTTATGGCATTCGCCACAAACATTTGCCGACTGAATATCGTGTGCGTGGCGCATGCGCGAGTTCCTTAGCAACAGCTATTGAGACGGTCAAAACCCGACGGTCGCGGAAAAAAAAACTATACACTATTAAAAATTGTCGGGGTCAAATTGACCCTTCCATATCCTCGCCGGGTTAAATCGTTACCTAGGTATATTGGGTACACCATTGACTACATAGACGACAGCGACGCATTCACTGATTTTTCACTAAGTCGCAGGCAATCTGCTGGTCGACTAGTCATCTGCGATTCAATTTTACAAGCACTTGCTAGTCAACTAGAATCACAAATAAAATCGAACGTCACAGTCGACTAAAATCAACCCGTGTAAATTCGTTGCCATCGCGCCCACGCTTGCTGCCTGACGACCGTAAGCCTCTTTAAGCAAAATCGCCTAATTCAGAATTCCACAAATGCTAAATACAAGTATTATTTTAGTTTTGCGTTATTTAATATGTAGAATTCTCAGTTGTAAATGAATAATTGGTGAAGAATAAATACATTCATTTTGATAGCTTACTGGATGTGATTATCTCTAGATCCTTTAATCCTATTAAAGGATCTAGTGTGACTAAAATGCTTAACCTTTAAAATAAACAGGGCATAAATTACGTTAATGTTTTAATTATGTAAATCAAACATTAATTTTAAACTGATGAAAATATTGAACTGTGGAAATTTAGTTGGGATCGTAAAGTAATACTATATTCTATGTGCCGTAAAATAAGCTCTATAACTATTGAATTTTCTATCAAACTATAATATTCTTATGAATTTTTGATTGAGTAATTTTACAAATCTACCAAGAAAAGATTTTAAGCACAGACTATAAAATAGCTTTTTTCAACCACATCTATTATTAAACAGTTGCAAAAACAGTCACCCACACGTACCTACAGAGCAGCCATGAAACATTCAAGTATGTAAATTTAGTTCAATGGGTGTACACCATCAATTGACTTGCAAATACACTGCTGGAATCGATATAAGAACTGTGATTCAAACTGTTTCGTATTAAGTTCTACTAATATTTTCCCATAAGTGTGAAATGTATTTTTAGAGTTTTTAGGATGTCATTTACTTCTTGGTGATTTATTAACATCCCTAAGAGGGCTTGTCCATCAGCCATTTTTGATGTCCCCACTGCTGGGGCACAGGCCTTCCTTATGGGTGGTAAGGAGGATGGGCCATAACCCACCACGCGGGCCCAATGCGGATTGGTGGGTGTTAACGACTGCCAATGCAGCCGGGACCAACGGCTTAATGTGCCTTCTGAAGCACGGAGAAGCTCGAGATAATAAATTTTTGGTCACCCATCCCATGACCGACCCTTGCGTATAGAATAGAATAGAATAGAATATCATTTATTTGCATTTGATTAGGGTACACTGGAGGTCTTACAGTAGGTATTTAAAAGATCTGCCTATTCAGCCATTAACAATAGCATGCAAATATTATCTTAAATTAAAATTAACAAGTAAGTCTACTTTTACCATTTCACATTGAGGATGTCGAGTAGGTACTGTTTTTACAATTTTTAACTCATAATAGCAGTCAGATTACCAATTAAAATAATGTCACAACAATTAAAATACGAACGTTGCTTACCTTCCGCAATCGCTGGGCCAGGCGCTAAACCACTGCGCCATCGAGCTCAGAGGGCTTACACATAGTGTTTTAGTCGCAGCGTAAGTGCAGCGTAAGCTGAACGTCTGTCATACATATCCATACATATGACAGGCGCACTGCTAACGAGTGACAGACGCACGACTGTCAATGACAGACGCACGAATTACGCCCCGACTAAAACACCTTTCGAGTCATTCTGGACTTACAATCCAAACAAGGATGTGTCCAGTCCATGAAATTAAAAAACTTTCTCTAAGAAAAATTTCAATTTCGCCACAAAATTTTGGTCATCTCATACTAACATGATCACGTTATCTCTTTGATTTGTATGGATAATCGATTTTTGTTACATATTTGGCCATGTGTTCCTTAGAGAAAGTTGTTCAGTTTCATTGACTGACCACATTCTCAACGTTTGGCTGGTGAATAAAAAATGACAAGCGCAAGACATGGATACAAACCTGATCAGTTACATTGATGAAGGCCTTTGATAACAATAATACTATCTTGCGTGATACCAACCCGATGACAAACAGACGGACTGCCTGAAACCAGGTCAACTAGATATTCTATACGAAGGGATACACATATTATATTAATCTCAGTTTCAACAGGGTCGGAATGAGGAACCTAATGCAGAAAATACACAATTCAATCAAATTGATTCACTTTGTATCGTGTATTTTAGGCATAAGGAAAATAAAAAGATGTAATTATTTAGGCACATCATATCATTGAACTTACTGAAGTTGAGTGCAGTGGCAGAGTAAAGTGTCAACTACTTACAAATCTATGAGTAGTATGAAAAGTAGTAGTATTGACTTAATCCGAACCGTTGCTCTTAATTCTCTCACATTTCGTGATCATATTAAGGAGTACTTAAAACTGCTCGTACCAATTTGTTGGTACGAATATGAATTTGATTTCTACTACTTCAAAAATAAATCATTAATTAAATAATAGTATGCAGCATGAGTGTATCGGACGAGGTGTAAAAAATCAAGGCGATGACTCCGCTATAATACTGATCAGTTTTTTTTTTTTTTAAATTTAGTGGTACCTTTTCCTTACAAAACAAACGCCATATTCGCATAGCACCTTGTATTAGCACGCACATTCAGTATGTGTAGCATCGCCCGCCCGAATGAAGCCCACTACGAGCCTAAATTACGAAACTTTCATAGTGCGCGCTGTACTACGAAACTTTCGTAGTGGGCGCTATGCTACGAAACTTTCGTAGTGGGCGCTGTACTACGAAACTTTCGTAGTGGGCGCTATGCTACGAAACTTTCGTAGTGCGCGCTATGCTACGAAACTTTCGTAGTGCGCGCTTTACTACGAAACTTTCGTAGTGGGCGCTCTGCTACGAAACTTTTGTAGTGCGCGCTGTACTACGATACTTTCGTAGTGAGCGCTATGCTACGAAACTTTCGTAGTGGGCGCTGTACTAGGAAACTTTCGTAGTGCGCGCTGTACTACGAAACTTTCGTAGTGGGCGCTAAGCTACGAAACTTTCGTAGTGGGCGCTGTAATACGAAACTTTCGTAGTGCGCGCTGTACTACGAAACTTTCGTAGTGAGCGCTATGCTACGAAACTTTCGTAGTGCGCGCTGTATTACGTAACTTTCGTAGTGGGCGCTATGCTACAAAACTTTCGTAGTCTTTGAGATGTATATGTTGGCCGATCGATCTTGTAACTTTTCTTTTTTAGAAATACCATACACGATTACTTTTAGTTAGTGAATTTATAGTAAAGTGCTATACATGAGTCGATTTTATAGAAGTATGAATAACATAATATTTTTATAAAAAAAAACATTTAATTTTTATTATACTTAAAAATTTTAAGTTATATGACTGTAGTTGTTTCAAGTCCGTCCCCAGTCGGACACACTAACAATTCTACATTTGAAGTGGCCCCGAGCGGCGGACAGGTTGTCCCTCTGACAAATTCACGGATAACTTGTACCCTTGTTAGATTCACAGGTCGTGTGCCTCGCAAAATATAAACTAGACAGGAGAGCCGTTTGGAACAAATTTTTGCGTGCACGCACACATAGAATATCACGTACAGACTATTATTTAGGTAAATGGACTATATTCAGCACTTAACTGTATACAGTAGAGACTATTATAAAGTACTGTAATACATTATAGCAGCTCTTAGTGCAACGAAACCAGTAAATACAAAGGTTTAAGTGTTTTCCATTAAATACGGTTGCAAGTTCAGATACTACGAGCATTGAGGCACAGCGGTTTTGTATGTAAAAATACAATAAATAAATTGTTATAAACGTTCCGTACTATTAATTATCATTGGTATTTTAAAAAAATAACTTGGAAATAACTTGCCAAACGTGGTGAATAATAAAGATATCTAAAACAGTATAAATCAAAACCGAATGTGTTTCAAATTCCGCCTGATGAAGAAGACATACAATAGGGATTCCGGCAATATCGTCCAATATGCAAATCTGTTGGGTTGACGTATACAGTTGTGTTTGCGATGGCGGCGAGCGATCCGAGCGATGGAAGCGTCTTGTCTGACCGACTAATTAGTCGGTCACACAAGTGTATACTGCGTCACTATACTGAGAAGCTTAAGCAGTCCGGTAACGTTTTGGGATTGTCAATTTGACGGTCATTGATGCGAAAATTTATCTTTTACACGTGCAAATGAAGCGATTGTCAATTATCAATGAAAAATTGACAATCGCAATCGATCGTTACTGGTGTCCTTAACCTATTCCTTGTGTGTTAAGAGGGTTATAATCATAGAAATAGAATGTCAAAGAACAACAATGTCAATAAACAGGCGATCCGAAAAACGAATGTTTACATTTTATATGAGATACGTAAAATATACCTTACATACATAAAATGTGACTATATTATGGCAAAGGAAATTAATAAACTATGTTCCATACTGTATTCTTCGTTGATAAACGAATAAATGTAGCGTAATTTGGTTTTAGAGAAATGTGTGGCAATATCTTATTATACTCTTTATTGCACTCATAAAACAGTTACACAAAAATAAATTGAGATATGTACACAAAGGAGGACTTATCTCTAAAAGAGATCTCTTCCAGCCAACCTGAGAACGTGTTCGAGATTTCGATATTAAGCGGGTGACATAAAGTGCAAAAATTTAATTAGAAAAACTGTCAATTTAAAGTCTAAAATATAGTACCTACAATATATAAATAAATAAATATACCTAATTTACCTATAATACATACAAATACATACATACATATTAACCTATATTATAAATGTACATACATATAAATAAATAAATAAGAGATGGTGTTAACTAAGTATCTCATGATTCTGATTGGGATAACTGTGATAAAAAGTGCGACTTAACTTTGGATTTAAATGAGTGGATGCTTGGGGAGTGCTGAATATTAGTCGGGAGTTTATTCCAAAGCCGTGCTGCTTTGGCAGAGAAGGAATTATGCAAGAACTTGGTATTGCTCCAAGGCACCTCAAGCATTGTAGTGATGCAAGGACGCCTGGAGCGAGAGGGAGGAGGAAGCAACCTGTCTGCCTGTCTTATTAACCTGTGAAAAGAGTGATTACTTGGATTGTTTCTTTTTGTCACATCACAATCATTAACAGAACAAGACACCATGGCTTCACGATACCCTTATTTAAAGTTCTAATCAAGATTACCAAATATTTTATATACCGTGATTGCTCTTTTGCTAGGCGGGACGCTAGGGTTACTGATAAGTCCCGTGTTCGTTCAATAAAAATTACGGCGTTTAGTGATCGAGGGATACTTATCCTTTGACAGGGTGAATCTTCTGAACCCTTAGATCATTTTAAGAATATTTTTTTTGTATGGAATTTGTTTTTTTTTAAATCCCATCGTGTGGGATATCGGATGAAAGGATTTTTTTGAGCTGATTCCAAATATATACAATATTATTACATTGCAGCTACTGATTTTAAAAAATCAGAAAATCATTTTCCAAACATACTAAGTTTGGGCTCTTGCAGGAAGAAAAACACTAAATGAATTCATATGAAACATACGCCAAACATTTTCTAATATACTCTAATCTAACGTCCTGGAAGCATTTTTTTTAAATTTACTTTTTGAAATTTTGAAATACTTTGATCCCAGTATTTTATGAGTTAAAGTATCAGTTCAAAAGGTTCACCCTGCCAAAGGATATCCGTCGATCACGAAACGCCGTATATGGCACTTTTATATCGTGAGGAAATTAGGAAGGAGATTTAAAAAAATATTAAATTCCCTGACAAAATGTAACAGATCATAAAATGTTCGTTATCCATAAAATGACCGAGAAAACTCTTAAAATACTCAAACAATTAAATTAATTTCTGACCGAACCGCTACGGTTCCGAGTCGGCAAGTCATTGGTATTCTAGAAAGCTGCGAGTTTCGGAGGTTCATTAGAGATATCTATCTTCATTATCCTACCCTACAGAGTAAGGGAGAAACTACATTGACATACCCGGCTTTACTTTTTTCCATTGCTTTTTTTCGTCACTCAGAAACACCGTTAAAATCATACGCACTCTTCAGCATCAGTCAACCATTCATTGCTGTTTTTAATAGTTAAGTTTCTAATGATTATAATGTGTGGTACGTGTGTGTAATCTTTTCTTTCTATTCTTATAGCTTAGTCATAAAATTAATAAAACTTTATTCCTTAAAACAACGTCATTAGTGAATTAAATTCTAAAATTTACATTAGTGCGATACGATTTTCGATTATTTTAAAAACATTAATGCAAAGACCGAATAGGGATGTTGACTATTTTTTTTATTTTATGTTACATAAATTACCTCTCAAAAAAAGAAACATTGGTAAAAGAATTAATTCGCTAGCATGAAAACTGCCCGAGATATCACAGTGTGAAATGCGCACAAATGGACTCGATCAAAAACGCTCCATACTAATGGCTTGCACGTTATGACGTCACGCCGTGCTAGTTTGTATGCAACGCATAGGAAATTTGTTCAGCAGCTATATTAAATATTGTGTTTATCAAAATGGTTTCTTCGATAAATTTGCTATACATTTTACGGACTAATTAAAGGTATCATTTATTTTAATAAATTTTATACTTTTTAAATGGACTTGTCCACAAAACTTTGAAGGGTCATAAAACAAATAATATGCAATATATAAAACCAAGAGGTATACAAGCTACTCTAAAAGTTTAATATGTTTACGATTTTTATTAGTATTTCGTTATTTTATTCATTAGTCAACATCCCTATTATAGACAGCCATCAATACCTATTCAAGGAGGCGAGTTTCTGCTCCGAGGCATCATTACAAATACCGACCAGACTGAGATGCAGGGGCCTACTCTGAAAACGCAAGCAAGATAATCGAACGACGTACAGTAAAGTACGTTTCGACTATGGCAGTTGTGAAGTGAAAGTGAAAGTGAAATAAGCTTTATTCAAATAAACTTAATTATTAAGTACTTTTGAATCGTTTATATTTTCCTACCAACCCGTTCCAGACTTTATTAGCTGACAAGAAGAACGGGCGCAAGAAACTTATCAGCTGTAACAGCCATAAGTAACGATATTTACAAACTTGAATATATTGTTACCAGATAATTACAACAGGGTGACAGGATTATTGGCAACAACATAGACTTATTATATTACTTCAACAAAGTACTTATATAAGAACGTATGTGTAACATCATTTCCACGCATTTTGATCTTTAAGATAATCGTCTACTTTATAATAACCTTTACCCATGAGCGTTTTTTTAACATGGTTTTTAAATTCATGCAAAGGAAGATCAATCACTTGTTGTGGAACTTTATTAATAAAGGCTATGCCTTTCCCCATAAACGAACCTCTCGTTTTTGCAAGCCTAAATCTTGGAACGGCAAGTTTATCTTTATTTCTTGTATTAAACTGGTGAATGTTGCTGTTCTTATCAAAAGAATCATAGTGTTTCCTTACATAAACTAAATTTTAATAAATATATTGGCCTGCCAAAGTTAAAATATTTATTTCTTTGAACAATTCTCTCAAGGTATCTCTACGCCGTAGATTGTATAGTTAGTCACTATGCGCGTAGCCATGCCCTACTAGTCTACTCACATCTCAGTTACATCAAAATTGTGCCCTGCGCATCCTCTCGGACGCTGTTCCAAGTATGTAAGTTCCGTTTGGTTACATTATCTGCTCTTATTAGGTATTATTACATATGTATGTAACACAAATTATACGCTTTAATAAAGCACTTGTGTAATGGAAATCAGAGACTACAGCTGGGTACTAAACACGCAGACCTTAGACAATATAGAAAAGTTTGTTTTTTAAATTATCCCAGCCGAGGATCGAATTCGTGACCACAAAGATGGTGGCACCCCAAAACCTGGTGCATTAACCACTTGACCACAAAACGCAAAAGGGTCCCAATTTAAGAAAATGGAACGAAAGTATCATCCAATTATAAATATTATTTTTTCATACCTACTACTAGCACAATAATAAATAATAGCTTAGTAATAGCCATTTTGGCTACGGAACCCCAAAAATGCTATTTTCTTTGTTTATTTATAAAAATCGGTATTCTTTTTTTCTTGCGTCTTGTTTTTTAAAAAAAAAACTTTATCGAATCATGGCTGTTATACATTTTTCTTAAAGTTAGACGACGCAAAGTTAATTAATTTTCTTAAGTATTATCCCCAAGGAAAACACTCATTAAAATGAGCTTTATTAAGTGCTCAAGCGAATACAAGAGCGGCACAGTGCGAGAGCGACTCAAGGATTCTGTCTGATCAAAAGTGATCAGGTAGTATAGTGACTTATAAAATCAAAAATCAAAATCAAAAAATCATTTATTCAGTCTAGGCTGTTACAAGCACTTGTGAATGTCAAAGAAGCTATGCCATCGGTTCGCAAACCCTGAGCGGGAGACCTTGTAACGAGAAGAACCGGCAAGAAACTCGTCAAGGGCTGCTTTTTTCTCCCTGTATATTTCATACAGAGTCGTCAACATTGAAAAATGAGCTCCACATTTAAAGTGAGGTCATTTTCCATCACAATAAATAACAAAAGTTTGCACACAATGGGTAGGTAGGTTGAAATTAAATACCTACTACATATCGGATAGGTAATTGTGAGAGTAAATAACTTTCAACTAGTTGAGAAATCAGTAATCACTATGTCTGCTACTCGAAAGTGCACCTAAGTAGGCAAAATTTACCAAAAAACACTTGATACAAGACATAAAAAATAATAGTAATAAAACGCAATTTTTACAATTCAATATGCGTTAAGATAGGTACTCAGAAGCAGACCCATTCCCACTGGCAGCACCCGTTCACGAGCATGACGCGTGGACCAGCTATTATATAGTTATATATACTCGTATAGTTACTTACAGCCGCATTCAGTTAAAATAGTTACGTCATTAAAGTTGCTAATGTTATTTATTTTTTAATATAAGACGCCACGATAAAAAAAAAAATTATGTTAGACGTCTCATGACACTTCTTACTAAAATTATAAATGTGAAAGTTTGGATGTGTGTTACTCAATCACACTAGAACAGCTGACTGAACGGATTTGGATTTTGGATGAAATTTGGCACACAGATAGTTTACAGCCTGGATTAAAATATAAAATACTTTATAGACAAATTCGTGGGCGGAAACTAGTCATCCATAATTACTTGAAGTTGACACAAAAAAATATCAACCATTTTTTTTTTTTTTTATGCCGATGAAAATGCATTTACGCATCCCCCCCCTGCAGGTGAGCAGGAGGTTCGTATGTGGGGCTCGCCAGGAGGGAACCGCAACATTTAACAACATTGCAGTCCCCCCCACGACCGCCTCCCGTGATCCGGGAGGGGGGAATACCCACTAAAAACACCGGCACTTGCCCTCTCGCCACCGGTTGGTCTCTGGGGGTCCGTTGTGGCAATCACCCCTGCGGAATATCAACCATGAAAAATATCAAACATGAAAATATTTATAAGAATTGTTTAGTCACTTATTTTCGAATAAAGTGTCGGTTAAGAAAATTACGTAGCGAAAATAAGTTAATTTAATGGAAACTTCGTTTCTGCTCGTCTGAGTCTGAGACACTGCAACGCAAAAGAAGATATTCTATCGAGTGACAAATTGCTCATTTCTGTTAACTGCAAAACGTTTCTAGGGAACGCTAGTTTTCCAATGAATTGTTCCTCGTTCAACCAATTTGAAATGAAAATTTTCTATTTACCTTTTCGCGAATGGTTGTCAGGAATTATTTGATAAGGAAACGTCGATTTGAGCAACTGTCAGTTGTCTGCTTTTTGACCGACTACAAAAAAAGAAAGAGGTTATCAAGTCGACGGTTTTTATGTATGTTTTACCATAACTTCACCAGCTGTTAGCCGATTTTAATAATTCTTTTTTTTATATGAAAGAATATAGTTCAGTTGTGGTCCCATATTTTTATATAGAGATCTGGCTAGTAGTTTTTTCATTATCCTGAAAAATAACAATTATTTAGCTTACCATCGCACGAAGTTTTACGGATTTTCATGTATAACTTCTTTTTGAGATTCACTTTGTTTTATACCTTATTTTTATGGGCGTTGTAAAGAATATTTTTTTCATATAAAACAAAATATGTGCCTAATTTGATTGCTTTATCAGAAAGTAATCACCGTATTGAATATTAACCACTTCTTTTTCACTCCAACTACATGGAGCTAATTTATTTTGTATGTGCTAGTTATATCTGAGGCTACTACGGCACTCATTTAATCACTTCTAGAAGTATTTAGTATATTTTTGTATTCGGCGTGGCGGCGTAACCAGAAAAAGGCTAAGATGAGGTGAGGTACTGTTTTATCATATTATGTACTGTGACGGTACACATCGGGCAGGCATGTGTGCATTCTGTGCATGCCCCGCAAATAGCGGCTTCCGTGTATGCACTGCGATGTAAGTAATTTTCCATCGGAACTGTCAAAGCATACAATAACGAGCTAATAGAGGAGCTCAGTGGCACGAGGAGCTCAGTGGCACAGTGGTTTAGCGCCTGGCCCAGCGATTGCGGAAGTTAAGCAATGTTCGCAAGGGTCGGTCATGGGATGGGTGACCAAAAATGTATTATCTCGAGCTCCTCCGTGCTTCGGAAGGCACGTTAAGCCGTTGGTCCCGGCTGTATTTGCAGTCGTTAACACCCACCAATCCGCATTGGGCCCGCGTGGTGGGTTATGGCCCGTCCTCCTTACCACCCATAAGGAAGGCCTGTGCCCCAGCAGTGGGGACATAAAAAATGGCTGATGGACATACAATAACTGCATGCATATCTAACAATCTAACATAGCATCTGCACAACATAGCATTAGGTATATTCTACTGCAGCACATATAAAATAATCAAAGCCAAGACGTAGCTCTTTACTTTGGATTTTGCCATAATCTTCAGCTGGCAGCCGGGTTGGATATCACTGTCGCGTTTTCATAGGAAAGCGCAAGCTCATTTTCTGGTCTATGGAGGTGTCAGATGACCTCAAAGTCATTAGTCGCTTTATACGACGCCCCTAATTGCGGAAGGTTAGTGGTACTCAACTCTTCCAAACGCCAAAACGGCTACATAACATTGAAATAATCCACGAAAACAGCAAACAGCTGCATAAGTGCCGAAACGTTGCGGTCGGAAAAGGGAAAAAATCAACATAAAAAACCTTTAAGTAATTCTCTTCTGTGTTTCTTTTTTGTTTATTAATGCACTTTCCCCAGTTATGAATTAGTACAACAAAAGCTTACAAGCACACATTTCCAATGTGGCTACAAAAAAAAACAGATATGTAAAACACGCGACAGATTAAAAAAAACACGTCAAATGGGCCGCTGCATTGCCGTTTTTAAAAGCAAAAATATATGCATTTACTCTTATCGTGAGGTGGAAGAAACTTTTCAAACTGCACGACGGAATATTCGAATGGACAGTGTTGCCAGAAAAACTACGAGGGAAGTGCATTTTGT
Source organism: Agriphila straminella (assembly GCA_950108535.1). Lineage (NCBI taxonomy): Eukaryota > Metazoa > Arthropoda > Insecta > Lepidoptera > Crambidae > Agriphila > Agriphila straminella. The sequence goes on along the minus strand of OX467307.1, from coordinate 19,035,871 downwards.
CTCCATATGCACGATACACAGAAGTTTCATTTTGAAATTTTCCTGCAGAGCGCTTTGTAAGCAGATGTGAGGCACGTGTTGTGTAAGAGAATTTAAAAAGTGGTTTAGACTAAAGTAACTGGTATAGACTTTGGTTAACCGTTAAGGTAAAATAACTTTGTTATTGTTTAGTTAACTGGTTTACTAATAAAGATTGTATAGCAGATGTGTAGTTACACAATCGTTACTCTCTGTCAAACTATTTGAGTTTTACATTGAAAAGAAAGTGACAAAACACTGTGTAACTATACACTGCTATACGATCTTTATTAGTAAGGGGGATAGACTTTAGCTAGTAATTTCGAGGTATAATTACTTTGTTATTACTTACTTACGCTTAGTAAGCAAATAAGTAGTAAGTAATAAGTTTTGATTAAATATTACGAATTTTCACACGACGTTCAATCTTTGGTAACATTAGGTATTTTTTGTTTTTTAACTCTTTAAGCAATTTAACAGTTTTTTATGCACAACGGGATAGTGCTTCACCTCACCTGATGTTAAGTGACGATAAGGCCGAAGGTGGTAGCGCACTACACCCTGAATCCTCACCACTGAGGAACTGTCTATCTTACCTCTAACTGCCGGAACACAACAATTTTTTAATAATAATGATAATGATTTATTTGCCTTAAATATTGTTAATTGTTGTTGTGGTGTCAGACTTAGGTAAAATGGTGGTAGCTAGCCAGGCGGACTTGAAATAAGCCCTACCACCAACCAAACCGAGTACAAATTGTACCCCCACTGGGAATCGAACCCTGATCCCCTGCGTCTTACACGGGTGGGCGAACCACTAGACCACAGAGGCGGTTGAAGTTTACAGAAAAGCAAACGCTTTATCGCAATCGCACAGTTTATGTTTAAATGACGATTTATCACTTAGGTGTATGTGTAAGTTCCACTGTCCTAAGTCAACTTACTGCTGACTTCATAACAAGCAAACTGGTATCACTATTAACACCTAAGCTAGGTCTAGTTATAACTTGGATTCGAGATCCTCGCTCTATTGGACTGCGAGCTAAGTGAGTAATTACATAGTCATATTACATCGAGCATGTTTCATCCTAGCACAAAGAGTTAAGGCGGTTGTATGACCGAAAGTGGTGCCCCCAGAGGTTTTTATTTAATAAGTTATTAATAGAAAAAGATTTTAATATTGTTTATCGTGGAGATTTTAGGGCCCATGGTCTAGTATTTTTAGAAGGTGTCACTACATTCCCTCGTAGTCATTCGTAGAAGTAGATAGCAAATGTGTCAAAAACGGCCACTTTTAGCAGTTTTGCTATCTACTTCTAGCAGAGACTACGAGGGAATGTAACGATACCGCCTAAAAATACTAGACTGTGGGCCCTAAAATCTCCACGATAAACATTTTTAAAATTGTGTATTAAAATTTATAATATTAAATATAATTCACCGCGGCGCCACTTTCGCTCAGGGTACCTTAACCAAATAAATTTTTAAAGTCACTAAGATTTTTTTCATAATTGGAAATACCTATATTAGTAAACTATTGCTGTGAAGTTGATAAATGATAAATATTTTAAGTCTAAAATATTGTTATTAAAATTTTCATTGCATTTGATTACCATCAGAAAAAAGATAAAATTCTGTCTTGAATGACATCTAATTTTAATGGAATAATTTGCCGATATAAAATATAACTAACGCCCGCAAAGATTTAATCAAAAACTTATTCATTTTAATAAGCTATAGATAAGTGTAGATATAAAAGATATAATATTATGTACTTAACATACACAAACTTTGCTTGACCGATTTCTCCCGTCTGCATTCAATCGCAACTCTGAAGACTCTGTTACAGAAGTTTTGGATGCAGTTGACTGGCCAAGTTGGGGTAACTTGATAAATAACTACGTTACTGTTGCCGAGTTTCCAGTTAAGTGCCGGTCAACTGTAATTTATTGGCCCTGTGCGTTCCATCCGTATGCAAATTGGGGGAGTTACGTGACTTTTGGTAATAGTGAGTACTGGAGATTGAATGTTGGAGACGACTTGAGCTATTTTAGACTCGGCAAATATTTATATACTCGTATTAAATTACCTACATACTCATTCATACTTTTTCCCTCATACAATTTAAACTTTTTTATGCATTCTACACAAACACTTACACATACACACTCGCATACACACGCATACACATACTCTCTCTCTCTCTCACACACACACACCATTAATTTATATGTCTCAATGTATCAACTTTTGGTGATCCAAATAAATAATGATGAAGATGACAGTACATCCGATAGTAGTAGATACGTGGCTACTGGCTATCTTACCTCTAACTGCCGGAACACAATAATTTTTAAACTATGGTTATGGCGTCAGACATTGGTAAGATGGTGGTAGCTAGCCAGTCCAACTTCCACCAACCAAACCGAGTACAAATTGTACCCCCTCTCCTGAGAATCGAAACCGGGACCCATGCGTCTTACACGTGTAGGCAAACCACTAGACCACAAAGGCGGCTGGTAATAAATTAGTTGTAATAACCGCTGTTGTTAAGAATAATATTCGAAATAATTTATACAACAAATAAACAACCAAGCTACTTACCGAATTCTTCGTCACCCATCACAAACGCAAATGGGTGCCTAAATTTCACTTAAAATTCCATCGTTTATTCAGCTCTTCACAGCACACGTTACGGAAAAACTCGTTGTTACGTCAAAAAGTACATCAGCTGAATAAATGACGAATGGGGACGAATAGCTGTTTGTCGCCCGTTCGTGCCGGGTTTCACACAAAAATATTATGCCGAGAAGTCAACAGCACCGCATTTGGAAGAATAATGCTGGGAAGAGTGGAGCAATTTTTTTATAATACAGTGTTGATAAACGAGCTTACGGCCTGTCTGATGGAACGGGTAGTTATCTAGAAGCCTGAGAAACTTGATGCCTTTTTGGAATAGTTTACTATGTTATGGCATATTATACTAAATAATTATGTGAATGCAAAAATCTCAAATTTAAAAATTATGGCATATTCCTCTCTTTTTACTTCGCGCGCGCGCCAGTTTGTGTGTGTGTGTTCGTGTGCGTGTGTGTGTGAGTGTGCCTATTTTTTCATTTTCAAGTAGGTACTTAAATAATTTTAATTCTTGTCTTTCCAATTGCAGAAATTTCTCTTTCCCTTATCTATTTTACTCTAACAGTAGGTACTTGGGTGCAGCCTTATATTATTCACAATTTTAGAAACTCAGCTGTAAGATTTTTTAAAAAATCAACCATTAATATAACACAGACGTTACGAAAATGTAACTAGCTGACATTAAAATGTTTAACTAGCGACCTATTCGCTTGAAACCCTAATTAGCCAGATACATATAAAGTTGTATTCATGAGAATACCTTACTATTGTAACATACAGGGGATAGCATGACATAATAATAGCTATAGAACACGCGATGTACCTTAAACCTAAGGCTGGTGGAGTACCGAGAGGAACAGATAACTCTGTTTATAAAAATGCCCTTGTTAAACGTTAAAAAAGAAGTCTTTTTATCCAATGCTATCTATATTATTTTCATTCCATCATAAAATCATGAGATTCAATGTATGTAAATTAATTAGCTCATAATTACTACTGAGTTTTTTTCAGAAATGATACACCTGTCTAGGCCCGCCGTTGCCCAGAGGCAACGGTCGCGAGGTCCGTACCTTGTCAAGCACCGCCGTTGCCTGGGGGACTCAGAGGTGACTCAGAGATCGCACGCCTTATGTTTCTAAACCCTATTTCATAGACAATAAGGCGTGCGATCTCTGAGTCACCTCTGAGTCCCCCAGGCAACGGCGGTGCTTGACAAGGTACGGACCTCGCGACCGTTGCCTCTGGGCAACGGCGGGCCTAGACTGGTTAAGAAAAACAAATTGACAGTTCGCATGAGGTTTTAAGCCCCCCTAGCATAACACTGAAACGCGATATGATAGTGATTTATCACGTTTAACTGTCAAAAGACATTCGATTTTGACATTTGAGTGTTGATAAAACGCTATATCTCCGACGACCTCCGTGGTCGAGTGGTTTGCACGCCGGTTTTCAAGGCGTCACCATCTCTTGAGGTCCCGGGTTCGATCCCCGGCTGGGTCAATGTAGAAAATGAACTTTTCAATATTGTCTCAGGTCTGGGTGTTTGTGATACCACCGTTGTCTCTGATTTCCATAACACAAGTGCTTTAGCTACTACTTACCTTGGAGTCGGAGCAATGTATGTGATGTTGTCAAATATTTATATTTATATTTTATTTTTTTATTTATATTTATCGTGTTTCGGTGGTCATGCTAGGAGGGTTGTCCATGTAAAAAATTGTTAACACTTTAAAGATTTTTTCTCACTTATGCTCTGAAATGTTATCATTCCATTTGAAAAATGAACGCGGGACGTTTCACATTTCCGTGGGGTCTGGTTCATCACATTCTAAGTTTGAAATTCAGTGCGGAAATGAATTTCAATACTTATTTCCCGCACTTGTGCGGGAACTAAGTATTCCAAATTCAAAAGGTAGAAGTCATCAGCTAGCTTTATATATTTTTTTACTTTATGGCTGCAATCAAACCATCCTCGACAATGCAAATGCTGGCTTCCCGTTTTAGGCTGTAATGTACTATTACTTGACAGGATAACACGACTGTTATGTTTATTTATCTTCACCCATGCTTTAAATCTATAAGGGGTTCTGACACGGTTAGCTTACTGCCAACATTACAATATCCGAGCGAGAGGACGTCGCGCTCCTCTCCGCACCCACGCCCGACGAGTTACATTATCAAAATTCAGTACAGCATTATAACACTCGTTCGGATGATATAATGTCGAGGAGGAGGAGGAAAGACAAAGTCAAAACCCTTTATAGAGGATACTAATATCATGGGTGTGGATAAAGTCTTGTATGCAACACACGAATGTGGGTTTACCATTACGTATAAAATAGGAATTAAGTTTTTTCTTTATAATGTCTTCTCTCAGTGTGTCTGAAACCTGTTGTTGTATTAGCCTGATAGATGATTGTGCATGTTAATCCGTAATGTTTAGGTAGGGTTCAGCTATGATGTATCGTGTTTAAATATTTATGAAACGTATAATTTGCCGTGTAATATTATTATAGAGGGAGAAATTGTCTTATAAATTTGACTGGGTGGAAAATATGCTTGAATGTATTTAGACATTAATTATGAATGAAAATGAACTGTTTATATTTTAAATTTTGCTTAATTAGGTTGTATTCTCAGTAAACGTAGGGTTATCAACGTACTTGTTTCTTTTGTGTCTAAAAATTACGCTTTACCTGAAAGAACCGATGTTTTCTATTATATCAATTTAAATCTTTGTACAATAATTAGATTGTTCCAAAATTGTGTGGAAAATTTATGGAAAATAGTAAAATGGTAGCATTATAAACAACAGTGACAATATGATTAAGTAATGTATGATAAAAAAACAGTTATTTTATGCTTTTATAAAAACTAAGTAGGTAGCTTAAGTTTTACAAAACTTAGCTTTCAAGTAAAATCCTGGCACTTCTCTACGACATTGTAAAATAAAACCAGCGAACGTTAAATTTATGCTGCAGAGATCCTAAATTGCTGTACAGTATATTTCATGCTGTTGAATACATTCCAATCATGATTACTTTTTTTAGCGTGCAGCTCTGTATTGCTGCCAAATAAATTGGATAACGGTTATCAGCCTTCTACCAGGAGCGTTTGTAATAATTTCGTCGTTTTAATATCGATTTTGATAGAACTCAAAACAAAAAGTTGTAAGTAGTATCATCTTTTTGAGTTACGTATATCACTAACTGGGGCCTAATCGCGCTAATTTTCAACGATAAAACCAAAGATAAATCGTTACCGTTTCAGTTTCGTTTACAGAAAAATACTCGCTTTAGTTTTGTTAAAATTGTTGAATACTCTGCCTAAGGAGTCTAGAATTACAATCTGGGACAATTTAAGTGAAAATTATGGAACTAAACCAATGATTTTTAGGTAAATATAACCTAAATGACAACGTAACGTTTTTGGTTTTATCGTTCAGAATTACCGCGATTGGGCTCCTTGTCACGCGTGAATTCAGATTTTAAATGTGTGGTATTTACACGGATCGACTTAGCAAGCGACTTGTTGGTCGATTTTTGTCAACTAGCGCTTTTTATCTGTGTAAAATCGAATCATGAAATTAGGTTTGCGATTAGATATTATAAGCGATTGACGATAAAAAGCGCAATGAAAGTCGCCTGCCACGTCAACCCATATAAATACTGCATAAACAGAGGGAAGTAAAGTTGCGCATCCACTGCATGGGGATCGGAGCGGATGGAGCTGACGGATTTGTTGATCCAGTACATGCAGTGACAAATCCGTCCGCTCCGTCCGCTTCGATTCCGACGCAGTGGACGCGTGCCTTAAAGTGCTAAGTTAGTACAAGAGCAACTAAAAATCTGCATGAGTGTGGTGCGTTTGTGATCAGACTTTTTAATATCCAATGAAATGTTAAATTAGATAGCATTTAAGTATAATACGTTCACTAAAATAAATTTTACTTTTGAGTTGTTTTTTTTTTATCTCTCAACCTTAGGGGTTCGGAGTTACCCTCCCCAGCGGGGTAAGGGAGGCGGAAAATCCTCATTGGATACCACCTAGCCGGTTGCTACCGGGCTAGTCTGGTTATGTCAGACTCGTACTGACTAAAACCGCCTTGATCTGGTTTCGTGCCCGGACAGGCAACTATTCTCAACCGAACGAACCTTCAACCGAACGAACCTTCAACCGAACGAACCTTCAACCGAACGAATCTTCAACCGAATGAGTTGTCTTTTTGACACTTTCCTTTTAACTTCTGCTTCCTTTCACGGACCCGTCGATTTTATATGAACGCTGAAACTGCACAAGAGTTTGCAAAGTTTCCAAATTATTATTCAAAACTATTCCCTAGAAGGCAACTCCATATCTTTTATCATCACAATAAAAGTAAAGAACACAAACTATCGTAAAAAGTCCATCTTCAATTTTTGTTTTGATTAAATTCGCAGAGAGTTGGTGCCAGCCTCCTGGGAAGCTTGAATCTTCACATTTTTCCTGCTGCTATGAAAGTAACTGAGGTGGAAATTAAATTTATATTTCTCAACTTCAATGTTCAGTTGAATGCTTTCAATCTAAGAAATATAATAAACAATTTAAAATGTGTGTAGAGTAGGTAAACAAAAGATAACGCATACTATCAGTATATGATTTATAAGTACCAAGGAAAGAGTAATTTTGTCAGCGGTGTTAGAAGCTAAATAATTAGCAACACACATTAAAAAGACTTCTTATTTCAGAAAGGACTCGTTAATCGAGTACTTTGGTCTCTCTTTACGCCTATTCCAGTATGTTACGAGATACAACTTGTATCAACAAGTTCCTTATAATTTCCTTTTTGTTATTTATAAACTTGTACTAATTCTTCCCGAAATACGTTACGATTTCAATAAAATGATTTATATCTTTAATTTCTGCCTTCAATTTACAAGTGGTAAATCAATAACATTGTTTAATTTCTGTTTTACTACTATTTCGAGTTAAATATCCAGAAACCCTTTTCCCCTGACATGGAAAAAGATTTTTGATTCATACAAAAATAAATCAACAACTCTTTTGTGAAAAAGTGATTGTTGCAGAAGCATTGACCTAATATTAAAACCTGTTTGTCTCGAACAGGAAAAAGCGACAGCGGTAGGTACTCAAAATAATAACTCTGAATAACTGCAACGTAAAATGGTATGGCATTCGAAATAATAACAATGGATTCATTATTATCTATTATTAGAAAACTGTGGAGCTCGGTGGCGCAGTGGTTTAGCGCCTGGCCCAGCGATTGCGGAAGTTAAGCAACGTTCGCAAGGGTCGGTCATGGGATCGGTGACCAAACATTTATTATCTCGAGCTCCTCCGTGCTTCAGAAGGCACGTTAAGCCGTTGGTCCCGGCTGCATTTGCAGTTGTTAACACTCACCAATCCGCATTGGGCCCGCATGGTGGGTTATGGCCCATCCTCCTTAGCATTCATAAGGAAGGCATGTGCCCCAGCAGTGGGGACATGAACAATGGCTGATGGACATAAAACTGTACTGAAATATAGAAAACACTTTTAAAGGTCTGCAGCTTCCTGGGTTTCTGAAAAAATCATAATGACGGCAGACCTTGTAAAGTTGTCAATTGAGAGGTGAAAAACCTAAACTCTAGGTTAGTTGTCTCCTCCCTGTTTTATTTAACACAAAGTTGTCATCATGTAATCTCGTTGTATTATCACGATATCTTAGAATACGCGGATAGCCTATTTATCGACTGAATTGTAAATACCAACAAAATTATAAGTAACTGTATCTATGCCTCTGTAGAGTACTTACTTCTCCAAATCTCACTAACTCTCTTCTGTATAATACATTACAGGCTTTTGTGTAGATCTAACTTTGGCATTGGCAGTAACAATAGGAATATATGAAACGGCGGAGCTTTTTAAGTAAGTCTTTAAGGTGGTACCCTGAGCGAAAGTGGCGCCGCAGTGAATTATATTTAATATTATAATTCTAATACACAATATTAAAAATGTTTATCGTGGAGATTTTAGGGCCCACAGTCTAGTATTTTTAGACGGTATCGTTACATTCTCTCGTAGTCACTGCTAGAAGTAGATAGCAAAACTGCTTAAAGTGGCCGTTTTTGACACATTTGCTATCTGCTTCTACGAATGAATACGAGGGCATGTAGTGATACCTTCTAAATATACTAGACCATGGGCCCTAAAATCTCCACGATAAACATTATTAAAATCTTTTTCTATTAACAACTTATTAAATAAAAACCTCTGAGGGCAAACAACCTTTAAAAACAAAATAAACTAAAATTACCCCTTCGGCCGCATACGAAACCGTATGTTCGTAACCAGTTACGAATGAGGAAAAAATGATCCTCACAATGATAATTATCAATATCATGATAGAAACAAAACAATACCTTGTTTCATAACCGAAAAACAAAAGGCAACGCATCCAGAACTTCCCATACAAAAGGATTTGTTAACTAATTTGTCATTATTATGTCCACTCGTAATACTCTATCAGAGCTGAACAAAGCTGGCAACAGTTTCAACGTCCGTCCCCGTAATGACGTCATCCATAATACCATTATTAGGTAGCTACTTAGAAGCCGCTGTTAATATACTCTGAGCTATATCGTCGTCATTGTCGTTAAGGTAATTAACCTCTTTCATAGATCCGAACATGGGTCGACGGATGCCAGAGAACGGATTCTCATCATGACTTGAGCAGCCTTGTTCTAATAGTTTTATAAGAGCAAAAAGGTTTTGTGCTGTGCTTTCAGATTTTGGACTAACATTTTAGCGTTTATACAAAAAGTAGATATTAAAAAAGGTAAGTAGGTTTATTTCGTTCCACAGTTATCATCCTGTTAATTACAGTCTATAGTATAAGACCGTAATAAACATTTTATAACGAGATGGTAGAGACTCTACCGTTTGAATCAGGCAATAATAATTATTATGAATGCCTGATTCAAAATAAAATAAACGTTGTGTTAACAGGCGAAACAAATGAACTATGGTAGCTAAAAGTCAAGAACTATCAGAAATAATAAGCAATGAGAATGACTAATATCTCAAAAAGAATTAGAGCTTTTTTTTCAAATTAAAGTTTTAATTTATTTTGATATCAATTATACCGTTTCATTGGCATGCTGCCTGTCGCTCCTAAATTCTATGGTTTACTTTTCATACTTCAATGACAAATTATTTCATAATAATACCCTAGAATACATAAACGTATAATACACTGGTTTGAACGAATCATATCAATTTGTCAGCTAAATAGACATAATCAATGAGAACGTTCTGCAGAAAATCGATTTCACATTACGATAGGCGATTCGATAAAAGGGTTCGATTAAATGATCCGAGTGGATGCGTCTTATTTTTGCGATCATACCTCTATTTCAAGCTGTTAGTAAATGAATTTTGGGTTTTGTTTCACTATGCAATCGAGTTTTTGGCGCCATTTTGTCGGGTTCAGTTCGGTGGCTATTTTAATTATTTGCAAATTGTTTTATAGTAGATATTGTGTCTTATAATTGGTGCAATTTTGTGGTACAAGTGTCTACGCATCTGAACAATATGTGGGATAATTGAAATAGGTGCGAGACCTGAGACGTTTATTGTAGTGGTGACCACCTCGGCAGAACTTACCGAGTAAACTGTATCGATATATTTGATGCCAAATGCTCCAAGCAGCATTGGAATGCGATGCACCCGCAATCTAATGTAAACTGAAACAATACCACTGAATTATTTAACACTTGACACTGGCAAAAATTACTCCCTGAAGAGGAGTAGATTGCCATAACAAAAAGGTGCCGTTGATATGAGTTTTTTATTAACTTGCCTTTCTTGTTACAGGTACACGATTTTTTTAATTTAAAAGTCCCGTACAAGTATGTAAACATCATCATGAGTTTATTATAATATAATTAGTTACGTGGTATACTTACATAATATTTATAATTATCGTGGAATAAATATTTTGATTTGATTAAACTCGAACCAAAAAAACCAAGCGTTTCGTTTCAAATTGTATTATCCGTACCGCTAGAGTGGAATTCCTTGCCTGAGACTGTGTTTCCCGATAGATAAAATCTGGGGGCCTTCAAGTCGTGAGTGAACAGGTCACTTTTTTATATTTAATGGGTTTGCTCTTGACCCCAGTCTTGCCCAAAAGCAAAGCAAGGTCTACGATGGAGCGAGCTTGCCCAGAAGGTGCTTATTCACTCTGGCCTTGAATAGAGTCAGAGGGCCTAGTACGAGTTGTGTTTCTCACCTCACTTTGCGAATAGTATCGGGTGAAAGAGAGCAAATCATATCAGTAAGTGAAGGAGTGAAAGAGAGAAGACGATAATTAACTATTCGCAAAGTGAAGTGAGTACAAAAAACCAACTCATACTAGGCCCTCTGGTTGTATGCGCTCGGAAACACAGACGCCGGCAGGGAATTCCATTCCATAGCTGTGCGCATTATGAACGATGATAAGTAGCGTTTGATACGCAGAAAAGGCAAACGCGTTTCATCGTACTTCGCATTATTGCTTACTACAAATAGCGGATTAGTTAGCGGTATACTAAAACATTACTAGTGCTTAAAATAACAGAATAATAAATATATGTATATACTTTCAAACTTTCGCGTTGCATTTTATTAGATTAGGAACACAGGTTTTGAACGCGTTTTTAAACTAAGCATAGGTGGCCCGTGACCACGGCCGATGCAACTCGGTCGAAACGTCGGGATAAGGTAGGTGTCCAACACCTATGCTTAGTTTAAAAACGCGTTTAAAACCTGTGTTCCTAATCTAATAAATATGTATTCATCAGATGTTTTAACCCACTACCAATTAACTATAACTCTCCACTAAAGAGGGCTTTATAACAAGCTACAACAATTGAATGTTATGTAATGAGCCTACGTTTAAGGTCTAGGGGCCGAAATACATGTCACGCACAACGTCACGTCGTGGAAATCCACGACGCGCATTGTGAATTTCCACGACGCAAAGTTGCACCGTGCTATGATGTCGTGTCGTAGAAATTCACGATGCACTGTGTCGGTGCCGCATTTGTAAATCAATATTCAAAGATGACGGATATCATTAAACTCTAGTCAAGAAGCGTCCCACATTGTGGGACAAAACAAAAACTTTGTAAATATTGATGAACAAAATGCGGCACTGAATCAGTTAACTCAGAAGTACATCGTGAATTTCTACGACACGACGTCTCATGGCACGTTGCGATTTCGTATCGAGTTTATGTGTTTCAACCCTAATGTACTGGTAGAGCGACATATCGCACTAATTCCGATGCGGTTTCAGACAAAGCCAGCCGCATTATTTACAGTGTAACACGCATACCTTATCATGTTGTGGTAAGCTGCATTTTAGTAAATTGAATGTTTAATTACTAACTACATTAAAGAAGCATACTTACGTTAAAATTCTTACTTCAGACATTATTCAGGTATATTCAGCCTTAACATTTTGTAGTCACAATAATAATGACTAGACAAACAGGGGTGACAAATTGCTATTATTAAGCTGTGGCTATGAGGCTCACCGGAGGGCGCTATTCAAATGCTGCGTTGATACCGCTCACATTTGTCAAGATGTACTTTGGTAGCGTTTCAGCGGGATCGCGCGTTATTAATCGATGTTTTGAATACATTTTAACGGGTTTGCTGTCTGCAAATGACAATTGATTACGTAGAACTTCTCGCGTACCTACTTTTCATTAGAATAGGGATGTTGACTATTTTTTTTATTTTATGTTACATAAATTACCTCTCAAAAAAAGAAACATTGGTAAAAGAATTAATTCGCTAGCATGAAAACTGCCCGAGATATCACAGTGTGAAATGCACACACATGGACTCGCACAAAAACGCTCCATACTAATGGCTTGCACGTTATGACGTCACGCCGTGCTAGTTTGTATGCAACGCATAGGAAATTTGTTCAGCAGCTACATTAAATATTGTGTTTATCAAAATGGTTTCTTCGACAAATTTGCTATACATTTTACGGACTAATTAAAGGTATCATTTATTTTAATAAATTGTATACTTTTTAAATGGACTTGTCCACCCAACTTTGAAGGGTCATAAAACAAATAATATGCAATATATAAAACCAAGAGGTATACAAGCTACTCTAAAAGTTTAATATGTTTACGATTTTTATTAGTATTTCGTTATTTTATTCATTAGTCAACATCCCTATAGTAAATACACAAACAAAATAATAATTGCCTCCTCAGAAGTGTTTTGTTCAAAGCACAATAAGGTATAGGTATTATTGTCATTGTAGGTATGTGGATATTTAATGAGTTCAGAAGCAGAAGCCTTTTTGTCAAGAAAAACTGGTGGTGACTTCGCGTGCTTTGTCTATATTCCGCCTGAAAATTGTATACTGATAGCCTGATAGGTAATTTACTTTCATAAGATAAACATAAAATATATGTAGACTGATTGTGATTGATTCATTTAAGTAAATATAGAGTACATATCTTTTTGTGATTTACGTTGTGTTATTACAGTTAATAATTACTGCGGAGCTTTATCAAAATGTTTCCCTTCGATATTTGGGTTAATTGGTATCCAAGAATATGATTTAATTTAAATATTTGTTTACTGTCTTACGTATAGTTCAATAGCGGCTTTCAAAGCTGATTTCGAAATACCCGTAACGTTATCAAAGTCATTGAAAACGGAAACTTGAAATCTAATTAGTTACCTACCAAATGTAAAATATTTTTGTGACATCAAAGGCTTTAAGATCTAAAGGTAACAGAGATAAGCAAGGAGTAGTAATCAACAGTGAAGTGTAATTAATTTACTCGAAATTCATGATTCATTTGAGGGGTTGTTTGTGTTTAGATACCACTTCCGTCTTCGTTTTGGAAATTAGGTGCTGATAATGATGGTGATTTTAATAATACTTACACATACAGCAGTTTTTTACTATAATAAAATACTTAATTTTCAATTGAATTCTTAATATTTAACTTAGTATTAAATATTTTTTACATGAGGTGTAATTTTAATTGCTCAGTTTTTTTTCTGATTATCAAAACTAAATGAAGAATAGTTATAAAAGAAACCATAAATACACAATACAATAATGCCATAAGCAGAAGAAAAATATATTTTGATATAAATTGATCCTGTTTAGTATTGATCAAAAAAATTAGCAAAAGGCATTTTTAATTAACTGATTGAATTAAATAAATAAATAAATAATAAATAATATTTATTGAATAAAAGCATTTTAACAACATTATATTGCAAAAGGGTATGACATCCAGTAATTACAAAATATATAAAATGTAGTTATAAGACAGTTTTAACAGGGGTCCCCGAACTAGGCAATGCCTGTATCTCGCGATACCAATAAACATTAATAATATCTATCATATTATATAATAAATATAAATTTTTATCATATTATTGTCTATTTTATCTGTTACGCTGTTAATCACCAGCTTTTCGTTTATAATTCAAAGTAATCGCGTAAATGAATCTGTGAAATATTTTTAGTCGAACGAAATAAACTTTGTGGGATATTGTATTGTTTTATCCAAAAATATTATACTTAAATGTAAAAGTTTGTGGGTTTGGATGTTTGTTCCTCAATCACGCAAAAACGGCTTAACAGATTTGGATGAAATTTGACACACAGATAGTTTATAGCCTGGATTAAAACATAGAACACTTTTTATCCCGGTCTAGGGATTTTCCGAATGTCCACGCGGACGAAGTCGCGGGCGGAAGCTAGTTGACAATAAACCAAAGTGTAAACTTTACTTAAACCTTTAAAACTTTAAGTACTACGTTAACAATCACATTTTTTTTATAAAATACCTAAGCAATACAAATGGAAGCTTTCAATACTAACGGCCTGGAGCACTTAGCTGCTATAAATGCCTCCAGCCCTCCATGCTACATAGTTGCACGTAAAGTTCTTACGAAAATTGCTGAAAATTTTTGTACACTTTTTTCTCTGATGAGTTGCTGTGAAAAGGACATAGGACGGTGCCTAGACCGAAAGTGGCGCCGGAATGAATTTTGTTTAATATTGTAATTATAGGTATAGTATATTATACTACTTTATAAGGAAAATGTGATTGTAAACGTAGTACTTAAAGTTTACACTTTGGTTTATTGACAACTAGCTTCCGCCCGCGACTTCGTCCGCGTGGACATTCGGAAAATCCCTAGGGAACCTTTGACTGGGATAAAAAATATTCTATGTTTTAATCCAGGCTGTGTGTCAAATTTCATCCAAATCTGTTAAGCCGTTTTTGCGTGATTGAGGAACAAACATCCAAACCCACAAACTTTTACATTTAAGTATAATATTACATAATTTCAATAAAACTACGTGGATTTTTTATCATAATCATAATCATCATAATCATAATTCTTTATTTGCTTAAAACATGGTGAAAAAATGTTCTTACAATAATAATGTGCACATGTTTTGCCCTTATTAAAGAAGCATGCAAATTTTTATGATCCTGATGATTTTAAGATCCATAATCTAGTATTTTTTAAAGTACGGGATCATTACATTCCCTCGTAGTTATTAAGTAGTTATTTCTAGAAAAAGATAACAAAACTGCCAAAAGTGGCCGCTTTTGACACATTCGCTATCTGGTTACTTCTACGAATGACTACGAGGGAATTTTACCTTTATAAAATACTAGACTATGTTGGGTACCTAGAAACCATGGAAGCTATGATGTAGATTTTTGCATGGGCGTATCTAGGCATATTTTCAGGGGGGTCTGGCCCTCCAGAAAATATGTCCGGGGCAAAAATATATTAGGTTTTGTCTGGGGTGGGCACCGGACTGTTCTGGGGTGGGCCCGGCCCACCCGCTCCCCTTCTAGACAGACTCACACTACCATCATTTGTTTTTTTTCTCTCTAGAAACTGCTACAGTACAGCGTGATCAAGTAGGGTTTGTTGAAGTTGTCATTTGTCACTGATTTCTATTCAAAAAAGTAATAGCAAGTAATATAATAAAAGTAATACTTTGTCACTCTAAATACAAAGTTTTAAACTCTTATCGTAATTTGTTCAAAGCTTCTCATCTGACTTTTTTATTTTTCGTTTGGTGTACCGTAGCAAACTCGCGCGTTTACGGGACTCGTAAAATTGATACTTGGGTAGATGTGGAATTGCGCAAGAATGAAATCGGTTAAGTATATGTGTCAAGGACTAAGTTAAATGGGGCAACGTTTGTCACGACACGTATCCTTTGTTGTGATGATCAATTATTATTCTTGTTTTACTCGGAATTAAAATAAAAACGGCTAAAAAAGACAATGAATCCATAAAATAAAATAAATATTTCTTTTTGAGAATAGTAAGAAATATTTATTTAGTTGATGATTTTATGGATTTATTGATTTATCAAAACGAAATAAAGATATTTATACTACACCTACTCGGAAAGTACCTTGATACTTTATCAAATTTACGGTAGAAAGTACGTCATTGCATATCGAACAATTATGCGGGGAGAAAACGCATCTGAGCGGGAGAGAAAAGTGTATGAAAATCCATTTCTTACGTGGTTTTTCTTTTTTAATTTTGGGTAAGACTATGCGCCGGTAACCTAAATATCAAAAGCCAAAAATTTTTTACAGTGTGTTTTATCTCCAAGTTCGCAAAATGACACTGGCCACTAGCTGTGTGTCGGATGGTGTCGGGCTGGCAGTGCGACCCTGCGGCGGCAGGATAAACAATTTGAAAAAAGAACATGTGAAAATTGCAGACGCCATTGGCGCCATTTTCAATTTGTGTGTTGTTTGAGGATTCAGTTTTCGTAGAAAGTAAAATAAAACTATCAAAAATACACAAAAAAAAAACAAATATTCAGACGAACATAGAACCTCCTCCTTTTTTGGAAGTTGGTTAATGATAAATAGTGATAGTGATGATGAAGATTTTTTAACTCCGCCGCAGTTGAAGGAAACAGCAAAAATACTGATTGATAACCTTTTACCACAGAAATCAATTAAAAAGTGTTACATTAAGCTTCACTAACTGCAACAATTTCAATATAAATTTCAATTAGTAAAGATTTAGTTTTTTATTTTCCTCGTAGGTGTAGTATAAAGCACTATGTATCACTCGAGAGAAAGTGCGATTCCCGATCTCGGGTGTTTTAAAGCCCTCGCCTACGACTGTAATCGGTCTCTTTCTCCTCGCGGTGAACAATGTACTATTTTTATAACAGGATAAATTGAAATAATGAAAATGTGAAAAAGAAGCGAAGCTTTTATAAATTGATTGAATCTAATAATAATGTACGAAATCTATATTCTCTAAAAGAGTGTCTTTATTCGTTCTATGAATCGTAATTTTTATTTGTAACTGATATAAGTATAAAAATATCACTAGTGAGCCGGGAATATACCGGATATACGAAAGCATTTTTTCCTAAGCTAAAACGGAGACGCTTCGCTCGTGCTTCGCGCACGTTTGGTCCTTCATTTTGTAGTCATTTTAATCCCCTGAAGGGAGTTTTTTTTCCAATGAAACTAAACATTTTTTCCAAAGAAAGCTGTATTTAATAGGTATGGGAGGTCCAATTTTTTTGTCGTTTTTCGATCCATGTTTCTTTGGCAAACATGTTTAGTTTTAGATTCTTGTAATGAGAAGAACACCCCCTAAAGAGGATTTAAACAACTACAACATGACGGGTATAGTGTGTAGTCAATGCCTTTCGCAAGATTAATTCAATTTCATACTTAAGGAACCCTTAAGAAGGGATTCTGGGCAACTTAAACGGGATCGGTGGGTGCGTCAATTAGTTCCCCAAAATGGTCAAGCCCCTGATTCTAACCAGCTTAATTGGTTGAGCACACAACAAATTTGAGAACAACAGCCAAAGTGGTGTACCTACTTAGTTTGTCAACATTCTGTTTATACTAACTGAAGTAAGACAGGTTTAGTTAAGGTAACTGCGTTATTAAATTTTTATATATATCTTTATTTATCACTAGCTTTCACCCGCGACTTTATCCGCGTAAACATTTGGAAAATCGCTAGGGAATCTTTGAACGGGATAAAAAGTATCCTATGTTTTAATCAAGGCTTATAAAGCATCTGTGTGCCTTTCATCGAAACCGTTTAGACGTTTTTGCGTGATTAAGTAACAAAACAAACATACAAACTTTCATATTTTAATCTAATAATCGAATCAGATATGAATTTTTCGGTTAATTCCAGATAGACCCCTATCTGAAATTATCCGATGCGGGTGTAAATGAGACACCGCTATGACAAGTTTTTTATGAACGCCGCACGGTCGAATTGTACACTAGTTTTACATTTGCAATTTCTTAAAAATTTGATATCAGTAACCGAAACTAACGGACAATTCGAAATAATTCAATATCCATTACTGTTTCCCAAACCGTTATAATTTTATTTCCATATCCGTATCCGAAGCAGTTTTCTCTAAAACAAGTTTCTAAGTATAAGGCCTTTCGCCAAAGACCTAGTCATAAACTTGAACGACCTAAATATAATCTTAGCTTGGCACATCGTAATGCTTATTCGATGGCTGTTTAATGAACTATTTAATGCTCTTCCTGATCACTTAAGACAGCTAGATGGACCAATTTTCAAAAGAAAGCTGCATGAATATCTCATCGAAAACTGCTTTTACTCAGTTCAAGAATATTTAAATAAAAAATAGGTGATATTATGGATATAGTTTCTTTGGTTATGACATGTAGGTAGATAGATAATGAATTTATATGTAGTGTAAATGTAATTTAAAAATTTTGCATGCTTAATTATAAGTAGATTTTGACGGACTCTATTGCTTAAGAACATCAAATTTTGTACTCAAAATTAATGCAAATAAATATATCATTCATCATTCATTCATTCATTCGTATTCAAATTTAATTTATATAATGATGAATTCAATTTATATGATACATAATTTCATGTTTAATTTAAATAAGAGAACATAGAGCATTGAGCACTTTGAAATGGCTGTCCATTTTGAACGTTGTTCATTATTAATGCAACATGTAAGTGCCAGATCGTTCATTAAAATTTATTGTAAGCAAAATTTTAACACAAACATGTAGAATATCACTCCAAAACTATAATTTACTTACACTTATTCATACTGTTTATTAAAATTAACATTAGGCTAAGCTTGTGTGTTGAAATATTAAGTGAAAGTACTGAAACAAATAATAATACTGAAGACTAAGGTAAATTTTTAGATATATACTCCTCAAATACAAACAGCAAAAAAATGATTGTAACTTACTTAATAATTAATGGAATGTTTTGAGAATATGTTGCTTAATTTTCTTTGAAACCTATTTACATGGACAAACAGTAAAATACGACATTTATTAATTTATCTAAGGTACTGTTTGCCGACATCTTTATAAACATTGTGAATTGGAAAGGTCAGGAGGTACTGTGTTAGCCTTCATTGTAATATTAGAAAAGTTAAGTAAAAATAATGTTTTTTTTTAAGGAGCACGGTGGTGCAAGGGTTTAGTGCCTGGCCAAAGAATACTAAATAGTACAAGTGCCTGGCCCTGCTATTGCGCAGGTTAAGCAACTTTCGCAAGGGTCGGTCATGGGATGGATGACCAAAAATGTATCTTGAGTTCCTCCATGCTTCGGAAGGCAATTTAAACCGTTGGTCCCGGCTAATTTGCAGTCGTTAATACCCACCAATCCACATTGGGCCCGCGTGGTGGGTAATGGCCCATCCTCCTTATCCATTAGGAATGCCTGTGCCCCAGCAGTGAGGACATTAAAAATGGCTGGTGTTAAATGGTATTTTTTCAACTTTGTTTATTATTTTATAAGCGTTGTAGCGCCTTTAGCTCTTTATCGAAGAACTAAAGTTTAACAATAATAAGACGGGAACAAAACACTAACGGCCTTACCTCAAATTTAAATGTGATGCGTCTTTTTCAAACAATATTGTCAAAAAGTGACAGCATCACATTAAACAGTGTTAAACACTTGTTGAACAGTGTTTTTAAACTTTTGTGGTAAGGCCGTAAGTATTAATACTAACTACCTACGCGATATACAACTATTACTTACTATTGTAATAATAATGAGATTTCAGCCAACATTTTTCTTTCATTTTTATTTAAACGGTTGAATTGATAGTAAGTTAAACAAGACTCAACTTCTTCGCTAAACTACGAGTATAAGTTTATTCCGAAACGTATAAAACAAAATCCGCCGCGTTACCAAACAAGGATGCCCCGGGCAACACGCGGCATCCCAGCAAACTCGCCAAAACTTTATTTTGTTACATCGCAAATAGTTTCCCGGAACACTAGGGATGACACATGTTGCTTTATCTTTGAAAAATCGTTAGATAAAGAATGGCATGGCTATCAAATACCGGTTTTCTTTTTTGAATTATAAAAATGATGTGTTGAAAATTTATAAATAAATTAATAAAAAAAAATCAGTAGGAATGACTTAGATAGAAGATAACAGATCTTTTTTTCTACTATAAAAATTAAGGGTAGAAAATTTATAGAATTTAAATTTATAGAAATTCAGAATTAGACCTGTCCTTTGAAATGATTAATATGTAAATGGATTTAGTGATAATTTAGTTTTTAGGAGACCTCATATCTCCCTACATAATTCTGCTTGCCTGACACTGGTGTAACGTGTAGCGGATATTACCTATTTTAAGATCTTTATGTATGTGTACCATGTTACTTGCAGAATAAATATTTCTTATTCTTATTCTATTCTTCTATAAATAAATTCATAAAAAAATATTAATTCATTTTATTTTTCAACTTCCTTCTCATTAGCTATATTATACTGCGGTTTTCATAGTTTCCCCATCTCTAGGGTCCCGGGTTAGATCCTATGCTGTGTTATAAAACGTACTTTTCTTAATTGCTTCATCCCTAATATTTGTTGTACTGTAATTGTTTTTATTTCCATGACACGTGAGTAAGTATAGTTATAATAATGTAATTTATTACCTAAATAAAACTATATTTGTAATAATTATTATGTGTAGCTAAACAGAATGTCATATTATTTAGTACCTAATAACTAGTTGCTTATTTATTTGTTTATGCATACTAATCTAGTTTTAAAGCAAATATTGTCCATTGTTGATGTGAACGAAATGAATTTGTGAATAAATGATTATGATGATATTGTCATCTTTTTAGTTTATTTTTTATTTTATTTATGGTAGGCGTCATAGATGGTTTTTGCTGGATTTTTTAATCACACTATAAAATTACTCACATAAAAGATACTATCCCATGTCGGCACAGTGCAGTTTTCTTTACCCTTTCCAATTTTCATCCAAATAACGCAATCTTACGACAAATTTCCCATCACAAGCAAACCTTTCATAGAAAAATCAAAAAGAAGATTGAATTATCCTCCCACAAGGACACAAAGCGGACTTTAATAACTGTCACATTATGGCAGCTGCCGGGACCAAAGGCTTAACGTATTTCCGAAGTTACATGGGAGTTTTTTTGCCATAAATATTTTTATTTGACGTTTTTCTGTTTTTTCCAACCCTAGTTATGCAACCACAACTAAGAATTTTGGATGTACGCCTTCCTTAAGCTGAATTTACTTGAGTTTGAAGCTACTAGATATTTAAGGAGTCAAGACTTAAGTACCAACTTGCTAGGTTGATGCTAAAATTAGGTTTGCTAAGGAGTATGGCAATTATAAAAAAATCATAAGTTATATTTTTGTTATTGTAAATGAGATTTCGACTATTTGTTTTTAGTTAGTTTAACCTACTCTACTCGGTTTTACAAAAGAGGCATTGTTGCGGTATTTTTTTTTGTGTGAAAATCCGCAATAATGAATTAAAACAATTATACCTATATTAGTCCAATATTCATAAAAAATGGTAGCAACTCGAATATTTTTATCACATGCGAAAAACAGCCCGAAAAGTCTTTGTTACTACACTACACTACTTTGGAGTTTTCAAGTGCTGCCTAGGACTACCTACTACATATGCAGAAAACTTATTTTCCCAAAACTCTCAAACAATTTTTTTCTTTTTTGAAGACAACGCTTCACAAATAAGTAACATTGTATACGCGTTTAGTACGTCCATTCCGGTAGACCCATCGTTTATGGGTCAGGAGATTTCTGAGGATATTTCGCCAGTGACGCCAATAAAAGAGATTGTTTTATGAAGTGTGTTTTAGTATTGGCGGTGCGAGCTTGTGAGACAGCAACAGAATCACAGCATAAAATAACCTATCAGTATTGTATCTCGGCCAGTGTTTTTGAAATAATACTTAAACTACACGCACTTAAGTTTCACGCGCACTGCCCCCTACCATGACTGTCAAAAGTAATATCGAAGCAATGTTGTAAATGAGATGGCGCTATACGCGATGATAACTCTGTCCCTATTACAACATTACTTTAAGGTTGCTGTAAGAGCTAAGAGTATACGGCCTCTGACCTCTTCCGCACAGTCCGCAATCGTGATCGTGACCAATCACGACTGTTGTGTATGTACTAACGCTTCAATTTTATCATCCGTACCGCTAGAGAGTGGAACTCCTTGCATCGGTATGTGTTTCCTGATAAGTACAATCTGAAGGGCTACAAGTCGCAAGTGAAAACGTTATTTCTATGTAAGCGCGTTTAATCATAGGTCGCTCATCGCTTACCACCAGCCGTGATAACTGTCAAGCTTTTGACTATCTCACATAAAAAAACGTTTACAGTAATTTCGCGTCGAATATCGGCACAGTCATGTTCGTTCGGCCAGTTTATCGGAAACCGGACTACTAGTATTTATTTACACTGTGTCAGTATCAAAATTTTCGTTCGTTTTACTGAGTTGGTTTTTTACATTTATATATATTTTTGTTTTGAGCTAGTTAATCAAAGTTAATCACATCATTTGCAATTAATTCGCGAATTACGCAATATTTGTCCGCCGTTTTCAAAAGTCCGTTTCGACAGATTGTTGGTTAGTATTTAAATGTATTATATAATTATAGTATATCAATCAATAATAAACAAACACCTCATCAGTTGAAACTTTAATGGATGAATTGCATTTCATAATAAATTTACTCATTTATCACCGCTAACAAATAAACACAGTCATTACGTATCCCAAAAAAGCCGTTCAATTCATTCTGAATGGTGACCACAGTTCCCCATAAATTCGGGACAAAGCCATGCAAATGGCAGTGCCATAGTCCCGATGCAGTTCGCATTGGATCCTGAATTATGGACATATTATTACAGCCAAAGATTAATCGGATTTTCTCAGAAAATTGCCCATTTAACACGATAAAAGAAATTAACGATAAATTATATAGATTTTCACGACATATTAAAAGAATTAACAACGAATTCATTATGTAATAATTGGTGAGGTAAATATATTAAATTCATACTTTGTTTATATAGGCATAAATAAGTAACATTTTATTACCTTAATAAAGCTCGTGTACTTTTTTAATTAACTACTAATTATTTATTTTAAATGAGTACCTAGATATTATATAGGTATTTGTCGCATCCAACGGGTTTTATCAGCCACTCAAGGAACGGCCTAGGCAATGCGTCTTATACAACATTTAATGAACGGGTTGGCAGATGCTTAGGCCACAAAAAACACAAATAAAATTAATATCTAACGTGACAGTATCATTGTTTTTATACCCACTTATCGCCTAATAAACAATAAATTAAGAAAAAATACACAAAAACACATTTACTCACATGCTGTTCGAGTATTCAATAAAATTTTGGTCAAAATTTTCTTTAACACGTTCGATAAAAAATAATATTTACACTATTTTTATAACCACTCACTTCCATTGAACTATATTCTCGTGAGAGCGTATTTTTATCTGGTTAAATCGTGAGAAACACCAAAAATACACAGCTGGTCGACGCCATTGTCAGCTCTGCTTACAGCGCTCTAGGTAACCGAAAACGGAACTATATTTCAATGTTTTGGCTAGGCAAGTTATTAAACGACATTGAACCAAGTCAGTTGCCTTGCCATCTAATTAGATCGCTAGATAAAATTTAGGCCGCTGATTGAAAGGGCCGTTAAATGAAAAGGCTAGGCCGTTGATTGAACGACTGACTAAGCAAGTTTGTTGCGTCATAAAAAAAAATTAAAAATGGAATCAAATATTGTGGATGTAGGAGCTCGGTGGCGCAGTGGTTTAGCGCCTGGCCCAGCGATTGCGGAAGTTAAGCAATGTTCGCAAGGGTCGGTCATGGGATGGGTGACCAAAAATGTATTATCTCGAGCTCCTCCGTGCTTCGGAAGGCACGTTAAGCCGTTGGTCCCGGCTGTATTTGCAGTCGTTAACACCCACCAATCCGCATTGGGCCCGCGTGGTGGGTTATGGCCCGTCCTCCTTACCACCCATAAGGAAGGCCTGTGCCCCAGCAGTGGGGACAAAAAATGGCTGATGGACATTGTGGATGTTAAAAGACCGGAAAATAAGTGAACCCACGACGAAAATTGATTCAATCGTTAAGAAGTTTCTGAAAGAAAACAAAACTCGGGCCGGTCTTTCAGAAATAGCTGTAAAACGACGTTCCGTTACGCAAACTTTCCGTGCCCAGCTAAGTTTCGTCACGAGACCTTTCTATCGGAGGATCTAAAAAGACAAGATTGTATGCTTCTCTATATATTGTTTATCATATTATGTTTCATTAAAAAAATCTGAAATAAAATTCCAATAAAAAAACAAATAACAGATGTTTCTATACAGGGTGTTTGGTAAAAGCCTTATAAAGCCGAATATGGTAGATAAGGACCATCAAACAGAAAAACTTTTAGGGACCAACTCTGAAATCGCGAAAAAAAAATCAGCTGTTTCATACATTTTAATATATTCGTTATTCATTTTTGTATGAAACAGCTGATTTTTTTTTCGCGATTTCAGAGTTGGTCCCTAAAAGTTTTTCAGTTTGATGGTCCCTAACTACCATATTCGGCTTTATAAGGTTTTTACCAAACACCTTGTATTAAAGAATGTCACCATGTCAATGAATTGCTGATACAAAACGAAATATAAAAACTTTAAAAAGGTACCTACAGCTTTTTACACATAAGTACTCGTATATTTTATGAAACTTACCTTCTGTAAAATATCAAAGAATAGAATCTGCGTTTTATAACGTTTCATCTATAATCTTTACTTTTTAGACCCCTTAGAGAAAGATTTTACTTAAAACCTCTTTTTAGAGTTTTTACTAGGTAGGTATTCTTTTTAGTGCTCCTTCCATGCCAGCTATTTTTACTTTTAATTTCTTTCGTAACCAGAAAGGCTGTGGGTTTTTTTGTAGATTCTGTACATGGTGGAAATGTTTATTTTGTCCAGATAATATTTTATTATTTAACTAACTAAAGTGGAGCACTCAAATAAAGGAAACAATCAACCTTCATTATTACGATATAAAAAGTCTGAAGAAATAACGATCAGACCATTTTTTAATTATTTTTTATTTTGTTTAGGAACTTTGTTTTTTCAAAACATGTCAGTTCCATCAAACCATAATAATACAAACAGTACAGAGTCAGTGCATAAGTAATTAAAGTAGTGTCCTTATTGTTTGTACGTACAGGCTAGGTTATATATAGCATCTTCGCGGACTCTGAGTTCGGTTCCGCGAGGATGCTTTGTGCTGCACCGACATTCAGCACATTAAGCTGGATCGCGTCCATCGCATTCTGTCTTTCGATGCGATACTTTTCGCACTCCAACAAAATATGATGAACGTCGTCCACAGTACCACATAATATATCACAATTAGGTGACTCCACCTAACTGTTACATTTCAAATTGTTTGAAAATAAATAACTAATGAAATTATGAAGCCAATCATGCTAATTATTAGCCCCAAACTAAGGCTCGTATTACAGACTCAAACTCAAACTCAGATCTCTGCTTGAGTACAGTTAGAAAGGGATGGCGCTATATGCGATGAATAGCACCATCCCTTTCTAACTGTACTCCAGCAGAGATTTGAATTTGAGTTTGATTCTATAATACGAGCCTCAGACATGCTACTAATAATAGTAAAAAAATCTAATTTGATTGACATTATATCTTATCTTTATAATGTAGCTATTGTTAGTATTCTATGCTATTCACCAAATTTAACTAA
This sequence comes from Agriphila straminella, assembly GCA_950108535.1. Classification (NCBI taxonomy): domain Eukaryota; kingdom Metazoa; phylum Arthropoda; class Insecta; order Lepidoptera; family Crambidae; genus Agriphila; species Agriphila straminella. The sequence continues at coordinate 19,010,032 of OX467307.1, read as the reverse complement.
TAAAATCTTTCTAACTGCTTGCGTTCTTGAAATCTTTGCTGTAAGTTGACCGAGTTGATCGCGAATGAGTCAACAACAAACTAGCACTAGTTATGAACTAGTTATAACTTCACGTCGAGTAATTATATCATCAAGCGATGTTTCAGCGAACTATACGGAAGTAAATAGACAATTAACTGTTTTTATCTACACTCACAACGTAATATTCCAAATATAAATTCAGAAGAGATTGTATAAATGAGTACGTAATAAGGCCTTAAGGTGCGTCAAATCCCAATATTCAATTCAAATTAATGAAAGATTACGCGCGTGAAGGTATCATGAAAAAAATATATAATAATAAATGTTACCACCTTTGATGAAAAAAAATATTCCGTGGACCCTGATTCTGGTCTTATTTGCATAATTTCTCGGAAACAGAACATTCGTTTATGTTAAAACCAACCATAAAAATCGGCGATGTTAATAATACCTTCAATCTTAATTGAACAGATATTTTTTAACTAACTCGAAAGCGAAGAAAAGTAATAAAACACATGTAAAAATTGAGAATTCGGTGCTAGTTCTCAACGCAACCGCCGCGTTGGAACGCGCACTGATTTGAACCCAAATTGAGTAGAGTTACGTTCGATTTCACTCCATCACGGAAAGACCCGCTCGGATTGACGCATGTTAACGCCTTAATTTATTGGCGCGTATGGGCTCATTGTTATGTCTATGGTCTGTGGTGCGGGGCGCGTCATTTTTAACGCAAAACTAAAGATATGATTTTAATTTTTGTTCGTCGTGGTGAAGCGATTGTCTATAAAGCGCTATTTGACTAAAGTCGCCTGCCAAGTCCACTCGTGTAAATACAACATTAGCACTTGACATGTATATGAAATTGGAGCTAGGTCCTTTCCTTTCCATTTCATTCCGCGAATGTCTAGACCTCCCCTCGTATCTACTAATAAACACCTTTTGAGTTGGTAACAGCAACTCGTTACCAACTGCAGTGGGCCGGTCGTTATAACTTCGTAACTCCAGTATTATTACCTACATCATTATTTGACGTCGGATGCCTCGTGAAAGTTGGAGGAAACTAATTTAATGCAGCAAAATTTAATACAACCTCATTTTGGCAATGCACTGCACATAAAGTTTGAGTAAACAGATTCATTTGCTAAAGGATTTTGGTGATAGTTTTGATTTTAGGCAGTATCATGTGACAAAATAACTCTTCATTAAAGCAAATTATTATTAAAAATTCATTTTAATAAATCATAATTAGACTTTCTCTTTTATCACCGAAAACAGGTAAAACCATCAATAAGTAAATAAAAAAAAGAAAAACCAGAGGTCCTTTTTAAATTTGTCAAGACTTTCGCCTTTTTCATTCGATTCAGAGCGAGTCGGATTTGCGCACCGAGTTTCCGTACCATCATAATAAATACACTGCAGAGCTGTAGAATAATAAAATTATTATTGAAGTATTAGGTCAGCACCATCTCTTGGCCGATAGTGGAACTAATTTAATTTTACTTAGGTCAGGGCCATCTGTTGACTGGTAGAGGAACATAATGAATTTTTTGTTTGTTTTTTGATTTTCTGATAAAGTGTGTTATATTGAGACATTGTTTTATTTTTCCTGTAATCTTTACATAAACTACTATCACATAGAATTATTTAAGATGTTTCTCTTTGCAATCTTCGGAGATAAGGGCGGGGAACGGTATTTTTTTACATTTTTCATCATAAGTCGAAAACTATGTAGCCTAAAAAAAATGATTTAAAATGTGCAAACAGCGCTCTTTTATATGATGCACCACATGCCCTAGTCGCTTCACTTAAAATTTTTAAGACCCCTTTTCGGTCCCTGATGTAAAAAAAATATTTTTTCTTTCCTATTTGCAAAATAGTTGGACAAACGTCATCTTAAACTATACCAAATTTCAAGTTGATACCATTAGTAGTTCTCGAGATATCCAGCTGTGACAGACAGACAGACAGAGTGAGTCACACCATAAGGGTTCCTTTTTTACCATTTTGGTACGGAACCCTAAAAACGAAATCCACCATGACTTTACCTTTTGCTTTACTTACTACCTTTATCAGTGTTGTTTTTCACATTATTTAAAAACAAGTTCGAGAAACAATACGACTTAGTTCTGGCGTATTATTAATTCCAAAACAAAATTTTATAGCAATTTATATTTTACGTCCTAAGAGTGGAATTCCCTGCCTGCGGATGTGTTCCCGCAAGCTTACAACCTAGCTAGAGCTATATTTAAAGCTCGAGTAAATAAGCTTCTCCTGGGCTAACTCGCTCCGTCTTCGGCCTCTTCTTAGCTCTAGAGTTTCTAAAATGGCCAAGAGTAAGCCCAGTTCATATAAATAAATGCAAAACTCGTTGTTATGTTGTTTGATTTCCAAGCAAATTAAATTTGAGCTAACAAATTACGAAACACTCTATTATAATCTGAAAAAATAAGTGTTATAGGTTAAGTCGTTTTACACATTTTAAACTTTATAGGTATCGGTAATCGGGATATAGTGAAAAATAAACATTTAAACGCAAAGAGGAGATTTTTTTTATATTTTTGCAAATTATTCGAACAGAAAAATAGCCGAGGAGGTCCTCAGCTATTTTTCTGTCCATTTTCAAAGACTGATAAACATAGGTACTCTGAGTGCCACTTACGTGGTTATATATCCTACATGAACCATAAACGACATAATGAAATTTTTTAGAACCACGCACATGGGCACTAGCATGTGAAATAACGAAATAACGATACTCATGTATTGTAAAGCCGTGGTCGTCGTTAAGTTGTAATGTCAAATTGACGATCACGAAACGATCGCGATCGCGATGTTGCGTAAGCCTGCTGATTCAATTAATAAGTATCAAACTTTCCACACCGGTTTTCATATGATTGATCAAAAATAGACACATAATATTATTATCAAAAATCTCATGTCCCCAAATGAAAATACCCTTATATCTTGTAAACATCCGAGAAACAGACGGAAAAACCGTCATCTGTCTTATTAATACGTCTTTTTCACTGATAAGGGTCTTCCGTGGGGATTCCGCGACGGTGAAAATTTAAAAAGATAAACTTAATTCAAGCTCCATTCCAGCGAACAAAAATGCATGGAAGTGTATTTGCAAACAAATATTGTTTAAAAAATGGCATCACGGGGCCGAAAAAGTACAACCCGCTCAGCTTTAGTCTGGCCAGCCACGCACCCGGTGACTGATGTTACTGTTCTTTTCAATAAATTGCAGTTTGTATTGTAGAGAAAAGATAGAAAGAGAGAGCTTATTAGAAGTTACGTCCTTTATATAGTCAAATGGTGTAAAAGATGCAAAGAAGGCAGTAAAAAGTTGCAGAAAAAACGTATCTTATTTTTTCGTTTAAGTAATAGAAAATATCTATGAGTATACAAATTATGATCACTAATAACCAGTGTTCAGACGGTTTGTGCTGCATAATTAAATTCCAGCATTTTTAGCTCCTTCCACTTAGTTGTACTTTTCCTGTAGTGCCATTTTTTGAGCAGAATGCTTATTCTATAGATTTTAGTTCGCTGCTCCGTTCTGTCGTTTCAAGTCAAACGGGGAAATTTAATTTATTCACCTCTTTTTGTTTACCCTATACCTTGGAGGTTCAACTTAATAACTTTTATGATTGAAAAAAATATTTGGGGCTTGATATTCAATTGAATTATGATCAAAACGGTCAATAATCGAAAATAATAAGACATCAATTCGAATTATAAAAAAACGTTAATTTTTATCATTATGAACTTGTCACTTTCTTTTCTTAAAAAAAAAAATGGAAGATTCTCAAAATGAAAAAAATAAAAAAATTGTGATCGTAGGTACTTAAATGGAAGATTCTCGAAAGAACCTAAAGCAGACCTAAGTAAACTTAATTGTTTGTGGGCGGCCGTCCTCTGAGATACCTCCATTGTCGCGGGCCACAAAAGCCGACCTTGTTTTAACAGGCAACTAGTACCTACGTAGGTACTATAGAACGGATGTCCTTTACAACGGACTTTCTATAAACGACTTGCTAAGTAGGACCTTGGGGATGTATAATTTTGTTTTGGATTCCGTTTCTACTTAAGGCCTTAAGGTGGGCAAATCCCAATATTTAATTCAAATTATTGAAAGATTACGCGCGTGAAGGTATCATGGAAAAAATATATAATGTACTTGAAATAATACACAATAGATCAAATTGAAAGCATTTATAAAAATATTACCACCTTTGATGTAAAAAAATATTCCTGTTTTTGGTCTTATGTGCAAAATTTCACGGAAACAGAACATTCGTTTATGTTAAAACCAATCATAAAAATCGGCGATGTTAATACCTTAATTGAACATAACATTTATCTTAATTGAACAGTTTTTTTTAAATAACTTGAAAACGAAGAAAAGTAATAAAAACATGTAAAAATTGAGAATTCGGTGCAAGTTCTCAACGCAACCGCCGCGTTGTAACGCGCACTGATTTGAACCCAAAGTGAGTAGAGTTACGTTCGATTTCACTCCATCACGGATCGACCCGCTCGGATTGACCCACCTTAAAGCCTTAAAGTCATAAAACATGATGTTTCATATCACTATCACGTTGTTTAATGTAGGTAGTTCTTTATCTTGGTAATAGTAATACTGTTTCACCAGGTATTAGTGGCGGGGAGCGGGGGGTGAAATTATGGCTAAGGTAAAATTGTTGGGCGTTCCAAAAATTTTATGATCTGCATAGTGGGTGGGATTTCTATGCCGATGGGAATGGCTTGTATGGACCCTTCGCCACTGCTGGGTATTTTCTGCCCACGGATGGCCCAAGTTACATCCTACTCAATTGGTGTTACATTTGATGGATAGTGACGTAGTTAAGGGCCGTTCACGTTACCCAGCTATCATGGAAAGAGACTACTTGGGTTTTATTCTACCCATGGCTTTTTTAATCGACACGGTAATGGTAGATATCATTGCGGCCAAATTGACATTTAGATATAAATAGTTTTTCATTTTCTGGGACAACAAAGTTTATTTTTATCGTTACAATTTTCCTTTTGAAATTTCTACGTCCACATAAAGTTTAACATCGTCGAATACAACCTCCAATATTCCTTTAATGCATTATTCATGAAGCGGAGTGGAAATGGTTTGGTCAAGAGATGATGTAAATAAAGGGCGGGATCGGGATGATAGTTCTAGCCAAGGATATTTTTTTATTTTGATAAATAAAACGGCGACTTATGTTGCAACTTTTAAATATTCGTATGAGTCACAATAATCATTATTTCCACATTAATAAATATTATTATTATGAGTCATAAACTACTATATATTATTTATATAGTAGTTTATGACTCAAGGTTGGAGGTTTTTAAAGCGAGTCGAAGTCATATGTTTTAAAAACCATAACAACTGTGAAACATACTACGTTTTTCAATACATTTGCGAGAAAATATTTAGGATTGAAATAGAAATAAAAAAACAACTTTCAGCACACTGTACCTTCTTCTTCTTCTTCAGCGCATATCCGCCCACCGTTGAGCAATACGCCTCCCCAATTGTCCTCCAAGCAGCCTTGTTCTCTGTTTGTCTAGGCCAGAGTGGTCCTGCGACTGTTGATATGTCGTCAGACCATCTGGCTGGTGGTCTGCCAACGTTTCTTTTAGTGCGAGGTCTCCAGATGAAAACGCATTTGCTCCACCTATCATCGCTTCGGCGACACATATGGCAGCCCAAGCCCATTTCAGCTTTACGACGCGGTACCCAATGTCTACCACTTTGGTTCGTTTCCGAATCACTTCGTTTCGGATCCTGTCTCGAAGCGATATACCGAGCATAGCGCTGACATCGAAAACACACATTATCGAGCAACTGTATTAAAAAAAGGTTATTAATATAACTTGATTGAATTTGTACAGTCAACAGTAAATCGGGTTACTGAAATTGACAAATTGATTTTAAACCTTAAATTATATATGACGTCTCAATTTCAATGTTGATTGAGGAAATTCGGCATAAAGTGGTAGCCCAGCGTGTTGTTTTGTATAACATTTACCTATATTTCGTATGCCATTTCAAAATTTTGAATTTTGAATAAATACAAAAAGGTTTCCCGTTCCACAACACAGTTCAAAACAAAACAGAAATGTGAAATGAAAATGTAAGAGCCACAATATTAGTGCTTGATGAAACGACTTGGTGGCCCTTGAGGTTACAATATATCGTAGCAATTGTGTAGCACTGCTCTACGGATGCTACGAGTCATAACATTCGTAGTAATTCGTAGAAGCTAAAGAGTACTTTTGAAATATCAGGTTTCAGGCTGCTAGTATTTTTTTTATTATTGATCGAATACTTCAGCTAATAAAGCCTTTACTAAAAACGGCGTGGGCTACCAAAAAAAAATAATTCATTTTTAACCGACTTCAAAAAAGGAGGAGGTTTTAAGTTCGTCGGAAAGTTTGTTTTTATGAAACCTCCATGTAAATTAGGATCCTAAAGACGCAGATTTTACCTCGCCATTATTTTAATACTTTTTGGAATATTTTTTAGTGTCAAAAGTTTACCTATTGCTTACACTTCCTCTATGTATGAAAATAGTAAATGTTCTATTTTAAATCATCTTTCTCTTGAAAGTACGAAACTGCTGCAACATAGCATTGTAAAATCGCATCCCTCCTTATGAAAGAGTGCGGTGTTTATTTCGCGGGCGCGCAATATTTGCGCGGACACTTCATTTTGAGGTACGTGACTTGGGACCGAGATGTCTGCACAATGCATGTGGGTATAAAAATATGAGAGAGTAATATCCAAGTGCTTTGAAGTCGAATGGAGTTAACAAAGAAATTGCAATGCTATTTTGGAAATAAAGTATTATTTTTCCCACGGAAAGATGTAGGTATAATTCAAATTATGTATAAGTAAAATTAAAAGAGTTCTATCTATTTACGGACTCCTGAAGCTCTTATTTAGGCAGCCATTATACGTGCAACGCCTAACGTGTTCGCGATCTGGGGGCCTATTACAAAAATACCGTACGCAATTGCGTAACGCAGTCACTTGGCCACGATAATCGTGCACAGTTCGTCAGTTGTAGATATAACAAACATTTTGAATTTGGCTATCGTTGCCCAGAGACTATTAAACGAATGATGTCGGATACTCTAGAGAAAAACTGCCAAACTTACGCAATCACTTCGCGATATCGCATACGCAAGTGCTTTGTAATAGGAAACAATCAAAACGAAGCACGGACGCAGCTGCGTGTATCGCATTAAACTTTTCGTAATAGACCTCCTGTTACGTAGGTTACTCCAAGGTTACTCAGTCAATTTGAATCAAAATCAATGATCACGATCCAATCAATCTCACTGCGTTCAGACGATAACACACGACCCGTACTCAACCCGAACTACTCAACTCAAACTCAACTTAAACGCAGCCCACTCCTTGAAATGAATCACTTACAATTTTGAGTCTATGACACATTAATAAGGCGCGGGATGCGTTTGAGTTGAGTTTGAGGTGAGTTTGGGTTGAGTTTGAGTTGAGTTCGGGTTGAGCGCGGGGCGGCTGAGTTGCGTCGACAAAATATAATGGAGCTTATTCATGCGCGTAAGACTGCGGTTGAGTTGAGTTTGAGTTGAGCTCGAGTCGTGTGTTATCGTCTGAAATGGATCGTGAACTGGATTGAACGTGTGGTCGCAGGCTAGCTAGGGATCGAGCTACACAGGTCACTGAGGAAAACACTAGTATTCAGAAAACTTTGTATTGCAAAGAAAACAATTTTCATAGAAAAACGTAATGACACGAATATTGATTTTTCACCCGTGACAGCCGTCACCTCTTAACGCATGTTTTTCAGGCGGCGTTCAAAGAACGGAAGGAGGTTAACTCGCGGTGCTGGCCACACCACCCCCCGTGGAGAATTAATGATGGATGAAGGGTACCTGTGGAAATGAAAATGATACTGATTTGATTCGACGGCCCGAGCGCGTATAGCGGGCACCGTCTGTCTGTATGCGGCTATTTGCCGCCTCCTGAGAAGCATCTGCCTCAACATACGCAGGCTTAACTCTGTCTATCGACACGGAGACAGGTCCTCTGCCGGTGTCGATTGTGATGGTCTTCTCCGATCTGCTCAAGACCTTGTGCGGTCCAGTGTATGGAGCTTCGAGCGCACCCCGCAAAGCGTCCTTACGCAAAAACACATGTGACGTTGATTTCAAGTCTTCGTGAACAAATATTTTGGTAGAAGAGTGACGTGACGCCTCTTGCGGTCTCAGGAGTGAGATGTTGTGCCTGAGCTGTGACACAAAGTCGGAGGGTTTAAGTTGATTGGGCGAAGATGCCTTGAAAAACTCGCCGGGTATTCTTAACGGCTCGCCGTAAACCATGTCAGCCACAGAACACTGCAGGTCTTCCTTCCAGGCTGAACGTAAACCAAGTAAAATAACCGGCAGGATGTCCGTCCATCTCTTTTCTCCGTGTGCCATAATCGCAGCTTTCAAAGACCGATGGAATCTTTCGATCATTCCGTTAGCTGCCGGATGGTATGCAGTTGTGTGGCGGAGCTGGATTCCACATAAGTCTGTGAGGTGTTTGAACAGGTGAGAAGTGAACTGTCGACCTCTGTCTGTGGTCACAGTCTGTGGACAACCAAAACGCGCAATCCACATCTCATAGAAAGCTCTTGCTACAGTTTCCGCTGTTATGTCCTGTAACGGCTGTACTTCAGGCCATCTTGTATATCGGTCGATAACAGTCAGACAGTACTTGAAATCTCGGGAAGATGGAAGCGGGCCAACTAAATCCATGTGAACGTGACTAAAGCGTGATGGAGGAAGCGTAAAAGTACCAACAGGTGAAGACGTGTGGCGGTGTACTTTCGACTTCTGGCAAGCTTCGCACATTTGTACCCAGGAACGACAATCCTTGCGAACGGAGGGCCAAATGAATCTGTCTGATATCAACTTGATTGTTGTCTTGGCTCCAGGATGACTAAGTGAATGAGCTGAATTAAAAATCTGTCGACGCAACTCCTTCGTGATGAAAGGACGAGGCCTCGACAAAGAGACATCGCAGAATAAGCTGATGTTTGAGCCAGGAATGGGCACCTGTTCCAGCTTCAAAGAGGTTGAATTATTGGAGAGGAGCTCTTGCAACTCGGCATCGTGTTTTTGAGACTGTTCTATCTGTTCTAAAGTTGGTGGTGCTGTAATAGCTTCGATTCGGGTCAGTGTGTCGGCAGGAATGTTGTTTTTGCCAGAGATATGTCTGATATCCGTTGTAAACTGTGACACGAAATCGAGGTGGTTGAATTGTCTTGGTGAGCACTTCTGCTTGTTCTGCTTGAAAGCATAAGTAATAGGCTTATGATCTGTATAGATGGTAAAATGTCTACCTTCAACCATGTGGCGGAAGTGTTTGACGTTCTCGTAAACAGAGAGAAGTTCGCGGTCATAAGCGCTATAAAGCTGTTGGGACTTGCTGAGCTTTTTCGAAAAGAAAGCGAGTGGCTGCCAATCTCCATCTACCAACTGCTGTAACACCCCGCCCAAGGCTAAATTAGAAGCGTCAGTCACGAGGGCAAGAGGCGCGTTTAAGATCGGATGAGCAAGAAGAGTGCATTTGACCATATTTGCTTTGCAGTTTTCGAAAGCAGCAAGAAGTTCTGGTGTCCAGGTTAACGGTTGCGTTCCTTTTACCTTAGGTCCCGATAGCATGTCATGCAGCGGTGCTTGATCAACGGCGGCGTGTGGAATGAAACGCCGATAAAAGTTGAGCATTCCAAGAAACCTTCTTAAACCGTTAACAGTCTTCGGAGGTGGGAACTCCTTTATCACCTTGACTTTGCCCTCCAGAGGATATGTGCCATGTTGGGTGACGTGGAAACCAAGAAAATCTACCTCACTTTTACCAAATTCACACTTTCCTTCATTAATGTGAAGTCCGTAGTCCTCTAGGCGCTTGAAAATCGTTTCCAGGTGTTGCAGGTGTTCTGATGTACCTCTGGAATACACCAAAATATCGTCGATATACGAGAAACAACAGTAATCCAAACCTCTAAGGACTTCGTCGACAAACCTCTGGAACGTTTGCGCTGCGTTTCTTAATCCAAAGGACATGAATGGAAATTCCAGTAGGCCAAAAGGAGTTGTGATGGCGGTTTTCGCAATATCAGCTGGATAAACTGGAATTTGATGGTAAGCTTTTTCCAGGTCAATTTTGGAGAAAATGGTACTGCCAGCTAACCTGTGAGCGTAATCTTCAATATGCTTGATGGGGTATCTATCTGGAATGGTGCGCGCGTTAAGAGCGCGATAGTCCCCACAAGGCCTCCAACCAATTTTCTTCGGTACCAGGTGTAACGCTGATGCCCATGGTGAATCAGACGGGCGAGCGGTTCCATCACGGATCATGTCATCAAACTGCTCCTTAGCGATCTTGAGACGGTCCGGTGCTAACCGGCGAGGTCTGCAAAACACTGGAGGTCCAGGCGTAGTGTTAATGTAGTGGACGGTAGAGTGCTTGGCTTTTCGCTCAGCTCCAGAAGGTCTTATAAGACTTGGGTAACGAGAAAGCAGTCTATGAAACTCGGTAGTACCTGAAATAGCTTTTATGCTGGTTTGGTTGCAGCTCTTGAGGATTCCAGGTGTAACTAGTGTTGTTAAGCTGTCCATCAATCGCCTGTTCTTGCAGTCAACCAACAACCCGTAGTGCGCGATGAAATCGGCGCCGATGATTGGTTTGTCTACGTCTGCAACCACGAAGTCCCAGGAGAAGTCGCGTCGGAGACCAAGGTCCAGACGCATTTTCATCAATCCGAAGGTGCGGATGTTAGAACCGTTGGCTGCGGTGAGGCTGTAATCAGTAGGTATTGTATATGTACGCAGAAACTTACGAGGCAGAACACACAGATCAGAGCCAGTATCAATCAAATATTGGGTCTTGCTTTTCCTGTCAGTTACGAAAAGGCGACGAGAACTTTTCTGACAGTCGGCTGTCGCCGCTACTGACCGTCTCGAGGGTTTTCCTTCTTGAAACTGCAGGGGGAAATGCACTTCTCGGCCTTGTCAGCGAACCTGAAGTGGTACCAACACATACCCGTCTTCTTAATCTGGCCTTGTCCTGCGCTTCTAGATCTACTCCTTGAACTATTAGTTCGCCTCCGGAGCGATCGACGACCACGCTCCAGTTGGGACAACTGTCGGCTGAGTTCAGTAATAGTTTGTTCTAAACGTTGAAACGTTGCTTCCGTGTTGCTCGAAGAAGTACTGGCAACTTGATTGTTGGGTGAAGGAACAACGTCGTAAATCTGATCGGCGAGAATAGCAACCTCATCTAGACAAGTGGCTTTTTGTGAGGCAATAATGACCTGTATATGCGTGGGGAGACGACCTGACCACAAACTGCGTAAAAAGTCGTCACCTACACCATCACCTGCCAGAGCTCTCAGGTGGCGCAAAAACTGCGACGGCTTACGATCCCCAAGCTCTTCATGGGTGAGAAGCTGACGCATACGATGCTCTCGAGAAACGGAAAGACGGTTGATAAGTTCTTGCTTCAATTTCTCGTACTTGCCGGTCGCCGGTGGGTTAGTTATGACATCTCTGACTTCACGTGCAGTGCGCTGATCGAGTTCCCGGATAACTTGAAAGAATTTCGTGCTATCCGTTTTTATTCCACAGCAAGCAAATTGTGCTTCCACTTGCGTGAACCAGATTTCCGGGTCCTCCGGCCAGAAGGAAGGCAATCGTACCGTGACTCGCTCTACTGTACTACCATCGTGTGTTCCCTGAGCGGCGGAATCATCTTTGCTCGGCGATCCGTTAGCGTCTGTAGGCGCGCTCATATTTGGTAAAAAACTAACGCGGGTGTCACCAATGTGGTCGCAGGCTAGCTAGGGATCGAGCTACACAGGTCACTGAGGAAAACACTAGTATTCAGAAAACTTTGTATTGCAAAGAAAACAATTTTCATAGAAAAACGTAATGACGCGAATATTGATTTTTCACCCGTGACAGCCGTCACCTCTTAACGCATGTTTTTCAGGCGGCGTTCAAAGAACGGAAGGAGGTTAACTCGCGGTGCTGGCCACAAACGTATAATGGCTGCCTTAGAGTAGACCGCAGTCAATGAACAATTAGTCATAAATTAATTCGTTAAGGATAACCGTTAAATTATTTTGCATGGCATTTTGGTGGCATATTATATTGAAGTACAATTAAATAATATGCCACTACGGAGACGAGCGATTGAGCACAGCTTTTGTTCTTTCTACTTCGTAAAGCGGGCTTGCTGTATTACGGCCCGGTCACAGCTAGCGCGGCAGGCGGCGTACAATAACCACTGCGCGCTATCTCGATGGCGGCCTCTCAGCTCATCGACAAGACCGCGCAGTGATTACTGAATTCGCTTGCCGCACCGCCTGCCTCGCCGCCTGCCGCGCTGCCTGTGGACGGGCCGTTAGACACCCTGCACAGTTTGATGTTAATTAATTAAGTACCTCTGTGCTCCGAAGTGCATCAATATTGTACACTTTTATGTATTCTGTGATTTTACTACAAGAAAACAAAACACAAATCTCAATAATTAGTATTAAAAAACAAAAACTGCATTTCTGCGTCATATTCTTTGGCCTTAAATTTTGCACTCAATAATATTATGTTCGGGGCATTGTGTTGCTAATTAATTTCCTACTTGTGACAGCTGTAATTTCAGGTGGACCTGCTTGAGTAATTAATGCTACGCCGGAATTGCCTATTTCTTTTATACATAATTATTCCAGGGTTGGCTCTTTCTTAGAATCAAATAATTGATTTTTGAATTAATTCATGTATTGCGAACGCCCACGCTATAATTTACAAGTTTTTCTCCTAACAAATTATTGTAAAGTGCTTGCAACTTTTCTTTTAATATCAATTATCAATCGATTAATATTTTTTACAAAATTTTATAACTTAAAAGTTTGCTGTCAAATGCCTGCGAAACATAATGATTCATTTATTTATTTTTAATATCATATCGAAATGATAATAGAGAGAAGTTCCAGTTTTTATGACATTGTAGGTACTTATTCACTTCTCAAGCCTCCGCGCTCACTACATTGTACCTAAGTACCTATTTTTTTTTAAATAAAATTTCGTCTGTATATAAATGTTTTTTCGTGTGTGTTCACCGACTAAAACGATTCAGACGATTTTTCAAGTTGGTCTCATTTTTGAAATTTTTAAGTCAGTTCAGTAGTTTTCAAGTAATCCTGAAAATAGAGCGATTTCAAAAAAATGTTTCATGATCAATATCTGATTCAAAAGAATGATAAATTCCAATCAGCTGTACGACATCCACCTTCTAGGCGTAGACCCTAAGGAACTCCACAACTGCAACGGTTGGTTGGTCATAAATACTGTGCTCTAAAAGTTCTCACAACTAAGGTATTATTAAACTTTTATATTTTGACATCCCTGTCCAAGCAACGGCGAGGAGCACGCGACTTTAACATTCGTCATAATTTCTTACTTCAACTCACGAAAACGACATAATTTTTATTTTTTGCAGCATTATTGACATTGTAACATTCAAAATGCTACACTTTAGTGAAAATTAAGTAAAATGGTGGAAATTATGTAAATTGCAGAATAAAAACATAGAAAATTCGCCTAGAAATTTAAAATATGGTGTGGACTTTATTTTTTTATTTGAGAAGCTTTAAAGTTTAGATATTTATTCATATAAAAATTATACTTCTCTGTCCACTGTATTTTTCTTTGTTAGTTGGGGCACGTAATAATTAGAGATTTTAAAATAAATTCAGTCATGTTTATCGGTCATACAACATCTGTTATTTAGTTAACCTATTGAGTAAAAAAAAAAAAAAAAAAATCAAAAAATCATTTATTCAGTCTAGGCTGTTACAAGCACTTGTGAATGTCAAAGAAGCTACGCCATCGGTTCGCAAACCCTGAGCGGGAGACCTTGTAACGAGAAGAACCGGCAAGAAACTCGTCAAGGGCTGCTTTTTTCTCCCTGTATATTTCATACAGAGTCGTCAACATTGAAAAATGAGCTCCACATTTAAAGTGAGGTCATTTTCCATCACAATAATTAACAAAAGTTTGTACACAATGGGTAGGTAGGTTGAAATTAAATGCCTACTACATATTGGATAGGTAATTGTGAGAGTAAATAACTTTCAACTAGTTGAGAAATCAGTAATCACTATGTCTGCTACTCGAAAGTGCACCTAAGTAGGCAAAATTTACCATAAAATACTTGAGACAAGACATAAAAAATAACAATAAAAAACGCAATTCTTACAATTCAATATGCGTTAAGATAGGTACTCAGAAGCAGACCCATTCCCACTGGCAGCACCCGTTCACGAGCATGACGCGTGGACCAGCCATCGCTTCGCTCAACCATATTTGAGGGAACGTAACGACCCGCCCCACACGACACCACCGCAGAAATGATTAAAGAGAGCATGACATACTTAGGCTACCCATCCTAAGGCACTGAATTGAAAACTAATATCCAAAAGCTTTTCATAGGCCTTTACTTACAAAAACTACTGACTATAGAAAGCAAAATGATTGCAATAAAAAAAAAAGAGAAATCAAAACAAGGTTTACTTGCCTATTAGTCATGAAATAAAACACTTTTAACGGATACTAGCGCGGTTTTATTGAAAGTACTTTGGTAATTAGTTGGTATTTGGTTTGATTTTTGATTATCCCGACGTTTCGGCACCTTTGCAGCTGCCGTGGTCACGGGGGACGGGTTGAGAAGTGAATTTGCCTATTAGTTTTATGTTTTGAGTAAGAAGTGCCATACATATTGATAACATCAAACAGAGAAAAAAAAATATAAATATACGACGCCCTTAGTACAAGCAGACAGAAGCAGACCCATTCCCACTGGCAGCACCCGTTCACGAGCATGACGCATGGACCAGCCATCGCTTCGCTCAACCATATTTGAGGGAACGTAACGACCCGCCCCACACGACACCACCGCAGAAATGTTTAAAGTGAGCATGACATACTAAAGTACTTTTTCTTTCGATAAACAGTTCAAAACTAAAATATTGGATTTTGAAGTCTCCTCTGATACAATTTCGAAACCAATTTTCTTAGAAAGTTCTAATGGGAAATTATTTTTTACAAAAATTTAGATTTTTCTGAAAATCAGTTCGCAAATAAAATATTTTGGTTTTTTAAGTTACAGTTTTTAATTCTTGTATTCTTGTATTAATGTCGTGGTTAATGATGTTGGTGTCACAATGACAAAGGCTATTTATCATAATATCACTGTAAGAATACTTTATTGTGTACACTGTTTTTTAACCCAAATAAATTGAAAAAAAAAAAAAATAAGTTTAAGTAAGATACCATTTCCAAATGGATTTCTTTCAGGTTTAAAAATTTCAAAACTTTTTTTGGCTTTTTAATTTCAAAAAATTGTTATCTTAAAAATCCATTCCATCTCTCGATACGTGACTAGCATTCGCAATTGAGTTTTTCTAAATATTTGCCAAGTTTAACTGCCTGCATTTTCTTTATTCGGAATAAAAATTATTAAAAAAGGACTAATTATCTGCCATCAAATGCTTAATAGCTCAAGCTCTTTCAAGAGCCGCCTTTCATCTTAAATAGTTTCATCGCTCAAGTTCTTTCAAGAGCCGCCTATTCACTTAAATAGTTTCATACATACATTTACTTGAACTTGAATGATACCGAAATGATCACGCAAACCGAACATTTGTCAAAATTCGTGTCTCACTTACAAAATAAGTATCGTCACAGTAATGTTGTATTAGATGCTAAAGTAATTTTGAAGATACGCTAGAATGATTTATGTACATAGTTGTTTATTTAAGTAAAGCTTTCGAGATACAGTCATTTTTGTTAAATTGCTTTTGCAAGCTTCTAATGTGAATTAATTTACAAAATATAAATAGCTTAGAAATTTGAAATAGCCAGTGGGTACCATTCCATTTAAAAAGTATAAAATTTATTAAAATAAATGATACCTTTAATTAGTCCGTAAAATGTATAGCAAATTTGTCTAAGAAACTAATTTGATAAACACAATATTTAATATAGCTGCCGAACAAATTTCCTACGCGTTGCAAACAAACTCTCAAGCGTGACGTCATCATTTAGTAGCCGTTAGTATGGAGCGTTTTTGTGCGAGTCCATTTGTGTGCATTTCACACTGTAATATCTCGGGCAGTTTTCATGCTAGCGAATTAATTCTTTTACCAATGTTTCTTTTTTTGAGAGGTAATTTATGTAACATAAAATAAAAAAAGTTGTCATCATCCCTATTTGTTCCGAATAGCTCTTCAGGGGCCCAATCACGCAAATTCGGAACGATAAAACCAAAACCGATATTGATTTAGCTTTAGAATTCTCACTGACCGAGCGAGCACGAAGCGTCTCCATTTCGTATGTCCGGCTGTCCCGCCTGTCCGATTCCGTCTGTTCTTCTCTAGAGGTCGCATTTCTTAACCGTTTCTCGTGAAATTTTGTAAGCAGGTCCTATAATTTATAGTTTTTTTGTCGATTAAATTTTTTGAAAAGTTTCAAAATGGCGGAGATATGGAGAAAACCATTTTTCAGCCATTTTAAAAAATATCACAATCGCGAGGTTAGAAAAGCTGTAGCACAACATAGCTACTAGTTTAAAATATCCAATATTGGCATCCTTGGCATAGCTTTCAAAAATTTTAACAAATCCGTTGGAGTTGGTTCGTTTTGGTTTTATCGTAGAGAAATAGCGCGATTAGCCCGTTCTGTCTATTTTATATGTTGTGCGGGAGGCGCGTCGCTGGTCACGTGCGGCCCTCATGTCGACTTTAATTTCCGATGCGTTGTCGTGACGTGTGCTTTAATAGGCCATGGCGGCCTTACGTCTTGTAAACGATCTTGTGAATTTAGTGGAAAGCCTTTTAATGCCCCTCCGAATATGTTAAAAAAAGGTTGAACTGGAGGCAGGCTTTATTTTTAATATTACTGTTGTTTTCGTGATAATATATCTTTAGGTGAAACAATGTAGAATGAGACTTATTCCTTTTCCGAAATAAATGTAATAATTTATACAGATCGTGATCAGTGATAAATGTATTCACTTAAATAGTTTCATAATTATGCCATACGTTAAATATTTGGTATATTCTGCAGCACTTAATCTGCGCCGTAACGAAGAATCAAAAATTCGTTAAATAAGTCATCGAGCGCCGAAACCGTTAATAAATGGATGTAAAGATCGGGCACATCATAAGCTATACTATAAATAAGCTAAAAAGTGACTATGTAAGTTCATATTGGTTTCTTTTACTAACTCTTAAAAATGTAACTCATGCGGAACAATCATTATCAACCTCAGTGCAGCCTCTCAACCGGTCCGCTGAAGCTGCGCGTCTGACTATGTGGCGATCACGCTTCAGCAACTCAGATCAGAGCACCAGCGTGAAAGAGGGACTGGCTAAGGGATACCATCTTGACTGGCCCACCTGGAGGTCGCTCAACCGCCTCAGAGCTGGGGTGGGCAGGTCTAGGGCAAGCCTCGCGAAGTGGGGATACGTTGCGGAACACGACACGAAGTGCATCTGCGGCCATCCTAAGCAGACTATTGCGCACATGACTCAAGCAGACTATTGCGCACATGGGTGCCCTGCGTGCCCGACAACTTGCACGAACGAGGAGCTGCACGAGGCTACCGAGCGAGCTGTTGCGGTTGCGGCTTTTTGGGCTGCCCGTATTTGACCTGAATGTGACCGTCGACTCGAGAAGAAGATTATCAACCTCTAAGTCCGTTTGTCATATTGTTTTATTATAATGCTTCTGCTCCATCTGCGTTAGCGTTAACGTTAATGGTAATGTTCAACTACGCTTTAGCTAAGGCGTTAAGTAAATTTAGTACTGTCGTTTGTAAACTAACACCGTTAAGTCTTGGCCACATAAGACGCAGGTGGAGCCATAGCATAATGTAAGTTAAAGCTGACGTGACCAGTCTGCAGTGGACAGGCGACCATAATTTTATTTTTATGCACAACGGGATAGTGCTTGGCCTTCACCTCACCTGATGTTAGGTGACGATAAGGCCGAAGGTGGAAGCGCACTATACCCGTAATCCTCACCACTGAGGAACTGGCTATCTTACCTCTAACTGCCGGAACACAACAATTTTTCAATTTGTTGTTATGGTGTGAGACTTAGGTAAGATGGTAGTAGCTAGCCAGGCAAACTTGAAATAAGCCCTACCACCAACCAAACCGAGTATAAATTGTACCACCCCTGGGAGTCGAACTATCCCTGCATCTTAGGCTGACCCCAGACCTAAAGGTTTATTTTCTTTGCTTTGCTGTTCTACTTTGCTGTTTAGACCGCCGGCCAACCAGGGTCATTTTCAATCTATCGCATATTGGGACCAGACCAAATAGGCAAGATTTATATAGCCATTAGCTTGGTGTTATCAAATATCATCGTCTGGGTTGCAAAGTAGGAAGCTTCTGGGAGATATGCCACCCTGAACATGGTCTCCGATTGCTAAAAATAAATCGATCGCATATTTATATAAATTGTGAACAGGGTCGTGGGTGGCATCATTACCTACCTGAACCTTTTTTGTGTTTTCATAACGATCGTATAAGGAACAAAGCTCACAAGAACATACAATTATATGTGAAATGTTCTTAGATTGAAAATATGCGATAAATTGAAAATGAGCCTCTTGGCCGGCCTTCCATTACCGAACAGCAAAGTAAAAAAAAGGTAGTTCTGTGACTGTGTGTGTGTGTGTGTCTGTGTGTGTCTGTGACACTGGTGGGTGAACCACTAGACAACAGAAACAGTTAAGTTAATATATGAATCGCTACTTTGGCGCTGTCATCTCGTTCTCGGTGACGGCGACGGTACTAGGGAAACGACTTAAATGTACTAAATCTCAATCACCGAAATGGTTGCCACTCAAACGTGCTCACAATCGGCACTATAGGATTAGGCCTAGAATATGGAGAGCACATGTGCCCGGCGTATCTGAGTGTTGCCTATTTACACTTGCTACTATAGGTACATCGTAATAGGTTACATAAGAGCTTTATGGTATTGTGATATACTTACCTAGTACTTATGAATAGTACAAACTTTTTAAATTTGATATACAATACTAAATGATGTACTAGAAATTCGGGTTCGATTCCCGTCTGAGAATTAATCTGGTGCGAGTCGTATTTTTTCTAGTATATCATTTATTATAGTACAAACTTTGCCTGCAGATGTTGGGCGGATCTCATTCCAATTTGGTGCATGTAAGTTATTTGTGTTGTTGACATAAACCTGTACGTATCTGTAAAAGTTAAATCATTTCAGTGTTGTGCCTACAAATTGTAACTTAGTTTAATTTTAACTCAACTGTATCATTAACAGGAACGGGTGCGTCAGTGGGAATGGGTCTGCTTCTGACTACCTATCTTAACGCATATTGAATTGCATGAATAGTTTTTTTTAAGACCCTAGACTGAATAATTACTTTAAAAAAATTGAACTTAGCTTGAACCCTGTAAATTGATTAATAATGAAATGTGCTGTGGAAACGATTGTAAATATCGTGCCATCTGATAAAGCTTTCAGGTTTTTTGCGCCCATTTTTCTTGTCAGTTAAAAGTCGTCATAATGGGTAGTAGGGTAAAAGCATTGACGATATGTGATCTTATTTAAATAAAGAATATATAAATTTAATTTCAATTTCAATTAGATATTATATATTGTATACACCTTGTTTCTATCAGTGGAGACTTATAAATGACTCTTTGTTGCTATTTTATATGTATTTAGAATGTATTAGTCGAGTCTTCCTAAAATTAATAAATAAAATAAAAAAAATAGATTAGATATAGATCACGCCACGTAGGTAAAAAGACCGCTGAAGTCTTCCAAAGACATAAAGTAATTTATAAGCTGTCTTTTTACGTGACGCCGACTATAAATAAGTACTTGTCTAAATTTTGATATTTTCAGGCAGAAATCACTCGAGTAATCGAATGGCATAATTAAAACCAAAAAATAATATGAAACAATAATTTATGAATCCACAAGGAGGTGTATACTATGGCCTCCTTACTAATAAAGTTTGTAAAGCAGATGTATAGTTACACAATGGTTACCTACTCTCTGTCAAACTATTTGAGTTTGACATTAAAAAGAAAGTGACAAAACACTGTGTAACTAATACATCTGCTATACAATCTTTATTAGTAAGGGGGTAGAAGTATAGAATATCTTAATACTAAATAATATACTAGAAAAAATACGACTCGCACCAGATCAATACTCAGACGGGAATAGAACCCGCGACCTTTGGATATCCGGTCCAATGCTCTGACAGCTGAGCTACCGAGTCACTAGTGACATCGTCGAATTTCTTCTAGTATATCCAACTCTTACCCTGCAAGCCAGCGTTATTCCATCAATGTGAGGAATTCCTCGACATTGAAATGAAATATCTTTCCAGATATTTTGACAACTGATAAAGATGAAATATTAGCTATATTTTTTTTTTATTTTAAGATTTTTGCATTGTGATAGCATTGTGAATACAAAAATATTAAAATATTAAAATTATAGAATATCTGTTTAAATAAAATAGCATTGCTACAAGTGTACAAATACTTTACCGGTATTTTTCCAGATTATTGGATTTACCGGGCCCTTTGATGTTGGACATCAAAAGATCTCGATTTATTTGTTTTTTGCTTACATTTTGATTCAGTTTAAATCTGATCAAATCCCCAATAAATACGGTTCAATGATAAAGCAATTAAGAACTCGAAATTAACGTGGCACTCACTTTTGAGGGAAATGACGTTTGTTTTAAACAAGTTACTTACCTGGAACTCGTTCGACCACAGATTAAATAGATTTGGGGGTTTCAGATTACCTTTCCTTTACATCGATGCTTTTAAAAGGACCAATCGGCAAAGAGTAAACACGTATGTAAAACATGAAAGCATCATCATTGCCGCTACCTCCCGGCCCGCTTCGTCATACCGCACCCCCTGCGTCGCCTTTCTAGTACGGCTAGAAATGCAAAGCTTATTTTTTGTTTCTGATGATTAAATCATTACGTTCGTTATTTGTGTTGTTATAATGATTAAAAGAGTAAAGTTCCTACATAATAGCGAACCTACAAATGCCGAAACTTGTTATATAAATTAATGACACTCTTTGACCAAGAAAAATAATAAAAAAGTTGAAAAACCTGATTACTATTTTGTCTACAGTAGATATAGCTGTGATATCATAACGGTCGTCGACGGCAATCACGAAGTGAATGTGATTTTGTGCGTTTGACAGTTTTTTTCTTACCCTATATTTATTTTTCCATAACCGCTTGGCATCATTTGCTAACTCGCAGTGCACTTCACTCCACGTCCGTAATTACTGAGGAACTGGCTATCTTACCTCTATAATTATGAGGGAGATTACGTGATCAGTCTGGCGCCAATCCATTCCATCAGTCGGTATAGACTTTGATTTTTTTCCAGACTGAACCAAAATTTCCAACAGACTGATGGTTTGGGCTGGCGGCGCCAGACTGGACATGTTATCTTCCTGTAACTGCCTTAACACAATATTTATGTAATATTACTGACAAACTTGGATGAGATGAGATGAGGTCTTGCCGCAAATGCAGTCGAAATACGAAGATGTCGAATCAAACGATTAAGATAATGAGTTAATGGAATAGGGTCCTTATTTTGTTTGTAAAATTAAATTTTTATAAGACCTTTTTACCTAGTGAATCAATAAAAATGAAGCACTACTATATTAAAATTGTATCAAAATCTATTGATTACGATTATCGACGACCTGAGTGGTGCAGTGGTCAACATCTACGTCAACGTCTACCACGCAGAGGTCCCGGGTTCGATCCCCGGCCGGGCAGAAATTGAAATGATGAATTTTAATTTCTGTGACGGGTCTGGGTGTTACTATGTGTAATAAGTATATATTCTCAGTTGTCTAGCACCCATATTACAAGCTTTGCTTAGTTTGGGGCTAGATGGTTCTGTGTGAAATTGTCCAAGCATTATTTATTTATTATTTATTAATGCTTTAAAACACATCTCTGTGCAATGCTCAGCGTGTAAGACAAAATTGTATTACATTTATCGTTAGTTCAAAATTGTAAATATTTTAAACCCACGCTGTTATTGCACAGTGGTTGAATATATTATGTATATTTTTTTCAATACTGTAAAATGCAGCAACATAATACGAGTGCATTGTAAAACGGCACCCTGCGAGCCGCGCGCTAGAATCTAAATTGAATCTGAATTGGAATCTGCTCCACATGGTACCAGGGTACCGGGCGTGCGTTGAACTGTACTGTACTGTATTTATAAGAAGGAGGGAAAAGTTATGATTTTTCGTTCGCAACCGTCCGCGACTATATATTAACTATAATAATAAAGAAATCGCAGTAAGGAACCTTAGACTTGGCACGACTTTGTCTAGATTTCATTACTTTTTAGAGATAAACAAGCAGCTCCATCGAGACTTGGCTAGTTTTTTACAGAATGTTTTTTAAGCAAAAGTAGTACTACTCGTATCACTTAGAAAAAGAGTCTTAATTAAAACATTCCTATAGAGCGTTGCAGTTCTCCACAAAGCTTCGTTTAGCAAACCCCAAATACTCTATAGACCGTTTCCCTCAAAACAGATCAATGTAACGTTTGACTTTGTACGGAGGCAACTTTTAATGAACTTCCGGGATACTTATAAAAGGGGATTTCCGCAATGATATCTCTAAGTGAAACTTGAGATTTAACTTGGGATTGTGGACCCCTTTTTGGGGAGAGACGTGGTGTAATGAATTATGTAGTTTGCACACGGGAATCCAGAGGGAGTTTTGGTCTGTCTTCACGAGTCGTTTCAACTTTGAATTCAACTTGCGTCAGACGCATACAACATTGCCTTGAAATCGTGCTCTTTCCCATTCAAGTCGTTTTTTTTAAGATGCAATGAGGCATGCCTCTATTTTCTCATAAACAAAATCACAGATTTTATAAGGATTTTATACGCTCTACGCAACAGAGTACATTGAAAAGCCCCACCCGACTTCAATTGACGTGTTTTATTATAACAATGATAATGCGTATCTAATGATTTGTATATTATTTCTTGCTTTTTAGAGGCAGGTTTTTTGAAGTCGGTTTTTTTGTTTTTTAAACAATTTTTTTATTTTTTTATTTTTAGTGTAAGTACCTTGTGTATTAGGTAGTGTAGGTATATTATTTAGGTAGAAAAATCGGCTCAGCCAAACGTGAGATAATCGCGGAGAAACATACATACATACAAACTGAATACCTCCTTTTTTTGAAGTCAGTTAAAAAGACTACACAAAGGTATCCCTTCCCCAACAAAAAAAATCATCTAATTCGGTTCATAAATAACAAAATTGTCAAGTTAGTTGATTTAATATCATAGTATTTTCAGGATTACTTGTAAACTACTGAACCGATTTGAAAAAAAATTAAATGGGACCATCTCGCAAGAAAACTCAATCGAACAAAAAAAGAATCATCTAAATCGGTCCATAAATGTCGAAGATACGCGCGAACAACGATAAAAAAAAAAAAAAACATACAAACGAATTGAGAACCTCCTCCTTTTGCTGAAGTCGGTTAAAAAAAAAACAAAAAAACCGACTTCAAAAAACCTGCCTCTAAAAAAAGTAAGAAATAATATACAAATCATTAGATAATGCGTATCTAATGATTTGTATATTATTTCTTACTTTTTTTAGAGGCAGGTTTTTTGAAGTCGGTTTTTTTGTATTTTAAACAATTTTTTTTTTTTTTTTTTTTTAGTGTAAGTACCTTCTGTATTAGGTAGTGTAGGTTTTTTAGAGGTATTAAATTTTAAAGCTTATTTAGCGACGATATTATCTAAGTTACAATAGTCTTATGTCAATAGCTCATCACCTTTTACAAAATACTGGTTTTCCCGACGCAGGGGCGTTAGTTCTTGATGAGTTCTCCTGGTACTTCACTATCAGCTCCACTTCACCATATGCATTATGACGAACAACATAAATAGCCTAGCAACCGTATTAAAGTAATCGTATCGCACCAGTGAGATACTTAGTTTAGTACCTATTGAATAGTTCCGGTGATCATCTATGGTCTTCATCATCAGTTCCACTTCACCAAAATGGTACTTTTCGAAAGCAAATGCACGAGTTACTTAAGAAAATACCAAAATCGCTATAGGTGTGCCTATAATATTTGAAGAGTTCCCTTGATTTCTCCAGGATCCCATCATCAGATCGTGATCTTATGACAATGGGACCAATCTGTAACTATATGCTTTCAAACAAAAAAATAATTTTTAAAATCGGTTTGAGATTGACAAAGTTATGTTAAAACATACATAAAAAAAATAAATAAAAAAAATACCGTCGACTTGAGAACCTCCTCCTTTTTTTGAAGTCGGTTAATAAAAGTACATCTAGTTCAGCCATCATTGAAATCGGAGAAGTCCGGCAAGTCGGAACAGTGACTTATTTTTTTTTATTACAAAATAAGTAAATATAAGCCATTTACAAGTTTTCACTTATGGGTAATTAAAAATAAGGACTAAATAAGTAAAGAGCAAGTAGGTAGGTATCTATGTGGGTATAAACAGATAACTTATTAAAGATACTTATTAACTACTTAACCGATTTTTAACCGACTTCATCAAAAGGAGGAGGTTCTCAATTCGATTGTATGTTTTTTTTTTTACAATTCAAGCGCTATACGATAGATCTCTGCGCCCTACACTCTTCCATAGAAATATCTTTCGATTGATCTACGGCCATGTCGCACTTTTGGCTAAACTTCGGGCATAATATACACTTGTGGTTACAAAAACATGTTCTTAATGTTAAATTGACTTAAAAGGGAAAGTGACTCCTCCTGTTCCTCAATCACGCAAAAAACGGCTGAACCGATTTGGATGAAATTTGACACACAGATAGTTTATAGCCTGGATTAAAACAAAGGATACTTTTTATCCCGATCAAAGGTTCAGGGATTTTCCAAATGTCCACGCGGACGAAGTCGCGGGCGGAAGCTAGTATTATATAAAGCACACTGACCTTTTAGAAATTCTTTGTCAAAAGACTACCTCTTATTACACAAAGGTTTGCATTAAAGCTCTTTTTAAATATTTAAATTGGTGATCAACTTATTTATATTTTAATTTTATTCCAAGGGCCTACTTCCAATTAATCTTCGATTTATTACTTGAACATCGTTTTGCGAATTTCTTTGTAGTTTATTTCTTGAACACCTGGGAATTTCTTTTAGTTTTTCTTGATAATGTTCTATAAGTCTTTAGTTGTTTTATTCGTTATCAGTATGAACTTAGTGAAAATCTTAAATGTAGAGTGCTTAGGCAGCCATTACACGTTCAATCCAGATAGTGATAGTGACCCGTGATTGCGGCAGTGCGAATTGCGCGCGCGCACCTCGCGTGAGCACGAGCGTCATGCGCAGGCAACTGCGCGCGTTCCACGCACTCGCTACATGTACAGCTCGCGCAAAATAACTTGAACCAAATCATAGACAATGAAGCTTGCGCAGTAGCAATTTTCAGTACAAAAATTGTAGTGCACAGGTCACGTGGTACTAAAATTGGGTCAAGTTATGTTGCCCGAGCTGTACGCACCTGTGATGACTGTGTAATGTTCCTTTTAAGCCGGGTCCATAGCGCGTGTTTTGCTCTACACAATCAACAAAAACATCTCAACATTCAACAAAAAAAAAAAGAAAAACGTATGAGAATTTTATTGTTTATTGTTTATTTATTCAGGTAGCAAACAGTCATATACAAACAGTTTCAAGATAAGGTATACAATTAGACCTACAGTACCATAATTTAATGTATCATTAAACTAAGTAATTAGTGCATACAAGCGACGGATATACAAGAAAAAAAATATTACAATTTAGTTTCGCGAAACAATGTTTTGTTGATTGTGTAGGGCAAAACACGCGCTATGGACCCGGCCTTAGAAAAACACCGACTTTTACTGAAAACAAAAAATCAATACAATAATTTGAATTCTTAAGAACATTATAGAAATAAACATATTCCTCATCTTTGAATTTTAATAATCGTACCGTGTTCACCGTTGGTATTCAAGATTCAGGATCCTCATTCACAAATGTAAACGTTATAAAGCATTTAAACTACTATTTTCATGAAGAAGTATTATTTCAGTCGAAAGGTTCTTATTTAGACATCGGTAGAAATTTTTAGCTTCAATGGCAGTAATATTGACTGATAATATAATGGTTTTGAATTACAAAAAAAAAGTTGCTAGACACCGAAAAATAACCATTGCAATTTAGAATGCTGAAACAAATGAAATAAAATGTGATTAAATTGACAATATTTGCACCAACATTGGCCATTTAGTCTATTCCAAAATCAAAATAATACCTTAAAAATAAATCAAAATTTAATTTTAAATAAAGCAATCCTACTTTCTACTAATATTATAAATGTGAAAGTTTGTGGGTTTGGATGTTTAGATGTTTGGATGTTTAGATGTTTGGATGTTTGTTCCTCAATCACGCAAAATCTACAAAACGGATTTGGTTGGAATTTGGCACACAGATAGTAGATAACCTAGAATAAAACAAAGTATACTTTTTATCCTGATATTCCCAACGGAACGGGAACCACGCGGGAAAAACCGCGGGCGGCCGCTAGTAAAATATAAATAACGACTAATGTTCGTGCGTGCACCTTATAATGTTAGTTATTCATGCTTTCTTTTCCATTTTCATGTTTTGATTTACCTGTATAAATTGTACGTATGCTCAAAACTTGCGAACTCTCATGGGCACATAAACCTTGCCAATGAGTAATTTATAATAGAATCTGTATCTATGTAATATGTCTTGAACAATAAATAAAATAATTAAAAAAAATGTCCTGAATGACTTTTTGATTCACCATCGCACGACTCAAACTGGACAGCTCACTGGACAAATCGGCCTGTGGTATGTTGTAGCATAGTTATTATGGAAATGTAGCATAATGTAGCATACGGGCACAGAATATATAATAGTACGGGGACGAAATCGCGCGCGGAAGTTTACTAAATTCATCAGTACCCTTAGCACGAACAGCTATCGAGAAAAAAACGCGCGTAAATTTACTCGATAGAGAATTATCTATGGAAATTTTAATTTCGCTATTCGGCGGTAGATGGCGTTGTACAAATTTCCAATACAAAATTGCACTATCGAATGATTTTACGCGCGTTATTTTTTTCGATAGCTGTTCGTGCTAGGGGTACAGATTCTGATTATTGATATGGTGTCATATGATTATTGATATCTTGTCAGCTAAAAAAGTCTGGAACGGGTGGTAGGAAAATATAGACGATTCAAAAGTACTTAATAATTAAGTTTATTTGAATAAAGCTTATTTCACTTTCACTTTCACATTATATTTTTGGTGTTTCTGAAATAAGAAGGATTTTTTTTTCAAAGAAATAATTTTCTACAGGTTCACTAATAAGACTAAAGGACGGAAGCTCCAACATTTCTCCCCCACAGAACTAATCTACATTCTAAAGCGAACGAATTCTCTGTTCAACACATTTTATATCTCCAGCCACTGAAATATATCTAGACAATTTGAATTGCACCTCCGTTCCTATATTTTCAAGGAATTTGAATATCGGTGCCGCTTCTATTCTCATAGTTATGATAAATCTACAAGAAATAACTAGTTCATGTTACAGTAAGTATATTTGCCTTATTAAAAGACATAATTTAATTATACTGCTGCTTTTAAGAAGAATGGTCCATCCTTCTTAAAAGCCCACGCTGCAGGCCCAATGCGGATGTTGGGTTTAAGTTCATTAAAAGCTTAATTCCTGCGGCGTGTGTGCGGTAATCGATTTTTAATAATTAACAGACCGAGCGAATCAAGCGATCACATCCTCTGAACTACAAATCACGCCAAATTCTGTAGTGCAAGTTACAAGCGAGTGAGTATTGGAACTTTACTAGACTTGAGTACTTTCACTTGAATTTTAGTTCTCAGAAGAGGCGGATCTTAGTAGCGCTGATTACAGAGTTGTATGTAAGCAAACTGCAGGGACGTATTGGGGCGATTATATTTATTTATTTATTTTATATAATCATTGATTTCAGGCTACCAGGCCCATACAATATCCTTATAGACTAACATACATAATTATGAAAAGTACATTTGCTTGAAACTATTTGTTTACACGTATAGAGTTACAGTGTCCGGTATCCGCCCGCGAAACCGTCAGAAAAGAGCCTGTAGCCAATGTCACATTTACAAATAAAAACCAACATTGAATTACCAACAAATGCTTGGAGCATCAACCACTACTTTAGTGAGATTCGCTACCCGTTGACCGTTCCATCCATACTCATGATTCCGAATAAATTGACAATTCCGTCATTTGAATTGAACCACCCGTCACATTAAATCCTCTGTCCATATATCAAGGACGTTCAGACACGTTGGCCGTTTAATGAATTGCACGCAACTTGCCGGTCAGTTCCAAAATCTGTCGTGATTTAAGCTCAGCATGCATAAATACTGGCTTGAAATTAATCCTGAATATTTTTTTATTAAAAATATTTTTGTATATTTTAAATATATACGGCGAATACTGTGTCAATATTTTTGACACAGTATTCGCCGTATATTTATCAATGCGGAAATGTAAAGCAAACAGTTTAAATGCGATGCTGCATTGAATTTTAATGCAACGATTTTCGGTTGATGGCATTATTTTTGAAAAAAAAACAGTTGCGTAACTCGTTTATTTGGTGCAACAGCATTCAAATGATTATCGTTTATATTTGGTGTAATAGCATATTTCCAAATTTCTTTATCATACAAAATAATTACATTCTATCGTTTATTTGCGAAATCTATACTAAATACAGTCCTCATTCGCCCAACCCCTAAAAATGGACTGTTTACCAATAGTGGGAACATAAGGGTTCAGTTTTTTGCCATTTAGGCTACGGAACCCTAAAAAAGGATGGTGACGAAGATGAAGGACGGAAATAGAACAATAATCTGCATTAAAGTGGAATACTATCTCGTTATTTCATACTGCAAGACACTGTGACATCTTGATGTTTAATGGGAATATAAGATGAAGTTACTACGCAGCAGGCCAATTAGATTGCACTTAATTGTACACTGTATAATACTATTATAATAACATAGTATATATGCTAGTGAATAATTAAGGGGTTTAAAAGTTCTTGGCAATAGTTTATACTCCATTAAGTTACTTAATATAATTGAAAAAATACTAGAAAAAATCGACTCACCCGTAGCAGCTCAGACGAGACTCGAACCTGTACCCTTAGGATTCCGGCCCAATGCACTAACTAATTATGCTACAGAGTCGCTAGTGGGAGTGGCGAAATTTTCTAGTACTTTTTACGTTTTTCGCTGTAAGCTAGCGTTATTTCATCAATGTGAAGAATTACCTTCAGCATTCGAATGCGACATCTTTACAGATGCCAGACAATCGATTAAGATGAAACAGCTATATAATATTGAATTTTTAGATTTTAGCATTCACAATGCTATTTTTATATATTAAGTTACTTAATATAATTGAAAAAAATGCATTGAGTCGGAATCCTAAGGGTGCGGGTTCGAGTCCCGTCTAATCTGCTACGGGTGAGTCGTTTTTTTCTAGTATTTTTTCAATTATATTAAGTAACTTTATAGAGTATAAACTATAGCCAAGCACTTTTAAACCCCTTAATTATTCACTAGCATATACTATGTTATTATAATAGCATTATACAGTGTAGAATTAAGTGCAATCTAATTGGCCTGCTGCGTAGTAACTTCATTTTATTTTCCTATTAAACGTCAAGATGTCACAGTGTCAGTATATTAAGTAACTTAATATATAAAAATAGCATTGTGAATACTAAAATCTAAAAATTCAATAGTTTATACTCTAGTTAATAAGCGTTGTATAAAAGCCATGTAACGTAGCTGTGCAAAGAATTTTAACATAGAAAACTTATGCAAAGAATGTTATGTTAGAAAATATTTTTAAAGCGGGTTGTAACTTTTTTCATATTCTATTGTAAATTGTAACGTTGGCTTTAGATTTGTTTATAATAATTAACAGCAATGAAAACCTTGTGATATTTTTAAAATAACATATTATTTTATCAAAGAGGTTCTTTACTTATAAGAAACAAAACTATCAATAGCAAACAGCAAAGCCGAGAAATCGCATCGCAGTATCAAATAAATCACTGAGCAATCGATAACAAAATACGTCTGATATATTGATATTCCCATCGCACTCGTCACACGTAGAGAATCAAACTGGAGTACCTACCATGTCCTAAATTTCCGTGACAGTTCTCGTATTACCAAATTGTGTCTGAACTAATTTGCGCTAATTATAACAAAGGACTTGCCTTGTCTACATGACACTTTATTAAGAGAGGTAGCTCGGCTAATCACCTGGGTTCACAAAAATGGGATAAATGTGGGTTGTCGTTTGTGTTGAATTTGTAACTGGGTTAGATTAACGACTGCAAAACACGTGTTTTGAAACCCGCTAAGTGCATGTTTTGTGTCATTTGTAACATAACATTATACCTAAGTACAATACGAAAAGATTTGATCAAGGAAAAGATAAATAAATCTGTTTTTTTTACAAAAACGTTTACTAAAAACCAATTTAAAAAAAATAACAAAACTGCGCTAGTATGTGTTAATAGTAGTTTTTTTTAGTTAAGGTTTACGCGCGTAAATCTCATAAGAAAATAATTTAAGTCATATTAATAATGAAGACTTTTTGAAGTTTGAAGTGCAATAATGCTCAAAAATTCCACAGTTAAAACTCTAGTCTAAAAAAATAAATAACCACCTTTTGAAACAAACAAAAATTGCAACAACACTAAGTGGCACTACTAACATTAATATTCTCTGGAGCTTTCAAGCACAACTTAAATGCTTTGAGCTGTAAAAACTACACAGAGATTTTTCATTGGATCAGTAAAGACTGCAATCGTTTTCAACGTTTCTCCAACGACTAATGCGATCTGTAATTCGTTTCACGGAAAACTGCTAGTCGGCAACCCTAATTTAGTCCGGCTCGAACCGGATCGGAGCGGCACACAAACGTGGTTTGTATACCGAAAGGTTATAGGGGTGAGGACACATGTTTGAGAATATGTGCTTCTGGGAGATCCGCTACATCATGGAGCGCAATCTTGGCTAAGGATCATGAGTAAACCCATTCAAAAATATACTACTAAAAAAATAGGTACTTAACTACCTTTATTATTTTCCATTCAAAATAACTAAGTTCTGAAAGGTATTTTTCTGTGAAATTCAAACTGATTTAATTTGAAAGCTGTAATAGTCAACTTACCGACTCTGTAGACTCTGTAGAAATTACTGTATAGTTAATTTCTCCTATTCACCTGAAATGTTAAAAATGTTAAATTTCGCGTATTTTTGTATGACACTCCAATTTCTTTTTATTTTATTTATAATACAAGTAAAATAAGCAAATTTTTTTTAAGTCAAAATTTTTCTGAAGCACCTAGGTATACTTGTTTCAAATATATTACGAATGTTGGTGTAACATTTTGCTATCTTCAGTATTCAGTACTTTCCCTCCAGCTACGTTTCGTTTTTCCATACGAATAAACGACCTCCACCGCTATAAATATTTGAAGTTAGTATGCGATAGCCCTAACGCGGATGCGGGGCTGCGTGCTTGGCAGTTTTTATTTTTTGAAAGAGTGGTGTAAATGGACGCACATATTTTGAACTGGCGACGGCTGTTCCTCTGTATGCACACTGAAAATACGACAAGTTTAAAATATCTGTATTTTGAGTAAAGTTATCATTGTTATTATTAAAAGTTGGTGACGAAAATATTATCTTCCTTTTTTTCGTCCTGTTGTTTTTTGGCTAAAATCTTGCTACAATACAATATAATAAGCACACATTTGTGTACTGTTTTGCGATGCTAAACTAACTGACCTCTCTGTTCGTTGCAAGAAAAAGTCTGAAACGGGTGGTAGGAAAATAATTAAGACGATTCAAAAGTGCTTAATTAATTTAAGTTTCTTTGATTATTCAAAGAAACTTAAATTAATTAAGCACTTTTGAATGGCTTTATAGCCATTTTGACTTTGACTTTGAAGATGTTTCACTACACAACAAACTTTTCTGGATTAAGTTGGTTTTAAAATTAAGCTGAATTCCACAAAACTGATAAAGTTAAAAAATATTTAATATAGTTCAATATATGTATATATTACAAACAAGTAAATATCTACTTTAACTTTTGCTTTTAAATTTGTTTTGACCTGCACTTTTTGTGATAAAAAAGAAAATGAGTGTCTTGGAAAATTCCGGGTTCAGGTATGAGCTATTAGATTTTTTTGTCTACTTACACATAAGTAATTGTTTTTTTTTATTACATTTTTGATGAATACACTCGTGGAAATAAAATTTTATGACAATGGTAATGTATGACAATATTAAAATAGAAGTTAATGCTTATATTCATGGGTTGTGAAACACTGCTGTTTTTATTACTGGTTTTAGTTTTAAGTTCAATTCAATTCGATCCAATATTTTGTCGCACATTAATCTTTAAAAAATAAGCTGTGGATAATGTGGTTGGTTGTATAATTAGTAATTAATAATTTGTTTGTTAGCATAGCTGTTAACACAATATTGTACAGCCGTTTGTTATCCCTGCAAATAAATAAATGACAAATGTAATAGGTATACCTAGTTTTTTAATATTTTCTTTGCTTAAATTTTCTTACCCAGCCCGATTTTATAGCTCACGAACCGCAAGACTGTATCTTTGAAAATTATTCTCCTGATTCTATTCTCCTCCGAAAAATATAGCCGATTAAGATATCTGATTTAGATATAGGAAATATCTGTGTGAAGTCTTCCATTTCCGAAATAAGTTTGGAAATTGGACAAAAGGCTACTACTATAAACAATTGAAAAATTGACAAATTATTTGTACGCTTGTATAAAAAATATACGAATTTATATTACGACTTTTTAAAATGAACCTTAATTATTACATTACTAGCTTCCGCCCGCGACTTCGTCCGCGTGGAAAATTAAATCATAGAATACTGTTTATCCTAGTTTAAGCTTCTCTGAGGATTTTATCGAATGTCCACGCGGACGAAGTCGCTGGCGGAAGCTAGTTTATAATATTAGTAGGATAAGTAGGATTATATTTCACCTACAAAGATTTATTGAAAAAAATAACAATCATCAAATATCCTATACTACCCCACGGGAACAAAAAACCGGGATAAAATGTATAGCTCATGTGTTGAGATTCAAAACTTAGAGGTACCTATACCTGGCCAAATTTCAGTTCATTTCGTTCAGCCGTCTCGTAATAAATTATTTTATATTAATTATCCCACGGGA
The DNA here is from genome assembly GCA_950108535.1 of Agriphila straminella. Classification (NCBI taxonomy): domain Eukaryota; kingdom Metazoa; phylum Arthropoda; class Insecta; order Lepidoptera; family Crambidae; genus Agriphila; species Agriphila straminella. The sequence continues at coordinate 18,976,480 of OX467307.1, read as the reverse complement.
AGAAAAACCGGGATAAAAATTAATGTATCCTGCATGTTAAGTTAAACCTAACTATGTACATAATATGCTAAATTTTTTTGCCGTCTCAAATTTGCCGAGATCCTGTATTATCCCACGGGAACAAAAAAACCGGGATAAAAAGTATCCTATGTATTAATCCAGGTTATAAACTATCTGTGTGCCAAATTTCATCTAAATCCGTTCAGCCGTTTTTGCGTGATTGAGGAACAAACATCCAAACCCACAAACTTTCACATTTATAATATTAGTAGGATAGGATGTTATGAGATACGCGCTAAGTAAAGTTTTTTTTTCCGCTTTTCCTGAATATAATTACATTCAGCGACAAATAAGAGAAACAGACGTTATGCCCATTTTCTTTAAAACATCTAAATAAAACACTACATTTTTGTTTGTATGTTTCCGAATTTCGTCTGCCTCTAGCTAAAAAAGTTTATCTCTTATTCTGTGACATTGACTGTACTGTACCTAGACTCTGATGTTTGTATCGAATAAATAATAAAACCTGTACGAGATTATGATCAGATATTTTTAGCTTCCGTATACCTTGAAAACGGCAACCAGTAATAACAACTAACGAGCTAAGGTATATTTATCCAACTATGTGCTAAGCTAATGAAGGTTCGTCTGCGCTGCAAGGAATAGATAACTCCGGCTCAGTAATTACAGACGACATAATTAGTGCAATAGTTTGCACTATCTCTGAGCACAGCCAAATACACAATTATTTAATTAGTCTCGAGCTTATGTTGACACAAGTAGAGACCAATTTAGATTAGCCGGTAAGAAAGTGATTAGGCGTTCTATGTGATAATTAAATACCTACTTAAAAGAGGATATACTAGACTAGCTTCTGCCCGCGACTTCGTCCGCGTGGATATTAGAGAAAATCCTTAGGGAACCGTCAACCAGGATCAGACCAGCCGTTTTTACGCAATTAGGCGCGCTGCTTGAGACATCTGCCGCGTGTGGCGGACCTCGCACAAGGCTCCCCGTTTCCGGTCCCGGTCCCGTTCCCGTTCCCGTTCCCGTTCCCGTTCCCGTTCCCGTTCCCGTTCCCGTTCCCGTTCCCGTTCCCGTTCCCGTTCCCGTTCCCGTTCCCGTTCCCGTTCCCGTTCCCGTTCCCGTTCCCGTTCCCGTTCCCGTTCCCGTTCCCGTTCCCGTTCCCGTTCCCGTTCCCGTTCCCGTTCCCGTTCCCGTTCCCGTTCCCGTTCCCGTTCCCGTTCCCGTTCCCGTTCCCGTTCCCGTTCCCGTTCCCGTTCCCGTTCCCGTTCCCGTTCCCGTTCCCGTTCCCGTTCCCGTTCCCGTTCCCGTTCCCGTTCCCGTTCCCGTTCCCGTTCCCGTTCCCGTTCCCGTTCCCGTTCCCGTTCCCGTTCCCGTTCCCGTTCCCGTTCCCGTTCCCGTTCCCGTTCCCGTTCCCGTTCCCGTTCCCGTTCCCGTTCCCGTTCCCGTTCCCGTTCCCGTTCCCGTTCCCGTTCCCGTTCCCGTTCCCGTTCCCGTTCCCGTTCCCGTTCCCGTTCCCGTTCCCGTTCCCGTTCCCGTTCCCGTTCCCGTTCCCGTTCCCGTTCCCGTTCCCGTTCCCGTTCCCGTTCCCGTTCCCGTTCCCGTTCCCGTTCCCGTTCCCGTTCCCGTTCCCGTTCCCGTTCCCGTTCCCGTTCCCGTTCCCGTTCCCGTTCCCGTTCCCGTTCCCGTTCCCGTTCCCGTTCCCGTTCCCGTTCCCGTTCCCGTTCCCGTTCCCGTTCCCGTTCCCGTTCCCGTTCCCGTTCCCGTTCCCGTTCCCGTTCCCGTTCCCGTTCCCGTTCCCGTTCCCGTTCCCGTCCCGGTCCCCGTTCCCGTTCCCGTCCCCGTCCCCGTCCCCTGGATGTGCATGTCCAGGTCCAATCATGGCCACCGTGTTGGACTTCAAAATAAATGTCATTTTCGCAACCACCATCCCATGAAACCTCAAGAACGACATCCACATCGCTTTTCATGTTTACTTACGCCATTTACACCATAAGGGAGGATTTTCAAAATAACAAAATATGTGTTTGCCTATTTATTTTTAGACATGCTCCTACAAATTTTAAAGTTGTAATTTCTATTTTATATTATTTTTCCATACAAAAATTGAACCCCATTTTCACCCCTTAAGGGGTTAAATCATGTCCACCGTGTTGGACTTCAAAATAAACCTCATTTTCGCAATCACCATCCCATAAAACCTCAAGAACGACATCCATATTGATTTTTATGTTTACTCACCCCATTTACCCCTAAGTGGTTGATTTTCAAAATTACAAAATATATGTTTGCCTATTTATTTTTAGATGTGCTCCAACGAAGTTTAAAGTTGTAATGTCTATTTTATATAATTTTTCCATACAAAATTTGATCCCCATTTTCACCCCTTTAGGGGTCAAATCATGTCCACCGTGTTGGACTTCAAAATAAATGTCATTTTTGCAATCGTCATCCCAGAAAACCCCAATAACGACATCCATATCTATTTTTGGGGTTTTTTACCCCTTTTCACCCCCATTTCATCCCAATAGGGGTTTAAATACTAACAATAACAATATACGTTGCGTTAGATTTCTATCCATAAGCCTAAATTATAAATTTAGCTATTTTTACTTCGAAAATAAAGGATTTTCTTCAATACACAACTTCATCCCCCTTTTGACCTCTTCGGGGGTAGAATTTTGAAAAACGCTGAGACCCGTATTTATTTATTTTCAATGGTCAGTCTAAACACAAAATTTGAAGATCCTAGCTTCAAAACTGAGGGACTTTCATACAAACTTTGATCCCCTTTTTTACCCCCTTAGGGGGTGAATTTTGAAAAATCCTTTCTTAGTGCACCCCTAGACCTCATAAGGAACCTGCGTGCCATATTTGGAGTCTCTAGACCCGGCGGTTTGGGCTGTGCGTTGATAGATCAGTCAGTCAGTCAGTCAGTCAGTCATTCAGTTTACGATTTTATAAATATAGATAACAAGATTGAATTAGTGCCTACAACAAATTATACGATTTGTTAATACAATTAACTTACTGCAAAAATATGGCCATAGTTTTGAAAACTTATTAAGCAGGCAGTTTTTTTTATTATTTTAGCTTCCAAATCAACGTTAACTATTTTAGCCTAAATTGTTACCAATCAACTGCTTTTGCTTTAAAAATAACTATACAACATGTTACATAGAATCCTCTAAAGCCGAATGGCGAATATGGTAGATTGGTGAATATGCTAATATAAAACCTGATAACCGCCACCTTTTCGAAAAAAAAAAATCTTTCATAATAATCTGCAAAGTGGCAACCCTAGACCTAAATTGTGTTTTGCTTTGTCTTTTTAACCGACTTCAAAAAAAGGAGGAGATTCTCAGTTTGGCTGATTTTTTTTAATTGGATTGATTATCGAAAACAATAGTCTATTTGTGTTTAGGGTTGTCACTTTTCATTAAGGGCGATGACGAACCTCGGCATTTCATATAAACTTTCAAGTCCCCATTTCTATGGAAAATTTAAAGTAAGTCTAATTTAGCGTAACACTATTTATAGAAAATGTTTTCAATTAACTTATAATACCAATGTATTCTGCTTATGGGTTTGAATTACTTTCATTAAAAATTGTTTAAAAAACAAAAAACCGACTTCAAAAAACCTGCCTCTAAAAAAAGGAAGAAATAATATACAAATCATTAGATACGCATTATCATTGTTATAATAAAACACGTCTATTAAAGTCGGGTGGGGCTGGAGAACATCTTCCTTTTTTATTCTAAAAGCCCCACCCGACTTCAATTGACGTGTTTCATTATAACAATGATAATGCGTATCTAATGATTTGTATATTATTTCTTCCTTTTTTTAGAGGCAGGTTTTTTGAAGTCGGTTTTTTGTTTTTTAAACAATTTTTTTATTTTTTTATTTTTAGTGTAAGTACCTTCTGCATTAGGTAGTGTAGGTATATTATTTAGGTAGAAAAATCGGCTCAGCCAAACGTGAGATAATCGCGGAGAAACATACATACATACAAACTGAAACTTACCTCCTTTTTTTGAAGTCGGTTAAAAAGACTACACAACGGTATCCCTTCCCCAACAAAAAAAAATCATCTAATGCGGTTTATAAATAACAAAGTTGTCAAGTTAGTTGATTTAATATCATAGTATTTTCAGGATTACTTGTAAACTACTGAACCGATTTGAAAAAAAATTAAATGGGACCATCTCGCAAGAAAACTCAATCGAACAAAAAAAAAATTATCGAAATCGGTCCATAAATGTCGAAGATACGCGCGAACAACGATAAAAAAAAAAAAAAAAAAAAAAAAAAAAAAAAAAACATACAATCGAATTGAGAACCTCCTCCTTTTGATGAAGTCGGTTAAAAATCAGTTCACTCATTTCGAAAAATAAGGACTTGAAAGTTTGTATGAAATGCCGTATTTCGTCAACGCTCTAAAAATTTTTTTTTTCACATAAAAATATAAATACCCTGTATAATAATCTATACCTACCTACCGTACTCTTTATGTTAAATGCTCAAATCTGGATAAATTTTCAAAGTAAAGATAAGCGATCGATATCAAAAGGCTCTACTCGCTAGAATCTACTTTGATTTGGCAATAGAAACTCCACAAGGTATCTGTTTACATTTGAAACCAACGTAAGGTTCAATTTACACCTCTGGAATGGCAGCGAATTTTATGACACATAAATAGTTTTAGTCACCATTTCTGACAAGTCAAAACGTTGATTTTATCAATTAATCATGTATATACTTATATTATATATATAAGTAAAATAGCTCATAAAATGGCATTTTTATAGTTATTTATAAATTGCTACCTGATTAAAATAAAAATCGGCAGAAATGGAAGAAATTAACTAAAAAAATTAGCAATAATTACAAAACTAAAACAACATAATTATTGACTTAACTATTACATATTTTTCTGATTTCCAAATTAAAATTCCATAAATACTAGTGTTCTGCGGACTTTTTTTGAAAAAACTTATATAATACTGTGTAGCAACTATTCAAATATAATTTTTTGATCATTATACAACGTGTAACAAAATGTACTCGTGAATCTGTACCCTTAGCACGAATAGCTATCGAGAAATCTTACGCGTGTAAAATCATTCGATAGATAAATTTCGTATTGGAAATTTGTACAGCGCCATCTATCGCCGATAAGCGAAATTAAATTTTCTATAGAGAATTGTCTATCGAGTTCCATTACGCGTTTTTTTTCTCGAACACACCTTCCAACAGAAAAAAAACAAATCGAAAAAAATGGACTCTCCATAGAAAATTTGAATTTGCCGCCAACATTTTGTATTTTTTTTTCTTTTTTTATTTGATTTTTTTCTGTTGGAATGTGTTCAGTTTCACGAGTACATTGCCCTTCTTTCGGGTTGATACCCCCTTTCTGTTACATGTTGTACATCGACTTTAAAAAAAGCTATTTTTGCTTCCTTTTCAAGCGCTTCCCTTCTACCATGGTGTAAATTGAGCCACGGTAGCTACACCACATCAAAGGCAGTTTCTGGCAGGTAGGTAGTCTGTGTTAGCAATTATATCTACATTAATTAAATGTGATACATTTAAATTATTTGTAAAGGGCTAATCAACATTTTGTTTACACATTATAATGTAAATACAAATAATAATTTTATAAATTTATAGATATATATAGGAGCTCGGTGGCGCAGTGGTTTAGCGCCTGGCCCAGCGATTGCGGAAGTAAAGCAACGTTCGCAAGGGTCGGTCATGGGATGGGTGACCAAAAATGTATTATCTCGAGCTCCTCCGTGCTTCGGAAGGCACGTTAGGCCGTTGGTCCCGGCTGCATTTGCAGTCGTTTACACCCACCAATCCGCATTGGGCCCGCGTGGTGGGTTATGGCCCGTCCTCCGTACCACCCATAAGGAAGGCCTGTGCCCCAGCAGTGGGGACATCAAAAATGGCTGATGGACAAATATATAAACAAATAAACTCACTTTCGCATTTATAAGGTTAGTAAGGTCTAGCTTTCGCCCGCGACTTCGTCCGCGTGGACATTCGAGAAAACCCTTAGGGGATCCGAATATCGTAGATAGGGTACCAAGTATCCTCAACTGTTAATCTGTGTAACTATAAATAAAGTGTTAACCTTACTTGTTGGAAAATAAACATTTTCGTTTTTTATTTAAAGATTTATGAAGCCGAATATGGCACCATAGGGTACCATTGCATACAATCCCAGAAAATTAGTATAAACCCTGGATACCACCACATGCCGAGTCATTTCGTTTTTTTCGTTTGTATGGAAAACGGCTAAGTGACAACCCTAGACGCAAAATATAGAGATCTTTTACGATAATCAATGCCATCAATAGGAAAAAGCACAACACAATTTTGGTCTAGGGTTACCACAATTTTGTTATAGTGGTGATTTTCAGGGTTTATAATATTTTTTCAAAACACTTGCTCGTAAAGTGAGCCCTAATGCATCGCTTTTAGGGCCATAAACCGAGCTATAACAAACGCGTGCAATAATATATAAAACACTAGTACGTAATAGAATTAACCCTACAAAGTAAAATTAGTACCTTACTGCAAGTTCTATGCGAGTAAACAGAGCAATCCCAATTTAGCCGGGTAATACAGTTATTTTTTTTAAACAACAAAGAGGTTTTATGCTGCTGAAAATTCAAATACATTTTTTGGAATACATTAATGTGTAAGTCCTTAAAAATATTTATTATTATATCAAATTATTCATAATTCACAATATTTTGTTATAAAATATTATAATATTTGCATTTTATTACTTAAAATTATAATTTTGAAGTAGGCTGTATGATCACTTACCCCTTTGATCGCAAAATATTCTTGCGTTGGGCGTGTGAAAAAAAAACCAGCGCGCCTTTTCCCATATAATTATCATATTTTGTTTTTGTCGTATTTGTTGCTGTGTGGTAAAATACTTTGTTATTTCCTCGCAAATGTGTTGAAAAACGTCGTATGAAACTCGTGAGCTCTTGCTAATTGCATCCTAAACTAACTTGTCTCATTATGTACTATTCCAGTGTTGTAAATGCATGTAACTCTATCTAGCTACAATATTGTAGATAGAGTTATATATGCATTACCGAATATTCGGCTTCATAAGTCAATTTCCAAACACCCTGTTTAATATCAACTTTTAATCTTGGCCTTCTTGGTCTCTCTCTAACTTCGCATAGTTCTACTAACATCATACATAACGCTACAGTTAGGCCTTTGCCAAACTATCTACATCATGATAGTTAATATTAGGCATTAGTTACAGGCTTACTAAGGAAGGTCGTTAAGATTTTAGAGGGTTTGGGGATTACGCGCACAGACATGTTCACATGAGACCGATATATTAAATTAGATTTATGTTTACATTGTTGAAATACCTTAGCGGTTATACGAAAACATGTTAGTGTATTTTTAACAAAAAAAGATATTTTTTTCCTACCGGCCCGTTCCAGACTTTTTTAACTGACAAGAAGAACGGGCGCAAGAATCTTGTCAGCTTTAACAGAAATAAGAAAGGATATTTACAATAATAAGAAAAATATAACATGTCATTTGGATTATGCAAACACAAACTATGTTACGAGTAGGTACTACAGAAGTTATTGGCGATGAGAATTTTATAACATTTCTGGTATTAACTTTAGCAACCATTACTTCTGGCACGGTAGGCCATACTAGTTTTAATAGGATATGATTGAACTTAAATAACTTGAGATGTTTTTTATCCACATTTGGAAAGTGCTTGGCCTTCACCTCACCTAATGTTAAGTGACGATAAGGCTGAAACTGTAGGCGCACTTCACAGGGAATCCTCATCACTGAGGAACTGGCTATCTTACCTCTAACTAGCCGGAACGGAAGCCGGAATACATTTTTTTTATTGTTGCTATGGCGGCGTCATACTTAGGTGAGATGGTGGTCACTGTCAAGCGGACTTGATAATAAGCCACCATAACCGAGTACAAATGTCCTCTTGGGAATTGAACCCGGGACCCCTGCGTCGTACACATGTGAGTGAACCACTAGACCACAGAGGTGGTTTAAAGATTAATTAAAGGCTGACACAAGAACTTAAAAGGGAGGGAGCCGCTGGTTGTAGGCTGTTCGCCATATTCTTGGGGGAGGCTCCATGGAGTTCTTAATACCAGTACCTACTTGGCATCATGACGATGACAATGATAATCATGACAAAACTCTGTCTAACTTTTTTAAAAGGATGCAATAAGAGGTACTTAGACTGTATGGTCGGTCAACTGCAACTGTTCTATTATTTCAAGGTATTTGTACAAATGAAAAGCAAAATACTTCTGCATTTCCTCTAAACCGTTTATTAATAACCACTTACGGCGTATAATTTTGCAAGTGAACGTTAATCTCTTTAAATTATATTTCACCAAAAATGAGTAGCTATTACCAAACACCTGCGGCAGCAGTAAATAAAGTCAGACATCGAGGAAACAATTTAGGTGGAAAGGCAAATTCCGCTGAACTCCACCTTGATAAAGTCGAGTTAAAGTGGGAATAATTCAGAGCAACAGAATTAATTGCTGAGAGATAAGAGCCTCCTTGTAAATATCAGGCTGCAAATGGAACTGTGGAAAACTCCTTTGTCTAAACATTTGAATTTGGAATGTCAATTTTGTTATTTTTCTTTTTCGCCTTTTGAAAGGGACTTTTCTTTCGTTTGATATACAGTCCGTTCTAAGATGTCCCCTGCCTTTGGAATCTCTTAACACAATCTCTCTTGCACTGCTTCTCAATGGCTTTGGTATTCTAATTCATTCTGAATCATTAAAAATATTAAATAACAACACAAAAACGAGTGGAGCACTTCACACTAATAACAATCTGACAAAATAAATAAATAAAATTTTATTGACACAATTTTTTACAAAAACAAAACTTTTGAAAACAATTTAGATTAAACCTAAACAATTTACAATTAAGATTTAAAAACATCTGCACCCAAACTAGGAAACCTGTATCTCTGCCCCCCTACCATGACTGTCAAAAGTAATATTAAAGCAATGTTGTAAATGAGATGGCGCTATACGCGATGATAGCTCTGTCCCTATAACAACATTACTTTAAGGTTGCTGTAAGAGCTAAGAGTACGGCCTCAGGTGCAGTGCTCTTTCTCTATACAATAAACGCCAAACAGAAGGTTTAGCAACAGGTGATTGTTACATTAAAATAAACTGTGAAATAATGCCATTAGCCAATAAAACTAAACTAGTGTAGTGTAGAAAGAAAGAACCTCTCTTGGTGAGTAGAGTGTAAATGAGTGAGTTTGTGTGGAGAGGGTGTGTGGTATTTAAAATATAATAAATATAAAACAACAAAAGATTGACAAGCAATAGTTCCAACATCACGGCAGGGTCGGCAGGAGACATCTTACAGTGAACGGGCTGTAAAGAAGGACTATTCAATCGCTTCTTTAGAGCCCCTGAATTTCGCTCAGAGTGCGACATCGCCAGTGTTGTGAGAATTAGGGCTACATTAATGGTTAAGGTTTAAAGATGTATCTCGGCAAGGGCTACAAGATGGTGAACAAAATTGCAATAATGACAAAAAATTACGCATTTTTTCGGGGTGTTTTCTCACTAAATCGCCTACAATATCTTGAGAACAAAAAGCTATATCGAAACATTTTAAAAAAGCCCTCGGGGTATTGAGTTGAGGCTACATTTTGAACAAAACCGGACCACTTTATCTCTTAAGGTGTTGGCTGTGGCGGTCCTTTCTTTAGCGAAATTTGGGGGGATTTTGGTATTTAGTGTTGCCACATGCAGTTTCTCATTCTTTTAAGTTGTGGTTTTCAGGGTTCATAACAATTTTCTGGTACCCTTTGTACTATATTCGACTTTATACCCTTTTTGCTAAACACCCTGTATAAACTTAACCCTACCCGATTGACTCCATCGTAGGTATTAAGGCTCATAAATTAATTACAGAACTAACACGTGGACTGGAATTGAGCCGGTACATTAATTGGCCAGTTAAATATTTAGTAAGCTCGCTTGTCGGTAGTGGTATTAATCTGCTAGTCAAATTAGCTGAGGTGTTCTTACAAAGAGCAAGGAACATCGAAGTTTGATAGGAGGCGAGTCCCTTGTTTAAGTTATTAAGATGAGCTTAGTTATGTTGCTAGTCCCCCATGGAAATGCTGGTGTAAGCAAACTAATTTTGGCAAACGTTTCACTTTTAAATTTAAAAGAACCGGCCAAGTGCGTGTCGGGCCACGCGCCGTAGGTTTCCGTAGTTACCTTATTACCATATTTAATACCACTATCATTTTTCGTTTGTAAAAATAACTTTGTTTTTCACAGTGTTAGTATGAATGACAAAGTTATATTTGCGGTTTTGGAAAATATGATATATCTCAAAAACTAATTACTATATATCGTTCAAACCAATTTTCGTTAAACGTTTTTATTAAGATCTATAGCATATATTTTTTTTTAGATTTTTCACTCTCTTATTTCAAAAGTTAGAGGGGACATTTTACCACTTTGGCAGTGTTTATTTTTCAAACGGTTGACTTTGAGAAAAAATTGTCTTAGGAACCTTAAAGTCATTTTTTAAGATCATTTTTAGACACCCCGCACGTATTGGACTGAAGAGAGAGTTTCAGTTCCATGTATGGGGAGCCCCCCATAATCTTTTTTTTTTGTGTTAAAATCGTTAAGCGGTTAATAGAATACATCTACCTACTAAGTTTCAACTGTGTAATCCTAATACTGTCGGAATAAAATGGCTGTGACATACGGACGGACAGTCAGACTGACAGACAGACATGACGAATCTATAACGGTTCCGTTTTTTGCCATTTTGGCTACGGAACCCTAAAAAGGAACACTTTTGTATTTAATTGTCTGTTTGTGGAGAGTTCATAAAAAAATAAAAATCAGTCTGTTTGTGGAGAGTTCATACAAATTTGTTTAGGCAAGTGCGTTTCATCGTAAATCGCATCATATCGCTTACCTTCAGGCGTGATAGCAGTTAAGCGCTTGTATATCTATCGCAAAAAACAAACAGTATTTATAGTTACTATTGTGTTCTACTACACAAATCTGAATAGACTACGTGTAGGTACTATTGTTATTTATTTTGTGATGGAGGGAAAAAGGAAACTGGCTTGTGTAGAAACATGTGACATTATCGACAGCGCTGTCGGCTCGAGAGCCCGAGATCAACGGTGCTATACTGGAGTTGACCTGAATTTAACAGATTTATTATTATGATTTCAATAAATTGATAATATTTTAAACTTCGGTCGTCTATGTAAAACCACAGAATACATAATAGTACAACTGGCTTTACTTGCTATATTGTGGAGGTAAATAATAAACTATTGATTTTCTGTGTTCAGGTCGGTATAGTGGCCTAGGATTCAAATGTTTTACTGTAAATGTTTTTCTTTTTATATACAGTGGTTTCTTACCTTTTCTTTTAGTACAAAATCGTTAAAAAGAGAGCCTGTCTTTATTTATCAAAAAAATACCCCATTTTCTTGTTTATTGATTTATTATTTTGTATAAATAATAATGGCAGTTTTAAATCAATGTGAAATGTTGAAAAATAAAATACCATTATCACACCCCACAATCCCCACGTAACCCTCACGTGCGGATCCCGTTGAGATGTGTTTGTTTTTTTTACAGGTGACGTAGGCAAGTGAGTCAATATATACAGTCAGCGTTAAATTGGAGACATAAATGTTTATTTGGTATAAAAAAATATACCGACAGATGATATTTAAGTCACTATAATTACAGTAACGCATCAAATTAATTATTATCAGAACAGGACCATTTTTTATTATAATAGTATTAATTATAATCCATTTATTGGGCTCTGGTAATTGCACAAATATAATATTTCGTAATAAAACCAACAGCAATTAAAATTATCGATACGGTCCGATGGAAAGCCGAGAATTTTGAAATGCGGTCACGCCACCGATGGGCCGATAACCGCTGCAAATTAATTATTGATGGTGCTGTTTAAATATTTCATAAACGTTAATTTGATCGAATAAAATCGGTGTCTGAGTGATGGAGGTAAAAATAAATTTTAAAGGAATTTCAAAGTAACCATACTCCATAGTGTCGAGTACGAGTGGCGAGTTTACCCCAAAAAGAAAGTTATCCTTTATGGCTTACAGAATATATTACAGTTTTATTAAATACTATTAATAGTTCTTAATATTCTGTCGGCTAGCCAAAATGGGGTTTGATCCCTAGGGAACCTTTGACCGTATAAGAAGTATTTCTAAATATATTTTACTCCAGGCTAGAAACTATCCATGTGCCAAATTTCATGCAAATCTGTCAAGAAGTTTTTGCGTGATTGAGTAACAAACATTCAAACAACCAAATTTTCACATTATTAATACAGTAGGTGTAGGATTTTGAACACATTCGTAAGAATAGGGATGATGACTAATGAATAAAATAACGAAATACTAATAAAAATCGTTAACATATTAAACTTTTAGAGTAGCTTGTATACCTCTTGGTTTTATATATTGCATATTATTTATTTTATGACCCTTCAAAGTTGGGTGGACAAGTCCATTTAAAAAGTATAAAATTTATTAAAATAAATGATACCTTTAATTAGTCCGTAAAATGTATAGCAAATTTGTCTAAGAAACTATTTTGATAAACACAATATTTAATATAGCTGCCAAACAAATTTCCTACGCGTTGCATACAAACTACTTATTCGTGACGTCATAACTAGGAAGCGTATGTAGCGTTTTTGGGCGAGTCTATTTGTGTGCATTTCACACTGTGATATCTCGGGCAGTTTTCATGCTAGCGAATTAGTTCTTTTACCAATGTTTCTTTTTTTGAGAGGTAATTTATGTAACATAAAATAAAAAAAATATTCGTCATGCCTATTGTCATTATTTATTCATAACATTAACTGAAACCGGATTACGTATACATTTAAAAGTTTCCACTACCTGTGATCCCCAGTACAACCCGCTTTCCCCAAACCAATCAATATCTAACGAGAACTAAGGTTTTGTATATAAGTTTGGGAGCTTCTAGCGATCACGTGGAAAGCACAGTGGGGAATAAATTGGAATAATTTCCCCCAAACATTCGGTTGTTGAACCGCGAACAACCGCCGCGGGAAAGTATGGGGAATTGTTTCATCACTATGAGAACTTAATTATTCATCGCACTCCAAAGTCACAGTATAAATAAATACCAGAATTGCGTCTTCATACAAGCGGCCAAAATGACGCACAATCTCGGCGTTTACATTATTACACAGCGTTCGCAAGTGCGCCACAGTATGAGCCCTTTCCTACGGCAAACAGAAGGATGCTCACTTGTGACTGTTAGTATTGAAAACTCGTGTATATTACTAAATAAGATCCTGCAAAAAACCGTACCTGCAATGAACTGGATGTAGGATGGGACGCGGACAGACTCTACCGCTCGTTTTATTACACGAAATTATTTACTGTATTTGTTTGAAGTATTTTTTTTATATTAGTATAATAACATTGTTTTCAACACACTTGCTCGTAAAGTGAGCCCTAATACATCGCTTTTAGGGCCATAAACCGAGCTATAACAAACGCGTGCAATAATATATAAAACACTAGTACGTAATAGAATTAACAATATAAAGTTAAATTAGTACCTACCTTACTGCAAGTTCTATGCGAGTAAACATTCGAAATTTAGCCGGGTAATACAGTTATTTTTTTTAGTAACAACAAAGAGGTTTTATGCTGCTGAAAATTTATATACATTTGTAGAATAAATAAATGTGTAAGTCTTTAATTAAGTCAAACAAATATTTATTATTATCAAATTATAAATAATAAATAAATAAAATAAAAATAATAAAAAAATTATTCATAATTCACAATATTTTGTTATAAAATATTAAAATATTTGCATTTTATCACATAAAATTATAATTTTGAAGTAGGCTGTATGCTCACTCATCCCTTTGTTCGCAAAATATGTTTGCGTTAGGCTTGTAAAAAAAAACAAAAAAAACTTGCGCGCCTTTTCACATAATTATCATATTTCGTTTTTGTCGTATTTATTGCTGTGTGGTAAATTACTTTGTTTTTTCCTCGCAAATGTGTTGAAAAACCTCGTATGAAACTCGTGAGCTCTTGCTTATTGCACACTCGGCTGAGTTACGCCCTCGCCTGCGGCTCGGGCTGCAACCCTGCAACCCACAGCCTTGTGTGCAATGAGCAACCTAAGCTAACTTGTCTCATAATGTACTATAAATGCAAAAGAGAGTTTGAAGTGGCATCAAAGGATTTATCTATCTTAGGTATTTAATTCAACTAGGTAACTATTGGGCGAGACAAATACTGTAACTTTATTTATTCTGTGCCAAAGTATTTATTTACGGTGGTACTATCGTTGACAAAATACTTACAATACATTTTTTTTTCAACAGTTTGTATTCAAAAAAAGTTGTTTGATGTTTTGAATAAGAAAATTACTGGAGCTTCTAGAACGTTATCACGAACTTAGGGTACCTACCTAGGATACTACGTGTCAATGTAGGTATTCAAGCTTTTGTTGAAAATAAAAATACTCTTGTATTTTCAACATCTTGGTGTAGAAGTAAGATAAAATACCTATTGTGTCAATTTGTAATAAACACAATAGGTATTTGCTAAATACCAGTTTGACTTATGCTTAACTAAATATTTAATCTTTTTAGATATTTTGACAATTGATAAAGATAAAACAGCGCTATATATTATTTTTTTATTTTGAGATTTTTGCATTCACAATGCTATTTTTATACAATACTAAATAATATACCAGAAAAAATACGACACGCATTAGATCAATTCTCGGACGGGAATCGAATCCGCGACCATTGTATATCTGGTCCAATGCTCTGACCACTGAGCTACCGAGTCACTAGTGACATCGTTGAATTCCTTCTTGTATATCCTACTCTTACGCTGCAAGCCAGCGTTACTTCATCAATGTGAGGAATTACCTCGACATTCAATTGAAACATCTTTCCAGATATTTGGCAATCGATTAACATGACATAGCTATATAATTTTTAAATTTGAGATTTTTGCATTCACAATGCTATTTTTATACAATACTAAAAAATATACTAGAAAAAATACGACACGCACCAGATCAATTCTCGGACGGGAATCGAATCCGCGACCTTTGTATATCCGGTCCAATGCTCTGACCACTGAGCTACCGAGTCACTAGTGACATCGTCGAATTTCTTCTAGTATATCCAACTCTTACGCTATAAGCCAGCATTTTATTTATTTATTTAGTACACACACACTTTTTACATGAAAAATAATGGACAGAAGAGTAGTACAAGGGCACAGCTTATTTCATATTGAAATTTCTTCCAGCTGGCCCGGGACAGGAAAGAACATTGAGAGCATTATTTCACCAATGTGAGGAATTACCTCGACATTCAATTGAAATATCTTTCCAGATATTTTGACAATGGATGAAAATGAAATGAAATAGTATTGTATAAAAAAAATTGTTTAAAAAAACAAAAAACCGACTTCAAAAAACCTGCCTCTAAAAAGCAAGAAATAATATACAAATCATTAGATAGCATTATCATTGTTATAATAAAACACGTCTATTAAAGTCGGGTGGGGCTGGAGTACATCTTCCTTTTTTCATTCTAAAAGCCCCACCCGACTTCAATAGACGTGTTTTATTTTAACAATGATAATGCTATCTAATGATTTGTATATTATTTCTTGCTTTTTAGAGGCAGGTTTTTTGAAGTCGGTTTTTTTGTTTTTTAAACAATTTTATTTTTTTATTATTTTTAGTGTAAGTACCTTCTGTATTAGGTAGTGTAGGTATATTATTTAGGTAAAAAAATCGGCTCAGCCAAACGTGAGATAATCGCGGAGAAACAAACACACATACAAACTGAATACCTCCTTTTTTTGAAGTCGGTTAAAAAGACTACACAATGATCCCTTTCCCAACAAAAAAAATATCTAATTCGGTTCATAAATAACAAAATAGTCAAGGTAGTTGATTTAATATCATAGTATTTTCAGGATTACTTGTAAACTACTGAACCGATTTGAAAAATAAATAAATGGGACCATCTCGCAAGCAAACACAATCGAACAAAAAAATAATCATCAAAATCGGTTCATAAATGTCTAATATGCGCGCGAACAACGACAAATATAAAAAAAAAACATACAGTCGAATTGAGAACCTCCTCCTTTTGTGGAAGTCGGTTAAAAATAGCATTGTGAATGCAAAAATCTCAAATTTAAAAATGGAACTGATTCGTTTTCTTGTTTATTTTATTTCGAGTAATTAAACCAAAGCAAAACGTTTACGAAATTGTTATTTTTAACCCCCGACGTAAAAGGGGTGTTAAAAGTTTGATGTGTGTGTGTTTCTGTCTTAGGCAACGTAGCAACTAAACTAATGGACCGATTGTGATTGTGATGCGGTTTTTTTAGTATTAACATTTAAAAACAAAATCTTTTAACATAAAATAGACGAAAATAGTCGCGGTCGCGGGAAGCCGCTGGATGCGGGCAGCGCAGGACCGATCGTCGTGGAGATCCTTAGGGGAGGCCTATACCCAGCAGTGGGTGTCGTGCGGCTGATATGATGATGATGGAGACGAAAATAAGTGTTACGCACTTGAATGATATTTCACAAACGAGTGGCTTCTATAAATAAAGCAAATTACCTTATTAAGGCGGTTGTATGAACGAAAGTGGCGCCCTCAGAGGTTTTTATTTAATAAGTTATTAATAGAAAAATATTTTAATAATGTTTATCGTGGAGGTTTTAGGGCCCATGGTCTAGTCTTTTTAGAAGGTATCACTACATGCCCTCGTAGTCATTCGTAGAAGTAGATAGCAATTGTGTCAAAAACGGCCACTTTTAGCAGTTTTGCTATCTACTTCTAGCAGTGACTACGAGGGAATGTAACGATACCGTCTAAAAATACTAGACTGTGGGCCCTAAAATCTCCACGAAAAACATTTTTAAAATTGTGTATTAGAATTATAATATTAAATATAATTTACCGCGGCGCCACTTTCGCTCAGGGTATATACCACCTTAATAAAAGAACGAACAAGTACCTACCTAAAAAATAATCCGCTTACTTCTTTATATGTTTAAAAGAGATAACCTCTTCTCGAAGTCATATAAAACGTCGCATCCAACCACAAATTTCATTTCATAAATTGAATGAGTTACCCACAAACTGGCAGTTAAGCCGGCACGTTAAGCTTATAAGAGCTGCAGTAAAGGCGTGCGTAAAGATAAGACGGCTTGATATTCGCACTAATCTTATTATTGACTTTGCTATTTTTCATACTAAGTGGTAATATTGCAGAACGAAATGTTTGTCTTTATTATGAAAAAAAAATCGGTGGCAAAAATGTTTTTGTGTCAGTATTGTTTTTACCTTGATGTAAATTTAGGTTGATATCAGACTTAGTACACAGGTAGGTCTTAGGTACTAAATTAATTTACTAACACCTAAACATTTAGGATCATAACCTGTGTTTAGATAAGGCCAGTATATTCCAAAAACTCTGTCTCTGTCTTTTTCTTTACGTGTGAAGAGTAATGAAAATAACCTCACTTTTTCATTTTTTCAATGTTTTTGTTGTTATTTTGAGCATAGAGACACTTTTTGAAAAAGTAGCCGTTGAATATTCTTCTATTATGTCATTACCTATTTTTCTATATTATTTTTCGTGAATAAGGGATTGCTAAACTTTAAGTATTATCCAAAAAATATAAAATTAAAGAAAATGTTCTTTGTCTTTGCATATTTTTTTTTAGTCGACTGAAGATACGAATATCGTATTTTTAACCGTAAAATACCCAAGATCGTTAATGAAACTTCAACATATATTTTTATCTGCTCAAAATAAAGAATATTTGATTGTTTATCGTTGAATCAAACATAGGCCAAATTCGATAATTTGGAATATACTGGCCTTAAAATAATATAGCTTATTATAGCTTACCAAATATTGTCGCTGTCAAACAACCAGAAACTTTTCTTCATAACCAGTACAACTCGTTTATGCATTCACCTAATATTACATGCATTCACCTAGAATTCACTTCTGTGTTTAACATTCGTCAAAGCCAATTGAACTGGCTTCATAAAGCCGCAATTGTGCACTCGCGTGGAAAATTCATCAATGGAGGTATAAACGCTATGAGTATCTGTACCGTATTGAGTTGCAAAGCTGCTTTTGCTGTTACTCATGAATATTTTTCCTTCTGCGACATTCGTTTGCTTTATTTATTTTGCATAAAATTCTGATTTCTAATAATTGAAACGTCTGTGTCGTCACAGGCGAACACGCGCTCACTTCTAGGCAAAAACTGAAAATCAGTACTTTGCTATAATTAAACCAAAGAAATCACAGAGTTTTGCCTTTTTCCGTCGATGCGGCACATCAAATTAATTTTTTTTCTTTAAAAGTTATGTTGTCATTTATCATAATTATATTATGTAAGTAGGTAGGTACGTATGTGATGGAAATAAAAGATTTATCTGTCACATCTTTGCTTGTTTTTACTTGTGGACAGTTTTAATTGAATTTTTCACAATGCATTTTCACTATCGCACTTCGATTCAATGAGTTTCTGACAGAATGTTATATAGGTAAGGTAAGTACTCATAAGTCATCGTTAAATTGTAAATACCGTTACATTATAATCTATCTCAAGAGATTGTAAACTGTCGAAAAATTGTGATCCGTAATATACTGCTTACAATTTTTTATTTATTATTATTATTAAACAGGCGAGCAGTTGTTGCAACTGATAGTGCCTGTATCCTGCAATCTTTGCTTTATTTTACTTTATTTAAGTTGGTGTTTGTCTAATCTATTTTTAAATTGGTTTAAGTTGTTGGCTGAGACTATTTGTTTTGGCAAATTGTTCCACGCTTGGACCACTCTGTTGCTCAAAAATTGCCTGTGAGGGTTGTTGTTGGATATTGTTTTTACAAGTTTGAAGCAATTTAACACATAATTTTTCGATTGGTTCAATTTTACAGTGACATTTATATACATTGACCCATATGTAGAGCCACTAGGCAAAATGTCGAAAGCAAGATGCCAAAGATATTAACTAAGTAATGGGTTTCTGACATCTGCCAGACTCAGTGACGTATTCAGACTTAAGATAATAGCATAGCTGATATTTTGCTTAAATTGAAAATCGACTGCTGAAATATATTGCTTTACGTTTATTTGAATATCTAAATAATTGAATATTCTTCGAAAATTATTGAATACATTTTGTGTTCCAACAAGTAAGTAAGTACCTTAATGTCGTGGCGGAAGTTCATTATGTTATAATAACAAAATGGCATGTCGTTTAATATTATGACTATGATTATAATCAAAATATCTTGTGTATTACACAGAAGTTTTAACTCAAAATGTGACGTCACCACCACAATTTCTTTCACACGATAATGTAAAAAATAAAATAAAAACAATAATACTCTTATGTATATATATATATATAGGTATACTATACAACAGTAGTAAAAAGTGGGTTAATGTTCCGACATATTTATTCTTTTGATTAAATTCTTTACGTGGGTTTCTAGGCAGATTTTCTTTACGAGTGAAATTCCATGATACTGCTATTTTTATTCGTTTTATTCAAATTTGGTTATGTAAAACTACTAATCTTGATTCATCCAGCTAATTATAGCAGGGTGTTAACTTTCAGAAGTAAAGTTGATAAAGTTCAATTCACAACAAAAATATATCAACCATTTCATTTCTTTTTAAGGCGCTAAGGTGGGTCAAATTCCAATATTCAATTCCAATTATTGAAAGATTACACGTGTGAAGCTATTATGGAAAAAATATATAATGTACTTGAAATAATACACAATAGATTTAATTGAAAGCATTTATAAAAATGTTACCACCTTTGAAGTAAAAAAATATTCTGGTCTTATTTGCAAAATTTCTCGGAGACAGAACATTCGTTTATGTTAAAACCAACCCATAAAAATTGGCGATGTTAATACTTTCAATCTTAATTGAACAGATTTTTTTAAACTAACTTGAAAGCGAAGAAAAGTAATAAAAACATTGAAAATTGAAGTTCTCAACCGTCAAAGTTCAAACCGCCTTGAACCCAAAGTGAGTAGAGTTACGCTCGATTTCACTCCATCACGGATCGACCCGCTCGGATTGACCCACCTTAGCGCCTTAACTGCCTTCATTAACAGACTTCAAAAAAAGGAGGTTATCTATCGCGTATATTTTTTTTATATATTTAAGACGACTGAACTAGTTGAAACTTAAAGTAAGACGCGTTTCTGTATGATTCAAACCTAACATGAGGTGTATTACCCAGTTGGTCCCATTTTTTGGATTGTTGAAATCGGTTCAGTAGTTTTCAGGAAATTCTGGATATAATGTCGTTTTCTTTACCAACTTATACGGACTTGTTTGAAAGGGGATACTTTAAAGATGATTATTATCATTTTAATTTCATTGGCATTGGACCTTGGACTGTTTCTGTTTAATAAATCTCAGATTGCTTTACTGATTCATTAATACTAAAACGTCTAATGAAAACATTGTTTATAAAATCTACGTATACTCTTATTTCCAAAACTGTTGTGAATTATAAATTTTCTGGTAGCTTTTGGCTTTGAAGTCAGGAATAACTAATTGCGGAATTTTTATTATACTTAATTTTAATTTTAATATTTTTTTGTTTTTTAATTTACAGCATAGTACAATAAATTACTATTACGGCTGTATGCGTAGGTAATGCCTTTGCTCCAAAGAATTTATATGTTGTTGCTCAAAACAAAAAAAGCAAAGGTATGATTACTCTTTGTCACTGTTTGTCAAATCTGTCAATCAGTAAATGCAAAGGAACTTCGTGTTCAGCCGTATGTTTGATATTTTATCGCGATAATAATATAAAAAAAATATTTGGTTAACAAGGTAAAATAAAAAAATCATAATATCGAAAAAGTTTACCAAGCTAATTCCCATAAAAAATCGAAAGTTCCTTAACCTCAACTTACTTCACTGTTTGTTGATAAAGTTCGATTGACACCAAAACGCCTAAACAAAACATCGACACATAAGTCCACGAACACACCCACTCGCACGCTTTAAGATACAAGGGGGTTATTCTGTGCCAGGAGATCCAATTTCCTGGTTCTAGTTTACGTTGGTGCCGTCTCCATAATACAAGTAAACATTCGATATATCTCGAGTCGACATCGTAAAATCTAACAGCCGTACAAGTAAACGAAGAATAAGTTTATACCTAGTTTAACCAAAAATTTCTTACGTTTGACGTCTCAAACCGTGTTGCGTGCTAAACAAACATGTTGGTTATTCTAAGCATAAACTTATTCTTCGTTTTTTTATACGGCAGTAATAATGCAGTGTGGAGCAAAATTGATGTGAAATTCAGATTAAATTATTACCAAGTCCGCTACTATTCAATGAAATCGCAAACAAGGATTCACTAACAACTTTTTTTAAAATTGCGAGCTTATTATTGATAAATGGTAATTTTTTTACAATCGATAGTAGGTTTTCGATAATTTTATTGTATGTAGTTGTATTTATATTTATAACACTTGTGGAAATATTCAAAAAAAAATATCTACGTCATACACAATATTTTAATCGTCTAGTGCCTCTGTGGTATATAGTGGTTCACCCACCCATGTAAAAAGCAGTGGTCCCGCGTTCGATTCCCAGGGACATCGGAACATTTGTTCTCGGTTTGGTTGGTGGTAGGACCTTCAAGTGTGCCTGGCTAGCTACCACCATCTACCTAAGTCTGACGCCATTGCCATAACAACAATTTAAAAATTGTTGAGTTCTGGCAGTTGGAGGAAAGATAGTCAGTTTCTCAGTGATGAGGATTCCGGGTGTAGTGAGCTTCCACCTTCGGCCTTATCGTCACTTAACATAAGGTGAGGTGATAGTGCTATAAAAAACATATTAAGCCGCTTTTCAGGTTGAACATCGTTCATCTTGAATCAGTAGGTAAGTCAGTTAGGGGACATATTATTTTAAATACCTACATATTATATAGATAGATGAATATCTATATTTACATAAAGTATGCTTTTATATTTAACTTAATTATGGAATAAATATTTTCTCTTGACGTATAGTAATGGAGATGTACCCAAATATTTGCAAAGGACAATGACACGAGGTCGCCGATATCATACAGCAGATCGTTTCACGCAACGAATTGGGAGTCAAACAGAATGTTATTCAAGTTATTGAAAACGAAGTTTCCTTCGAAGCAAACAAGAAAACAATATAGTGAAGTTGTGTCAGCAGTTTGAGAATATTTTTGTAACATCTCTGAAGAGTAACAAATCAAATAATATAAAGTACTAGAAAAAATATCGACTCGTCACCAGATCATTTTCTTAGGCGGAAGAGTTTAGATAAAAAATATTCATCTAAGTTCTTACGTGATCTCAGCTGAATTTGCAGGTCATAAGCACCAATAAAGAGAAAAAAGAGACATTAGTGTTTTTGGTACGCAAATTTTATTTTTATGGGTAACAAAGTATGTAGGTACCTTTATTATTATAAAGACCGTTTTTTTTACTTATTTCCTCCTCATCGTTTTTAACAATATCCGATATTATCTTTCAAAGAAAACAGATATCGTATAAAAAGTTAACTTTTACCTGCTCAAGTATCAAAAGCGTCTTGCCAGGGTATTTGTTTACTTCGAATAGCTCTTAGGTATAGAAGAAAATGTATTATGTTTCGTTTATTTTAATGATATGCTAACATTTTTTTGCTTTCTAGATCGAATCTTATAAATATTAATAAATGTAGCCCAAATTCAGTGTTTATTATTTTTAGAGACGCCCTCGAGGCGGTAATAAATCACTACATTCACTGTCGTGACTTCGGGGCACCTATTCAACTCGACTCGAGTCAAAATTATTGTTTTTTTTATGCAAAACAGGATAGTGTTGGCCTTCACAACACCGGTATTAAGTGACGATAAGGCTGAAGGTGGAAGCGCACTACACCCGGAATCCTCATCACTGAGGAACTGGCTATCTTACCTCTAACCGCCGGAACACAACTATTTTTAAAATTGTTGTTATGGCGTCAGACTTAAGTAAGATGGTGGGAGCTACCCAGGCGGACTTGAAATAGGCTCTACCACCAACCAAACCAAGTATAATGTACCCCCCTCCTGGGAATCGAACTCAAGACCCCTGCATCTTACACGGGTAGGCGAACCCACTAGACGACAGAGGAGTGTCTATTCAATAGTCATCGTCAATTCAATAGTCAATTCAACATCAAACAAAAAACAAAACAAATAGCTTACAATCATAAGCAATTTTCAAATAGCTTTTTTTTTATTCTACCACTTTTGCATTAATAAAAAACAATTACTTATAAGCGTATCCCGTTATAAAATCAAACAGGTAACACTTGACGTTAAACTGTTGAACATATTATTTATTTTTCCCCACATTTCTTAGAAAACGCCGCAAAGTTTATCCCGATATACAAAGTTCGTTAGAATTAATTAAAAACTTTCCATTCGCTGCAGGGTAGGAATAAAGTTCTTACACGTTAGAGAAACATGTTCCATAAGGCTTATTTAAGATAAGTGATGCGTACACAGAGAATTAACACACAGAAATTAAAGTTCATAATTTCACTTATTCTCGCCGGGAATCGAACCCGGGATCTCTTGCGTGGTAGACCAGCTGCACTGCATCACTCAGGTTGTTAAATTGTGATATCAAAATACTAATAAAATCACTTGATTATTTTGCATGTTGAACAAAAAAACGATATTTTCTTTAAAATTAATTTTAAGCATGTCATTATATTAAAATGCGATATTCTTTAAAGTGCAACCATTTGGATCAATACCTCACAGATTGATTTACCAAATTAACAAAATGATCTTAAATTCACAAATTAATCAACTGTGATTTTCAGTTGACTGACGAAATCATAAGTATCAAAGGCTGTTTGTAACGCTGTTTACATTAAAAATGGCAAGTTTAAATACGAAAAAAAACCTTTGTAATCATAGACGTCGGCGTTGTCCTAAATTCGGGAAAAATCGTAATTTTACGTTAACGTTACATTAGGGCACAAAATCGATGTTTACGTTTCGTTAAGGTATGACAAAAATATTTGTACAAATTAATATAAGTAAGTAGCTTTCGCCCGCGACTTCGTCCGCGTGGACATTCGATAAAATCCTCATGTTTAATATCATTAAATTCTGATCAGCCGTTTTTACGTGATTAGGCGGGGTCCCACCAAGCTCGCTGCCTCGCGAGGCAGGACGTTTGCCGCACGGGCCTCGCACGAGGCTGCTCACTTGGTGGAGACCCGCCTAATCATGTAAAAACGGCTTGTAGCTGCAGCCGCAAGCTGCAATACATTTCATGAAGATTTGGTTCATACGACGCGCCTCGCTGCGCGTGCGTCGATACGTCCGCTCACTCCGGTGATCGCCGGCGACTAAACCGAGTGCCGCCGCGCGCGCCTGTTTTGTCTGTGCGCGGGGCGGGCGCCGCCCGCTGAGCCGTGCGCGATGTCGATCGCCGGCCGAGCTCGCAAGCGCCCTCTACCGTTTATAGTTTAAGTTTTGCATTGTCGTTTAATTTTAGATACTAGTTGTAAGTCATCCCTTTGTACATAAGTAGGCTAAGTTTCTCAATATACACATTCGCTTTACACCTTCATTGGAGTTTTAATTGAAGTCCTTCAAGCTAACCTCGGGTTCTGCTAAAGGCTGATCAGAATTTAATGATATTAAACATGAGGATTTTATCGAATGTCCACGCGGACGAAGTCGCGGGCGGAAGCTAGTTTATAATATTCAGAATTTTATCCAGAGATATTAGTATCCCGTTCCCGTTTCCGTTCCCGTTCCCGTTCCCGTTCCCGTTCCCGTTCCCGTTCCCGTTCCCGTTCCCGTTCCCGTTCCCGTTCCCGTTCCCGTTCCCGTTCCCGTTCCCGTTCCCGTTCCCGTTCCCGTTCCCGTTCCCGTTCCCGTTCCCGTTCCCGTTCCCGTTCCCGTTCCCGTTCCCGTTCCCGTTCCCGTTCCCGTTCCCGTTCCCGTTCCCGTTCCCGTTCCCGTTCCCGTTCCCGTTCCCGTTCCCGTTCCCGTTCCCGTTCCCGTTCCCGTTCCCGTTCCCGTTCCCGTTCCCGTTCCCGTTCCCGTTCCCGTTCCCGTTCCCGTTCCCGTTCCCGTTCCCGTTCCCGTTCCCGTTCCCGTTCCCGTTCAAAATAACAAAATATGTGTTCGCCTATTTATTTTTAGACATGCTCCTACGAATTTTAAAGTTGTAATGTCTATTTTATATTCTTTTTCCATACAAAATTTGAACCCCATTTTCACCCGTTTAGGGGTTAAATCATGCCCACCGTGTTGGACTTCCAAATAAATCTCATATTCGCAATCACCATCCCATAAAACCACAATAACGACATCCATATCGATTTTTATGTTTACTCACCCATTTACCCCTAAATGGTTGATTATTAAAATTACAAAATCAAAATCAATGACAACTGTATGCACTCTGTTTTGTGTGAATAAAACGATTTGATTTGATTTGATATGCTTGCCTATTTATTTTAAGATGTGCTCCTACGAAGTTTAAAGTTGTAATGTCTATTTTATATTATTTTTCCATACAAAATTTGAATATTATATTATTTTAAATGTCATTTTTGCAATCGTCATCCCAGGAAACCCCAATAACGACATCCATATCTATTTTTGGGTTTTTTTTACTCCTTTTCACCCCCATAGGGGTTGAAATACTAACAATAACAATATACGTTGCGTTAGATTTCCATCCATAAGCCTAAATTATAAATTTAGCGATTTTCACTTTGAAAATAAAGGATTATCTTCAATACACATCTTCAACTTCATCCCCCTTTTGACCCCTTTGGGGGTTGAATTTTGAAAAACGCTGAAACCCGTATTTATTAATTT
Source organism: Agriphila straminella (assembly GCA_950108535.1). Lineage (NCBI taxonomy): Eukaryota > Metazoa > Arthropoda > Insecta > Lepidoptera > Crambidae > Agriphila > Agriphila straminella. The sequence continues at coordinate 18,950,375 of OX467307.1, read as the reverse complement.
TTAATGTTCAGCCTAATCGCAAAATTTGAAGATCCTAGCTTCAAAACTGAGGGACTTTCATACAAACTTTGGACCCCCGTTTCACCCCCTTGGGGGGTGAGTTTTGAAAATCCTTTCTTAGTGCACCCCTAGATCTCATAAGGAACCTATGTGCAAAATTTCAAGTCTCTAGGTTCAGCGGTTTGGGCTGTGCGTTGATATCTCACTCAGTCAGTCAGTCAGGACTTTGAATTTTATATATATAGATATAATAAGTTTATGGTAGTTTATTGTTTTAAAAATATTCTTATAATGAAAACGTACCAAACGCATTTCTTCAAATAAACTATAAAATATTAGCCAGACATAATAAATAAGTTTAAGCTTTTAAATTCTTTAGAGAGCTTAGGATGATTTGTACTCTGAGGTAAATCATTGTGGCTTATGGTTGAAAATTAAGTTTAATCGCGAGAAAACGTGTGATGTTGATAAACGAGCCAGACAGAGACTAAAGGTAGTGTTCCATTTGCGAGCAGAACCGTACGCCAACGAACTCGCGAGCCAAAGGTCTAAACCGCCAATGGAGCACTTAAAAGCAGGGACCGGAAAACCCCTTTTTTTGGTTAACCCAATTGATAAGGAAACCCTATTAAAAAACTTACCAAATGATAGGGTTTCCCTTTCGATAGGGTTAGTCGACGTTATGCTTACCGTATTGATAGGGTTTTTGAAAACAAGTCTATGAAATACCCAATCAAAAACCCTTTTAACGGTAAGCGCTTCATGAAATATCCAATCAAAACCCCTTTAACGGTAAGCGGTTCTGGTCCTTCGGCCAAGGTGGTACTAGGTATAAATTACTTGAACACGTTTTAAAACCCCTTCATAAAGCCTTCATAGGGTTTCCTCGATAGGGTTTTCGTATTCGGTAAGTGCTTACTTGGGTTACCCTTTCAATAGGGCTACCGTATTGATAGGGCTACCGTATTGATAGGGTTTTTGAAAACAAGTCTATGAAATACCCAACCAATAACCCCTATAACGGTAAGCGGTTCCGGTCCTTGCTTAAAAGTTGTGCATGCTTGAAATTCTGCAAAAAACCGCCAGTGAATCAGTCAAGCCGGCAAGCCGACAGCCTTTTTGAGACCTGTATCTTGTTTTTCTAATAGAGGGGACACTAAACAAACCTAGTAGCTCCATATACACTTCCTCGGACATCCTCAAATAATGTCGGTAGTCATTTGGTTCACCAATAAGCTCTTGACAGTAAATTTAAATAGGACATGCGTTGTCTTTTTGCAGTTAATTTTTGACCCACACTTTATGGCGTCTTTTCTTCTTCTTTTTTGTTCTTTCTCTTAAAGTAACAGTTATACCCAGTAACAAAGTAACTCCGTCTGAAAGCAGGCGACGATGAGAGTAGACTGTTTTGCTTGCCAATGGATCACCAATAAGCCAGCGAGCCGGCGCGGCGAGCCAACGATTTAAACCGTTGGATCGCCGGTTCGCAGATGGATCACCCGCCTAACCGTGGAGGTATTTTTGCCTAGTTATAGATTTACACTAGATTAGTATTCATTGAACGAATTTTAACGTACGCTGAGGTGAGCAATTTAAAAGAAGTACGTGTACTGTACGTAATTTAACGTTTATAAATTCTTTTTATATACTGAGTTCAGAATACTACAGCACTAAGTTACAATAAAATTGTATCTAGTGTAGAATGAAACGTAAAAATGAGTGACAGAGACAACATGTTAGAAGTCATTTATCCCTTTTTTGTTTCATTTGACGCAGTCTATTTAAAAGGAGTGAAAGACGTGAGAAAAGATTTGTTATGTTGTGCAAAGCCAATAATTACTTTTCAATTTTACTCCAATCCTACAAGTGGGGTGCTCTTACTACTGAAAAGGCAAAATTAATTAATGTTAATAAAATTAAATAAAACGTAACGCCAGTCAATATTGTTACAATTATTCAATTAAGCACAATTTATTTTCAGGCATGCGAGATTCCTCGTATAAGAGAGAGAGAGAGAGAACAATTCCTCAATTCTTTTGTACAAAAATAAGTAGTTTAATATTCTTACTGTATTATGAAAATCCGTAAAATATAAGTAGATATCTACGTAGAGGAACAATTTGAGGAACTTATCTTCCGTTTTTGCTTTTTGTTCTAAAGAGTGCAATCATTGTCAGAAAATGTACCTGACGATAATGAAAAATAATAATTTAAACTAACTTAAGTCGCTTAAATCTAGTTCAAACAAAAGACCGCCCATTTGACAGCACAAAAATATACACACCCACACGTAATAAATTCTGTAACGGTATAATAAAACATCCATTTTGAAACTTTACTCGCAATACTTAAATTTATTGCCTGTTCTGATTTTGTGATGAGTTTTATATGAATTTGGTATTATGAAAACTTTGTACTTTTTTATTTTTTATGTACCTATCTAGCTAAAGAATATCAAAGACAATAATATTAGAATGCGATGAGCATTGCGTGTCGACAGTATCTCTACGGGACCCTTCCCGTAATAACTTTATACCATACCTTATATGGCTGTAAACTTTGTATTTACTCCCTGTTTTAGACAACTAACGACTATAACTAAGTATAATACCTATCTTTTAGTTTAGTATCAATTGATAGCTGTAGTTTCGGTTTGGAATCAAAGAGTATTTTCTAGCAAGCAAGTTATTTTCTTCGGTACTTACCTCGTTTCATTTTTATAACCTATCTACAAAATATTTACACATATTGTAAGTTATTGTCTGCAACATAAAGTTTAAACAGCATATTTAGTATTCTCGAATGTTCGCAACGCATCAGCCAAGAAGATTACGTCGTCATTCAGTCTGCACATTCGTATGCAAATGTATGCATTCCCGTTAAGATCCATAAACTTAAAATGAATAAATGGCACATAATAAAGAGCTCTTAAGCTTTGACTAATAATACAGTTGAAAATAAGCTATTTATAGCTAAGTATCATGTAATGCATAAAAGCCACATTGTTAACCTGGATAAATTCAATGCACCGGTTACCAATCAAAATAACAAGTTTGATTCATTTATAACACAAATCATGTACGAGTACGTGAAGCGACATACAATTACGATTAAATAACGTAACACAAAATGAATAATGGTGCGAATAGGGCTAATAACAGATGTCGTGTAATTTTGAAATCATTTTAAGTATTTACTATATTGTGTACAACAGCCGTCGGAAACGTAGTTTTATGTAACTGTTTACCAGTTTCGAAGGGTACATACAAGTCGAATCCCATCGGTTTACCTGAAATCTCGCCTCACCGATCCACTAGGCTTATACAAGGTGTTTGGTAAAAGGCTTATAAAGCCGAATATGGTAGATTTATACACCATTAAACTGAACAACTTTTACTATGGGACCAACTCTGAAATCGCGAAAAAAAATCAATCAGCTGTTTCATACAAAAATGAATAACGAAAATATATGAAACAGCTAAATTTTTTTTCGCGATTTCAGAGTTGGTCCCATAGTAAAAGTTGTTCAGTTTGATGGTCCCTATCTACCATATTCGGCTTTTACCAAACGCCTTCTATTACATTTTTGTAGGACGGCTTACCTTCGGCATAATTTCACCCCTCGCCACTGCTGTTTATTCACTTTTATACTTTCAAGTAACAATAAAATCTATGTTTATTAGGCGCAGTTCTAAAATTTGCGCTCGCTCGGTCAATCAGTGGTCGCCTACAACACCCATCAGCATGAAGGCTTGTTCTAGTCTACCGGGTCAATCAGTGGTCGCCTACAACACCCATCAGCATGAAGGCTTATTCTAGTCTACCGGGTCAATCAGTGGTCGCCTACAACACCCATCAGCATGAAGGCTTATTCTAGTCTACCGGGTCAATCAGTGGTCGCCAACAACACCCATCAGCATGAAGGCTTATTCTAGTCTACCGGGTCAATCAGTGGTCGCCTACAACACCCATCAGCATGAAGGCTTGTTCTAGTCTACCGGGTCAATCAGTGGTCGCCTACAACACCCATCAGCATGAAGGCTTATTCTAGTCTACCGGGTCAATCAGTGGTCGCCAACAACACCCATCAGCATGAAGGCTTATTCTAGTCTACCGGGTCAATCAGCGGTCGCCTACAACACCCATCAGCATGAAGGCTTGTTCTAGTCTACCGGGTCAATCAGTGGTCGCCTACAACACCCATCAGCATGAAGGCTTATTCTAGTCTACCGGGTCAATCAGTGGTCGCCTACAATACCCATCAGCATGAAGGCTTATTCTAGTCTACCGGGTCAATCAGTGGTCGCCTACAACACCCATCAGCATGAAGGCTTGTTCTAGTCTACCGGGTCAATCAGTGGTCGCCTACAACACCCATCAGCATGAAGGCTTGTTCTAGTCTACCGGGTCAATCAGTGGTCGCCTACAACACCCATCAGCATGAAGGCTTATTCTAGTCTACCGGGTCAATCAGTGGTCGCCTACAACACCCATCAGCATGAAGGCTTGTTCTAGTCTACCGGGTCAATCAGTGGTCGCCTACAACACCCATCAGCATGAAGGCTTATTCTAGTCTACCGGGTCAATCAGTGGTCGCCTACAATACCCATCAGCATGAAGGCTTATTCTAGTCTACCGGGTCAATCAGTGGTCGCCTACAACACCCATCAGCATGAAGGCTTGTTCTAGTCTACCGGGTCAATCAGTGGTCGCCTACAACACCCATCAGCATGAAGGCTTGTTCTAGTCTACCGGGTCAATCAGTGGTCGCCTACAACATCCATCAGCATGAAGGCTTATTCTAGTCTACCGGGTCAATCAGTGGTCGCCTACAACACCCATCAGCATGAAGGCTTGTTCTAGTCTACCGGGTCAATCAGTGGTCGCCTACAACACCCATCAGCATGAAGGCTTATTCTAGTCTACCGGGTCAATCAGTGGTCGCCTACAATACCCATCAGCATGAAGGCTTATTCTAGTCTACCGGGTCAATCAGTGGTCGCCTACAACACCCATCAGCATGAAGGCTTGTTCTAGTCTACCGGGTCAATCAGTGGTCGCCTACAACTGAAGGCTTATTCTAGGCTACCGGCTAATCAGTGGTCGCCTACAACATCCATCAGCATGAAGGCTTATTCTTGTCTACCGGGTCAATCAGTGGTCGCCTACAATACCCATCAGCATGAAGGCTTATTTTAGTCTACCGGGTCAATCAGTGGTCGCCTACAACACCCATCAGCATGAAGGCTTGTTCTAGTTTACCGGGTCAATCAGTGGTCGCCTACAACTGAAGGCTTATTCTAGGCTACCGGGTCAATCAGTGGTCGCCTACAACACCCATCAGCATGAAGGCTTATTCTAGTCTACCGGGTCAATCAGTGGTCGCCTACAACTGAAGGCTTATTCTAGGCTACCGGGTCAATCAGTGGTCGCCTACAACACCCATCAGCATGAAGGCTTGTTCTAGTTTACCAGGTCAATCAGTGGTCGCCTACAACTGAAGGCTTATTCTAGGCTACCGGGTCAATCAGTGGTCGCCTACAACACCCATCAGCATGAAGGCTTATTCTAGTCTACCGGGTCCATCAGTGGTCGCCTACAACTGAAGGCTTATTCTAGGCTACCGGGTCAATCAGTGGTCGCCTACAACACCCATCAGCATGAAGGCTTATTCTAGTCTACCGGGTCAATCAGTGGTCGCCTACAACACCCATCAGCATGAAGGCTTATTCTAGTCTACCGGGTCAATCAGTGGTCGCCTACAACATCCATCAGCATGAAGGCTTATTCTAAGTCTACCGGACAAGTAAAACCCATTATTGTTCAATTTGTTTTTGATTTTGTGAGTGTGGCAACAGAACGCACAAATCAGCAAGAAAAAACGTCCCAATCTCTTTAATGTGTTTTGTTTCGTTTGGCCATTGTTTTGTTTTAATACGGTTCTGAATATTTGGGCAGGAATTACGCTCGTCCCATCAGTGAGTTATGTTTACCTTTAGGGTAATTACATGGGTCGTATATCATGTTTCGTGAAGTTTTTGAGAGGGTACGCTTTCAAAGCAAACAATTCACATTGTCACTGCATTTGAAATAAGGTTTTATTTTGCTTTTAATTTATTGAATGACTAGCTTCCACCCGCGACTTCATCCGCATGGACATTGAAAAGTTGCCTAGTGATAGCACCTCGAACCAATATTTTAAAACAGATTATAAACTATCAGTGTGCTAAATTTCATACAAATTAGTTCTGCCATTTTGCTGCGTGATTGAGTAATAGGTACATTTTTTACAATATTATTAGTAGGATTTCAAGAGTTTTGGCAAGATGTTCAGTTTATTTTAATAGGACTGACGTGGAAAAATGACATTATTTATATGTTCACGCAGAGGGCGGAGGTTCGCGAACCTAACTTGGTTCCCGGCTTTATATCGGGATATAATTGGTTTTCGTACTAACTCACTGGTTCTGCGACGACGCCCACTGCTTCACAAACCATCTATCTGCACATACTAATTACAGGAACAATACTTTCTTGATACGTGGTCTCACTACTTATAACAGGTATAGCGCTGAATATGACTTTGATCTGTTTGTGACAAGCACAGCAACAATCAGGCGAACTGTAGGCTCGAGTTTCATTGCCCAAAATACTGCCTAAGGAGACTCCGAGTAGCCGCTACGTGGTATAATGTTGGCAGTTGATTGTATAAGTTCTGTTAATTAAATAGGAAGGTATAAGTAAATTTTATTCTAAAATCTTGCTAATGAGCACATAATTATGTATTTTCTTTGGCCATAGTTTGTGGTTCTATTTTTCTATTATTGTAATTTATCCTTTTTTTCTATACTACGCTGTATTGCAAATCAATAAAATAAAATAAAATATAAATAATAGCGAAAGTGAAAACTTGATAGAGATCGACATTATCAGATGGCAAAAATAAGAAGTGATTTTAGACGTCTCTAAACATATTAGAGACACTTCGATTGTAACTGTTTGAAGCTGACTGCACAATGCAAGATGATTGTGATGTTATTTCGCGTTTTTTACCGCTAGCTAGAGTTTCACCTAACTAATAACTAAGTATCATTTTAGCTAGCTACTATGTATTGTCTCTTTCAAACACCCTCACTTGTTGCACAAAAAAAACTGGACATTTCACTACAATCGCAACTTGTGTTTGATTCATTCTGGTATGTCGTGGACTGTAAGCAAACGTGTAAGGGTTGGTTTTCCATCAATAAATTCTATTCCTCTTTGTATTTATTCTAGTGTTGTAGCAACGGTATCGAACAGAGCTAATTTTATTGTGTATTGTGTTCACCCAACCCGTTCATGCCCCGTTGAAGTTAACTTGTTAATACATCGCTCGTCCACTCCGCAACACACCACAGTGTGCTCTCTCGTTTTACCTAAACCTTCACCGCTAATTTAAAAAAATACCGCTGGCTTCGGTCGCTTGAAGTTTGGGTAATCCATTCATTCAGTCACTGACTACAGCCATTCGTTCACATTACAGAGTTCAGTGTTTACAGTACAGAGGTTACTCTGATTCTGCGAGATTCACCTGTAGAAAAAATATGTCAATTTCGAGATGAATCGCGCATCATTCTACACATTTTTCTACGTAATGATGAATTTCGGATTTTTTATTTTATCTGTGCTGTACATACATACAAGTTTAAGTTTTTATTGCACTTTTGTACATGCATGCCATTACAAAAAACAGAATCAAACATGAAACCCTGCAAGCAACAAGCCTCACCTCACGAGGCAAACGCCTCAGTCCTATAGTAAAAGTATACCGCAAATGTATGAATTATTATTACAGTCCATGGCAGGTGAGCAAAAATTTACTTCGTGGTGTCTACTCTAGTACATAGTACATTATACCTTAGTGGTTATCAACCATAAATAATCGTATATACAATATCTTTGGTCTTGTACTAAATATTAGTATCTTTTAATTACTATAAAACACAGACCGGAATATTATCTATAAAACGACATCGAGAGTTATTGTTTAAAAAAATGTTCATTAACCTATTGAGCTCCACGGGTTCCCCCAGGCACCCGCGAGAAATTTATACCGTCAAGCATCGCGGGTGCCTCCAGGCACCCAGAGATCAAATATTTTGCCAGGCAATATTTTGCCTTATTGTAAATTAAATAAATCTTGGATTTAAATTTAATGTTCTGTGACATTGGGCCTTGACGGATATTCTTTTCAATGAAGTATAACCCGTCTCGCGGGTGCCTGGGGGAAACCGTCGCGCTCAATAGATGTCGTTGTTTTTGAGAGATACCTATGTAAGAAAACCTAAAAAAAGACACATATTTCGGATTAAAGTTGACTTTAATATTTTTTTTATTCAGAAAGTAAGTGAATAAAAGTAGCAAGTCTACTTGCTTACTTGTAAAATGTCTTCTTTTCTGTTCCAGTCCAAATAATAAGTACATTGAATCCGTAGCTTCAGTAAGATTTAGTTCAGATTCACTCGTTGTTCACCTACACGACTACGACGACGTTTCGCTCGGCTGGCTCGCTGAGTCATGGCTCGGGCAGCCAAGCTACGTGCTTGCACAGAATCATTCACAGTAATTGTAGAGGAAAGAAGGCCAGTTGAATAATATACCTTGCTCTATAGTCTGAATCGACATAAAACTGTAAGCAGACCAAATGAGGAAACTGACGAGTTAAAGAAACTGGCGAATTAGGGAAACTGACGACTTAAATAAATTCATGGAATTGACGAATAAGAAGAAAACTGACCAGTTTGAGATGAGAAACTGACAAATTAGGGAAATTGAATGAATTGAAACCCAACCCCTTTGCTCAAGCTACTATTCAATAGAATACGTAACCGCCTCTGTGGTCTAGTGGTTCGTCCACCCGTGTAAAACGTAGGGGTCCCGGGTTGGATTCCCGGGAGGGGGGTACACTGAAAAAAATAATGGCTAATCAAGTTACAATCTCGCTTGATTGACATACATACATACATACATATACTCACGCCTGTTTCCCATGGGGGTAGGCAGAGACTATGGCTCGCCACCTGCTACGATCCTTGCACACTTCTTTCGCTTCCTACTTAAGTACTCTTTTCTGTTCCTGGTTCCTAACCACACGTTTTTCATATTTATTCTTTTTATTAATGAACTTCCTGGTTATATTACAGAAAAAACGAAATAAACGTACAAGCGCTAGCGGTGCTGAGTACTGATGATATCAAAGAAAATCCCGCAATTGGGGACCCGAGCGCTATTTCTTCGAATCGATCTACAAATCATCAATGACGAATCCCGTGTGATATGAACGAGCACTAACTTTTAAAAAGACTGTTGAAGAATGTGATAAAAATATGAAAAAGAATGTGAATGGTTTTGACTATTTTTATATGATCTTTGATAACCAAGCAATGTGAGTACCTCTACTTGTCATTCCCACTAATCAAAGGTTTACCTGTCTTTACTGAATTTAGTTAGTAGCTTAGCTGTAAAAAACTTTACCTAAGAGGCATTTTAAATTATTGTTTACACTGCGTCTTTAAGACTTTTATTATTAGTTATAAATATGTAATAAATAAACAATATGTATAAATGTTAAATTAATGTGTTTTATTTAGAATACCTACTTAGTTTTCAATTTTTAATTCTGACTGTAAAACCTAATTCAACCTTTTAGATGTTTAATCGATCTAAAATTATACATTTGTATTGATCTTACAAGTATATTATATTGTTTTGAGTATGTATATTATGTATAGTTTGTTTTTATTGTTCCATAATATTTAAAATATATGTAATCTGTGTCAGTGTAATTAATTGTTCTAATTTGAATACTAAGGACATGTTATATTCTAGTATTGTACTTATTTGTTGGATACAGGTATAAAGGATGTCCCAGATATACCACATCTCGAGTGACAGGATATGATCAGTCAGTCAAACTTAACCACTTTTGTACTCCGACTGTTAGAAATTGGCTTTTTTTTTGTTATAAATACAAATCTCCCCCACCACATAATAATTAATTATTAATAATTTCTAACAGTCGTAGTACAAAAGTGGTTCAGTTTGACTGACTGATCATATCCTGTCACTCGATGTGGTATATCTGGGTCACCCTTTATACCTACACCCAACAAATAAGTACAATACTAGAAGATAACATTTCCATATTCTATACAAATAAGAACACTTGATTACACTGACTCAGAATACGTTTATTTTAAATATTATGGAACAATAAAAACAAACTTATACATACTTAACACAATAATATACTTGTTAGATCAATACAAATGTATAATTTTAGATCTATTAAGCATCTATAAGGTTTAATTAGGTTTTACGTTTGATTCTAATAACAAACCCGATAGGATCAATCAAGTTACTTGCTTAGATCAATCAAGTTACATACAACTTTATATCAGTAAATAAGTAACAATATTACAGTCATCACACAACTTCATTAGGATTATCAAGTATTAGTAACATGCACAAAGGGCAGTTGATAACAATAATGAACAGACTTGATTAAGCCAACAATTATTTATTTGATTCTAGTTACAAATGCAAAAAGATCAATCAAGTTACTTGTTTAGAGTATTGCATTACTTTATTTATGTAAACTAATGACAATATTACAGGCATCAACAACTTCATTAAGATTATCAAGTGTTAGTAACATGCACAAAGGGCTGTTGATAACAATAATGACCAGACTTGATTAAGACTACCATTATTTATTTGGATATATTATGTCTACTTGTTTCGTTTCTCAATCAAGAAGACTTGATTTCCGGAATCACAAAACTTTGTGCGCTCGTAATAAACAAGTTATGTGATAGCCGTTATCATTTTTTTGATGTATGTTTACAAGTATAAGAAATAAATAAGAAATAAGAAATAAATTATTCAAAAACAAAAATATTGCAATTCCGACCTTATTGTAAAGTCCCCTTAAACATAAATACTAAATTCGAAAATAACGAAATAGAATCAGTTGATACATTTAAACTTCTTGGTATAGTAATAGATTCTCACCTAAATTGGAAAAGCCACATACAACATATTAAATCTAAACTATCTAAATTCAGCTACGCTCTTTTTGAATTAGTACATAGCACGAATACAGAAGCAGCACTATCAGCATATTACGCATATGCTTATTCACAATTAAAATACGGAATAATGTTATGGGGAAACAGCACAAACGTAAATTGTAGTGGCTCAAATCCTAATTTGTATATGTGATCGTCTAGTTATAATGTTTTTCTATGTATTTGGTGGTCTTGGTGAAAGTCGATGTTACTGGCATCTAAGTGATCTGCGAATCGTGTTTATGTTTGTACTATTTAGTAGCTGCGTGTGAATGGAACGGAGGCTCATCGAGATAAATCCATCATTCCGCAGGCCTATGGTTTTAAATAACATTGCGAAGCTTGTTAATATTAAAATGCAAATTGTTTTAATCTGATCGCGACTTTCGCCTCTCCTCTACTCTAATTACCTAAGCTATAACCAAAAGATATCTGCTCATGATGTGGATTACACTCTGGTCGTTTAATAGCGCCTACAAAACCTTCTAGGAAAAACCCTTCTGGGGTTTATTATTTGGGGAGCGTCAGCCATCTTTGTTACGCTGCGGAGCGTTTGTCAGACATCTCCAGGATGTGGACATTTATTTACTTTACTTTATAAGGTGTTCGCTAGACACCTTTCCCCATAAAACCATGGTAAACTTTATTTATTCATATTTGTATTAATTGAGAAAGTTCGATTTGGCCAAATCGGGCGATGGCTGAACGCTATGAAAGTGCAAATGTGACGACGACCCAGAAATGCTTCTACCCGTTCGCTGAATCCACACGCAGATAGCCTTTAGGCTCAATAAGGCTGAGCTCGCGAGTACCGGCCATAGCATCCCGTTCAGTCAAGTCTAAGAGAATAATCTCTTATAGTCAAGAGCCCTCATTCGATTAAAGTCAGTGGGTGGAATGCCTAGCTCGCAGCCTCAAGCGGTCAAACACCCCAGGATCTAAACATCCTGTACAAGTTCAATTTCATCACAGATCACCTAGTATACCTATCCCTATTTCCTATCCTAAATACAAGTCTATAAGTGCACCTAACAATGTCTATGTCCTGTGTAGAGGCAAAATGTACTTACACATTATACCTATTCAACACTAATACATTATACTTCCTTCTGCTCAGCTCCTGTTGTGTCTCTCGTCCAAATTCAGCAGCTAGACTCCTTTACTAACACGTTTAAATAAACTACCTATACACAAGTAACCTCAACGGTTTGAATGTAGTCTCTTCCTTAGTCTTTAATCACTCCCTACTATCCCATGTTTATTTAATTAGGTATATGTATAGAAATCTACCTAGACCTAGACTGAAATCTAACGAATTTAGCTCATAGAAATCGTGATTCAACTGAAAGGTATATGTGTGAGAACGCAAAGTGTTAAACGAAGCCAAACAAACTAGCTCAAAGGTTCTTCTAAGTATTTCTTAGTATTTAACACGAGTTTGACTATGCCTCTCACTGTGCCTCCTCTTAGGAATCTTATCTCTAAGCAGTAAAACATATAATTATGGAAAAAAAATATTATTTATTTAAATTAAATGTGTTTAGTTTATCTTCGAAATAGCAAAAGAAACTGGTTTGATTATTTAAGCTGTCACCTATAGGTTGCTATATAATGACAGCTAGATTTTCGGCTCCTATCTTAAGACCACACTAAATAGAGAGAAAGCGAAAATCCAAAGAAAAAACTCTCTAAGGTCATCTAGATTCACACTTAATTTTAATTAAACACACACTAAAGTTTCAATAGTTATTTTACAAATTAAGTCTAAAGTGAGATACGAACACATTTATAGAACTAACCTGATACATTGATTGAAAAATGGAAAGAAAAAACTATTTCACATATTAGTCTAATCTAGACTTGATTATTAACATTCATAATAGATATTAGTGTTTCGTATTCCACCAGGCTACATAAAGTTACAGTCTCTAGAGCTTTAATTAATACTTTCACGTTAACCATCCTTATCTCCGAGATTAACTATGCATTAAGAAAACGCAATCCAATTCAATCTAACCCGGCTCTTTGCATTTCTATCTCATTTGGTAGACCATCTTGCAAATACCTCCGTCTATTTAATATTCGACGATTGCAATAACTGAATATCTTATCTCCACAACACCCTAATACAACTATTGCGCATATTAAAGTCAACACAAAAATGAGGTGTTCTACCGAGTTCCATTCGGTTATTAAAGCGAAACCCCTAGAATGGAGTTGTTCTTCGTATTGATACATTTCTACGTTGTATACGATATTCTGCTCGTTAATCTAGAGATTGTACCTTTATTGACACACGAAATAAATCACAATGTACACAATTACATACCCCACTCGACGTTGTTTGGATTCACTTTGTAAAATAATTACACTTGTTTTAATATTCAAATCTACAATTTTACTTAACAAAGTTAGTATTTATTTAATAGTTAACTCTTTAGTCTTTATTTCTCACACAGTTAGTTACAATGGAGTCACGAAACTCCCAATCTACCACTCCTAAAATATTAAAAGCGTCTGCCCCCTACTGTCTGTCTTAGCGTCTGTCTCCCGAATCCCCGTTGCATCGTCGTTTTCTCTTCCATTCCTACTGAAGTTTTTCTCCGCCCGCTCTACGCCCATTTAGACCCCTCATTGGCCAGCTTGATGCTTGCAATCTTCACGGCGACGCCTACGCACCATTTCTCACGATCCGCCCTACCAATTCTGAGAACTCAAGTTTTTTTTCCTTCCTTCGACTACTTCACCCATCTGTAACACATTTAAATCTACCAAACTCTTAGAAATCTGTGCATTTCAACTAAAATTGTCCATCATTCACCAGTTTGAATAGTTTGTATGACAGTTGAGCGTAATTTACGGCCTACCCAAGACTCCATTTGTCTTAGTCCCCGCTGTGCGCTAATAAAACTTGTCGCTCTTAATCTATTAGAAGAAATATTCGAAACAAATTTTTTATTCCTAGTTTTGTTTTACGAGCCCGGCTCTCACATCTGCTAATAATACGAATGCCATCACACATTCCCCTAAATAGAATCTTAAACACCTACATCCGAATGTACGGTCGTTTTAAATTATATTTCCTATCTGTCCACATTTCCAAACTTTCCCACGGTATTCGTTCAGTTCTCACGTTCCCTTTCTATAGCTCTTATCTGTCCATTGTATACCCAAGTAGGCAATAAACCCCGATACTCCGCCTCCTTTGTTACATAAGTATGGCGCCTCACAAACCATTGTCCCTACTTTTTTTTTTCTTTTATTTTATTTTTTTTATTATTTTTACCTATTCACATAATAGCGAAACAGGTGTATCGCATTGTAATTCCCTTTTATCTTGTTTGTTTGTTTATCTATTAGAGTGTACACGTTGCTACTGGGAATAGCACCAATGACGTATGGTCCTTCAAACAAACGTGCAAACTTCTTAGTCACCTTTTTAGATGCATCCGATTTCGCAAACTTTTTCAACTTCACTAGATCACCTATGTCAAAACACACTAGTTTATGATTTTTGTTATAATGAAATTCTCTACTCTCGGCTGACTTCAATATGTTCTGTCTCGCTCGTTCCCGAACTAATTCTAATGGCTCTTGTTGTAGGCCTAACCCTACTCCAATAATTTTGTCGTTATCCGTAGATAAGCGAGTTCTTGTACCCCATACTATCTCGTTAGGTGTGTAACCCGTCGTGGTGTGTATAACTTGATTGTAACAATCCTCTATTTTCGGCAATACGTCAACCCAAGAACAATGTGATTTTTCACAATACGTCCTAAACATTCTTCCTAGCTCTCTATTGACCCTCTCCGTAGAATTAGGTCGCGGGTTTCTGATTGAGGTGTGCGTTAGCACGATGCCTAACTGTCTAACACCTGACTCAAAAATCCTTGATGTGAAATTTGCACCTCTATCCGAACATAAAACCTTTATTTTGACCTGTTCGTGAAATTTTCTAACACAAGTTAACGAGGCCCTGCCACTCGCCTGTCGTAATGAGTATAATCTAATTAATTTGCTGAAGGCGTCCTGCATAACAAACACGTACTTATGACCAAAGCGTCCTGCCGGTATTGGTCCATAAATGTCACAAAATACTCGTTCCCCTATCTCCCTAGCTATCACCGTCTTAATTGGTCCTGAGTGTGCCTCCAACGCATGTTTCGATTTTTGACACACGTCGCAAGCCCTAACTACCTGTCCTATTTTGCGTGCCATATCAGTGAAGTAGTAACGTCGCTTCATTAACGCAAGCACCTTGTATCGCCCAAAATGTCCTACTTCCTCGTGTATACTAGTAATCAATTCCGTTTGTAAGTTCTCGGGAACATATAATCGCGACCTACCCGAACCTATCTCTATCCTATAGAGAATCCCGTCTATTAGTCTGTAATGTCTAGCCTCAGACTCGCTCTCAGCTTTTATACGCTTAGTTATTTCGCTAACAACACGATCACGCCCCTGATGTTCTCTTATCTCTTCCCACTTATTCTTTATGAGTCGTCCAGTTGGTATTTCAAACAAATTCATTTCCGGTCCCACAGTTTTATTAGTCAAGGTATCGGTGGCTCCACTTATATGTCGTGACAACACGTCAGCTACAGTGTTCAGACTACCCTTGACATGTTCAATCGTATAATTGAACTGTCCTATATAACTTACCCACCGTATCATGCGAGCGCTTAGTAATTTACACGATTGTAGAAACGTCAAACTCTTATGATCGGTCCTAATTACTAACTGAGCACCCCTTAAATACGTTTCAAACTTTGATAGACTATAAATTATGGCCCACAGCTCTTGTTCAGTGACTGTCCATCTGCGTTCCGTTTCTGATAATGATTTACTACAAAACCCTATAACTCTCTCTTCCCCCTCACTCGTTAGTTGGTAGATGTATCCTGCGACACCTATATTCGAGCTGTCCGTTTGTAAATAATATATATCCTTCGGGTTTGGATGTGCAAGAAGCACGGTATCTACAAATAAAGTTTTCACCCTTTTAAAACAATCGTCTACTTCCTGTGTCCATGACCATCTTTTGTTTTGTTTCAATAGGTCACACAGAGGCCTAACCTCCTCACTATACTTTGATATAAATCTACGAAAATAGTTTATTAATCCCAGAAATCCTCTTAATTGTTTTATGGTTCGAGGTGCGGGGAAATCCAATATCGCCCTTACCCTATCCGGATCCATTTGTACCCCTTTGGTATTTACAATGTGTCCTAATAACTTTACCTCCACACATAGGAATTTACACTTTTCCTTCCTACTCGTTAGTCTAGCCGCCTCTAACCTGCTCAGTACTTGATCTAGGTGTTCTAGGTGTAACTTTAGGTCCCCCTTAGTGAACACTACTATGTCATCTATATAATTTATACAAAACTCGCGCACCCCTTCTAGTATCGAATCCATAGCCCTCGAGAAACCTGCCACCGATGTCTTAAGTCCTTGAGGTAAAACACAATACGTATAGGTTTTCCCCATAAAAGTGAACCCTGTATACTTTCTAGAATCGGGATGTAATGGTATCTGAAAATATGCATTATTGAGGTCAATAAGACTGATGTAATTAACCCCATAAAAGGATTGTATGATTTCTGATGTAAGTGGTGGCGCTCCCGCGTCCCCCACCATCTTCTTATTGAGTTCGCGCGCGTCTAATAAGAGTCTAATTGTTCCGTCTCGCTTTTTTGTAAAGGTAAGCGGACTACAACACGGTGTCGCCTCCTGACGGATAACTCCTAAACTCTCTAACCCATCTAATTCTCTTTTTATCTCCTCCCTATATGCTAAAGGTATTGGATAACTTCGCTTTATAAAAGGCGTGTCGTCGATTAATTCAATAACATGCTCGTATCTGTCCGTCAATCCTAATTCGTCGGTAAACACTCTACTATATCTGTTTAAAACGGGTAACAATAGTTTCTTTTGTTCGTCATTTAAACCCATCTCGTCCAAGTAGGTAGCCACCTTTCCGCTATTGTTTATTTTCTCGCTCGCCTCACTATACACCGCCGGTTGGGCGTCCGTCTCTAACATCGTATTTATCATGTTTGCATTGTCTCTCCCGCCTAACCGTTTTAATTCGCAACTCGAATTTATTTTGACACTAGTCCTGACTCCTAAGTGCTCAATTGATAACGTCCTTTCTCTGCCACACTCCACTATCCCCTTGACACGTTCCAACCAGTCGTATCCTAATATCATTGACCTAGGAAGCCTATGCAGAATTAACATTGACGCTTCAATGATTGTGCCACCCAAACTTAGCTCTATTAGTACCATACGATTCGCACTTTCACTCCGTGATCCAAATGCTCCCTGCACCTGTATAGCCGGGATAGCGATCTCGGGCAAATCACCTCTCTCTTTCCGAATAGAATCGTGTAGTTCCCTAGTTATAGCGCTTATTTGGCTCCCTGTGTCTATCAATGCACTTATACGCATCCCGTACACATCCACTCCTATCTCGGGTAATCTAGGCAACGAATAATCAACACCTAAGTAATCTGACTCGTCTAGCTCATGTGATATCGACAAAACCTCTCTACCCCTGCTTGTACAAAGATCACACGCAAGCCCTTCTTCGTCACATTCTATCACATGATTGAATTGATTTTCCAATAAGACACCTATGCTACACGCTATTGCTCGCAAACTGTTGCTACTCACTGACACTCCCCCGGTCAATGGCCTCTTCAATCCCTTTCCGTCTGCTCCTAAACCCTGACCTGGCTCCCATCCATTTTTAACTAAAATCTTATACGCTATATCGTCTTTCCTATTTTCTGAAGTCCATTCATTCCCCTTCCTACACTTTGATAACCGATCGGACTCCGCTTGTGTAGGGGGTATTAGTTTTTTGTTTTATCCTCCCTCACAGACGTTGATAATGTTGACCCCTCACCTTCCTTCGTGAATGTTATAGCTGGCCTAGTATTTATTTCACCCAACACGTTTGACCGTGATGTATTCCTATTAGAATATGATCCGTAACCTATCCTGCCTCGTCGGTGAGCCCTTCCCCGAGTTGAACCGCCTCTGCCTCGCCATCTTTCCGCTAAAATCGTTGCCGCAACTGGATAATCTGTCTGTGTCCTACTGTAACGACCTCTCTGATTATTTCCTCTCTCTCTAGCATATCTACCTATCTCTCTCTGTCCCACAACTACATTTTGTTCGATACTCCTAAGAAAGTTCGCGCCTTTCATAATAGTGGGTTCCTCTGCTCTCGTAAACCACAACCGTTGAACATCCAAAGGATAATGACGCATTATCGAATTTACTAAATCCCTTTCACTAAAAGATATGGTCAAGGACTGCATCGACTCAACATATTCAGCAAAATGTTCGGACATCGAAATTGCTGATTCACTTGTGTACACCGTGTTAATCAACCTATACCTAACGGATTCTTGTATTTGTTCAGTCCAATAAGTCCGTCTAAAGTCGTCCTCAAAATCACTAAAAGTATTCCATCTCCTTGAGTACATCTCCATCAATTTTCGTGCATGTCCCGTGATGCAACCTAGCGCTATATCAATTTCGCGGTCCTGTCCGTTCACTTCTCTAATATATTTTTTTAATCGTTTCAAAAACGCAATAGGGTTCGTGAATGGTTTTCCGTCAAAACTCGGCTTCGCAACTGAAGGCTGTATGACGTATAAGTTTCTAGTTTCCGAATTCGCGACACTACCACTAGCTATTGTGCTAATCGACTCTTGTCTAATCGTCTGATGACTATTTTGCACATTCCCGCTCGACTCTATCCTCTCGTTTAATCGCTCCGCGCTCAACTGCCGTAATGTATTTTGAAATTCATCCATTCTTTGTGACATCTGTTGTAAAGTTATGTTATCTATATTTCCCGTTTGTTCCCCTATGCTTCCGTTACTCTCGCGACTTTCCCCTGTCCTATCTTGACCTCTAACCCGTCTCTTACTGCGCCTAGGCATTATAACGTCACTTAACTCAACTGCCGACAAACTAGTTTCGATTTAAACTTTCCCCTACTCCTAAATGCACAGATCGTTCTTTATGAGAAAGGTAGATAGTTCCACATGTGATTAAAATACTCATGATAACAGACTTACATTGAAATGTAACAATATCTTGAGAATCTGCTCCCGCCTTTGTCTCCACCTAAATCACACATCTTTATTATGCTAACCTTTTTACGTACAGTCAAAATCGTCAAACGCGCTGCTATGCTTTGAATAATATTGGAAAGTATTTTTATTTTACTCTTTTATTGTTTATTTTGTTGGGTAAGATTTCTCCACGTCCTTCCCTTTTGTCTTTAATGTACAACCGTCAAATTTTACTTCAATGGACAACAGCAGTTAAGTTGCAAACCAATAAAACATTACCCTAAGGTTTCCTTTGTCTCGCTTCCCATTCACAAGCTTGTCAGACAGGCTTTTGTCTTCCGTGAACAAATAACTTGGCTATACAGTTGTCTAAAAATAAATTCTTTTAATTTTATAATTTACGAAATAGGTATGTATATATTTTTTTCTTTCGATCTCGTTGATAACATTATGACGAATTCTGACTGTAACTGTGTCTTTCCCCTACATTCAAAAGACATGTAAACAGTTTAACACAATAAAATAATCACACCATGCACATAATTAAAATAATTATTCCATGCACAATTTATCTCGCCTCCTTGTTTCGCATCACGATGTCTCGTAACATCCCTGTAAAAGTATTCCTTTCAACTGACCACGATTTCTACGTTGTGTTTATTTTATTTATTTTTGTTTTATTTATTTATTATAATTATTTGGTCCTTTTGATCCAATCGTATCGTTATTTCGAATACGTATTTGGAATCCTGGTCGACACGGCATCATTTTCTGTAGTGGCTCAAATCCTAATTTGTATATGTGATCGTCTAGTTATAATGTTTTTCTATGTATTTGGTGGTCTTGGTGAAAGTCGATGTTACTGGCATCTAAGTGATCTGCGAATCGTGTTTATGTTTGTACTATTTAGTAGCTGCGTGTGAATGGAACGGAGGCTCATCGAGATAAATCCATCATTCCGCAGGCCTATGGTTTTAAATAACATTGCGAAGCTTGTTAATATTAAAATGCAAATTGTTTTAATCTGATCGCGACTTTCGCCTCTCCTCTACTCTAATTACCTAAGCTATAACCAAAAGATATCTGCTCATGATGTGGATTACACTCTGGTCGTTTAATAGCGCCTACAAAACCTTCTAGGAAAAACCCTTCTGGGGTTTATTATTTGGGGAGCGTCAGCCATCTTTGTTACGCTGCGGAGCGTTTGTCAGACATCTCCAGGATGTGGACATTTATTTACTTTACTTTATAAGGTGTTCGCTAGACACCTTTCCCCATAAAACCATGGTAAACTTTATTTATTCATATTTGTATTAATTGAGAAAGTTCGATTTGGCCAAATCGGGCGATGGCTGAACGCTATGAAAGTGCAAATGTGACGACGACCCAGAAATGCTTCTACCCGTTCGCTGAATCCACACGCAGATAGCCTTTAGGCTCAATAAGGCTGAGCTCGCGAGTACCGGCCATAGCATCCCGTTCAGTCAAGTCTAAGAGAATAATCTCTTATAGTCAAGAGCCCTCATTCGATTAAAGTCAGTGGGTGGAATGCCTAGCTCGCAGCCTCAAGCGGTCAAACACCCCAGGATCTAAACATCCTGTACAAGTTCAATTTCATCACAGATCACCTAGTATACCTATCCCTATTTCCTATCCTAAATACAAGTCTATAAGTGCACCTAACAATGTCTATGTCCTGTGTAGAGGCAAAATGTACTTACACATTATACCTATTCAACACTAATACATTATACTTCCTTCTGCTCAGCTCCTGTTGTGTCTCTCGTCCAAATTCAGCAGCTAGACTCCTTTACTAACACGTTTAAATAAACTACCTATACACAAGTAACCTCAACGGTTTGAATGTAGTCTCTTCCTTAGTCTTTAATCACTCCCTACTATCCCATGTTTATTTAATTAGGTATATGTATAGAAATCTACCTAGACCTAGACTGAAATCTAACGAATTTAGCTCATAGAAATCGTGATTCAACTGAAAGGTATATGTGTGAGAACGCAAAGTGTTAAACGAAGCCAAACAAACTAGCTCAAAGGTTCTTCTAAGTATTTCTTAGTATTTAACACGAGTTTGACTATGCCTCTCACTGTGCCTCCTCTTAGGAATCTTATCTCTAAGCAGTAAAACATATAATTATGGAAAAAAAATATTATTTATTTAAATTAAATGTGTTTAGTTTATCTTCGAAATAGCAAAAGAAACTGGTTTGATTATTTAAGCTGTCACCTATAGGTTGCTATATAATGACAGCTAGATTTTCGGCTCCTATCTTAAGACCACACTAAATAGAGAGAAAGCGAAAATCCAAAGAAAAAACTCTCTAAGGTCATCTAGATTCACACTTAATTTTAATTAAACACACACTAAAGTTTCAATAGTTATTTTACAAATTAAGTCTAAAGTGAGATACGAACACATTTATAGAACTAACCTGATACATTGATTGAAAAATGGAAAGAAAAAACTATTTCACATATTAGTCTAATCTAGACTTGATTATTAACATTCATAATAGATATTAGTGTTTCGTATTCCACCAGGCTACATAAAGTTACAGTCTCTAGAGCTTTAATTAATACTTTCACGTTAACCATCCTTATCTCCGAGATTAACTATGCATTAAGAAAACGCAATCCAATTCAATCTAACCCGGCTCTTTGCATTTCTATCTCATTTGGTAGACCATCTTGCAAATACCTCCGTCTATTTAATATTCGACGATTGCAATAACTGAATATCTTATCTCCACAACACCCTAATACAACTATTGCGCATATTAAAGTCAACACAAAAATGAGGTGTTCTACCGAGTTCCATTCGGTTATTAAAGCGAAACCCCTAGAATGGAGTTGTTCTTCGTATTGATACATTTCTACGTTGTATACGATATTCTGCTCGTTAATCTAGAGATTGTACCTTTATTGACACACGAAATAAATCACAATGTACACAATTACATACCCCACTCGACGTTGTTTGGATTCACTTTGTAAAATAATTACACTTGTTTTAATATTCAAATCTACAATTTTACTTAACAAAGTTAGTATTTATTTAGTAGTTAACTCTTTAGTCTTTATTTCTCACACAGTTAGTTACAATGGAGTCACGAAACTCCCAATCTACCACTCCTAAAATATTAAAAGCGTCTGCCCCCTACTGTCTGTCTTAGCGTCTGTCTCCCGAATCCCCGTTGCATCGTCGTTTTCTCTTCCATTCCTACTGAAGTTTTTCTCCGCCCGCTCTACGCCCATTTAGACCCCTCATTGGCCAGCTTGATGCTTGCAATCTTCACGGCGACGCCTACGCACCATTTCTCACGATCCGCCCTACCAATTCTGAGAACTCAAGTTTTTTTTCCTTCCTTCGACTACTTCACCCATCTGTAACACATTTAAATCTACCAAACTCTTAGAAATCTGTGCATTTCAACTAAAATTGTCCATCATTCACCAGTTTGAATAGTTTGTATGACAGTTGAGCGTAATTTACGGCCTACCCAAGACTCCATTTGTCTTAGTCCCCGCTGTGCGCTAATAAAACTTGTCGCTCTTAATCTATTAGAAGAAATATTCGAAACAAATTTTTTATTCCTAGTTTTGTTTTACGAGCCCGGCTCTCACATCTGCTAATAATACGAATGCCATCACAAAATGATCTCTTTATTATGCAGAAAAAATGTGTTAGAATAATAGCTCAAATAGATAATACTCAATCGTGTAGACCATACTTTATTAAATTTAATCTACTCACACTCCCATCTCTATATATATATGACATATGTATATTTACTTATAAAAATATAGAAACTTTTACCAAAGTAAAAGATACTCACAACATTAATACGAGATACAAAAATAGATTATACTTACCACAATCCAGAATAAAAATGCTCAATACCAGTCCTTATTACATGTCAGTTAAAGTCTTCAATAAACTACCAACTTTTATTAAAAATGAACCAAACCTCAAATTATTCTCTAAGTCATTGAAATCCTACTTAATACAAAAATGTTACTACTCTGTAAAAGAGTTTATAAATACATAAAATATATTAAAAATATTAGGATCTGTTCGAATTATATAATATTTTTATTTTTAATCTTATTGGTTTAAGTGCCTATTCGTTTTAATGTTAATTAATAGTACTGTCAAAAATTTGCTATACCGAAATGGTCACTAAGTCATGCACTTCATTAATGTATTGTAACACCTCTGTACACTTAGTTGCAAATAAACTTGATTTGATTTGATTTGATTTGAGTATTTTTTTCAGTGTACATTTGTACTAATAAGAAAAATCATGTTTTTCCTTCTCGTGTTGTTGTTGTAGATTCCCATAAAACAAGCGCTTAATTTTCATAAAATAAAGATAAAATAAGTTTATTTTAGATTTACATCCATATAATCCTCCATATCCGGTAAGTAGCTAAGCTAGTGTACTTTGTTGCCAATAATCCTGTTGTACTGTATTTGGTAACGATAAAAAGTTTGTAAATATCGTTACTTATTTCTGTTAAAACTGATAAGTTTCTTGAGCCTGTTTTTCTTGTCAGTTACAAAAAACCGACTTCAAAAAACCTGCCTCTAAAAAGCAAGAAATAATATACAAATCATTAGATATTATCATTGTTATAATAAAACACGTCTATTGAAGTCGGGTGGGGCTGGAGTACCTATCTACAACTTCCCTAAAAGCCCCACCCGACTTCAATAGACGTGTTTTATTATAACAATGATAATATCTAATGATTTGTATATTATTTCTTGCTTTTTAGAGGCAGGTTTTTTGAAGTCGGTTTTTTGTTTTTTTTTTTTTTTTTAGTGTAATTACCTACCTTCTGTACTAGGTAGTGTAGGTAAATTATTTAGGTAGAAAAATCGGCTCAGTCAAACGTGATATAATCGCGGAGAAACATACATACATATACAAACTGAATACCTCCTTTTTTTGAAGTCGGTTAAAAAGACTACACAAAGGTTTCCCTTTCCCAACAAAAACAATCATCTAATTCGGTTCATAAATATCAAAGTCGTCAAGGACCTCCTCCTTTTGATTAAGTCGGTTAAAAAAAAGTCTGGAACGGGTGGTGGAAAAATATAGATGTTTTTGGTATTGGTATTGGTGATGGACTCTTTTCTCCGCATTTAGACTCCCATTTGGTCCGTTATGCGTGAACACAGCATTTAAACAGGTACCTATGGCTAGTTAAGCCATACCAGCTCCTTCCAGTAGCGCAGAAGCCTCCTGGGGGCTGGGGCGTTCACAGGCTTCTAGGAGCGACCTCACGTCTTTGAGGATTTCTGCCCGTTGTGTGGCCAAACCTACGCACTCCAGGATCACGTGGGCGGCTGTTTCCTCTGCGTCCAGGCATCCTCTACATAGGGGACTGTCTGTCGCATTCATGATGAATAGTTGTTGGTTTAAAGCTAGGTGACCTGTAAGTGTACCTACAACTGTTCGGAGGTCTGGACGATTAAGGCTGAGCAGTCTACAGGTCAACCGCGGTAAGACTGCCGTCATCGCCAACTTGGACTGTCTACAGCTTGTTAGCTCTACCCAACGAGTATTATGTGCAGCACGAGTACGTTGCCTTACCCATGAGCGCAGTTGGCTGAACGGAAGTGGCAGAATGGGTATGGATCTTGCCACTAGAGATGATTCAAAAGTGCTTAAATTATTAAGTTTATTTGAATAAAGACATTTTGACTTTGACTTTGACATGCGTTAAGGTTTGGGAAAGTTTCAAGCATTAAGTATTCCCTACCGAATACCGAACAAAATCTATCTGTTTAAAATTTCGATCTTTGACAGAGACGTTGAGAATAATAGAGGCGTTTTGAATAAGCTCCTTAGCTTTCCAATGATAAAAACTGATTTATTGCTCTAGATTTGGTACAGAAAATATGGTAGGTACTTTTATTATTAAGAAAATTCTTTGAAGTGATTTAGGAGAAATTCAATCCGAAATTCAGGAAAAGTTTCAATAGGGAAGACCAAAGAGTGATTTTTTTTCAATAATTCTAATAAAATGCTGCAGCATTAATAAATTCAAAATTAGAAAAATAATTTTATTCAGTCTAGGCTGTTACAAGCACTTGTAAATGTCAAAGAAGCTACGCCATCGGTTCGCAAACCCTGAGCGGGAGACCTTGTAACGAGAAGAACCGGCAAGAAACTCGTCAAGGGCTGCTTTTTTTTCCCTGTTTATTTCATACAGAGTCGTCAACATTAAAAAATGAGCTCCACGTTTAAAGTGAGGTCATTTTCCATCACAATAATTAACAAAAGTTTGCACACAATGGGTAGGTAGGTTGAAATTAAATACCTACTATAACATGTATACTATCGGATAGGTATATATATAAGGTGCGATGTAATTAGTGTCAAATATTTTCAGGGCTGAACATGCAAGTCATAATACATAGGTCAGCAAAAAATGGGGTACTATTTGCAGGTTAGTTTGCGAGATATTAAGGTAAACAACTTGGTCATCTAACCCCAAAAAACATCACCCCTTTACAGCTGAGCAACAACTACATTCAACGATTTACACACACTAGCCTACTGCACACATGCGCCGGGCCATCGACCGCGGACGCGCGCGGCGCTTTCAAAGACACCGCCATGCGCCAGCGCCACGCGCCTGTTGTCTACACACCACCCCACACACACAAACGTCGAAGCGCGGGTTATTCCTAACTCACAAAAATTTTATGTCGTAGGTATGTTAAAAAGTATTAAATTGGTATCAATAAATTTTGAGTTTACCTTGGATTTTGGATATCAAAAACTATGCCAATCTAAAACTAAGCCTATGTCTAGCTATGGACTTACTATGAGAAAAAGCGCCTTTGTTTAGAATAAAACTAGCTTTTTACAACATGGCTTAGTGGGCTTAAGATCAACAGTGGACTTAATAAATTTAGACTTTGCCCGACAGTGGATACGAAAAGCGCTTCCGTAATTGAGTATCATAAATCAGATATTAAAAATCATAGGTACCTACCTACTCAATACTTGACCTCATGATCAGCAGTGGACTAACTTTTTAATAAATGTCTAACTCAATCATCTTTTAACAACTAAAACAAAAAGGAAGTTAAATAACTAGGTCTAGACTTATTAAATTTAAGCCTATGCCCAGCTATGGATTTAATGAGTGTACGTTTATGTAAAACATGAGCTGACCTGAACAACATCATGATCATAATTATGACATCATTTAGTGCATACTTCGTTTATCGAAACAAAAGTGTTAATAGGGAATAACCCTTCAAATTCGCCGATTGCCGCCGAAAGATGCCGCGGTCAATCAGCGCTTCGCGCGCCGCCCGCCGGCCGGCCGCACTGACTCAATGAAAAGCCGACCGATAGTGCTGTAATTATTGATATAAAGATTCTTGATTGATTAATATTAATAAAATCAAGTGCACATCAAGCGTATATTTTTAAGGTTAGCAGCTTAGGATTGGTTGCAAAGGCAACACCTACTTGATGTACAGTATAGGATTGATTAAATTACCTCTTAGTAATATGCAACAGATAAAAAAATATTACCTACTATAATTTTTTCTGAGTTCATGGGAAACTTTCACATTTTTAGGCATAACACAATAAAATATTCAAAAGTAAACTGCGGGCGGTGTTGATCTTCGATCCTACTACTAATCGCGATCGTAGCGATGTTTCGACAACGCCAAACGTTTCCAAAAATCCATCAAAATTGTTTTCATGCATCAATCAACAACAGCTGGGACTGCCAAGCGTGTACCTTCTGAGTCATGGAAACACAACAATCGCTTCTTTATTCCAATTCTCTCAATTGATTTACTAGTTTCAATGTACGAATAAACTTAAAACTATCGGGCATTTACAGGGAAAACTATCACATTACAGAATTTTGTTTTTGTACAATAGTTTTTATAATCTGAAAGATTAGCTAATGGTTATTAGTTTGCCTCCCCTTAAGATAAAAATAAAATAAATTACTTAATGTAATCGTCGTTGAATCAATTAATCAATTGTGTAGGTACGTCATATCATGTCACATCTCTAGTATGTCGTAGTAGCACAGAATAACTACAAGTCGGAGCGCACTGTGTGCAGGGTTGCGTTCAGTGACTCAGAGTGCGTTTGTTTGGTTGTTTTTTAACTCACTCTAAGGTCCGGAACGACCAAGAACTTTAAATGTCATTAATATTACAAAGTCTTCGTTTTCTAGTTGGAATACGAATAATTTAAACTTTCCTTTATTCTAAATCCGTTTCTTGAGGATCTACCATTATCATTTTAAAAATTACACACAAAAACATCATGACATTGTCATTTTTCTATAGACAAACGTAAGAGCGTTTTACAACCATCCATTTTGATGGTTAAAAAGTTGCAACGCTCTGACGTTTGGATCGGGAAGGTTGTGTGAACCGAACGTCACGCTCTAATGTTTGGAACGCCGTTAGAGCGTTCGGTTGCACTCGGAGCGTAGGTTCGGAACGCAACCCAGCGCACACGCACACGCACACGCGCGCGCCGCGCGCTGCTTGTCCGTCAGTTGCGGAAATTCTTTCGTTCGGGTGCATTGTCGTGCGTGCGTGCGTAAGGCTGTAAGCCACAAAAGGCCGAACTATCGCTATAATAACGCGGATTATTTAAACATGGTGTTGTGCTGTGCTATCATGACGCCACCCCTGCTCTCAGCTTTCAGAGGATTTGGGGAAATGGGTGAAATGGTTCCGATCAAGGTGACTGACATGTGAATGATCACCCGTCCGGCTTCGCTGGCGCGATAAAATTGGCTATCTAAATAATAATCATGACGCCAACTACAGCCTACCAGAAGCCGTAGGCTGTTTCGTGAGACTGAGGTTCATGGAATCCAAGTGAGTTTTATTGTGTGCATTGACTGACAGATTGTGCAATAACTGTCAGATACAATGGTATTTTGAAAGTTCAGTGTCATTCAGTGTCAGTTCAGTGTCATCATATCGTATCGCGGTGGTCGTGCAGGATGTGCAGTACAGGGGCCAGCAGGAGTCAGGCAGGACGCAATTACCCATCCGATATTATCGCATCGGCCTATAAAAACGAGCCTGTCTGTGGGTGAGTGTCTTTAAGTTCATTCACGCACACCACGATAGTTGTGTGTTGCGTATGAATGCTACGCGTGCGTAGTCTTAGATAGTGTGAGTGTACATGTACGGGATGGGCTTATTTTATAAAATAAGGGTATTATTTTTTTGTTTGAAAAATTAAATTCTAAACTAGCGTGTAGAATTTCGAAATATTTTTTATATGTGATCCTTATGACTTATATGTTCAGCCCTAAAAATATTTGACACTAATTACAAGGCACCTTATATATAGGTATATAGGATATCCATATCGTGCGCCTAAGTAGGCAAAATTTACCAAAAAACACTTGATACAAGACATAAAAAATAATAATAAAAAAACGCAATTCTTACAATTCAATATGCGTTAAGATAGGTACTCAGAAGCAGACCCATTCCCACTGGCAGCACCCGTTCACGAGCATGACGAGTAAACCAGCCATCGCTTCGGTCAACCATATTTGAGGGAACGTAACGACCCGCCCCACACGACACCACCCCAGAAATGATTAAAGAGAGCATGACATACTTAGGTCACCCATCCTAAGGCACTGAATTGAAAGCTAATATCCAAAAGCTTTTCATAGGCCTTTACTTACAAAAACTACTAACTATAGAAAGCAAAATGATTGCAATAACAAGGTTTACTTACCTATTAGTTTTATGTTTTGAGTAAGAAGTGCCATACATATATATAACATCAAACAGAAAAAATAATAATATATAAATATACGACGCCCTTAGTACAAGCAGATAGAAGCAGACCCATTCCCACTGGCAGCACCCGTTCACGAGCATGACGCATGGACCAGCCATCGCTTCGCTCAACCATATTTGAGGGAACGTAACGACCCGCCCCACACGACACCTACAATAATGCTCAGTATATCTATTAGCGCATATTATACATGATGTACTAGTAAATTGACCTTACTTACTTATCATTATCACATTGATTAGTTTATATTACGATGGTGTAAGTGGCATCCTTTAGACAAAATGTTTGGCAAGTATTTTGACACCACCGGTACTAATGAAAAGTATAGAAAAATACAAGCTATTCAAACACCACAAAGAATGGTATAAGAAGGCAAAGGAATAAATAATAAATATCGAAACTGTGCTAAAAATCCAAGCAATTCAAACACCACAACGGGTGGTGAAAGAAGGCAAAGGAATAAATAATAAATATCGACACTATGCTTCAAGAAGGGGGCCCGTTAAAATATTTAACGTCCATTATTTGCGTCTGAAAAATGCGAGTCCCTTCCGCGTCCGTACTTTGTATGCAAATATGACTGCCGGTCGGTGAAAACATAACGTGGTTTATTCGCACGTTGAAAGCATTATGAAATACTGAAATGGCTGTTCTGTCATAGGTTTCCAAATTTGATTGATTATAAATACGCGCTTAATTATAATCTATATCCCTAAAGTCCCTCAAATTAATTTTTACTGGCCGCTTTACCTACTATTACTACAACGAACTGTATTTTACACATGTCATATTAATACAGAGATTTAAAAAAAATATTTGTATTCATTAGGTAGTGCTATCTAACTGTTTATAGAAAATTAACTTTATTTTTACCTGAAAAGAAGTCGCAAAAGTCAAAAGAATCTGTAATAAACCTTACTTTTAATATTGCAAAAGAAAAGTGACAGTCAATTTTATAAAAGCAAACGAGGTTCAGCAGAAATTTACTTCTTTTAGATTTTCGGGCGTACTATAAAGTTAAAATAATACACGTTATTTACTTAAAAATCTTTTTGATGTTATTACTTCTTTTGCCTTTTTCCGAAGTTTTGACAAAGATACACTTGAAAATAAGTC
This sequence comes from Agriphila straminella, assembly GCA_950108535.1. NCBI lineage: Eukaryota > Metazoa > Arthropoda > Insecta > Lepidoptera > Crambidae > Agriphila > Agriphila straminella. Next base: position 18,920,204 of record OX467307.1, on the reverse strand, counting down.
TAAGGTGTATAGTGATCTGGATCTCCTCCATTCACTCTTTCATCAGATCACAGCTCGTTCAATCCCGGGCGGAGAACCAAAGCACAAGTTACCTCGTTTTATGAAAATTTACTGGCGTCCTCAATTATGTCGCCTCCACTATTATACAGGGTTATTTGTAAACCACCAACATCCTTTTGGATGTTTTCGGAAAAGTCGTAGAACAAATGTTGTTGTTTATGATGTTAGTAATCTACTACTGCAAGGTTGTTGTTGGTTTATTAATAACCCTGGTTTACCGCTGCGTCACCGTTCGCATTATATTGCCGTATGTTGCAATGAAGTTAGATACACGATCTGACCTTCTTTATGCCTAAGTAACATTGTTTGAGATGCGTGGGCCAGACAACCGCGGCCACTCGAGTCCCTTACTAATCTAAATACCAACATTGCCCAGGTTTTCGGGGACAGAATTTTGTACCTGTAGGTAAAATCACTTTGACCGAACAGGATTTTATTAGGTTCTGCGAAAAATATGAAGAAGAATGTTCCTATTATTACACACACGAGCAATGAAAGTCACACTACATTATTATATTACTTCTGCCTCGCTTGGTTGTCTGCTTATACTTTTTACGCTTGTGTACTTTGTTCTTTTCTCTGTTGTGTTTTGATTACGCCAACATATTTTGTGTAATGAAAAATCATATGTTATTTGAAGTAGCCTGCATGTAGAGAATTACGAAATTGATACGTATTTTGATTTTTTATTTATTTTAAGTTCTTTACCATCAATTTTTAACCTACCAACCATACAAACACAGCATCAGTATCATCCATTCTAAGCCCACGTCTTTAAGCGAACAAAATCCCGTTTGTGTCCTTGTAATACTTTATGGCGAGAGGGGTGGTCGGGACAATTGTATGCGGTTATGCTCCGTTTATGACTCCCACGATATATCACCTGCGCTGTTGTGAAGACAAAACAGCCCGTTTGCCTATTTTACCCCCTTCACGGGTAGTAGAAACTGGGAAGATGGAAAAAATATGTGTACAAAATGTATAATGTTACAGGAATAAATAAGTACTACAAATTTCAATTAGAATACCTAAGTAGATATCTGTCGAAACTATCATTCAAATAACGATATTAGATATTAGCTTGTTAACGATAGATAAAGAAATGTGTACAGACTAAGTTTTAAACTATTAAATTTAATCAATTCTTTATAGAAAACAATTTCTATAAGTATGTTTTTTCAATAGTTGCAATGCAAGTGCGTTACATAAGTACCGAGCTCGTTAGTATAAAATATTTCATACGGCTTAAACCAAAGATAAACCAACTGCACTTAATCCGCCGGATTTAGTCACACACTTGCAGTCCACTCTGGATCTGCCCTGAAAACACAGACCAGCCATTAGACTAAACCTGTATATAGCTGGAACCCGAATCTGAGGGCTTACACTGAAATTTCGAACTACGATTATCGGACGAAGTTCGTTCCGCTTCGTGACATTAATAGCTCATCATATCAGCCGCACGACACCCTCTACTGGGTATAGGGCCTCCCCCAAGGATCTCCACAACGATCGGTACTGCGCTGCCCGCATCCAGCGGCTTCACCAGATCGTCGGGTGTTCACCAGATGTTCACCTTGTCGGGGGCCTACCCACGGAGCGTCGTCCGGTGCGCGGTCGCCATTCCAGAACCTTTCCGCCCCAACAGCCATCAGTTCTCCTTGCTATGTGTCCATGCCCACTACCTATATAGCTATCTATATAGCTCACCATCTGATAGTCCTTTCCCGTGGGAGGATTTTGCCATAATCTATATTAAGGCCCTCCGCTGTGTCAAGCGGGACACGCGCGCGGGGACACATAGATTAGAGCTTACTCATGCACTGCGCAAGCATCTGTCCGTCAAAAACCAGCAATCTATATTCCCGCGCCGTGTACCCGCGGCGGGATCCCGCTTGACGCAGCGGAGGGCCTTAACCGTTTCATCAGAAAGCGCCGCTACCCATTTTCCAGTACACGATTAACACGATGTTGTTAGATATCCCAAATTACGAAGGGTTTGTACTATTTTACTCTGCCAGAAACCTTACGGCAAATTTAATTTTTGCCCAAAATTAAGTAAGCCGAACGCCGAACATCATCCTACTATCGCATTTCCTTTTCGTGGTAAGCCGGTAAGCCCTTATTGTAGGGTGTAGGTAGGTGTGTATCCCCCGTGACCGATTGACGGAGAGAGAGCAAGAAGTGAGGGGTTTAACTGGTAGTGGTGCCTGCTCTCGATCGTCCCATCTGGTCAGCCCACTTGAGTGGGTAACCTTATGGGGGGATCGGGAGGAGGCTCTCTCCCTCTCCCCCCTCTGGGGAGAGGTTAGAACCCCCGGATCCCCCGCCGAGCCTACTATTCAGGCTCGACGGGAGACCCGGGGGCGGTGAGACACAGAACAGGAGTGGCTTCCTGTGCCTGACCGAGCCCAGTATACATGCATAAAAGCATGTATACGTAAGAAGCGTATTTACCTCACTCTAATAAAAAAAAGAGTGTAGGTAGGTGTGATTTCTTTCACGACAACTTTTCTACAATTCCTCAACAACTGAATTCGATGACTTAACAAATTTTAATTCAATGATAAATAAAGCGTAAACAAGTAGGCTTAGTGAGCGGTTGTCGCGATCAAAATCCAGCGTATAACGAGCTCGCTTGTTGTGGCGTAAAATTGCAGATGATTAAGAGGAGTGGCTCTATATACCTAATCGGTTTAGTGCCTGTCGTTATCCGGTGTGATGTGCGTACCTGGTAATATCAGGAGATGAATTAAGGTATAGTGAAGTGGAATTGACACCATCTATCTATATAAATAAAAAGAAATCGCCAAAATGTATGTACGGCGTCCTACTTAATTACGATTAAAAAAAAACAGAGTCAAACCTCATAGACTTACAAAATATTATAATTGCGTAGGTACTTATGTTTAAGGCGGTTGTATGACCGAAAGTGGCGCCCTCAGAGGTTTTAATTTAATAAGTTATTAATAGAAAAAGATTTTAATAATGTTTATCGTGGAGGTTTTAGGGCCCATGGTCTAGTATTTTTAGAAGGCTACATGCCTTCGTAGTCATTCGTAGAAGTAGATAGCAAATGTGTCAAAAACGGTCACTTTTAGCAGTTTTGCTATCTACTTCTAGCAGTGACTACGAGGGAATGTAACGATACCCTCTAAAAATACTAGACTGTGGGCCCTAAAATCTCCACGATAAACATTTTTAAAATTGTGTATTAGAATTATAATATTAAATATAATTTACCGCGGCGCCACTTTCGCTCAGGGTACCACCTTAAAAGGGTCTTATAAATATTCCTCCGTAATCTCACATAAAATTAATTTTACCAGTTTTTATGTTTTGAATTGCACTTAAAGGAAATTAACTCATATTATTATATCTATTAAAAAAAATATCAATAATCAAATATTTATGTAAATAAAAAAACTACATTCAAAACGCAATATTTTCACCAATGAACATAGCGCAAATATGTTGCACGGAATGTGATGTTGGGGCAAATTTACCTTTTTGAACTTTGTTCTGCTTATTTCCTAGTAGGTACCTACAGAATGAAATAAAAGGTCAAGCCCATACACATACAACACAAATCTCATTATTTCCTGACGAGTAATGAGCGAGGCGTCGCAGCTTCCGTTTAGCACTCAGTTTGTATTCCTCGTGCAGTGTTTGGATCAAGTAAAAAGAAACGACTTGTTTTTGTCATTCAATATTAATAAGCGGTTTTCAAAATTCAGTTTAAAAAAAGTAGTACCTAAAAGACGGCTAGATGTCGTTGTTCAACTAAGTACGAAACTTATTATGAAAAAGGCAAAGGATGAAAGGACTCAACGCCAATTTTTGACGTTGTTATGGCAAGCTACTCCTCTTCAGGGAGTAATTTTTGCCAGTGTCAAGTGTTGAATTAAGTGGTATACTCAGCTGCTAGGAAAAATAAAAAAAAAACTACCTAGTTGAATAGCGCCATCTATCAACATAAAAATAAACTAAAATTCTCAGCTGTCAGAAAACCGCTCATTGAACCGCTCATTTGAATAAATGACTCGACCACTCTTTTGAATTTTGACACACCTCCAAAATTGAAAATTTGTGTCATTCTCCTGCTGTTATAAATTATTTATTATGATAATAATGCAAAAATACGGTCTATTCCCGTTGTTCCCCACTGTTTGCCCACCACTGGTGTATTGGATATCGTTAAATAAAGTATTGACGCTTTATTCCTGTTGTTGTCAACTACTGGGTTGTGAGAAGAAATACACTCGGCGTCAAAAAAATCGCACCTTTTCGGAAATTTCTTCAAGGTTAATTTAATCATATCTAATTTAATAGCAAGTGTTGTTATATACTTCTTTCTCTTCAGACATAGCCAACAGTCTCTAGAAACCGTTAATTATTAATTGATTATCATTAAATGTACTTTCAATAGATATCAACATTTACACAATAAAACGTTAGCTAGCAATAGCATTTGGCCAAGACAAGTCTAAACTTATTTTCAAAGAGGTGCGATTTTTCTGACGTCGAGTGTATGTATAGAAAAATACTTTTTTTATATTTAATGGGTTTGCTCTTGACCCCAGTCTTGCCCAAAAGCAAAGACAGGGTCTACGATGGAGCGAGCTTGCCCAGAAGGTGCTTATTCACTCTGGCTCTGTAATAGAGTCAGGTTGTATGCGCTCGGAAACACAGACGCCGGCAGGGAATTCCATTCCTTAGCTGTGCGCATTATGAACGATGGTGAGTAGCGTTTGGTACGCAGAAAAGGTATATCAACTAAGAACGGGTGGTAACCTGCAGTGCGTCTGGATGTCCGATGGTAGAAAGGAGAAGGTGGAATGAGTTCATGCAGTTCTTGAGCACACTCACCGAAGTACAATCTGTAAAAGACCGATAGGCAAGCAACTTTTCGGCGGTGAGCTAAACTGTTAAGCTTAGCTGCTACCAGTTCTCCATCGCCTATTAATCTCTTGGCTCTGCGTTCCACCGAGTCCAGTGCAGCAAGTTGATATTTCGCCGAGCCATCCCAAAGGTGGGAGCAGTACTCCATGCAAGATCGGACTTGAGCTTTATGAAGAGTTAAAAGCTGCCCAGGCGTAAAGTACCGCTTGACTTTATTTAGGACGCTCAGCTTCCTAGCTGCAGTTTGAGCCTTGGACTCGATGGAGGTGCCGAAGTTAAGGTCAGAAGATAACTCCATGCCAAGGAGCTGGAGAGAATCGGTTACTTGGATAGATGTACCTCGGAAAGTAGGAGTTAAGGTAAATGGACTCCTTTTTTATCCGACATCTCCTAGTGGTCAACAACGGTGGGGGACAACGGGAATAGACCAAAAATACCAAGAACAATGAACCACAAAGGAGATTATGATGAACAGTGTAATAATTGCTTGTTTTTCTAACCTTGTAGTCGTTTGACTAAGTTGTTTAAATGACAAATGACTTAACGAAAGCCTAAATATAAGCAGAGAAGTTCAAAACGACGCTCTCAGCTTTTAACTTCTTCCAAGTCACAAAGCACTTGCAGGAGTGCATCTAAGTAAAGAGGTAGTCTTATATAGTGAGTGTTTAGCGAACACTCGACTGAGTTATTACCGCAAACAACGAATGACAATTACAAACATTAGGTTCTGAGTATCTCATAAGAATTGCACAACCTAATGGGGTTGGTAAACTTTTCCGAAGAGAATTGTTTAATATTTTTTTTGATAGCACAAGTTTGAAGAATAAAGAAAATAATATTATGATTTTTTTATTTTACCTTGGTAACTAAATTTTTTTTTTTATATTATTATCGCGATAAAATATCAAACATACGGCTGAACACGAAGTTCCTATGCATTTACTGATTTAAAAAACTGATTGACAGATTTGACAGACAGTGACAAAGAGTAATCATACCTTTGTTTTTTTTGTTTTGAGCAACAACATAGAATGTCTTTGGAGCAAAGGCATAACCTACGCATACAGCCGTAATAGTGATTTATTGTACTATGCTGTAAATTAAAAATTTAAATTTTTATTTAAATTAAAATGAAGCATTATATAATTCCGCAATTTGTTATTCCTGACTCCAAAGCCAAAAGCTACCAGAAAATATATAATTCACAACAGTTTTGGAAAAGTTTACCAACCCCATTCCGCCATATCCCTTCTTCCATCGGACAACCAGACGTACGAATCAGCGCCACCGGTTTTTGGTGGATATGTTACGTACGGCTAATACCCGAAGTACGACTAAACCCAGGTGCAAGGACCGGAAAACCCCTTTTTTGGTTAACCCAATTGATAGGGAAACCCTATTAAAAAACTTATCAAATGATAGGGTTTTACGATATAGTTAGTCGACGTTATGCTTACCGTATTGATAGGGTTTTTGAAAACAAGTCTATGAAATACCCAATCAAAAACCCTTTTAACGGTAAGCGGTTCATGAAATACCCAATCAAAACCCCTTTAATGGTAAACGGTTGTGGTCTATCAGGTAGGTAGGTGTGGTTTTCCATTTTCCGATGGCTTAATAACTAAAAAAAAAAAACTCAATGAAAATAAGTATTAAAATTTTAATGTCGTAAAAAATCTCTTAACGTTGAGAAATTTTCAACTTTTCTTGTAGAGCTAATACTTATAAAGCTCTTTGCTATTTAGTTAGTATAGCTTTTGGTTCTAAAGTGGTGATCTTGAATTTTAATTTGTAATGGAGTCTTCTACAGCGCTAATAAAATCTTCAAGCTGAAAAAATTGTCGCTAATCCAAGCAAGCTATATTACTACTCGTAAGAACTCTTGTACCCCTCAATAGTATTATTTGAACTGGGATACCAGCCTTTATAGCTTTTCTTTTTAGCGCTTTTGAATGTTACTTGGGAAAGGACGTAACTGAACTTCGAGATAAAACATCGCCCAGTTGCGTGTGTTGTATATGTAGTAATTTTATGAAAAAAGCAACAGTAAGTAGTTTTGAATAGTAAAAGGCATTAAGAATAGATATCGAAATAAAATAGTTCATCATTCATTATGACTATCGATTGAACACGATATTTCTGTCAGTCCAATAATTGCCTTCTTTTATATCCAATATTTCCTTCATCAACCCAGAGCAATCTTCCATAACAAGGCCTTACCATGAGATCTCGAATAGAGCCATCATGAAAGTGAGACGTAGCGTAGCTATACACAACACATAGCACCTTTTTTTTATTTTATTTAAGTAAGGCTTACCAACTAAACACATACATGACATTCAAAATTTATAGGAACAAACAACAACAGTGTAGATATGTGTCTAAATTAAAGGTCCTGCCCCCCTATCATGACTGTCAAAAGTAATATTGAAGCAATGTTGTAAATGAGATGGCGCTATACGCGATGATAGCTCTGTCCCTATAACAACATTACTTTAAGGTTGCTGTAAGAGCTCAGAGTACGGCCTCTGTGCCTTTCATCACTCTTTTAATTTTTATATTTCGCTAACAGCGCATAGTTAGTCAGCCTTTCCGCCGTTAGAATTGACGATGGTAGATTGGATTGACAAAAAAAAATCCTTTTTATTAAACCAAGTGATTTTTGCTGAAGTGAAGGGCGTGAGCAAAGAATGTAAGAATTTGTCCTATATTCTAATTCATCGCTTAGCTCGACCCGCACAGCTTATCTCCTTACCCGCTACACGCTTAGTTTATTGGAAAGAGACACATAATTTTATAGCTTAGCTTCGAACTCGTTCATCGCTCAGCTTCCTCTCACATCTCCTGTGCAACAGCAGCCTTAGGCCCAGGTCACGTTTCGTTTGCCAATTAAGTGACCAAATGAACATCGGCGAACATCAGCACATTAATACCAGTTCGGATCCTCACACGAGACTGATTGCTTCAATTAATTTAATAAAAGCTCGCTGTCTGTGCCAGACAACGTTATTTAGTGACGATACATCTGCGTGACTGGACGTGAGTTTCCTGTAAAGAGAAAATAGTTGGGTACCCAAGGAAAACTGTTTTCGTTATTTGTTATCGGTGTAAGAGAAACTAAAACAGAAAATTGATGGCTTAAAATGGTAAAAATTGATGGCTTTTTACTGTCAAATGGCAATACAGAGTTACTAATTTCAAGGTTTCAGGTTCAAATAAAAAAGTCGGGAATATTAGCTACCGATGCATTAGCTGCCAAGTGTCCTCCAAACAATAGAATTTCTAATATTTGAGGTTATATGAGGGGTCTGCGGAGGAAACTTGTGCAAGAATCAATTATATACTTTTAAACTTTCGCGTTGCATTTTATTAGATTAGGAACACAGGTTTTAAACGCGTTTTCAAACTAAGCATAGGCGTTGGACACCTACCTTATCCCGACGTATCCCGATAAGGTAGGTGTCCATCTAACTATCAATATAAATTCTGCAATTACGTCGTTGAATCCTTCAAACTGGATAAAACCAATCAATTTTACTTAAGTATGCGTAGGTTTAGCTTGGTTTTTTAAAGAATTAATATGCTGACCACGGCCGATGCAACTCGGTCGAATCGTCGGGATAAGGTAGGTGTCCAACGCCGCTCTGGGACGGCGGCATGCTTACTCGCAGGTACACCCCCGTGGGAGCTGGAGGCCCCGGTCCTCAGCAGACAAGTGCAGAGTTGAAGTGACTAGTGTAGAATTGGAGTGACGAGTGCAGAGTTGGAGTGGCGAGAGCAGAGTTGGAGTGACGAGTGCAGAGTTGAAGTGGCGAGTGTAGAGTTGGAGTGACGAGTGCAGACTTTGGAGTGAAGTTAGCAGAGTTTAAAGTGACAAGTGCAGAGTTGGAGTGGCTAGTGCAGAGTTAAAGTGACAAGTGCAGAGTTTGAAGTAAAGTGTGCAGAGTTTGGAGTGGAGTGTGCAGAGTTTGAAATAAAGTGTACAGAGTTTGGAGTGAAGTTTGCAGAGTTTGGAGTGAAGTTGCAGAGGTTGGAGTGACTAGTACAGAGTTTGGATGGAGGGACTTGTTCAGAGTTGGAGTTACAAGTGCAGAGTTGGAGTGGCTAGTGCAGAGTTAAAGTGACAAGTGCAGAGTTTGAAGTGAAGTGTGCAGAGTTTGGAGTGGAGTGTGCAGAGTTTGAAATAAAGTGTACAGAGTTTGGAGTGAAGTTTGCAGAGTTTGGAGAGAAGTTGCAGAGGTTGGAGTGACTAGTACAGAGTTTGGAGTTAAGTTTGCAGAGATTGGAGTGACAAGTGCAGTTGAGTGGCGAGTGCAGAGTTGGAGTGAAGAGTACAGACTTTGGAGTGAAGTTAGCAGAGTTTGGAGTGAAGTGCGCAGAGCTTGAAATAAAGTGTACAGAGTTTGGAATGGAGTTTGCAGAATTTGGAGTGAAGTTGCAGAGTTTGGATTGGAGTGACTAACGCAGAGTTTGGAGTGACAAGTTCAGAGTTAGAGTGACTAGTGCAGATTTGGAGTGACAAGTGTAGAGTTGGAGTGACGATTGCAGTTGGAGCGAAGTTTGCAGAGTTTGGAGTGACAAGTGCGGAGTTGGAGTGAAAAGTGCAGAGTTAGAGTGGTGAGTGTAGAGTTCAGAGCAAAGTGTACAGAGGTTGGAGTAAAATTGTGCAGAGTTTGTTGGAGTGAAGTGTGCAGAGTTTGGAATAAAACGCGCAGTTTGGAGTGAAGTTTGCAGAGTTTGGAGTGACAAGTGCAGAGTTGAAGTGACTAGTGTAGAATTGGAGTGACGAGTGCAGAGTTGGAGTGGCGAGAGCAGAGTTGGAGTGACGAGTGCAGAGTTGGAGTGACGAGTGCAGACTTTGGAGTGAAGTTAGCAGAGTTTAAAGTGACAAGTGCAGAGTTGGAGTGGCTAGTGCAGAGTTAAAGTGACAAGTGCAGAGTTTGAAGTGAAGTGTGCAGAGTTTGGAGTGGAGTGTGCAGAGTTTGAAATAAAGTGAACAGAGTTTGGAGTGAAGTTTGCAGAGTTTGGAGTGAAGTTGCAGAGGTTGGAGTGACTAGTACAGAGTTTGGATGGAGGGACTTGTTCAGAGTTGGAGTTACAAGTGCAGAGTTGGAGTGACTAGTGTAGAGTTGGAGTGACGTGTGCAGAGTTTGGAGTGACTTGTGCAGAGTTGAAGTGACTAGCGCAGAGTTAGGAGAGAAGTGTGCAGAGTTTGGAGTGGCGAGTGCAGAATTTGGAGTGAAGTGTGCAGAATTTGGAATGAAGTTTGCAGAGTTTGGAGTGACAAATGCAGAGTTAGAGTGACTAGTGCAGAGTTGGATTGACGAGTGCAGAGTTTGGAGTGAAGTTTGCAGAGTTTGGAGTGAAGTTTGCAGAGTTTGGAGTGAAGTTGCGGAGTTTGGAGTGACTAGTACAGAGTTTGGAGTTAAGTTTGCAGAGATTGGAGTGACAAGTGCAGTTGAGTGGCGAGTGCAGAGTTGGAGTGAAGAGTGCAGACTTTGGAGTGAAGTTAGCAGAGTTTGGAGTGAAGTGCGCAGAGCTTGAAATAAAGTGTACAGAGTTTGGAATGGAGTTTGCAGAATTTGGAGTGAAGTTGCAGAGTTTGGATTGGAGTGACTAACGCAGAGTTTGGAGTGACTTGTTCAGAGTTGGAGTGACAAGTTCAGAGTTAGAGTGACTAGTGCAGATTTGGAGTGACAAGTGTAGAGTTGGAGTGACGATTGCAGTTGGAGCGAAGTTTGCAGAGTTTGGAGTGACAAGTGCGGAGTTGGAGTGAAAAGTGCAGAGTTAGAGTGGTGAGTGTAGAGTTCAGAGCAAAGTGTACAGAGGTTGGAGTAAAATTGTGCAGAGTTTGTTGGAGTGAAGTGTGCAGAGTTTGGAATAAAACGCGCAGTTTGGAGTGAAGTTTGCAGAGTTTGGAGTGACAAGTGCAGAGTTGAAGTGACTAGTGTAGAATTGGAGTGACGAGTGCAGAGTTGGAGTGGCGAGAGCAGAGTTGGAGTGACGAGTGCAGAGTTGGAGTGGCGAGTGTAGAGTTGGAGTGACGAGTGCAGACTTTGGAGTGAAGTTAGCAGAGTTTAAAGTGACAAGTGCAGAGTTGGAGTGGCTAGTGCAGAGTTAAAGTGACAAGTGCAGAGTTTGAAGTGAAGTGTGCAGAGTTTGGAGTGGAGTGTGCAGAGTTTGAAATAAAGTGTACAGAGTTTGGAGTGAAGTTTGCAGAGTTTGGAGTGAAGTTGCAGAGGTTGGAGTGACTAGTACAGAGTTTGGATGGAGGGACTTGTTCAGAGTTGGAGTTACAAGTGCAGAGCTGGAGTGACTAGTGTAGAGTTGGAGTGACGTGTGCAGAGTTTGGAGTGACTTGTGCAGAGTTGAAGTGACTAGCGCAGAGTTAGGAGAGAAGTGTGCAGAGTTTGGAGTGGCGAGTGCAGAATTTGGAGTGAAGTGTGCAGAATTTGGAATGAAGTTTGCAGAGTTTGGAGTGACAAATGCAGAGTTAGAGTGACTAGTGCAGAGTTGGATTGACGAGTGCAGAGTTTGGAGTGAAGTTTGCAGAGTTTGGAGTGAAGTTTGCAGAGTTTGGAGTGAAGTTGCGGAGTTTGGAGTGACTAGTACAGAGTTTGGAGTTAAGTTTGCAGAGATTGGAGTGACAAGTGCAGTTGAGTGGCGAGTGCAGAGTTGGAGTGAAGAGTGCAGACTTTGGAGTGAAGTTAGCAGAGTTTGGAGTGAAGTGCGCAGAGCTTGAAATAAAGTGTACAGAGTTTGGAATGGAGTTTGCAGAATTTGGAGTGAAGTTGCAGAGTTTGGATTGGAGTGACTAACGCAGAGTTTGGAGTGACTTGTTCAGAGTTGGAGTGACAAGTTCAGAGTTAGAGTGACTAGTGCAGATTTGGAGTGACAAGTGTAGAGTTGGAGTGACGATTGCAGTTGGAGCGAAGTTTGCAGAGTTTGGAGTGACAAGTGCGGAGTTGGAGTGAAAAGTGCAGAGTTAGAGTGGTGAGTGTAGAGTTCAGAGCAAAGTGTACAGAGGTTGGAGTAAAATTGTGCAGAGTTTGTTGGAGTGAAGTGTGCAGAGTTTGGAATAAAACGCGCAGTTTGGAGTGAAGTTTGCAGAGTTTGGAGTGACAAGTGCAGAGTTGAAGTGACTAGTGTAGAATTGGAGTGACGAGTGCAGAGTTGGAGTGGCGAGAGCAGAGTTGGAGTGACGAGTGCAGAGTTGGAGTGGCGAGTGTAGAGTTGGAGTGACGAGTGCAGACTTTGGAGTGAAGTTAGCAGAGTTTAAAGTGACAAGTGCAGAGTTGGAGTGGCTAGTGCAGAGTTAAAGTGACAAGTGCAGAGTTTGAAGTGAAGTGTGCAGAGTTTGGAGTGGAGTGTGCAGAGTTTGAAATAAAGTGTACAGAGTTTGGAGTGAAGTTTGCAGAGTTTGGAGTGAAGTTGCAGAGGTTGGAGTGACTAGTACAGAGTTTGGATGGAGGGACTTGTTCAGAGTTGGAGTTACAAGTGCAGAGCTGGAGTGACTAGTGTAGAGTTGGAGTGACGTGTGCAGAGTTTGGAGTGACTTGTGCAGAGTTGAAGTGACTAGCGCAGAGTTAGGAGAGAAGTGTGCAGAGTTTGGAGTGGCGAGTGCAGAATTTGGAGTGAAGTGTGCAGAATTTGGAATGAAGTTTGCAGAGTTTGGAGTGACAAATGCAGAGTTAGAGTGACTAGTGCAGAGTTGGATTGACGAGTGCAGAGTTTGGAGTGAAGTTTGCAGAGTTTGGAGTGAAGTTTGCAGAGTTTGGAGTGAAGTTGCGGAGTTTGGAGTGACTAGTACAGAGTTTGGAGTTAAGTTTGCAGAGATTGGAGTGACAAGTTCAGTTGAGTGGCGAGTGCAGAGTTGGAGTGAAGAGTGCAGACTTTGGAGTGAAGTTAGCAGAGTTTGGAGTGAAGTGCGCAGAGCTTGAAATAAAGTGTACAGAGTTTGGAATGGAGTTTGCAGAATTTGGAGTGAAGTTGCAGAGTTTGGATTGGAGTGACTAACGCAGAGTTTGGAGTGACTTGTTCAGAGTTGGAGTGACAAGTTCAGAGTTAGAGTGACTAGTGCAGATTTGGAGTGACAAGTGTAGAGTTGGAGTGACGATTGCAGTTGGAGCGAAGTTTGCAGAGTTTGGAGTGACAAGTGCGGAGTTGGAGTGAAAAGTGCAGAGTTAGAGTGGTGAGTGTAGAGTTCAGAGCAAAGTGTACAGAGGTTGGAGTAAAATTGTGCAGAGTTTGTTGGAGTGAAGTGTGCAGAGTTTGGAATAAAACGCGCAGTTTGGAGTGAAGTTTGCAGAGTTTGGAGTGACAAGTGCAGAGTTGAAGTGACTAGTGTAGAATTGGAGTGACGAGTGCAGAGTTGGAGTGGCGAGAGCAGAGTTGGAGTGACGAGTGCAGAGTTGGAGTGGCGAGTGTAGAGTTGGAGTGACGAGTGCAGACTTTGGAGTGAAGTTAGCAGAGTTTAAAGTGACAAGTGCAGAGTTGGAGTGGCTAGTGCAGAGTTAAAGTGACAAGTGCAGAGTTTGAAGTGAAGTGTGCAGAGTTTGGAGTGGAGTGTGCAGAGTTTGAAATAAAGTGTACAGAGTTTGGAGTGAAGTTTGCAGAGTTTGGAGTGAAGTTGCAGAGGTTGGAGTGACTAGTACAGAGTTTGGATGGAGGGACTTGTTCAGAGTTGGAGTTACAAGTGCAGAGCTGGAGTGACTAGTGTAGAGTTGGAGTGACGTGTGCAGAGTTTGGAGTGACTTGTGCAGAGTTGAAGTGACTAGCGCAGAGTTAGGAGAGAAGTGTGCAGAGTTTGGAGTGGCGAGTGCAGAATTTGGAGTGAAGTGTGCAGAATTTGGAATGAAGTTTGCAGAGTTTGGAGTGACAAATGCAGAGTTAGAGTGACTAGTGCAGAGTTGGATTGACGAGTGCAGAGTTTGGAGTGAAGTTTGCAGAGTTTGGAGTGAAGTTTGCAGAGTTTGGAGTGAAGTTGCGGAGTTTGGAGTGACTAGTACAGAGTTTGGAGTTAAGTTTGCAGAGATTGGAGTGACAAGTGCAGTTGAGTGGCGAGTGCAGAGTTGGAGTGAAGAGTGCAGACTTTGGAGTGAAGTTAGCAGAGTTTGGAGTGAAGTGCGCAGAGCTTGAAATAAAGTGTACAGAGTTTGGAATGGAGTTTGCAGAGTTTGGAGTGAAGTTGCAGAGTTTGGATTGGAGTGACTAACGCAGAGTTTGGAGTGACTTGTTCAGAGTTGGAGTGACAAGTTCAGAGTTAGAGTGACTAGTGCAGATTTGGAGTGACAAGTGTAGAGTTGGAGTGACGATTGCAGTTGGAGCGAAGTTTGCAGAGTTTGGAGTGACATGTGCGGAGTTGGAGTGAAAAGTGCAGAGTTAGAGTGGTGAGTGTAGAGTTCAGAGCAAAGTGTACAGAGGTTGGAGTAAAATTGTGCAGAGTTTGTTGGAGTGAAGTGTGCAGAGTTTGGAATAAAACGCGCAGTTTGGAGTGAAGTTTGCCGAGTTTGGAGTGACAAGTGCAGAGTTGAAGTGACTAGTGTAGAATTGGAGTGACGAGTGCAGAGTTGGAGTAGCGAGAGCAGAGTTGGAGTGACGAGGGCAGAGTTGGAGTGGCGAGTGTAGAGTTGGAGTGACGAGTGCAGACTTTGGAGTGAAGTTAGCAGAGTTTAAAGTGACAAGTGCAGAGTTGGAGTGGCTAGTGCAGAGTTAAAGTGACAAGTGCAGAGTTTGAAGTGAAGTGTGCAGAGTTTGGAGTGGAGTGTGCAGAGTTTGAAATAAAGTGTACAGAGTTTGGAGTGAAGTTTGCAGAGTTTGGAGTGAAGTTGCAGAGGTTGGAGTGACTAGTACAGAGTTTGGATGGAGGGACTTGTTCAGAGTTGGAGTTACAAGTGCAGAGTTGGAGTGACTAGTGTAGAGTTGGAGTGACGTGTGCAGAGTTTGGAGTGACTTGTGCAGAGTTGAAATGACTAGCGCAGAGTTAGGAGAGAAGTGTGCAGAGTTTGAAGTGGCGAGTGCAGAATTTGGAGTGAAGTGTGCAGAATTTGGAATGAAGTTTGCAGAGTTTGGAGTGACAAATGCAGAGTTAGAGTGACTAGTGCAGAGTTGGATTGACGAGTGCAGAGTTTGGAGTGAAGTTTGCAGAGTTTGGAGTGAAGTTGCGGAGTTTGGAGTGACTAGTACAGAGTTTGGAGTTAAGTTTGCAGAGATTGGAGTGACAAGTGCAGTTGAGTGGCGAGTGCAGAGTTGGAGTGAAGAGTGCAGACTTTGGAGTGAAGTTAGCAGAGTTTGGAGTGAAGTGCGCAGAGCTTGAAATAAAGTGTACAGAGTTTGGAATGGAGTTTGCAGAATTTGGAGTGAAGTTGCAGAGTTTGGATTGGAGTGACTAACGCAGAGTTTGGAGTGACTTGTTCAGAGTTGGAGTGACAAGTTCAGAGTTAGAGTGACTAGTGCAGATTTGGAGTGACAAGTGTAGAGTTGGAGTGACGATTGCAGTTGGAGCGAAGTTTGCAGAGTTTGGAGTGACAAGTGCGGAGTTGGAGTGAAAAGTGCAGAGTTAGAGTGGTGAGTGTAGAGTTCAGAGCAAAGTGTACAGAGGTTGGAGTAAAATTGTGCAGAGTTTGTTGGAGTGAAGTGTGCAGAGTTTGGAATAAAACGCGCAGTTTGGAGTGAAGTTTGCAGAGTTTGGAGTGACAAGTGCAGAGTTGAAGTGACTAGTGTAGAATTGGAGTGACGAGTGCAGAGTTGGAGTGGCGAGAGCAGAGTTGGAGTGACGAGTGCAGAGTTGGAGTGGCGAGTGTAGAGTTGGAGTGACGAGTGCAGACTTTGGAGTGAAGTTAGCAGAGTTTAAAGTGACAAGTGCAGAGTTGGAGTGGCTAGTGCAGAGTTAAAGTGACAAGTGCAGAGTTTGAAGTGAAGTGTGCAGAGTTTGGAGTGGAGTGTGCAGAGTTTGAAATAAAGTGTACAGAGTTTGGAGTGAAGTTTGCAGAGTTTGGAGTGAAGTTGCAGAGGTTGGAGTGACTAGTACAGAGTTTGGATGGAGGGACTTGTTCAGAGTTGGAGTTACAAGTGCAGAGTTGGAGTGACTAGTGTAGAGTTGGAGTGACGTGTGCAGAGTTTGGAGTGACTTGTGCAGAGTTGAAGTGACTAGCGCAGAGTTAGGAGAGAAGTGTGCAGAGTTTGGAGTGGCGAGTGCAGAATTTGGAGTGAAGTGTGCAGAATTTGGAATGAAGTTTGCAGAGTTTGGAGTGACAAATGCAGAGTTAGAGTGACTAGTGCAGAGTTGGAGTGACGATTGCAGTTGGAGCGAAGTTTGCAGAGTTTGGAGTGACAAGTGCGGAGTTGGAGTGAAAAGTGCAGAGTTAGAGTGGTGAGTGTAGAGTTCAGAGCAAAGTGTACAGAGGTTGGAGTAAAATTGTGCAGAGTTTGTTGGAGTGAAGTGTGCAGAGTTTGGAATAAAACGCGCAGTTTGGAGTGAAGTTTGCAGAGTTTGGAGTGACAAGTGCAGAGTTGAAGTGACTAGTGTAGAATTGGAGTGACGAGTGCAGAGTTGGAGTGGCGAGAGCAGAGTTGGAGTGACGAGTGCAGAGTTGGAGTGGCGAGTGTAGAGTTGGAGTGACGAGTGCAGACTTTGGAGTGAAGTTAGCAGAGTTTAAAATGACAAGTGCAGAGTTGGAGTGGCTAGTGCAGAGTTAAAGTGACAAGTGCAGAGTTTGAAGTGAAGTGTGCAGAGTTTGGAGTGGAGTGTGCAGAGTTTGAAATAAAGTGTACAGAGTTTGGAGTGAAGTTTGCAGAGTTTGGAGTGAAGTTGCAGAGGTTGGAGTGACTAGTACAGAGTTTGGATGGAGGGACTTGTTCAGAGTTGGAGTTACAAGTGCAGAGTTGGAGTGACTAGTGTAGAGTTGGAGTGACGTGTGCAGAGTTTGGAGTGACTTGTGCAGAGTTGAAGTGACTAGCGCAGAGTTAGGAGAGAAGTGTGCAGAGTTTGGAGTGGCGAGTGCAGAATTTGGAGTGAAGTGTGCAGAATTTGGAATGAAGTTTGCAGAGTTTGGAGTGACAAATGCAGAGTTAGAGTGACTAGTGCAGAGTTGGATTGACGAGTGCAGAGTTTGGAGTGAAGTTTGCAGAGTTTGGAGTGAAGTTTGCAGAGTTTGGAGTGAAGTTGCGGAGTTTGGAGTGACTAGTACAGAGTTTGGAGTTAAGTTTGCAGAGATTGGAGTGACAAGTGCAGTTGAGTGGCGAGTGCAGAGTTGGAGTGAAGAGTGCAGACTTTGGAGTGAAGTTAGCAGAGTTTGGAGTGAAGTGCGCAGAGCTTGAAATAAAGTGTACAGAGTTTGGAATGGAGTTTGCAGAATTTGGAGTGAAGTTGCAGAGTTTGGATTGGAGTGACTAACGCAGAGTTTGGAGTGACTTGTTCAGAGTTGGAGTGACAAGTTCAGAGTTAGAGTGACTAGTGCAGATTTGGAGTGACAAGTGTAGAGTTGGAGTGACGATTGCAGTTGGAGCGAAGTTTGCAGAGTTTGGAGTGACAAGTGCGGAGTTGGAGTGAAAAGTGCAGAGTTAGAGTGGTGAGTGTAGAGTTCAGAGCAAAGTGTACAGAGGTTGGAGTAAAATTGTGCAGAGTTTGTTGGAGTGAAGTGTGCAGAGTTTGGAATAAAACGCGCAGTTTGGAGTGAAGTTTGCAGAGTTTGGAGTGACAAGTGCAGAGTTGAAGTGACTAGTGTAGAATTGGAGTGACGAATGCAGAGTTGGAGTGGCGAGAGCAGAGTTGGAGTGACGAGTGCAGAGTTGGAGTGGCGAGTGTAGAGTTGGAGTGACGAGTGCAGACTTTGGAGTGAAGTTAGCAGAGTTTAAAGTGACAAGTGCAGAGTTGGAGTGGCTAGTGCAGAGTTAAAGTGACAAGTGCAGAGTTTGAAGTGAAGTGTGCAGAGTTTGGAGTGGAGTGTGCAGAGTTTGAAATAAAGTGTACAGAGTTTGGAGTGAAGTTTGCAGAGTTTGGAGTGAAGTTGCAGAGGTTGGAGTGACTAGTACAGAGTTTGGATGGAGGGACTTGTTCAGAGTTGGAGTTACAAGTGCAGAGTTGGAGTGACTAGTGTAGAGTTGGAGTGACGTGTGCAGAGTTTGGAGTGACTTGTGCAGAGTTGAAGTGACTAGCGCAGAGTTAGGAGAGAAGTGTGCAGAGTTTGGAGTGGCGAGTGCAGAATTTGGAGTGAAGTGTGCAGAATTTGGAATGAAGTTTGCAGAGTTTGGAGTGACAAATGCAGAGTTAGAGTGACTAGTGCAGAGTTGGAGTGACGATTGCAGTTGGAGCGAAGTTTGCAGAGTTTGGAGTGACAAGTGCGGAGTTGGAGTGAAAAGTGCAGAGTTAGAGTGGTGAGTGTAGAGTTCAGAGCAAAGTGTACAGAGGTTGGAGTAAAATTGTGCAGAGTTTGTTGGAGTGAAGTGTGCAGAGTTTGGAATAAAACGCGCAGTTTGGAGTGAAGTTTGCAGAGTTTGGAGTGACAAGTGCAGAGTTGAAGTGACTAGTGTAGAATTGGAGTGACGAGTGCAGAGTTGGAGTGGCGAGAGCAGAGTTGGAGTGACGAGTGCAGAGTTGGAGTGGCGAGTGTAGAGTTGGAGTGACGAGTGCAGACTTTGGAGTGAAGTTAGCAGAGTTTAAAGTGACAAGTGCAGAGTTGGAGTGGCTAGTGCAGAGTTAAAGTGACAAGTGCAGAGTTTGAAGTGAAGTGTGCAGAGTTTGGAGTGGAGTGTGCAGAGTTTGAAATAAAGTGTACAGAGTTTGGAGTGAAGTTTGCAGAGTTTGGAGTGAAGTTGCAGAGGTTGGAGTGACTAGTACAGAGTTTGGATGGAGGGACTTGTTCAGAGTTGGAGTTACAAGTGCAGAGCTGGAGTGACTAGTGTAGAGTTGGAGTGACGTGTGCAGAGTTTGGAGTGACTTGTGCAGAGTTGAAGTGACTAGCGCAGAGTTAGGAGAGAAGTGTGCAGAGTTTGGAGTGGCGAGTGCAGAATTTGGAGTGAAGTGTGCAGAATTTGGAATGAAGTTTGCAGAGTTTGGAGTGACAAATGCAGAGTTAGAGTGACTAGTGCAGAGTTGGATTGACGAGTGCAGAGTTTGGAGTGAAGTTTGCAGAGTTTGGAGTGAAGTTTGCAGAGTTTGGAGTGAAGTTGCGGAGTTTGGAGTGACTAGTACAGAGTTTGGAGTTAAGTTTGCAGAGATTGGAGTGACAAGTGCAGTTGAGTGGCGAGTGCAGAGTTGGAGTGAAGAGTGCAGACTTTGGAGTGAAGTTAGCAGAGTTTGGAGTGAAGTGCGCAGAGCTTGAAATAAAGTGTACAGAGTTTGGAATGGAGTTTGCAGAATTTGGAGTGAAGTTGCAGAATTTGGATTGGAGTGACTAACGCAAAGTTTGGAGTGACTTGTTCAGAGTTGGAGTGACAAGTTCAGAGTTAGAGTGACTAGTGCAGATTTGGAGTGACAAGTGTAGAGTTGGAGTGACGATTGCAGTTGGAGCGAAGTTTGCAGAGTTTGGAGTGACAAGTGCGGAGTTGGAGTGAAAAGTGCAGAGTTAGAGTGGTGAGTGTAGAGTTCAGAGCAAAGTGTACAGAGGTTGGAGTAAAATTGTGCAGAGTTTGTTGGAGTGAAGTGTGCAGAGTTTGGAATAAAACGCGCAGTTTGGAGTGAAGTTTGCAGAGTTTGGAGTGACAAGTGCAGAGTTGAAGTGACTAGTGTAGAATTGGAGTGACGAGTGCAGAGTTGGAGTGGCGAGAGCAGAGTTGGAGTGACGAGTGCAGAGTTGGAGTGGCGAGTGTAGAGTTGGAGTGACGAGTGCAGACTTTGGAGTGAAGTTAGCAGAGTTTAAAGTGACAAGTGCAGAGTTGGAGTGGCTAGTGCAGAGTTAAAGTGACAAGTGCAGAGTTTGAAGTGAAGTGTGCAGAGTTTGGAGTGGAGTGTGCAGAGTTTGAAATAAAGTGTACAGAGTTTGGAGTGAAGTTTGCAGAGTTTGGAGTGAAGTTGCAGAGGTTGGAGTGACTAGTACAGAGTTTGGATGGAGGGACTTGTTCAGAGTTGGAGTTACAAGTGCAGAGCTGGAGTGACTAGTGTAGAGTTGGAGTGACGTGTGCAGAGTTTGGAGTGACTTGTGCAGAGTTGAAGTGACTAGCGCAGAGTTAGGAGAGAAGTGTGCAGAGTTTGGAGTGGCGAGTGCAGAATTTGGAGTGAAGTGTGCAGAATTTGGAATGAAGTTTGCAGAGTTTGGAGTGACAAATGCAGAGTTAGAGTGACTAGTGCAGAGTTGGATTGACGAGTGCAGAGTTTGGAGTGAAGTTTGCAGAGTTTGGAGTGAAGTTTGCAGAGTTTGGAGTGAAGTTTGCAGAGTTTGGAGTGAAGTTTGCAGAGTTTGGAGTGAAGTTGCGGAGTTTGGAGTGACTAGTACAGAGTTTGGAGTTAAGTTTGCAGAGATTGGAGTGACAAGTGCAGTTGAGTGGCGAGTGCAGAGTTGGAGTGAAGAGTGCAGACTTTGGAGTGAAGTTAGCAGAGTTTGGAGTGAAGTGCGCAGAGTTTGAAATAAAGTGTACAGAGTTTGGAGTGAAGTTTGCAGAGTTTGGAGTGAAGTTGCAGAGGTTGGAGTGACTAGTACAGAGTTTGGATGGAGGGACTTGTTCAGAGTTGGAGTTACAAGTGCAGAGTTGGAGTGACTAGTGTAGAGTTGGAGTGACGTGTGCAGAGTTTGGAGTGACTTGTGCAGAGTTGAAGTGACTAGCGCAGAGTTAGGAGTGAAGTGTGCAGAGTTTGGAGTGGAGTGTGCAGAGTTTGAAATAAAGTGTACAGAGTTTGGAGTGAAGTTTGCAGAGTTTGGAGTGAAGTTGCAGAGGTTGGAGTGACTAGTACAGAGTTTGGATGGAGGGACTTGTTCAGAGTTGGAGTTACAAGTGCAGAGTTGGAGTGACTAGTGTAGAGTTGGAGTGACGTGTGCAGAGTTTGGAGTGACTTGTGCAGAGTTGAAGTGACTAGCGCAGAGTTAGGAGAGAAGTGTGCAGAGTTTGGAGTGGCGAGTGCAGAATTTGGAGTGAAGTGTGCAGAATTTGGAATGAAGTTTGCAGAGTTTGGAGTGACAAATGCAGAGTTAGAGTGACTAGTGCAGAGTTGGATTGACGAGTGCAGAGTTTGGAGTGAAGTTTGCAGAGTTTGGAGTGAAGTTTGCAGAGTTTGGAGTGAAGTTGCGGAGTTTGGAGTGACTAGTACAGAGTTTGGAGTTAAGTTTGCAGAGATTGGAGTGACAAGTGCAGTTGAGTGGCGAGTGCAGAGTTGGAGTGAAGAGTGCAGACTTTGGAGTGAAGTTAGCAGAGTTTGGAGTGAAGTGCGCAGAGCTTGAAATAAAGTGTACAGAGTTTGGAATGGAGTTTGCAGAATTTGGAGTGAAGTTGCAGAGTTTGGATTGGAGTGACTAACGCAGAGTTTGGAGTGACTTGTTCAGAGTTGGAGTGACAAGTTCAGAGTTAGAGTGACTAGTGCAGATTTGGAGTGACAAGTGTAGAGTTGGAGTGACGATTGCAGTTGGAGCGAAGTTTGCAGAGTTTGGAGTGACAAGTGCGGAGTTGGAGTGAAAAGTGCAGAGTTAGAGTGGTGAGTGTAGAGTTCAGAGCAAAGTGTACAGAGGTTGGAGTAAAATTGTGCAGAGTTTGTTGGAGTGAAGTGTGCAGAGTTTGGAATAAAACGCGCAGTTTGGAGTGAAGTTTGCAGAGTTTGGAGTGACAAGTGCAGAGTTGAAGTGACTAGTGTAGAATTGGAGTGACGAGTGCAGAGTTGGAGTGGCGAGAGCAGAGTTGGAGTGACGAGTGCAGAGTTGGAGTTGCGAGTGTAGAGTTGGAGTGACGAGTGCAGACTTTGGAGTGAAGTTAGCAGAGTTTAAAGTGACAAGTGCAGAGTTGGAGTGGCTAGTGCAGAGTTAAAGTGACAAGTGCAGAGTTTGAAGTGAAGTGTGCAGAGTTTGGAGTGGAGTGTGCAGAGTTTGAAATAAAGTGTACAGAGTTTGGAGTGAAGTTTGCAGAGTTTGGAGTGAAGTTGCAGAGGTTGGAGTGACTAGTACAGAGTTTGGATGGAGGGACTTGTTCAGAGTTGGAGTTACAAGTGCAGAGTTGGAGTGACTAGTGTAGAGTTGGAGTGACGTGTGCAGAGTTTGGAGTGACTTGTGCAGAGTTGAAGTGACTAGCGCAGAGTTAGGAGAGGAGTGTGCAGAGTTTGGAGTGGCGAGTGCAGAATTTGGAGTGAAGTGTGCAGAATTTGGAATGAAGTTTGCAGAGTTTGGAGTGACAAATGCAGAGTTAGAGTGACTAGTGCAGAGTTGGATTGACGAGTGCAGAGTTTGGAGTGAAGTTTGCAGAGTTTGGAGTGAAGTTTGCAGAGTTTGGAGTGAAGTTGCGGAGTTTGGAGTGACTAGTACAGAGTTTGGAGTTAAGTTTGCAGAGATTGGAGTGACAAGTGCAGTTGAGTGGCGAGTGCAGAGTTGGAGTGAAGAGTGCAGACTTTGGAGTGAAGTTAGCAGAGTTTGGAGTGAAGTGCGCAGAGCTTGAAATAAAGTGTACAGAGTTTGGAATGGAGTTTGCAGAATTTGGAGTGAAGTTGCAGAATTTGGATTGGAGTGACTAACGCAGAGTTTGGAGTGACTTGTTCAGAGTTGGAGTGACAAGTTCAGAGTTAGAGTGACTAGTGCAGATTTGGAGTGACAAGTGTAGAGTTGGAGTGACGATTGCAGTTGGAGCGAAGTTTGCAGAGTTTGGAGTGACAAGTGCGGAGTTGGAGTGAAAAGTGCAGAGTTAGAGTGGTGAGTGTAGAGTTCAGAGCAAAGTGTACAGAGGTTGGAGTAAAATTGTGCAGAGTTTGTTGGAGTGAAGTGTGCAGAGTTTGGAATAAAACGCGCAGTTTGGAGTGAAGTTTGCAGAGTTTGGAGTGACAAGTGCAGAGTTGAAGTGACTAGTGTAGAATTGGAGTGACGAGTGCAGAGTTGGAGTGGCGAGAGCAGAGTTGGAGTGACGAGTGCAGAGTTGGAGTGGCGAGTGTAGAGTTGGAGTGACGAGTGCAGACTTTGGAGTGAAGTTAGCAGAGTTTAAAGTGACAAGTGCAGAGTTGGAGTGGCTAGTGCAGAGTTAAAGTGACAAGTGCAGAGTTTGAAGTGAAGTGTGCAGAGTTTGGAGTGGAGTGTGCAGAGTTTGAAATAAAGTGTACAGAGTTTGGAGTGAAGTTTGCAGAGTTTGGAGTGAAGTTGCAGAGGTTGGAGTGACTAGTACAGAGTTTGGATGGAGGGACTTGTTCAGAGTTGGAGTTACAAGTGCAGAGCTGGAGTGACTAGTGTAGAGTTGGAGTGACGTGTGCAGAGTTTGGAGTGACTTGTGCAGAGTTGAAGTGACTAGCGCAGAGTTAGGAGAGAAGTGTGCAGAGTTTGGAGTGGCGAGTGCAGAATTTGGAGTGAAGTGTGCAGAATTTGGAATGAAGTTTGCAGAGTTTGGAGTGACAAATGCAGAGTTAGAGTGACTAGTGCAGAGTTGGATTGACGAGTGCAGAGTTTGGAGTGAAGTTTGCAGAGTTTGGAGTGAAGTTTGCAGAGTTTGGAGTGAAGTTGCGGAGTTTGGAGTGACTAGTACAGAGTTTGGAGTTAAGTTTGCAGAGATTGGAGTGACAAGTGCAGTTGAGTGGCGAGTGCAGAGTTGGAGTGAAGAGTGCAGACTTTGGAGTGAAGTTAGCAGAGTTTGGAGTGAAGTGCGCAGAGCTTGAAATAAAGTGTACAGAGTTTGGAATGGAGTTTGCAGAATTTGGAGTGAAGTTGCAGAGTTTGGATTGGAGTGACTAACGCAGAGTTTGGAGTGACTTGTTCAGAGTTGGAGTGACAAGTTCAGAGTTAGAGTGACTAGTGCAGATTTGGAGTGACAAGTGTAGAGTTGGAGTGACGATTGCAGTTGGAGCGAAGTTTGCAGAGTTTGGAGTGACAAGTGCGGAGTTGGAGTGAAAAGTGCAGAGTTAGAGTGGTGAGTGTAGAGTTCAGAGCAAAGTGTACAGAGGTTGGAGTAAAATTGTGCAGAGTTTGTTGGAGTGAAGTGTGCAGAGTTTGGAATAAAACGCGCAGTTTGGAGTGAAGTTTGCAGAGTTTGGAGTGACAAGTGCAGAGTTGAAGTGACTAGTGTAGAATTGGAGTGACGAGTGCAGAGTTGGAGTGGCGAGAGCAGAGTTGGAGTGACGAGTGCAGAGTTGGAGTGGCGAGTGTAGAGTTGGAGTGACGAGTGCAGACTTTGGAGTGAAGTTAGCAGAGTTTAAAGTGACAAGTGCAGAGTTGGAGTGGCTAGTGCAGAGTTAAAGTGACAAGTGCAGAGTTTGAAGTGAAGTGTGCAGAGTTTGGAGTGGAGTGTGCAGAGTTTGAAATAAAGTGTACAGAGTTTGGAGTGAAGTTTGCAGAGTTTGGAGTGAAGTTGCAGAGGTTGGAGTGACTAGTACAGAGTTTGGATGGAGGGACTTGTTCAGAGTTGGAGTTACAAGTGCAGAGCTGGAGTGACTAGTGTAGAGTTGGAGTGACGTGTGCAGAGTTTGGAGTGACTTGTGCAGAGTTGAAGTGACTAGCGCAGAGTTAGGAGAGAAGTGTGCAGAGTTTGGAGTGGCGAGTGCAGAATTTGGAGTGAAGTGTGCAGAATTTGGAATGAAGTTTGCAGAGTTTGGAGTGACAAATGCAGAGTTAGAGTGACTAGTGCAGAGTTGGATTGACGAGTGCAGAGTTTGGAGTGAAGTTTGCAGAGTTTGGAGTGAAGTTTGCAGAGTTTGGAGTGAAGTTGCGGAGTTTGGAGTGACTAGTACAGAGTTTGGAGTTAAGTTTGCAGAGATTGGAGTGACAAGTGCAGTTGAGTGGCGAGTGCAGAGTTGGAGTGAAGAGTGCAGACTTTGGAGTGAAGTTAGCAGAGTTTGGAGTGAAGTGCGCAGAGCTTGAAATAAAGTGTACAGAGTTTGGAATGGAGTTTGCAGAGTTTGGAGTGAAGTTGCAGAGTTTGGATTGGAGTGACAAACGCAGAGTTTGGAGTGACTTGTTCAGAGTTGGAGTGACAAGTTCAGAGTTAGAGTGACTAGTGCAGATTTGGAGTGACAAGTGTAGAGTTGGAGTGACGATTGCAGTTGGAGCGAAGTTTGCAGAGTTTGGAGTGACATGTGCGGAGTTGGAGTGAAAAGTGCAGAGTTAGAGTGGTGAGTGTAGAGTTCAGAGCAAAGTGTACAGAGGTTGGAGTAAAATTGTGCAGAGTTTGTTGGAGTGAAGTGTGCAGAGTTTGGAATAAAACGCGCAGTTTGGAGTGAAGTTTGCCGAGTTTGGAGTGACAAGTGCAGAGTTGAAGTGACTAGTGTAGAATTGGAGTGACGAGTGCAGAGTTGGAGTAGCGAGAGCAGAGTTGGAGTGACGAGGGCAGAGTTGGAGTGGCGAGTGTAGAGTTGGAGTGACGAGTGCAGACTTTGGAGTGAAGTTAGCAGAGTTTAAAGTGACAAGTGCAGAGTTGGAGTGGCTAGTGCAGAGTTAAAGTGACAAGTGCAGAGTTTGAAGTGAAGTGTGCAGAGTTTGGAGTGGAGTGTGCAGAGTTTGAAATAAAGTGTACAGAGTTTGGAGTGAAGTTTGCAGAGTTTGGAGTGAAGTTGCAGAGGTTGGAGTGACTAGTACAGAGTTTGGATGGAGGGACTTGTTCAGAGTTGGAGTTACAAGTGCAGAGTTGGAGTGACTAGTGTAGAGTTGGAGTGACGTGTGCAGAGTTTGGAGTGACTTGTGCAGAGTTGAAATGACTAGCGCAGAGTTAGGAGAGAAGTGTGCAGAGTTTGAAGTGGCGAGTGCAGAATTTGGAGTGAAGTGTGCAGAATTTGGAATGAAGTTTGCAGAGTTTGGAGTGACAAATGCAGAGTTAGAGTGACTAGTGCAGAGTTGGATTGACGAGTGCAGAGTTTGGAGTGAAGTTTGCAGAGTTTGGAGTGAAGTTGCGGAGTTTGGAGTGACTAGTACAGAGTTTGGAGTTAAGTTTGCAGAGATTGGAGTGACAAGTGCAGTTGAGTGGCGAGTGCAGAGTTGGAGTGAAGAGTGCAGACTTTGGAGTGAAGTTAGCAGAGTTTGGAGTGAAGTGCGCAGAGCTTGAAATAAAGTGTACAGAGTTTGGAATGGAGTTTGCAGAATTTGGAGTGAAGTTGCAGAGTTTGGATTGGAGTGACTAACGCAGAGTTTGGAGTGACTTGTTCAGAGTTGGAGTGACAAGTTCAGAGTTAGAGTGACTAGTGCAGATTTGGAGTGACAAGTGTAGAGTTGGAGTGACGATTGCAGTTGGAGCGAAGTTTGCAGAGTTTGGAGTGACAAGTGCGGAGTTGGAGTGAAAAGTGCAGAGTTAGAGTGGTGAGTGTAGAGTTCAGAGCAAAGTGTACAGAGGTTGGAGTAAAATTGTGCAGAGTTTGTTGGAGTGAAGTGTGCAGAGTTTGGAATAAAACGCGCAGTTTGGAGTGAAGTTTGCAGAGTTTGGAGTGACAAGTGCAGAGTTGAAGTGACTAGTGTAGAATTGGAGTGACGAGTGCAGAGTTGGAGTGGCGAGAGCAGAGTTGGAGTGACGAGTGCAGAGTTGGAGTGGCGAGTGTAGAGTTGGAGTGACGAGTGCAGACTTTGGAGTGAAGTTAGCAGAGTTTAAAGTGACAAGTGCAGAGTTGGAGTGGCTAGTGCAGAGTTAAAGTGACAAGTGCAGAGTTTGAAGTGAAGTGTGCAGAGTTTGGAGTGGAGTGTGCAGAGTTTGAAATAAAGTGTACAGAGTTTGGAGTGAAGTTTGCAGAGTTTGGAGTGAAGTTGCAGAGGTTGGAGTGACTAGTACAGAGTTTGGATGGAGGGACTTGTTCAGAGTTGGAGTTACAAGTGCAGAGTTGGAGTGACTAGTGTAGAGTTGGAGTGACGTGTGCAGAGTTTGGAGTGACTTGTGCAGAGTTGAAGTGACTAGCGCAGAGTTAGGAGAGAAGTGTGCAGAGTTTGGAGTGGCGAGTGCAGAATTTGGAGTGAAGTGTGCAGAATTTGGAATGAAGTTTGCAGAGTTTGAAGTGACAAATGCAGAGTTAGAGTGACTAGTGCAGAGTTGGAGTGACGATTGCAGTTGGAGCGAAGTTTGCAGAGTTTGGAGTGACAAGTGCGGAGTTGGAGTGAAAAGTGCAGAGTTAGAGTGGTGAGTGTAGAGTTCAGAGCAAAGTGTACAGAGGTTGGAGTAAAATTGTGCAGAGTTTGTTGGAGTGAAGTGTGCAGAGTTTGGAATAAAACGCGCAGTTTGGAGTGAAGTTTGCAGAGTTTGGAGTGACAAGTGCAGAGTTGAAGTGACTAGTGTAGAATTGGAGTGACGAGTGCAGAGTTGGAGTGGCGAGAGCAGAGTTGGAGTGACGAGTGCAGAGTTGGAGTGGCGAGTGTAGAGTTGGAGTGACGAGTGCAGACTTTGGAGTGAAGTTAGCAGAGTTTAAAATGACAAGTGCAGAGTTGGAGTGGCTAGTGCAGAGTTAAAGTGACAAGTGCAGAGTTTGAAGTGAAGTGTGCAGAGTTTGGAGTGGAGTGTGCAGAGTTTGAAATAAAGTGTACAGAGTTTGGAGTGAAGTTTGCAGAGTTTGGAGTGAAGTTGCAGAGGTTGGAGTGACTAGTACAGAGTTTGGATGGAGGGACTTGTTCAGAGTTGGAGTTACAAGTGCAGAGTTGGAGTGACTAGTGTAGAGTTGGAGTGACGTGTGCAGAGTTTGGAGTGACTTGTGCAGAGTTGAAGTGACTAGCGCAGAGTTAGGAGAGAAGTGTGCAGAGTTTGGAGTGGCGAGTGCAGAATTTGGAGTGAAGTGTGCAGAATTTGGAATGAAGTTTGCAGAGTTTGGAGTGACAAATGCAGAGTTAGAGTGACTAGTGCAGAGTTGGATTGACGAGTGCAGAGTTTGGAGTGAAGTTTGCAGAGTTTGGAGTGAAGTTTGCAGAGTTTGGAGTGAAGTTGCGGAGTTTGGAGTGACTAGTACAGAGTTTGGAGTTAAGTTTGCAGAGATTGGAGTGACAAGTGCAGTTGAGTGGCGAGTGCAGAGTTGGAGTGAAGAGTGCAGACTTTGGAGTGAAGTTAGCAGAGTTTGGAGTGAAGTGCGCAGAGCTTGAAATAAAGTGTACAGAGTTTGGAATGGAGTTTGCAGAATTTGGAGTGAAGTTGCAGAGTTTGGATTGGAGTGACTAACGCAGAGTTTGGAGTGACTTGTTCAGAGTTGGAGTGACAAGTTCAGAGTTAGAGTGACTAGTGCAGATTTGGAGTGACAAGTGTAGAGTTGGAGTGACGATTGCAGTTGGAGCGAAGTTTGCAGAGTTTGGAGTGACAAGTGCGGAGTTGGAGTGAAAAGTGCAGAGTTAGAGTGGTGAGTGTAGAGTTCAGAGCAAAGTGTACAGAGGTTGGAGTAAAATTGTGCCGAGTTTGTTGGAGTGAAGTGTGCAGAGTTTGGAATAAAACGCGCAGTTTGGAGTGAAGTTTGCAGAGTTTGGAGTGACAAGTGCAGAGTTGAAGTGACTAGTGTAGATTTGGAGTGACGAGTGCAGAGTTGGAGTGGCGAGAGCAGAGTTGGAGTGACGAGTGCAGAGTTGGAGTGGCGAGTGTAGAGTTGGAGTGACGAGTGCAGACTTTGGAGTGAAGTTAGCAGAGTTTAAAGTGACAAGTGCAGAGTTGGAGTGGCTAGTGCAGAGTTAAAGTGACAAGTGCAGAGTTTGAAGTGAAGTGTGCAGAGTTTGGAGTGGAGTGTGCAGAGTTTGAAATAAAGTGTACAGAGTTTGGAGTGAAGTTTGCAGAGTTTGGAGTGAAGTTGCAGAGGTTGGAGTGACTAGTACAGAGTTTGGATGGAGGGACTTGTTCAGAGTTGGAGTTACAAGTGCAGAGTTGGAGTGACTAGTGTAGAGTTGGAGTGACGTGTGCAGAGTTTGGAGTGACTTGTGCAGAGTTGAAGTGACTAGCGCAGAGTTAGGAGAGAAGTGTGCAGAGTTTGGAGTGGCGAGTGCAGAATTTGGAGTGAAGTGTGCAGAATTTGGAATGAAGTTTGCAGAGTTTGGAGTGACAAATGCAGAGTTAGAGTGACTAGTGCAGAGTTGGATTGACGAGTGCAGAGTTTGGAGTGAAGTTTGCAGAGTTTGGAGTGAAGTTTGCAGAGTTTGGAGTGAAGTTGCGGAGTTTGGAGTGACTAGTACAGAGTTTGGAGTTAAGTTTGCAGAGATTGGAGTGACAAGTGCAGTTGAGTGGCGAGTGCAGAGTTGGAGTGAAGAGTGCAGACTTTGGAGTGAAGTTAGCAGAGTTTGGAGTGAAGTGCGCAGAGTTTGAAATAAAGTGTACAGAGTTTGGAGTGAAGTTTGCAGAGTTTGGAGTGAAGTTGCAGAGGTTGGAGTGACTAGTACAGAGTTTGGATGGAGGGACTTGTTCAGAGTTGGAGTTACAAGTGCAGAGTTGGAGTGACTAGTGTAGAGTTGGAGTGACGTGTGCAGAGTTTGGAGTGACTTGTGCAGAGTTGAAGTGACTAGCGCAGAGTTAGGAGTGAAGTGTGCAGAGTTTGGAGTGGAGTGTGCAGAGTTTGAAATAAAGTGTACAGAGTTTGGAGTGAAGTTTGCAGAGTTTGGAGTGAAGTTGCAGAGGTTGGAGTGACTAGTACAGAGTTTGGATGGAGGGACTTGTTCAGAGTTGGAGTTACAAGTGCAGAGTTGGAGTGACTAGTGTAGAGTTGGAGTGACGTGTGCAGAGTTTGGAGTGACTTGTGCAGAGTTGAAGTGACTAGCGCAGAGTTAGGAGAGGAGTGTGCAGAGTTTGGAGTGGCGAGTGCAGAATTTGGAGTGAAGTGTGCAGAATTTGGAATGAAGTTTGCAGAGTTTGGAGTGACAAATGCAGAGTTAGAGTGACTAGTGCAGAGTTGGATTGACGAGTGCAGAGTTTGGAGTGAAGTTTGCAGAGTTTGGAGTGAAGTTTGCAGAGTTTGGAGTGAAGTTGCGGAGTTTGGAGTGACTAGTACAGAGTTTGGAGTTAAGTTTGCAGAGATTGGAGTGACAAGTGCAGTTGAGTGGCGAGTGCAGAGTTGGAGTGAAGAGTGCAGACTTTGGAGTGAAGTTAGCAGAGTTTGGAGTGAAGTGCGCAGAGCTTGAAATAAAGTGTACAGAGTTTGGAATGGAGTTTGCAGAATTTGGAGTGAAGTTGCAGAGTTTGGATTGGAGTGACTAACGCAGAGTTTGGAGTGACTTGTTCAGAGTTGGAGTGACAAGTTCAGAGTTAGAGTGACTAGTGCAGATTTGGAGTGACAAGTGTAGAGTTGGAGTGACGATTGCAGTTGGAGCGAAGTTTGCAGAGTTTGGAGTGACAAGTGCGGAGTTGGAGTGAAAAGTGCAGAGTTAGAGTGGTGAGTGTAGAGTTCAGAGCAAAGTGTACAGACGTTGGAGTAAAATTGTGCAGAGTTTGTTGGAGTGAAGTGTGCAGAGTTTGGAATAAAACGCGCAGTTTGGAGTGAAGTTTGCAGAGTTTGGGGTGACAAGTGCAGAGTTGAAGTGACTAGTGTAGATTTGGAGTGACGAGTGCAGAGTTGGAGTGGCGAGAGCAGAGTTGGAGTGACGAGTGCAGAGTTGGAGTGGCGAGTGTAGAGTTGGAGTGACGAGTGCAGACTTTGGAGTGAAGTTAGCAGAGTTTAAAGTGACAAGTGCAGAGTTGGAGTGGCTAGTGCAGAGTTAAAGTGACAAGTGCAGAGTTTGAAGTGAAGTGTGCAGAGTTTGGAGTGGAGTGTGCAGAGTTTGAAATAAAGTGTACAGAGTTTGGAGTGAAGTTTGCAGAGTTTGGAGTGAAGTTGCAGAGGTTGGAGTGACTAGTACAGAGTTTGGATGGAGGGACTTGTTCAGAGTTGGAGTTACAAGTGCAGAGTTGGAGTGACTAGTGTAGAGTTGGAGTGACGTGTGCAGAGTTTGGAGTGACTTGTGCAGAGTTGAAGTGACTAGCGCAGAGTTAGGAGAGGAGTGTGCAGAGTTTGGAGTGGCGAGTGCAGAATTTGGAGTGAAGTGTGCAGAATTTGGAATGAAGTTTGCAGAGTTTGGAGTGACAAATGCAGAGTTAGAGTGACTAGTGCAGAGTTGGATTGACGAGTGCAGAGTTTGGAGTGAAGTTTGCAGAGTTTGGAGTGAAGTTTGCAGAGTTTGGAGTGAAGTTGCGGAGTTTGGAGTGACTAGTACAGAGTTTGGAGTTAAGTTTGCAGAGATTGGAGTGACAAGTGCAGTTGAGTGGCGAGTGCAGAGTTGGAGTGAAGAGTGCAGACTTTGGAGTGAAGTTAGCAGAGTTTGGAGTGAAGTGCGCAGAGCTTGAAATAAAGTGTACAGAGTTTGGAATGGAGTTTGCAGAATTTGGAGTGAAGTTGCAGAGTTTGGATTGGAGTGACTAACGCAGAGTTTGGAGTGACTTGTTCAGAGTTGGAGTGACAAGTTCAGAGTTAGAGTGACTAGTGCAGATTTGGAGTGACAAGTGTAGAGTTGGAGTGACGATTGCAGTTGGAGCGAAGTTTGCAGAGTTTGGAGTGAAGTTTGCAGAGTTTGGAGTGAAGTTGCGGAGTTTGGAGTGACTAGTACAGAGTTTGGAGTTAAGTTTGCAGAGATTGGAGTGACAAGTGCAGTTGAGTGGCGAGTGCAGAGTTGGAGTGAAGAGTGCAGACTTTGGAGTGAAGTTAGCAGAGTTTGGAGTGAAGTGCGCAGAGCTTGAAATAAAGTGTACAGAGTTTGGAATGGAGTTTGCAGAATTTGGAGTGAAGTTGCAGAGTTTGGATTGGAGTGACTAACGCAGAGTTTGGAGTGACTTGTTCAGAGTTGGAGTGACAAGTTCAGAGTTAGAGTGACTAGTGCAGATTTGGAGTGACAAGTGTAGAGTTGGAGTGACGATTGCAGTTGGAGCGAAGTTTGCAGAGTTTGGAGTGACAAGTGCGGAGTTGGAGTGAAAAGTGCAGAGTTAGAGTGGTGAGTGTAGAGTTCAGAGCAAAGTGTACAGACGTTGGAGTAAAATTGTGCAGAGTTTGTTAGAGTGAAGTGTGCAGAGTTTGGAATAAAACGCGCAGTTTGGAGTGAAGTTTGCAGAGTTTGGGGTGACAAGTGCAGAGTTGAAGTGACTAGTGTAGATTTGGAGTGACGAGTGCAGAGTTGGAGTGGCGAGAGCAGAGTTGGAGTGACGAGTGCAGAGTTGGAGTGGCGAGTGTAGAGTTGGAGTGACGAGTGCAGACTTTGGAGTGAAGTTAGCAGAGTTTAAAGTGACAAGTGCAGAGTTGGAGTGGCTAGTGCAGAGTTAAAGTGACAAGTGCAGAGTTTGAAGTGAAGTGTGCAGAGTTTGGAGTGGAGTGTGCAGAGTTTGAAATAAAGTGTACAGAGTTTGGAGTGAAGTTTGCAGAGTTTGGAGTGAAGTTGCAGAGGTTGGAGTGACTAGTACAGAGTTTGGATGGAGGGACTTGTTCAGAGTTGGAGTTACAAGTGCAGAGTTGGAGTGACTAGTGTAGAGTTGGAGTGACGTGTGCAGAGTTTGGAGTGACTTGTGCAGAGTTGAAGTGACTAGCGCAGAGTTAGGAGAGGAGTGTGCAGAGTTTGGAGTGGCGAGTGCAGAATTTGGAGTGAAGTGTGCAGAATTTGGAATGAAGTTTGCAGAGTTTGGAGTGACAAATGCAGAGTTAGAGTGACTAGTGCAGAGTTGGATTGACGAGTGCAGAGTTTGGAGTGAAGTTTGCAGAGTTTGGAGTGAAGTTT
The DNA here is from genome assembly GCA_950108535.1 of Agriphila straminella. Taxonomy (NCBI): domain Eukaryota; kingdom Metazoa; phylum Arthropoda; class Insecta; order Lepidoptera; family Crambidae; genus Agriphila; species Agriphila straminella. The sequence goes on along the minus strand of OX467307.1, from coordinate 18,887,478 downwards.
GCAGAGTTTGGAGTGAAGTTGCGGAGTTTGGAGTGACTAGTACAGAGTTTGGAGTTAAGTTTGCAGAGATTGGAGTGACAAGTGCAGTTGAGTGGCGAGTGCAGAGTTGGAGTGAAGAGTGCAGACTTTGGAGTGAAGTTAGCAGAGTTTGGAGTGAAGTGCGCAGAGCTTGAAATAAAGTGTACAGAGTTTGGAATGGAGTTTGCAGAATTTGGAGTGAAGTTGCAGAGTTTGGATTGGAGTGACTAACGCAGAGTTTGGAGTGACTTGTTCAGAGTTGGAGTGACAAGTTCAGAGTTAGAGTGACTAGTGCAGATTTGGAGTGACAAGTGTAGAGTTGGAGTGACGATTGCAGTTGGAGCGAAGTTTGCAGAGTTTGGAGTGACATGTGCGGAGTTGGAGTGAAAAGTGCAGAGTTAGAGTGGTGAGTGTAGAGTTCAGAGCAAAGTGTACAGAGGTTGGAGTAAAATTGTGCAGAGTTTGTTGGAGTGAAGTGTGCAGAGTTTGGAATAAAACGCGCAGTTTGGAGTGAAGTTTGCCGAGTTTGGAGTGACAAGTGCAGAGTTGAAGTGACTAGTGTAGAATTGGAGTGACGAGTGCAGAGTTGGAGTAGCGAGAGCAGAGTTGGAGTGACGAGTGCAGAGTTGGAGTGGCGAGTGTAGAGTTGGAGTGACGAGTGCAGACTTTGGAGTGAAGTTAGCAGAGTTTAAAGTGACAAGTGCAGAGTTGGAGTGGCTAGTGCAGAGTTAAAGTGACAAGTGCAGAGTTTGAAGTGAAGTGTGCAGAGTTTGGAGTGGAGTGTGCAGAGTTTGAAATAAAGTGTACAGAGTTTGGAGTGAAGTTTGCAGAGTTTGGAGTGAAGTTGCAGAGGTTGGAGTGACTAGTACAGAGTTTGGATGGAGGGACTTGTTCAGAGTTGGAGTTACAAGTGCAGAGTTGGAGTGACTAGTGTAGAGTTGGAGTGACGTGTGCAGAGTTTGGAGTGACTTGTGCAGAGTTGAAGTGACTAGCGCAGAGTTAGGAGAGAAGTGTGCAGAGTTTGAAGTGGCGAGTGCAGAATTTGGAGTGAAGTGTGCAGAATTTGGAATGAAGTTTGCAGAGTTTGGAGTGACAAATGCAGAGTTAGAGTGACTAGTGCAGAGTTGGATTGACGAGTGCAGAGTTTGGAGTGAAGTTTGCAGAGTTTGGAGTGAAGTTGCGGAGTTTGGAGTGACTAGTACAGAATTTGGAGTTAAGTTTGCAGAGATTGGAGTGACAAGTGCAGTTGAGTGGCGAGTGCAGAGTTGGAGTGAAGAGTGCAGACTTTGGAGTGAAGTTAGCAGAGTTTGGAGTGAAGTGCGCAGAGCTTGAAATAAAGTGTACAGAGTTTGGAATGGAGTTTGCAGAATTTGGAGTGAAGTTGCAGCAAAGTGTACAGAGGTTGGAGTAAAATTGTGCAGAGTTTGTTGGAGTGAAGTGTGCAGAGTTTGGAATAAAACGCGCAGTTTGGAGTGAAGTTTGCAGAGTTTGGAGTGACAAGTGCAGAGTTGAAGTGACTAGTGTAGAATTGGAGTGACGAGTGCAGAGTTGGAGTGGCGAGAGCAGAGTTGGAGTGACGAGTGCAGAGTTGGAGTGGCGAGTGTAGAGTTGGAGTGACGAGTGCAGACTTTGGAGTGAAGTTAGCAGAGTTTAAAGTGACAAGTGCAGAGTTGGAGTGGCTAGTGCAGAGTTAAAGTGACAAGTGCAGAGTTTGAAGTGAAGTGTGCAGAGTTTGGAGTGGAGTGTGCAGAGTTTGCAATAAAGTGTACAGAGTTTGGAGTGAAGTTTGCAGAGTTTGGAGTGAAGTTGCAGAGGTTGGAGTGACTAGTACAGAGTTTGGATGGAGGGACTTGTTCAGAGTTGGAGTTACAAGTGCAGAGCTGGAGTGACTAGTGTAGAGTTGGAGTGACGTGTGCAGAGTTTGGAGTGACTTGTGCAGAGTTGAAGTGACTAGCGCAGAGTTAGGAGAGAAGTGTGCAGAGTTTGGAGTGGCGAGTGCAGAATTTGGAGTGAAGTGTGCAGAATTTGGAATGAAGTTTGCAGAGTTTGGAGTGACAAATGCAGAGTTAGAGTGACTAGTGCAGAGTTGGATTGACGAGTGCAGAGTTTGGAGTGAAGTTTGCAGAGTTTGGAGTGAAGTTTGCAGAGTTTGGAGTGAAGTTGCGGAGTTTGGAGTGACTAGTACAGAGTTTGGAGTTAAGTTTGCAGAGATTGGAGTGACAAGTGCAGTTGAGTGGCGAGTGCAGAGTTGGAGTGAAGAGTGCAGACTTTGGAGTGAAGTTAGCAGAGTTTGGAGTGAAGTGCGCAGAGCTTTAAATAAAGTGTACAGAGTTTGGAATGGAGTTTGCAGAATTTGGAGTGAAGTTGCAGAGTTTGGATTGGAGTGACTAACGCAGAGTTTGGAGTGACTTGTTCAGAGTTGGAGTGACAAGTTCAGAGTTAGAGTGACTAGTGCAGATTTGGAGTGACAAGTGTAGAGTTGGAGTGACGATTGCAGTTGGAGCGAAGTTTGCAGAGTTTGGAGTGACAAGTGCGGAGTTGGAGTGAAAAGTGCAGAGTTAGAGTGGTGAGTGTAGAGTTCAGAGCAAAGTGTACAGAGGTTGGAGTAAAATTGTGCAGAGTTTGTTGGAGTGAAGTGTGCAGAGTTTGGAATAAAACGCGCAGTTTGGAGTGAAGTTTGCAGAGTTTGGAGTGACAAGTGCAGAGTTGAAGTGACTAGTGTAGAATTGGAGTGACGAGTGCAGAGTTGGAGTGGCGAGAGCAGAGTTGGAGTGACGAGTGCAGAGTTGGAGTGGCGAGTGTAGAGTTGGAGTGACGAGTGCAGACTTTGGAGTGAATTAGCAGAGTTTAAAGTGACAAGTGCAGAGTTGGAGTGGCTAGTGCAGAGTTAAAGTGACAAGTGCAGAGTTTGAAGTGAAGTGTGCAGAGTTTGGAGTGGAGTGTGCAGAGTTTGAAATAAAGTGTACAGAGTTTGGAGTGAAGTTTGCAGAGTTTGGAGTGAAGTTGCAGAGGTTGGAGTGACTAGTACAGAGTTTGGATGGAGGGACTTGTTCAGAGTTGGAGTTACAAGTGCAGAGCTGGAGTGACTAGTGTAGAGTTGGAGTGACGTGTGCAGAGTTTGGAGTGACTTGTGCAGAGTTGAAGTGACTAGCGCAGAGTTAGGAGAGAAGTGTGCAGAGTTTGAAGTGGCGAGTGCAGAATTTGGAGTGAAGTGTGCAGAATTTGGAATGAAGTTTGCAGAGTTTGGAGTGACAAATGCAGAGTTAGAGTGACTAGTGCAGAGTTGGATTGACGAGTGCAGAGTTTGGAGTGAAGTTTGCAGAGTTTGGAGTGAAGTTTGCAGAGTTTGGAGTGAAGTTGCGGAGTTTGGAGTGACTAGTACAGAGTTTGGAGTTAAGTTTGCAGAGATTGGAGTGACAAGTGCAGTTGAGTGGCGAGTGCAGAGTTGGAGTGAAGAGTGCAGACTTTGGAGTGAAGTTAGCAGAGTTTGGAGTGAAGTGCGCAGAGCTTGAAATAAAGTGTACAGAGTTTGGAATGGAGTTTGCAGAATTTGGAGTGAAGTTGCAGAGTTTGGATTGGAGTGGCTAACGCAGAGTTTGGAGTGACTTGTTCAGAGTTGGAGTGACAAGTTCAGAGTTAGAGTGACTAGTGCAGATTTGGAGTGACAAGTGTAGAGTTGGAGTGACGATTGCAGTTGGAGCGAAGTTTGCAGAGTTTGGAGTGACATGTGCGGAGTTGGAGTGAAAAGTGCAGAGTTAGAGTGGTGAGTGTAGAGTTCAGAGCAAAGTGTACAGAGGTTGGAGTAAAATTGTGCAGAGTTTGTTGGAGTGAAGTGTGCAGAGTTTGGAATAAAACGCGCAGTTTGGAGTGAAGTTTGCCGAGTTTGGAGTGACAAGTGCAGAGTTGAAGTGACTAGTGTAGAATTGGAGTGACGAGTGCAGAGTTGGAGTAGCGAGAGCAGAGTTGGAGTGACGAGTGCAGAGTTGGAGTGGCGAGTGTAGAGTTGGAGTGACGAGTGCAGACTTTGGAGTGAAGTTAGCAGAGTTTAAAGTGACAAGTGCAGAGTTGGAGTGGCTAGTGCAGAGTTAAAGTGACAAGTGCAGAGTTTGAAGTGAAGTGTGCAGAGTTTGGAGTGGAGTGTGCAGAGTTTGAAATAAAGTGTACAGAGTTTGGAGTGAAGTTTGCAGAGTTTGGAGTGAAGTTGCAGAGGTTGGAGTGACTAGTACAGAGTTTGGATGGAGGGACTTGTTCAGAGTTGGAGTTACAAGTGCAGAGTTGGAGTGACTAGTGTAGAGTTGGAGTGACGTGTGCAGAGTTTGGAGTGACTTGTGCAGAGTTGAAGTGACTAGCGCAGAGTTAGGAGAGAAGTGTGCAGAGTTTGAAGTGGCGAGTGCAGAATTTGGAGTGAAGTGTGCAGAATTTGGAATGAAGTTTGCAGAGTTTGGAGTGACAAATGCAGAGTTAGAGTGACTAGTGCAGAGTTGGATTGACGAGTGCAGAGTTTGGAGTGAAGTTTGCAGAGTTTGGAGTGAAGTTGCGGAGTTTGGAGTGACTAGTACAGAGTTTGGAGTTAAGTTTGCAGAGATTGGAGTGACAAGTGCAGTTGAGTGGCGAGTGCAGAGTTGGAGTGAAGAGTGCAGACTTTGGAGTGAAGTTAGCAGAGTTTGGAGTGAAGTGCGCAGAGCTTGAAATAAAGTGTACAGAGTTTGGAATGGAGTTTGCAGAATTTGGAGTGAAGTTGCAGAGTTTGGATTGGAGTGACTAACGCAGAGTTTGGAGTGACTTGTTCAGAGTTGGAGTGACAAGTTCAGAGTTAGAGTGACTAGTGCAGATTTGGAGTGACAAGTGTAGAGTTGGAGTGACGATTGCAGTTGGAGCGAAGTTTGCAGAGTTTGGAGTGACAAGTGCGGAGTTGGAGTGAAAAGTGCAGAGTTAGAGTGGTGAGTGTAGAGTTCAGAGCAAAGTGTACAGAGGTTGGAGTAAAATTGTGCAGAGTTTGTTGGAGTGAAGTGTGCAGAGTTTGGAATAAAACGCGCAGTTTGGAGTGAAGTTTGCAGAGTTTGGAGTGACAAGTGCAGAGTTGAAGTGACTAGTGTAGAATTGGAGTGACGAGTGCAGAGTTGGAGTGGCGAGAGCAGAGTTGGAGTGACGAGTGCAGAGTTGGAGTGGCGAGTGTAGAGTTGGAGTGACGAGTGCAGACTTTGGAGTGAAGTTAGCAGAGTTTAAAGTGACAAGTGCAGAGTTGGAGTGGCTAGTGCAGAGTTAAAGTGACAAGTGCAGAGTTTGAAGTGAAGTGTGCAGAGTTTGGAGTGGAGTGTGCAGAGTTTGAAATAAAGTGTACAGAGTTTGGAGTGAAGTTTGCAGAGTTTGGAGTGAAGTTGCAGAGGTTGGAGTGACTAGTACAGAGTTTGGATGGAGGGACTTGTTCAGAGTTGGAGTTACAAGTGCAGAGTTGGAGTGACTAGTGTAGAGTTGGAGTGACGTGTGCAGAGTTTGGAGTGACTTGTGCAGAGTTGAAGTGACTAGCGCAGAGTTAGGAGAGAAGTGTGCAGAGTTTGGAGTGGCGAGTGCAGAATTTGGAGTGAAGTGTGCAGAATTTGGAATGAAGTTTGCAGAGTTTGGAGTGACAAATGCAGAGTTAGAGTGACTAGTGCAGAGTTGGAGTGACGATTGCAGTTGGAGCGAAGTTTGCAGAGTTTGGAGTGACAAGTGCGGAGTTGGAGTGAAAAGTGCAGAGTTAGAGTGGTGAGTGTAGAGTTCAGAGCAAAGTGTACAGAGGTTGGAGTAAAATTGTGCAGAGTTTGTTGGAGTGAAGTGTGCAGAGTTTGGAATAAAACGCGCAGTTTGGAGTGAAGTTTGCAAAGTTTGGAGTGACAAGTGCAGAGTTGAAGTGACTAGTGTAGAATTGGAGTGACGAGTGCAGAGTTGGAGTGGCGAGCCAATGTCACGTTCTTACCTCCTTCACCTTAAATGTACCGGAATCGGGAAAGGAAAAGAAACGCGAACAATTTCAAATGAACATTTATATTTCTGATTACCGGTACAGAGCGGTCGTGGGTGAAGCCCAAAGAATTTAGAGGAGGCTTGGCTTGAATTCCCGTTAGTCGGTAGGTACTTCCCGTGTCGGTCGCTTCGGTGAAAACAGGAGCGCAGCAAGGGGGCGCAGATGGGAAGCAGCTAAGCGGTGGTGTCTCACAACAGGAGCGCAGCCCAAGGTGTCCTTCGGATGATGTCGCGGCAGCCTCGGACAGTCTAAGCCTCGGACAGTCTAAGCCTCGGACCCTGGAACGCGCCATCAAAAGGCGTTATTTCCTCATCCCAACACTGCGCGATCACCAACGGCAGCAACTACTAGTACCTACCGTTATGAGCTGTTGTGCCGTGGTGTTCGCAATCGGTAACGGAGATTAAAATCAGTAAAGAAATTTAAATTAACGTAAAATATATTTTTTCAATTTTTAAATTTGAGATTTTTGCATTCACAATGCTATTTTTACACAATACTAAATAATATACTAGAAAAAATACGACTCGCACCAGATCAATACTCAGACGGGAATCGAACCCGCGACCTTTGGATATCCGGTCCAATGCTCTGACCGCTGAGCTACCGAGTCACTAGTGACATCGCCGAATTTCTTCTAGTATATCCTACTCTTACGCTGCAAGCCAGCGTTATTTCACCAATGTGAGGAATTACCTCGACATTCAATTGAAATATCTTTCCAGATATTTGGCAATCGATTAAGATGAAATAGCTATATAATTTTTAAATTTGAGATTTTTGCATTCACAATGCTATTTTTACACAATACTAAATAATATACTAGAAAAAATACGACTCGCACCAGATCAATACTCAGACGGGAATCGAACCCGCGACCTTTGGATATCCGGTCCAATGCTCTGACCGCTGAGCTACCGAGTCACTAGTGACATCGCCGAATTTCTTCTAGTATATCCTACTCTTACGCTGCAAGCCAGCGTTATTTCACCAATGTGAGGAATTACCTCGACATTCAATTGAAATATCTTTCCAGATATTTGGCAATCGATTAAGATGAAATAGCTATATAATTTTTAAATTTGAGATTTTTGCATTCACAATGCTATTTTTACACAATACTAAATAATATACTAGAAAAAATACGACTCGCACCAGATCAATACTCAGACGGGAATCGAACCCGCGACCTTTGGATATCCGGTCCAATGCTCTGACCGCTGAGCTACCGAGTCACTAGTGACATCGCCGAATTTCTTCTAGTATATCCTACTCTTACGCTGCAAGCCAGCGTTATTTCACCAATGTGAGGAATTACCTCGACATTCAATTGAAATATCTTTCCAGATATTTGGCAATCGATTAAGATGAAATAGCTATATAATTTTTAAATTTGAGATTTTTGCATTCACAATGCTATTTTTACACAATACTAAATAATATACTAGAAAAAATACGACTCGCACCAGATCAATACTCAGACGGGAATCGAACCCGCGACCTTTGGATATCCGGTCCAATGCTCTGACCGCTGAGCTACCGAGTCACTAGTGACATCGCCGAATTTCTTCTAGTATATCCTACTCTTACGCTGCAAGCCAGCGTTATTTCACCAATGTGAGGAATTACCTCGACATTCAATTGAAATATCTTTCCAGATATTTGGCAATCGATTAAGATGAAATAGCTATATAATTTTTAAATTTGAGATTTTTGCATTCACAATGCTATTTTTACACAATACTAAATAATATACTAGAAAAAATACGACTCGCACCAGATCAATACTCAGACGGGAATCGAACCCGCGACCTTTGGATATCCGGTCCAATGCTCTGACCGCTGAGCTACCGAGTCACTAGTGACATCGCCGAATTTCTTCTAGTATATCCTACTCTTACGCTGCAAGCCAGCGTTATTTCACCAATGTGAGGAATTACCTCGACATTCAATTGAAATATCTTTCCAGATATTTGGCAATCGATTAAGATGAAATAGCTATAAAAATATATAGCTATTTCATCTTAATCGATTGCCAAATATCTGGAAAGATATTTCAATTGAATGTCGAGGTAATTCCTCACATTGGTGAAATAACGCTGGCTTGCAGCGTAAGAGTAGGATATACTAGAAGAAATTCGGCGATGTCACTAGTGACTCGGTAGCTCAGCGGTCAGAGCATTGGACCGGATATCCAAAGGTCGCGGGTTCGATTCCCGTCTGAGTATTGATCTGGTGCGAGTCGTATTTTTTCTAGTATATTATTTAGTATTATATATTTTTTCTTCAATAAAGTGGGTAGATTCATATGAAATGATGTGAATAAGCAAATTACATTATTGCAATGGATACAAATGATTAAACGTTTTATAATTAACAAACACTAATAAAATAAAATAAAGAAAGGTGGCTAAATGGGAATCACACTTTTCTAGGAAACCAATTACTGCTAAAACTACTACGAACTACAAGTACCACTTACCCAATCTGGGGTTTTCAAAACACAAATTCACTATTTTGGCCGACTAGGCACGATATATTAAAACATTAATCTGTTTTTCAATAATTTAAGATGCCGATATATTTTATTTTAGTATTTAAATTGAAAAGCAAATTGCAGCTACCAACTGTGCCGCCCAAGGAATGAATGTCAGTCCGCAACGAGCGAACGGACCGTAGAATGATTGAATGGAACGCTTGCGTCGCGGATCGAGAACAGATGACAGGTTCGTTCTATAGACAAAAACGTAAACGCGACGGCAAACAAAATGGGCGTTAAAATGAAAATATTCCTTTGATTTTCTAAAGTATTTATATTTAATATCATTAATATTTATTAGTTTATAGAAATAAGTCTCATAAACTTGAATAAAATTAGCATGTACGTTTACAACGTTACATTACCCCCCGCTTCACGGAAAGGTTTTAAACCTAATTTAAAACCGTCTCTTACTGCCGGACTAACGTTAACATTGCACATGCAAACTAGTTCAAACAACCATCATCTTCCATAAAACCAATCACTATCATCTCAACCATAAAAAAACAGTAACAGCGACATTATGCGCTGTTAACGCACCCTTACATAAAAAAAGTTACCAACAATGACACATTGATTACTTATGCTAACGATAAGATGTTTTCTAAGCGAGTTGTAATTTATCCATACATTATTACCTAATTATTTTTATAACGTACTGTTTTAAAATCTTTAATGTGCCAAGCTCCTATATTCTTACCAGACATGTCTTCCAGTACATAGACCAGAGGAGAACGTTTTTCAATAATACGGCACTTAATAAACTTTGGCGCTAACTTTTTAGTAAAGTATTTATCCTTGTCACTCAACATAAAGGTACGCTTATAGATCAAGTCACCGACATCAAATTCCGAGTGTTTTCTACGCAAATTATAATGACTAGTATTTTTAACATGAGCATGCCATAACGATGTCTGCACTTCATCGAAAACAGCCGAAAGGCAACCAAGGTTCTCAGCGTAAATATCGCGCGGAAGGAACAAGACTTCGTCGCCCAAATCAGTATCTGTATAATGAGATCCACATCGGACCAATTCTCTGCCATAGACCAAAAATGAAGGTGTAAAACCAGTGGCTTCATTCACTGAATTATTTATGGCGAACTGCACCTTAGGAATAAAAGTGTCCCAAGTGCGATGGTCTTTTTCGACAAATGAGGCCAAACAAGTCACTATAGTTTTGTTATAGCGCTCCACCGTATTGATTTGAGGCGTATACCTCGGAGTAAAATAGATGTTAGGGATCTTGTAGTTCTCAAATAAAGTATTAGTTACGGAACTAATAAATTGAGTACCATTATCCAAGAAAATTGTTTGGGGTACACCATGAACTAAAAACACTGAGTCTTCCAAAATTTTGATAACCGATTCTGAAGTAGCACGACGCAGCGGGAAAATCATACAATACTTTGAGAAGCAACAAGTGATGACGAGCATAAAACTATTTTGTTTCCGGGTGACAGGGAGCGGACCGACGAAATCAATTGAAATCATTTGGAATGGCCTCGAACACTGCTTCGGACGTCCCATCTGACCCAGCGTAGTGTGATTTTGGGCTTTATATGATAAGCAGGTGGAACAAGATCCCACAGCCTTTACTACATCATGGTACATGCCAGGCCAGTAATAGCTTAAAGATAAGCGCCTGTAAGTTTTAAAAATACCAAGATGTCCTGCTGTTGGTTCCGAATGATTTTCCATTATTACCTTCTCGCGGAACTCCTCGGGAACAACTTCTTTCCACGCAAACTCAGAAGTTAATTGACATTTATTTTTAGATAAACGATACAATGAATTATTTTTAATAATGAAATTAGGAAACTTAATTGGCGAGTTCAAACAACCATTATAAATCTTTTTATACCATGAGTCTTCAGTGTTGAGCACGGAATTCGAAAGTGATAAGGCAGCGAGAGGCAAGGCACGAGAGAGAGCATCAGGAATGACATTGTCTACTCCCTTCCTATGCTTGATTTCGAAATTAAAAGCGGACAATCTTACACCCCAACGAGCTAATCTACCTGTAGGGTTTTCCAACGACATGAACCATTTCAACGCAGAGTGATCAGTGTAAATGGTGATCGTCTGCCCATTTTCCACATAGCAACGCCAATGTTCGAGTGCTGTCAACACGGCTAGAGCCTCCCTTTCAGTGATGCCGTAGTTCTGTTCGGGCTTACTAAGAGACCTACTCATATACGCTATGGGATGCTCCTTACCATCTATATTTTGTGTTAGCATCGCACCAATGCCATAATTGCTCGCGTCCGTGTGGACCTCAAAAGGTAACGAATAATCCGGACAAGCGAGAACAGGCGCAGATACTAAGCATTCTTTAAGGGCATTGAAGGACCTATCAGCTTCAGGCGTCCATTCGAAAGAAGGCGAACACTTGCCATTAGATGTCAATCTATTGAGTGGTGCTGCCACGGTACTGAAATTGGGAACGAAACGCCTGTACCACGTAGCAGTTCCAAAAAAACGCTTCAACTCTTTTTTATTTGTGGGAGTCGGAAAGTTGAGAATAGCCTCCACCTTTTCAGGGTCCGTACGCAAGCCTCTAGCATCAATCAAATAACCGAGATATCTGAGTTGGCTACGGAAAAAATTACATTTTTCAAAATTTACTGTGAGATTGGCATTCTGCAGTTTATTTAAAACGCGTAATAGAGCCGAAACATGCTCCTGAAACGAGGAACTAACAATTATAACATCATCCAGGTAAGCAAAAGCTCTAGACTCCATGTCAGCAAAGAGGAAATCGACCAATCGCTGCTGTGTAGCCGGAGCATTGGTCAGACCAAAGGCAGTAGTCTTAAAACGGAATGTACCTCGGCCGGGGACATAAAACGCAGTCTTATCTCTATCTTCAAGAGCTAAAGGGATCTGCCAGAACGATTTTGATAAATCAATGCTGGACAAATACTTAGCATCACGAAGATTATCGAGGATTTCTGAAATGTACGGCAAGTTGTAGGCATCCTTCTTCGTGACTGCATTTAGCTTACGACTGTCCAAACAAAACCTGGGCTGACCGTTCTTCTTGTTTACGATGAGCACGGGAGAGGACCAGGCGCTCTCGCAAGGCTCTACTACATCCAAAGACAGCATTTCGTCTACCTGTTCAATTAAAATTTTCTGTTTTTCGGGAGACATTCTGTAATAACGCTGCCTGATAGGTTGAGCGTCACCAGTGTCGATACGATGTGTTATAAGATGCGTTCTACCTAAGCCCCTAACTTCAGTGGATATAGCTTTAAATTGTGAAATGACATTATCGGCCAATAACTTTTCCGAATCTGATAAATTAACATAAGAATGAATAAAAGTTTCATAAGAATTGTCTTTTACCTCGGCCATCTGGACATCAGATAATGTGATACTACCCAAATACTTAGGACATAAATTAAAAATTCGCCAAAAATCTATACCTAATATGATAGAGGTTTCGACCTCAGGCACAATAAAAGCTTTAATTATATGAAACTTGATGGATTATGGCCAGAAATATGAACACCGTTTTGATGGAACACGATATTTTTATTTTTGTAAAGACACGAGAACACAACAGCAATGGCAGCAAACATGGAGAGACCAAAGAGAATAAGGGTTGCCAGCAATATATGTTTTTTTTTTTTTTTTTTTATTTATGGTATTGTGTTTACACCTCTAATACTACCCCTTAAACCAATACCACTAGTTAAAACAAACTATTCATATGAAAGTTATAACAATAAACATATCTCAATAATGTTTATCAAACAGAATAACTAATTTAAGAACTTAATATAACTAATAATAACTTTAACAAAGAAAAGTTAAACATTAACATTTAAGTTATTTAAGATTAAACAAACATGAGCCTTAATATATTATAACAATTAAATATTATTGATTGAACAAACATAAGTCTTCCACAAATTGATCATGTTTTTCTTTAGTCAAAGGCTTTGTCAATATGTCTGCAATCATTAAGTTAGTTGGCAAAAATTTTACAACAATAATATCTTTCTTTATATTTTCTCTTATAAAGTGATGCCTTACATCTATATGCTTAGTTCTACTGTGATACATACAATTAGTAGTTAATTTTTGAGCAGATTGATTATCATTATACATTAACACTTTACAATTTATATCCAGTAATTCCTGGAGAAAACTACGTACAAAAAGAGCTTCTTTACATGCATCTGATAGTGCCATATATTCAGCCTCTGTGCTGGAGAGAGCAACCGTCTTTTGTTTTCGACTTTCCCAAGAGATCAGCGAGTTACCTAATTTAAATGTAAAACCTGTGAAAGATTTGCGATCAACTTCATCTCCAGCCCAATCAGCGTCCACATGAGCAGTTACATCTAAGCCCCCTTTCTGAAACACTAAGCCATAGTTCAACGTACCTTTAAGATAACGAAGGACACGCTTCAACGCTTTCCAGTGAATTTCAGAGTGACACTCGTTGAATTGACTGAGCACGCTCATAGCATGAGCAATATCTGGTCGGCTACATACTGCTATGTACATGAGGCAGCCAACTAAGTTTCTGTAATAAAGATTTTCATTAGTCTCACCTTTCTTCAGTTTAATTCCTTTCTCTAATGGAGTTCTAGCGGGTTTGCAATCTGCCATGTTAAATTGTTCTAAGACTTTATTGATATATACTGACTGATCAAGGATAATTTTATTCTGTTTTCTACTAACTCTCATTCCAAGGATGTGGTGAACAGGACCCAAGTCCTTCATTTCGAACGTGTTCATGAGATCAGATTTTATTTTTGCTTTCAAAATAGAGTTCTTTAAAGTAAATAAAAGTATATCATCTACATAAAGTGCAATTATTATTAATTCACTTTGTGTTCTCATATAAAATACACATGGTTCTGAAGAGATTCTTTTAAAATTCATTTTCTCTAACAATACTTCATTTATTTTTTCATACCACATTTTTGATGCTTGCTTTAAGCCGTATATGGCTTTATTTAATTTATAAACCAAATGTTCTTTACCTTTTTGAATAAAACCTTCTGGTTGTTCCATATACACTTTTTCTTTGAGATTACCATTCAAAAATGCCGTCTTCACATCGAGATGATCGATGTCCATGTCATATTCTGCAGCAATGGTGAATAAAGTTCTAATGGTTGAGTGTCTCACCACCGGTGAGAAAGTTTCCTCGTAGTCCACACCATATTTTTGGGAAAAACCTTTCGCTACTAGTCGTGCTTTATACTTTAAGAGTTCACCATTGAGACCTTTCTTCTTTTTGAAAACCCATTTGCACTTAATTGGTTTTTGGTTCTTCGGTCTCTCAATTAGTGTCCAACACTTATTGTTGTTAAAGGACTTATATTCATCTGACATAGCTTTTTGCCACTCACCTGCTTCGGTGCTTGCTAGAGCGTCCTGTATCGTCTCTGGTTCATCATCATCGCTGCATAATCGTTTGGTTAACAGCACGGCCATTGAAGCTCCCTCGACATCTTCATAATCAGACGATTCCGATGTCACCTCTTCCAGTGTTGATTGTCCTGGAACGTAAGTGGAATCCGCAGAACTATTTGTTTCTCCAATCGTACTGTCTGAGTCATTTACTGTAATTGTGTCCAATTTTTCTTTTCTTTTTCTTAATGTTACAAATTGGTCATCAGTAATCTCTGGTCTTACAGTAGATGGTTCAGACTGTATATCTTGCTGCGAATGTTGTTCTTTCTCCAGAACTGA